>JAMXBC010000011.1:9165857-11565857 GCA_024138005.1 Lumnitzera racemosa | reverse complement strand
GATTCTACATAAAAGAAGTTCTACTAGCTAAACGGTATACCTTCTATGTGCTTGTGGCCTTCGAAAATTATAAAGCTGCCCCCGTCAATTACTAGGCAATAAATCAGGGGCAATCAAGCTCGCTTGTAGGGGGGATCACCCGCTCCGGTAGAATCTATGATCTGGGGGAAGACCTAAAAAAGAAGGATGTGTTAGAAATGCTAAGCACCAAATAAGCTAAACATGAAGAAGGATTAACTGCCTTCACCAAGATGATCAAGTCTAACGAGCATAATATAATGGATCGACTCATTAAGACTCCAACATAGATATCATTCATGATTCTGTTGATGGCATCGAACCCATACTGAAAAGCTTTATTTAGAACATTAAGGGAAGTTAAGGTCCCTCGTGAAATCCTGGCTGAAAGGATTGGCTTTGTCACCAATTCTACCCTCACGATAGATCAAATTTCCCTCTTCACCGAGGAATTGGGTGAAGAATGCAACCTATATACGAAACCTCTATTCATAATGGTGAGGATAAATAACATCATCACAACTAGAGTTCTCATCGACAACAGATCATCTCTAAATTTCTGCCTTCTGGCCACCCTGGATCTATTGGGCATTAATACAATCACTATCAAGCCAAGTTCGACGATTGTGAGAGCTTTTGATGGATCAAGGAGAGAAATAATAGGGGAGATAAGCTTCTCAATGGTTATTGGACCACAGAAATTCAATATCCTGTTCCAGGTTTTGGACTTTCTAAAGACCTTCAATTTGTTATTGGGATGGCCTTAGATACATTTGGTAGGGGGCATACCATCAACTCTTCACTAGAAAGTTAAGTTCATCTCCAACAGGTAGGTCATCACAATTTTGGGTAGCCAAGATTATGAAATCTATAAAGAAATGGCCATACCCTATATTGGTACAAAAGAACAAGAGGACTTTGTACTCTAAATGTTTGATAAGGTATGCATGATCACCAATCAGCAGAAGGATGAGAGGCCAAAATTCAAAGAATGTCAGTTTCGGACCTATGGGCTAAGATACATTCCGACCCCGATGAAAGAGTTGCAAAGAATGCAAGCTAGGCAAAAAAGGTAACAAGTTATATCACACTCTAATGACCTTTCCTCCATTGTCAGAAACTTTCATCCAAGCAAAAGTCCAAAACTTGAAGCTTACCACAGAAGGCATTTCTGGTAGAAATGAAGGGAATGGTCCATCCAATAAATACTTGAATAATTAGTTCTCCATCCTTATGAATAGCAATAAGTCTTCCCTAAAGTAAAGTATAAATCACAATCCTATATTTTATAGAATTTTGTAATAAATTACCTTTGTTCTTTAAATGTTTGTACTTAAAAGAAAGCCCCTTTAAATAAAATCAATCTCTTTTCCCTTTACTCTTGCCTTACTTATACTCTTCCCATTGCATGCTTTTCGTTTTCTCCAAATCCAATGATCCGAAAAAAGGCTATGGATACCTTGTGCAAATAGGTGATGAAAATATTGACATTACCTTTGGCCTTATTGGGTTAGTCGTCAGGAGTGATGTCAATGACCATAATGTTGTGTAAGAAAGGTAACGAAAACATGAAATGAGGTGAATTACAATTGACGAGCCAACTAAGATAATTAATGTCGAGACTAATGACAATCCTAAAGTGTTGAAAATCGAAGGAAATTTAAAGGTAGACCAAAAGGCAAAAGTGACCACATTACTGTCTGAATACCAAGATATATTCGCATGGTCTTATGAAGACATGTCCGGATTAGATCTATCGATTGTAGTCTATTGTTTACCCATACGGGAGGTTATAAAACCAAAAAACAAAAGCTAAGAAGATTCCAACCGGATGTTTTGTTGAAAATTAAGGAAGAAGTTAGAAATTTATTGGAGGTCGGTTTTATCAAGGCATTTGATTATCTCAAGTGGATAGCTAAAATTGTGCCTGTAATGAAGATGAATGGAAAAGGCAGAGTATGTGTGGAATTTCGAGACCTTAATCATGCAACCCCTAAAGATAATTTTCCTTTGCCCCATATCAATGTCTTGGTTAATAACACAATTGGAAACCATCTTTTCTCTTTCATGGATAGATTTTTTGGATATAAGCAAATTTGAATGGCTGAAGAAGATAAAGTTAAGACAATATTCATCACAGCTTGGGGCATATTTTGCTACAAAGTAATGCCTTTCGAACTAAAAAATGCCAGGGCAACTTACCAAAGGGCCATGGTAGTAATCTTTCATGACATAATGCACAAAGAAGTTGAAGCATATGTCGATGATATGATTGCCAAGTCCAAGGAAAGAGAAAATCATGTGGAAAATCTAAGGAGATTGTTTGATAGGTTGAGAAAATTCCAATTGAAACTTAACCCAGAGAAATATACTTTCAGAGTGACTTCAAGGAAATTATTAGGTTTCATAATCAGCTAAAAGGGCATCAAAGTAAATCTTGATAAAGTCAAAGCGATAGTTGACCTACCCTCATTGTGCACACTCAAAGAAATCAGAGGTTTATTGGGTCGTTTAAACTATATAGCTCGGTTTATATCCCAACTCACAGATAAGTGCTATCCCTTATTTAAGTTGTTAAAAAGAATGCCAAGATCGATTAGGATGAAAAGTATGAGCAATCCTTTACAACAATCAAAGAGTACCTCATGAACCCTCCAATTCTAGTAGCTCCAAAACCTGGGAAGCCTTTATAACTATACTTGACAATACTACTAGAGTTTATGGAGTACATGCTTGGCTAAAAAGATGAGGAAGGAAAGGAACAGGTTGTATACTACTTGAGTAAGAAATTTACTAAATAGGAGTAGAAATATTCAGAGATTGAAATAACCTGTTGTGCTTTAGTCTGGATAATGCATCGGCTTAGAGAATATACTCTCTACTACTAGGTTGGATTGTTGACTTATCATGATACCTTAAAGTATTTGGTAGACAAACTAGCCCTAATTGGCAGAATCTCAAAATGGTAAATGCTGCTATCAGAGTTCGACATTACATATGTGAATCGGAATTTGGTTAAGGGGTAAGCTCTAGCAGATCAATTAGTAAAAAATCCATCTAATAGCACTCCCCAAGAGGCACAAGTCAATTTCCCCGACGAGGATGCCTTAGTGGTTGAAGGAAACTCTAATAAAGGAGAAGATGACGAGTCACCAAAATAGAAAATGTTCTTCCATAGTATAGCTAACATGTCTGGATGTGGAATTAAGGTAATACTAATATCCTTAGAAGGTACTCGATACCCTATGGCTATAAGGCTCATTTTCCTATATACTAATGATATCACTAAGTATGAAGCGTACATCATAGGACTCAAGATGGTCCTAGATAAAGACATTTAAGAATTAGAAGTTTATGGGGACTCTTCACTCATTATTGGCCAAACCTGGGAAGAGTATAAGACTAAAGATCCTAAACTGGTGCCTTACATAGGCACTTGACTGAATTGGTGGAAAATTTCAAAGAAACTACCTTCAGTCACATGCCAAGAACTCAGAATCAATTTACTAATGCCTTAGCCACGCTAGTATCTATGATCTAGATATTTAGTGAAGTCGAGATTAAGCCTCTTACTATTGAAATTGAAGACAAGCTTGCCTTTTGCCTAACAATTGACGGTATGAATGACCAAAAACAATGGTACTATGATGTTAAGAGGTTCCTACAACAAGGCACATACCTTGAAGAGGTCAAGAAAAAGGATAGAAAGATGATTAGGAGATTGGCCACTCAATTCTTAATAAGTGAGTTTACCTTATATCAACACTCATTTAATGGTACATTCTTAAGGTGTGTGGATGACAAAGAGGTTGAGAAGTTAATGAAAGAAGTGCATGAAGGTGTATGTGACCCTTACATGAATGGATTCATGCTGGCAAAGAAAATTATGAGGCTAGGGTATTATTGGTCAACAATGGAAAGTGATTGCATCAAACACGTTAGGTACTGTTACTTATGCTAAGGTTATGCAAATAAGATAAATGCCCTACCTTAAGAATTACATGCCCTCTCAGCACCATGGCATTTCTCAATGTAGGGCATAGATATCATCAGTTCGATCACTCCAAAAGTATCCAATAGGCATCACTTCATACTAGTCACCATCGACTACTTCAGCAAATAGGTTGAAGTATCGTTTTACTCAAGCATTATTAAATGGGTTGTAGTTAAGTTCATCTAGAGAGACATTTTGGCTTGATACGAGACTCTAAAAAATGATCACCACTGACAATGGTATCAATCTTAACAATAAGCTTATGTTAGAATTGTGCCAACAGTTCCAAATCATTTATAGAAACTCTACTCCTTATCGACCCTAAAAGAATGGAACCATTGAAGCGGCTAACAAAAACCTCTAAAGAATCATTGAAAAAATGGTTGTCACAAATAAGGACTGGCATTAGATGCTACCCTTCGCACTCATGGCCTATCAAACTTCCATTAGAACGTTGATTAAGGCATCACCGTACTCTTTAGTATATGGTACTAAAGTAGCGTTACCAATAGAAGTTGAGATCCCATCACTTAAGGTACTATCAGAAACTCAATTAGACAAAGCTGATTAGGTAAAGAAACGCATTGAGCAGTTGAATCTGATTGATGAAAGGAGATTGACAACCCTGTGTCATAATCAGTGTTATCAACAAAGAATGGCTTAGGCCTTCAACAAAAGGGTATGACCTCGAAACTTCAAAGAAGGAGATTTGGTATTGAGAAAAGATCTCCCCAACGCACAAGACTCTAGAGGGAAATTTGCTCCTAATTATGGAGGTCTTTATGTCATGAAGCAAGTACTACGAGGAGGGGTTTTGATTTTATTCCAAATGGATGGTTTAGATTTAAGAGACGCTGTAAATGCTAACGTTGTAAAATTGTACTATCCATAAGAAGTCAGTGGAAATTTTACTCAAAACATGAAAATGACAGTCATTCTGAATGTCATTGTAGTCTAATTTTTATTATCTATAAGCAAATTTGGTATCCTCGGCTAATGTCGTCATTGGAATAATCACCCTCTCCATGGAAAGGTCCAATTTTAGTTACTCTATTTAATCAAACCTATATATTACAAACACGAGAGAAGTTAAGGAATGAGATCTAGAACATTGGTAACTAAGAAAATTCTTTAAAATACTTTATTAAAGATTGATCCCCCTCAATGAGGAGTATTATTATCTGTTTTTCAGGGGAATGCAAAACCCGAGTAAGCAGTTACAGTAGATGTTTGTTAGTCAAGAATAAGGCTTTTGGTTCATAAAAGTTCTAAAGAGACAAAAATGGTAGGTGGCTTTCTACATGGGGTTAATTTCTACGATTTCTCCGAAAGAGCTGACGAAATTTTAAACGTTCTGCATCAGGAACATTTGGGTTGATAATAAGGGACCAAAACATGAGCCAGCTGTTTTTTATGGGGCTTTTCAAAAGGTTTTGGTAGTTTAGGTGCTATTGATGAAAACTAGGTAAGTATTTTCGTACAATGTTAGCACACCAATTTTTGAATCTTGCACTTGCATTTAGACTAGTTTTTTTATTCGCAACAATCTCTTTGAACTAGCCCATAAAAGCATTCACTTTCTACATTTAGTGTTTAGCCAACCTTTAGTTTCCTCCCTTCATCACCTTCTTCTTAGCAAGCCCATAGGATCATTTTCTCTCAAGATTTCCTTTAAGCAAGCCTATAGGGCATTTCCCTTTGATCACCAAGTTCCAGGGGGCACTTCTCTTCATCGGTTCCTTAAGATACAACGTTAAGTTCAATTTTAGGGTTGCTAGTCCCTGAGAGACACTCCCGCCTAAGTTAATAAGCCTAGTGAAGCATAACCAGGTTTTAAATCAATTGCAGTTTAGGATTGCTAGTCCCCAAGAGACGTTCCTGCCTAGGTTGGTGAGCCTAGTGAAGAATGATCAGGTTTCAAATCGATCCCATTTTAGGGTTGGTAATCCTGAGAGACATTCTTACTTAGGTTAGTAAGCCTAGTGAGGCATGACCAGGTTTTAGATTGATCCCATTTTAGGATTGCTAGTCCTTAAGAGATGCTCCCGCCTAAGTTAGTGAGCCTAGTGAAGCACAATTAGGTTTTAAATCAATCCTAGTTTAAGGTTGCTAGTCCTTAAGAAACACTCTCACTTAGGTTAGTAAGCTTAGTGAGGCACGATCAGGTTTTAGATTGATCCCATTTTATGATTATTAGTCTTCGAGAGACGCTCCCATCTAGGTTAATGAGCCTAGTGAGGCACCACTAGGTTTTGAATTGATCCTATTTTATGGTTGCTAGTCCTCGAGAGACACTCCTGCCTAGGTTAGCGAGCCTAGTAAGGCACGACTAGGTTTTAGATCAATCCCATTTTAAGGTTACTAGTCCTCGAAAGATGCTCCTACCTAGGCCAGTGAGCCTAGTGAGGTATGACCAAGTTTTAGATTGATCCCATTTTAAGGTTGCTAATCCCTAAGAGACGCTCCCGCCTAAGTTAGTAAGCCTAGTGAGGCACGACCTAGTTTTAGATCAATTCCAGCACTAGATTGTTTATCCTTTAGAGATATTCCCACCTAGGTTAGTGAGCTTAGAGAAGTATGACTTGGTTTCATTTCTTCATCCAAATCGATTTTAGAATAGCTATGGTTGTTTTAAAGTCTTCCTGAGGGCAAAAATAGTATCTCTTTGTCTTTGTTCAAACTTTGCCACCTCTTTGCCACAAAGAGGACCAATTGTAAATACCTAATATTTGCTCCCTTCATTTTTATTTTATTATTTTCCTTTTCTAAATATGCCTTAAAATCAGGAAAACACAAAAAATAGGAAATTAAAGAAAATCTAAAAAATTAAGAAATTTTAAAAGAATAAAAAAATAAATAAAAAATAAGAAAAATCACAAAAAATAAGAAATTTTAGAGAGAAACCCTGAAAAGATAAAAAAGTTCAGAAAAAAAAGTTTAAAAAAATTTAAAAATTTTAAAAATTTTAAAAAATAGAAAATTCAAAATAAAATAAAAGATTTTAGAAAATAACTTTTTATTAGGGTAGATTTTTTATTTAGATTTAAAAATTAGGCCGTTAAACTTAGGTTTAGATTTAAATCTAGCCCTGTTAACTGAGTCCATATGTGCAATTAGATGTATATATGGACAAGGCACAGTCTAATAGCCTAATGATTAAGCACATGGATTGAGCACAGGATTCGAGTGTAAGGTCTTGGGTTTGAATCTTAGCAAAGGCAAGGAAGCCTCTTTCTTTTTCTTTTTTTTTTATTCATTAGCATGCTGCCACGTGTCAGGATCTAAGTGCGCTATATATCTTGCCACATGGCATCATTGGATTGGACGATCTTACTAACGTGACGCTACTTGGCATCTACGTAGCATGCCACGTTAATTGCCATGTATCATAAGATGACACATGGCAAGTCAGGAGTAATCGGTACGGCTAACATGGTGCTACGTCAGCACTTTCCCTATATTTCCCTCGTCTTTCCCCTTTTTTCCTCCCTTTTCTCAACTCAAGAACCCCTTATCCCTTTACCTTAGCTCCAATTTTTACACTAATTTCGCATACTCTCACGCATTTATTTTCCTTAATCTTATTGAACACATGGCCTACTTTGAATCAAACACAATAACATGTCCAAATTTGGTAAAAAAACAAACTCAATTTAAGCTAAAAAAAAACCTAGGTTTTCGAGCATTCTTCATTAAATCCAATTCGAACTTTCCTTTGTTTCTAAGATCGATTCGTATATAAAAGGAGCTTTGGGGAGTTTAGAAAGCACACACAACCTCAAAATCAACTCCCACATACATTCTCTATCTCTTCCCAATCACTTTCTCTCTCTAACTAACCCTAAGCCCAACCACCATTACGGTAGTGACCCCCACTCCATCAACTCCCTAACCCAACCACTTTTGACGTCCACTATAGCTTGTGGTGTCACCACTAACTCATTACTAACCAAACCCTAACCGTTACCCCTTTCTCTCCTCCAACCACCACCTTCAGCTACCCTTGGCCCAAACTAGACCTATAGTCAAACTTAGCACACTCCAAAACCATTACCCTAATCGGCCAACCATACCCAGCAATACCCTCGAACACCACCTAAGCTCATTGCTGATCGCCACCTCCGACAACCTTCTAAACACCATGACACTTGGCTTGCCCCCCTACCCCCTTCCCTCCCCTTCACCTTCCGCAAAGTCCAATCCTAAACTCACAAATCCACCCTCACCTATAAGAAAATTTGTCCATATCGCCTTGAACCATCCCTTGTTGTCATCATTGAAGCTTGAAGAAGAGGAGTCCAACCCAACCCAACTAACCCAAGTCCGACCTATGCATCTAGTTGCATCCATCTGAAGCTTATTTTCTTTCTTTTTCCTTTTTTTTTGTTTATTTATTTAATTATTATTTTTACTTACTTATGTAAATGTAACAAAAAAAAGAAGAGAAAAAAAAAGTAATTTTATTTTATTAGTTTAATAAAAATAAATAAGATATAATAAGTAATAAATAAATTAAGTTATGAAATAGGATAAAGAAAAAATAAATAAATAAAGGAAAAATAAATAAAATAAGACTAAATAATTTTTTTTATTACTTAGAAATATTGATTTTCCAGAAAAATAAAAAAATATATAAAAATAAAACAACCATTTCTCAAATTAGAGCCCTCTTTAGATTTTCCAAAAACGAAAATTTCAATTTAGAACTTTCATTTTTTAGAATTTTCCTCAAATAAACATAATTGAACTAAAAACATAAATTCGATATATTTTCAAAATTAAAATCAATTTAACCCACTAAAGATTTCATTAAAAGAACTAGGTACGTCTAATCCTGAATAACAAATAAGTAGGTACCTACGAGGTGATGATAAAAATGAAAAAAAAAAACTAATTTCTTTTTTTTCATTAAGTTTAGATTATTTTATTTATCCAATTAGAGTAACCAATAACTAAATTATGCTTTTTTCAAGAGATGATCTTTAAGTTTAATTTTAATTTTGGAAAGTCAATAGTACTCATAAGGGTTTCAAATTCATAACCCCCAGATTTAGATTCCATGGTATCAAAAACCGTTTTGTAAAACTGATTTCAATCAATAGATCGGTAGCTAAGTTATAACTAATCCACTCAATTAGTTATAACTTAACTCTTTTTCTCGACTCTGGTTGGGTAATAGCTCCAATACATTTTCAAATGTAAAAAGAATCGATTTTCTTTGAACCTTAGTCTAAGGTCAGTACTAAATGGGTAAAGGTTTAGTATTGATCGATTTAGAGAAAACTTAATTTAAAAAGAACTAGAAGGGTAAAAAAACTAGACTCGACAACAATAGTGAGGATAAATAACATCATCATAACAAGAGTCCTTGTCGACAACGAGTCATCTCTAAATGTTTGTCCTCTAACCACCTTAGATCTATTGGGCATTGATACAACCGCTATCAAGCCGAGTTCAACCATAATGAGAGCTTTTGACGGATCCAAGAGAGAAATAATAAGAGAGATCTACTTATCGGTTGATATCGGCCTACACACATTCAACATCCATTTCCAAGTTTTGGACATTCCAAGAACCTTCAATCTGTTATTGGGAAGGCCTTGGATACATTCAGGAGGGGCTATACCGTCAAGTCTTCACCAGAAAGTTAAGTTCATCTCCAACGGCTAGGTTATCACAATTCTAGGTGACCAAGATTATGAAATTTATAAAGAGACAACTATACCCTATATTGGTATAGAAGAGCAAGAGGATTTTAGACTCTAAATGTTTGATGAGGTATGCATGATCACCAATCAATAGAAAGATAAGAAGCTAAAATTCAAAGAAGCCCAGTTTGAGCTCTATGGGCTAGGATACATTCCAATCCCAATGGAAGAGTTGCAAAGAATGCAAGCTAAGGGTAGAAAAGGTGATAAGTTATATTACACTCTAATGACCTTCCCTCTATCAGAAACTTTTATCTGGGCTGAACTCTAGAACTTAAAGCCTACCAAAGAAGGCACTTCCAATAGAAATGAAGGGGCTGGTCTATCCAACAATTCCCAGCACTTGAATAATTGGTTCTCCATTCCTATGAATAACAATAAGTCTTCCCTAAGGTAAAGGATGAATCAAGATTTGGTATTTTAAGGAATTTTGTAATAAATTACCTTTGTTCTTCAAATGATTATACTCGAAAGAAAGTTCTTTTAAATAAAATCATTCTCTTTTCCCTTTACTCTTACCTTACTTACACTCTTCCTTTTACATAATTTTTTTTTCTTTAGATCTAACGATCCAAATGAAGGCCATGGATATCTCGCGCAAATAGGTGATGAAAATATTGAAATCTCCTTTAGCTCTACTGGGTTAGTCATCGAGAGTGATGTCAATGACCATAATGACGTACAAGAAAGCTGGCAAAAACATGAAATGAATAGAATTTCCATTGATGAGCCAACTAAGATAATTAATGTCCAGATCAATGATAACCTTAAGGTGTTGAAGATTGGGGGAAATTTAAAAGCAGACCAAAAGTCATAGATGACTACATTACTATCCGAATACCAAGACGTATTTGAATGGTCTTACGAAGACATGCCCAGATTAGATCCATTGATCATGGTCCATCATTTACCCACACAAGAAGATATCATACCTAAGAAACAAAAGAGAAGAAGGTTCCGACTAGACATGTTGTTAAAAATCAAAGAAGAAGTAAAAAAATTACTGGAGGTCGGTTTCATCGAGGTATCTGATTATCCTGAGTGGGTAGCTCACATTGTACTCGTAATAAAGAAGAATGGAAAAATCAAAGTGTAGGTAGACTTTCAAGACCCTAATCAAGCAACCCTAAAGATAATTTCCCCTTGCCCTATATTGATGTCTTGGTTGATGACATAGTCGGAAACCATTTTTTATCTTTCATGGATGGATTTTTCGGGTATAACCAAATTCAAATGGTTGAAGAAGATAAAGTCAAGACAACATTCATCATAACTTAGGGTACGTTTTGCTACAAAGTAATGCCTTTCGAACTCAAAAATGCTAAGGCAACTTACTAAAGGGCCATGGTAGTAATCTTTCATGACACGATGCACAAAGAAGTTGAAATATATGTCAATGATATGATTGCCAAGTCCAAGGAAGGAGAAAATCATACGAAAAATCTAAGGAGATTGTTCGATAGGTTGAGAAAATTCCAACTAAAACTTAATCCAGAGAAATGTAATTTCTAAGTGACTTTAGGGAAATTATTGGGTTTCATAATAAGCCAAATGGGCATCAAAGTAGACCTTGATAAAGTCAAAGAGATAGTTGACTTGCTCTCATCGTACACATTCAAAGAAATCAGAGGTTTATTGGGCCGTTTAAACCATATAGCTTGGTTCATATCCCAACTCACAGACAAGGGCCGTCCCTTGTTTAAGTTGCTAAAAAAGAATGCCAAGATCAATTGGGATGAAGAGTATGAGTAAGCCTTTACAACAATTAAAGAGTACCTCGTGAACTCTCCAATTTTGGTAGCTCCAAAACTTAAGAAGCCTTTATTCCTCTATTAGATAATATTACCGGAGTCCATAGGGTGCATGCTTAGTAAAAAAGATAGGGAAGGAAAGGAACGGGCTGTATACTACTTGAGCAAGAAATTCATTGAAGGGGAGCAGAAATATATAGAAATTGAAAGAACCTATTGTACTTTGGTTTTGGTAATGCGTCTGCTTAGATAATACACACTTTACTACCGGGTTGAATTGCTGACTCAGCACAATCCCCTAAAGTATTTTGCAAATAAACCGGCCCTCATTGGCAATATCTCAAAGTGGCAAATGTTGCTATCAGAGTTTGGTATTACATACGTGAATCAAAATTCAGTTAAGGGGCAAGCTCTAGTAGATCAATTAGCAGAAAATGCCTCCGATAGCACTCCCCAAGAGGTATAAGTCAATTTCCTCGATAAGGATGTCTTAGAGGTTAAGGGAAACTCTGATAAAGGAGAAGATGATAAGCTACTGAAATGGAAACTGTTATTCAATGGTGCAACCAACATGTTTGGTGTAGAATTAGGGCAATATTAATATCCCCTGAAGGTACTTAATACCCTATAGCCTTAAGGTTAGTTTTCTTATATACTAATAATATCGCTGAGCATGAAGTGTGCATCATGGGACTCAATACAGCCCTAGATAAAAACATTCGAGAATTAGAAGTGTATGGGCACTCTTCACTCATTATTGGCCAAGCTCGGGGAGAGTACAAGACTAAAGATCCTAAACTAGTACCTTATCATAGATACTTGACTGAATTAAAGGAGCATTTCGAAGAAATCACCTTCAACCATGTACCAAGGACTTAGAATAAATCTGCTAATGCCTTAGCCACGCTAGTATCTATGATCTAGATATTTGGTGGAGTCGAGATTCAACCTTTACTATTGAAATTAAAGACAAGCCTACCTTCTACCTAACAATTGAGGGTATGAATGACCAAAAAGTATGGTACCATGATGTTAAGACGTTCCTACAACAAGGCACATACCCTAAAGAGGCCGAGAAAAAGGACAAAAAAATAATTAGGAGATTTGCCACTGAATTCTTAGTAAGTGAGTCCACCTTATACCAACGCTTTTTTGACAATACGCTCTTAAGGTGTGTGGATGACAAGGAGGTTAAGAAGTTAATAAAAGAAGTACATGAAGGAGTATGTGGCCCTTACATGAATGGTTACATGTTGACAAAGAAAATTATGAAGCTAAGATATTATTGGTCAACAATGGAAAATGATTGAATCAAATACGTTAGGCATTATCACTTATGCCAAGTTTATGCAAATAAGATAAACGTCGCCCCGCCTTAGGAACTATATGCCCTCTCAGCACCATGGCCTTTCTCAATGTGGGGCATAGATATCATCGACCTGATCACTCCAAAAGCATCTAATAAGCATCACTTCATACTAGTCACCATAGACTACTTCAGTAAATGGGTTGAAGCCTCATCTTACTTAAGCATTACTAAAGAGGTCATAGTTAAATTCATCAAAAGGGACATCTTGGCCCAATACAGGACTCTATAATCAATCATTACTGATAATGGCACCAATCTCAACAACAAGCTCATGTCAGAATTATACCGATAGTTCCGGATCATTCACCAAACTCTACTCCTTATTAACCCCAAATGAATGGAGCCATTGAAGTAGCCAATAAAAACCTCAAAAGAATTATTAAAAAAATGATTGTCACATATAAGGACTGGCATGAGATGCTACCCTTTGCACTCATAGCTTATTGAACTTCCATCAGAACGTTGATTGGGGCAACACCGTACTCTTTAGTATAAGGCACTGAAGTAGTGTTACCAATAGAAGTTGAGATCCTATCACTTAGGGTACTATTAGAAACCCAGTTCGACGAAGCCGATTAGGTAAAGAAATGCATCGAATAGCTTAATCTAATTGATGAAAGGAGATTGACATCCTTGTGTCATAATCAGTGTTATCGGCAAAGAATGGCTTGGGCCTTCAACAAAAGGTATGACCCTAGAACTTCAAAGAAGGAGATTTGGTGTTGAGAAAAGCTCTCCCCAACGTACAAGACTCTAAAGGAAAGTTTGCTCCCAATTAAGAAGGCCCTTATGTCGTGAAGCTAGTATTACTAGGAGGGGCTTTGATTTTGTCCCAAATGGATGGTCCAAATTTGAGAAACCCTATAAATGCTGACGTTATAAAATTGTACTATCCATGATAAGTCAGTGGAAATTTTGCTTGAAACACACAAATACCAGTCATTTTTTAATGTCATTATGGTCTAATTTTCATTATCTGCAAGCAAATTTAGTATCCCTAGCTGTTGTCGATGTTGGAATAATCACCCTTTCCATTAAAAGGTCTAAATCTATTTACTCCATTTAGTCAAATCCATACACTAAAAATACAAGACGAGTTAAAAAGTGGGATATAAGACATCGGTAATTAACAAAACTCTTTAAAATACTTTATTACGGATTGATCCCCTTCGATGGGGAGTTTTATTGTCTATTTTTCAGGGGAATGTGAAATTTGAGTAAGCAATCACCTCATGGTAGATGTTTGTTAGTCGAGAATAAGGCTTTTGGGTTCATAAAAATTCTAAAGAGAAAAATAGTAGATAGCTTTTTGTATCGGGTTAATTTCCATGAGAGCCGATGGAGTCTTAAATGTTTTGTATCAAGAACATCCGGATTGATAACAAAGGACTAAAACATGAACTAGTTATTTTTTATGGGTCCATTTCAAAAAGGTTTGATAGATTGGGTGCTATTGACAAAGACTAGGTAAGTATCTCCACGCAAGGTTAGTACACCGATTTTTGAATCTCGCACTTGTATTTAGACCAGTTTTTTACTTCCAATAGTCTTTTTGAACCAACTCATAAGGCATTCACTTTCTGCATTTAGTATTTAACTAGCCTTTGAAGACACAACCTTAACTCAGTTTCTTTTCCAAAGTTCTTTTAGCTAACCCACAAAGCAATTCTGTTCACCAAATTCTCTCAAGCGTACCCAAAAGGCATTTTTGTTCTCTAAGTTACTCTCAAGCAAACCTACAAGGCACTCCCCTTCATCATTTTCTTCTTCGTAAGCTCGTAAGGTGCTTTCCTTCATCAGTTTTCTCTTAACAAGCCATAAGTTACTTCATTAAGTACAGCTTAGGCCTAGCTAGTGAACCTAGTAAGGCATAATTAAGTCCTTTAGATCGATCCTAAATTAGGGTTGCTAGTCCCTAAGAGACGCTTCCGTTTAAGTTAGTGTGTCTAATGAGGCGCGACTAGGTTTTAGATTAATCCTAGATTAAGGTTGCTAGTCTCCGAAGGACATTCTCGCCTAGGTTAGTGAACCTAGTGAGGCATAACCAGGTTTTAGATTAATCCCAGTTCAAAGTTGCTAGTCCTTAAGAGATGCTCCCGCCTAGGTTAGTGAGCCTAGTGAGGTACGACTAGGTTTTAGATCAATCCCAACTTAGGGTTACTAATCCTCAAGAAACGTTCCCACTTAGGTTAGTAAGCTTAGTGAGATACGGCCAGGTTTTAGATCAATTCCAATGTAAGATTACTTATTCCTTAGAGACATTCCCACCTAGGTTACTGAACCTTGAGAGGCACTACCAAGTTTCATTTCTTCACCAAAATCCCTGTTAGATCAAGTCAAGGATAGCTAAAGTCATCCCAAGGGCAAAAATAGCGTCTCTTTGTCTTTATAGCCAAGTTTTGTTCAAACTTCATCATAAAGAGAGGCAGCTATAGACACTCAATTTTTGCCCCTTTGTTTTTTTTTTAATTATTTTATTTTTCTCTCTTCTCTTAATAGGCCCTAAATTAGGAAAAACACAAAAAAAAAAGGAAAATAAAGAAAACAAAAAAAAATTAAGAAATTTAGAAAAATACAAAAAAAAATTAAAAAAAGAACCAAAAATAGGAAGTGTAGAAGGAAACCTTAAAAAATAAGAAGTTTAGAAAATAAAGTTGAAAAATTTAGAAAATTGAAAAAATTACAAAAAGAAAAAAAAAAAGAAAATTGAAAAAAATAAAAAATTTTAGAAAATAACATTTTATTAAGGTAGATTTTTTATTTTTAATTTAGGTTTAGAAGTTAGGCCGTTGAACTTCAGTTTAGATTTAAATCTAGCCCAAGCTGACCGAGTCAATTGCACATATAGACAAGGCATAAGCTAACGGCTTAATGGTTAAACACATGAACTAGGTTTGGATATTAAGTGTGAGCTCTTAGGTTTGAATCTTGGCAAAGGTAGGGAGGCCTTTTTTTATTTTTATTAACTAGTACACTGCCACGTATGAGAATTACATTGCGCCACGTATCCTAACACATGGCATCATCGGGTTGGTCGGGTTAGCTAATGTGGTGCCATGTTAGCACTTTTCCTTATTTCTCCCGATTTTCCTCCTCTTTCCTTCTCAAAAATAGCCCACTCTCTCTACTTTAGCTTCAATTTTCACATAAATTTCATACACTCATACCCAATTTCTTGCTTTGATTTTGTTTACCATTCGGCCTACTCTGAATTGTACCCAATAATACATCCAAATTCAATTAAACAATCATTCAATTTGAGCTCCAAAATTCGGAAAAAAAAAATAAAAACTGGTTTTCTAGGCATTTTCATTCAACTCCAAATTTTATCTTTCCTTGTTCAATTGATGATTTCGTGTGTAAATTAGAGCTCATGAGACATCTATAAATAGATACAACTAGAGATGAGTAAGAAATTCACTCAACAAATTCTCTCTCTCTCTCTCTCTCTCTCTCTCTCTCTCTCTCTCTCTCTCTCTCTCTCTCTCTCTCTCTCTCTCTCTCTCTCTCTCTCTCTCTCTATCCATAGCTCTCTCCGCTTTCTCTTCGATTCTCTCTGTTTGCTCAGCTTCGAGTAGAGCTACCACCTCCACTAGCTTCCCTACTCTACACACTTTCAAAACTGACCAACCTCAAGCCTTGCCATAGCCCTTAGTAGCTTCCCCAAGCCACCCCTCCATTAAACCCTAACCACCGTAACCTTAAGCTCTAAACACCATCCTAGCTACCATGGCAAAGCAAAACTAACTCACCATGACTCTCCTCAAACTCAAAAACCCCTAACCCAACCAGCTACTAGCCTCCAATAGCCACGCCATGTGCAGTCTAAACACCACCACTAATTACTACTTCCAAAAACCACCCAGATGAGCTCTATTAATCGCGACGTTGGCTTTACCCCCCATATCCCTAATTTAAAACACATGAAATCCTCTTTTCCCCTTCATATTGGTGGCTAAACTGAGTATAATCGACTCTCTACAGCTGTTACTTCTCCTTGTTCAATTGCAACTCAACTGACCTGACTTGGATCCGCATCGAACCAGACTAACCTGCCCAATGCCTACCTATATGCCCAACTAATTTGAAGTTTCTCTTTTTGTTTTATTTATTTTTTTTTATTTTTAGTTGTTGTTGTTTGATTTTTTATTTTTTATTTTTTCTCTCTCTTTCTTTATAATTGTAAATGTAAATAAAAAAAAAGAGAAGAAAAAGAAGGAAGAAAAAAAAAACTATATAACAAGAAAAAGAAAAAAAAAATAGTTTATTTATTTTAGTATAGTAGAAATAGATAAAAAGAATAAATATATTAATGTAGTAAAAAAAAAACAACAATAAAAATAATTAATTGAGCTAGTGAATAAAATTTTTTTTATCCCTTAGAGAAACATCTTTTTCAAAAAAAATAAAAATAAATTAACCTTTGGTAAAATTAAGGCCCTTTTAGATTTTCCAAAAATAAAAATTTCAATTTAGGACCTTCATTTTTTAGAAATTTCCCTAAATTAATCAAATTGAACGAAAAATGTAAATTCAACATGTTTTCCAAATTAAAATCAATTTAACTAGCTAAAATTTTTGTTAAAAGAACTATTTACGTTTGATCCCTAATAGTGAATATGTGGGCACTTATAAAGCGATGATAAAAGTTAAAAAACCTAATTTCCCTTCTTTTCTTTAGTTTAGATTATTTATCTAATTAGAGTAACCAATAATAAATTTTTATCTTTCAAAATTAAAAGATGATTTTTAAGTTTAATTTTAATTTTGGAAAGTTAATGGTACCCGTAAGGGTTTAAAATCCTTAACCCCCGAATCTAGATTCTTTAGTTTCAAAACCCGTTCTGTAAATTTGGTTTTAACCGTTAGGCTAGTAGCTAAGTTATAACCAATCCATCCAATTAATTATAACTTAACTATTTTTCCTGAATTCAGTTAGGTGGCAATTGCAAAGTTATTTTCAAAACAAAAAGAAACAGTTTTCTTTAAACCCTAATTGAGGATTGGTATTAAACGAGTAAGGTTTAGTATTAATAGTTTAAAGAAAGCCTATTTTATAAAAGAACCGGGAGGGTGAAAATCTAGGCTCAAAAGCTGCTAACGCATCTGGATGTGGAATTGGGGTAATACTTATATCCCCTGAAGGTATGCAATTCCCTATCGCTGTAAGGCTTGTTTTCCGATATACTAATAACATAGTTGAATACGAAGCCTATATTATGGGACTCAAAATGGCTTTGGATAAAGAAATTTAAGAATTAGATGTGTATGGGGATTCTTCACTTATTATCGACCAAGCTCGGGGAGAATACAAGACAAAGGACCCTAAACCGGTAGCTTATCACTAGCATTTGATTGAATTAACGGAGAAATTCAAGGAAATTACTTTCACTCACGTATCAAGGATACATATTCAATTTGCTGATGTATTAGCCACTTTGGCATCTATGATCCAAATATCCAATGGAGTCGACATTCAACCCTTCACCATTGAAATTGAAGAGAATCTTACCTTTTGTCTAGCAATTGAGGATTCATGTAAGGAAAAGCCTTGGTACTATGATATTAAAATGTTCCTACAATAAGGTACATGGATGACAAAGAGACCGAAGTTTTCATGAGAGAAGTACACAAGAGAATATGTAGCCCCCACATGAATGGATATATGCTCTCTAAGAAGATTATAAAGCTAGGATATTACTGGTAAAAAATGGAAGGCAATTTCAACAAGTACATTAGGCATTGTTACTTACGCCAAATCTATGCAAACAAAATAAATGCTCCGCCTCAAGAATTACACACGCTCTTTACACCATGGCCATTTTCAATGTGGGGTATAGACATCATTGGCCCAATCACTCCAAAGGCATCCAATGGGCAATGCTTCATACTAGTTGTCATCGACTACTTCAATAAGTGGGTTAAGGCCTTATCTTATTCAAGTGCTACTAAAGGGATAGTAATCAAGTTCATCAAGAGAGATATCTTGGCTCGATACGGAGCTCCTAAAACAATCATCATCAATAACGTCACAAATCTCAGCAACAAGCTTATGATGGAGTTATGCTAACAATTTAGGATCACTTATAGGAACTTTACCCTATATCGATCCTAAATGAATGGAGCCATTGAAGCAGCGCCAATAAAAACCTCAAAAGAATAATCAAAAGATGGTTGTTACATACAAAGATTGGCATGAGATGTTGCCATTTTCACTCATAGCCTATCAAACCTCCATTAGAACATCAATAGGGGCAACGCCTTACTCCTTAGTATATGATACTGAGGCGGTGTTACTAGTAGAGATTAAGATCCCATCTATTAGAGTGCTATCATAAACCTAGTTAAATGAAGTTGATTGGGTAAAAAAACACATTGAGCAACTGAATCTAATTAATGAGAAAAGATTGATAGCCCTATGCCATAATTGATTTTACCAACAATAGATAACTTAAGCTTTCAACAAAAGGATACGGCCTCGAAACTTCAAAGAAGGTGATATGTTGTTGAGAACAACTCTCCCCAAGGTACAAGATTCAAAAGGAAAATTTGCTCCCAATTACGGAAGCCCTTATATCATGAATCAAATATTACTAGGAAGGGCCTTAATTTTGTCTCAAATGGATGGTTCAAAATTCAGAGACCCTATAAATGCTAACTCTATAAAGTTGTACTACCCATGAAAATCAATGGAATATTTTACTTAGAAAACGAAATGCTAGTTGTCTCAAATGTTATTGTAATGTAATTTTCATCTTTTCCAAGAAAAGTTGGTATCCTTAATAGTTGTCAACTTTAGAATCATCACTATCCCTTTTTCTTGCTCTATCAAAAGGTATAGTTCCCTTATTCCATTTAATTGAACCTATGCACTGAAAACACGACAGAAGTTGAAAAGTGAAATATAGAACATTAGTAATTAAAAAAAACTCTTTAAAATACTTTATTACAGATTGATCTCCCTCGATGGGGAGTTTTTATAGCCTACTTTTCAGGGAAAGATGAAATCAGGATGAGTAATCACCTTAAAAGTTATGAAAGAACAGCTAATTAATGGACAAAAACAATGGGTAGCATTTTGTATCAGGTTAATTCTGTGACTTCTCTAAAGGTTCGGCGAAGTCTCAAAGGCTCTGTACTGAGATCAGTTAGGTTGACAATAAGAGAATAAGTTAGTTGGTTTAAATAAAACTTTTCAAAGAAAGGTTTGACAGTTTAAGTGCCATTAGCAAGACCAAGTAAGTACTTCAATGATGTTAGCATATTGGTTTTTGAACATTGCATTTTCATTTAGACTATATCTCCTTGGATAGTAACTAGTATTCATCATTCCTTCCCCTAATAGTCTTTTGAGTAAAGTTTTTAGTGAGCCCATAAGGTGCTTCTCTTCACCAATTTCTTGTAACAAGCCCATAGGGTACTTCTTCTCATCAATTTGTTGTAGCAAGCCAACTGGGCACTTCTCTTCACTAATTTCTTTTAGTGAGTCTATAGGACACTTCTCTTCATCAATTTCTTTTAGCAAGCTTATAAGGTGCTTTCCTTTATCGCTTTCTCTTAAGCAAGCTCATAAGGCGCTTCTCTTCATTAATTTCTTCTAGCGAGCCCATATGGCACTTTCCTTTATTAATTTAGAGTTGCTAATCTCTTAGAGACACTCCCGTCTAGGTTAGTGGGCTCATAAAAGCATGACTAAGTTTTCCAAATCGATTCTAGTTTAGGGTTGCTAATTCCTTAAAGATGCTCCTGCCTAGGTTAGTGAGTTTAGAAAAGCACGACTAAGTTTTCCAAATTAACTCCAATTTAGAGCTACTAGTTCCATAAAGATGCTCCTACCTAGGTTAGTGAGCTCAGAAGAACATAACTAGGTTTTCCAAATTGATTTTAGTTTAGGACTGCTAGTCCTTAAAAACACTCCTGCCTAGGTTAGTAAGCTTAAAAGAGAATGGCCAGGTTTTTCAATTGGATTCCAATTTAGGGTTATTAGTCCCCTAGAGACGATCTTGCCTATGTTAGTAAGCTCAAAAGAACACGACCAGGTTTTCCAAATCGATTCCAATTTAGGGCTACTAGTCTTGTAGAGACACTCTCGCCTAGATTAGTGAGCATAGAAAAGCACGATTAGGTTTTCTAAATCGATTCCAATTTAGGGCTACTAGTCCCATAGAGATGCTCCTGCCTAGGTTAGTGAGCTTAGAAGAGCAAGACCAAGTTTTCCAAATCAATTCCAATTTAAGGCTACTAATCCCATAACGATGCTCCTTCCCAGGTTAGTGAGCTTAGAAGAGTAAAACCAAGTTTTCCAAATCGATTCTAGTTTAGGGCTACTAATCCCCTAGAGACACTCTTGCTTAGGTTGGTAAGCATAGAAGAGCATAACCAAGATTTCCAAATCAATTCCAGTCTAGGACTACTAGTCCCATAAATATGCTCTTGCTTAAGTAATAAGCTTAGAAGAGCACAATTAGGTTTTCCAAATCAATTCTAGTTTAGGACTACTAATCCCATAGAAACAGTCCCATCTAGGTTAGTGATCTTAGAAGAGCATGATCAAGTTTTTCAAATCGATTCCCGTTTAAAGCTACTAGTCCCATAGGGACACTTCCGCCATGGTTAGGGACCTCAGAAGTTATAACCAAGTTTTCCAAATCAACTTCAATTTAGGGCTACTAGTCCCCTAGAGATGTTTTCGCCTAAGTTAGTGAGCTTAAAGGAGCATAACCATGTTTTCCAAAGTGATTCCAGTATAGGGCTTCTAGTGTTAAAAGAGCACGATGAAGTTTCAAACCGATCTTTTTAGCTAACTCCTAAGGCATTAGACCTTTCCAAACTTATCTGACTAGCTCTTAAAGCACCTTCTCTCCCTTTTACATTTCACCAAATCCCTAGCGTATCGAACCTAAGATAACTAACCAACTGTAACGCTTTTTAGGACAAATTCCACCCTTGAGGCAAAAATGGTGTCTCTTTTGTTTTCGTAGCGAAGTTTTATTCAAACTTCACCACAAAGAGAGGCAACTATAGACACCTTATTCTTGCCTTCCCCCTTTTTATTTATTTATTTTTAGAATAGGGTAAAGGGTCCTAAATTAGGAAATATAGAAAAATACAAAAAAGAAAAAGAAAATTTTTACAAAAATGAAAAATATATAAAAAAAATACAAAAATGTAGAAAATTTAGAATATTACAAAAAAAAAATTAGAAAAAAAAAATAGAAAATTGGAAAAGTCACAAAAAATGGAAAAACGGAGGATTTTAGGGAAATTTCAAAAACGATGTTAAATTATAATAAAATAGTTTAGTTTTTTTAGAATTAATTATTTTTAGAAAAAAGGGCTGTTAAGCCTGAGCTTGATTTGAATCTAACCAAAGCTGACTTAATTCATATGTACAATAATTGTATATATGAACAAAGTATAGGCCAACGGCCTAACGGTTAAAAACTTGAACATTAACATTGCATATGACTTGTAGGTCTGGGGTTTAAATCTCACCAAAGGTAAGAAATGCCTTCTTTTTTTTTTTCAAAAAACATACCTACCATGTGTTATGATATTCTGGGCCATGTATCCAGTAGTGACACATAGCACATAAGGGTCGTACTATGATCACTTCTAAATAAAGTTTCCGAGTTTTAAAATTTATAAACCTCTATTCTATCCTCAACTCAATTCAACAGATAAGTGTACCTATCATTTTATAGTACGAATGAGTATAGGGTTGTCTCTACTGCGAACGGCTACAAACACTAGTACTAATTAATCTTTCTATTATTTAGCAAACCAAATTTATCAAGTGATTACTTATTAACACTCTAAATTACTAACTAAACTACACTAATCCACAAACTAATGCCACTAATACAATGATTACGAGAATAATTACTAATAGCACACATAACAGGTAGACTTGCTTCACTACTTAACATTATATCACTATTAATCTTATCTTAATGATTGTTATCTGCATGGAATCACTAGTATATAAGCATTCTTCTTTGAATTACTTACGTCTAATCATAATTATGTCCATTAAAATCTCTTCTAAATTAACAACCAACTCAAATGGCATTAATGATATGTTAATTTGTCAATTTCCTCAAGAATACAATAACTTTCCTAATAATATCTCTACTATCGGGAGTAAGGCATTCGAATGAATTAGATCTATTTAATAGAATTGTATCTTGACATATTCTATTGAAATTTAGCCTAAGTTAATGTTGTATACTACATCGTACTTAGATTAATTGAGTTCAATTCATCAAGAATAACAAACATCAAGAAATTACTACTCTATGCTCTTGATCATACTAAGTGGATGTAGCAAGTCCTAACGTACTACTCATAGATGATAAACCAATAACCTAAATGCATAGGAATCATAATTAAACGGGAATAAAACATGGAATAAGTAAAAATTAAAAAAAAAAACCCCTTTTTTATTCCATTGTAGAAGTCTAACAAATACATGAACAACGAATTTCTATCGTCTCTTTCGAGTAATTCCAAGAAAAGTAAGGTACAACACTTAGAAAACTATACAGAAGAAAAATGAAAAAAATACAAAATGGGGTACAAGGATGGACGAATGGAATATGTTGTGGGTTGGTGATGTGATGTTCTTGATGATGCTAATTATGATGATCATCCTCCTTCGTCTAAAAAAATGCAATCTATTTATATTCTTCTCGTCAAAAGGATCGAAATACACTACTTCAAGATACCTCCTAGTGTTAAGACCTGTTCTACGCACTAATTCATATGATAAAGTTAAAGAAGAACAGTCGTATCTACTCCCATCACACCTGTAACTCAAGGAGTAATCTTCCCATCTCAAACATTCCACTTCATCATAGCTGTGTTGGAGGGCGTGATCATCCTTCTAAGATGGAGTCACGGATGTGATGAATAAGTGGGAAAATAACTTCAACCTCAATTACTCGCTTGATCATGATCATGATCATGATAAAGGAAACGACCAGCGCTAGCCACTCAAATCTTTTTTTATCATGCCCATGATTACTCTAAAACTCTTTGTTCTTATGTAATTTCATCTCCTCTTCACTTTGTCCTGAATAAATATCATCGACTAACTCTTAAATCATTTGAAATTGACATATTACACAATTAAGTACAAAAAACTTTAGAAATAAACACAATTATGGTCAATTTATACCTAAATATGTCTTAAAAGTGTAATGTTAATTTACTCTTATCACACTACATGTCAGCCATGTAGCATGACACGTGTTGTTCATAGTGACATGCCATAGACATGTGTTAGCCACATGACTAATACGTAGCATGATACATCATTTCTACATATCCTTCATGATGCGTGGCACTCTACCATTCGACCTTATGGCCGACATGGCAGCACATCAGTAGTCCTTCCTACCACTTTCCTCCTCTTTCCTTTTCTTTCCTCGAATTTTCTTGCCATTTCCTTATTAGACAACCTACTTTCGAGCTAATTTTAAGGCTTTTTCCTTTGCAATTTCTCTAAATCAGCGAGGTTAATTACGTTTAAAAAACCAATTTTCTTTAAGCCTTAGTTAAGGATCAGTGTTAAACAAGTAAGGTTTAATACTGATTATTTTAAGGAAAATTATATAAAAATCGAGAGAAAAACCAAGCTTGACATTACTGAGGTAGTTGAGCTTAAATCCTTATAGATTGTTTTGTAGATGTAGAGTAGTACTAGAAGGTGCCTCCTTATACTTGTCTATAGGTTAGTTTTGACAAGTTGGGGAGTAAAGTGAAGAAGTCTAATAAATGGAATGAAAACAAAGTCTCTTTTTCTTTTTTTTTTTTTTGGTGTGTGAGGATTATAAGTTCTCCTTAGAAGGTCTTATAATCTTTACTAGCTCGTTGATATATATATATGTAATGTATTTTTACTATGGAGATGTAAAGTTTCTTTCAAAAACATTGAACTTATGGTGTATATAAGGTTATGTAACGAACTGATTTATCTATAAGTATAAGAAAATATATATTGTTAATTGTTTCTCCATAGGTTTAAATATTATAGGTATCTACCTGACTGCTTTTAAAGTTGGTTGAGTCATCATTCACCTTGTGTAAACTATATCTATGTTAGCAGCTAAAGGGATATCTTTTAACTTAGGTTAGTTTACATGGCAAGCTTATTATGACTTCTCGAGTTTGAGTCGTAACAGTATTTTTTCAATTTTTTATTTTTTTTTTATACTTAGCCTAAAAAAAAAAAGAAAGAAAGAAAGAAAGAAAATGAGGGGGTAAAAATAGGGTGCTTACAAGCAAGTGCAGGGATCCAGATAAGTTTAGGATCAATATGTAACTATACTTTGGAGTACTATTTTATAGTTCTTAGAGCATTATGATTATACTTGTTTGTGGTTATAAGTAGTTTGATTGTGCATATGTCTGTATGTACATGTTCCTAAATGTATTGTATACAATTGGCTTGTTGTGTTGGTTTGCAATTGTTTGTATAGCATGATCTAAACTATCACCTTAACCAGACTTAACAATATATAGCTTGTATTATTAATTAGACTTTCATTGCAACCTATTAGGGAAAGAGGTTTAGGGTTCTCTAATCAAATATTGATCCCTTTGAAAGGGATAGCATTGGAGCATAATGGTCCATTTTCTATCCTTAGTCGAACTAAGTGATAAGAGAAGAGGTCAAGGCAAGGATGAAGGTAGTGGTTCGAAGGTAGTCATAGGAGGAGTGGTGTCTCCATTGCATAAGCTTGGGTTTAGTCGTGAGCTATTGAATGTGGGCTAAACTCCTTAACCCAGATTAAAGCGAGTGTAATTTCTCTAATTTCATGATAAATAAGATAACGTCGTGCAATGGTATTTGATTGTTGGATGGCATCTAACTAACTGTTTGATAACCTTATCTATGCATGACATATACTCTTATGATAGGGATTATGGACTAATCATGCGTTCCTAAGCTTAAGGACTTACTCATATGGTTTGTTAAGCTGTCCAAGGACAGTTGAGCTCAAAAGAGCAGTGCATTCTCCAGTCTGACCTACCGAGTTACTTTGCCCTTTATAGCATGCAAGAAGTTGCCGAGGTGGCCAACTTGTTTGTAGAGACAACCCCTCCACAATACGACTATCTATGGCTAAGTATCAAACCAATATACTACCGAACTAATGCGTACCGAGTCCAAGCTGATCCCTTCCCAACGTTAGACCTGAACATTCAAACTATTGAGCTATCAAACCATCGACCTCCACCAGACCTATTCAAGATCTACTCTATTTAGCCAGTAGTATCATTGGGACCATAGGATAGACAACTGACATGCACCATATCTTTTCCTAACATCCATGTTGACTTTTTATGCATTCAGATATTCTTTTTGCTTATTTACAACATTACCCTTGTACATTATTCCTTTTTCTTTTACTAGTAGGAATCTCTTTTATAATTTACACTAACTTAGGACTTACTCTTATTGGGTCATATAAATACTCGTGTATTGTAATAGCCATAAAGAATATATGATGAACATTCAGTCATTATTCTTCTTTCGTGAGCTAAGCGCACATTACTTACTCTCAACTGCTTTTATTTAGCCATTGAGTGTGGACTAATGGGTTGCCCTTTAACCACACTTATGCATAATATCAAGTTTGACCTAAGCTCGTATGAGGCATCGGTGTATCATATTCTTTGTCGGTGCACGGGAACCCCTACTCAATCTTCGACTATCATTTACTTTTCATACCATACTGCGATTCAAGCCTATCCCTAGTTTGTGTAATATCAAATATTGTGTATTCATCCACAATTACACCCATATCATCTTGGTTTTAGAGCTTAGCTATGTCTGAGCAATTTTTTGTTATTTATACTTTGAGTGGTTTACTACTAATATAAGTGTTTAAGTCAATTTATCGTTGTTGTAATTATTCGAAGAGTGTTTAGAGTAACGAGATTTCATGCTTTGTTTCCCCCAGTTTCCTGCTCGTAAAATAGAGTGTGTATGAGTTCACTCGATTTATTGCATTAGTTGTAGTTACTGTTAGTATATTTTGCATTGTTTTGCTATTGATTAGTGATGACCTGAGTTAAGCTAAAGAGAGAGATGAAGCTTAAAGAGTTGACTTGTCTGTTAGTCAGAAGGTTACTAGAGATGAAGAGATCCAAGGAAGGAATGCTACCTGCCGAGGTGAAAACCTTGCTTAACAAATTTGCCGACCTATTCCCAAGTGAATTACCGAAAGGTTTGCCTCCCATATGAGGTGTCAAATATGCAATTGACTTATAGTTAAGAGCTGCTCTACCAAACAAGCTTGCTTAAACGCTGAACCCTAAGTAGGTTACTAAGCTATAGAGGTAGGTAGATAAGTTAACGAAGAAAGGGTATGTACGAGAATCCCTTAGCCCCTATACTGTACCACCCCTATTAATACTTATAGACACCCCATTTTTGCCTCTCTACAATTTTGTTTTTTAAAATAAGGTAAGGGGTCCTAAGGTAGAAAATGCACAAAAAATAAAAAAAAAAAATTAGAAAAATACAAAAAAAAAAATAGAAAATTTTGAAAAATCACAAAAAAAAAGGAAAATTTAGAAAAATTAGAGGAGGTAGAAATTCTACAAAAATTAGAAAAATTAGAGAAAATACAAAAAATATATAATGGAAAATAAAAAAATTAGATAATTTGAAGTAGAATAGAAAATTTTAATATTTTTTACGTTTTTAGATAATAAAAATAATAAGGAGGATTTTGGGCCTAAGCTTAGATTTAAATTTAGCTCAAGCCGATCTAGTTAAGAAAACATTTGGGAAGTGGTGCATGTGTGTTGATTATACCGACCTTAAGAAAGCCTACTCAAAAGACTACTTCCTTCTCCCTAAGATCGACCAACTAGCCTATTTCACTTTGGGATGCGCTCTGCTATGCTTCTTGGACACATTCTCAAGTTAGAACTAGATAAAGATAGACTTGAAGCATGAAATCTACACCTCCTTCATCACTGACATTAGCATGTATTGTTATACAGTCAAGCCCTTTGGCCTAAAAAATGTTGGGGCAACATATCAACACATGGTGATGAAGTTGTTCAGGCCCCTAATCAAGCGTAACATGGAGGTGTACATTGATGACATGATTGTTAAGAGCAACAATCTAGGAAGCTTTCAACCAAATGGGAAAACACAACATGAAACTGAACCCCTGGAAGTGTATCTTCAAGGTCGATTCGGGCAAATTTTTAGGCTTCCTAGTCACCCAAAGAGGTATCGAGGCCAACCTTGAAAAGATAGTGCAATCAAGGATATGGAGCCCCCTACCTTGATCTAAGATGTGTAAAAGCCTACTATCATGGTGGCCACATTGAGTAGGTTTTATCTCGAAGAGCATTGATAGATACACTAAGTTCTTTAAAATTCTCAAAAATCCTAAAGGTTTTGAATGCACTTTGGAATGCACGGTAACCTTCCAGTATCTATAAGACTTCCTGACATGCCCTCTTATCCTCTCCAAGCCTGTCCTAGGGGAGGACTTACTTCTATACCTAGCCATAAGCAACTGGGCACTCTCTTTTGTACTGCTCAAAGTAGAGGAGAGAGAATATAAGCTTATATACTATGTTAGCTACATACTTCACAGGCCCAAGGTTAGGTAGGCCCATGTAAGGAAGTTCACCTTAGCCATCGTCATCTTAGTGCATCAGCTAAGGCCCTATTTCTAAGCGCACCATATCATTGTGCTCACAAACTAGCCGTTACACACCATGCTACAGAAGTTGGACACATCTAGATAGATGGTGAAGTACACAATGGAGTTCAGTACGTATGGAATCTAATATTAGCCACAAGCAGCCTATAAGGTACAAGTCTTGGCTAACTTCATGACTAAATATACAAGAGAGATGCAGCACTACTAGGTGACAACAAGTCGGTATGGACTCTCCATGTCGATGAATCATCCACCTAGGAGGGTAGAGGTATGGGTCTTGTTTTGACAAGCCTCAAGTTTGGGTACAAAACTAGCAACAACAAATCCAAATATGAGGCCCTAATAGCCAGTCTTAAAATAGACAAAGAGATTGGCGCTAAGCACTTACAAGTTTTCTTATACTCTATGCTAGTCATCCAATAAGTTTAAGGTTAATATGAAACTAAGGAAGATGCCATTGCAAGGTATCTAGAGAAGGTAAAGAGCATTCAAGCTAAATTCTTTTTGTAGATCATCGCGAAGATCCCCTAACTTGAAAATTCAGCAATAGATTGACCATCAAAACTCGCCTCTATTGGGATATAGAAGCTTAAGGTAAGGAATAAGAAGATCTTCATAAAGCACCTGCTAGAAAAAAGCATAACTCCGGGATTGGTAGAAGACTTGGAATTGACATCAGTAACATTAAAGTCGGGTTAGATAGATCCCATCCAAAGTTATTTGGAGTGAGGCACACTCTCGAAAGATAGGAGAGAGGTAAAAAAGCTAGGATATCATACCACCAATTATACGTTGATTAATGGCATCCTGTATTAAAGGGGGGTCAACCACCTATTCCTCAAATTCCTTCGAAAAGGTAAAGGCCTATACGTCATGGAAGAGTTGCACGTTAAAGTATGCAGTAACCACATTTAGTCCTAAGCCCTCTACATTCGAGCACTATGACTCAAATACTACTAGCCTACTATGAGGCAAGATGCTAAAGCCATAACCTAAAAGTATCATTAGTGCTAAATGAATGCCCCCATCAGTTAGGCACCCAGCACCAATCTTTAGCCCTTAACTAGTTTGTAGTTGTTTTCCTAGTAGAGCATCAACATCCTCGGTACCTTCCTAAAGGCTTTAGAAGGATGATAGTTCATCATAGTTACCATCGACTACTTCATCAAGTAGGGTCAAAGCTGAAGCCATTGTGAAAATCATGGAGGGAAGTATAGAGTCCTTTGTTAAGAACAACATCCTCTCTTGATTTAGGGTCCCTTATGCCCTCACCATAGAAAATGGGCGATAAGTTAACAACCTCAAATTCAAGGAATTTTATGCCAAGCATTACATTTCACCATACTCCATGTCCACCATCCACCCTTAGCCAAATGACCAAGTAGAAAACCAATTGGGTCATCTTCAATAGTTTAAAGAGGCAAGTGGATCGAGCCCATCGCGCCTAGGCAGACAAATTGCCCAACATTTTATGGGGGTATAGGACCACCTACACCACTTCTATAGGTAAAACCTCCTCTCACTTGGCATTTAGGTCAAAGGCAATCCTCCATAACGATGGGGTGACTACTTAGATAAGCTTACTGACTTGGTGGCTAGTTTGGTGATTGTTATCTAGGAAGATAGACAGCAAGCAAGAAATAGCCCTACTAAGGAAAGTGAACAGCAAGGGCAAGGCAATGGTCACTTTGGCCTAGTTAATGCCCCAGCTCGATAATCCCGAGTTAGTGATGATGCTAGATGAAGGCTAACGGTTAAAGAGATTGAGGAGGAAGAAGATGGAGATGACAAAGTAGAGGAGTACTATGAGCCTGGAGAAAGAAATGTATAAGCCCCTAGAGTTGAGGGATTGATGATGCGTATTTCGATTTTTTTTGAAGTGGTGATGTCGATGACTACCTAGATTTGGTAGATAAGATTGAAAAGCAGTTTGAATGCCACGAAGTGCCCAATAATGTAAAGGTTAGACTTATTGTATTGGAGTTCACTAGTTATGCCACTTTATGGTGGAAGAACTTACAAGCCACTCGATTCATTGGTAGGTTGAAGTTTAAGATTAAGGATGCCCTAAAAACCCTAGATGTTAGAACTCTTGATGACACAATCTGAGCCATCTAGAGGATAGAAAGGTACTGAACAGGAAGATTCCGACCACATGTTAGCTGACTAAATAGTGATCGAACTGTTTCCAAGCAGACCAATGTGAACAGAACCAAGTATTAAGTCAGGTTAATGAATAAACAGAAAATAATAAAATATATATAATAAAAAAATAAAAATGAAAAATGAAAAAACAAAAAAAAATAGAAAGAAGAAAATTCAAGTTAGGTCATAGGAAGTTGAGTCAAGAGTCAAGTCATGTCGCGTTGGATTAAGTTAAGTTGTTAAATCAGTTATTGAGATGGGTTGAATCAATTAGTTTTGGGTGAGATCAATTTAGGGGCTCAAAATCAAGATTTGTTAAGTTAATTGAGTTAAATTGGATCGAGCTAGGCCTTAAAAGAAAAGCTTAAACTAACTAGGGTTTCTAGAAGTTAGGGTGAATCTAGGTTAAATTGTAAACAAATCTTTCGTCTCGAAGATACGAAAGATTTGATTCTAAAACTTATAAATTGCACATTAGTCAATAATTTAGGGAAGGCTTTTCTTTTTATTCACACATACCCAACAAAAACACTTTATTCCCCCCCACTTACCTTCATGCTCCCTCATGTGCTATCACCAATACCCCACGCGCCGATACACCCACACACACACTATAGAAGCACTTCGTACTACCATCGCACCGCCATCATCCATCGACCACGCCGCTGTCGCCTTAGCGCAAGCCTAACACATCGCTCGTGATCGCCTAGACGCCCACTGTACATCACCCAAATCATTGCCTAAGTACACGGCCCTTACTCACTGTGCATACCCAGTTCATTGCCCACGTATACGTCTATCGCTGTTGCGTACGCTTGCCCAGTCGCTTGCCTAAGCTCTTGCCCATATATACGCCTGTACACACCTAAGCTCTCGCCCTGATCCACACATACACTTGCCCAAGTGCCCGCGCACACCCAGGCGCTCGCTCACTTTAGTCTAATCCTCGCCTACAGTGTTACCCACACACGCTTGTGCTTGCCCAACACCAACGTAACCCGACCCAAGTAAACTTATAATAAGTTTTTATTATTTTTATTAATTATTTATGTTTTTTATTAATTTATTTTTTTGTTTAGGTATTGGTTTTTTTAATTAATTATTCTCTTGCAAATTTGTAGCTAAATTAGGGTTTTTTCTTGAAAAATCATTTTTTTAATAAAAAATATATTTTTGACACGTAGGGTTTTTTTTTGGGAAAAATAAAAATTTTAATTGAGTTTTTTATTTAGGAAAGATAGTTAGTTTTTTTTTGTTTAATTTAGGAAAATTAGATTTTCTAAGTTTTTTTTAATAATAAATTGTAGAAAAACATAAACTTGGTTCGGTTTTCAAAATAAAAATAAACCACCAATTAAATATTTTTCAAAAAGAGAATTACAGTTGGTTTGATCTTGATTAGTGAGTACTAGGCACCTTTAGGGAAACCGTTAAAAAAATAAAAAAAAATTCCCTTATTTTTAGAAATTCGTAATAAAAAATAATAAAAATCATTTTTAGTTATTTTTAATTATTTAGATCTATTTTTAGAAAAATTATAAAAAATAAATCCCATCAATTTTTTTTTTTTATTTTCACACGATAACTTAGTTTTAATGGGTTAGCCTTCAAACCTAGTTTTTTTGTTCAATTTTTTAAAAATTAATTTTTTTTAGAATAATTGCAGACTGATGATCAAATTAAGGTTTTCCCATCCGAAACCCTAATTTTTTTTTTTTTACCAATTAAACTGGTTGGCGACTCCGTTTTTTTTTTTAGAAAATAATTTCTTTCCTTAATTTAATATCAAGAAATTTATATTAATCAAAGTGAGTTTAATATAAGTTAAATTAAGAAAATCAAAATAAGGCTTGACAAAATTAGCGACTTCACTAAAGATGCCTAATAGGCTAGTCATATGAAAATTAGAAAATTATTGATGGGCTTTTGTATTATTATTTTCTTTTTCTTTTTTATTATAGTTGTACTAATTGTTTTTTTAGTAATGCAGGCCCAATGGGCCTTATTGGGAAATTAAGAAGGGGCTCTTTTATTTTGTAATAATCTGCATGTTTATATGTGGTTGAACTTGGGCCACATTAGGAATTTAAGACGAGCTACCATTGTGTAACCCTCAGGTCACTGGGGTTTTTACCCTGCCTAGTAGTGATAGGTGAGCCTACTTAGGCTTCGATGTAACCTACTTGGCTTCTCTTCGAAAAATCTTGGAGCTATAAAGCCTAAGACTTGTAAACCTCATCCTCTTGCATCATTCTTTTCAAAAAAAGGGTAGTTGTTTTTTTAAATTATAGGAAAAACCCGATTTAATCTACAGTCAATTCATCGTTCATTTTCATTAAAAAAAAATTAGTAACCTTTATATATAAGTATACACGAGCTTCGTTTTTATTAAATCTTATTTTGAATATACTTATTTATAAGGGTGCTCTTTGACCATAGATTTATCATAATTCCTATAGTTTATTAATGACCAACCCCATTGCATATTGCATCGCACTTGTGTATAGCATATTGCATCACATTTATGTTGCATAGTTGTTTGTATATGCTATCTTTTGTAATATATGAGGGTCTTATAAATTTTATGTTATTTTATTAGTAATAAGTTGTATAATATAACATTTAATATAAAATGCTCAAAATCATTAGTATTCCCTTCATACCATGATGTGCTAATGTTAGAAAAAGTAAGAAAAGCTTTTGTATCAACTTGTAAACTTTTTTAGGCATGTAATTATGGAAGTTAGCTAGTAAAAATTATTATAGAATTGTCATTTTTTCAATACTGTAAAAAAAAAATTTAAAAAGATATTTTATGATCAAAAACCAATTTCATGATAATTATTTACTTAGCTAATTTTTATTGTAATGCCCCATATGTACCATACTGTTAGGAACTAACAAAATAAAAAAAAAAAAATCAAAAGACAAAAAAAGATTCTACTATCAGATTCCTATGGTAAAATTATTTCCCATCTTAGAGTTATCAATCTTGTAAACATCTAAGTTCTCATTCTTTATATTTATTCATTATGTTGTCACGATCCCGATAGCGTTCTCCACGAGTCATCACCCTTATGTCATCCTACGTCCTCAATTGTTAATCCCAATATTTTCAATCTTTTAGATTCGTCAGTGTCAATATTAGGCTATTTATAACATAAAATAAAAATTGATTTGTAGTAAAAGTTTCCAAAGGGAAAAGGGTTTTCAAAATAAAAAACTAGATATTTTTTAAAAGAGAGGGAATGTAGTGTTACTAACAAGGAATAGATTCTTACAGGCTTTCAAAGATAGCTTTTTAAGTGATTTGACCCAATCTAAAGCCTGTAATCACTCATTTTAAAAAAAAAAATCAAGATGTCCGAAGCTCTTAAACTGAGAATAGCCATAGTAGAAAAAGTTTTGAGCAAGTTTGAGAAACAAGTTGAGGCCATAGCTCGTATCCAAGCTCAAGTGCCAATTGACATTTCATCTCAGGCATACGAGTCTAAAGAGTTGCAGGTTCAAGGGCCTATTATCAACATGATATAAGGATTGGAAAAGTTGCTAGAAACAAATTTTAATGGTCAAGCCCAGGGGGCATGTTACTACCAATGTCTGGAAGAAAGGGTTGCTGCCCTAGAAGAAAAGTTAACGAAGTTAGAAGAAAGGCTCGTTAGCACAGAAATAGCGATAGGTTACGTGCTAAAGTAGCTTAAAAACCTATATGCTAATACGAATAGGAAGTTACAGCCCAAGCTTGAAGAAGATTCAACTAAAGAGAAGTCAAGAACGAATGTACTGATTGAGAAAGCCTAAAATCAAGACAAGCCCATCTATAATTCAACGAAAGAGAAGTTAGGAATGAATGTGTCGATTGGGAAAACCCAAAATCAAGATAAGCCCGTCCATAACAAAAGGAGGCAATTTATGCAATTCAAGATTTCAATGGCCCAAGTTTTCAAGCAATTGAAAGATGCAGGACTATTGTATACGAAAACCAAACAAAGAAATATAAGCTAAGGGATCATGACCCCAACAAATGTTGTGAATACCATGTGGGCTAAGTGGGGCATACCACTAAAGATTGTTAGAGAATGAAGCATAAGGTGTAAGGTTTTATTAACACCAAGATTATCTAACTAGGTGTTATAGAGACTAATGGGTCGGTTAGCAGAGGTATCCTTACCCTAGGGGCATCAAACAAACAACCTCCAACATCAGGCATTAAGGATCTACTACTATCATTTGACTGGGTAGCTCACCACTTAAAGTAGTTGAGTATATCTCCAAGAGATCAATTCAGTTGGATGGGCCAAGTTTGAAGAAGTGAAAAAAATAAGGACAAGAAGTAAAAAAGAATTTTAGCTCTTGCATTTTCTTTCATTTTAGAGCTTATAATAGATACAAGTTATTGAATAAAGTAGTTTTCATATGTATTCTTGTCTTTGTATGCTATAAAGCTAACTCAATTCAAATAGAGGCATTTCAAATAAGTGAAAATGGATAAAGAAAATGTGAACTCGAAACTTATAGCTTTCCACCTATGAGAGTGATAACACATTACTTAAAAGGTTTAAGATGAAAATAGGCAACCTATGTCCTAAACACAAACCCTAAATATACATGAGAGAAGAGTGCCATCAAGGTGAGTAATTGGGCTCATTCCTTAAAGGAGGTCTGTCTTAAACTTGGTATACGTGTCCAAATGATATTAAGCATTTGCTTCATCATCTCTAAATATAGTTATCCCTTGCAAACCCATTTAAAACTTTAGGGGATTTTTCTTAAAATTAGCCCTACTAAGAACTATCCCATATTAAGGCAATTAGGAGGTTAAGGTCATCAATCTAGAGAAAAGGAGGAGACTAATTATGCTTGCCTTAGTTGTACCAATTTGTGAGCAATATTGTCATAAATAATTTAATTTCTTTAGAATGAAAAAAGAGTTTCAAATCTTATACACCTCACTTAGGCTTATACATTCATTCAAACACCTCAAGCCTATGGGCTTTTTCTAAACACTTCAAAGCCATATACACTTCTCCCAAGCTTATGTTTTTTTGAACCATGGTTTTAGGGCTTCAAATCCCATAAAGTGAAAAATCAGTAATGGAAGGCAATCACCTTGACCCAAAAAAAGGAAAAAGAGAAAAAGAAAAGAAAAAAAAAGAAAGAAAAAAAAAAAGAAAAGAAGTGAAAAAAAGAGATTAAAGATATTATCAAGGTGATCACCTTCAAAGTTGAGCTAAATTACCAATAAGTCTGAAATCTAAACTTGTGATAGTATCGAAAGTCTAAAAATTTCAATTCCTACGCTAAAAAGCACAGCCCTCATTTGATAATCCAACCCACTATAGTACCTTTGAAAAAACTCTTTAGGCTAAAGAAATCGACTTTTCTTAAGCGAAATTTTCTCATGAAACTGGGCTAAACAATTGTTTAGTTTCTCCTAGGTTCTTGGCTTATATACCCAGGACTAATTGCATATGATTTCTTGAAAATTGGCCAAGTACATTGATATCCATTTGCTTAAACCATTGATCAAAAGCTTTATATTAAAAACCTAAAAAAGACCTATTGATTGACTAGAATGTACCATTTACAAGATAGGCTACAATTTTCGGAATTGATGCTGAGATTAAAAACAGACTTATGAGAGTGCAAAAAAGTCTAGTTTCACTAAACATTTCAAGTAATGATATCTATCTTCTGAGTGGAAAATTGAAGAGTTGAGTACTTTGTCAAAAACATGAATGGTCATTCATTCCAAGTTAGAAATCAGTGCTTTTAAAAAAGATTAGAGATCATGAATTATGCTCCAGAAAACAATACTAAAAGAATGAGTGATCAACGTGCAAGGGGCAAGCCAACCCTTAATTTGTGATCTTTAGAGTTTTTGAAACTTTTTTACTTATTAGCAACATAATTTTCCATCAAAGAGTGTTTTTCTTAATTTCTTGAAAAAAGAAGGAAAAAGAAAAAAAAAAGAAAAACCTTTTCAAAAGAGAAATGAAACCTTTTTCAAAAAATTGTCAAAGAACAAGTTAATATTTTCAAAGAATCATCAAAATCCTTCAAACTCAAATCTTAGATCATTTTGTCAAAACTCATCAAAATCTTTTCTAGGATCGCCTGCTTAAAGGAGCTTTATCCTATTCCTTTTAGGATTGCTTACTGATGAGAGTGCTATCTAATCTATTCTTTAGTTGGATCGCTTGCTCATAGGAGTGTCATCTAATCTTTTCTACGATCGCTTGATTAAAGGAGCGCTGTCTTATCTTTTGTTAAATTGTCTGCTCATAGGAGCGCCATCCGATCTTATCTAGGATCGCTTTCTCAAAGAAACACTGTCGTAGTTCTTTTTATGATCACTTGCTTAAAGGAGCACCCCTTTGAAAATTTTACTCTATCCTTCCAAGATAGACCTCCTGAAGCCCTATCCTTCCAAGATAAGCCCCCTTTGAAAATTTTATTATATCATTCTAAGATAGACCCCGTTAAGCCCTATCCTTCTAAGATAGCCCCCCTTGAAATTTTTGCCCTATTCTTTCAAGATAGACACCATTAAGCCCTATCCATCCAAGATGGGCCCCCTTGAAATTTTTGCTCTATCCTTTTAAAATAAACACCATTAAGCCCTATCCTTTCAAGATAGGCCCCCTAACCTTTTGCTCTGTTCTTTCAAGACATGCATTCATTTGCTTCATCCTTTCAAGATGGGCAATTTATTCTTTACATCGACCTTTCAAGTTGATATCCTTAATCAAAATAAAACACAGCTTAGTTGATGGGTTCAAAGTAGGGTTTGGCAAAAATGGGTATTTCTTTTATCTTTTTAGTGAAGTTCAAATCTAACTTCACTACAAAGAGAGGCAGCTGTAAACACCTTATTTTTGCTAATTTTTATTTTTTTGTTAATTAAACCAGGTTAATGAATAAACAAAAAAAATAAATAAAAATGAAAAAATAAAAAGAAGAAAATCAACTTAAGTCATAGGAAGTTAAGTCAAGAGTCAAGTCGTGTCAAGTTAGATTAAGTTGAGTTGTTAAATTAGTTATTGAGTGGGCTGAATCAATTAGTTTTGGACTAAATCAATTTAGGGGCTCAAAATCAAGATTTGTTAGGGTTTCAAAATCAATTGAGCTAAATTGGATAGGGCTGGGCCTTAAAAGAAAAGCCCGAACTAGTTAGGGTTTTTAAAAGTTAGGGTGAATCTAGGTTATATTGTAAACAAATCTTTTGTATTTTTGATACAAAGGATTTGATTTTGGAACTCATAGATAACACATTAGTCAATAATTCAGGGAAGGCTTTTCTTTTAATTACACACACCTAACAAAAACACTTCATACCCCTTTCTCACCTTCATGTTCCCTTACGCGTTACCACTAGCACCACATGCGCCACCACCCTCACATGCTACCACCAACACCCTACGCGTCGACACACCCACACATACACCATAGCAACACCGTTGCACCGCCATCGTCCATTACCCACGTTGCTGTCACCCTAGTGTACGCCGAACACACCACCCGTGATCGCCCAAATGCTCGCCATGCATCGCTTAGATCGCCACCTAAGTATATGCCCCTCACTCGCTTAGTCTCACCCAAATTGTCACCCGAATATACACCCCTTGCTTGCTGTACATGCTCAGATCGTCGCCCGAGTACATGTCGATCATTGTTGCCTATGTTCGCATAAGCTCTCGCCTATAATTGCCCTCATTCGCTTAAGCTCTCGCCATGTGTATGCCCATGCACACCTAGGCTCTCACCCAGATCCACGTCGTATGCTCACCCAGGTGCTAGCCTACATTTGCCTACTCTCACCTAGTCTTCGCCCAAAATATCGCCTACATATGCCCGTACTTGCCCAACACCAACGCGACCCAACCCAAGTAAATTTTTAATAAGTTTTTATTATTTTATTATTTTTATTAATTAGTTATGTTTTTCTATTTTTTATTAATTTATTTTTTCTATTTAAGTACAGGTTTTTTAAATTAATTATTTTCTTGCAAATTTTTAGCTAAATTAGGGTTTTTCTTGAAAAATCATTTTTTAATAAAAAATATATTTTTGACACTTAAGGTTTTTTTTTATAAATAAAAATTTTAATTAAGTTTTTTTTTAAGGAAAGATAGTTAGGTTTTTTTTTGTTTAATTTAGGAAAATTAGATTTTCTAGGATATTTTTAATAATAAATTGTAAAAAAACATAAACCTAGCTCAATTTTCAAAAAAAAAAATAAACCATTAATTAAATATTTTACAAAAAGAGAACTATAGCTAATTTAGTCCCAATTAGCGAGTACATAAGTAGCTTCAAGGCAACCATTAAAAAAATAAAAAAAATTTCCCCTTATTTTTAGAAATTCGTAGTAAAAAAATAATAAAAATCATTTTTAGTTATTTTTAATTATTTAGAACTATTTTTAGTATTTTTAGAAAAATTATAAAAAATAAAGCTCATCAATTTTTTTTTTATTTTCACATGGTGATTTAGTCTTAATAAATTAGCTTTCGAATCCAGTTTTTTTGTTCAATTTTTTAAAATTTAATTTTTTTAGAATATTCGCAAACTAGTTGTCCGAAAACCCTAATTTTTTTTTAACCAGTTAAACTGGTTAACGACTCCATTTTTTTTTTTAGAAAATATTTTTGTTTCCATAGTTTAATATCAAGTAATTTATATTAAGTGAGCTAAGCTTAATATAGGTTAAATTAAGGAAATTGAAATAAGGCTTGACAAATTTGTATGCTGAGGATTCCCATTTTGGTTCATTCTATGCCCGATGCGAGGAAAGATGGACATTAGATGACTATTACAGGGAAGACGGATACTTATTCAAGAACAGGAAGCTATGTATCTCAACATGTTCTACTAAAGAATTGTTAGTGCGTGAAGCGCATGGAAGGGGATTGACAAGACACTTTGGCCAATGTCAAACCCAAGAGGTATTATCTTCTAGATTCTTTTAGCTAAGGATAAAGAGAGATGTCTAATCCATGTTGGAAAAGTATGCAACCTACTAAAAGGCGAAGAACCAAGCCGAGCTGAACAAAGACACTACCAACCCTTACCGATCTCAACCAAGCCATAGGTCGAGCTGAGTATGGACTTCATGTTAGGATTGCCAAGGACATCTCAAGGAAAGGACTTCGTCATGGTGGTTGTGGACTGATTTAGCAAGATGGAAAATTTCATGCCCTATTCCAAAACCAACAACACTTCAACTATCTTGTTTCTTTTCTTGCAGGAAGTAATCAAGCTTCACAAAATCCCCCAGACTATCATTTCAGATCGAGATCCAAAGTTCATGAGCCACTTTTAGAAGACGCTGTAGAGGCAAATGGGAACCAAACTATTGTACAATACGTCCTCTCATCTGCAGACTGATAGACATACCGAAGTTGTCAACAGAACCATGGGAACTTTGCTGTGGGTTACTGTTGAATGCAACATGGCTGATTAGAATCTATGCCTGCTAATCATTGAGTTCGCCTACAACAAGACCACCCACAGTGTAACAAACATGTCTCCATTTAAGGTCACTTATGGGTTTAACCCCGAGCTCCTAATGGAACAAGCACCTCAGTCGATACTTGATGATGACCAACTAATCGTTGAAAGAGTTAAGGCCATCTGAGACATGCACCAGAAAGTTATAGAACAATTGAGCCGAGCTAATACTAAGCTTGAGATGCAAAGTCGAGGGTAGAGGAAGAGAGAATTTCAACCAAGTGATTTGGTCTGGATACGTCTCAGCAAAGAACGATTCCCAAATTTAAGGAAGAGTAAGTTGTCTCCTAAAGTTGATGAACCTTTCAAAGTGCTTGAAAAAATCAATCCTAATGCCTATAGGATTGAATTACCTAAGGGATATGGAGTCTCAAACTCCTTCAATATTGCCAATTTCCAACCTTACACTCCTAAGGATGAGCCACCTAAAGCTTAACTGGATTCGATCCTAAATCTCAAACAACCCAAAAGGGATGATAGGGGTCAAGGACCAATTGTTGTAAACCGTGACCAAGAACAGATAAGGCCGGTTGCTGGATAGGTTCAAGTTTGCAGAAAGCTCAAATAGGGTTAATGGGGAAAGTGCGGAAAGTGAAAAAAGTGCAAAAATGATGAATGAAACAATAAGCAAAACCCACAAACAGCTCCAAAGGATATGTCGTACTAATGGAACTTTCAAAGACTTATGGCACAATTCAATATGACATACGAATTGATCCAGTGAGATTACTTGCCACCTAACCTTACCTAGGGAAAAGGATAAGAGTAATGCCGAGAGTAAACAAATAATGTTTAAGCAAGGAAGAAAGCATTCAAGTGTATTGAAGATAATCTGATGCTTTATAGCTACAAGTATAAGGATATTTATATCCATAAGTTAAGGCAAATTGCCTTAAAAGGAAAAGACGAAAAGGACATTTCCTAAAGAAATAATGTACAAGATATAAAAGGGTAAAAATAAATATGCAAGAAAAATAATCATTGGTGCAACGGATTTTGCACATGATACTATACATATGGAAATACTACATTGGCAAGGTCATTAGAAGATACAGAAAAAAGTACGAACAGATGGCTTATTCGAATAAGGATGGCTTAATCAATCTGGAGTCTCTCTTTCTCAAATTCTTGGCAAGGAAGATGTTGAGTAGTTGGTCGGCTCGGGCAATAATGAGTAATTTTTAATTTGGCATACTACAGAAAGATAGGCAATCATACAGCTCTACATAAAGGATGACTCAATAAGGAAGTACTCAGTTAGGGGTCGATTGGAATAGAAGGATTCGTCATATTAGTCTCTTTAGTCCTCGAGCTCGGTTGTGGGTCAGTGGTCCGATAGTTTAATTCCCATGCTCGATTATGCGCTCCCAAGCCCAAGGGCTCTCTCAGGTGGTTCGCCGAGCTGTCCAAAGTGAGTTAAGTGTTGAGGAGTAGAGCTTACCCCAGTTCAATTTGCCGAGCTACTTTGCTCTCAACACCCTCTAAGATGCTGGCGAAGTGATCGATTGACATGCTGAACTGACCCCTCCGCTATACACCAATACAAGTACTAAATCCAAATACAGGCATCTCCGTAATAGCGAAGCCAATCTGACAATGATCGGGATCGACCATCTAAGGTTGACCCTAAAAAATGAGTTGCCCCTAAACCAACCCCAGTAATCCCAATTGTCCAAGTTGACTTAATTGGGATTTGCCCCTGCTCAGCTCATAATGTTATTGGGACCATAGACAGTAAAACACACATATGCTCTCCTTTTTTTGATACCCATACTATCCTTTCTGATAATGAATATTCTTTTGCACAATCACATGTTTTCCCTATAGATTATTCTCTTTTCTCTTAGTAACTAGTGATCCAATTATGTAATTTTCTATAATTTAGGACTTACCATAACTGGGTATTATAAATACTCGCATAATGTAATAGCCACGATCATCATATATAGAGAATACACTAACCTTTTACTCTCTCTTAAGCTAAGTGTCCTTACTCTTGAGCTACTCTTATTTAGTCCATTTAAGAGTAAAGCAGTGCAAGTGATCTCTAGCCATACTTGTACATAGTATCAAGTGTAACCTAAGCTTATGTAAGGCATTGGTGTGTCATATCCTTTATCGATACATGGGAACCCTTGCTCAACCTTTGACTATCATTTACTCTTTAAGTCATCTCATGGCCCAAACCCACCTCTTTTAGTTATGCAAGATATTAGGTCTGTATATTCATCTATGAAGTTCCATATCATCACTACTGCTCAAGTAATTGCTTACCAACATTAAGCAGCCAGATACTACAATTAGAAGCTCAGATACAAAGAATTTAAGGTTGGCGACCTGGTTTGCTAGAAGTTAGAGGTCATGGGTTCATGAGAAGGATAGGATAAGTTGGCCCCAATTTGGAAGACCTAGTTAGAGTCAGAGAAAATTTAGGCAACGGAGTGTACAAATTAGAAAAACTAGATGGTGAACTCATCCTATGCACATGGAATGCTGACAACCTTTAGCTTTACTTTGATTAGTGTACCATTATGTAAATCCTTTCAAATTTTAAATGAAAAGTTCCATTTTGCATGCATTGTCTACATTTACCTCTCTTCCTCTTACTCTCTTACTAAGTCCTAGCCCTCAAAGGGTAAACGAACCTACTAATAGGGTAGGTTGGAGTGCTACCAACCCGAACCCTTCCCCTCCCCACCCTAAAGGTAACTTCAGTAAGGGGAAACACCCCTTATCTTGAGGAACTCCCATTAACCAAGTAGATCAAAATGCTACCGACTTGACCTCTTTGCTTAACCTTAGTAAGAGAAAACACCCCTTACCTTGAGGAACTCCCACTAATCGGGTAGGTCGAAATGCCATTGACTTGACCCTATCGCGTAACCTCAGTAAAGGGAAATACCCCTTACCTTAAGGAACTCCCAATTAAGTAGGTTAGAATGCCATTAACTTGACCCCCTCAGGTAACCTCAGTAAAAGGAAATACCCCTTACCTTAAGGAACTCCCATCTAGGTAGGCCAAAACGCGACTGACCCAACCTCCTAGAATAGCTTAAGCAAAGGATAACACTCCTTGTGCACACAGTATCAAACTATCTTGTAATTAACCAAGCAAACAAGGAGAAGCATTTAAGAAAACAAAAAGTTAAAGTGCATAACTAAGTACATGGACAAATTCAACTATCATTCATAATATGGCGTTACAAATTTAAGGTTAGTACCCCTGACTTGGGATACAAAAAGAAGGGGAAGGAATGACTACTTCCTAAGATCAGCTAACTCTGACAATTCTAAAAAATATAATGCTTTTATTCGTTTGGAGGGCTAGTCCATTGATGGCCCCTAGGAAGGCTAGCTTTAGGCTAAAGCAAGGGTTGAAAGCTATTAACTGGGGTCAATAGGAAAATCACCTCAACCTTGATCACCATGAGAAGCACCCTTAAGAATGACTTTCTATTAAGTTGCTAAGACAAAAATGGATGTGGATGTGCCTTGTTCAAACCTGATAGTAGAAGGAGTGCCTTGGACCTCAATAATTACTTAAACAGCTTCTCTTTCTCGCACTTGGGCCTTCCTCTTTTCCTCAAATGTTGGGCTATCCAAAAAATCAAGAAAACTCAAGTCAAGATCAAGATAATGGGTGACAACCTCTCTCCTTGTGAAGCTAGCAAATTCAGTAGAGAGGTCTTCTAACTTGTCCAACTACTCCTCCGTCAATCGAAAATCGACAACGGCTTTCTTAGCAGCAACATCACTAAGAACCTCCCTACTCTCTAATTTGGAAATGAGCTTTTCCATCTTTGAAACCCTACCTTGGAGTTCTTTAATTTGCTGTTCTAACTTTACCTTTCGACTAGCCAACTTTAGTGATGTGGTTTTGGCATTGTCACATTCCGATGCCTTCATGATAATTTAATCTACAATCGAGAGACCGATGCCCTCAGCTCGGCATTCTCTCTCTCAAGGTTGGCTTCGACTCCCCTGTCCTTATCTAATTTTTAGAGGAGTTGGGCCTTAGTCCTCTATTTATATTCAAGCCGAGCCTTCAAGATGCCAGCCTTCTTAGCAATGTCTTCAATAGTAAACTTCTCCCACTCTACATCCTTTAACCTCCCCTTGAGCCTGGCTACTTGCACATAAAAGTGATATAAGTACCGATCAGCATTGACAAACTTATCTAAATATTTATTAGTAGAGGACTTTGCCTCCTGCAGGTTCTTCTCGGTTCTATGCAGTGCCTCCCAAAAGCCCTTTACCTCTTTTTATATGGCATCGTAATCGCTCAGTTAAAGCAATACCTAGTCATGGTACTGCAAAAAAAAAAAAAAAAAATCCAAACCAAGGTCAAACCAGCAATGATAAAGGAGTATATCAATTATAAAAGGCAAAGCCTTACCCGTCGAATGAGCAAGCTCAAGTGGCCCACCATCTCCATAGGATTGCCTCCTCTTACCCTTAATAGCTCCTCAAAGATGGCCTAGTTACTAAGGGTGTAAGACCCCAGCAAGGCCTGATAGTTTAAAGTCCAATGCCGCAATATAATATCATTACCCCTAATAGCTTCCCCCTCACCCTTTTGTTCTTAGTCTCAAAAGTGTAAAGGAGGAGCTCTTCATTCTAAGAGACATATGGTACATCCTTGAAAGAGTCTAGCTTGATTCCTAAGAATCTGAACTTGTTCAAGACATCAAACAATTCATCCCCAAGTTTATCAACGCACTTACAGGGATGAACCGTCGACCACTCATACGTATGCACTCGACTCAAGGGTGCCTTCCCTGTAAGCTTCTGTTTCTTAGCATTGGGTACCATATCCCCCACCGTCTTAAGGGCCTTCCTTTTTTTGCAAAGCCACACCAGATAGGGCACTGGCTTCAACCTCCTCTTCCTCGTCCCTATCTGGAGAAGCAAGCATCACTACATCCAGGTTGTTAATACTAGTGAGTTTGTCCTCTACTATAATAGGTGCAAAAGTAGAGACAAAGATAGTGGAAGGAAGAGCCATGCTTACAGGATCAGTAACCAATGGCTCTACTCGAAGACCTAGAGGAAGTCCCTAAGGTAGAGCAACTAGCCCGACCTTACTGGTCTCCCCAACCCCTGATCTTAGCTGTACGGCTTTATATTTAGGGTTAGAGGTTTTGTGGTCAGCTTTGATCTAACCTGTTGACGACTCATTAGCTCGTCCACTAAGGGACAAGGAATCTTCTCAGCTAATCTCTTGCCTACAAAGAATCCAGCAAGCAATAAGGAAAAAGAAAACAAAGCAAGGACAAAATACAAAGCACTACCATTCACCAATTCCACCATGACCAATACAAACAAAGAAGAAAGCCCCCCTCCTCCCTTCTATTCTTCCTAACGACATCAGATGAAGTGCAACTTTACATAATTAGATGAAGCAATTCGTAAAAGAATGAGCATACACCTTCAGCCTACTTCTTCACTACTGCCTTCTTCATATTAAGGAAGAGCTTGAAGATTAGATACTTGAAGCACCTCTTAACTATCCTCACAAAATTAATTTTGTTAACATATATAATGGCCATGAAGGCTTAGATCTCCTTTGCAACCTTGGCATCATTGGCCCCATCTCCTTTTAGGCCCCTATTTAGACCAGTTCAGTCCATCTAATCTAGAAGTCTACCTCATATGGTAACTCATTTACCAAGAAGTCATCTTGCTAGCCCTTAACAGAGTCTGCAAGGCCACAAAATAGCTTCCTTCCTAGATGAGGTTGAAAGGATGGCCACTTACTTATGCTTCTCCACATGTAGAAGTAGTCAAAAAGTTCAAGGGTAACCCTTATCACTAAGTATTCACACAACCCCTATAAGGCCTTCAATACCTTCTACCCATTGGGAGGGAGTTACACTAAACCACATGATCGAAGTTGAAGAGGTCCTTCTCAAAGCTACTTAGAGGGAGGTACTACCAATACTCTAAGCATTTTTCGAAGTTGGCAAAGCACCCTCCTATTAGCAGGGGCACCATTTCTTCCCTCGTTAGCACCCATATTCTCCAACTGAGAATCGATTCAACTATAAAATTACTTAACACCCAAGTAAGAGTAGAGGCCTTGCTTTCACTAACTCTGCCACTTGAGCCTTTACTTGTCCCAAGCGCCTCATACAAGTCTCTAGCCAGTGACAAGGGAGTGCATACATAAGCTTCCTTTGGGATAACACTGATAAGCCTTGCCCTATCTAATGCCTCTACCACCATTCTGGCGGTATCATCTAGCTGTGCTAATGAAGTGATTTCGTCCTCTCCTTCGGGGGGAGGATCACTCCTTATGGTCTCAGAGTTGGTCTAATTGTATTTTAGTACATTTGATGCCGTCTCACCCATGTTAGTTGACATGATCAATGAAGAAATGAGAGAGTGAAACTTAAAGAAAAGTTCGTGAAGAAGATTGATGGAGGAAAAGAAAGCAGAGTTTGTAGTAAAGAAATTGCAAACGAGTTGTTTGTTAAAGCAATTGTGGTATTTATATATACCAAGAGCCTTGGAAACTATATCAACAGTTATAGGGATTTAAATAAGCATAAATCTCTCGAAATGCTATGATGTGGACACATAGAGTCAATTGTGATTAGATGGCCACATTTAAAAGGAAAAACGCATGCAACCACATGCCAATCTACTATGATAGAACACCTATCACATTGTATTAAATGCACTAAAAACGGGCGTGATAAAGTTATAATTTGAAAATTTACTTCCATAAAAAGCTTTCTTGAAGTCCCTCTAACTTCCACTCGTTCGATACCTTAATGGTACTGCGCTTCAGAACAAATAAATTGTACCTACTCGAGCAATGGTAAGCTTAGCTTGATCTAGTCTACTCAGTGCCTTTACCCTACAATGTGAAGTCTTCACCTTGGTTCACCCCTTTAGCCTCGTAGACATCTTTGCTTTGATTGAATAGAAGGCCAATTGCTCAAACTAAAGAGGTTAGACCTTTTGTACTCCACCTCGAAATTATTGCACTTACCTCTACCTAAAAGGTAGTTTGATCAAATATGTTGCACCTACTCAACCCTATGTCAACTCGAACCCCTCTGCCCTTGCCCCCACATCAGCTCAGGCCTCTTCATCTTAGCCTCATGTCAGCTTAGACATCTTCACCTCTGACTTTTGCCTAACCAAATTGACTACATGCCTGAGAAGCTCATCTTTCCCATCTCCTTGCCTTCACTACAGCAATGAGACAGTGAGGAGGTAAGTGTTGATAAGGCCTTTTGAAACATAGGCTCCTTAAACTTGTCCCTAATTCTTTCAGCTCACTCCCTATGACAAATTGCCCTCATCCCAAGCACAAAACGTGGTCTATCATACTATGGCAAGCTTCCAACAACTAGAAGACTCCAAATAAGACCGATAGACTAAGTCAGCAATCACTTCCTACGTATCCAGACTATGTCGAATACCACGATTCCACTCTCCAATACTTGTGGTAGTGGCTCTAACTACAAACTGCTCTTCAACTATCGACGTCACTCTAATACTTTGCGCACTTAAACCTATTAACTACTCTCAATCCTCATACTCTCAAAATACTCGTAATTGACTTTAATATCAGAGTAACCATACTAGATAATCTCCCGACATTTCCTTATTGTGCTCTTTTATACAGGCCTCACTACTTACACGAAGCCCTATTCCTTTTTTATTAATATCGACAATATCCTTAAGACAACATAAGGTATTATTAAAAGTTGGTAGACCATTTGGTCAACATAAGGTATTATTATACAGGCCTCACTACTTACACATATTTAGACTCTCTAAAATTTTTATTTCCTAAAGTTGTAAAAGTAATGATTGTCATTATCTAAATTTTTTAATAAAACACGATTTCATAATAATACTATAGGATATTTAAAAAAACTAAATACTAGCTATTACATTTTTAACTTTAGAAATTTTAGGCAAGATACCCATAGGGCCCAGGTGGTGTATTTAGGAAAAATAGGGCTTGGACTTTTAAATTGCCATCATTGGAATTGAAATTTGGGTCATGGTCAGTGGTTTAATTTGATGTCCACAAGATTAAGAAATGGATAAAAAATGCTATTTGCTGGGGGCCTTGGGAAAGCACGTCCAGCAGCGTCCAAAGAAAATTAGTACGACGTACACAAGTCATGTTCGAAGCCGGAGATCACGCACCAGCGAACAACGATACGATGATTAGCAGAAAAAAGAACGGAGCAACGAACACTGGCCTCACGGTATGGATAACAATTGATTTCATCTTCCTAAAATTATAATATGATAATTGGTAGAAAAAAAAATTCTTATGTTTATATATTTTTAGGTTATTTTAAATTGGGCATTTAAACCTAAATATGTAGAAAACTTACTTTTTAATTTTATTTGACTATTTTCCTTTTGAATAAAATAACTAAAAATAGTTCTATAAGCCAAAGGCAAAATAGTTATATAAGAATACAAAAATGGCACTAAATGTTCATTTTCAACTATAAAGGTTTAAGTGCAAATTTCAAAGTCCAAGTTAACATAGAGAATTGTTGTATTGTAATATAATTTCTTTGTAAATTTGATTGCATTTGGCTCAAAATGATATTGAGAGGGTCAAAACCCATCACAAGATTTTTTTTTTTTTAGTTTTTATTTATATATTTAGAAATAATACATATTTGAACCTTAGCTATAGTGGCTCTATCGATTGACTGAGGTCTTTCAACCAATCCCTCTGACTTGCTCATCTTGTATGATTCTGGATTCAATTTGTATATATTTTAGGGTAAACTAAAAACACATGGTTTGTGTTTTCGTATATTTGTAAATTACTAACACATGTTATTTTTTTAATAAATAACTTATTTATATTTAACTCTATTTTGTTCCGTCCAAACTCCCATTAAGTGAATCACATGCCTGTCACCTACTTTATTTTCTCCCTTTGCACAACTTGCATTTGCATTAGTATTGTATAGTCAACATAGTGACCAAAATTCCTTCATGCAAATGGTTCAAGTTGACACTCCAAGACTACCTTCTAATGCCATTCAAGATAGAACAAACAGTGCAAGCTGGCACTAATCTTTAGCAACAATGTACCGTTTCCCTTACAAGTTAGGTATCCAACATTAAGGTTTCATTGTTTGATTGCATCATCGATGACAATTAGATCAAAGTTTTAATTTTTATTAAAGCATTTGATCTTTAGATTTGTGATGTAATTCACATAGATTTTTGGTGAAATTGAAATAATCCTAAAGAGAAGTTTGAGGGTCCGTGGGTTAAAGCTTAGGGAGAGAAAGCTTCTTGTTGATTAAAATTTTCAAGTTTTTCATTCAATTTGATCCTAGATACATATTCATCAACCTCCATCACTTATAAATGTGAGATTAGATTAGGTTTAAATGCCTTAGAGGCTTAGGATTAGATAGAATCTAATTTGAGATAAAACCCCTTTTTTTGTTATAAAACTAATTTGATTTATTAGTTTTTATCAAATAATCTATATTAGATGCTATAATCCATTGATTTTTCTAAACAAAAATCGAAACAATTTGATTAGATTTGCGTCAATTCTATTAGATCTTCCCTGCACATCTGTCTTGCTTCTCTCTCGTCGATGTCTGGTTGAGGAAGGAGATCACATATACTGCACGTGACTTTGATCTGCCAATATGTGTGTGCCATGTGGCTCTTTTAAGATTGAAAAAATAAAGTAGGTTACAAGCATGTAATTCGTTTGAGGGAAGTTTGGATGTAACAAAACGAATTCGAACACGGGACGTCTAAAAAACATAACACAGATTAGCTATTTGTAAATATATGAAAATATGGGTCATGAATTTGTAATTTATCAAATATTTTGTTCCTTTGATGTATTGGTATAAATAGAACACCTTTCAGGGTTCAAACAAAGGCATTAAATACTTTTTGGATGGTTTATCGATCCAAGTTAAAAGTGAAAAGATAGTTTTGATACAAAATTTGATGTATCAAAAAGGAAAGAAAAAACTTTGGGTGCTAATAAAATTATGATAAAAAGAATTTTTGATTCAATATAATGCTCCTATCTTCTTTTTCTTTGGGTATTTTTATGTTTCCCATATAAAATCTTAGTACATTTCTTTCCCTTTTCTCCGTTTACTTTTTTTTTTTCTTTTTTTTTTTTTATTTTATGATTTTATGCGTTATTATTCTACTCGTTTGCACTTTCACACAACTAAACATTAGACTATTCTGGAACCTTAAACCTATAAACTACGAGTTCCAAGTAGTATATATGTAGTTATATTTGACACCCACTTTGAAATCCTTCTTATAGAAATGTATTCTAAGCAATAATGTTTGATACCACTCCATCCTAGAATCCATTCAGTCACACAAAACCTTTATCAGTTTAGAACGAACATAATTTGCCACAAGGGACTCAAAGTTAATGGAGAGATGATGCACACATAGATATCATAAATTACAACACGAGAAGAGGCTGTACCATGAACTATTTACTATTTGCTTTCCTCTCAACTTATCAAGCCTTTTGTCTTATTGCTATGCGTTGATTATATAGGATACAAATGTATTCATCTGTTAAATATCTCATAGGATTCTCTGTGATAGCATTCAAGAGTTAGATGTCCTATGCTCTGTTATAAAGATATTATCAAACGTGAATTTCATTCATCTAAGATAAATAATTGCTTGGTCTAGGAACAAAATGAATATGTGCTCTAGGTACTTTAAAATGCAATTGCATAAGCTCCTATAGATTCGGTGGATAAACATCGTATGCCTCCAATCATGTCCTTTTCCTTAGCCCAGCCACCAAACACATGACACATGTGGCAAAAATCGAATGGGACGTATATCGTGATTTTAATGGCTAGAACGTGATAGGCTTGGGGACATGATTGTTTACAGGTGATCTTTATCCCTAATTCAATAGCTTCGAAGTTACCGGAGCACTCATTTATTTATTCCAGGACTACGTAATTATTTGTTTTCATATAAGCTTGTAATAAAAAGAAGATATACAAAATAAATACAGTTTGCTTGCTTTGACTGTTGTATATGTTAATCGGAGTCCATTTTCTGTGTATTTCTTAGTGTATCTGTTAACATATGCATGGAGATTAGGTACTTCGGTTTCAAAATTAGAAGAGTAAGGGAGAGAAAAAGATTGACACTAAGGAAAACATACCCTACAATTTGGCCATGGACGAACCAGGGCCCCCCAATCAATATCGACCATCAAGTTTAGGGATTTGATTCACTGTACAGTGCCCACAAATGGAACAACCAAATCGTGATCACCATTATAAAAAAACAACCATCAATTGTATGTCCGATTTATGCCTTGATTAGGATGCTATTCATATTTATAAAGCTTGATACATCAACAATGTAGGACATAGGTATTCAGGTTTTTGAAACTCTAGAGGTTGTAAGTAGTAATTGATTACCGTTGTACTAAGACTTCTAGGCCAAGCTTGCTGAGTTCTCGATGAATATAAACCACACTCGGGCGGTCTTTTGTATATGCCAAGCTTTACTTGCACCGCTTCCAATCTCCAACAATCCCCTATCGAATTTGCAAATGAAATCTCAGAAGTAATGTTAGCATACAAGTAGTATAGTTATTAGGACACACGAAGAACCCACCACTCGAATGTTTAATGCCTTCTGGACCCTGATATCATTTACCCACATGTATGCGAGAGCATAATTGAATGTCTGCAGAAAGAAGTGAGTTTGTCAATCCTAGATTTGTATTAAGTACCGTCGACATAGGAAGCATACATATTTCCTGTGGCCACATTTTACCCGACACCAAAGTTCAGGAATTCTTGGGGGTGAAAGAATGAAATTCAATCGAGTCTCCTGTATTGATCTACGGCTGACTTCCGAATTCATCTTTGAGGAAGCGTAAACACAATTTGGTTCCAAAATCGAAGTTGTGTATACATATTTAAGACACTGCAATTTCACATAGTCCAAATTGGTGCCAAAAAAATGTTTGTGAATTTTATGATGATTTTATCAAAAAATGTGAAATATTTGTTGTTAGTGTACCTTGAGATTCAAACGCGGTTTAACTCCATCTTTGTTACCTGCAATTTGATAATTTCATCCCGAAAATCAAACATGTTCATTGAAGATGGCATTTAAGTAGAAATTGAACATGGATTCTTGTGAAAACGTTGTACCATCGACGACATGCTTGGTTACTTGTGGAACAATTATGCCTGAGTAAGAATCACCACCAATAAATAGTTGAACAGCAAGATATTGCGGGTGTTCAATCAGCCACTACAACATAGGAAAATATGAAGTCATATACAAATTATATGTAAACAAACTATGAGACACTTGAATTATCATATAAGAATAGAGAATCATATTATTAGCTTAATTTGCCGAAGCGAGTTCTTATTCCTTTGCTCTGTTTGACAAACCTTCCTAAGGAACTTATACGCTTGTATTGCAGCACTTGAATCTGAAGAATACCAACCAGCCTCTGTGGTTGAATAGGAAAAGCCAGTGCCAACCGGTGAGTCCAAAAATATAATGCTAGCTGTCTGAAAAATCAAGATATAAAACCGATTACATGCCTAACAAGATGCATCATAATGAAAAAAAAATCTTCCATTAGAACACTAGAAATATATAAGCCACCTTTGTCCATGCATATTCATATTGTCTTAATTTGGGAAGTCCTCCTTTGTAGTTTTCAATGTCAAATTCCAGGGGACTTGTACAAATATATTATCTAGATCATCAAAGCCGTTCTTAAGCCGTCAAGTTTGGCTCCACAACCATCGAATCTCAAAGCTTGAACTTATGGATATGTTACAAACTATTATATTCATTACCTAACAATAAATGGTTGCCACAAACTCCATAGACAAGTACTATTGCATTGTTTCGAGTACCTTTTTGGTAGTACTCTTATTTCTCATGTGGTAACTTTATTAGTCACAGAAGATCAAAATTATTATGATCAAGGCTGTCTTATATTAATGTCCTCTGATGATTCCAACATTAACTTAAGTCTCCATTGCATTAACTACTAGAACTACCTCAAATGGTCTGATGGTGAAAAATCCCGCCAATTGGATTGTAGAATATTCGACTTTGGTTTTTCTTTCTTTCTTTCTTCCTTTTTTTTTTTTTTTTTTTTTCCCCTCATAGTTAAACTTCGGTTGAGCATACATACCTATCTCATAAACGAGTCCATGGAAAGAAGAACAACCGGGACCTCCAGCCAACCACAGCATGATGGGATCTTCTTCTGGATTCCCTTGTGACTCAATGAAGTAGTAGAACATTTCGGAATCATCCACACTTACGTATCTGTCACAATGAAAGAGAAAATGAGTAAACATACATACATGCGAAACAATGAAGACAAAGTTATTTAGATAAACTAAGTTTCTTCTTAGTTATCTTACCCAGTTTCAAGCTCAAAAGGAAGTTCACCATCATAACCAGGGAGATACTTCACAACAGACCCTGAAAAAGCTGAGTTTGCAAATAGAAGGAAGAGCAAAAGAAACAATAATTGTAAAGATGCCCATTTCTGGGAATATGTCGGGATTGAATAAACTTGGGAGGTACGTGCTTGGACATGCATTTTTAGCAGGGTTTTGGTGGTGCAGAGTCGATGGTTTCAGAAGGGAGGAAGGAAATGATAATGGACGCCCATGGCTTCGATAAAAGTGGTTGATATGTTATATACAGTAGCTCAGTTAGAGGACAAGAGTGAGGGAAGAAATATTTATTTTCTATGAGGGTATTACAATTTACAACGATAGTAGGATGAATAGTTTCTATCACAAGTACATCCATATGTTTGTACATATTATGTATGTAAAAAATTTATAAATATTTTTAAGTTACGTGAATATAATACATACCACGTAATATCCCGTCTGTTTTTCAGAGTAAGGTGGTGATGTAAAATGCAGTAAGTGGAATAAAGTAAAAAGTCTTCGTATTGTCCAATTTAACATATATATAGTTATTGCTTAAGATCATTATAATCAATATTTTGATTTTTTAAGGGCAAAATAGAAATATATATCTTTTAAAATTTCAATTCTTTTAATTATTATATTTTTAAATTAAAAAATTAAATTTTTAAAATTTTATTAATATTTATATACTATTTATCAATTTATATAATATATTAATATTATTTCAAAAGGGTTAAACAGTCTTGCTACAACCATTCCCTGCAAATAAAAAATAAAAAAAAAAAAGAAAGAAAACGTGTAGACAGCACCAGTGCTCACTTTTCTTCTACAGTAACACATTTGGTTTATGGAGTAAAATAAAATCAGAATAATTGTTCTATATAATTATATAAAAATCTTATAAATAAATATAAAAATACTAGGTAAAATAATTATATAATAATTAATTCATTTGGTTTTACAAAAGAATTATAAATTTTTTTACTTTTTAATAATAACAATTTTATACTATAGTGATTTCAGATTAGTGTTTATTCAACGTTAATATGTATTAGCATTGTAGGTTTCAATAGCTGTATGCGCTCAAAAGATTGAAAGCACCAAATTATATTGCCGCGCTTGTTAAGGGAGGAGAAAAAGGGGAAGAAATTATTCCCTTTGTCGGATTGATTTTAGATTGTCAAGAGATGAGGACAGGGTTGCCCTCTCCTGGCTTGACAATACATTTCATATATATATATATATATATATATATATATATATATATATATATAAACACCAACAACCGACGTTTGAAAAGACGAAATTCAATAAATGTGGCTACGATGGGGCATTGGAATTTATGAAATCCTCAAACCTCAACAACTCCAGTAGCAATGAAACCGTATGCTCGTTAATTCGGAGGGAATTAAAATTTTATTTTCTTATTTTTTATTACAGCATTTATTTATTTTTTATCTTGGAATAGCTAAGATTCTTTATTATTTGAATTAAGTAATAAAAATTATTTAATTAAAAAAAAAAAACACTTCACAAAATTTCATATTTTTTTTTTAAAAGATAATCCCATCTCTATTTAATGGTTATCACAATTATTATTGCTACCAACTGCCGCCACCAACTACCACTATTGCCATTGTCACTACTGTCAACATTACTGTTACCATTGCTATTGCCACTACCACTACCGCTGCCGCTGCTACTACCGTCGCCGCTATTAACCATCACCATTGTTATCATCGCTATTATTGTAGTCACCGCTGTTGCCACTGCCGTTGCCACAACTACAGTTACCATCGTTGTTACCACAACCACCAACGAGCACTAATGTCATTGGTATTGTCACCGCTACTACCACTATCATTATTGCTATTTCTATCGCCATTGTCGCCGCCTTCACTACTCCCTCCAATCATCATCATGGCGCGAAGCTATCGACCACTACCATTACTTTTACCCACTATCACCGTCGACCATCACTGCAATTATCATCACAGCCGCTGCTGCTGCCACCTCCATTATCACCTATTACTTCAGGATTAGGTGAGAAAAAAAAATCAACCGAGAGTAATTTAGTTATTAAAGTTTTATTATGTACTTATACTTAAGCTATTTATAAATTAAATTAAATAAAATAATAGATATTAAACCTTTATTACATACCTTAAAAATTCCAATTTCATTTAGTATAGTGAACGAGGCATATATGATAAGACAGGTTATTGCATAAGTATTATTTGTAGAGAATAAGTTACTATTCCAATTTTTGGAATTTATCCCCTACATGGTATAGTATATAATTTCACATTGAATTTGGAACTTATACTATTTATATTAGGAGTCCTATTTCAGAAGATATCTTATAATGTTTTCACCAATGTAAGCTACCATACAAAACTCAAAATTATATATATAATATTACTAATAAATACAATTAATTTGACAAGTATAAAGAAGACTCAACTAAAAGGTCTTACTTATAACTCGTTATATTAGATTAATCATTAAAGATTGCACCCAAATTATATCTTTAATTTAAGTCCGCACTTGATTTATGTTTTCCTATTAAAATTCATAGTATTTACTTTATTTATGATTTACATTAAAAAGCGATAGTAATTTTCAATTTGAATAAAATAATTTTGATATGAATGGTTATAATATATATTTTTTGAAAAGAGTAAAAAGAGAAAAATTAATTGGTTTTATAAAGTATTGTACAACTTATAGATTTAATATGTGGAAGATTCTTGAATGTTTATGAGAATGTAAGTATAGTAAACTAAAACTAGATGTCCACTAGGGAAGGTTTGGAATGAGCTAGATGTAAAATAAATTATGAGGATGCTATCCATGCTACCAAGGATTTTCCAACACTTGAAGAGTTTTTAGAGGCATTTCTTCTTTATGCAAGCCATCCAAAACCAGGAGGATGTGTGGTTGGTACAATGGCTTTATAGTAATGCCGTGATCGCGTAAATCATGTAAAGGTGTAATGCTTAGCTTTCTCTTTTGATCAGATAAATATGCTGCTTTCAAATTTTACAAATTGAGTAGAGCAAGGGTAAAAGGATAGAAGGGATTCAAAGGGGAAAGTCTTAACAATTTCGCAATCAAAAGAATATTAGAATTAGAGAATTTAGATATCATTTCGCTAGATACCAGAAAGAGGGAAAGGGAGGTAGCATCAGGTAGTTTCAGTAACTCAGAAAGGAAGAAAGGCCGTTTTGCTTAGCAGCGGAAGGGAGAGGTGGGAAAGGTAAAGGAAGTTACTGATTCAATGCTGAAAGAAGGCGAGTGCCATCGATTTCGCTGTTAAATGGCGTAACCGCTCTTTATTTAATCGCATTTTCAAAGAGAGGCAAGGCTACTAGAATACCCACACTCGGCTCAAGCCCAAGGCTTTGAAAGACCAGGCGCAAGGGCGCGTGCCAGTGAGTTAGCTGCTGTCGGAAAAAGCGCAATAGCCATAGAGTCAATCCCTGGACCCGGTTCAAATGATTTGATCCCAAGTGTCATCACAAGAAGAAGCTCGTGCCACTTAAAAGGGTCCTCGTGTTAGCCGTATTCAAAGATCACAATTTCGTCTTTAGACTCACTTCTATAAAACATTAATAAATTGCTAAGTTATCATAAAATTTTAAATAACCTTTATAAATTTAAATTTTAATATAAAAATATCCCTTAAATTTATCAAAATATTCATTTAACATGCCAAAACTTTAAACTTAGTGTGTTTTTTTAACCATTTAGAGGGATATTTACAACATTTAAATATGTAGGAGGTATATATATACTTAGAGAGTTTAAGGGATTATTTCCAATTTTACTTAATATTTGCTCATAAACCACATAACTTCTTTAGTCTCTACTAGTTACAATGAATTTTAACTTTTAAGTAAAGGTATGCTAACCGGTTTTGGCTTATAGAATAGGTTAGGGCTTGATATTTTAATCCATCTATAAAACTAGTCAAATGATCTTAGCTCACTTAACTTATAAGTTAAAGCAGGTTAACTTGTGACCGTAAAAGTTAGGATGGCCTACTAACCTAAAGAATAAAAAAAAAAAAAAAGACAATCCGTATTTGCATAGTTTCACTGACTTCGATAGATGATAGACCAAAATTTAATGTTGAAAATATAATGAAGGGAAGCATGACTGCAAATGAATTGAGCTACGTCTGAAAACCCAAATTTGACTTGTTTAAATCAAGCTTGATCTTAAGTAAGGTGAGTTAAAAGCAAGTCAACCCTGAGTTTCCTTATTAGATAAGTATATAAAATAAAGAATTATATAATGAGTTGTTTTATTTATAATTTATATATCCATTAATGTTCTATTCTTTGGCAGAAATGTTGTGTAGAGTAAACAATTTTTAGTGAGATATAATTAGTTGATGTGCTCTAATTTGTATCGATGTTCTCTGCTAATGTTCTATTTTATGTCAATGTTGTGTTAAGCTGCATGCCATAACTTGTCTTTATTCTATGTCCATGTTCTATTCGTTGGTTGTGTGCAAAGTAACATAAAAAATTTCATTGAGAGAATGTAGAATGTTACATGAAAAGGGAGTTGCCACTTACTCCTTTATTGGAATCAATTCCAAGATTCACTAGTAATGCATATATTTAACTTCACAGCTAGAACAATTACCATATATGATTCTAGAAATGTTGGCATCAATGGTTCTCTTGCTTTTAACACTTCTAAATTAGCCCTTATACTTTAAATTTTAGCACTTCTTTGGGTAAAGTCACATTTTATAGATTTATAATTTGTAAAGAAAGGTATAAGAAAGGGGTATTAAGTTACTGTCTTTAAAGGAAAGAAAAAGGATGAAAATAACTAGGATATGCAAGAAATCGATCAAGTCACCAAAAAACAAAAGGGTAATGTAATTAATATCCTGGTTAAAACTCAAGGATCTATTCTATTATATAAAAATGAACAAGAATCCTCTTAGGTAATGTTGGTTGTGTGTAAAGTTCCAAAATTAGAAAAAGTTGCCAAAGTTGGGACGACAACTCACATTAGTTTGCTAATAAAAATTTTCTATGAAATGATGTTGATAAACATCTTGCTACAAATCCCAACAAGTAAACCAATTACCTTGTAAATTGATAAGGAATTATTGATAAGTAGTTTCTTTGGTTCTAGTTGAATTGAATTCACTTATTAATTTCTCCTATAGCTCCTTTGTTATTCAATGTTGTCATAACTCATGTTCAAGTGTTTTCTCTGTTAACTGTAGAGTGTGAACTTATTTTTAGATAACTGATTGACTCCAATTTTTGGTTTGGTCACTCGAAACATTGTCGACTTGCTTATATATGAAGTATTAAAGTTTATTTATTGTATGAATTGCATTTCAAAACATGGACATGTGTCCTCATAATAGATAGAATATACCCTGGTAATTCCCCTCAACAATGCACTTTTGAGCCATGGCCTTTTGTGTTTTTCCTTTTTCTTTTCCCTTTTTTTCATAATTTTTTTCTTATTCGACCTACAGTATTGATGATACAATATTGATGAACAATGATGCACTGCCCATACAACTTCTATCATCCTCATAGAGATCACATATATGCTAGTGATATGTATATTCTACATGTTGATATCCTTGTAATATTGGCATTAGTATATTATTGTGAAGAAGACAACTGTCTTTGCAAAATTAAAAATATTTTACTCTATGCTTGCTTTTTAACTATAACCATACTTAGTCCATTAGCATATTATTCTGAATTCAATTCCGTGGTATTTGTTAATGAAACCAAACATGCTTTATAAGCAAACTAAGGCTAAGAAACATATAATGATATAAATTGAAATGCTTTCAAGTTTCAACTATATGTATCCAATTCTGATGTATATGTACATAAAGAGCTCTTTTGTTGCAACTTGCAAATTGCAATGTCTTTGACGTTTTTGGCTTATCTAATATATTCAAGAAATTAAAACATATGATATGCTTAAAATGAGGTCTATTTATTGTATTTAAATCTTTTTTTTTTACTTTTTTTTTTATCTCTACAGGAAACTAAGTAGTGGTTGAGTTGATTATATTGATATGTCATCTTCTAAATCATCTAAAGAGAGCTCTAAAAGAAGAAATGCACTTGGAAATAGATCTGATTCTGGTTGGGAGCATGGAAATGATGTTGATGATAATGGGAAAAGGGTGAAATATAAGTACTGCAACAAAATTGTCAGTGGAAGTATTTATAGATTCAAAAATCACTTGGCATGTACACATAAGGTCGTAAGGTCATGCACAAGTGTGCCAAAGGATGTTAGAAAGGAAATGTTAACAATTTCGGTGAAAGTAGTAGAAATATCAAAAAAGAAGAGAAAGCAAATTCATGGGATTGAAGATTCTAATGATGTAGAATAATTATCCTTTAAGGAAAGAGAAAAGAAATTCATAGATTTCTTTTTAAAGAAAAGCAGTGGTGGAACACGAGTAACCTAAAGAACTATTAATCAATTTATGAAGAAGGAGCTCAAAGAAGAATGTTGCCAACAAATTGCTCAATTTTTCTATACTAGCACTGTTCCATTTAAATATGTAAAAAATTTGGAGTTTGCAAAGATGCTTGAGGTGATTAGTCAATATGGTTATGGGCTTAAGCCTCCCTCTTAACATGAGTTAAGGGAAGCATATTTGAGAAAAGAAGTTGCTCAAACAATGGAATTGCTTAAGGAATATAAGGCTGAATGGAAAAAAACCGGTTGCTTTACTATGTCAGATGCATGGATTGATAGAAAAAGGTGTTCCATATGCAATTTCTTAGTGAATAGCCTTAAAGGAATTGTGTTTTTGTCGTCTGTTGATAGTTCCAATATTTCTAAGACAGTTGACAAAGTTTTTTATATGTTGGGTAATACGGTAGAGAAAGTTGGAGAGAAGAATGTTGTACAAGTGATAACTGATAACATTGTAAATTATAAAGCAGCAAGAGAAAGATTGATGGAGAAACGAAAACATTTATATTAGACACCTTATGCTACACAAAAGGGAGAGACTTAATCAGGCATGTTGCCACTTGCTTTGCCACTTCTTATTTGACTTTGGGCTGTCTTAGTGTGTTAAAGGGTGCAATGATGATTATGTTTACTTTAAGTCACTAAAAGTCTTCTAAGTTTTCAAGCATACAAGATGGAAAGCGAATTCAACAATTAGTTTTGGATAATAGGTTTTCGAAGAATGTTATTACTTGCCTTAAAGCTGCATTTCCTTTGATTAAAGTGCTTAGATTGGTAGATTCAAATGAACAACCAGCCATAGGCTTCATTTATCCAGAAATGGATCATATCAACAAGAAGATTAAAGCAAATTTCAATAATCTAAAGAGAAGGTAATATATGTTCTTAACTCATTACCTATATGTCTTTATTTTTTCCTATTGTTTATTTTAGAGTTCGATTTGCTAAAAGTCTCATTATCATTTTATATAGTTATGAACCTATATTGAAAATTATTGACAAGAGATAGGAGCTTCAACTACATAGACCATTGCATGCTATAACCTACTATTTAAACCCTCATTACCACTATAGTCTCGATTTTAAAGTTGATGCTGAAGTTAACATTGGACTACATAGTTGTATAGAGTGTATAGGCTCTAATCCAATTAAAGGTAGTAAGATCTATATGTAACTTGAATAATTTATGGATGCCAAAGGACTATTTAGTACTAAAGCTGGAAAGTTAGCAAGAGATAAAAAAAGTTCTAGCAAAATAATAGGATTCATATGGAGATGAATGCCTAGAACTACAAAAATTTGCTATTTGCATACTAAGCTTGACTTGTGGTTCTTTTGGTTATGAGCGTAATTGGAGTGCATTTGAAATGGTATAATGCAAATAATTCTTTTATTTGGCTTTAGTTACATTCATTAAAGATATATTAATCTTATATACAACCTTTTTAATTTTCAGGCTCATACAAAAAAAATAAGAACAAGTTGCACCAAAAAAAGATGAATGATTTAGTGTTTATAATGTACAACTTGAAATTAAGAGATAGGAAAAACAAAAAGATTGATGCCACTACTAGCTTTACGATTGAAGATCTCTCAACAAATGATGATTGGATAGTTGAGGAAGAATGTTTGGTTCATTTATCGAATGCGGATTGGTTAGAGATCCTTTCAAGTCCAAGAGGTAAGGAAAAAGACAGAGATAACGATGTTAAGGAAATTGGTGATTATGTGAATTTGGAAAGTCATGGAAATAAGACTTCAGATGATTTAGAGATTCATGATATTGATGCTGATGTTGATGCTGATTCTAAAGTAGGAGTGGGTACTTCGGGAGATTTACAATTAGAAGATATAGAAATCATTGGTAATAGTACCAATGATGATATTAACCTTGATGATGAAGATGATGACAATGATGGTGGTGATGTGAGAGATGGTGGCAACGGATTTGATGATGATAGGGCAACTGATGATTTGTACTAGTTAGTTATCTTAGACTATTAAACGATAACTTTTATTTTGACTTATGTGTTTAATTCTCCATCTGAGAAAAGTGTATGGACACTTTAAGATATCATATGAACATCTACTTTATTTACCTCTTGTATGGTTTTTCTGTTCATTTATATGTTTACAAAACTTGTTTACTTCACCATTTATTCATATAATGATATTATTAGCTATATTAGATGATTTGAGTGAAAGATGGAATTGGGTTTTGAAAAAATTAACTTATGTTGAATTTTTTCTAACTTTTTTATTCTATTTTACATTCTTTTATAATTATTATAAGCGAATTTTCAATTTTTGAAAGCTATTTTATAGATGTTGTAGAAACTTATATTTCTACGTTTCAATTTTACGAAACCTTTAGCAATTTTACGTAAAATTGTGAGTTTGATAACCTTGCTTACAATGTGTATCTTACGAATGGCGCGGAGGACAAAGAAGGGGAGTTGCTACGTACAACTAACATTAATGATAAGGTGTGTGCTTGTGTTACGTATGTAGCGAACAAGGAGAAGTTAAGGCTTATGAGTTAAGCAGTTGAGGAAGAGCCTAGGTAGCTAATAGAGGTGTTTGTGGGCGGACAATAAGCGTACGATAGAATGGATGACTAGACGCAAAGTTGTTCAATCTAAGTTTTGACTTCCCTTGTCAAAGTTCCTTGTGGATTTCTTCCGTTATTTTAAGGTTTCCCTAAGGAGTCTCAATGCCAATGCTTAGGTATGGCTACTCACATTTGATGCGTTATGCATGTAGGAGCTGCAAAGGACAATAGCCTTCGACAAGAAAAGAAAGGTCAGCGATTGGTTATATATTGCCAACCGAAGGGGGTGCTAAAGATCTTCACTGATATGCCAACATAAGGTCAATGACTGGAAAGAATTCTTCAGTTGTGTTTGCACTACCAAGCCATTAGGTTTCTTATCTCAATAGAGGTGCTGTGCATATCGTGATCAAGAACAAACAAGGTCGGCTGTAGGGATAAATCCAAGCTTGTCAAAAGCTTGAAAAAGATGATGGGAAACACACGAAAGAGCGAAAAAGTGAATGAAAAGTAAGCAAAACCTACAAACAGCTTCAAATGATATGACACACCAATGGAACTTTCAAGAACTCATGGCATAGCTTGATATAACACAAGAGTTGGCCTGGAGATGTTACTTGTTACCTAGCCTTGCTTAAGGGATAGGATAAAAGTGAAATGAGAGTAAAAAATCAGTGTTTACAAAAAGAAAAATATCCAGTGTATTAATGATAATCACCTTATTGCAACTACAAGTACAAGAAGTATTTATATCCGAAAAGTTAGAGCAACTTACCTAGAAAAGGAAAAGAAAAAAAAGGGTATTGTCCTAAAAATGTAATATATAAAGTATAAAAAGGGTAAAAGAGAATATTCACAAAAAAACAATGATTAGAGTAACAAATTCTACAAGTGGTCCTATACACATAGTAAAGATGCATTAGTGATACCATTATTTAGTTTGATTTTAAGTCTTGGAACCAAGATTCTTAATAATCCTAATTACTCAATTTCATATAATAGGTATTCCTTCCATCAAACTAAGAATCCTGAGTCTTATCTTATAATTTTTTTCCCTAAAATATCCTTCTTTCCATTCACTCTATCCTTATCCCTCTTTGCTTCCATGTTCATCAACCCTAGCCACCACTACACAAACAACAACATGCACCACCTCCACCATCCTCCTTATCGGTGATGAGGTAAATTCCGTCGTCCACATAATCACCACCTAACCATTAACACAACCACCACTACATCGACTTACCTACACCACTACTAAACCAAACATTAGCGAAGACCACCACCATCACTAACCTATATACTCGAACTACACCCAAATTTGGACAGCCATAGTAGAACAAACAATTGTCATAGTAGCACAAACAACCACCACCAACCTATACATTCGAACCATACCTAGATCTGGTGCCATAGTAGCATAAACAACGAATGTTGATCAAACAGAAAGATAGACAAAAGAGAGAGAGAAAAAAAAATCATTGTGAAGAAGGGAGAGAGAGAGAGATGACAAACTATTTGAAACTTCCATAGGTAGATAGACAAGAGAGAGAGAAAAGGAGGGATTGGATTTTCTTTTGTGCTTATCTTTCTCAAATCATTAGGAACCTTCTAGAGAAAGAATAGAGAGAGAGAGAGGAAAAAAGATGAAGTAGAATAGGTCATTATCGACATTTTACATATATTAAACTATATTCCTAATATGCTTTTTTATTTAAGTAAACAATATAATGTCTATTAGGGTTTTATTTAATTCATGATGAATGTCTATTCTATCATGTAGTTATTCCATGTGGTAAACTAAACTTGTCATAAAAGTTTTCTAAAAAACCACACTAAACTATAGTGGTCCAATCCAACAAGCAAATACGTTGGTACATTGGTGATTTTAAAATCAATTAAAAATTCCCCATCACCCCTTCCCCCCCTTATTTTTACTCTACAATTATGTTTATACTCCAATATAGGAGATAATATATTGTAACATACTATCACAATTTACAGTTAATAGTGATGTTGTAATTTATTTATTTCATGTATTCTAAATTTTCGACATTCTCATAAGAATTTTCCTTTTTTTTTATAACTTTTCTCGCTTTATTTATCATTACTCAGTTTTTTAATATTATACTAATATCAAGTTAATATGGTTCAAACCAACTTTTGAATAAAGTAAAATTTGAACAAAAAATAATGGTGAATCAGTTATACGATAGTATGTGTAATTTACATATACGTGTAAAGTATTATAATAATATGCAAAAGGAAATACAAGTATAGAATAAGACGAAAAATTATTTGTGAAAACACAAAAAAAAATTCAAAAAAGAAATTAATTACAAGAATTATTAAAAAAAAATGAAATGATTCAAGAGCTAACAAACAGGTCTAAGTTCATAGCCACACGAGCTAAACATGATTTAGCTTAAAACTAGTTAGTGATCTAGCGGTTTCAAACTGATTTGGTTTGACGAGCAAGTCTAGTGACAAGCACAATGTGAAAGAGAAAGACGTTTGCGTGGTACTGACAAAACCAAATAAAAAATCTTCTTTATTTTTATTTTTTCTTATGTTTAATGCTTATAATTCAAAAAACATTACGTCATGTGTTTTCCATTAAATCTATGCAATGCGAGTAATCCTCTATTTTAGGATCCTCTGTTCATTTATATGAATTTTCTTTGTAGCTGTCTATCTTCGGCATAAAAAAAAAAAGAAAAAACTTTCTGCCTATCCAACCAAATAACAATATAAGTAGAAATATGCCTATTTAACACTTGGAACTAAATGAAAAGTTTTCTTCTATTTGGGTAATAAAGTTGAATATTGATTTTGATTTATATTTCTCTTAAAATAAGATTAGACGCTAAGATACAAACGAGTTTATTTATATTCAATAAAGTTACTACGTTTACTAGTGTTGTAAGACAAGTACATAACAGTAATTATTTTAAATAAACCAATTTTTTTGTTTTACATTTCAGTAGTTAAATAAATTAGAAGGGTTAGAAGGACTCAATTTGGAAAATTGTGTCTAATCCCTCTGACTCCAAACTCCATGGGGTGCTTGGACTGTATGTACTTTTTGAAAGATCTATATCTGTCGCTCATTCTTTGTTTCATGGATAGCTTTCAGGATAGCAGTTGTAGTATCCTCATGTGTATGTATCCCGACTCCTAATTTTATGAAAATAGCTGTCTTTTTTTTTACTCCTGAGGTGAAATACTCCTCCTCTTGGATCTAAGCTAAAGAATATTAGAGTCTATACGGATTATGCTCCAACATTGGTAGAGGATGCTCAAATCTAGGGGAAGTACACTCGAGCACGCTTAGATGATAGCACAACATTCACCACCATCTCCTATCTAAAATCATAAAAATCATATTCTTTATCCTCGTCATAGGTGGGTTGAGCTTATGTTGCCAAGGGTTTTCCTTTAACTTTGTCTGAATTGCCTCATCAACTGGAGCTAGATGAACCACCAAAAAGACTTGATCATCATATACATGAAATATGAGGTGCTTGAAAGATACAAATGTTTGGGTAATAAAATGTTACAATAAAAATGATGCAAGTACTTGCAAATTTTATGTGAATACAATAATTCCCAAAGGAAAATGTTTGGTGTTGTGAAATACAGGCACGAAAAAATCATAAATGTGTTTGCTAACTTTCCATGCTTGGCATGTATGCAATCAATCCGTGTTTGCTTACTTCCCATGCATTTTTTATTTGTTTTTAAACTTTTCGTTACTCATTTCGTATATAATTGTCGTGATGCTAATTATTACTATTCTCAAAGTAACAATTAAGAATAATAAAATATATTAAAAAACATAGAGAGCAGAGCGTATTAGTTTTGTTCAATGTATAAACGAGCGTTGACATTCAAAAATTAAATTAAAGGTTGCCTATTGCACAGTATGACAATGTACAAATGCACATATATGCTGAGAGGCTAATCCTATTTCACCTCCATCATTTCATTTGGTTTAAAGCTTTGTAGACTTTATTTGTTTATTTATTTACTTGCTAATGAGTATAAAAGATGGCCAAAACTTGCAACTTTGAAATTGCAATGAAAACTCTTGAACGGCTGCATGTAGCATCCTTTTTCATTTATCCACATTTGTTATGCCAAAATGGATTTGAACAGAATCATGATTTCAGGTTCTATTCTTTTTTCGGTTTTAATATTTAAAAACGCATTATAATTGAAAATTCTAGATTCAAGAAAGAATTTAATTTCACTTTCTCAAATATAAAATATGTGATTTTATTGTTCCTATATTTATTATTATTACTCAAATTACTTATTGAACCTTTTAATTTAATTATGATATTTAATATTTAAAGATATTTTTAATAATTATTACTACATATATGTTTAATTTCATTTTACTTAATTTTGTTCTATTAACATTTTCAAATATAAAAAATTACCTATCATTCCATTATTTATTCTATTCAATTCAATTTCAATTTATTTTATTTTATTCCATATCATTCCAAATTATTCATACTTACCAATGCAGACCTGTCAGGTCCGACCAATTGGATTTGTCGGCTCCAGTGCCAATGTCGAGTTTGGATTCTAGACTTACTAGGACGGACTTATTGCTACAGATACACAGGACCCAGATGGTGTATTTAGGAGAAATAGGGCTTGGACTTTTAAAATGTATTGAAGATTGGGTCATAGTGAAATGGATCAAAAATCTATTGGCGACATTAATAGAAAACTTGGTCCGATTGGTAGCTTCTTGTGGGCCGTAGGGAAAGCACTTCCACCAGCGTTCAAAGAAACTTAGTACGTTGAACACAAATCATGTTCCAAGCCGGAGATCACGCACAAGCGAACAACGCTACGATAGATTTCACCCAAAAATATAAAAAACGATATGATAATTAGCGGAAAAATGTAAGGGGTAATGAGCACTGGTCTCCTGAGATGGATAAGGATCAATTTTCCCTTCATATAATATGATAATTATCCGAAAAAAGAAAAGTGGTAAAACATATCATAAGTGTTTTTTTTTTTTTTAACCTCTTCTTCTTTTTTTTTTTTTTCTTTTTTTCTTAAAGTGATACACAGTTGATGCTCAGCTACAGGCCCCATCGATTAGCTACGGTCTTTCAACCAATCCCTCTTACTTTCTCATTTTGTATGATTCTGGATTCAACTAGTATATATTTTATCCCTTTGATGTATAAGTATAAATAGAACACATTTTAGGGTTCAAACAAGAGCATCAGATACTTTTTGGATGGTTCATTGATGCAGGTTAAAGTGAAAATATAGTTTTGATACAAAATTTGATGTACCATAAAGCAAAGAAAAAACTCTGGGTGCCAATATAATTTTGATAAAGAGAATTCTCGATTTAACGTAATGCTCCTATCTTCTTTTTCTCTGTGTTCTTTTATTCGTTAATAAACGAGTAGAATAATAACATTTCTTTCCCTTTTATTCGTTACTTTACTTGTTTCTTTATTATTTTTTTTTAGTTTATGTTATTATTCTACTCGTTTACACTTTCACACAACTAAACAGCAGACTATTCTCGAACCGTAAACGTATAAACTACAAGTACCAAATTTCAAGTAATATATATGCAGTTACGTTCGATACCCACATTGAAATCTATCTTTATAGAAATGAATTCTAATAATAATGTTTGATACTGATACTAGAATTCATTCAGTCACACAAAACTTCACAGATTTAGAGCGAACATAACTATCCAAATACACTTGCCACGATGGACTCGAAGGCAATGGAGAGAAGACGCATCCATAGATATCATAAATTACAACATGGCGAGAGGTTGTACCATGAACCATTTTTCCCTCAACTTATTAAGCTTTTTGTCTTACTGCTATGCGTTGGTTTATATAGGATACCAATGTATCCATCTGTTAAACATCTCATAGCATTCTCTGCGATAGGATTCAGGAGCTGGATGTCCTGCACCCTGTTATAAAGATATGCAAAACGTGAATGCATTCCTTCATCTAAGATAAATAGTGACTTGGTCCAGGAACAAAATGAATCTGTGTTCTAGGAACTTTAAAATCCAATTGCATAAGCTCCTATGGATTCGGTGGATAAACACCGTGTGCCCTCCAATCATGTCCTTTTCCTTAGCCCAGCCACCAAACACATGACACACGTCGCATAAATTGAAAGGGACGTATTATATCGTGATTTTAATGGCTAGAACGTGATAGGAATGGGGGACATGATTGTTTACAGTTGATCTTTATACCTAATTCAATAGCTTCGAAGTTGCAGGAGCACTCATTTATTTATTCCAGGACTACGTAATTATTTGTTTTCATATAAGCTTGTAATAAAAAGAAGATATACAAAATAAATACAGTTTACTTACTTTGACTGTTGTATATGTTAATCGGAATCCATTATCTGAGTATTTCTTAGTGTATCTGTCAACATATGCATGGAGATTAGGTACGTTCATTTCAAAATTAGAAGAGTAAGGGAGAGAAAAAGATCGACACTAAGGAAAACATACCCTGCAATTTGGCCATCGACGAACCAGGGCTGCCAATCGTGATCACCACTATAAAAAAACAAATAAAACAATCATCAATTGTATGTCCGATTTATGCCTTGATAAGGATGGTATTCGTATTTATAAAGCTTGATACATCAACAATGTAGGACAGGTATTCAGGTTTTTGAAACTCTAGAGGTAGTAAGTAGTAATTGATTACCATTCTACTAAGACTTCTAGGCCAAGCTTGCTGAGTTCTCGATGAATATAAACAACACTCGGGCGATCTTTTGTATATGCCAAGCTTTCATTGCACCTCTTCCAATCTCCAACAATCCCCTATTGAATTTGCAAATGAAATCTCAGAAGTAATATTAGCATATAAGTAGTATAGTTATTAGGACACATAAAGAACCCACCACTCGAATGTTTAATGCCTTCTGGACCCTGATATCATTTACCCACATATCTGAGAGAGCATAATTGAATGTCTGCAGAAAGAAGTGAATTTGTCAATCCTAGATTTGTATAAGTACCGTCAACATAGGAAGCATACATATTTAATGTGGTCACATTTTACCCGACACCAAAGTTCAGGAATTCTTGGGGGTGAAAGAATGACATTCAATCGAGTCTCCTGTATTGATCTACGGTTGACTTCCGAATTCATCTTTGGGGAAGCGTAAACACAATTTGGTTCCAAAATCGAAGTTGTGTATACATCTTTAAGACACTGCAATTTCACATAGTCCAAATTGGTGCCAAAAAAATGTTTGTGAATGATCAATATATTTTATGATGATTTTTATTCTCTTACCCTTTTGATTGAAACAAGAGATTCTACGCACTTGGTGTTTGATGGATCAACATCCACATAGTTCTCATTGCAGCTTGTTTTTGCTCACTGAAGAAAGAATAGCCATCCAATTTAGTAGTGAAAAGCTTGAACTATGCACAATAAAGATTACATCAAGGTAGAAACTAACAATCATTAATGAGATTTATCAACGTTTTAATAACCGATTTCATGTTAATACTACCCCTGAACAACAAAGACTAGTGAAGAGGATTAAGTACTTGGTAGAGTTCATCCGAAATGAGTGCCAGCCGGTGAGCAAATATGATTTTTGAGTTTTCATCAATAACTGAATCAGTTCTCGGACTACCAATAAGATATCCCTGAGTACCATCGTAAGCTATTTCAATTCAATTTTCATGCATAAATATATATATATATACATCAAATCCATATTATCGAAAAATGTGAAATATTTGTTGTTAGTGTACCTTGAGATTCAAACGCGGTTTAACTCCATCTTTGTTACCTGCAATTTGACAATTTCATCCCGAAAATCAAACATGTTCATTGAAAATGGCATTTAAGTAGAAATTGAACATGGATTCTTGTGAAAACGTTGTACCATCGACGACATGCTTGGTTACTTGTGGAACAATTATGCCTGAATAAGAATCACCACCAATAAATAGTTGAACAGCAAGATATTGCGGGTGTTCAATCAGCCACTACAACATAGGAAAATATGAAGTCATATACAAATTATATGTAAACAAACTATGAAACACTTAAATAATCGTATAAGCAATAGAGAATCATATTATTAGCTTAATTTGCCGAAGCGAGTTCTTATTCCTTTGCTCTGTTTGACAAACCTTCCTAAGGAACTTGTACGCTTGTATTGCAGCACTTGAATCTGAAGAATACCAACCAGCCTCTGTGGTTGAATAGGAAAAGCCAGTGCCAACCGGTGAGTCCAAAAATATAATGCTAGCTGTCTGAAAAATCAAGATATAAAACCGATTACATGCCTAACAAGATGCATCATAATGGAAAAAATCTTCCATTAGAACACTAGAAATATATAAGCCACCTTTGTCCATGCATATTCATATTGTCTTAATTTGGGAAGTCCTCCTTTGTAGTTTTCAATGTCAAATTCCAGGGGACTTGTACAAATATATTATCTAGATCATCAAAGCCGTCGTTAAGTCGTCAAGTTTAGCTCCACAACCATCGAATCTCAAAGCATGAACTTATGGATATGTTACAAACTATTATATTCATTACCTAACAATAAACGGTTGCCACAAACTCCATATACAAGTACTATTGCATTGTTTCGAGTACCTTTTTGGTAGTACTCTTATTTCTCATGTGGTAACTTTATTAGTCACAGAAGATCAAAATTATTATGACCGAGGCTGTCTTATATTAATGTCCTCTGATGATTCCAACAGTAACTTAAGTCTCCATTGCATTAACTACTAGAACTACCTCAAATGGTCTGATGGTGAAAAAACCCGCCAATTAGATTGTAGAATATTCGACTTTGGTTTTTCTTTCTTTCTTTTTTTTTTTTTTTTCCCTCATAGTTAAACTTCGGTTGAGCATACATACCTATCTCATAAACGAGTCCATGGAAAGAAGAACAACTGGGACCTCCAGCCAACCACAGCATGATGGGATCTTCTTCTGGATTCCCTTGTGACTCAATGAAGTAGTAGAACATTTCTGAATCATCCACACTTACGTATCTGTCACAATGAAAGAGAAAATGACTAAACATACATACATGCGAAACAATGAAGACAAAGTTATTTAGATAAACTAAGTTTCTTCTTAGTTATCTTACCCAGTTTCAAGCTCAAAAGGAAGTTCACCATCATAACCAGGGAGATACTTCACAACAGACCCTGAAAAAGCTGAGTTTGCAAATAGAAGGAAGAGGAAAAGAAACAATAATTGTAAAGATGCCCATTTCTGGGAATATGTCGTGATTGAATAAACTTGGGAGGTGCGTGCTTGGACATGCATTTTTAGCAGGGTTTTAGTAGTGCCGAGTCGATGGTTTTAGAAGGGAGGAAGGAAATGGTGATGGAGGCCCATGGCTTCGATAAAAGTGGTTGATATGTTATATACAGTAGCTCTGTTAGAGGACAAGGGTAAGGGAAGAAATATTTATTTTCTATGAGGGGATTACAATTTACGACAGTAGGACGAATAGTTTCTATCATAAGTACATCCATATTTTTGTACATATTATGTATGTAAAAAATTTATAAATATTATTACATCACATAAATATATTACATGCAATATAATATCCCGTCTTTTTTTCGGAATAAGGTGGTGATGTAAAATGCAGTAATTGGAATGAAGTAAAAAGACATATATAGTTATTGCTTATGATGATTATTATCAATATTTTGATTTTTTAAGGGCAAAATGGAAATATATATCTTTTAAAATTTCATTTCCTTTAGTTATTATATTTTTAAAGTAAGAGATTAGATTTTCATATTTTTAAAATTTTATTAATATTTATATATCACTCATCAATTCATATAATATATTAATATTATTAAATATTTTCTCCTTATTAAATTGGTGTTAATCAGACTTTCTACAACCATTTCCTTAAAAAGGCAAATAAAAAAAAGAGTAGACAGCGCCAATGCTCACTTTTCTTCTACAGTAACACATTTGGTTTATAGAGTAAATTAAAATTAGAATAATTGTTCTTCATAATTATATAAAGATCTTATAAATAAATATAAAAATACTACGAAAAAAAATTATATAATAGTTAATTCATTTGGTTTTACAAAAGAATTATAATTTTTTCATTTTTTAATAATAACAATTCTATACAACAGTGATTTCAGATTAGTGTTTATTTAACGTTAATATGTATTTACCACATTGAAGGTTTCAATGCTGTTTGCGATCCGAAGATTGAAAGCACCAAATTATATTGCCGCGCTTGTTAAGAAAGGAGAAAAGGGGGAAGAAATTGTTCCCTTTGTCAGATTGATTTTAGATTGTCAAGAGGTGAGAACAGGGTTGCCCCTCTCTTGGCTTGGCAATACATTTCATTTAAAAAAAAAAGAAGGCCAACACCCACAACAGTCGAGGAGTGAAAAGACGACGTTCAATAGATGTGGCTACGATGGGGCATTGGAATTTATGAAATCCTGAAACCTCAACAACTCTGGCAGCTATGAAACTCTTTGTCCAATTAATGAATTGGGAGGAAATTAAAATTTTATTTCCTTTTTATTTTTTTTAATTTTTTATCATGGTATTTATTTAATTTTTTATCTTTAATTCATTAAGATTCTTTATTATTAAATTAAGTAATAAAATTTTTTTAATTCGATTAAAAAAATAATATCTTAAAAGTTTCACATTTTCTTTTAAATAATCTTATCTCAATTTTACGACCATCATCATCATTATCACCGTTGCTGCCACCACCAACTACAATTACCACTATTACTACTACCATCACTATTGCTGTAATCATCATTGTAGCTTCTACTATTCTCCCTACTTCTACCATCACTGCTGCTACTATCATTATCGCTATCTTTATTACCGACCATCATCATTGTTTACCATCACCATCACCATCACCGTAGTTACTACTGTCACCACTACTACCATTGTCATCATCACCATTAACGCAACTACAATTACTGTTGTTGTTACTACAAGCATCAATGCAATTATCACTATCGCTGTCACCGATCATCATCATGGCGCCAAGCTACCGACGACCACTATCATCACTTCCACCCACTATGGATCACCACTATAATTGTCATCATAGCTGCTATTACTACCACTATTACCATCTATTCCTTCAAGATTGGATAAAAAAGAAAATAGACCGAGAGTAATTTAGTTATTAAAATTTTATTATGTACTATTTAAATTGCTTATAAATCTAACTAAATAAAATAATAGACATTACACTTTTATTACATTTTTTAAAAATTTCAATTTCGTTCAGTATAGTAAACAAGACATCTATGATTGGATGGGTTATTGCGTAAGTATTATCTGTAGAGAATAAGTTATTGTTCCAATTTTTGGAATTTGTCCCCCACATGGTGGAATATATAATTTCATGTTGAATTTGGAACTCATAATATTTATATTAAGAGTCGTATTTTATAAGATATCTCATAATTTTTTCACCAATGTAAGCTACCATATAAAACTTAAACTTACATATAAAATATTACTAATAAATACAATTAATTTGATAAGTATAAAGAAAACCTAACTAAAAGGTGTTACTTATAACTCGTTATTTTAGATTAATCATTAGAGATTGCACCTAAGTTACATATTTAATTTAAGTTGGTACTTGATTTATGTTTTCCTATCAAAATTCATAGTATTTGCTTTTATTTATGATTTATATTTAAAAGTGATAGTAATTTTCAATTTGAATAAAATAATTTTGTTATGAATGGTTATAATATATATTTTTTAAAAAGAGAGTAAGAAGAGAATTAAACATGCTAATGAGTTAATTGCTATAAGAAAAAGCGCAATAACCATATAGTCAATCATTAGACTTGATTTGAATGATTTGATCTCAAGTGTTATCACAAAAAGAAGCTCATCCCATTTAAAAGGGTCATCAAATTAGCCGCATTCAAAGATCACTATTTTGTCTTTAGACTCACTTTAATAAAACATTAATAAATTGGTAAGTTACCAAAAAACTTTAAATAACCTTTATAAATTTTGATTTTAATATAAAAATATCCCTTAAATTTATCAAAATATTCATTTAACATGCCTAAACTTTAAACTTAGTGTGTGTGTTTTAACTACAAAAGTAAGTGTCTTATATATTACAAATTTATTAAAATTTAGAGAGATATTTGCAATATTTAAATGTGTAGGAGGAATATATACACTTACGGAGTTTAGGAGATTATTTACAATTTCACTTAATATTTGTTCATAAATCACATAACTTCTTTAGTTTTTGCCAATTACAACGAGTTTTAACTTTTAAGTAAAGGTATGCTACGACTTGTAGAATAGGTTAGGGCTTAATATTTTAATCCATTTATAAAAGTAGTCAAATGATCTTAGCTCACTTAATTTACAAGTTAAAGCAGGTTAACTTATCACCATGACAAGTTAGGATGTCCTGCTAATCTAAAGAATAAAAAGAAAATGACAATCCATATTTCCATAGTTTCACTGACTTCGATAGAAGATGGATCAAATTTTAATGCTAAAAATATAATGAAGGGAAGCATGACTGCAAATGAATTGAGCTACATCGGAAAACCTAAATTTGGATCGTTTAAATCAAGCTTGATCTCAAGTCAAGTTGAGTAAAAAACAAGTTAAGTTTGAGTGTTTTTACGAGATAAGTATATAAAATGAAAAAATATATAAATAAATAGATTAATTGGTTGTAAATAAAGATTAGATTATATCTTATATATTATATTATCTTATAACATATTTATATTTATATATATTATATAAATATTAACTTTTGGATTTTAATAATATATACACTATATAACACATAATATGTATAAAATATTTATAATATATATAAAGTTTGAATATACTAGTTTAAAAGCCTAAAATAAAGTTCAAATTTAACTCATTATTTATTTAAATAAACATAAATTTTATATTAATAAAGTTTGAATAAATTCGAATCGAGTTTACATCGAGTTCTGCAATTTAGCTCGGTTGGAAATCGGATGGATTCTTTTGCCAACCCAACACCGACAATAACAGGTTTTTCCGGCTTAGCGAAGACAAAAACTTCAGGTTCATTAAATATCCATCACCTGCTTGATATTTTGCTGGCAACAATTTCCGTTGTTAATAGATGATATGTTTGGTCAAAATTTTGATTAAGCTATATGACACGTACATGTTTTCATGCTTTTTCACTTTATGATTTTATGCTGTTAAAAAAATTGCTAACCGAACAAGAATCACACAAAAACACCCCTGCTTCAACCCCATAAATAGTTTAGTTGCCGGTTAATTTCCAAATGGCTGCTGCACACAAGCTCGCCAGTTTCGCTTTAAGAAGGTGCACTTTCGGAAAAACGTAAAATGGGCTAAACCAATCCACCAAACCTATAAATGGGTTAAATAAGGGGGACTAATGGGTTGATCCAAATCTAGCAGCCAGCACAGGCTGACCCAAGCTAGTAAATGGTTGGAGCTGAATTACTGCATTTATCCCACTTATCTACCATAATTTTAAGCAGAGCTTTTAAATCTAAATTGACTTATACAATAAGTCTAATCTTTTTATAGAATTGACTCGATTAATTGTAATTCAATGTTAAATATATGTTGATTTATCGTCTGAACCTTTAATCTTCTAATATGCGGATACAACCTGAAAACAGTGCTTTTAAGGTCGCGTCAGAACTATTATAATTCTGTACGGGCAGTCCTCATGGCCATGGTTGAGTACCGAATTACGGATGCATTATGTAACAGTAACCTGCATTTCACAGTCATGATATCTTATTATAGTGAAAAGATGTCTAGTCTACATGACCGCATTAATTATAATGTAGTACACAAGTGAATGGTGGTTCTTAAGATAGTTGTACCGACCAACGGTCCCATTACACAGCACTTCTGATTTTGCAATTAGGTTAAATAGGTAGTGACGCGAATTCAGATCTCTCGTTCTATAAATTAAGAACGAGTGAATGATAGTGACCAAGAATATAATTAGGCTATTACTCTATCAGAAAATAAATAACTAAAATAAAAGAAGAATTCCGATTATGAGTATTCTTGAAACAATATACGTATATATATTTTAGATATTTATTGTATATTTTATAAAAAGTTAGGTGTATAAAAAGGTATATAAATTTCTTATTTTAATATTAATTAAATGTCTCGAAACATAATAAAAAAGGTGGAAATAGTAATTATAAAAAAGACTTTCTACTAGCTTAAGTACGATGTTATCTTTCTATGCTAATATTTATTGTTGACTATAATTTTGGATAATTTATAGAAGCTATCATGTAATTAATTTAATAATTTTTTACATATTTCCTTCAAAATTCAATACGAATAAGGTGTGTCGGTTTTGAAGTATGCTGATGTAAAAATACCCTTTTAAATTTATTAAAGTATAGTTTAAAACCTTTCAAACTTTAACAAGAGTTTTTTTTTTTCTAAGTAATAAAAAAAAAACATTCTTTATGCTACAATTTTTTTAATGTTAAATATTTGAAAGTTAAGTGGGGTAAATCATCTATGTTAAAGTTTATAGGATTATTTCTAATTTTCTAATTTATAATAGTTTATCAATTTAAAGATTCATAAAGCTTTAATAATAAAATATGTTCATGGATTGGTTACCATGGTGTGGGTACAAACACCATCTTATTGAACTAGAACCATTCATAATAGGAGGAACTAAATCAACGATTAAATAGTTTTAACCGTCGAAAGAGTCAATATCTATGTAAAAAGGTTAAGAAATAAAGAAATTGTAGATCAATTTAAAACACTAATTTATAGGGTAGTTTAGAGTGTTGTAAAACCCTAAAATCCCAACCTGCCATATATTAGTACCAAGAACTAATATTAGTGCTCATAGGCGTAGACTCATAACCTTTAAATAGCCATAATTGAAACATAACCCATAATATCACACTAATAACATCTCTAAGCTTATACTACATAAATAACTCTCTTAAGAATCACTACACAAATGTCATATCAACAAATCTACAGTTCGAGTCCAATTGTCTCTTGCGAAATCTAATTGGAAAATGACCACTAACATGAATTGTAACAAAAACACAACTATCAATGTTCAAGGGAGTCTAATATCTAGGTACAATGTCAAACATCCAAACCATTACACAACTAATTGAGACCATCCCAACTACTCCTTTTAATAAGGACACCCCATATCCTCTCTTAGATCATATTCTAGATTGTCATAAAGATCAACTTCCTCCTAAAATTCTTGTATTTATAAATAAAAAAAAAATCATTAAGGGTAAGCGAGCACATATATATTAATATAATTATTCAAAGGCCTATGTAATGCGTGGATAAATATTTGAATAATTATAGTGATTTTTAAAACAATTAACATTAACAAATATAAAAATCCACAATATGAACATTTTATTGATATTTTGTTTAAGAAAAAAAAAATTATATTCTTGTGGACAACTATAGAACTAATCGCTATTGTTTATTACATGTTCAAGATTAAACTAAAATATATATAAGTAAAAAGCACTTCCAAAATAAATTGCTCATTCCATCTTCATTTCCTTAGCTATGTACTTAAATGATTCATTATCTACATTATCATCATTATTTCTTTTTTGTTCAAACTGTTTGCTTTTGAATTTTAGAGAATAATTTTATGAAATAAATAATAATCATTTGATTGATAATTCTTTAGGTCGATGAATCCTTATGTTAATTTATTCATTGACTTATAAAAAAGGCAAGAACTTCCAAATTATATCAAACTAGTCAGTAGGCCTGTGCAACACACAAATAACTATTTGAATAATTATAATGATTTTTAAAATCAACAAATATGAACATTTTACTGATATTTTATTTACAAAAAAAAATCATATTCTTATGGATAAATATAGAACCGATCACTATTGTTTATTACATGTTTAACATTGAACTTATATAAATATATATATGTATGTATGTATGTATGTAAGTATATATGTATGTAAAAAGCACTTTCAAAATAAATTGCTCATTCCATTTTCATTCTCTTAGCTATGTTGTTAAATGATTCTTTATCTACATCATTATGATTGTTTCTTTTTTGTTGAAATTGTTTGCTTTTGGGTTTTAGAGAATGATTTTATGAAATAAACAACAATTATTTTTGTTGATTGTGGTTAAATCAACTAGGAATAAATGGGCTTGTATAAAGCTTAGATGGAATGAGCCTAGATCTTGTTTTTTGCTTCTTGATCCTTGCAAAAAGCTCCCTACGAATGTAGCTATAAGGGCTTTCCTATCCTTAAGTTAGTAAGGAGGACTATGGGAAAGAGGGGGCGAGTACTAAGGACCCAAGGGGTAGTGCTTTTCTTTTGTGTGTATGCTGAAATTGAGCCAAGAGAACAAAGAGAGTATCAAGAGTTAAGAGGAGTAAGAGAAAAATGAGTTAAGCAGCCTTCCCTTCCCCCCTAGGGCCTTGCCTACCTGATGGTGCCTGATATCTTTTATGAGGATCACTTGAACATGTGGTGATTTGGGGTTTACTTATACTGGTCGCTGGCAATTAGCATACATCACGTTAGAGATTAGGCAGCTTTGAAGACGGTCGGCCATGATCGGCCCAACAACTAAGTCTATAACTTAAAGGTCTAACATTTGTAAGGGCAGGGACTGTTAGGTATATCAGGCAAACTACAAATGTTAGATGACCATTAATGTACTACAACAAAGTGTTGGTGCTAAGGAAAAAGGTTGAGATAGGACGTTAAGGGAGGGGTCAATAAGTGTTCGGTTGAGAATGAGTTAAGACATGAGTTAACACTAGATGGTCAGCACACATAAGTTTGGTGGTCGAGCTAGGTTACTTAAGTTAGACATTATGTAGCTTGCCAAGTAGGTCAAGATACAAAAGATAACCTCGTTGTTCACTCACATGTTTCTTAGTAGGCTTCCTCATATGATAAGCCTCAGGCGCGAGAATCGCGTACCAACATTTATCCCCCTAGTCTCCTTAATGCTTGGAACATGAGGAGAATTATCTATGTAAGGTAATTAGGTCAAGGCAAGGTCGCCTTTCCTTTGAGTTAAGAGCGGAAGAAGGAGGTACTGGCATTTGTTGCTTGGAAACATGACACCTAGCATATCTAGTCAAATCTGTTTTCCTATTTGTTGGCGTTTAACATGATTGATGTGACTGTTGGATTGCTCAAAGTGTTATGATGACCTTTGCTGGGAAGTGTAGTACATTGATGATCCCTCAAGAGTAACTGCACATGTGGGGTATTCCATTGTCAAGCCATGTTAGCGATTCGTATATATGGGTCAATTAGGGCCTTTGGCTTATAGAGTGAGACACGTAGATGGCTGAAGCTTGGTGGATACCCTTTTATGGGTTCGTGCTCTAAGAGTAGGAAAAATCGTTTGTCTTCTCTCCCTAGTTGCTTATATAAGGGAGTTAACAGGTCTTCATTTTTCACTTTATGTTGTCAAATTAGGGAAGACTTTGCTGGGTTTCTTACTCGTGAGTTAGTTCCTTCTATGATTTTCTTTCTCAATAAATCTTTGACAATGGCTAACCAAAGCACAACCTTTAGTAGAGTAAGTCTTCTTATCCATCCATTTCGAGGGGAGTGGATGAAAGTTGTGAAGATTTGGCTTGAATAGGGGGTGATAACTCTACTCCTCTTGAAGCGACGACAGTAGCGGTAGATAACGATGAGGGGGTGATGCTATCTTAGGTGGAGAGGAGAGAGTGTGTACGACGAAGGCCAGTGTCGTCAAAATCACAAGTTAACTTGTAGACACGCATGAGTTTACATGTCTAGTTACCTTCCCTCAGTCAACTCACTCATAAAGACCTTTGGGTTAAAAAACGTAATGGAATCGCAAATTGACTCATTATACTCACTAGAATCGCGAGTTGGAAGCTGTTTGATTCGATTGCATGCACTCTTCTATTTTAAGCTCATTCCACTCTCTCAATTCAATCCAGTCTACATTATTTACTATCTAATTTCCATGTCTTTGTCACACATAAGTCAAAAGTCAATCAATCACCACATTATTCATTACGGTTTCTATTCTCTATCTTTCTTCTCTTTTTCTTTCAACATTTAAGCATTTGCAATTGAAAATCATTTCACTTCGTCTTTCCTAAGTCTCAACATTTTTACTGATCTCTAATCTAATTCCCTAATTTATTGTACCATACAATCCATTCACTCATAGATTCGCAGCCGCAAGGCACATCTTGTTCATGGTTCATAGTTCACACCAAGGTAATTCCCTTTCTTCCCCCCTTTTTTCTTTAAATTTTTTAATGAGTTTTTTTATTTATAATTTATATATCTATTAATGTTTTGTTCTTTGGCAGAAATGTTTTGTAGAGTAAGTAATTTTTAGTGAGATATAATTAGTTGATGTACTCTAGTATGTGTCGATGTCCTCTGTCAATGTTCTGTTTTATGTCAATGTTATGTTAAGCTACATTCTGCAGCTTGTCTTTATTCTATGTCCATGTTCTGTTCGTTGGTTATGTGCAAAGTGACATAAAAAAATTTCATTGAGAGAATGTAGAATGTCACATGAAAAGGGAGTTGCCACTTATTCCTTTGTTGGAATCAATTCCAAGATTCACTAATAATGCATATATTTAGCTTCACAGCTAGAACAATTACCATATATGATTCTAGGAATGTTGATTCTAGGAATGTTGGCATCAATGGTTCTCTTACTTGTAACATTTCTAAATTAGCCCCTATACTTCAAATTTTAGTACTTCTTTATGTAAAGTCACATTTTATAGATTTATAATTTGTAAAGAAAGGCACAGGAAAGGGGTATAAACACACTATCTGTAAAAGAAATAAAAAGGATGAAAATAACCAAGATATGTAGGAAATTGATCATGTCACCAAAAAACAAAAGGGTGATGTAATTGATATCCTAGTTAAAACTCAAGGATCTATTCTATTATATAAAACTGAACAAGAATCCTCTTAGGTAATGTTAGTTGTGCGCAAAGTTCTAACATTAGAAAAAGTTGCCACAGTTGGGATGACAACTCTTATTAGTTTGCTAATAAAAGATTTCTATGAAATGATGCTGATAAACATCTTGCTACAAACCCCAACAAGTAGACCAATTACCTTGTAAATTGACAAAGAATTGCTAATAAGTAGTTTCTTTGGTTATACTTGAATTGAATTCACTTATTAATTTCTCCTACAGCTCCTTTATTATTTTATATTGTCATGACTCATGTTCAAGTATTTTCTATGTTACCTATAGAGTGTAGACTTGTTTTTTGATAACTAATTGACTTCAATTTTTTGTTTGGTCACTCAAAACATTGTCGACTTGCTTATATATGAAGTACTAAAGTTTATTTGTTCTATGAATTGCATTTCAAAACATGGACATGTAGGCTTATAGTAGACAGAATCTACCTTGGTAGTTTCCCTCGGCAACGCACTTTTGAGCCATGGCATTTTTCCTTTTTTTCTATAATTTTTTTCTTATTCAACCAACAGTATTGATGATACAATATTGATGAATGATGATGCACTGCACATGTACCTTCTATCATCCTCATAAAGATCACATATATGATAATAATATTTATATTCTACAATTTGATAACCTTGTAATATTAGCATTAGTATATTATTGTGAAGAAGACAATTGTCTTTGCAAAATTAAAAATATTTTACTATATGCTTGCTTTTTTAACTATAACCACACTTAGTCCATTAGCATATTATTGTGAATTCAATTATGTGGTATTTTTTAATGAAACCGAACATGCTTTATAAGAAGACTAAGGCTAAGAAACATATAATAATATAAATTGAAGTGCTTTTAAGTTTCAACTATATGTATCCAATTCCCATGTATATGTACACAAAGTGCTCTTTTGTTGCAACTTGAAAATTGCAATGTCTTTGACTTTTTTGGCTTATCCAATGTATTCAAGAAATTAAAACATATGATATGCTTAAAATAAGGCTTATTTATTATATCTAAATCTAATTTTTTAACTTTGTTTTTTTATCTCTACAGGAAACTAAGTAGTGGTTGAGTTGATTATATTAAGATTTCATCTTCTAAATCATCTAAAGAGAGCTCCAAAAGAAGAAATGCACTTGGAAACATATCTGATTTTGGTTGGGAGCATGAAAATGATGTTGATGATAATGGGAAAATGGTGAAATGTAAGTATTGCAACAAAATTCTCAGTGGAAGTATTTATAGATTCAAGAATCACTTGGCATATACACGTAAGGTCATGCACAAGTGAGTAGAGGATGTTAGAAAGGAAATGTTAACAATTTTGGTGAAAGCAATAGAAATATAAAAAAAAGAAGAGAAAGAAAATTCATAGGATTGAAGATTCTGATGATGATGATGATGTAGAACAATTATTCTCTAAGAAAAGAGAAAAGAAGTTCATGGATTTCTTTTTGAAGAAAAGAAGTGGTGGAACACAGGCAACTTAAGGAACTATTAATCAGTTTATGAAGAAGGAGCTCAGAGAAGAATATTACCAACAAATTGCTCAGTTTTTCTACACTAGTGCTATTCCATTTAGCTGTGTAAAAAATCTAGAGTTTGAAAAGATGCTTAAGGCGATTGGTCGATATAGTTATAGGCATAAGCTTCCCTCTTACCATGAGTTAAGGGAAATATATTTGAAAAAAGAAGCTCGGATAATGGAATTGTTTAAGGAATATAAAACTGAATGGAAAAAAAAAAAACGGTTGCTTTATTATGTCAGATGCATAAATTGATAGAAAAAGGCGTTCCATATGCAATTTCTTAGTGAATAACCCTAAAGGAATTGTGATTTGTCGTCTATTGATAGTTTCGATATTTTTAAGACAGCTGACAAATTTTTTTATATGTTAGATGATATTGTAGAGAAGGTTAGAGAGAAGAATGTTGTATAAATGATCACTGATATTACTGCAAATTATAAAGCAGCAAGAGAAAGATTGATGGAGAAATGAAAAAGTTTATATTGGACACCTTGTGCTGTACACTGCATTGATCTAATGTTAGAGGATTTCGAGAAGTAATTGAAGATCCATCATGGAATAATAGCAAAGGGGAGGAGAATTACTACATATGTTTACTCCAGGATTGTACTTATCTCAATATTGAGGAATTACACAAAAGGGAGAGACTTAGTTAGGCCTGCTGCCACTTCTTATTTGACTTTGGGTTGTCTTAGTGAGTTAAAGAGTCACTTAATGTCTATGTTTACTTCAAGTCAGTAGAAGTCTTCTAAGTTTTCAAGCACATAAGATGGGAAGTGATTTTAACAACTAATCTTGGATAGTAGGTTTTGGAAATGGATCATGCCCAAGAGAAGATTAAAGCAAATTTCAATAATGTAAAGAGAAGGCAATATATGTTCTTAATTCATTACCTATATGTTTTTATTTTTTCCTAATGTTCATTTTAGAGTTCAATTTGGTAAAAGTCTCCTTATCATTTTACATAGTTATGAACCTATATTGAAAATTATTGATAAGAGATGGGAGCTTCAACTGCATTGACCATTACATGCTACAGCCTACTATTTAAACCCTCATTACCATTATAGTCCAGATTTTAAAGTTGATGCTAAAGTTAAAATTGGACTACATAGTTGTATAGAGCTTATAATCTCTAATCCAATTAAAGGTTGCAAGATCTATATGCAACTTAAACAATTGAAGGATGCTAAAGGACTACTTGGTATTAAACTGTAAAGTTAGCAAGAGACAAAAAAGCTCCAGCAAAATAGTAGGATTCCTATGGAGATAAATGCCTAGAATTACAAAAAATTGCTATTCACGTACTAAGCTTGACTTGTAGTTCTTCTAGTTATGAGCATAATTGGAGTGCATTTGAAATGGTATAGTGTAAATAATTCTTTTATTTAGCTTTAGTTACATTCATTAAAGATATATTAAGCTTATGTAAAACCTTTTAATTTTCAGGTTCATATGAAAACGAGGAATAAGTTGCATAAAAGAAAAGATGAATGATTTAGTGTTTGTAATGTACAACTTGAAACTAAGAGATAGGAAAAATAGAAAGATTGATGCCCCTACTAGCTTTATAGTTGAAGATCTCTCATTAAATGATAATTGGATAGTTTTGGAAGAATGTTTTGTTCATTCATCGAATGTGGATTAGTTGGAGACCTTTTCAAGTCGAAGAGGTAAGGAAAAAGATGGAGATGATGATGTTGAGAAAATTGGTGATTATGTGAATTTGGAAAGTCATGGAAGTAAAACTCTGGTTGATTTAGAGATTTATGATGTTGATGTTGATACTAATTCTACTAAAGATGAAGTAAGAGTGTGTACTTCAAGAGATTTACAATTAGAAGATATAGAAATCATCTATAATAGTACCAATAATGATATCGACCTTGATGATGAAGATGATGACAATGATGGTGGTGATGTGAGAGATGGTGGCGACGGATTTGATGATGATAAGGCAATTGATGATTTGTACTAATTAGTTATCTTAGACTATTAAACGATCACTTTTATTTTGATTTATGTGTTTGATTCTCCATTTAAGAAAAGTGTATGGACACTTTGAGATATCATATGAACATCTACTTTATTTACCTCTTGTATGGTCTTTTTGTTCATTTATATGTTTGTAAAACTTGTTTACTTCATCATTTATTCATATAATGATATTATTGGCTATATTAGATGATTCGAGTAAAAGATGGAATTGGGTTTTGGAAAAATTGACTTATGTTGAATTTTTTCTAACTTTTGTTTTCTATTTTACATTCTTTTATAATTATTATAAGCGAATTTTCAATTTTTGAAAGCTATTGTATATATATAGAAAATTACATTTCTACGTTTTGATTTTATGGACACTTTAGCGATTTTACATAAAATCGCAAGTTTGATAACCTTACCTGCGATGTATATCTTGCAAATGGCAAAGAGGACAAATAGAGGGAGTTGTTGCGTACAACTAACACTAATGATAAGGCATGTGCCCGTGTTGCATAGGTAGCGAACAAGGAGAAGTTGAGGCTTATGAGTCAAGCAGTTGAAGAAGTGCTCAGGTAGCTAATGGAGGTGTTTGTGGTTGGACAATGAGCGTATGATAGAGGGGATGACCAGTCGTTTGGTATTTACGCGAAGTTGTTAAATCTAATTCTTTGACTCCCCTTATCGGAGTTCCTTGTGGATTTCTTCCATTATTTTAAGGTTGCCCTAGGGAGTCTCAATGCCAATGCTTCGGTACGGCTACTTGTATTTGATGCGTTATACATGTAGGAGCTGCGAAGGCCAATAGCCATCAACATGGAGAGAGTGGTCGACGGTTAGGTATATATTGCCAACCGAAGGGGGTGCTGAAGATCTATAATGATATGCTAACGCATGGTCAATGACTGGAAAGAATTCTTCAATTGTGTTTGCACTACCAAGCCATTGGGTTTCTCGTCTCAGTAAATGTGTTGATGCATACCGTAACCAAGAACAAACAAGACCAGTCGCGGGGATGGATCCAAGTTTGCCAAAAGCTTAAAAAGGATGATGGGGAACACGTGAAAGAGCGAAAAAGTGGATGAAAAGTAAGCAAAACCTACGAACAGCTTCAAATGATATGACACACTAATGAAACTTTCGAGGACTCATGGCACAACTTGATATAACGCACGAGTTGGTCCGGAGAGGTTACTTGTTACCTATCCTTACTTAAGGGATAGGATAAGAGTGAAATGAAAGTAAACAATCAGTGTATTAATGATAATCTCCTTGTTGTAGCTATAAGTATAAGGAGTATTTATACTTGAGAAGTTAGGATAACTTACTTTAAAAAGGAAAAGACAAAAAAGGGTATTGTCTTAAAAATGTAATGTATAAAGTATAAAAAGGGTAAAAGAGAATATTTATAGAAAAAGCAATGATTAGAGTAGCAAATTCTACAAGTGGTCTTGTACGCATGGTAGAGATGCATTAGTGATACCATTAGAGAGTGTAGATAAAATGATACTCACTAATCGAGTAACCGAGTAAGGGTACTGAGTAGGCATGGACTCGTCTGAGCAAGAATGGCTGAGGATTAGTCCAGGGTAGCTCTCTCAGCCACTCAACAAGAGTGATGCTGAGCAAGCATGCAAGGTTTGGCTATTGTTAGAGCATTCTTCAAGTCAACACATAATTTTTGAGAAATAGGCAATCATTCGGCTCGGTACATAGAATTAATTGGCAACAAGGAGTAACTTAGCTTTGGCAAGAGTCAACTAGAGCAAGAGGATTCACTTCGCTAGTCCTTCTAGCTCTTGGGCTCGACTTCAGGTTAAAGGCGCAGTAATCGAATTCCTATTAGGTGCCTTATTCGGGACAGAAGTTAAGCGGTCTGGGGGATGAGGACACAATGACCAATATTGAGTCATTAAACTTAATAGGGTAGAAGAAGCTCGGTCTTCAATCCTTAATCTATCTATTGCTAATATAGAAGTGGTTCGCCACTATTTAGGATGGAGACAAGTATTTGTTACCCTTTACTATGGAAGGGTAGTTAGCTGTCTATCGTGTTGCTCCATTGTTGGATTGGGAGACATTGAGCCTACTTGTCTACAATGCACTTACAACTTTGTAAGTATGTTGTCTTTGCATTATTTACTTAATGAGTTTGTTGGTTTTTTTTGCAGCTATAGAGTTAGCCATCAAAAGGGTAAGGGTGACATTACTTAACATATATAATAGGCAAATGGAGGGTACGTTTGAGTTAGTATAGAAAAGAAGACAACATGCTATGGAGGGGCAAGGGGAGACTTCATGACGTCTCTAGAAGAGATCCAAGAAGAAGGATGGGAGGTAGCAGATGCTTCCCGAAGTGGTTCAGCATGTTGCTGGTCATAATTCAGTAGGTATGCCTCCAATTAGTTCGAAGCTTAAGTAGGTAGCTTCTAGTGGTGGGTTGGTTTAAGGGGACTAGGCTAGGTTGTGGATACTTTATAGGGGGCTTAGGTAAGAGGTGATTAGGTAGACATGTAGCAAGGGGATTCGAAGTGGACCCTTTAAAATGTAAAGGTCCCCACCATTGAGATCTCTAATGATAAGGATGTTATGCCTTTGGTTCATCACGATAGGTGGGCACTTCCTCCTTTGTTTGTAGGCAAACCTTTGCAAAGGTTCGACCAGCTGCATACATGCTTCAAGTGGCTCTTTGACAATAAGAATGATGTGGAGGCTTCGCGAAGTTGCTAAAGAGGCATAATGAGGCAAGTTGTTCATAGTTCTTGTTAGAGTATTTGCTCTTACTTTGTTGACTAATTGTACATTGTACCTACAACTTATGATCTCTTTAAGTTTGTCCTTGTGCATGACTGAGCAAACCAATAGTCGATAAGGAGTCGAGGGAAGGCCCAGGTGGAGAGGCTCCAGTAGACGCTAAAGTAGGATAAGAAGGTGCTTAACGACCTTATCGGCGCGTTCAGTAACTTAGAGTGCTAGCATAAGGAGTTGGTTGGGCAAGTTAACAAGCTAAAGGGTAACTTAAAAAAGGCTAAAGACTCCAATAAGGATACTATAGAGAAGTTGTCTACCGTATGGGCTAAGTTAGAGGCCAAGGGATAAGAGTTGGAAAGGTTGCAAACTAAGTTTGGGTAAAAGGAGGTGGAGCTCTTAAAGGGGAAGGGTCTGGCCTTTAAGGCTAGGTGAGACATTTTTCTAGAGACCCTTGATGACCCCTTGATTGAGAAGGCCCTTACCACTACTGGTTAGAAGAGGTTTGGAGGTAAATTTGCAAGAATATACTCAAAGCTAATCTATCTTTCTTTCATTGGTCGGATCAGCTCGAGGTTGCTATTGGCGGTAAAGAAGAGGTTGAGTCTTCTAGTAACTTGTTGGGTGGTTCTAGTAGCAGCTCTAATGTAAGCCTTAAGGAGGATAAGGGAAAGGATGGGAAAGGTTAGTAATAAGTCAAGCAGTGAAAGGAAGGTTAAGGAGAGGGTGCTATCACCAAGTCAGCTAGGGGTGACTTTGTTTTATTGCTATTTTAGTTAGTGGTTCGGGTGACGTATGCTCGCTCTTGTTTTGTTTCCGTTTGTTTTCCGTTTAAGGGTGATCAAGATGCTTGTTTGCCCTCCTCAAATGTAATTATCATCAATTGGAATGGAAATGCTTTGCCGTTGTGATTGGATTATTTCTGTACCGTTTGCCTTTTCATTGGTTATCTTTCCTTGCTTGCGTATCACTGCCACGTATTTAGACTTTATTTTTGTCAAAATCTTTTGTGCTGCTAAGGATGCTTTCGAGCAGATTGATTCACCTTATCTTTTCATGAAGTTTCCTAAACACCTTTTCCCCAAGTAAGTTACCTTTTCTTGTTCACTGGTAATCCTTTAAGTCCCCTTCATGATTACGGATGCGAGCTCATCGCTTGAGGATGACTAATGCACTAAAGTGAATCTTTCAGTGTTGTCATGGGATCTTCTAAATAGAGTAAGCTTGATCAAGTGAAGCTTTTTTTTACATCAAGTGATCTTCTTGAGAAGGTTTATTTTGTACAAAGTGTACGCTTAACAAACATATCATCTCAGGCAAGGTGCTTTTTAGAAGCCATTCAATGTGCGTATGATGCATTGCTGTTTTCTAAGGTATCACTTGGGTTTCCAAGGCACTTGAGCAGCCAAATGATTACCATATGTAAGGTTGAGGGTGTTTGTCGAGCCTGGTTTTCCACTCTCCTAGTTCTTTATAAAATTAGGTCTTCTTTAAACCGACCAGTATTAAACTTTACCTGTTTAATACTGGCCATTGACTAGGGTTTAGAGAAAACCACTCTTTTTATTTTGAAAAACAACTTTAGAGTCGCTACCTGACCGGAATCGAGAAAAACAATTAAGTTTTAACTAATTAGGTGAATTAGTTATAACTTAGCCATTAGTCTAACTAGAAAAATAGATTTTGTAAAATGGTTTTTTGAAAACTAGATATTTAGGTCCAGGGGTTAGGAATTTTAAACCTTTATGAGTACCATTAACTTTCCAAAATTAGAATTAAACCTAAAAATCAACTTTTAATTTTGAAAGATAAAACTTAGTTATTGGTTATTATAATTTGATAAAAAATAATCTAAACTAAAGATAAAGGGAAATTAGGTTTTTTCTTTTTTTTTTTTAATTTTTATCGTCGCTTCGTAGGTGTCTACATAACTATTATTCGGAATAAGATGTACGTATTTTTTTTTTTTAAAAAAAAAACTTTAGTGAGTTGTTCAATTTTAACTTTTAAAAAAGGCTAGATTTATGTTTTTAGTCAATTTGATTTATGAAAGTTCTGAAAAAGAAAGGTCCTAAATTGGATTTTATTTATTTTTGAAAAATTCTAAAAATGCCCTAAATTGTAAAGGGTCCGTTTATTTTTATTATTTTTGAAAATTTGATTTTCTAAGTGATAAGAAGAAATAATAATCTTTATTCTTTCTATTTACTTTTTTTAAATTTTATTTATTATTATTGTTTTATTTATTCTATAACTTTTTACTAAAAAAACAAATAAACAACTAAAAAAACTACTTTTTCTTTTTCTATATTTTTTTCTCTCTTTTTTTTTTCTTTTTTATCCTTTTCTCCTTTTTTTTTTTTTACATTTGATTAGATATCACAAGTGTATCAAAAATTAATATAAATAAAGAAAAATTAAACTAACAAAATAAATCAAATAAAAAAGAGGTCGGACCAGATGTTAGATAGGATACAGGCCAGGAATGCAGGTTGGATCTTGGGTTGGGATGCACTGATTTAGGTCAATTCATCGGATCGCCAATAGTAGTAACAGTAAGGCTTGATTCGACTTGATCTAACCACTAAATTGAAGGGGAAAGAGGACTTTTATAGGTTTTAAATTAGGGATATAAGGGGTAGGGAGAGTATCATGATTATTGGAGATAGTTTTAAGGGTAGTGCGAAGTAGCGGTTAGTGGTGGTTTACATAGCAATCGGGTGGTATTTGCTAGGTGTAAGTGATTGATTTGGGTAAGGGTTTTGGAGTGTGGGGAGTTCAGCCATAGGATTAGTTTAGGCCGAGGGTAGCTAAAAGTGGTGGTTCAAGAGAAGTGAGCTTTGGTGGTTAGGGTTTGGTTAAGCAGCCAAAGGTTATGATAGTAGCTGATGGTGGTCGCGTTTCGGAGCTGATGGAGTGGGGGTTATGGTTGTGCTAGTGGTTGGGCTCAAGGTTAGCTAAAGAGAAAAACTTGAAGAGAAAGAGAGATTGGTAGAGAGAGAAAGTGATCAAGAAGGGAGAGAGAAAGTATGGAAGTTAATTTCGAGGTTATTTGTGATTGTATGCACTCTTTGAAGCTCCTTTTATACACGAATCGATTCTAGAAACAAAGGAAAGTTCGAGTTGGATTTAATGAAGAATGCCCAGATTTTCGGTTTCTTTCCAATTTTTAGAGATTAAATTGAATTCCTTTTTAACCGAATCTGGACGCATTATTGTGTTTGATTCAAAGTAGGCCATGTGTCCAATAAGATTAAGACAAAAAACTGCATGAGTGTGTGCGAAATCAGCATGGAAATTAGAGTTGAAGTGAGGGGTCGGGTGTTCTTGAATTGAGAAAAAAGAGGAAAATTGGGAGGAAAAAGGGGGAAAGAGAGAGGAAGTGTTGACGTAGCGCCACATCAGCTGCACTGACCACTCCCAACCTACCATGTGTCATCTCATGACACGTAGCAACTGACGTAGCATGGCCACGTGGCTCCACGTCAGTAAGGCCGCCTTACTCGACGCTGCTATGTAACAAGACACGTGGCGTAAATAGATCCTAACATGTGGCAGTATGCTAATTCATAAAAAAATTAAAAAAAGGTCTCTCTACCTTTGCTAAGATTCAAACCTAAGACCTCACATTCAATACCTAAACCTAGTCCATGTGCTTACCCAATAGGCCGTTGGCCTGTGCCTTGTCCATATGTGTTGTACATATAGACTCGGTCAGCTTAGGCTAAATTTAAATCTAAGCTCAAGTTTAACGGCTCAACTTCTAAACCAAAATTAAAATTAAAAATCTATTCTAATAACATGTTATTTTCTAAAATCTTTTATTTTAAACTTTTCTAATTTTTTTTTTGTAATTTTTTTCAATTTACTAACTTTTTTCCAAATTTTCTTAATTTCTAAATTTCTTAAATGTTTCTTATCCAATTTTCATATTTTTTTATGCTTTTTCTTTTTTTTTTTATATTTTTCCTAAACTTCATATTTTTTGGGTTTTCTTATTTTTCTATTTTTTGTACTTTTCCTAATTTATGGCCCATTGAGAAAAGAAAGAAAAATAAAAATTAAAAAAAATAAAGGGGGTAAAAATTAGATGTCTACAATGTTCCAAACGCTCCCTATATAAAGGGTAAATGGTTCCTTGCTTTGCCATACCAAACATCCAAACACCTTTATGCGGCATAGTTGAAGGCTGACTCACTTTTTTCCTTTAGCATGATGATATGAGTTGGACTACTAGACCCTTAACCAAAGCTCGAGCCTAAGGCCTTGAGGTGCTAACATGATGAATTCTCTTGCTTTAACCAACTCCTACCAAGGTTGAACAGATCCTTAATGTCAACCAACTCCTCATGCCGAGTTGACTAACTAAACATCTCTTAGTAGTCAAGTATCGACCAATCATATGTTCTACTGACAACTAGACCCTTCACATGCTAACTCGGTCTTGACTGAGTGACCTCAAGCTCAACAATACTGGTGCTAAGAAGCCAAGACCTCTAGCACACATCTACAACCACGTCTTCTCGAAAGTATCTATAAGTCTGCTTAGCACCTTTGCTCGATAAATATCCATCATAGCCATACCATTCTTTTGTTTTTACCATAAGCACCTTCAAAAAGCTATTGTTAAGTGTCCATTCCCATGTGAAAAGGATTTTGCTGCATCAATTATTGTTTTCTTTGAATTTTCATTAATAACCTTTTATATTTCATTGTACTTTACTTCTTTTAGACATTACCTTTTTAGTCTTTTGCATTTTAGGCAAGTTACCCTAGTTTTTTGGGTATTAATATCCATTATACATGTAGTTACAAGGATCATCACGTCTTAGAATATTGAATATACCCTTTGTGAAAATTACTCTTGTTATCTTGTTTACTTACTTTACTCTTCTCCTAACCCTTAAGCAAGGTTAGGTGGTGAGAACCCCCATTAAACCACCTCATACATCATATCGAGTTATATCGTGAGTCCTCATAAGTTCCTTGGTATATCATATCCTTAAAGCGACATATCCTTAGAGTAATTTGTGGGTTTACTTGTTTTACCTTTCTATTTATACATTTTCTACCTCGTTTTTCAAGCTTTTTACAAGCTTCGACCTATCCTGATATGTTTACCCTTGTCAGCTCTTATCGTAACATATCATATGAGTATGTCAAAGGAAATTAAATTAAGAGATAGAATGTTTAAGTTGAGGAAGAGGTTTCCTTAGCTCCTTTCTTCAAGTTGCGATCATGAGGCATAAAGAGCTATCCAACAATGGGAGGTAGCCCTTAAGCTATGATCGGGAGGCGTACACTAGCTTTTAGGTCCTCTCCTCTTTCTGCCCTAATAATGCCCAACAAGGGGGTGGGGTAAGGTTCAATTGCACCCACTACTTATTCGTAGCAGTCTCACTACAAAGGTGCTCGTTTATAGGAGGTTTGGGGAAGTTCTTTTACATGTTATCCTAAATGAATCCAAGTAGACGAGGGCACCCGTGGTGATTACAGTGATAGAAGGGGTCTTTTTCTCTACCCAGAACTACTAATCAAGGAATTCACGAGGACTCCTTTGCTTCTCGAGTCCTATGGTTCATTCCGTGAGTAACCCAAGTAGGGTAAGCAAATCATACCTTATCTCCCCATTTAAGTTGCTTTAGCGAGAGGTCAACTGATCTAGGTGGAGCATCGACCTTACTTTGACATTAGCAACACCCTTAGTGCTTGGAGCTTTGAGTGGAGTAGCTGGATCAACTACTCCCATTACTACTTCTATGGAAGACTAACTCCACTAGGTGGAATGGGGACCTTCGCTTGAAAGTCGAGTGTCACTAGGGGTTTTCATAGTTTGGAACTTGGCTTAGATAAAACTTAGGGATGCAACCATAGCTATCCCTTTAGAGCTTGTAAGCTAAGTTAAAGTTGAGAGCAGTTCCTCTTGGAGAAGAGTCTGAAGTGAGAAGCCGAGTCGGAGTTGAGAGTGACTATTCAAGCCTAGCATTGGGTTGTACTATAGGGTATAACTTTGCACCTTTGCAGTTTTCTTTTCTTTTCTGAATGTAATTGGGTTGGGATGCCGACTCACAAGGCCTTGTACCTCATTTTATTAATGGTATAACACTTTATTTTTCTGCTCATCATTGCTTGTTTGTTACCTTGTTTTCCTTAAGCTCTCTTTTGTTGTTGTTTAACCATAATGGCTTTGTATGAACTTGCTTTATTTGCTCATCTTAGAATAATGTTAAGTTTAGGAGATGGAAAGGTACCTATGTTGTTACTGTAATGACTAACTTAAACAAGTACTTAGGGATGGGGATTGACCTAAGGCATGGAGCTCAGTACGAATTGATACTCTAAAAAGGATTAATACTCGTAGAGTAAGTGTAGGGATTGAATCAAGAAAGATACGTGAAGATGATAATCGACCTAAGGCTTTGAGTTTGGTATAGACCAAAGCTTTAACTAGGGTGCCCACAATATTAGTATAGGGATTAACTTGGGCAAAAGCTTGGAGATTAAAATCGACCCAATATTTGGGTTCGATGTAGACAGATGCTCAGATGGGACTGCTCACAATTTTAGTATAGGGACTAACTTAGGGGAAATGCTTAGGGATGAAAATTAACCAAAGGCTAGGGCTTAGTGGAAACCGATGCTTAGTAGGCACCCGTAGTGTTAGTGTAAAGAATAACTCAAGGTGTGTGCTTGAGGATGAAAATCAACCTAAGGTTACAACTTATCGCAAATAGAGGTTGCGTACTTGTGCAAAGAGGGAGATAGAAAAAGAGACAAGTGTATAGAACTCATCAATTCATTAAGTTCAGTTATAGTTACATGTGCTTGCGATTTTGTCACTGTACTTAGTAGAAATAAGATCTTAGATTCTAGGTGTTCCATGCCTTAGGGAAAGACTATTCGCTTAAGGTTTCCAGTAAGGTTATTGAATTTGCAATTCTAACTAAAATTGTTAGAGGGTTTGTAAAATTAGAACATAAAAATGAAACATAAAAAGACTAGTTTCTACAATTTACGTAAAATAGCTTCGCAAAAACTAGAAATGTACTTATAGTAGTTATAAAAAAACGTGAAATACATGATGGAAATAAAGAAATTATTCTTTTTCCAGTAAAAAAAACTCTTAATCTATAATCTAACATTCATGAAATAACGATAAGTAGGTTCTAAACTATTTTTTTTCCATTATTTTATTTGAAAAAAGAAATAAACTGAAGAAAACCAAATCTTTCAACTAATTTTGAGTTGTTAATGGTACAAATTTAAATATTTGATTTTTCTTAGAAACTTTTCCATTGGAGCTGGAACCCTAATAAAGGTTATGAATATTGAAGAAAGGACTACAAGAGAGAGAAAAGAAGGAAAAAATGGAATAGTATAAAGAATATTATTTAATGCCTTAATAATCAACAGGATAATAGAAACCTAGTTATATTTGTTTATGTTTAGCCTATTCAACTTATATATGTAGAATTAGTAAACTTGATTAAAAATATAAATTTCTATCGATTACTGAGTTTGATATGAAAAATCAGTTAAAAACATGAGTTTTGATAACAAAATGATTTTATACACTAGTTAATTCGGAAGAGCCTCCTAAAACCGTAAACTCATAGAATCGCATGGGTAAAATCATGGTTTTGACAACTATGGTTTCTAGTTTATAAGTGCCTTTCCTTGCGTATTCTACTACTTACATTGGATCCTCCTAATTGTGGGTAAGCTTGCCCTAACCTTCTTCTAAGCTAATAGCTTGTAACTTTCTACACACTAGCTTCCCTAGATGAAAGACCTTGTATTCAACATTGCAATTGTAGTGCTGGGTGACTCACTATTGATAGGCTACTATACAAGCCTGTATGGCATTATGCGCTTCTTCAATGGTGTCAAGGCTTGCTTAGAGGGCCATGTGGTTGGTATTCATATCTATGTACTAGGTCCTATTTATGGGTAACTCCATCTCGATTAAGAGGATGACCTTGGCTTTGAATGCAAGGCGGAATGGGGTTCCTGTGTGTCATTTAGTATCCCCTAAAGGATGTTCGAGAGCTCATTAGCCCACCTACCTCTTGCATACTCCACCCTTTTCTTCGGGCTATTGAAGATTATCTAGTTAATAGCATTAACTTGACCAGTCTGAGGGCAACCGATTAAGGTATAGTGTAGTTTGATGCCATGTTTATCACAATATCCTCTAAATCAGTCGCTATCAAGTTACCTCTTATTGTCAGTGATTAGCTTATATGGCACCCCAAAATGGGATAGTAAGTAAGTGAATACTAATACTTTGGTAACTTGAGCTGTAATGGTAGTTACAATTGACGCCTTCACCCATTTGGTAAAGTAATCTACTGCCACTAAGATGAATTATTGGCCCAACAATGCCTTTAGGAAGAGATCGAGGACCTTTAATACCCACTATGCAAAAAGCCAAGGGCTTATCAAAGGGTGCAATTTTAAACTGGAGGTGTAAGTGATCAGTACATGTTTTTTGCATGAGTGGTACTTCTAAACTAGGGACTTAGCATCTTCCTTCATTGTTGGCCAATAGTAACCTAACCTAACTACTCAAACTTATAGTGCTTGGGATTGAATGTGGTTGCTACAAATTCCTACATGTAGGTCCTTGAGGATACAGATGCCCTCTTCTTTCTTGAGGCACTTAAGGAATATAGTACTTTATCCCTATTGATAATGTACATCATCAATCAATGCGTAGTTAGCCATGGTATAAGCTAGCCTCTTTGCTTCTGTTCATTTCTCGTACCTCAAAGACTTCTTGCTATTGTACTTTCGTTGCTTTACTTGTGGAGGTATTGTATGAAAAGCGGCTTATCACCATTGTGTGATGCAAGGAATATGGACAAGGCTATCTTAGATAGTTTATCTTTCCCCTTTGGTTTCATACTCTCCCTTAATTTACTATACCATTAGCATAGAGTCTAAGTGTATGCTAAGCTTCTCCACTTTAATGTCTTTAGCAATCTTTAGTCTAATGATGAGTGCCTTGTATTTGACTTCATTATTACTTGTTGGAAAACCAAACATTAGAGGGTAGAGAATCTTCATTCTGTACATGCCTTGCAGTGTAATACTTATCACAACCCAATAGTATCGTTGTCGTGGTAGGTTGTCGTGTACCGTACAAAGGTCTACTATTAACCCCCTTGCTAATCGCAAGCCTTTCATACGACATACAAGGCTCCTTCCACTATACGTTACTACCAAGCTCATAGATAAGTAATATAAAGTAATTTAACTAAGATTACTTCTATGATATAAATTAACTAATCATGTGGACTCGTCAGAACTACACCAAAAGAATATTACAAACAAATGCAGTTCATAAGGGAACTGCATTAGAAATTTTAATCTATGTTATAAACAAAAATGTAAAAGTAACTAGTTATCTACAAATCTATTACAAAAATGTTCTCTTTGCTCTCTGATCACTCCAACCCGATCTTATACAAGACTTACCATAGGCATGCCTTGGCCTGGATTAACGAAGAGATTTTCCTATATTAAAAGAAATCTGTTAGGGTGTAAGCTTAAACTTAGTGGGATAAATACCCTCGTCAGTACCACATGGCATAAATTTATTAGATGCATAATCATATGAATGCATGAACAATCAGTATGCCAAACAACGCATGTAGTGGCTTAAGAACTGCATACGACTCAGAATTACCCCTCCTGTAGTCGAGGTTTGGAGATAATTAATCAACTTAAACCAAAATTTGGGTTCTAGACCTTGGCTTTTAATTCAGTAGCACTATTGTGCTTAAGTCACAACAAAACTATGTATATATATATATATATATATATATATACTTTCACTTTCCGAATAATAAATCATATTTTCAAAATCCTAAGTCTAGCGGTGTGGTGGCCTCCACAATCCAAAAACATACACCCTAAGCAGAAGCCATAAGACTCGGCCCCTCACCGATGGTTGGCGTCTCCCAGCACCTAGTAAGTCCATCAGCTTAGGATAGAGACTTAATAAAAATGATGACATACCTAGTACCCAATCCTATAGGAGTCTCGTCCTCCTGTAAGTCTCTTCCTATCTTCTACATGAAGCGACAGTCGGTGTTATCTGTATGTAATATGGGAAATGTATGATTCATTTTAATTTCTTAATTGTATAAGTGGTTAACTCGATTTTCAAGGTGATCAGACATTTTCATTCCATACAATTGCAGGTATAAACTATCACAACAATTCCCATTGTTATATAATTAACAAGCCATAGCATTCAATTCACAAATTCATACACATGCATTTCCCATATCCCACAAGCATTCCAAATTTATATGTATATAAGTTTAGGTGCATCTATTTTACAAGTAAAATCAAGTAAAGAGTCATCGGGAATTTACTTACTCCGCCATGCGGTTAGTCAAAGTAATCCGAGGGCAAATCATCTCCATACGTGGTGTCCCCTGATTATCAAAATCATAATACCATAAGGTATTGATATAAACTTAGGATACCAAGCTAAAAGCTCTTAAATTATACTCTTGACTAGTTTTTGTATTTTTTCCCTACTTCTACTTAAAAATTCATTCACGTATAACTTTTTCGTTTTAAATCTGATTTTTATGATCTTATAGTCAATCTTCATCATTTTCAAGTGTACTTTAATGTGATGAGGTAAGATTTTCAAAATGAGGTACGTAAATCTGTCCATGGGTCAGAACAGTAGCAATCCTCATGTTTTGGAGTGCTTTTGGGCCTTGTTTAGTAAATGTGCTTTTTAGAAACTTCAGAAATCTTTTGGGCTTGGTCTTAAGATTTTATCCTAAGCTCAAAATACTCCTTGAGGTCAGATTTATAACTTTAATTTATACTCCTAAGGCTAACAACTACTTCATGGACTCTTTAGTGGGCTTAAGTTGTCAAATAGGCTTATTTTTTGTTCAACTCAATGATGGTTACTTTCTCGGGCTTAGAGAATGTTATGTGGGCTTCTTGAAAGTCTTAAAACAACTCTTTTGGTTGTGTCAAGTTGTTGGTCAGAATTTTTAGGGTCCTTCAACTTGACATTTGAGGCCCGTTTTGGAAGTTTTAAGTTTTAAGCTTAATATATTTATCATACTTGCCTTGGTTGGTCTTTTTACTTTGTTTACTTCCCTTTATCACACTTTTAAGTATCTTTTAAGGATGTTCCAAATCTAGTCAATTTATATATGAGGGCTTTCAACTTGGTTTTCCAACTTGTTTCATCATTTCCTTAAGTTTAAGTGTTAGATCATGAACTTAAACTACTTATATTCAAATCTTAACTTGACTTTTCTTTCATGAGACGATTCTTTAGCTTATGCTTTACACGAAAAAAATAGAAGATCTCATACTTATTACAACTTCCATATCATAGCTCATGTTATACAGAGTTAGTTTTCTCATAAAACTTCATGTGATGGATTTTTTCTTAACCTAAGCCTAGATTTGAGCATGTTCAACTTAATAGAAACGAAATAAATATCTAAATGATCTTTGAAACTTCACGTCCAACATGTTCATCCTTCATTCAAGTTCTTGTTTCAAGATTTTCTCACCTTAAAATCTTCCATTCAAAATGTTGAACAAGTATCTTTACAAAACTCCAACTTTACATGTTCATATTTCAACTCCATGCAAGAGTTTCATGAGTTTGTTTCTTAAGATGGTATTTGATGTTATAACAACTTATGATCATACTCATATCTTCAAGAAATCAAAGTCTCCTAACAAGAACACTAACTTACTAATACAAGAAATACTTACTCATCCTTAAAGTAAAATATGGTGGTTGTGTACAAAGGTTCTATTTAAGCTCTTAACCTTACTTCCTTCTTTTGCACCCTTTTGGAAACCCGAGTTGTTTGATCCTTTGGAATAGAGTTTGTGGAAGGTTCTAAAGATCTTAAAAGAGCTTGAATGCTGGAAGAGAAGAACACAAGAAAAAAAAAATGCAAGTGCCATGAGGATTGAAGCTTAGAAGTGGCAACAAAAAAGAGATTTTATAGGGTAAGGTTGTTTCCTCTTTTATGTTTGTTTCAAGTGAGAAAAAGAGAAAGTGAAAATGAAATTGAAAGTGAGAGAAATAAGTGAAAGAGTGGCCAGTTAGGAAATGAAAGGATGAGTGTTTTAAAAGCTTGATTTGGTTGTCTTGTAACTTACACAAAAATCAACAATTGCAACTATTGATGATGTAAGCATTAAGGAGTGAATAGTGGTGTGGAAGAGGAAGTGATTGATGGATGAAAGACAAGAGCATGACCCCCTTTCCTAAGGATTGGCATTAAGGATAATGCTCTATCATTAACTATAAGGTACAAGTATAACTCTTCTCCAGGGATTGGCTTAGAGAGTATGGGCAATGTCACCAAAAAGTCCTTCAGTTTGTCAATTGCTTACTGACATTTGGTTGTCCTTTTGATATTAGTGAGGTCTTTCAGTAACATAAATAATTTTGCACATTTGTCTATGCTTTTGGATACAAAATGATTCAGGGCAGCGATCCTTCATCTTAGTTGCTGCACTTCCTTGATTTTTGTCAGGATTACATGTCTCAAACTACTTTAATCTTGTTTAGGTTGGCTTCTATCCTTCTCTTTGTCACCATGAAACTAAGGAATTTCTCTTATGAGACCTCGAAGACACATTTATATGGATTAAGTTTCATTTGGAACTAGCATAAATTTTAGATTGTCTTGTAGAGTTCATTAGTGTAGCCTTTTCTAGCCTTTAGAATGTAGACCTCAATGTTCATACCAATTTGTAGCTTGAAGATATGGGTGACTAGCCTTTGGTATGTGGCCTTGACATTTTTTAAACTGAAGGTTATTACCTTGTAACAATAAGTCCTGAAGTTTATAACAAAGGATGTGTGAACTTCATCCTTAGGAGCCATCCAAATCTGGTTGTAACTTAAGTAGATGTCCATGAAATTGAGAAGTGCATGGCCAGATGTCAAGTCGACAAACTGGTTTATATGCAGTAGGGGGAAACAATCCTTGGGGCATGCCTCATTAAGGTCGGTTTTGTCGACACATATTCACCATTTTCAAATTCATTCTTTACAAACATTGTGTTGGCGAGCTAGGTGGAGTACTTTTCTTTCTTAATGAAGCATACTTAGAGCAGCTTCTACACTTCTTCTTTAATTGTTGCCTGGTGTTCCAAGGTGAAGTGCCATTTCTTCTATTTAATAGGTTAGGTAACAGGATTGACATTCTGGTGATGGGTAGCCTTGGGCATGTTATGTCACACCCCGAAGTGATAGAGTCGTAACAGTCCCGCCGTGAAAACCATTCTAAGATAGAACCTGACCTTATAACTACTATCTTAAACCTGATTTAAACAAGGTGTCCACAACTAACCCACTTTGAAGTAAGTAGTTTATAAATTAAACAAATTATTTACCTAAGAAAGTATGAATATATATATGTATATACTAAGATTCAAAAATGTTTACAAGATTTCATTGTATTATATTACTTAAGTAATACTTTATTTGAAAATCAAGGATTCTAAAATAAGAACTAAGACCTTAAAAATGTATCCATTCTTTAGATGTAATGCATCAAACACAAACTGGTTTATCGACTAAATTAGTTAAATGCAATACATGTATAAGCAAATGCCATCACAAGATATTATCCGATTTGTTGTGAGATTAGAGAAATTACACATGCTATAATTCGGCATGAGATTAGAGAAGTTATAACCATCCGAATCTAGTTGTAACTTGAGTAGACATCCCTGAAATTGAGAAGCACATGGCCAGATATCGAGTCGACAAATTGGCTTATATGCAATAGTAGCAAACAATCCTTGGGGTATGCTTTGTTAAGGTTGATTTCGTTGACACATATTTGCAATTTTTAATTTGCTTTCTTTACGAACACTGTACTGGCAAGCTAGGTAAGGTACTTTTCTTACCTGATGAAGCCTACCTAGAGCAACTTCTACACTTCTTCTTCAATTATTGCTTGGTGTTATAAGGTGAGGTGCCATTTCTTGTATTTGATATGTTAAATAATAAGATTGACATTCAGGTGATGGGTAGCCTATAGTATGTTATGTTATGTCTAGAAGCGCAAAGTTGTAACTATAACGCCTCACATGGGGGCCTAATAGTTTTGCTTAAAATTTTCATATCACGTGTGATAGGAATTAAGGTACTAGGGCTTTGACCTGCAGCCGAGCCCGAAGACTGGAAGTCCTAGTAAGGCGGATTCTACTTCAACTAACTCCTACTAAAGTTGATTACTTCTCTATTAAGTCACCCTTTATGTCGAGTTGAATGACTACCTATTTTTCAAAGACTGTGTGTGAAGAAACAGTATGCTGAAAAAATTGTCAATCCTTACATTCTCACATTCATTCCTAAACCAACCACTTACCCGGCTTCAATCTTGCCGAGATGACAAGAGAGACTCCAAGCTGATTCTTAGCCACCCCTACTTGGATAAGCAACCTATTTGTACATTTTGGTCCGTATCCTCAAACCACCTCACCAATGTAACATTACCATGTATATAGGACCACGTGTAGAATCTGCTCCACTAACCATTACTTTTTTAGAATATTCATTTTTACCCTTTTATATTCTTGCACATTACTTCTTTAAGCTAATACCTTTTTTTGTTTTTTCCTTTTTAGGCATGTTACCCTAAATTCTCGGGTATAAATACCCTTATACGTGTAGCTGTAAGACATATAGATTATCATTAAAACACTTGAGTATTTTTCTTCCTTGCATAAACACTACCTATTTACTCTTGGCATTACTCTTATCCTAACCCTTAAGTAAGGCTAAGTGGCGAGTAAACTTATTAGACCGATTCGTATGTTATATCAAATTATGTCGTGAGTCCTCAGAAGTTCCATTGATATGTCACATCCTCTAGAGCTATTCATAGGTTTTGCTTACTCTTCATTTGCATTTGTCCTTTCACACATGCCTCATCACTTTCCTTTCTAGCTTTCTGTAAGTTTAAACCCATCTAACAATCGACCTTATCTATTCTTGGTCACGATTCACATCATCTTGATATCAGAGCACAGGTTTTGTTTGAGTTAGAGTTTGTTTTCAAAGTTCTGTTTATACTTTGTTTTACGTGGGTCAAATTGAGCAAGTTATTGTGTTCATCTTAGCTGTTGTGTTTGCTAACTGTTATTTTACTAAAGTGTTTGTTTGAGCTTGAATCTATGAAGAAAATGATTGATCCGAATGTGAATGTTGCTATGGGAGATGACAATAGTGGAGTTATCCACTATAGATGACCATTTCAAGGAACCTTGAGAAATACTGATGAGAGATTTGATGAGGTGGCTAATCTCTTGGTAGATTTGACCTGAACTATTCATGCATTAGCTTATCGACCCATTGAGGCCGCGCAAAATACCCCACAAGCTACTCAACCTGTTAGAGGCTAGAACCCAACTCGACTAGTTCGAGGTGGAGGAGTAGGCAAATGAGTCAAACAAAGGATAAGCCTAAAGGAACTAGATGAAGAGAACGAAGAAGAGTATTTTGAAGAGGAGTGAGTCCGAATCCTTAGGGGTTCTGACTATGTGAAGCTTCGGATTCTGAGCTTCAATGGATCTAGGAATGCTAATAAATATTTGGAGTTAGAAGAGAAGGTGGTATATGTTTTTGAATATTATCAATACGAGGATTTGAAGAAAGTGAGAACTGCTACTATTGAGTTCTCAAGATATGTCACCATGTGGTGGAAGAATTTTCAGGCCATAAGGAGGTGAAAGAGCTACTGAAAGATTAATACTTATCTCAAGATAAAAAGAATACTCAAAAACAGGTTCGTGTTGGAAACTTATCTTCAAGATACTTTTACTCAACTTCAAGAGTTGAGATAAGCAGGCTGAATAGTTGACCAGTATATTCAAGAACTTCAAATGCTTATGATCTGTTGTGAAGTAAAAGAACCACTTGCTTAAACAGTCTCAAGATTCATTACTGGGTTGAGAGGTGACATTCAAGATATTGTGAAACTCTAACGATTTACCACAATGGATGAGGCCATCAGAATAGCTTAGTGAGTAAAGAGGCAAAGAAGGAGTTGAGTACCAGCCAAGATGCAGCCAAATATCGGCTAAGATTCCAACTAGCCAACCTAGATAGGCTAGTTACTGAGCTCAATCGAGTATTGAGCCGAGCTAAAAGATGGATGTCTAAGCTGATCAGAAAGGTTGACCTAATAGTGAAGTACCGACTTAAACTTATGAGAAGGGGTAAAGATCAAATAGGAAGATGAGTCAAATCAAGTTTTTCAAGTGCCAAGGATTTGGACACATGGCTACTTAGTGCCTAAACCAACGGACAACGGTCATTAAGTGAGACATCCCGAAGGCAGCGGTAGATAGTACAAATGAGGAACCTGAAGAGGAGGAGATCCTTATCGAGAAAGAACCGATTAAAGAAGATGTGTTTGCCGAGGACTTAGATCAGTTAATCATGGTTGTTTGATGCACAATGAACATGGAAGCCTCACGAGAGGAGTAAAGAAAGAATTTTTTTCATACCACCTGTAAGGTGAGTAATTAGGTGTGTACCCTTATTATGAACAGTGGAAGTTGCATCATGTGGCATTAGCCAATTTTATTTCAAAATTAAAGTTGCTGACTGTTACACATCCAAAGTCGTACAAGTTGTGTTGATTGAGTGAGAAAAGAGCACTACATGTCACTTGGCAAATACTATTGTCGATCACTATAGGAAATTACTTTGACCAAATTCTTTACAATGTACTGCCCATGTGTGCTTCCTACATATTGTTAAATAAGCTATGGTTGTTTGATAGGAGAGTTATCTATGATGACTATAAGAATACGTACATGTTTGAAAAGGATGGCCAGAAGATCACATTGAACCCAATGCTGCTAAGAAAAGTTAATAAAATGAAAAAAAAAAAAACTTGCTTAAAGATCAAAGAAAGCTCTGGTGATGAGTAGAGCCAAGCTCCGAGAGGCCATCAATGTTGACGAACCAACCCTTATGTTGGTTAGGTGCCTATTAGAGATGAAGGAGTGGGGTGAACTACCTTAAGAAATCAAAGAGTTGCTTTATAGGTATGCCAACCTGTTCCTAGAACAGTTACTTGAGGGGTTAGCCCCAACTCGAGGCATAGAGCATTGTATTGACTTAGTACTTGGCGTCGCACTGCCAAATAAGCTAACTTATTAGATGAATCTTGAACAAGCTTCTGAGCTCCAACGTCAAGTCAATGAGTTGTTGGAGAAAGGATATGTTAGAGAAAGTCTTAGCCTTTATGCTGTGCCAGCGCTTTTGGTATTAAAAAAGGATGGAACTCGGCGGATGTATGTTGACAATTGAGCCATAAACAAGATCATGATCAAATGCAAGTATTCGATCCCAAAGTTAGAAGACATGTTGGATGAGTTGAGTGGAGCTAAGGTCTTCAATAAGATTGACCTGAAGTTTGGCTACCATCATATCCATATGATGTCGGGAGATGAATAGAAGATTGCAATTGACTTTATGAGTGCATGGTCATGCCATTCGGCCTGTCAAATGCCACGAGCACTTTCATGTGATTAATGAACTACGTTTTAAGACATTTGATTGGAAAGTATGTCATGGTGTACTTTGACGACATATTGGTTTATAATGCCAACATGCTAAGTTACTGTGAACATCTTTGAGCGGTATTAGATATTTTCTATGTTGAGAGACTATTAAAAAATCTTAAGAAATATTGCTTTTGCTAGGAGAAAGTGGTATTCTTAGGCTACGTCATCAGTGGAGGAGGCTTACAAAGAGATGCTGAAAAGATCCAAGCAATTGTAGAGTAGCCGACTTCTAGTACTTATACTAACATAAGAAGTTTCTATGGTTTGGCTTCATTCTATAGATGATTCATTAAGAATTTCAGTACCCTTGTTGCATCACTTACTAAGCTCACAAAGAAGAACACTGACTTTCAATAGGGAGAAATGGAGGAGAGGAGCTTTGTCGAGGTAAAAGAAAGATTAAACTCTACCCCAGTGTTAATTTTAATTGACTTTGAAAAGATATTTGAGTTAGAATGTGACGTATTAGGTGTTGGAATAAGTGCTGTCTTAATGCAGAAAGGTCAACCAATCACCTTCCATAATGAAAAGTTTAGATGACCATAGTTAAATTACTCTGTATATGATTAGGAACTCTTAGCACTGATCTAAGCACTACACATATAGTAGCACTATTTATTACCAAGAGAATTTGTCATATATACTGATCATGAATTACTGAGGTACGTCTAAAGCCAGACCAAGTTGTCTAAGCGACAGGCGAGATGGGTTGAATTCCTTGAAGGATTTTATTTTGTAATAAAATATAGGAAAAGAAAGAGCAACGTAATTGCAAATGTTCTTTCAAGGAGACATGCGCTTTTAACCAAACTACAAACTAGGCTATTTAGATTTGTAAGTATCAAAGAATGGTATTCTGAGGATCTACACTTTAGGCCCATAATTATGCGATGCATCAATGCAAGAACAGTGGACGGGTATCATGTAAAAGATGGCTACTTTTTCTAAAGTGGAAAATTATGCATGTCGACTTATTCCCTAAGGGAGTTAATCATTAGGGATACCCATAATAGAGGACTCTCTAGACATTTTGGGGAAAGAAGGATCTATGAATTGTTGAATGATCGATTCTTTTACCGAGAATGAGGAGAGATGTGCATCGAGTTGTCAAAAGCCGTATTGTGTGCAAGAAGGCTAAGTGTTGAGCCGAAATAAGGAAAAGCAATGCCTTTGCCTGTCCCAATGAAGCCGTAGACTAAATTGAGCATGGACTTTGTTCTCGGACTACCAGGAACTACCCAAAGCAAAGATTTTATAATGGTTGTTGTGGATTGATTCAGCAAAATGGCACACTTTGTGCCTTACTCTAAAACTAACGATGCTTCGGCTATTGCTTCTCTTTTCTTGTAGGAGATTATGTAGATATATGGTGTACCAAGAAGTATAGTCTTCAATAGAGATCCGAAGTTCTTGAGCCATTTCTAGAGGAGCATATGGCGTTGGATGGGGACCAAACTATTATTTAGTACTTCTTATCACCCTCAAACTGACAACTAAACAGAGGTGATTAATCACACTTTAAGATCACTACTCCAAGCTACAGTAGATAAGAACTTAGTAGATTGGGACGTTTACCCACTAGTGGTTGAGTTCACTTATAACCGGATGGTGCATTACACCACTAAGCAAACTCCCTTTCAAGTGGTCTATGATTTTAATCCCAAATTGTCCCTCAATTACACCCTTGCACCTGTACCCATATAAGAAGACCTTAATGCCTCAGCTAGAGCACAATCCCTTCAGTATATCCTTGATTAAGTCATTTAACACATCAATTCAGCAACTAAAAGAATGTGAGAGAAGACTAAAGGTAAGACAGCTAAACAATTCCAGTTAGGAGACTTGGTATCGTTGTACCTCAGCAAGGAGTGGTTTCTAAGTAAGAGGAGGAACAAATTATCTGCTAAAGTTGAAGGACTGTTCGGAATCCTCCAAAAGATTAATGATAACACCTACATATTAGAGTTAGCCGAGGACTATGGGGTTTCTAACACCTTTAACGTTGTCGACTTCAGTCCATATTACCCTGACGGGGAGTTGATTGAAGACCATTCGAATTTGATCCCAAATCCAAATCAACCCGAAGGGAATGATAAGAATCAGGCTATCGAGCCTTTGACCCATAGCCGAGCTTAAGGATTGGAAGGCCTGGCAAGGCGGATTTTATTCCAACCGACTCCTACCGAAGCTAAGTACTTTTCTGCTAAGTCACTCTTTATGCTTAGCCAAATGACTGCCTATTTCTCAGAGATTGTGTGCCAAGAAATAACATGCAGAGAAAATTGCCGATCTTCACCCTCTCACATTCATTCCTGAACTGACCACTTACTTGGCTTCAATCTTGTTGAGATAATGAGAGAGACTCCAAATTAATCCTTAGCTACCCTTACTTGGATAAGCAACTTGTCCGTACATTTTTGTCCGCATCCTCAAACGACCTCGCCAATGTAACATTACCACGTATATAGGACTTTGTGTATAAGCAACCTGTCCGTACATTTTTACCCTTTTGTATTATTACACATTACTTCTTTAAGGTAATACCTTTTTTGTCTTTTCCTTTTTAGGCATATTGCTTTAAATTCTTGGGTATAAATACCATTGTACTTGTAGCTGTAAGACATATAGATTATCATTAATACATTTCAGTATTTTTCTTCCTTTCGTAAACATTGCTTGTTTACACTTGGCATCACTTTTATCCTAACCCTTGAGCAAGGTTAAGTGGCAGGTAACCTCACTTAACTTATTTGCGCATCATATTTAATTGTGCCATGAGTCCTCAAAAGTTCCATTTGTGTGTCATATTCTCTAAAGTTGTTCCTGGGTTTTGCTTACTCTTCATTCGCATTTGTCCTTTCACACATTCCTCATCACTTTACTTTCGATTTTTCCACAAACTTGGACCCATCCAACTATCGAACTTATCTGTTCTTGGTCACGGCTCGCATCAATGTATGTACCCATGATATAATGATCGTCTTGCAAGTTAGAGGTTGCAAGGCTTTAATTAGTAAGTTTCTAAGGGTGCTTCTTCAATTTACATACATCTGCTTAACTAAATATATGTCTATAAGTGATTCAAAAATCCATAGTCACCAGAACCGCAAAGAGTCGGAATCACCTACCAAATAATAAGACGGGATAATTAAACTTATACGACATCAAAAGTTACTAAATGTTATAAAGATCTAGCTTAACTAACATAGCTTACTAAAGTAATCTTATCCGTCTAATCTAGTTGCTATAGGAATACTCTACACTCTGATCTTAGCCCATTCCCAACTTTTTGTTACCTACAAAAAGGAACTGTTGGGGGGTAAGCATACCACAACTCAATGAGTTTATTTCTCACCACTACTATTCAAGTAAGTTATCAAGTAATATTAACAAACATGCAATTTAGCTACACACAAAATGAATGTAAGTAACACATCTATGGGGCTCCGGAAGCATGGAAGGTGTAGGTTTATGTTGTCTACACTTCAACTATCCTTTGTACTTAATCGTACGGGGCACCTCACCTTACTTGCATGAGGCTATCTGTAGGTATTGTCCCAACAAACGAAACTTGACTATTACCCTAGTCAAGAATACCATACTAATCAATTAGGCAGACCCCATCTAGGGCTATCCATTATAAACAATCAATACAACACCCTATGGACTTACTATCAACAAATCCATATAATGCCCCATGGGTTGAATCATACAAGTCTCAACTTAGGCTACTCATCAATCAATCGAAGATAGTCTACTAACTTTGCCTCAACAAGTAAAATGTCATAGGAGACTGCTATGAGTACTCACTAAGTTGATAAATCTTTCTTTGAGTTGTAAAGCATTTCAAAAATGTATTTTAGTAATTTTTTCAAAAAATTCTACAAAACTATAGACATCATAGTCCATAACTAATAGATCACATACATGCAATAGGTACATTCAGTCATTTTGGCTAAATATTTAAACTTATCGATTTTAATAAGGCGATCATACGGATGTTGGCATACAAAATAAGCAGTCACTCAACAGACAACCAAGGGTGAGTAATAGAACATTAAGCAATTATCAAACACAAGTAGCAGTTCATTGAAACTCTCTCACTTAGCCTACTTGCCTACTTATCCTAAACTTCGAGGTTCCTGAATTAGAAATTAAGCTGCCTAAAACATAATAATAGCGTATATATAAGTAATTGGAAGAGGGTTTTTTCAAGAACCTAAAAGTCTAACTAATTACTAAAGCTCGCCATAATCTTCGAGTACGGTTAAAATTTGTTTTTGCTCTAACTTCTTTATTTTAAGTTTGTTTTTCATGTTATTATAGTCAATTTAATCAATTTTTTAATGTTCTTTCATTTAGAAAGGTCATTTTTGGCTTTAAGGTCAGTAAGTTTTTTATTCAGGTCTTATAAGTTCGTATACCCAAATAGTGAATTTGGTCACTTTAGGGTTTGGCTCTAATTTTGGGCTTTGTGCTAATTTTTTTTTTTTTATCTTGGGCCTTGCACTTGATATTTTAGGCTCCCTTTTAAGTATTTTTAGTGAACTTTTTCTACCCAGCACTTTAAATTTTTATCTTGGGCCTTAGTGTTGCTCACATGGGCTTAAACAGACTTTTTTTTTTTTTTTTAAGTTTAAGGCTTCAACTCATTAGGGGGCCTATAATAAATGTCTTAGATGGACCTTAGGGCTTAGTAGGACTTTTAAATATCTTCCTTTGGATCTTTTTAAGTTAGGTTCAGATCTGGTTATGTATTATTTAGGCTTGTATTTCGGTTTTCTTAAGACTCTTTGGGCTCATTTTGTAATTTAGAGCTTTAGGCCTAATCTTACTTACCTTTTTGAACTTAAGCTCATTATTAGTCCTAAGTTTAGTCTACTTTTCATAAAGTTACATATTTGGTCATGAGTGATTAAGTGGGCTCAAGGCTCGGTTTGTGAGCCTTTTAGTTAAATTTAAGTCTAATTCATGTCCTAGGGCTCATATATTGACTTTATTCTAATCCAATGGACCTAATAGTTTAACTACTCATTATATACCCATTTTATCTTGAGTTCTAGATCTAATGCTAATGGTTCATTGGGTCTCAAGTGGGTTTTTCTAAACTATTGTCCATTTTAAGCCTAACTACTCATTATATACCTTGTTTAGCCTCTTATTTTGTAAGATTAAGTACTAAATCCTAATTATCTTTAATTAATCATGTGATTAACCCATTAATAAATATTTTATAGTAAGTTGTTCAACATGTTTGGGGTGGTTTAAGATGATTTTCTATGGCTTTCTACACATCATGTACTTAACTTGCTAGAATATGCATCGAACTATCACTAAAATGCACCTAAAACCATTTCCTACTAAAATAAACATAAGAAATAAAAAAAAATAGTGGGGATAGACATGCATATGTTTTGGCTCTGGCGTGGGAATGAAGATAAGATGATGATTCTTCTACTTTTCTTCAACTTATCATCTTACTACAACTTATGTGCTTCTAAAGTTATACGTAACATGTTTGTTATACTACAAATCTAAGAAAATGCACATGTATGGCCATGTAAAGATGGTAAGCAAAGGTGGTATTGTAATAATTTTTTCCTTAGTTATTAAGCCTAGGAACTATGCTTATAAACTCAAACTAGAAGGAAAGTTGAAAAGGTGCAAGTTACCTCAATGGAAATTTGAAGGGTCTCGTTTTGCTTCACTTTTGGAAAACGAAATGAACTTCTTTGGTAAAATATGTTTGTTGGCAAGAAAGGGGGATGAAAAAGGATTCAAATGCAAGTGGTTTTATATCGTTTAGAGGTGGTGGTGGAAAGTTATAGCTTGGGGCGTTTGGGTATGCAGCTAAGTCCGAGACACTTACTCTTATTTCCTTCTTTCTTGTTTTTGAATTTTGTGTTTAGAGAGTATTTTTAGGGCTTATTTTAGGGAAGAAGATGAAGTAAAATGCAGATGGATGGGTCAAAAAGGGGATGATTATGAGTGGGTTTGGTGGGGAATAAATCCCTTCCATTCTTAGTTACATGGTACAAGTACAAGTAGGGACTAATTTGCTTTTTATGATTTTTGCTAATTAAGGCAACGGTTTGTCTACTAAAGGTGAGTAGTCCCTTGTTTTCCCAACTAATTATCTTATCCTATATAGTTAATTGAGATTATCTTTAGCTAATTATGATACTTGAATGCATGTAGATGATTAAAATGCAATTTAAGCTTACAACTTTAATTACTACTATAGATGACCATAGTTAGACATAGTTTAGGGGTTTTCATATTTAATTAAGTTAATTAAGCCCATTGGATAATTTTATATAATTAATTTAGGTTTTCTAAGGGTTGAAATGAATTATCGCTAATCGATTACGATTACAGAAGGCAAATTAGGGTTATTTTAGTAATTTAGTGTATTATTAGTAATTACTTAATAATATGGCTATATAATTAGAGTTTATTATTTAAATTAGGGCTTTTAACACTAAATTATAGTTTCTAATTTGTTTGAGGGTTTTATAAGAGTTTAAGGGCTTTGAAGCTATGCTTACAATTTTAGTGTTACTTTTAAAGAAAACGTATCATTTGGGGTAAATTAGTAATCCTATTAATTTATTATCTTAATTGACTTAATTTGAATGATCGTTATCATTTTTAGGCATTTTCTACCATTTGTTATCGAGTTTATAAGATTTTCACAATTGAAGTAAAATGTTTCAATTTAAGATTTTCATTACATTTGAAGTTTGATTTAAAGTTTGGGTTTTAGAGATTTCATTCAATTCAGATTTTAAATTTATGGTTATGCGTACTTAGGTTTAAAGTCTTTTTTACGCTATTAAGGTTCATAGAACTTTATCCCTAGGGTTTTTTCGAGTTCCTTTTTAAGGCTCGATTTAAAATTTTCTTGATTTTAATTTCTTCAGTCTGATTGAGCTTACAAAATGCCATTGGTTTTTCAATTTTGATTCTTAGTCTAAAATGTAAAATTTATGGGGTTTAGTGTAATATTCTACCATATAAATCATTCTATAATAGAAACTGACCTTACAACTGCTATCTCAGACTTGATTTACATAAGGTATCTACGATTAACCTATTTTAAAGTAAACAGTTTATAAATTAAACAAATTATTTAGCTAAGAAAGTATGAATATATATATATATATTAGATTTAAATATTACAATTATTGTTTACAAAATTTCATTATATTATATTACTTAAGTAATACTTTATTACAAAATTGAAGATTCTAAAATAAGAATTAAGACCTTAGAAATATATTCATTCTTCAAATGTATTTCTTCACTCCCTAAGATTTAGTAGTTGATAGCTTTAAGGTAAATATAGGTTGCTTCTTAGTTAGCACCTGTAAAAATGTCTATAGGGATGTAAGTAACCAATAGCTCAGTAAGTTAAGACAGAGACTTGAAACTATATGTCAAACACAAATAGGTTTATCGACTAAATTAGTTAGATGCAATACATGCACAAGTAAATACCATGTAAGATATTTTTCGGTTCGTTATGAGATTAGATAAATTATACCCGCTCTAATCTAGGTTGAGGAGTTTTCATGTTTATGCAACCACTCATGACCAAACCTAAGCTTATTCAATGGAGATACTACTCCTCTTGCGATTACCTTTGAATTATTGACTTCGCCCTTATCGCAATCTCTTCTTCTGTCACTTAATTCAAGTAATGATGAAGAAGGTACCCATTATGCTATCTAATGTTATGCCATTCGAATGGTTAGTATCTGGTTGGAGAATCCTAAACGTTTCCCCTAATGGATTACTATGTAGGTCCGATTTAGAATTACAAGTTATATATTTAGTTAGATCTTATTTAAGGTGTTCAATAATTTCAAACAAATCACATAAATACATATAAGCATGCACACGATCAACTATTTAACAAACATAATCAAGTGCAATCTCAAGTCTCTAAGTACTATAAATTAGTATTCTAAAATATAGTAATGTGTTAATCCCAATTTACCTGAACTTCTTGCTTGCTCACTTAAGGTGTGACTCGTACAGGTCATTACTGATAATCCCTATAATACAAATGTTGTTTTAATATTTATATAACTACTATAGATAGATTTTATTTTATAAGTAGATTATGATTATCTTTAGTTTTGGGTCTTATTATATTTAGTGATTTAGGCCTAATTCTCTTAAGGTCACTTCTCTTATCTAGCTAGGTTTCGAATTTGATTCTTATTTCGATTTCAATTAAGCTTGTGAATTAGGTTCTAACTTAATTTCTAATTACGAGTTTTATACGTGAACCTTATGAACTTGTTTCGAATCATTATGTAAAGTTAATAAAATTTCACTTAAGTATCCTAATTCTCTATTTTAGCTCCTAACCAACGTTCTAATTGGTACGGTACATTATATTCTTAATTACACTACCAAACTAGTTCTTGTTGTGAGAATAACCTATATTTTTCATATAATTTCATAAATTCACCTTTCAAATCAGATTTATATTATATTCCTAATATTATAATGTCATTAATTTTTACATAATATTTTCTACCTACTTAATTCCTATAAACACATATTATGTATTATTACATATTATACACTTATATCATCTATCTATCAATTCTAATACTACATATATCATCTATCATTATCCAATAACATATCAAAATGTCTAATTATCCTAAATTATAAATTATATCTAATTAACCTAAAATTTCAAAATTAACTTAAAATTTACCATATACCTACAATTTAATACATATTATGTATAATATATACAACTAACACCTCAAGCTCCAATAAAGCTATGGGAAATATATTATGCTCAGTAAATTATTGTTGTTATATTCTAATCATGAGAATTACTAAGATAGTTTAATATATATTATTTTTCAAAATATCAATTTTAGGTCCGATTTTACCAAAAATTAGCTTAAACTAGGTAAATGACCAAATAAAATTATAAGATGCAAATTGAATATTCTAAAAATCATAACTAAACTTTAGAAGTCATTATAAATCAGATTCATTAAAGAATTTAATTAAAAACTTATTATTTCTTTCATATGAAAAACATGGTAGATTCAAGAAAAGTAATTTTAATAAATACTAAATGTATAGTTTATCAAAAATTATTTTATGTAAATTAAATATATCATATAAGGAATATGTACACAAAAAATTAGCTCAAAATAATATCATTTACTATTTTTGAAAATTCATAAAAAATTCATTGGAATCAAACCTATTCTTAAGAAACATATATAAGCACTTCTAATTTTAAAAATCTAGTTCAATATTCTAATTCTTCATGCAAAAATTCTTAAGGAAATCAAATTAATTTTCCATATATATTTGATATTTTTACTAATTAAACAAATTCAAAAGGGAAATTGAAACCTACCAATCAATAAGCTTCCAGTCACCAGTGATGGCTCCACCATTGTTGATAGCTCCATATGTAGGGTTTAGTATCTAGTAGTGGTGGCCGTTCCTCTCCAGGTGGTCGTCGGATGTTGTTTCCCTTTATAAGCTCTAAATGTACACTATTTTGTCTAATTTTACTAAAAATACTCTATCCTCTCTTCTTAATCCCTCTCATTTTTTTCTAAATTCCTAAGAGTCGAAAATAAATTTTAGAATAGTTTTAGGTATTTATAGAAGGGGTTTAGGGTTTCTTTGATTTTTAGAGGGCCAAGTATCCCTTATCTTCTTCCATTTCCACTTTCTATTTGGCTAATTTTAATTGGTTGAATTTATTTCTTCAATGCCCAGCATGCCACACCTCATTTCTAGAATGTTCTTCATTTGTCCATATTTTTCTTGATTTTTATTTAATTATTTGTGAATTTCCTCTAATTATTTAGTATTATTTTAACATATTTCAAGTATTTTAAGTAATTTTGCTTATTTTTACCTACATATAAATACATATATGGTAAAAATAAATAATCTTGAATATTATTTAAATTATTTTATGATTTTTAGTATGTATATAATTTATCTCTATCGATTTGTTAGTTATTAAAACTCGTTTTACGCATTCTAGATAAATAATAGCAAATTTACATATAATACAATATTATAATAATTAATTATTTTATTATTTATTTTTTTAAATTCAAACTCAAGGATCGTTTTTACTAATATTCCTGACTTCATCGTAACATTTGGGTTCGCTTAGACAACTTACCCAATTGCCCTAAATTTCATGGACCGAACCCCTAATACTTAATTACGTGGCTTACATGTTAATGATGCCAAACATATCTTTCAAGGCAGATGCAAATATGTCTATGTTTTGCTTGAAGGAGTCTGTGATTTCGGCCTTGTCGTCATTTGACAATCCTAACCCTATCTTAGTTGTCATTCCTAAGGCATCAGATAGCTTAACTTCCTCAATCTTTTTTGCAGGCTCTCCTTGTACTATTGAAGCTAAGGGGTTTCTGATTCGATGTTCATAATGTTATTTCTAGATTAAGCTTTAAGGTAAAGCAATCTAAATAAGGTCTGATTGCCTCTTTACCTCACTTACACTAGTGAGTATCATGAATTTCGCTTTGAGGCATTTTTATCTAATTAGCATGTCAAATTTTATAATGCTTGGTCAACCGAGGAAGGTACTATACGACGACCAAAGGTCGATGGCAACAAAATATATCAACTGCATAGTGACGTACTTGTCGTTACCTAATCAAACGATAAGATGATGATTCCTTTTACTGGCACTAGTTTGCCTCCTCTAAACCTTGTAAGGTCGTATCTGTATAGTTGTATGCATTTGTCAAGTTGTTCCTTCATTTGCTCGTAAGTACTAAAAAAAGGTATGTTGCTAAACTTTCACTGTTGACAAACATTTTAAGGATGTTAAGGTATCCAATTTCAGCATTTATGATGAGAGCATCACTGTGGGGCAGATCGATTCCCTATTCATCTACATCGATGAAAATGATCAATCTTTGGCCTCTTAGTTCTTATAAGGTATACCTTGTGTTGGGCTACTATGGTTATGGTGTTTGAGCAAAGGCTAAGTCCTCCTAATATGGTGTTGATTTAGCCCTACCATCCCTCACGATTCTATTTGTCTACTAGGGCATTAGTCTATTCATTGTAGTATAGCTATGACTATTCTACTTTTCAATGCTAGGTTGGCCGTTGGATATGATTTTTCTCATCTGCAATAGGGTGGTTGATGTGGCCTTTGTAAACAAGGCCTTCAACTGGGTTTTTAAAAATTATTAGTGTTATGTTCGTATATTCTGTAGTAGTCACTGTACTTCCCTAGGTTCGCTACTTTTGGGGTTCCAAGAACACTGGGTGGTCGTGAGAGCTATTCTTAGACCTTGTATATGATTTCACCGAGCAGTTTGCTGAAGGGTGCATGAGAGGTGTAGTCTTAAAATTTCCGTCTTTGCTTATCTCGTCTATCTATGCTGAAGGTTGCAGTTTGGGGTTGTAAGGCCCTAAGCGATCCATTGCTAACACGTAAGTGTTGTTATCCAGCTTAAACTGAGTTCTAATGGCATTCTCTTAAGCTACGTATTTTTCAACTACTTGCATGAACTTATCTAAGGAGTTAAGTTTTTCCAATGAAATTGTGTTGAATAGCCTTTTGTTAGGGTCTATGCCCATAAGAAGCACTTGTAGAGCGATTCCAATGTCAAGCTTGGATACTTGCAGCTTTGTTCAGTTGAAACGTACCAAGTATGCTTGTAGGTTTTCATTAGGATGCTATTTGACATTATAGAGTATGAAAAAGTCTCTCCTTAGGACTCAAGAGCTTAGGAAATGTTACCAGAATTTGCATCTTAGGTCATCAGATGAGGTGATAGAAGCATCGAGGAAGGTATTAAACCAAAGTAAAGTAGCTTTTGTTAATGTGTTAAGGAAGCCTTTACACATGTTAGCGTTTGAGAAGTTGTAGAGGCTCATCATTGTTTGGCAATGGACAAGGTAATCGTCTAGGTTAGTGGTGCCATCATAAGTGTTTGGGTATGGTAGCTTTGTGCCTGCAGGCAGCATTTCTTCGAAGATAGAGGGGATGAATAGGCTTTTCATTAGTACAGAGTGTGGCACTCATGCAGATGATTCAACTTTCTTTTGATCGTACACACTTGAGGCCTAGCAGATATGTTTGTTCCGCTCTTCCACATTTATGTCTTCATAGTCCTTTGGCGACCATTTTGGTGATAGATCATCGATTGGTCTACTTATCATGTGTGCTTGGCTTACACTTACATTTTGGTGTTATTGCAATTCAGCTGTTTGTGTACATCTTCATAGGCTTATTGATTGTGCTAAATTTGGTCACATGAACACATTAGGCATATGGTACATAAGTCGTCATTTTTGCATGGTATTGGGAAAGAGTTGATGGTTACATCCTCATTTGTGTGTTTTTAAGATACATTTTTGGGTAAGATAACATATTTTTGTAGAACTACGGTAAACTCTCAATATTTTATATTCTCTTTAAGCATTTGTTGGATAAGCAGCCTAAGCTGTTGAACTTTGGCATTCTCATTTTCAGGTGGTGAGGGTATTGGTACACGCTGTAGTTGACAGATTTGGTCAGATTCATTGATAAGCTCCTAATTGCCTATATTTTAGAGAGTGATTTTTAATGATTTTTTCTTGAATTTTGAGTTTAATTTAATAAAATGATACTTAATTGAGTAAAATCTTGTTTTCTAGATTTTGGAACAATCTACGAAAGCAAACAAGAAAATAGAAATGCGTTTTACTCAAATCGAAGCTAAAATAAGGAAGTTATGAAGTGTTGAAGTTTTGAAGATTAACATGAGCAAACGACATAACTGTGTCGTTTCTAGTGATTAATTTGAGTTATTTTAAGCATGATTAGATAGTGACAGGACCCAAGGACATGACCATATCCCAGGTCATGTCATTCCTAAACTTGGTGATGGCATGAAAAAATGTAGAGCTTAGAAAGTGACATGACCAAGTGAATATTCGTGTCACTAGGTCATGTCAAAAGCTGAGTTACCTTAATTTTCCATCACTTATTCAAGGCTTCTTTAAGGACTTTTTGTAAGAGGAAGAGAGGTAATTTTTGAGAGACTTCAAGAGCTAAACACTCAAGAGAGCAAAGTACTTCAAGAATTCAAGATTCAAGACTTTTCGTTGATTTCATAATCTATTCTTCTGCTTTTCATTTTTATCTCATTCAAGATTATTGCTTTATGATGAATAGGGAGTAGATCTTTTCTATCTAAGTCTTGTGAAACCTAAATCTATCATGTAACAATCGTTTTTATCAAATCTAATAAAATTCTTTAGTTTTCTTGAATTGATTATGCATGCTTAATTGTTTGGATTCATATTTCTGCAAGTATTATTTTTAAAATCGGATATTGTATAGGAAAAGATTTCACATATGATTAGATCTAAGCATAATTGATGAGGGTTTTTACAATGTTATAGATAAATTATAAGATTCTTTCAGATCTTTAACATTATCATTAAGAGATTTTGCTGCATGTTAATACGATCTTAGGTTATACTATTGAGAAAAGCTTTTAATAGATAATTTAAATATTAGGATTAGTAGGCTTGAGAAAGCTATTAATTTTAATAAAGAATTCTCCCGGTTAAGAAAATTAATGATTGAATTAGATTATATTTAGTGAAAGTTGCATGTTGAATTCTAGGAGAAGCAAGATCTATGTATGCCATCAAGTCTTGAATTAAATCTTAAATTGATTGCTTTCTTGTTTTAGTTCTTGATTAGTTGTTAAAATTATTAGTTGCTACAATTTTAGCTTAAATATTTAAGTTCTTTCATCTGAATTTATCGGTTAAATAATAGAACTAAGATTAATATTAGAATTCGGGCTCTTTAAGGGATCAATTTAGACTCATATCCGCCATACTAGAATTTAATAGGTACGCTTGCCTCGTATCATCCACCTTACTAGGATGTGTTAGCATCTCCCGTCTGTAAAGCATGTGGATTAGTATTTTTCCTTTTAGCCATCGTATATGTGATGGCTTAAAATGATAGACGCCAAAATGTTAATTATAGTTAAATCAACTAGGAATAAATGGGCTCGTGTAGAGTTTAGATGGAATGGACCTAAATCATGCCTCTTGCTCCTTGATCCCTACAAAAGCCCCCTATAGATGTAATCACAAGGGCCCTCCGATACTTAAGTTAGCAAGGAGGACTAAGGAAAAGAAAGGGCGAGCACAAAGGACCCAAGTGGGGTACTTATCCTTTGTATGTGTACTAAAATTAACCCAAGAGAATGGAAAGTCTCAAGAGTCGAGAGAAGTAAGAGAAAAATGAGTTAAGCCCCCTTCACCCCTTGGCACTTGAGATCTTTTATGGGGATCACCTAGACACGTGGCGATCTAGGGTTCATTAGTACTAGTCATTAGTAGGTGGCATGCACTATAGTGGAGACTGGGTAACTCTAAATATGGTTAGCCATTATTAGTCTAGCAACCAAATCTGTAGTTTAAAGGTATAACATCTACATAGGCTAGGACTGTCGGGTATGTTAGTTGCACCATAGATGTCAAATGACCATTAATGGACTATAGCTGAGAGTAGGCCTTATAGATAAGGGTTGAGTTCAGACGTTGAGGGAAGGGTCGGTAGGTGTTTAATTGAGAATGAGCTAAGACCCGAGTTGACCCTAGATAGTCAGCATGCATAGGCTTAGTAGTCAAGCAAGTCTACTCGAATGACATATTGTGTGGCTTGCTAAGTAGGTTAGGGTACAAAGGACGAGCTTGCTATTTGCTTATATATTTCTCAGTAGGCTTCCTTACCTGATGGGCCTCGAGTTGAACGAGAATTAGGTATCAACAATTTGATTGATAATTCTTTGAGTTGATGGATCTTTATTTTAATTCATTCATTGACCTATGAAAAAGGCAAGAACTTCCAAATTATATTAAATTTGATAAATATAATTATAGAAATAAATTAATACTATGATAAAAAGGTAGAATATAAAAAAGAAAATAGTTTTTGAAATTATATATTACAATATGATTTGAAAAATAGAATTATAAAAATACAGTGATGCTATAATAAAAAGGTAAAATATAAAAAATGAAAGAACTTCTAAAATTATATATTATAATATGATATGATAAATAATATTATGGGGATAAATTGATACTACGATAAATACATGGAATATAAAAAAGGAAAGAGCTTTCGAAAGTATATATTATATATGATATGATATAATAAAAAATTATAAAAATGCACTAATGACACCATAATAATATAAGATATAAAAAATTAGTGTTTTTGGTATTTTTTCTTTTTTACTCATATACTTCACTTTTCATATTCTACCTTTATGTCATAAGTTAAAGTGTTTCAATTCCCATTAATATCAATTTCCATAAATAACTTAAAATTTATTTAATTAATTTACGGTGTCATTGCACTTGCCATTTATAATGCATTTTGATTTTCATTAAATATTAGTTCCCATTAATAGTCTATAAGATTAAAGCCTATGGGTCCTTTTTGCCGTCTTATACATTTTACTAACGAGTAACAATAATTTGATAATGGCTACATTTTCTATGAGAATGTAATTGGTCTTGTTCTATGCATATTTCATCCAATCTAGAATGCATAAAATATGTCATGTCGATATTATTATACTATATTTAATTTATAAATGTTAAATCTAAAAACAAATCATTAAGATTAAGATAGCTTTTAGTTGTTAAAACTGAATAGGACAAGGAGGATTAAATAATACAAGTATAAGGAGTACACGATAGTACAGTTTTATTATACCATTTTGGTTTATATAGTATTGAACATAGATTTTTGTAATGTTCCTCGTTATATATTATATATGATATGATATAATAAAAAAAATTATAGAAATACACTAATGATACCATAATAATATGAGATATAAAAACTTAGTGTTTTTGGTATTTTTTCTCTTTTATTCAAATACTTCACTTTTTCATATTCTACCTTTATGTCATAAGTTAAAGTGTTTCAATTCCCATTAATATCAATTTCCATAAATAACTTAAAATTTATTTAATTAATTTACGGTGTCATTGCACTTGCCATTAATAATGCATTTTGATTTTCCATAAATATTAGTTCCCATTAATAGTTTATAAGATTCAAGCTTCTAAGTCCTCTTTACTGTCATATATTTTACTAATGAGTAACAACTACATTTTCTATGAGAATGTAATTGGTCTTGTTTCATGTGTATTTCATGCAATCTAAAATGCATAAAATATGCCATATCGAGGTTATTATACTATATTTAATTTATGAGTGTTAAATCTTAAAAAAAAATAATTGATAGTAAGATAGCTTTTAATTAAGACTAGATAAGAGAAGGAGGATTAGATGATATAAGTATAATGGGTACATGATAATACAATATTATTGTACCATGTTTGGTTTGCATAGTATTACACATGAAGTTTTGTGATGTTTCTCGTTTGGCATACATAAATACTAAACTTAATACTATTTTTTTTAACATTTATACCCTCAATATTGTCTAATATTTATTTAATTATATTTTTATTTTATTTAAAAATAAATAAATTTAAATATTTTCTAATATATATATATATATATCCTCAATATTATCTAATATTTATTTAATTATATTGTTATCCTTAATACTTGTGTTTTTGTTCAGTGAAGTCAACTTTTGTATCATATTTTAGATATGATAAATTTTAAGTATTTTATCTAGTCCTTCAAGTTCTTTTTTGTCTTATAATTAAGCTTAAATTGCAAACCAAAAATTGGATAAAAAATTTGTTCAATTTAATCCCACAAATTTTGCATAACTAAACGGTGCCTAATGTGCAGTTAATGATACTATACATAAAAGGAGTAGATTGATCAGGAGCAATTATTATAACCTTTGTAAAGATATCAATCATTTTATGTTAAGACATATATTTTTTTTATTTCAATATTTTAAAATGGAAAATGTTTTTTCTTCATAAATATCTAGAATTTAATGAATCTATTTATATAGGTGATTAACATTAATTCCTAGTTACCATTGAAATGTCTAAATATCTCATACTACTTCTAAAATGTATAGAAGAAGAAATATATGACTTTGATGAGCACATATCACTTTACACTTTTTAGGCATATTTAAGTAAAAATTGATCATAATTGTATTTATTTTTTAAGTTCTTGGTACTTAATTGTGTAATATATCAATTTCAGATTATTCAAGAGCAAAGGAGACGAAATTCAACAAGAACAAGGAGATTAAGAGCAATTGTGGCCATAAGGAAAGGAAAACTTTGAAGGAAAACCAACATACATTCAATCACGGGCGTGATAATGGAATAAATAAGTGCCTAGTGTTAGTCATGCCCTCTATCACAAGTGTTATTGAAGGAAGTATTGTGATCTCCTTATTAGTCATGACTGTGATTGTACATTAGGAGGGTGATTACTTCCTTGATCACAAACATAATGAGGTGGAATGTTTACGATGAAGAGATCACATCTGTAATCATGGCCGCGATAAGTCGAGATTATTATTTTTTGAGATTATTACTCCTCGAGTCACCGATATGATGGGAGTACACATGATTGTTATTCTTTTTTAACTTTTTCACATAAGCCGGTGCATTTAATGGGTTTAAATATTAGGGTGTATCTTGAAATGGCGTATTTTTGACCTTTTAACGAGAAGAATATAAATACACCGTAATTTTTAGGCAAGAGACACAACATCAGATATATCATATCACATTAGAAGAGAGATCATTAGATTCTTTGCATTAGAAACCTAAGACCTTTTGCTCTAATTTTGAACCACAAACGCATCTATTAATCGAAGTTGTATCCATTGTATCTTTACATTTCACTATAGTTTTATATGAGCATACCACACTTTTCTCGAAACTACTTGAGGGAGCCAATGGGACTTCATTGTTCATGTATTTTTTATACTTCTACGGTGAAATCAAAAAGGGGGTTTTACTCTATACTGATTCTATGTTTTATTTCTTATTACTTATGAGTTTTGTTAATTTATGTTATTGTTTTATCATGTATGAGTAGTAGTTTAAGAATTGCTACATCACTTAGTAAGATCAAGTGCATGGAATAGTAATTTCTTTATATTTGTTACTTTTGATGAATTAAACTTAATGAATCTAAGTATAGTGTAGTGTACGTCATTAACTTAGGATGGATTTCAATAGAATATGTCAAGAGACAATTCCATTGAATAGGTCTAATTCATTAGAACAACTTACTCTTGATAATAGACATGTTATAAGGAAAGCTGCTGCATCCTTAGGGAAATTGATAGACTAACATGACATCAATGCAATCTGAGTTGACCATTAATTCAGAAGAGATTCTAATAGACAAAATTAGGGTTAGGAGTAAGTAATTATGAGAATAATGCTTACAAGCTAGTGATTCCCTACAAATAATGATTATTAGGATTAAATTAAAGGTGATATCATGCTAGGTGGTGAAGTAAGTCTGCATGTTAAGTGTAGTGTTAGTAATTGTTTTTTATAACCATTGTGTTAAGTGGCATTAGTTTGTGGATTAGTGTAGTTGAGTTAGTAGATTAGATGTGTTAGTACTTAATCACTTGATAAATTGAGTTGCTAGATAATAAGAAGATTAATTAGTACTAGTGTTTGTATTTGTTCCCAGTAAAGATGACCCTACACTCATCCATGCTAAAAAATGATAAGTATTCTTACCTATTGAATCGAGTTAAAGATATAATATAGGTTTATAAATTATAAGACTTGGTAACTATCACGCCCCGAAGCAGCAGAGTAGTAACAGCCCCGCCATGTAAACCATCCTAAGATAGAAGTTGGCCTTACAACCGCTATCTTAGACCTGATCTACACAAGGCGTCCACAACTAACCCGCTTTGAAGTAGACGGTTTGTAATTTAAATAAATCATTTACCTATAAAAGTGAGGAATTATATATATGTTATAATTCAGTTATTGCAGTTAAAGTTTACAATATTTTTTATAGTATTTTTCTATATCATTACATCATTCGGAAATGAAAAATAATAAAAACTTATACCTTAAAAATATGTGTTTATTCTTCAATATTTTTCCTCACTCCCCAGGATCCAGCAGTTGCTAGCTTCAGAGTAGTTGTTTTCTGCTTCTTAGCCAGCACCTGCACGACATCTATAGGGATGTGAGCAACCACAGCTCAGTAAGTAGGGACGGAGGACTTAAAACTATACCAGAAACACAACAAGGTTTTCAATCACTTATTAGATGCAATGTATGTATAAGCAAATGCCATCGCACGACGTTGTCCGGCCGGTCGTGAGATTAGAGAAATTACGCCCGCTCTAATCCGGGTTGAGGAGTTGCCGTTAATGCAACAGCTCACAACCAAACTCAGGCTTGTGTAATGGAGACCTTGCTCCTCCCGCAACTACCTTCGAACCACTGTCTTCACCCTCGCCACGACCTCCTCTCCTGTCACTTAGTTCAACCGAGGATGAAGAAGGGACCATTTTGCAATTCTACGCTATCCCTTCCGAAGGGGTCAGTATTTGGCTGGAGAGTCCTAAGTTCCCCTAACGGGTTGCCATGCATGTCCAATTATGATTACTAGTCAGATATTTGATTAAGTCCAGTTTAGGGTGATCAATCCTTTCATACAATATATGCCAAAACAACAAACAGAATCATAACATCAACCATAATCAAGCACATGCACACATTAAACTATCCGATAAGCACAACCAAGCATAATCTTAAGCCTCCAAAATACAACATCGTATTAATCCCAACTTACCTCGACTCTTCGCTCATTCACTCGAGGTCCGATTTGATCAGGCCATCGTCGAAAATCCCTATAACACAAACGTGGTTTTAGCTTTTCATATAATTATTATAGGTTCATTTTATCCTATAACACTTATTGTTACGTTTTTTTTAGTGTTTAATATGCCTAATTATCTAGGTCTTACGTCTTTTACAATTATTTAGGTTTGGGGTTAGGTTCGGGTTCGGTTTTCGCATCGATTTCTAAATTAGGTTTTAGTTCGATTTCTAAGTAGTGTTTTATACTCTAACCCTAGAAATTCGTTTCAACCCATAATGTGAAATTAATCACATTATTTCTCGATCTTCTAAATACCATCATTATCCCTAGTCAGTATTTTATTTCACCCGGTACACTTATATCCTTATTAATGTACCGAATTTACTCCTAATGTGAGAAATTTTTACATTTTTCATATAATTACATAAATTCAAATTTCCTATCAGATTTATTGTACATTTTTATTATTATCACAATATCAATTTTTATTATAATATTTCCTATTTATTATATTTCCAATAATTACCTATTATGTATTATTACCTTTTATGTATATGTTACACTTCTATTATTTATATCACTCTAATTATCATCTCTAAACATCAATTATCATTTCAAAATGTCTAAATTCATCCTAAATCAGATTTTACTCCTAATTACCCTAATTTACAAAATTAACTTAAAATGTACTATTTTTCCATATTACTTATTTACTACGTAATTAACCTAATAATTACATCTAACACCCAAAATGCTACAAGTATCATTCTCCATCAGATTTCAACATCCCTAAACATCTACTTATTCACTAAGTCAGTAATTAATAATTTAATTACTTAATTAACTTCAAATTACCCAATTTTCCCATCATTTTAGGGCTAAAAATTAACTTAAAAATTTAGAAAATTAATTTTAAAAAAATGGCTTCATAGCACTATTCTATATCACATGAGAATCCTATAGAAAAAAATTAAGCTCCAAACTACACTCCTAAGGTCATTTATTTCTAAATCGAAATGTGCTCGGTTTTGCATGATTTCTTAAGGACCATATATTACGGGGTATTTTTTCATCAAAATAATATTTTTCCTACAAACTACATAAAAAAATATCTTATAATAACAAAATTCATAATTTTATAATAATATTTACTATTTTTACAAAATTACACAAAATCGGGCTGGAAATCGGACTCACCGATTTGGATGGCTCCGACCACTGCCGGCCGCCGTGGCCTTATCGTCCGGCCTGAGCGCTACCACCACCGTGTGGTGGTAGTGGCCGTCCACTCCCAGCTCCCCGTCTGGTGTGGGTTCCCTTTGAAAGCCCTAATTGCACAGTTTTTCTAATTTTTTTTCTAAACCAAATTTTTCTCTAAATTTTCATCTCTCCCTAATTTTTTCTGATTTCTAACTGTCCAAATGAGTTCCTGAATTTTTCCTGCTATTTATAGGGCTTTAGAGGATTTATTGTGCATTAAATGGGACAAGACAATTGCCTTATCCCTTGATTTTTGGCTTTTATGTTGGCTTATTCTAATTTACCGAATTTTTTCTTATTTTTCCCAGCTACCACGACCCAATTCTGGATCATTCATGATTTTTCTTGATTTTTCCTTATTTAATTATGAATTTTCTTTAAGTATTTTGTATTATTTTAACACATTTCGCGTATTTTAAGAAATTACACGCATTTATACTTACATGTAAATTCATATATAGTACAAATAAATATTCCTAAATATTATTTAGGTTATTTTATAATTTTTAGTATACATATAATTCATCTCTAGCGATTCGTTAAGTACCGGAATGCCTTTTGCGCATTTTCGATAAATAACGAGTTATATACTTAAAATTTGAAAATTTTATAGTCTCCTATTTTATTACTTATTTTCTTAAATTCAAACTTACGGGATCGGTTTACTAATATTTCTAGTTTTACTTCATAATTTAGGCTCGATTAGATCATTCAACCGATCGAAACCTCGGATTGCTTAGTTGTGGGGCTTACAGTAACTCAATTTATAGATGATCGGACTTATAGTTGTTATTTGTAGGGTAATGTCAATTCATAGTGTATTAAAGATTTGACAAGAGCAATTAGTTTGCATATATGTATAAATATTACTAAGATTTTAATGTTGATAGTCTACAATTTCAAATGCTCTTCTTAAAATTGTCTTTCTTGTTTGTATAACCAAATTAACTTTAATTTTCTCACTTTACAAAACCATCCTCCACTAAAGTTGTTGAGAGCAATTTAAATGAGATTTATAGAAATAGGCATGGCTTTTGAGGAATCCTTTATATATTCAATTTTTAAATTAAAAGAAAGATATATAAGATGTGACAAATGTGAGTGAAACTTAAATAATATAGATAAATAAGCTTTTAGAGACTAGCAATGTCATCATAACTATTTCCACATATCAAAATAACTATATTTAAACATATGTAAAATAGAAAACGTTATGTAAAATTATCTATGCAATTGAAGGTCTAAAGGGTGAACTACTCAATATCATATCATGCTTTGTAAATGAACTAAAAAAAAAACTATTATTGAATAGAGATATTAAGCTCATCCTTAGGGCTGCAGTATATGATCCATAATCAAGAATTTAAACAAAGGGTTTGGGGGATTACAATCCTAAAAACAGTAGCACAAACCCTTTTTACCCTACGATTTTACCCAGTCTACATAGGCATTCACCTTCCTATCAACTAAAGAAAAACAGTAGGAAGTAAACTATTATCTCAAAGATAGCACATCACAAATGATTACATCAATTGATCAAAGTCTTGCATAGTAGTAATGCATCTAAACACATTTGAACAACCTATCTCCATGATAATGTCATGCCATCCTTTATCCCAAGCAAATTGTAGGCCAACTTGAATTGTAAACACCTCCGTAACCTCACTATCAAAGGTTTGATAAGGTTGGCAAATGGTACCCCAAAACATTCCATTGTGGTTGCATGCTACAACTCCAAAGCTAGTTGCCTTGATTCTTTTATTGAAGGTGCCATCACAATTCAATTTAACAATTCCAAGTGGAGGGAATCTCCATGTAACACCTATATGATTAGTCGAGTGAACACAATGAGGAGAGCTTTGTTGTGTTATGCCTCGAAGTAACGAAGTTGCAACAGTCCCGCCGTATAAACTAACCTATGATAGTAACTGACCTTACAATCCCTATCATAAATACGATTTATACAAGGCATCTACAACTCCTCACTTTAAAGTAAATAGTCATTCATAATTAAAGATAGAATTTATATATATAACTAAAAAATTTAAGTCATATTTACATTAAGATACTTATACTGTCCAACATTCTTAGGAAATATTCACATGCTAAGATAATCTGATAAGTATCACATTACATAATCGGTCTAAAAACTTAAGAGTTAGTAGCATAACTCTAGAAGACTCGATTACATCAATAACTAGCTTAATCCTCACTCCCCCATAGCTTTACACTTCAAAAAAATACTGATCTTAAGATAGTTATAGCATGGCATATTAGTCAATGCCTGCAAGAAAATCTATAAAGGTATGAGTAACTAATAACTTAGTAAGTTAGAATGGAGACTTAAGAATACCTAATAAACATAAACAAGATTTTTAAACAATTAATTATATGTAATGCAATAAGCAAATGCCATCATACAACATAGTTTGGTTCGTTGTAAAATCAGAATAATTTCACCTGTTATAATCTAGTTTGAGAAGTTTTCATCTTTATGCAATAGCTCATGATCAAACCCAGGTTTGTACAATGGAGACACCATTTCCCTCATGAATATCCTTTGAACGATTGCCCTCATCCTTACCACGACTTCCTCTCTTGTTACTTAGTTCGGCTAAGGATAAAGAAAAGACCATTATGCTATTTGATGCTATCCTTTTTAAATTTGTTAGTATTTAGTTGAAGAATTCTAATAGTACCTAAAGGGTTGTAATGCATGTCTAATTAAGGCATTTAGGTTGGTTATAATTAAGTTCAGTTTAGGGTGATCAAATAATCTCACACCACTTAATCCACAACAATCATTAAAACACAACACAGATTTTCAACACAAAGTCAGATACACATAAGCACATGCACATATAACTACTTACAAGTATAATCACAAACAATCTTAAGCCTCTGAGTACCTAAAATAGTACACCGAAATACAATGAAGTATTGAACCCAACTTACTTAAAGTCTTCAGTTAACTCACTCAACTTGCTGTAGGTTACTTATCTTCGCGTATCCTGCAATATAAGTACTCTTTTAGTATTTATATCCTTATAATACATAAACTTTAGGTTATGAGTTGACTTAATTTTTTATATATATATATATAAATATTATTTATTTCCAATCTATTCTAGGCTATTTTCGACATCGGTTTCCTAATTCGATTTTGATTTAGGTTCTAATTTAATTTCAACTATGGGTGTTATATGTAAATCTTAAGATCTTTTTCCAAACCATAATGTAAAATTAATCACATTACGCTCGGGTATCATAAATATCACTTTTAGTCTCTCACCAGTATTCTAATTCCTACAGTACTTCTTAATCCTAATTTAATTAAAAAATTTACTTCTGATATGATAAAAATTTTACATTTTTCATATAATTACCCTAATTTAAGTTTCCAACCAGATTTATTATATATTACTATTATTATTATATTATCAATTTTAACTTAATATTTTCTATTTATTATATTTCCAATTTCACATATTATTAATTTACATATATTTACTATATACTACACATAATAATTACATCTAACACCCTAAATACCATAAGTATCATACTACATTAGATTTTAACATCCTTAAACACTTAATTACACACTAAATAAGTAATTATCTATTTAATTACCTAATTAACTTAAAATCACTCATTTTATACATCATTTTAAGGCTTAAAAATCATCTAAAATTTTGAAAATTCAATTATGAAAAATCTCCCCATAGAACTATTCTACATCCTCTAAATAGTTTACACAAAAAAAGAGCTCAAAACTACACTTGTAAGACTATTTATTTCTAAATTGAAGTAAATTCAGATTTATGAGATTTCTTAAGCACTATACCTTTATAGATATAATTTCATCAAACCAATACTTTTTTTTCCTAAATCTACATACATAAAAACCTCATAATACCAAATTTTATAATTTTCTAAATATATTTAATATTTTTACAAAATTAAATAAAATCGGGTTAGAACTTGACCCACCTGTCCGATGGACTTTCAACCACCAATGGTAGTCCTAGGAGTGCTGGCAAGGCTAGGAGGTAGGGATAGGATGTAGTGGTGGTAGCGGTTCAGTTCTAAGTGGCAGTGGCGACGGTAATAGTGGTGGCGGTAGCGGTTCAGTTCTAAGTGGTCGTTGGTCGTAAGTTCCCTCTCTACACCCTAATTGCACACTAAATTTGCTCTATTTTTTTTTTTGAAAAAAAACCTTAATTCTCTCTTTTTTATTTCTCTCTGTTTTTCTTATCCTCCCAATAGACCAAAATGAGTTCCAGGTCTGGATTGCTGCTTATATAGTGTTGTTTAGTACTTTACTTTTGATTTTTAATTGATATTTGGTCTTTATCCTCTTCTATTTCACTTTCTATTTGCCTTAATATAATTGATTAATTTTTTTCTTTCTATTCCCAACTTTCTATGATTTGAATCTAGATGATTTCACACTTTTTCTTATTTTTTATGATTTTTCCTTGATTTTTTTCCAAGTTTCTTTAATTAGTTAATATTAATTTAGTATATTTCAAGCATTTTAAGTAATTTCATGTATTTTTACCTACAGATAAATACATATAGAGTATAAGTAAATACTCCTTCATATTATTCATGTTATTCTATGATTTTTAATATTCATATAATTTATCTTTAACGATTTATTAATTATCCGAACTCGTTTTTACGCATTTTTGATAAATAACAAGTAATATACTTATTATTTAATATTATGATATTTAATTATTTTATTACTTATTTTCCTAAATCCAAACTTATAAGATCATTTTTACTAATATTTTTAGCTTCATCATATAATTTAAGTTCAATCGAACAATTTATTCGATTATCGTAAAATTTATATGTTGAATTCAAATTTCTAGTTACAGGGCTTACATTCTACCCCTCTTTAAGAAAATTTTTGTCTTCAAAACTTCTGTATATCTAAATTTCACTTAAATAACAAAAAATGATAATTACATACTTTTATTAAACCGAAATTTAGAAAAGCCATGAGTACTGCTTCATCACTACTGCCTTTTGCTCCTATGTAATCTCTAAGTTTAGACCTTGGTTCCATTGGACCTTTAAATATTCTATATTTCAATCCTTAGCTTCTAAACCTGATTATCCAGTATTTTTATAGGTTGCTTCATCACTTGAAATTTTCTCTTTAACTCTACTAGTTTTATTTCATAGCATGGAAACATGAAGTACATCATGGTAGCCTGATAAACTTAGAGGTAAGGCTATCCTATAAGATATATTACCAACCTTCTCCAGTACTTCAAATGGACTAATATATCGTGGGCTCAACTTTCTTTTCGAGCCAAACCGTCTAAGTCCTTTGAGTGGACTTATCTTAACATAAATATGATCTCTAACTTCAAATTCCAATGGCCTTCTCTTCAAATTTGCCCAACTTTTATAATAATCTTGAGCTTCCTTCATTTGGTCCAATCAGTGCATATTCCTCATTGTTCCAATACAATGGCAATCTACGTTTTCTCCCATATAATGCTTCATAAGGTGCCATCTATATAGTCACATGATAACTATTATTGTATGAAAACTCTATTAATGGTAAATATCTATCCTAATCACCTCTAAAATCTAATACGTAAGCCCGTAACATATTCTCTAGGGTTTGAATCATTCGCTTAGATTGTGTATCTGTTTGCGAGTGATAAGTTGTACCAAATTATAACTTTATACCTTGAACTCTATGTAAACTTTTCTAGAATTTGGATACAAATAAACTATCCTAATAAAAAACAATACTTTTGGGTATACCATGTAATCTTACTATCTTTCAGATATACAACCTAGCCATTTTTTTCCATTGAATCGCCGATCCAATAGGGTAAGAAGTGTGCCCTTTTCATTAATCTATCTACAACTACCCAAATTGAGACATAACTAGTTTGAGTCCTAGGTAATGTTACTATAAAATCTTAGGTAATGTAATGAATTCTACCACATACTATGCCATATCTCTTTTCATTCCATTCTACCAAAACATTAATTTTAAATCTTGATACATCTTATTTCCTCTGAGTTTACAATATAACTTGTAATGTGTGATTCATCCAAAATTTCCTTCCTTATGTTGGGATCTTATGACATACACATTTTTTGTCTAAATTTTAGTATGTCCCTTTCATCCACTTTGAAATCAGAATCATTTTCTTTGTTTAATTTTTCTTTTATTTCCATAAGATATTTATCTTCTTCTTGCTTCTATTTAATTCTCTCTAATAAAATAGGTTGCAGTTCTAAATTCATTATCTGACTATTAGGTTCATACTAGTCAAACTTAATTTTCAATTTTTCAAATTCACACACCAACTCACATTGAGAAGTTAATAGTAGTGTAACCTGTTTATAATTCTTTCAATTCAAAGCATCTGCCACCAGATTGGCTTTTCCACAATGATGATTTATATTCAAATCATAATCCTTAATCAGCTTTAACCATTAACTCTATCTTAAATTCAACTCCTTTTAAGTAAAGAAATACTTCAAACTCTTGTGATCAATATATATTTCACACCATTGTCCATATAAATAATGTCTCCAAATTTTTAAAGCAAACGCTACAGCTGTTGACTCCAAATCATGGGTTGGATAATTCCTTTCATGTGGCCTCAATTGTATGGATGCATATGCAATAACTTTTATATCCTGCATCAATATACAACCCATTCCATTTAGAGAAGTATCACTATATATACTATAAGGTTTATCTGAATCTGGTGATGTTAATACTGGTGTTGTAATCAATCGTTTCTTTAGCTCTTAAAAACTCAACTTACATTCTTCACCGGTTTGAATTTTACATCTTTTTAGGTCAATTGAGTCAATGGGCTAGCAATTTAAAAAAAATCCTTTATAAATCGTCAATAATATCTAACCATACCTAGAAAACTCCCTATATCTAAAATAGTGGTTGGTTGCCTCCAATTTGTTATTGCTTTCACCTTGCCAAGGTTTATAGAGATTCCTTACTAGATATAAAGTGACATTAAAAAGAAATTTTATCTAACCAAAAATCACATTTGCTTAACTTAGCATATAATTTATTTTCTCTTGTAATGTTAATCGTAAATGAACATGCTCCTCCTCATTTTTCAAATAAATTAAAATATCATTAATAAACACCATGACAAATTTATCCAAATATGGTTGATCTATGCGATTCATCAAATCCATGAACACAGCCGAGGCATTCATCAAATCAAAAGGCATCACTAAAAATGGTAACCTTGTAGTTGATGATATCCCAATTTCAAATCAATTCTAGAAAACATAGTTGCACCTTGTAGTTAATCAAACAAATCATCAATGCGGGGTAACTGATACCTATTCTTAATGGTAACTTTATTTATTTTTCGGTAGTCTATGTACAATCTCATGGTATCATCTTTCTTCTTCACAAACAATACTGATGCTCCATTTAATGAAACACTCAAATGAATAAATCCCTTGTCTAACAGCTCTTGAAGTTCCATGGTGACATCTGATATGAAGCTTTAGAAATAGGCTTAGTTCTAGAAACTAACCCGATAATGAAGTTCAATTCCCGATGTGGAGCTAAACTTAGTAAATTCTCTGGAAATACAACTGAAAATTCATACACTACTAGTACATCTGCTACTTTGGGTGCCTCTTTCTTTACTTACTTAGCAAACACCTAACAAAATCTCCAATCATTCTCTTCTACCTTTATTTCATACAATTCATCACATATTTTTACCATAGCTAAGTTCAATTTTCTTCTACCAGCCTTTCATTGAAATACAATTTCTCTATCATTTAAAGTAATAGTTTTACTTCTACATTATACAATCACTTTATATTTAGACAATCAATCTATTCACACTATTATATCATAACCTTGTAAAGGCAATATTACAAAACTTATAGGGTATTCCTTCTCCTAAATCTTAATTCTACAATCGGCTACCACTTCTTAAGTCATTACCTTCTCCTTAGTAGGAATTATAACTCTATAAGTTGTATTAATCTTAACCATACTAATCTCCTTCTCATTTACAAATTTTTCATTTGTAAGGAAATGAGTTGCAACAATATCAAATAATGCAAAAGCAGGTTGTTCATTTATAAGCACATTTCTTGGAATATACTAATACTATGATTACTAACTAAACTTGTATTCATAAATCTCAAAATTTAAATACTTCAATTTAACTTACACTTAAATTATCATCAAAATAAATAGTTTGAGTACATACTTGTCACAAGTCCTTCATTGTTTTCTTCTTCGACTCTGATAATCTCCTCAACATCATTATGGTAGCACTCCTCTATCCATCCAAAAAATCTTCATCCTCGTCATTTCCCATATCTTTCATGGTAAAAACGCGAGTAGGTGCGGTCGTGTTATCAAAACCTCTAGTCCTTTTAGCTCCTTGTCCAAACTGTAGATAATATCTTGAGAAATGCTTAATTTCTACCACATTCATTATACTTCATGAATTTCATTCTAGGGCATGCTTGTAGCATATGTTTCTAATCTCTACATGTAAAACATTTTCCTTAAAGCTGAACACAGTTTCTTAGAAAATGATTTGTACCACACTTCCAGCACTTAACATTACTATCCTTATCATAAAAACTCATACTAGGGTGTTGATTACACTGGGCTATCAACTAAAGTTGCTGGATTCCTTCTATTCTGTCCAAAACTACTAGTTGCTCTAGGATATGATCCCATAAATGATGAACTAGGTCGATAACCTTTATTAATCTTTTTACTCTACATTACTTGGATCCTTATGCGATTATTCTCCAATTGCCTTACCTTATCTGCTACGTCATTATAAGTAAAGAAACCATAGTCTTCTAACTTTCAACACATTATAGGGTCGAATCCAATAAGAAATAAATCCTTCTTTAATTTAGCATTATCACGATATGAGTTAGTTGTATATTGCAATAGTTTATTAAACTCAGTTTCATATTGAGTTACACTCATACCTCCTTCTTTAGTTAAAAAAAATCGCTCATCATCTTGTTTTGAACACTATGAGGGAAGTATTCTTTCTTAAATTCCTCTTTAAATCTCTACCAAATAATATTATTTTCTAATTGTCTTGCTTTCAAATCCTACAAAACTCGAGCAATTAACTTTAACATAAAGGTACCATGTGCTAACTTTTGAGATTTAGGGATTTTAAAAGCCTCAAAACTCCATTCAATTTAGGCCAACCAATCGTTAGCTAAAGTTGGCTTACCCATTTCTCCCTTAAAGTAACAATTTTCTTTTATAAACTCAAGAAGCTTATGTAACTCTTGTGGTCATTCTATTCTTTGTTTAGTTACTTGTGGCCTTCTATTTCCTATATTACCACCAATTATAAGATGCTAAATTAATATTCCTCATTGCCTCATCATTGTATGTATACTGGTAAGTAATTGGCCAATTAGTATACCTTCTTGTATAGTAGTAGGGGTATATCCTGTTTGTTTTGTTCCCTTAGGGGTGATGGTACTCGCAGTGGGGGGTTTTGATTTCCCTCGGTTCCTCCATTATGACTCTCATTTTCAACTTCAGCCATATTCACTTGTTATTTATAACTTATAAACTTACATATATATATATATATATATATCTATTTATAAGTTATCCAATTCCTTAGTTTTATAAATTGTTTAGAAACTACTAAATTCCTGTAAATTGTACTTATATAAAATAGTGATAACAATATCATTTCAATCAATATACATAATAAATCTAACTTTTCATGACTAACTTGATTCTTGATTTACATCATTGTAGTTGATTACAGTTTCAGAAACGAAAAGGTATAACTCGATAAACCTTTGAGTACATACAAAAGATTTACAACTCGATTATATCACTACTTACATAATCTAGTACAAACTTGATATTTACAACTATACAATACAAAAGATTACATTAGACTTGATTATATCAAACTCTTTTACAACATCTAAACTTGATCCAGAAGCTATAAAATATGTCAAAAGTTAGAAAATACATCAAAAGTCAAATATACATCAAAAGATATATCAATTTTAGCCAAAATTGCAATCGAATCATACCTAAAGATTTGACTAAACAAGTCAGACAACTATATCTAATCCTCATCGGAGCTATCTGTAGTAGCTACCTGATCAAAGGGAACTTACTACATGTGTTTACCTACTATGTTACCTTCCTCCTCACTTGAAGATTCAAAACTTATTGATATTACCTCTAGGCTCTCAAGAATCATAATCACTTCATGTACCTCATCGTCTTCAGACTTAATGGTATAACCATTTTCTATTCCCTCATTTTATACAAGTTCTGCCTTTACCTATCCTCCTGGCCCATTTCTTATCCTAGCTATCTAAGTGTCAGCGATCACTTGCATAACTAAAGCTTGAATATCTACACCAGGGTCATTATCACTTTCTATTTCTTGTTCCTCCTCTTTAGGTTCTTCCTCTTTGGGTTCTTCCTCCTCAAGATCCTCCTAAATATTAGCCCCATTCTCTTAATGACTATTCTGTATACTAAATAGGTTGCCTCTTGTAGTTATACGGGTGGTGGATTCTCTTGTCTCACAGGCTCTGGGTTAAGTTAATTTGGTTCTAAGGGTATCTCTATTCCTACTTCAGTTGGTTCAGGATAATAAGGGAACTAGTTAATAATTCCTAATGGATAACGTCTAGGAATATGTAGAACTCCAGCAGCAATATGGGTTATGCTAACTAGGTAAGGTCTCCCCTCTTCTAACTTAGATGGAAAGTATTTCAAAGGCATCATCAAAGATATAATTCCTTCTTTGTCTAACTACCTCTGCTTGAAGGTTGCTATGACAGTATACCTATTGTATTGGAGCCTTAAACTCTTCTCCATCCATGCCCATTGATCCTACCAACTATAACACATTTCATCATGAATTTTATCAATGATCTCATCAACGATCTTAAATATATCTTAATCACCCAACTCTAATAGCAACCATTGCATCTTAACTCTATAGTCAATGGGAGACTCCACCATCCCAACTAAAACATACCCAATTAAGTATTAACTCTCCCCTTCAACCCTTTAATTAAACTTAGGATCAATTAACATTCAATATACTAAATATTATACTTACTTCTACTTTAGTATGCTTAATACAATCTTTTATCTTCGACTTAATACTACCTACTCTCATTGTGTTCCTATGAAATCCATTTCTTTTAAATTATGACGCTTCAAAGCAAGTTCGCTAGAAATATGCTCTGCTACCAATTGAGAACTGTTACAACCCGAAGCGGCAAAGTTATAACAGTCCCGTCGTGTAAACTAACATATGATAGTAACTAATCTCATAATCCCCATCATAGATACGATTTACACAAGGCATCTACGAATCTTCACTTTGGAGTAAACAACCATTCATAATTAAGCATAGAATTTATATATATAACTAAAAACTTTAAGTAATATTTACATTAAGATGCTCATACTATCCTACATTCCTAAGAAATTTCTATATGATAAGGTAATTTGATAAGCATCATATAATATAATCGGTCTAAAAACTTAAGAGTTAGTAACATAACTCTAAAAATATCGATTAAGTCATTAACTAGCTTAATCCTTAATTCCCCATAGCTTAGCACTATAGAAAAATATTGACCTCAAGATAATTATAGCACAACATATCAGTTAGTGCATGCAAGGAAATCTATAAAGGTATAAGTAATCAATAGCTTTATAAGTTAGGATAGAGACTTAAGAATGCATAACAAATCCAAAGAAAGCTTTCAAATAATTAATTATATGTAATACAACAAATAAATGCCATCACACAACATCAATTGGTTCATTATTAAACTAAAGTAATTTTACTCGCTCTAATCCGAGTTGAGGAGTTGTCATGTTTATGCAACAGCTAATAACTAAACCCAGGTTTGTGTAATGGAGATACCACTCTCCCATAATTATCCTTCGAAATATTGCTCTCATCCTTAGTGTGATCTCCTCTCCTATCACTTAGTTTGGCTAAGGATGAAGAAAAAATTATTATGTTATCTAGCGTTATCTTTTTCAAAGTTATCGGTATTTGGTCGAAGAATTCTAATATTTCCCTAAAGGGTTGTAATGCATGTCCAATTAAGGTATTTAGGTCGATTATAATTAAGTTTGATTTATGGTGATCAAATAATCTCACATCACTCAATCCATAACAATCACCAAAACATAACATAAATTTTCAACACAAGTTAGATATACACAAGCACATGTACATATAACTATATGCAAGCATAATCACATACAATCCTAAGTTTTCGAGTACCTAAAATAGCACTCTAAAATACAGTGAAGTATTGAACCCAATTTACTCAAAGCCTTCTGTTAGCTTACTTGACTTGCCATAGGTCACTTATCTCTGCGTATCCTATAATATAAATACTCTTTTAGTATTTATATCCTTATAATATATAAACTTTAGATTATGAGTTGACCCAAATTTCCATATATATATATATATATTATTTCCAATCTATTGTAGGCAGGTTTTAAGATAGGTTTCCAAATTTAGTTTTGATTTAGGTTCCAATTCAATTTCAACTACAGGTGTTATATGTAAATCTTAATATCTCATTCCAAAGTATAATGTGAAATTAATCACATTATGCTTAGATATCCTAAATATCACTTTTAGTTTCTTACTAGTATTCTAATTCATGTGGTACATTTTAATCCTAATTTAATTATTGAATTTACTCTCGATATGAGAAAATTTTATATTTTTTATATAATTACTCTAATTTAAGTTTCCTACTAGATTTATTATGTATTACTATTATTATTATATTATCAATTTTAACATAATATTTCCTATTTATTATATTTCCAATTTCACATATTGTTAATTTACATATATTTACTACATAATACATATAATAATTACATCTAACACCCTAAATACTATAAGTATCATACTACATTAAATTTTATCATCCTTAAACAACTGATTACACATTAAATAAGTAATTATCTATTTAATTACTTAATTAGCCTAAAATCATTCATTTTATATATCATTTTAAAGCTTAAAAATCATCTAAAAATTTAGAAAATTCAATTATGAAAAATCTCTTTATAGCACTGTTCTATATCCTCTAAATAGCCTAAAAAAAATGAGCTCAAAATTACACTTGGAAGGCTATTTATTTTTAAATCAAAGTAAACTTGGGTATGTGAGATTTCTTAAGCACTATACATTTCTAGACAAAATTTTATCAAACCAACATTTTTCCTTAAATCTACATATATAAAAACCTCATAATATTAAATTTCATAATTTTCTAAATATATTTAATATTTTTATAAAATTAAATAAAATCAGGTTAGAAATTGACTTACCAGTCTGATGGACTTCTGGCCACTAGTGGTAGTCCTAGGGGTGTAATCAAGTTTAGGAGGTGGGGATAGAGTGTGGTGGTGGTGACGGTTTAGTTCCAAGTGGCCGTTGGTCGTAGGTTTCTTCTTTAAGCCCTAATTATACACTAAATTTGTTTTTTTATTTATTTTAAAGAAACCCTAATTCTCTCTTTTTGGTTTCTCTCTATTTTTCTTATGCTCCCAACAAACCAAAATGAGTTTCGAATGTGGGTTACTACTTATATAGTGTTGTTTGGTATTTTACTTTTAATTTTTAGTTGACATTTGGCATTTATCCTCTTCCATTTCACTTTCTATTTACCTTAATGTACTTGGTTAATTTTTTGCTTTTTATTCTTAGCTTGCCATGACTTGAATCTAGATAATTCCACACTTTTTCTTATTTTTTCTGATTTTTTCTTTATTTTTTTCTAATTTTCTTTAATTATTTAGCATTGATTTAGTATATTTCGGATATTTTAAATAATTTCACGTATTTTTACTTATATATAAATACATATGGAATACAATTAAATGCTCATAAATATTATTTATGTTATTTTATAATTTTTAATGTGTATATAATATATCTTTAATGATTACTTAGTTATCGAAACTCGTTTTTATGCCATTTTCGATAAATAATAGATAATATGCTTATTATTTAATATTATGATACTTAATTATTTTATTACTTATTCTCCTAAATTTAAACTTACAAGGTGACTTTTACTAATACTTTTAATTTTTTCATATAATTTAGTCTAGATCAGATACTTTATTCGATCACTTTAAATTTTACATATTAAATCCAAACTTTTAATTGTAGCAACGAGCTAAAATTTCTAAAACTCAATAATAGCGGCTTTAATTACTCTAATAAGCGATTGTGGCTCGAAGCATGTCTTATTGAAGACATACAGCATCGGTATGTCCAAATATACTAGCAGTGGATGCCACTCTCCCCAGTTACAGCTAGTTTTTGCTGTTTTCCACCCTCCACCCTTTTCGCAACATCAATGTGCCAATTACTAAATGTTGAAAAATCCGGATATATCAATCTGTCGTCCCGGTACTTCCAACCAAATTGGACCAGTGCAGCTACAAAATAACACGCAAGTGTTCGGCCGTCTCAACTTGCCCACTGAAAATACAATTTTTAGACACCCGCAAATGTCTTTTCCATAAGTTTTCACCACTGCTTAAGGCTCCTACACATAATCTCCATAGGAAATGTTTGACCTTCAGCATACAAATGGCAGACGGATGTGGTTCCAAACTCTACTCTCTACAGTAGACGAGGTAGATACACAAGGAAGTAAATTGCCTGATCTCTTAGAGATAGCAGCGTGATAGCAATCTTGACAATATTGTCCATTCCTCCCCAGCGGCCATATAATCTTGTTATTTAAGAGAGAGTTTCCTGGTGGAACTTCGTAAACATGCTGGGCGATATCCTCAGGGAACAACTGATCTACCATGTTCCTCGACCAAACCCTGTTTTCATTTTCAATAATATTCCTAACATAATTCACCTCACCATTTCAATATGTTAGCAGATTAATAGGAGCTTTTCCTCTAGAATATATAAGCTAGGGATCTTCCCATATTTGAACTTGTTCACCTGAACCTATCTGCTAACAAAAGTCCCTCCTTACGATGTCCTTACCAACAAGTAAACTCCGTCATACCCATGACGCTCTACGGCCCGCCTTTGCCTCCAGAAAAGTGGTATTAGTGAAGTATAGTGATTTCAACACCTTGACCCATAATTGATCTAGATTATTAATAACTCTCCGTGCCAATTTACCCAATAAAGAATCATTGAAAGTCTCCAACCCCTTGAACACCAATGCTCCATTCTTTTTCGCTATAGCTAAAGAATCCCAACTCTTCTAATGTATTTTCCGACCCTCTTGGTTATCACCCCCACCAAAAGCTACTAATCATTGACTCCATCTCCTTACACCATACCCTAGGAAATTTAAAAACCAACATCGAATAAACAGGTACAGCATATGCTATGGATTTAATTAATATTTCATTGCCTCCTCCTGAGAGCAAAGCTTCTTTCCATCCCTTAAGTTTTAAACCAATATTTTCCTCGACAGAAGCCAATGCTGCTGCCTTAGATTGTCCCCAAGCCGACGGTAAACCAAGATAGGGTCCAGTTGAGTTGCGGGATGGGATTCCAATCTGCTGATAGAGGTTTTTTCTTGTCTCCCTGGGGGTATTAGAATCGAACATGATTGTTGTTTTTTGAAAGTTTATAGCTTGACCTGACATTACACAATACTAGGATAAAATCTCTTTGAGTGCTCCAAAGCTTGTCTTACTAGCATGCATAAGAAGAGCAAATCATCTGCATAAAGAGGATGGGTTAGTATAGGGTAAGATCTCTTCAATGTAACTCCCTTGATAGCCCAATTTTCAGATGCTTTCGTGATCATTCTAGACAACACACGGACAACAAAGAACAGCGAGTCACCCTATCTTATCCTTCTAAAAGGTTTGATATGGTCAACTCTTTTCCCATTAAGCACCGGATTGTAACTAATAAAAGTTACACCCATCATGACCCGATTCACTCATCTTTCATGAAATCCTAACCTTAATAGCTCTTCCTTAGGAAATTACCAATCTACCCTATCATAGGCTTTCCTCATATCAATCTTAATTGCACAAGTAAATTTACTGCTTCATTTTTCTTCAATTTAAGGCTATGAAAAAACTTTACGGGCTACCACAATATTATCTTGGATTACGTACTTAGAAATGAAAGCACTTTGTTTGGGGGGCCTATCGTTTCTTTAATCTAATTAATATTAAATCCTACTCATTCAATATTAATCATTGACTGAGAAGAAAACTAGGTTTTCCTTTAATTTAAAAAAAAAAAAATTTGAAGTCGCTACATAATTGGGGTAGGAAAAAGATTAAGTTATATTCAGAGTTTTTTTTATTTATAAGCTAACCTATTAAACCTTAAATGGGTATCACCTTAATCTTCAAAAGTTGAATTTATTTTTTGATATACCTTTTTAAAATAAAAAAGAACAATTTCTATTTTACAAGTAAAGAAAATAACAAATTATACTTATTTACAAAAGGAATAAAAATAACTAATTAATTACAATGGGGAAAAATAAATTTTTCCATAGTTTAAGTCGCTTCATAATTGTATATGGGTGCCTACGTACATGCTGTTTAAGATCAGACCTCTATAATTCATTTTTTGTAAAACTTTAATATATTGGTTTCTTTTAATTTTTAGAATATCCAAGTTTACATTTTTCTTTTCCTAAATCATTTCAGTTTTATTTAAAGAAATTTTAGAAAAAAAAAAGACTCCCAATCTTGGTGTTTTATTTGGAAAAATTCTAAAAGAAGCCTTAACTTTGAAAGTGGTTCATTTATTTTTATTTATTTGGAAAAAGGATTTTTTTAATTAATAAAAAATGTTTTTTATTTTATTTTATGTACCTATTTTGTTATTTTTAAAAATTGTAATAATTTTTTTTAAAGGAATAGGAAGGGAAAATATTCCCTCTTTTTGGATTTTTTTTCTTTTCTTTTTTTTTCATCATATAATAAAATAATACGAAAAAAAGACAAAAAAAAAAAAACAAAGAAAGGGAGACAAACCAAGAGCTTAGGCACAGGTTGGATCAGGTACTCAAGTTCGATCTAGGTCTTTCGACCCGGTTATTTGTGAATCATGTCGTTGTAAAGGGAAGAGTAAGGTGGTCCAAGAAGCGATAAAGGGGCAATCTGGACTATTTCGGCCATCAAAACAAGCAAGAAACACCACCTTCATCAATATGTAATTGGAGATATGGGGGATAAAGAAAGTACCTTAGCCAATGGCGGTGGTTTTTGGTGGTTGGAGTTTAGACAACAATAGGTGGTGGTGGTTATCTCAAGTGTCATTGATTGAGCTTCAAAAAGGGGCTAGTTTTTGGGTTTTTAGAAGCTATAAGCACGGTCGTAGCATTAATTTTGGTTGTAAAGTGGTGTAAGGTGGTGTTTTGAAAGGTAGTTGCGGCAACAAAGCTTAGCTCTTGCATTTGGGGTCATAGCAAGGAGCAAAAATGGTGGTTATTGAGAGTGCTCATGTTGGGGAAGCTATTAGGATCGTTAGTTTCTTTCACTAACAGTCATAAGGCTTAAAATTTTAGAGAGAGAAAGGTAGGTCACAACCTAAGGTTTCTAGAGGGAGAAAGCTCAAATTGAAGCTTAAATTAGGTATTTTGAGCTTTAATTTGCTTTTTCATCCTAAGGTGATCCCTAGGTCCCCTTTTATACTCTTCTAGCTTAAAACAAGCATGGCAAGTCAATAACAGCTATGAATGAGGTGATTTTAAATTGAATGGATTTTTGAATAAAAGTTTGAATTCATGGTGATTTTGGTGTAATTGGTTGTCAAAATGTGTTCCCCATGTCTTATTATTTCCTAAAAACTCAACAAGATGCTTCAACAATCAATAAAAAGTCAAGAATCAAGCTTAGCTTACTTGGAGCAACATCCACACATTAAAGATTTTCTCCGATTTTCAAATCCGTATTGTCCCTAAAAAAATTTGAATTTATATAAGATATTGGTACGATTGGAAGTAGGCTATGTGGAGAACAAGAATTCATCATTAATTTCTATGTTTGCACTTGGAAAATGCATGAAAAATCAAGGAAAAGTGGAGGGGTCGAGTGGGATGCATGTGAAAAAGAGTAGGAAACAAAGGGAAACACAAAGAAAAAGGCTACTGACGTAGTGCTACATGAGCAACGTTGTTGCGAATAGTAACTAAGAACAGACAAAGCCGATCGCTGAATGGATCTATGCTTACGTAAAGCTCGAAAATGATTAATGGGGAAAGGTGTGAAAAGAGTGATAATAACGAATAAAACAGTAAGCAAAACTTATGAATAACTCCAGAGGATATGACGCATCAATAGAACTTCCGAAGACTCACAATATAATTCAATATGACGCACGAATTGGTCTAATGAAATTACTCGCCACTTAACCTTGCTTAAGGGAAAGGATAAGAGTAATGTCAAGAGTAAACAAATAGTGTTTACGCAAGGAAGAAAGTACTTAAGTGTATTGAAAATAATCTGATGGTTTACAGCTACAAGTATAAGGGTATTTATACCAGTAAGTTAGGGTAACTTGCCTAAAAGGGACAGGATAAAAAGGATATTTCCTAAAGAAACAATGTATACGATACAAAAAGATAAAAATGAATTTACAAGAAAAATAATCATTAGTGCCACAAATTCTATATATGATACTATATACGTGGCGATGCCACATTAGAAAGGTTGTTAGGAGATGAGGACAAAAAGTACAGACATATGGGTTTATCCGAACAAGGATGGCTTAATCAGTTCGAACTCTATCTTTCGGCTTCTCGGTAAGGAATATGTCGAGTAATTGGTTAACTTAACGCTAGAAAAGTAATCTTTAACTCGGCTTACTACAAAAAAATGGGCAATCATATGCCATGGCATTAAAGGTGACTCGGTAAGGAAGAACTTGGCCTCGGTAGGGGTTGGTTGAAACAGAAGGATTCGTTGTACTAGCCCCTCTAGTTTTCGAGCTCGGCTGCGGGTCAGAGGTCCGGTACCTTAATTCCCATCATTCCTTTTGGGTTGTTTTGGATTTAGGATCAAATCTTAATGGTGCTCGCTTAATTCTCCTCCAGGGTGATATGGACTAAGGTTAGCAATTTTGAAGGCGTTTGAAACCCCATAGTCCTCAAGCAATTCCAACCTATAGGTATGATCAATGATTTTCTATAGGATTTTGAAAGGTCCTTCTACTCTTGTAGATAATTTGTTCTTCCTCTTCTTCGGGAACCGTTCCTTATTGAGGTACAGCCAACCAAGTCTCTCGGCTGGAATTGTTTGACTGACTTACCTTTGGTCTTTTCTCTCATTCTTTTGGCAGCTTGGTCGATATATAAAGTAACCTTGTCATTGATGTATCAAAGAGATTGAGCCTTGGCCGACGTGTTAGGGTCCTCTTGCGCAGGTGCTGGTACAAAGACATAGTCAAGGGGCAACTTAGGATTGAATCCATAGACCACCATGAAGAGAGTCTGCTTAGTGGTGTCATGTACGATTCAATTATAGGCGAACTCACTACTGGCAAGTAGATGTCCCAATCAGCTAAGTTCTTTCTTCCTATAGCTCAGAGTAGTGTACAATTAACCACCTCTGTTTAGCCGTCAGTTTGGGGGTGACATGAGGTACTAAAGAGTAATTTGGTTCCTAGCCGATACTACAAGGTTCTCTAAAAATGACTCAAGAACATCGAGTCTTTATTGAAGATTACGCTTCTCAACATGTCGTGTATCCTCACAATCTCCTATAAGAAAAGAGAAGTAATAGTCGAAGCATTGTTAGTTTTAGTACAGAGCACGAAGTATACCATCTTATTAAACCGATCTACAACGACCATTACAAAATCTTTGCCTCGAGCAGTTCGTAACAATCCGAAAACAAAGTCTATGCTCAGTTTAGTCCACGACTACCTCGAGACAGGTAGGGGCATTGCTTTCCCTTGCTTGGCCTGGAACTTAGCCTTTTTGCACATGGTACAGCTTTCGAAAACTTAGCGCATATCTCTTCGCATTTTCGGCCAAAAGAATCAGCCAATCAATAGTTCATAGGTCCTCATCTCTCCAAAGTATTCGAAGAGTCCTCTGCTGTAGGCTTCCCTGATTAATAATTCCCAAAGGGAACAATTTGGCACGTACAGTTTCCCCTTTCGAAAAAGGTAGCCATCCTTTACATAATACCCATCCACTGTCCTCTCATCTATGCATCATGAAATTATTGGTCTAAAGTGTAGATCCTCAGTGTACTGTTCTTTGATATTAGCAAATCCAAAAAGTCTAATCTGCAGTTCTAATAAAAGCGCATATCTCCTCGAAAGAGCATCTGCAACTACGTTGCTCTTTCCCTGCTTGTATTTAATTACAAAATTGAATCCCTCAGGGAATTCAACCCTTCTCACTTGCCACTTCGACAACTTGGTTTGTCTTCGAAGGTACCTCAGTGATTCATGATTGTTATATATGACAAATTCTCTTGGTAGTAAATAATATTGCCATATTTGCATTACTCGAATCAATGCCAAAAGTTCCTTATCATACACAGAGTAGTTCAACTGTGGTCCTCAAAGCTTCTCACTATAGAAGGCAATTGGTTAACCTTCTTGCATCAAGACAGCACCTATTCCAATGCCTAATACATCACATTCCATCTCAAAAATTTTGTTGAAGTCAAGTAGTAGTAACACCGGGGTGAAGGTCAATCTTTCTTTTATGTCGACAAAACTCCTCTCCTCCATTTCTTCCCATCGGAAGTCAATGTTCTTCTTTATTAACTCGGTAAGTGGCGTAATGATGGTGTTGAAATTCTTAATAAACCTTTTGTAAAATGAAGCTAGTCCTTTGAAGTTTCTCATGTCGGTACAAGTAGTAGGAGTTGGTTATTTGACAATTGCTCGGATCTTTTCGTCATTAACTCGCAAGCCTCCTCCGCTGACTACATAGCCTAAAAATACCACTTCCTCCTGATAAAAACAACATTTCTTTAAATTACCAAATAATCTCTTGATACGGAGGATGTCCAAGACTGCTTTGAGATGTCTACAGTGACTCAACATTCCAGCACTGTATACCAGAATGTCATTAAAGTACACCATAACACACTTCCCTATAAGATGTCTTAGCACATGATTCATAAGTCTCATGAAAGTGCTCGAGGCATTCGACAAGCCGTAAGGCATGACCATCTATTTGTAAAGTCCATATCAAGTCTTGAACGTAGTCTTCCACTCGTATCCTGACTTCATGTCGATTTGATGGTAGCCAAACTTAAGATCAATCTTGCCGAAAATCTTGCCTCCACTCAGTTCATCTAACATGTCTTCTAGCATTGGGATCAAATACCTATATTTGATCGTAATTTTGTTAACGACTTGGCTGTCAACACATATCCACTAAGTTCCATCCTTTTTCGGCACCAGAAGTGCAGGAATAACACAAGGGCTAAGACTCTCTCTTACATAGCCTCTCTCTTACATAGCATCCCTCTAACAACTCATTGACTTAACATTCGAGTTTAGAAGCTTGCTCGAGATTCATCCGATAAGCTGGCTTATTTAGCAGTGCAACGTCGGATACTAAGTCAATGTAATGCTCTATACCTCGAGTTGGGAGCAAGCCTTTAGGTAACTGTTTTGGAAACAAGTTAGCATATTCATCCAACAACTCCTTGATCTCCTCCTAAGGTAACTCACCCCGCTCCCTCTTTTCCAACAGTGGGTTGACTAACAAGAGGGTGGGCTCATTGGCACCGATGGCCTCTCAGAGTTTGGCTCTACTCATCACCAAAGCCTTCTTTGATCTGCAAGCAAGTTTTTCTATAACTCGTGACTTCTCTCGGCGGCATCGGATTCAGTGTGATCTTTTAGTCATCTTTTTTGAACATATATAGGTTCCTGTAGCCATTATGCATAACTCTTTCATCAAACAACCACAGCTTACCTAGCAACATGTGGGAAGTGTATATTAGTAGTAGCAATCAGTAGTAATATTTACCAAGTGACATACAATGCTCCTTTCTACTTAACCAGTGCAACTTGTACGGCCTAAGATGTGCGACAATCGATAGCTTTAGTTTTGAAATAAGATCAGCTGATGCTATATTGGTGCAACTTCCACTATCTATAATGAGGGCACACATCTAATCATTCACCTTGTAGATAGTAAGAAACAAATTCTCTCTCTACTCCTCATTTCGTAAGGGTTCCATGCTCATGGTGCACTAAACTACCATAAGTAACTGATTTAGATCCTTAGGAAACACATCCTCCTCAATCGATTCTTTCTTGGTATTTTCATTCTCAGTAGGAACCTCCTCCTTCTCGGGTTCTTCATCCGTGCTCTCTACTTCTAACTTTAAGATGTCTCCCTTAATGACCTTTGTTCGTTGGTTCGGGCACTAACCAACCATATGTCTAAATCCTTGACACTTGAAACACTTGATCTGGTTCATCTTCTTACCAAACCTTTGTCTCTTCTCATAAGTTTGGGTCGGAACTTCACCATCTGGTTGGCCTTTTTTCTTGACTTTGACATTAACCCTTCTGCTTGGCTCGGTACTAGACTGAGCTCGGTGACTTACCTATCTAAGTTAGCTAATCGGCATTCTAGTTGTTGCTTGGCTCCTTTTTTGTCTCTTTACTCGCTGGACAATCTTAACAGCTTCATCCATTGTATCAAATTGTTAAAGCTCCACAATATCTCGAATGTCTCCTCTTAACCCAGTAACAAATCTTGAGACTGTTTGAGCTAATGGTTCCTCCACTTCACAACGTACCATAAGCATTTGAAAGTCTTAAACATACTTATCAACAGTTCGGCCTCCTTGTGTATGCTCTAAAGTTAATCTAAGTGACCGTAGGATTGAACTTAATATACAAAACTTAGCTCGATCGGTTAAAGGATCTGATCAAACCTAAATTATAAAATATAGATAGAAATATTAGTTAAAATGACCCTGTAAACTTGAATTTAAGAAAATAAGTAATGAAATAAGAGACTATAAAATTTTCAAATTTTAAGTATAATACTTGTTAATTATCGAAAAAGCGAAAAGTGCAATCTAATAACTAATAAATTGCTAGAGATAGATTATATATATACTAAAAATTATAGAATAACCTAAATAATAATTAGGAATGTTTACTTGTATCCCACATGTATTTACATGTAGATAAAATACGCAAAATTACTTAAATTGCTTGAAATTAGCTAGAAAATTATTAAATAATTAAAGAAAATCATTAAATAATTAAGAAAAAATTAGAGGAATAGGGAATGACTTGGATTTAGCTGTAGTAGGTCAGGAATTAAAGAAGACAAATTAACCAATAAAAAAAAAAGCAACACAAAAGGCAAAATTAAAGAGATTTGAGCAATGTCTCGTCTAATTAATGCATAATAATTACTATAAGGCTCTATAAATAGCAAGAAAAACTACAAAACTCATTTAAACAGTTTGAAGTGTAGAAAAATTGAGAGCATCGAAATTTGAAGGGAAAACTAAGGTTTAGAAAATTCTTTAGCAAATATATACAATAGAAGCTTGTGAACTGAACCCACACATCACAATCACTTAGAATCGAACCACTACCACCACCTTACTCCAAACCTACTGCCTAGACCAGCCGATACACTTGAACCGATGTTGGAGGCCCAAAAGCCATAAGACCGGATAAGTTTCACATCTGCTCCGATTTTATAAAATTTCTTAAAATTATTTATTTTGCCCAGAAAATTATGAAATTTATTATTCTAAGGTTTTATTGTATGTAAATTTAGGGATAAACAGTCGTTAAGTTTAATTACATTTGTAAATATAGGGTTTTTAATAAATTAAGCAAAACCGAGTATGATTAAAATTTGAAATAAATAGGTTTAGGAGTGTAGTTTAGAGCTCAATTTTTATTTCTTTCTTTTTTTTTTGTAGAATGCTTAAGTGATATAGAACAGTGGTATGAAGCCATTGTTTTAAATTTAATTTTCAAAATTTTTACGTAATTTTTTTGCCCTAAAATGATGAGAAAATTGAGTAATTTTGGGTTAATTAGGTGATTAAGTGATTAATTACTAATTTAGATGGTAATTAAATGTTTAAGGATGTTAATCTATGATGTGGAAATAGAATTATAGCCTTTGGAGTGTTAAGTGTAATTAATATAGGAATTATGTGGTAATTGTAGAAAATTAGGAATATGTAAAATTGAAAATTTAATAAATATGAAAAATTAGGTTTATTTGAATAATATAATAATAAAAATTAGTACATAATAAATCTAAAAAAATTAATTTTAGGTAATTGTATAAAAAATATAAGATTTCCTCACATTGGGAGTAAATCCGGTACCCTAATTAAGATTAGAGTGTACCGAATAGATTAGAATACTATATTAACACCCAATGTGATATTAGAATAATTGAGCTTAATGTGATTAAATTCACATTAGGATTCAAGTGTATTTAAGATTCCTCATAATCAGAGACAATGTAGAATCAAAACTGGAATTTAATTTAGAAACCGAACCCTGAAATAAAGTAGAATGAATTATTAGTAAATAATAAGTATACATGGAGAAATGAGTTAAATTATAACTTAGAATATGTATCATCAAAATATAAGTACTAAAAAGACGTATTTGTATTATAGGATACTCGGAGACGAACCAACCTGCAATTAAATGATTGGGTGACCGAAAATTCCAAGTAAGTTGAGTTATTACTTTATTGTACTTGAGTACTATTTTATGGTACTCGGAGACTTAGGATTGTGTAAGATTGTGATTGTAAGTAGTTTATACAAGTATTTGAGTATCTAAATTCGTGTTTAAATTTGTGTTGTGATTGATTATGTGTTATGACTAGATTGGTATGAAATTGTCTAAATACCCTAAATGGAATTTAATCTTATTTGACTCTAATGCCCTAAATTTTCATACATTGCAACCCTTTAAGGGATCATTAGGATTCTCCAATCAAACACTGACACCTTCGATAAAAATAGCACTGGATAACAAATTGGTCTTTTTCTCATCCTTAGCCGAACTAAGTGATAGGAGAGAAGGTCGCGATGAGGACGAGGGCATTGGTTCGAAGGATAGTCTTAGGAGGAGTAATGTCTCCATTGCACAAACCCAGGTTTGGTTGTGAGCTATTGCATAACATGAAAACTCCCCAACCCGGATTAGTGCAGGTGAAATTTCTCTGATTTCTCAACAGACTAGACTACGTTATGTGATGACACTTGTTTATTGCATTGCATGAAAATAATTACTTGATAATCTTGTTTATGTTTGCATACATTTACAAGTCTCTAATTCAACTTACTGAGCTGTAGTTGCTCATACCCGTATTGATCCTTTTGTAGGTCCTGATTTCTTAATACTCTGAGTATTATGCCACCCTACAACTATCCAAAGGTTGGTTCTTTTTAAGCTTGGGGTGTGAGGATCCATTCGCCTAGTAGTTGATGTATAGCTAAAGTCTCCTTGGTAGTTTAAAAATGAAAGACTGATAGTTGATATGTAAATTAGTTGATTATTATGTTAATATAGAATTTCCTGGGAAGTTACGTGGAATGTACATGTAATTATATATATGTTGACTTAAAGTTCTTGTTAATTACTATAACTTTAACTCAACTCTTAATTAGACTGTTTACTTCAAAGTAAGGAGTCGTCTATGCCTTACGTAAATCATGTCTGTGGTACGTATTGTGAGATCAGTTACTATCATAGAATGGTTTACACGGCGGGATTATTGCAACTCTGTGACTTCAGGGCGTAACACCTTGTCTCAACTCCTGAATCCAAGTGAAAGTATCTTAGAGGTATGTTTCTTACACAAATCTATTTCTGAGCACTCTCTTCATCTTAGACCAAGTATTAATCTCTCGGTATCCCTTTTGTCTTCTCATGGCCCGAAAATTCTTCTACTACATGGCAGCATACCTAGAGAATTCAACAACAACAGTTCTTACTTTCTCATAATTCTGATAATAATAATAATCAAACACACGCTCCACCTTCTCTTTCCTCTCTAGATACTCATTAACATTCCCAGATCCATTGAAACTCGGAACCCGGACCTTCACATGGTCGAATACTCTAGGCACCCGTTCATGCTCCTCTTCAAAACACTCTTCTTCTTCCTCTTCATCAAGCTCTCTCAAGTCTATCCTTCACCTTGCTCATCCACCAACTCCTCCACCTTAAACAAGTTGAGCTGAGTTCTAATTTCTAACAGGTTGAGCACCTTGTGGGGTGTTTTGCGAGACCTTAGTAGATCGACAAGACAAGGCATAAACAGTATGGGTCAAATCTACTAAGAGATTAGCTACCTCATCAAGCCTCTCATCAGTGCTTCTGGAAGTTCCCTGAGATTGTCGTCTATGGTAGACAACCCCACTGTCATCAACAGTATCAACATTCATATTTAGGTCTGTCATTTTTCCTCATAGATTCAAAATTCAAACAAGCACTTTAAAAAGTGAACAACTAATAACACAACAGTCAAATGAACACAATAACTTCTCTGTTGAACATATGCAAGATAGAGTATAACAGAACTTCAAGAAGAATTAACTATAGTTCACACAAAACCTTCACTCTGATACCATGATATTGCAAATCGTAACCAAGAACAAACAAAGCCGATTACTGGATGGGTCTAAGCTTGTAGAAAGCTCAAAAAGGATTAATGAGGAAAGGTACGAAAAAAGTGATAATGACGAATGAAACAGTAAGCAAAACTCATGAACAGCTCTAGAAGATATAACGCACTGATAGAATTTCCGAGGACTCATGGTACAATTCGATATGACGCATGAATTGGTCCAATAAAATTACTCGCCACCTAACCTTACTTAAGAAAAAGGATAAAAGTTATGCTGAAAGTAAACAAATAATGTTTACACAAGGAAGAAAGTACTCAAGTTTATTGAAGATAATTTGATGGTTTACAGCTACAAGTATAAGGGTATTTATGCTCGTAAGTTAGGGTAACTTGCCTAAAAGGGAAAGGATAAAAAGGACATTTCCTAAAGAAGCAATGTACACGATACAAAAGGGTAAAAATGAATTTATAAGGAAAACAATCATTGGTGCTATAGATTCTATATATGATACTGTATACGTGGCGATGCTGCATTGGCAAGGTTATTAGGAGATGCGAACAAAAATTACGAACAGATGGGTTTGTCTAAACAAGGATGGCTTAGTCAATTCGGACTCTATCTCTCGGCTTCTCGGTAAGGAATATGTCGAGTAATTGATCGGCTTGGCGCTACAAAGGAAGTACTCGACTTCAGTAGGGGTTGGTTGGAATAGAAGGATTTGTCGTGCCAGCCCTACTAGTCATCATGCTCAGCTGTAGGTCGAAGATCCGATAACCTAATTCCCTTTAAACATGATCCCTTAGACACTGGCTATCTGTTAAGCTTGACATATAGCATACTAGATCTATGATACGTGTCTTTATTGGAGCCAACAAAATATAAAAGGCACAAAGTGCCTGTTGTTGGAGTTGAACCCAAGACTTCTTATTAGTTCTTTATTCAAATGTAAGCACTTAAACATATGGGTCGTTGGCCTATGCCTTGATTCTTATTCAAAATAAATTACACTTAAACCTTGAAACAACCTAAAAATAAAAACCACCTAAATAGATTAAATTGTTCTAAACTCAATGACTCGAAAAAGACTAAAAATTCATTTTTATACATAAAAAAATTAAATATAATGAAAATAAAACAAATCCCATTTTCCCTAAAAATTCTATTTTCCTAATTCTTTTGTATTTTCTTTCATTTTTCGCTTTTTCTCTCTGTGTTTTTTTTAAATCTTTATGTTTTTAATTTTTTTTTTTCAATTAAGACCCTTTCTTTTTATTCTAAAAGAAGCTCTACAATTAAAGAGGAGTAAAAATAGGGTATCTACATCTATTCCTCTTTATATTAAAGTTTGAGTAAAACTTTACAAAAAAAAACAAAAGAGAGACCATTTTTGCCCATAGGGGATGTATCTATCCTAAGAAGTGCTACAAGTGGCTACCTATCTTATGTTTGATCCACTAGGGATTTAATTGAACAATGAAAGATATGCTAAAAGAGAAAGAGGTCAAGACACAAGAGTGAGTATAATGCCATATGAGCTAACTATAACTTTAGAAAGTTCTAAGGGTAGGGGGATGTTTTGGGAAGACCGCAAAGTGACCGTAAGTGAAGGATAGTGTCTTAAGAGATGGCAAAAATCTTAAAATGATAATGAATGGAGGGTAGCATCCTGTGGGCTAACAATAACCCTAAAAGATATTGAATGGAACGTAATGCCCTTATGGGTTATGAAAAAACTAAAATGATCGCGCTTTGTGAGCTAGCTAAGGAAATCAGTTAGAACCTGGTGGTGTTCCTTTAAGCTAACTAACCTAAACGAGCAGGTAAAGCATCCTTCGAGCTAGCTAAAACCCTAATTGAAACTTGGTCATGCTCCTCTAAGCTGACTAACCATGACAAGAGCATCACTAAAAGATTGGCAATCTTAAATGAGAAATCAATTTAGAAAACTTAGTCAAGGTCCTTTAAGTTGACTAACCTAGGTAGGCAAGCAAAATGCTCCTTAAGTTAGCTTAAACCCTAATTAAAACCTAATTATGTTATTCTAAGATGACTAACTTAGGCGGAAGCGTCTTTAGGAGACTAGCAACCCTAAGTAAGGAATTAATAGAATCCTAGTAGTGCTTTTCTACACTAACCTAGGAGGAAGAGTTTCTAAGAGACTAGCAACCTTAAATGAGAAATCGATAGAATCCTGGTAATGCTTTCTATGCTGACTATCCTAGTTGAAAGCACTATTTGAGCTTACTAAATCTTGAAAGCTAGTTGAAATTAGGGAAAGGGTCTTATAGGCTGGCTAAGACTTTAAGAAAGATTATTAAAAGGGGAAGTATCATTCGAGCTAAAGAGATTGACAAAGGGGAAGCACCTTATAGGCTTACTAAAACCTTAGCAAAAATTAATGAAGGGAAGTGCTTTGTAGGCTTGCTAAATCCTAAGGAAAGCCAATGAAGGGAAGCATCCTATGGGCTTATTAAACCCTAAGAGAAGCTGGTGAAGGGAAGCACCTTATGGGCTTGCTAAGCCCTAAGAGAAGTTGGTGAAGGGAAGTGCTCTATAGGCTTGCTAAACCCTAAGAGAAATTGATGACAAGAGATTAATCTATAAGTCGGTTAGGACCCCCAAAATTGGCTTGAAAAATGGGAAAGGCACTATATAGGCTAGCTTAGAACCCTAAAGGAAATGACGAAGAGAAAGCATCATATGGGCTAGCTTAAGACCCTAAATGGTGATTAAAGAAGCAAAGAGAGGAGTGTTGACAATTTGAAAATTTTACAAATAAGGAATTTGTTGATTGAAAACCATTTAAGATGAAAAAGGCATCAAGAATAAGGCTCCTTGATTTGAAAAGATTGGTGGACATTAAACATAAGAAAAACTACATGAGATATGATGACTCAAACTAGTATGGCCAACTTAGAAGGTATAACCACATTAAAGAAAACAAAGGACTTATTTTGAAAGCTTAAGTAGTAAGGCCAATGTAGATTTTGAAAAATGAGTGGAGAAACTTGTAAGATGCCTTTACCTTCTCTCTCTCTATTTTTTATTTATTTATTTTTTTTCATTTCTTCATGTTGGTATCTCTCATGAATTTTGATGATAACAAAAAAGACAAGAATGCTAATGAATTAACAAGTATGTAAGCATTCAAACAGTTTCTCAAAAAGTTTAAACTTACAAATTGAGTCATATTCAGACCAACTGTTCAAACTAATCTACTCCCTATTCTAGCTTCTAACAAAACTTCAGTTAACTCCCTACAATCTTCAGATCCCAAGTTTCTACCTTTAGAGACCCTAACACCTCAAATTGCCACTCCTGTCTTAGACCTCAAAGAACAGACACCTTTAGAAGGAAACACAAAAACTCTTTTTGTTGGTTCTAACAAAGAGGATATTGTCCTTATTATAGCTCAGACCACACTAACTTTTGAGAAGAACAAAGAACCAACTTCTACTATGAAGAAACCATCTGAAGCTAGTCCTTCTCCTAACAAGGCAATTCCAACATATTTTGGAAGATTTAAGCTCTGTGCTACAAAGAAAATAAAATGATTTCAAAACTAACTTTTCTTATTCTAATATTTTGTTTTATGTTAAGATCATTTGTTTCAATCACATTCTTTTACGGTATTAGTTTCTTTTGTTTTTTGATGACATGTCCCTCTATGGACTTACCTATGTACATTCTGTTAATCAATGAAGTCTTTTCAATTTGCACATATTGTCTATTTTTGAATGTTAAGGAGGAGTTAATAAATAATCTCTGATGATAACAAAAAAGAGAGAGAAAAACCAAAAACATTTAAGTACTACATAACATGATAATAATGATGGTACAATAAGTAATTATAGTAATTATTTTTGTAAATTTTTATTATTTTTTAATAATGTTCTTATCGATTTGATTTGCTTTATGTTTTTTTTTATCTATATAAAGCATTTTTGTTATCATTAAAAAGGGAGAGAATGTTAAATATCTCTCATGAATTTTAATGATAACAAAAGGAGAAAAATGCTAATAAATTAACAAATATGTAGGTATTTAAATAGTTTTTTGAAAAGTTTAAAATTACAAATTGAGTTATTTTCATAAAGTTATTCAAAAGGTTTGATTTGATTAAAAAATAGACAAGTTTGAAAATCTTAAAAGAATATTTCAGAAGTTTTTATAAGAAGAATTGGTATAACACTTCAGAAACTTATTCAGAGATTTCGAAAAAAAAAAAAGATTAATACTCTTTAGAAGGTTATTCAAATCAATAGTTCGAAAGAGTAACATTGAAAATTAACACATATTAGATTCGAAGCAAACAAGGTCTTGCTCCACTAGATTAGGTATATTTTGGAAATACACTTAATCCCATTTCACTAAGATAGAATTAAGAATCTATAGGGATTATTTTTTTAAGAGAACATATCTTTAGATAGATCAAGATAATATCTTATATTGGATAAGGATAAGGTTGGTTTTGGATCTTATGGGATTTCAATTTTAAACATGAAGTTTAGTTGGAAATTGCTGATCAATCATATCTTATCAAGCTCAGAGGGTTGGGTTTAAATTTTAAAATACCAAGATCTTCTCAAAAAATATCTATAGTTTATCTAGGCATTGTAAAGGATAAACATGATTTAAAGATAATTCTCAACATATTTAGCCATTGAAAGACTCAAGTATAAAAAGGGGAGTGATTCAAAAGTTTAGACACGTATGTAAGAAACAAAAAATTGCATACACATTATACTCTAATCATAAGTAATTTCTACTATCTGAAAGAGTAGACAACAATTTTTAGATACTTCTTCAAAAAATTGAACTGAAGCGAATTTGTCATCAATCATTACTTGTGTTTTTATCCAAAATAATCTGAGATTCAAATTATTGTTCTCACTTGCTTTTTGTAAACTTTATATGTTGTTTAGGTGCTTAAGATAAGTTTGATTGTATTATGTAAATCTGTAATTAACCTAAATTGTAGAAAGGCTAAATAGGTAGTGTAGAGGATTGTTAAGGCAAAGTTTAGCTAATGATTGTAAGCTTCTCGTGATTTTGATTTAATAAATCAAGTGAAAAAATAAAGTAAACCAAGTCCCTAGTCGTGGGGCTAGAAGAAAGTAGTAGGTAAAAGGCCGAAACTTTATAAATCATAAGCTCAATATTCTCCTTCCTTATCTTTTTAGTTTGCACTATTGAATTATGTTATTTATATTAAATTATTAAAGTACCACTGTTCATCAAATTAAGTTATTAAGAGGCGTATTTTCAATTTACATCTAAAAAGTTTCAAAAAATTAAATATAACAATTCACCCTCCTTCTTGATATTTTATACAAAACCAACACTTCTTCTTCTTCTTCTTTTTCTTTTTAGGAAGTTTGCTAATTGGTACAAATTCTTAAGCAAGAACCAAAAACCATTCCCTTCCATAGGGGTATTTTATAATCTTCTTAGTATTTAAAAACAACTTTTGATCCCTATATCGTAAGGGCTAACTGGGTGGTATGCTGACCTTATTGATGGGGCCTTATGACTTTAAATATCTCTTTCCTAAATAAACAGTAACTCATGGTCAGTCTAGTCAAAGAAGACTTCCTTATAATCTCTCGGTTTTAAATTTCACTCTTAATTGTTGTTCCAAAAATTATGATCTAATTTATAAGTATTATGCCTTGATTAATCTATTAGGTCTTTTTCTGGTTTAGTATGAAGTAGCCTTTTGGTCAAATGGTTTCGAGAGGAATCAATGAAAGGGCTTATTTTGAAAAAACTACTTATTCAACTTGAGTTTACATGTCAAGAACCACTTAGGAAAAACTAAAAATGTGCTTGCCCTAGTTTGAAAAACAATTTTTATTTAAGATAGATTATTCTTTAAGATTAGAAGAGTTTTGACTATGGATAGTACATGTCAAGAAGGTTTTGATTTTGTGATTTTATTAGTGTGAATTGGAATGGATATTGAGGCTCTGTGTTTTTAGGCTTAGAATGTGATTCAAAACAGGCATGAGGGCTTTGTATTTCTTAGGAATGTTTGGGCTTTGATTGTGGGCCTTTTGATTTAGTTTTGTTGCCTTTGTTGAGATGTGATATATCCTTTTAGGCCTTTTATCTTAGACTTAGGCCCAATTTTCAAGCCTCTCTTCTTTATTCTACTCTTTTTTTTTTTACCCCATTCTCTCATTGTTTCTTACCCTTTTTTTCTTAAGCCTAAAAGTAATTGCCTTCCTAAAGTGCTTGGATTGTGTATATAAGGTTCTTGTAAGGCCTTCTTAATCTAAGAGAAAATAAATTATCAGAAATAAAAATTATCCTTGAATCAATGCCACTAAAGTAAGCACAAACCAGTTTATATCTAACTAAACACCCTAAACTCCAAATTGTCCCATCAAAGGGTGGTTCTTGACAAGGTTTAAATTTGAAGATACTCCAAGTTGACTCAATGGGGTTAACAAAGGAATATTTGTGTTTGGGATTTGAGAATGAATGGCTAACATCATTTTGATTTGCATATTACATTCAAAATAGACCTCCTTTAAGGAATGAGTTTAAAAATCCTCACAATGATATCACTTGACTCTCATAGTATTTAAGGGTTAGTGTATAGGATTTAGTTTGCCTCTTTTCGTCCTAAAAAATCAAATTAAACCTTCGATGACCTGCCCTTGACTTTAGGATCATCACCAACAAATGAGTTACCATTTTCCTAGGTACAAATCTATGTTGATTTACATCAAGGTGGGAATTGACTTTGCCCCTTAGTTTCTTGAAATGTTTTAAAACATGCCCCTATGAGAAACAATATCTTTCATTTAATTCAAGAATATTTCAAAGACCAAATGCCCCTAACCTTTCGTGTTCCTAGTGGCAAAAGTAGATAATTTCCCTAGATTTTTATATTTTAATGCCTCTTGTTTTCAATTTCTATTACAAGCTTAGTTCTTTAGAGTCAATTAGGTTAGTATTAATGTGAGGAGGAGTTATAAATTGCTTGAGGCTATTTCCATATTTGAGTTGGGTCTTTGTTTTTTTTAAATGGACCAGTGGTTTTAGGTTATCTTCCCTTGACAAGCCAGAGTTTGCGGTTAGCTACCTTAATGGGCCGAAGGTTTGTGTCTTTGGTTAGTTGCCTCAATTGGCCGAAGATTCACTATTGAGTTGGCTGCTTTAACATGCTAAGCTGTCTTGTTTAGGGTTAGTTGCCTTAACAAGCCAAAGGTTTATGTTTGGGTTAGCTACCTTAATGGGACAAGTGTTCACGTTTGTCCCAAGACCCATAAGAACTTTTAACCATTAATAGCTTTCTCTTCTTCTTTTTTTATATTCTATTTTCCTTTTTGATTTTTAGTGAGAGAAAAAGATAGGACTTTATTTTACAAAAACAAAATGATTAAATTATAAACAAGGATGTAGGATTTCTTACTTAATGTTCTATTTACAAACCTATTCTTATGGTTCTATTTATAAGCCTATGGGATTTATTTACACTTGATAAAGAATAACGGTTTAATGAATGATATTTACAAACAAGGAATACTAAGAAAAGAATGATATTTTAAAAGAAAATAGAATCTTTTTTATTAATTTGATATGAAGGATACAATATATGAACAAAGTAAAGGAGCTTAACATTATGCTCGATTATTATTTAATGAAACTAATTATCATTTCTAAATTCTATTTATTCAAAACAAGGAAGATTATTTATAAGGTGTTAATCTATTAGAAAGAATGAATATTTTCTAGCTTGAAGAATAAGTGGCAAAATGGCAACTATCTAAAATTATTTTACAAGATTGATTTTTTCTTTTTTTTTCTTTTCACTTTTGATTACTTGACAACAAGTTTTAAGAGTAGTGCAGTATTTTACAAGATAGAAAAATGCAATTATTTATGTACCTAAATTTTAGCCTTTAAGACACAATTAACAAGCATGAATATTTATAGATGAATAAAGATAAGGTTAAAAAAAATGTAAAATGAAGATAAGTGGATGCAAAGAATCAATGATTAAATATAATGTGGCAATATTAAGTGTTTAGGGTTGTAATTGTCTCATAATTCCATTATGACAATAAATTTAAAACTACTGGGAAACATAAAAAATTACATGGAAATAGAATTTATAAATACAAGGAAATGCAAGGTATAAAGAAAATTACAAATTTACTTTGAAAAAGTCCCATACAAAGAACTAATCTACATTAAATTTACATGGATAATATGTGAATTTCGATATAATAACGACCCTCAATTAGCATGTCCTATCATTATTTATTCACCGATCAAGGTTCTTGTATGCAATTAGGGTAGGTTTTAAAGATCTTCAAGTTCTGTAACCTCACACGTTTTCAAAAAAATGGTTCCTTAATCACATCTAAACTTGAGTGAAATAACTTGATCGATCTTAGAAAGTGGTTGCTCCACAACATCTGAAGCTTACATAATGGCTCCTAACTTAGGGTCTTATGACGGCCTAGGTCTAATTGTATTTATCATACATATATGATGTATAAACCCTCCTAATATGCCCCTGACATACTTGCATTAAGGTTAGTACATATATATGCAAATAAATAAAATATATTTTTAGAAAAGAAAAATAGAAAGGGTGCTTTGAAAAATAATTCTAATTTTGGAAGGTTTTAAGTGGCTAGCTCTCTTGACGGTCTCCAGTAGAGTAGTTAAGCTATTGAGCCTGAAATTTTCAGTTTTTATTTTTTTTTTCGTTTCCTTAATCCGATTAATATTAAACCTTATTTAATATTGGCCATCAACTAAGAACTAAGGAAACTTGGTTTTCTTTTAATTTTGAAAAAAAAAAAATTGAGTTACTGCCTGACTAGGGTGAGGAAAAGGTTAAGTTATAATTAATCCGATGGATTAGTTATAAATTCGCTACTAGGATGCATAAAAACCGATTTTTTATAAACGAATGTGAAAATCAAAGTTATTTGGATCTTGAGGCTAAACTATTAAAACTTGAACAGATACCATCTTGACCTTAGAAATTTAAATTTATTTTTTGATATACCTTTTTAAAATTGAAAGAATGATTTATATTTTACAAGTAAAGAAAATAACAAATTATATTTATTTACAAAAGGAATAACTATAAATAATTATTTACAAAGGGGGGGAAATAAATTTTTCCGTATTTTAAGTCGCTTGGTAATTGTGTACCTGATACGCCGCGTCAATAGTTGACAAGGGCGACAGTATCAAGGTGGGTCAAAGCTTATAAAAAACATATAGAAAGCTTGAAGAATGCAAAGGAAATAGCATGAAAACAGGAAAAATAATACAAGTAACCTACGAATAGCTCTAAGGATATGATGAATCAAGAAACTTTTGAGGACTCACGGTATGATTCACGGTATAACTCAATATGACGTACGAAATGATCTGTTGAGAATGCTCACCACCAAGCCTTACTTAAGGGTTAGGCTAAGAGTTAGGTGAACAAGCTAACAAGAGCAATGTTTACATAAAGGAATAGAGTATATTCAATATTTTGAGATGTAATTACCTTACAACTACAAGTATCATATATATTTATACCAAAAAAACTAAGGCAACATGTCTAAAATGAAAAAGACTAAAAGGGTAATGTTTAAAAAAAGTAATGTACAAGGAATACAAAATGGTATAAATAAAAATTCCAAGAAAACAATGATTAGTATAGTAGATTCCTTCACATAGGTTTGGACAAGTGGCGGTAGCTTACTGAAGACACTTCTAGTAAAAATTATTGAATAATACAGTTCGGATAGATGATGTTGAGTAAGGGTATTGAGCATAGGTGGGGTCATCCGAGGAGAAATGGCTATGAATGTGTATTAGACCCCTTAACTTCTCGCACTTATGTTGTCAAGCTAAAGGTTAGCTTGGTCATTACCGAGTAAGTGTGTAAGGGGTCGAGTTGTCAGCAGGGCATTTATCTAGTAAGTACTTAACTACTAAAACATGTGTAGTTACTCAGCTCAACATAAGGAATGGGTCGATAATGAGGTCGAGCTCAGCCTTGGCAGGAGTCGATTAGAGCAGGAAAATTCATCGTGTTAATGCTTCAAGGCCTTAGGCTCGAGCTTAAGTTATCGGTAGGGTGTTCGTCTAGTCAACACTCGACTACTTAGAGATGTGTAGTTACTCAATATAAGGAGTGGATCAGTAGTGAGGATCAGCTCAGCCTCTATATGAGTTGTTGTAGTAGGAGAATTCATCGCATTAATGCCTCAAGGCCTTAGGCTCGGGCTCGAGCTCGAGTTAAGGGTCCAATAGCAGTTTCTATCGACATGTGCTTCAAAGCTTTAGGCTTGGGTCAAGTTAAGGGTCTGGTAATCCGGTTTCTATTAGTATGGGTGCTTATGTATCTGTCATTTGGGATCGAATTTTCATAGTTCATCTTTTTGTAAAACTTTAATCTGTTGGTTTCTTTTGATTTTTAGAACATCTAAGTTTACGTTTTTTTTTTTCTTAATCATTACAGTTTTGTTTAAAGCAATTCTAGAAAAAAAAAAAAGGTCCAAATTTTGGAGATTTATTTGGAAAAATTCTAAGAGAAGCCCTTACTTTGAAAGCAGCTCATTTATTTTTATTTATTTAGAAAAAAGGATTTTTCTAAGTGATAAATTTTTTAAAAATTTTATGTGACTATTTTGTTACTTTTAAAAAATTGTAATAATTTTTATTTTCGAAAAGAATAGGAAGGGAAAATATTCCTCTTTTCGATTTTTTTTTTCTTTTTCCTTTTTTTTCATCATGTGATAAAATAAAATGAAAAAAAAAAAGAAAAAAAAAAGCAGAGAAAAGGAGACTAACTAGGAGCTTAGGTGTTGATAGCATTTTTTCATAACTACTTTGTAGATTTATATTAGCTAGCCTAATACTTAAGCCCAATCCGATAATCTAGCCCAGGTATAACTTTTATTGACCATACAAAACCCCTAAGTAAGAAGATTGATACGGTTTTGACTCACAAGTTAGATATAGCAGACTTCAAACTAGAATGGGTATTAAGGTTTTGTAGAGATTAAGGAAAGACAAGAAAAAAAGAAGGGAGGGGGGGAGTGTTTACCAAGTGTGAATGTAGATGAATATTACACACCAAAGGCACAAATACAATCAAGGGTTAAACTCAAAATATGGTTAGATACTACTCACGAACATTAAATGTCACTCAAGTTTTAAATGAGGATTTAGATATGACTCAATAACTTGCTCAAATGAAGGTTCGCCACAATCTCAAGGAGAAGATTGATAAGAATATGAGAAAATTGATAAGAACACAAGAAAAATTAAAGAGCTTGACATACTCAATAATCACATAAAAAGGAGACAAGCTTAAAGCAAGCTCACGAGAGAAGTTTCTTTAAGTAAAATATTCTAAATGATTAAAGTTAATCTCTTATCTACTACTTATAAAAGTTATTATTTATAGCATATCCTAAAACCCTAGTGCTAAAAGTGTAAATAGAGTATAAGACCTTAAACCTTAAATTAGGCCCAAAAATAAAGTTAAGGAAAATGCTTATAAGTGTACAAAATTGTACGATTAATAGGTAGGTCAGCATGTGGATCATTCGAGCTGTCCTAATAAGAGTAGGATCCAAACTAGGTGACATTGGTAGTTGGATGTCTAAGTTCAAATAGGAGCCCTTGAAGTCTTATAATGCTTGGTCGAGACGCTTGGAAGGTTGGCCCATAATTGTCAAGTTCTAAAATTAATGGACACTAGTCTTCCCATGCCATGTTGAATTGTTCTTCGACCTTGAGGCCTTAAGTGTTTAGTCTCTTAGCTTATGGGTAAACAATAAACCTGATGCCGAGTTGTTTCTTTTCCTCCTCTCGACCTTTGCTTGGGGATCGTTGTAAGCTGATTCCTATCAAAGACCTCCTTATTCATTTTTTTAACTCTCATAATCACTCTAAAATCCTATCCTTTTCACATGATAAAAGAGCCGATTTAGGTATCGGAATGGTTACAGTGAATCATCCCTTGACATCCGTCATAGCCATGTTCTTGTTTTATAGGTATCCACACACCAAAACAAAAATCACCAGTTAACAATTCACGCCATCTATGAGAATCATAAATTTTTTTTAATGGATTCTCGAAGTTTTGGAATTTGTCAGCACTTCATTTTGTTATCAATTTTTCTAATCTATTGATTATCTTTGGTCTTGGTTTCTTCTCCATGGGTGGTTTGACTTTTTTGTGGTTTAACAAGGGACTATGATTTCTTTGGTCTTCTTTCTTTTTACTCTTAAATCTAGACCGATTGGATATGTTTTATTAGCAAAACAACATATCTGTAAAGGAGAACTTTTGGAAACTCCATCAAGTTACGGACATTTAGATCTGTAAAGGAGAACTCCTTTTATTGGTGACCGACATTAGATTTCAAATTCGACCTATGCAAGTTGTAGATATGGTCCAACACGAGAGGATAAAGGTGGTACATGTTGTTTGAACTTGGAGGGGTAAAATCAATTTGTTCGTGACTTACTCCGATTACCATATGGGCGAGAAAGGACTGAATCTTCTAATTCCTCACGATTTCTACTTTTATTAATGTACAAAGACTACTTGGAGTCCGAAGTGTTATTTTTTCAACCATCCTGGGCAGATCTCTTCTACTTTCGAGCATATCTTCAAGACCTGCTTGAGCTATGAATGGAGAAAGCCGCCTTAGATAATTGTCATGATATTACATGCTAAAGAAATTTGCAGTTTCTGATTGAAAACTGCCTCGAGTAATCGCTATGGTTTAAGTCTGCATTCTTCGAAAAGAAAAATTTATCTCAATAACCGCTACACTTTTGGTTTCAGATGTAATCATTGCACCCATGGGCAAGCGAGATCTATGGATTCGCAATGGAGATTTCTGAGCGCCACTTGGATTCTACACTTCAATATAAGGCTTTCAACGTCAAATTATCTAATAGATCCATCTTTATCTCCGTTGTTGTTATACAAATCAAGGAGGGAACAAGCAAAAGAGGAGCACCTAATTTACTGTTCTACTTGATTTTCTTTGAGTGTTATGCAAAGTTAAGTCCAAGTCCTGCAGATGTGCAAGCTGTTAACGCCAATAGTTCTATGGATGCCGAGCTATCGCCATGCCTGATTCTAAGCCGTATCGAGGTCCTGAGATTGCTGAATGCGTTGACAGACCGAAGTTTGGGCTCTCCTTTACCTTGCCGAGTTACTTGGCTCCATGCCGCTACAGAGCTAAACAACAAATTGAGCCAACGTTATTCTGTCGTGGCCGAGCTGCTGCGGGAAGTCCTTGAAGTATGCTAAACCCCATCTCACCGAGCTAAACACAAACAAAGCCGAACAACAATATTCGAATGCTTCACTAACATTGGCTGCAATTCTTGTGTAATTTAATTCTTTTTGGTCTCTCTACCCTTGCCGAACACCAATGACGAGCAATTCTTGTGTAATTTAATTCTTTTTGGTCTCTCTCTAAGCTCGAAGCGCCTTACCGAGTTGTTGTTAGTTGACAAGTGTGCAGTAAATTGAATATTGGGTAGTGCCAAGCAGCAATGTATAGTAACCAAGCTATACAATTGTCAAGCTTCTGAGCTCTTAAGCATTTGGCGAACACCAGCTCCTCAATTACAACTTGCCGAGCTGTTACAGTTAATGTCCGAATTGTGCTTCACACGAAACTCAACAGTTGCTAGCTGTCTAAGCATCATTGAATAAGGAAAGGAAACTAAGATGCTTTTAGATTGAAAATGGAAACAGTGACTGACATGATTTGACCGACAAAACTGAAGTATGCCGAGCATCCCTCGTTGTTCAAGCCGGCTCAATCCTTGATCAAGTTGCCCTTCTTGATCGGAGCACGCCGCACTACCCCTCTATTTTTGTTAAGTGGCCAAGAATATTTCCAAGCTATCCTCGGCGTACGAGATGCCGAGAGAGGAAAAAAGTCCGAGTTAAACATAGACTAAGCCTTGTACTTATGGCCAAACTCTTTCAAGCAAGTCCAGCGAGGAATAATTTGTATTGTGAGCAAGCCACTAGATAACAACAAATCCAGGCTCTAAGCAACTGGTTTCTTGATGCAACGCCGAGCTTCCGACATGTCGAGCAATACGGGTCAAAGGCCAAGCCATTTTTTGAAGTCGAGGAGTGAGGAAGGCACTTTGCCAATGAAACAACGTTGGCTGAGAGTAACTCTGCCCAAGCTCAACTTTTATTTCAACCATGCTCCTGAACAATAGCGAAATAACATCACTCTACTACGCTCCATGTCATAAACAGCTCCTTGAATTGAATTTCGAGCTGCTCCTTAACGTGCAAATGTTGTGCGCACTGGCGTGCTTAGAAGACCAATATGGGCGAAGTGAAGTTCTATCCTTTCCCAAGCGGAACTGCAGTGCTTGAGCTTACGACAGCGGATTTGGACATGGCAACCGCTTACACTCGTGGAACTCATAGCAGCTTGCTCCATCTAGCTACAGTTGAGTCCATGCTGCACTTCGAGTCTTCATGCTCCTGGCCACACACTTCAGTCCTAAGCCAGATGTGATCCAAGATGCCGAGAAACTAACGCCGAGGTATTGCCACCATGCACTTTCTATCGGCCTGCAAAAATAGCCGAGATGCCAAGTTTGTTCGAGTCATACCAAGTCCCGCTCCGTGCCAATTTACCGAGGAGCTGCTACAAACTTAAATTGTCGAGCTACGCCTATCACGCATGACGAGTTGCTCACTTGGCTAAATAAACGTACTCCAAACTCCGTATCGAGTTGCCGAGAAACTCTAATAAAGAATATCAATAGCTGATCAGCAGCTGCTACAAGCTCAAATTGACGAGCTACACCTCGATCTAAACTACACACTTCGTTGTCCACGTTACTTGTCAACGGTAATTGATATGCATGCCCAAGTCCAAGTCTCTTTCGAATTAAATGGCAGCCGCAATGCCAACTTTTCCTATACGATGTTGAGTTTAGCTCCACCGCTCCGAGTTATCACATGATAGCTATGCCAAATTACTGAACAACCAAGTTGCGCGCTTTGGTTTCCAAGTTACTCCATTGCCAAGCAACTGTTAATCCCCATGACAAGCTCTCCGCGACGCGAGTAGTATTTGAAGAGGAACACCGTGATCCTTAATTCTCTACTTTTGACTTGTCAAAGACCTTTTCGCTGAAATTGCACCGACACTTCAAGTGACAATGTGCAGTAAATGTATCGCTGACTAGTGTCCAGGCACTTGCACTTGAAAAATGTCAAGCTCACAAAAGAGGCAAGTTAAGGTTCTGTTGAAGGACTTGGCTCTGCAACGTGTTCGCTTGTAAACCTCGCCGGATCTTGAAAATCTCAAGACAGCTTTCTTGTTGCTATTCTTTCCCATATATTTATCACTCAGTTTCTATCTCGATGTTAGAAGGGTGGATGTGGTCAAAGAAACCCAGTAACACGTTTCCTTCTTGATGTATTAACTAATAAAAATATCAGTGGAAATTTGAGCTTTGGCTCGTGCTATTGAGTAGCTGAAGTGAGATGACGTGTCTAAGCCAAAATCAAGCTTTTTTGGTCGAGCTCCAATTGACTTAATGTATCGGATATATATTCTAAGGACGAGCGGCATTGAACCGTGTGGCTGAGCTCTTCCGCAACATGTATCAGATGTAAAAGGGCAGACCGTACTAAATACGTCGAACAGCTACGATGAGTGCTAGAGCCCTTGGAAGCTCCACCCGTGTGCCAATTCCCATCATCAAGGAGCCAGTGAAAAGAGTAAAACTTTATTACCATTACTTGTAATTTATCTGTTACTTACTTTTAAGATATATGCTTTACTTTGCACCTCGCATTGACTTATTTTTAATACTCACTCTTGATTCATGGATTATGTGTCAAATCATATCTATCTATGCGTTGTTTCATGACTCAAACTTCAATGAGTCTAATAATATAAAGTTTTGACTATTCAACGCTCACAACTTATTCAGTTCTTCATAGGCTTATTTTCTATTTCTTTTGGAGACTAATATGACAACTCAAGAACAAACAACGATAATAAAAAATAAAAAATAAAAAAAACACCTTTCACTTCAAGCCTACGTGAATATAATCTGCTAACAGGCCACCTACAAGCTATAAGCTATCAATTGGCAATGAGCAGCATGCTCTAAGTCTAATAAATAAGCAACAAGATAATTGAAGACCCCAAGCCACTAAGCAGTGACAACTAAAATACTCTACGTTCGAAAATTTGCATGGATGACGAGCGAACAAGCCTACAATCCTATATGTTAATGGTCTAAAAACTAACTAGCCTATCTTATAGCTCTACTTAGCACAGATCATGCCCAATTCAAACGACTTGCATGTTTTCCTTACCTCTTTAGGCATGTTGGTTTCTTCAAGCTTTCATCTCTTCAGGCTCTGGTTTATAAACTTTTCTTGGGATCTTACAAGATCAATCTCCTTAAATACTCTCTTTGTTGACCTTATTACTAAAGATAGTGTAGGGAAAATGTTCATAGCATTTTTTGATAACTACTCCGTAGGCTTATATTAGCCAGTCCAATACTTAAGCCTGGTTTGATAATCTAGTCTGGGTACAACTTTTACTAACCAACTATAATTACCATGCAAAATTCCTAAGTAAGAGGACCCTCTTCTTTATTTTTTAACTCTCATAATCACTCTAAAATTCTTTTTATATGACAAGAGGGTTGACTTAGGCATCGAAGTTGCCATACCTAAGCACCCTCTAGTGTCCCCCATAATTGTGTTCTTATTTTGCAGGTGTCTACACATTGGAACAAAAATCACTAGTCAACACTAGGCATGGCTTGGATTGGGTACCTGGGTTAAATTTGGGTAGTCCAACCCAGTCACGTGTGATCCACGTGATTGCAGAGGGAAGAGGAAGGTGGTCCAACAAGTGATGGAAGGACAATCTGAACTGGTCCAACCATCAAAACAAGTGAGAAATACCACCTTCATGAGTATTTAATTTGAGATAACGGGGATAGAGAAAGTGCCTTGGCTAATGGTGGTAGTTTTTGGTGGTTGGAGTTTAGATAATGGGGAGTTGATAAGATTCAAAGTATCGACCCAACCCGACTACTAAGGCTGAGTTCATCTACTTGTCGACTCATTCCGTCTACCAAGTCGAATGACCCCATTTCTCGCAAGTAGAATGCTGAGAAACAGAATGCCGAGAAGTAGAATGCCGTGATAACAATTGATCCTCACCCATGCCTGACCAATTACGTACTCGGCTTCATGCTTACTAATATGGAATCCACTCAGCAAGGCCTAAAGAGACTAGTGCCAACTAACTTCACAACTCAGCAATTATGGGCCAACCTCTCTAGTGTCTTGGCTAAGCAACATGAGACTACTTTCAAGGCATGCCGAATGTCCGTATGCCGACTTCCACCTGTAAAATGCACAGTTTTATGTTTTTGTACATGTTTATCTTTATTTTATTTATGAGCCCAATTCTTTAGAGTTTAAGGCCTTGTACATTATTTACAGTTTTACCATTAGAGTTTAAGACCTAGCAACATTTGTAATAATACACATACAGAACATTAATGAACCTCCACCCCCCCCCCCCCTTTTGAGTATCTTCTCTTAGAAAGCTCTCTCTTATTGGCTCTTATCAATCCCTTTAGCAAAGATTGTAGTGGGCAACCCTATCACTCGAACCAATGTATCACATTCGGCGAGTCTTAGGCCATGTAGAATCAAACTGATATGTCATATCCGGTTTGGTGGCTCACGAATTCGCTAAAACCCTCACTAAACTTATTCCATCTTTGTTCCTTCGGTAGGATCGAACCCACTTCGACAACCGACCTTGTCAATTCTTGGTCACAGTCCGTATCATTTTGGTATCAAAGCTCAAGGTTCCAGATAAGGCCAAGAGTTTTAGGCATTGTATCTGTTCTATTTTATGTTTAAGGAAGTGCTTACTTATTGGGTTCATTTGTGATACCGAGGATTTGTTTACTGGGTATTGGTTTGGTTTCAATTCTATATGATGGGTACTTTTCTAATTGGTTTTCTTTGGGTAGAGTTAGTGAAAATTTGGATTGCAATTTCTTTACATCATAAATCCCATATTGAATATATATATTAAAGAAAAGGTTAGGAATTCCAATCTAGACTGTATGCTGAGATATAACTTCTTCAAGTTGTTCAATGTCTTATCCTGTTTTAGTATTGTGATAATGGCCGAGAAAGTACTGTTGTATTTGCCGAATTGAAAACCAAGTGTCTAATGAGATTGTATACGTCTAAGCTGATTTATCAAGAATAGTTGCTATACCGAATTTCAACTTTACCGAGCTTCTTAGTTGAATTGCTAAATTGAAGTTATGCTGTGCTACTTATTATGCTGAACAAAGTAATTCTAATAGCAGGTTTGATTTCCAAACTAAACTGTCTTATTCAAACACTTGCTGAGTTGTACTCAAGTTGTTAAGCTCCTGTAACGTACTAAGCTTAATTGAGTGAAGGAGTATGAGCTACCAAATTGAAGTACAAACTGAGCTAATTATTGCTGAGTTATGATATTTGTGATTCGAGCACTAGTACTTTTTGGCCATACTGTTGTCTATTAGCTGCCAAGAAACTCTCTCTCATATAAGCTATTGAATTGAATATTCTCAACAAGCAATAAGAAGTTGGATACGATTATGAATATTATTATGAAGACAGGATGTCACGAATTCTAAAATTTGATGGATATGGAACTTCAAAAGAATATTTAAATTGGGAATTTCAAGTTAATCGGATTTTTGAAAATTATTATTATCCATATAGAATTCAATGATTGGCTTTGCAGGTACTTGGTGGAAGAGAATGATAAATCAACGAATTAATGGAGGAAACATTGAGATCATTACGTGGGACGAGATAAGATGTTTGATGCGAAAAAAATTCATCCCCTAAGATCATCACAACAGATTATATGAGAGAAAACCCACCTATGAAGCTAACCACTCGGAAATATAGGATCAGTTGAAGAAGATTAAGAAATGACTTGAAGTGTTCAAGGATGAAATAAGACAACAAAGGAATATTGAATTAGAGAGTATTAAAGGAGGAGTTAAGGAGGTGAAAGTTGCTGAAGAAGCTAATAGTAGAGAGAAAGAGGACCAAGCCAAGTTAGAGTTAAACCGCTATATTCTCGAAGTGCTCCTATTATTGACCATCGAAACTGATGAGTATGACCCTAGAGGGGAGGAAAAAGAATTGAGTTGTGAGGAAGTGGAAGGGGAGAAGGCTACCGAGCATGAACTTGTGTGACTAACATTGAAAGTATGTAACCTTTAACGATTCTTGAGTCAAAAGAGAAGTTTGAGATTTTACATGTTCAAACTCCCCCAGTTCATCACGTAATGTTTGAGCCAACAATTGTATTATTCCCCTTGAATGATGGTTACTAGGGCTACTGGGAAAAGGGTGTTTGGATACATGATGAATGGAAGGAAGGATCCTCAAGGAGGAGTTTGGTTGATCGGGCTCATAATGAATGGAAGAAGCATTGGTTGATAATACCACTAGTGACAAAGCTAGAGTACTTTTCTATACTTACATTTCATTTTTGCAGGTTGGTATTTGATCTCGATGGACTTTAAAGCTACTAATCACCAAGTTTCTGGTCAAAACTTCTCTAAAGGAGAGGGAATGATAAGATTCGAGGTACCAACCTAACCAGACTGCCAAGGCTAAGCTCATATACTTGTCGACTCATTCTATTTGCCGAGTTGAATGACCCTATTTCTCACAGATAGAGTGCCGAGAAGTAGAATGCTGAGATAACAATCGATCCTTACCCATGCCTGACCAATTACTTACTTGGCTTCACGCTTAAGGCCTAGAGAGACTAATGCTAACTAACTTCACAACTCAATAATTATGGGCCAACCTCTCTAGTGTCTCGGCCAAGTAATACGAGACTACTTTTAAGGTATGCCAAATGACTGCATGCCAACTTCCCCCTGTAAAATGCACAGTTTTATGTTTTTGTACATGTTTATATTTATTTTAGTTATAAGCCCAATCCTTTAGGGTTTAAAGCCTTATACATTGTTTACAATTTTATCACTAGGGTTTAGAATGTATTATCAATAGTAACATTTGTAACAATACACATACAAAACATTAATGAAAACCTCCCTTTTAAGTCTTTTCTCTTAGAAAGCTCTCTCTTATCAGCTCTTATAAATCCCTTTAGTAAGGATTATGGCAGGCAACCCTATCACTCATACCAGTACGTTACATCTAGTAAGTTTTAGGTAGTGCAAAATCTAGCTGGTGCGTCATATCTAGTTTGATGGTTCATGGATTTGCTAAAACCCTCACTAAACCCATTCCATTTTCATTCCTTCGGTAAGATCGAACCCACCTCGATGGCCAGCCTTATCAGTTCTTAGCCATAGTCCGTATTAGGAGTAGTGGTGGTTGTCTTGAGTGCCACCAACTAAGCATTGAAAAGGGGTTAGTTTACAGGTTTTTGGATCCTATGAGCACAACCGTAGCATCAATTTTAATGGTAGAGTAGTGCAAGGTGGTGTTTTAGAAGGTGGTTGTGGTAGCCAAGCTTAGCTCTTGCATTTAAGGTCACAACATGGAGCAAGAATGGTGGCTATCAAGAGTGCTCATGTTGGGCAAGCTATTGGGATCGTTAGTTTCTTTTGCTAAAGGTCGTAAAGCTTAAAAATTTAGAGAGGGAAAGGTGGGTCACAACTTAGGGTTTCTAGAGTGAGAAAGCTCAAATTGAATCTTAAATTGGGTCCTTTGAGCTTTTTTTTTTTTGTCCCAATGTGATCCCTAGGTCCCCGTTTTATACTCTTATAGATTGAAACATGCATGGTAAGTTAACAATGGCTATGAATGAGGTAATTTAATATTAAATGGGTTTTGAATAAAAGTTTGAATTCATGGCAATTTGGGTGTAATTGGCTATCAAAATGCATTCCCCATGTCATGTTCTTTCCTAAAAACTGAACATGAAGCTTTAAGAATCAATGAAAAGTCAAGAATTAAGCTTCGTTTACTAGGAGCAAAATTTGCGCATTAAAGATTTTCTTCGAATTTCAAATTCATTTTGTCCCTAAAAAAATTTGCATCTAGATGAGATATTAGTATGATCCGAAGTAGGCCATGTAGAGAATAAGAATCTACTCTTAATTCATGTGTTTGCATACTGAAATTGCATGAAAAATTAAGGTAAAGTAAGAGGGTCGAGTGGGATGCGCAGTGGGAAACAAAGGGAAAGAGAAAGCAAAAGGCTACCAATATGATGCTACATAAACGATGTGATCCCTTAGAGGCTAGCCACATGTCAAGCTTGATATGTAGTATACTAGTTCTGCAACATGTGTCATTATCGAAGCCAACAAAATATGAAAGGCACAAAGTGCTTGTTGATGGCATCAAACCTAATACCTCTTACTACTTCCTTATTCATATCCAAGTGCTTAACCATGTAGGTTGTTAGCTTGTGCCCTAATTCTTATTCCAAATAAATTACACTTAAACCTTAAAGCAACCTGAAAATAAAAACCACATAAAAAGAAATAAATTGTTTTAAACCCAATGACCCCAAAATAACTCAAAATTCTTTTTCTTTTTTCCCTATAAAAAATAAGTAAATTAAATCAAATGAAAATAAAACAAATCTTATGTTACCTAAAAATTCAACTTTCCTAATTCTTTTGTATTTCTTTTTTCATTTTTCACTTTTTTCTCTTTTTTAAAAATATTTTCCTTTTTTTAATCTTTTATTTTTCAATTATGACACTTTTTTTTTTATTCTAAAAGAAACTCTACAATCAAAGATGGGCAAAAATGGGGTATCTATAAGCATTAAGACAAGGCTTTACATGATTAGCAAGTATCTTTGAGAAAATTTAGAACGTAAAATTACATAAATTAATTGGGCAAAACTGACCTAATTCTTTTAGACTATTCTCTTTTGGAATTAAAACTAAATCAATTTCATTCAAGGAGGAAGGGACGATACTTGAGTTCATAATATCCGAGATAGCTCCAAAAATGGATGGGCCGATTATATTCCAAAAAAGTCTAGTAGAAAACCCTAATGAAGCCACTAAGACCAGGAGATTTATGAGCCCATAGTTGAAAGGCAACCTCTTTTACCTCTTCTAATATCAGGTCTCTTAACAATTGTGAATTCATATCTTTCGTAACAATAAACAGCAAATGGACTAAGGCTTCTTAATAGTGAGATAATGATTCAGCTTAGAAAATTCTCGTATAAAGTCGGGTAAACAGACTTTTCAACTCATCTTCATTGTCAACACAATGACCAACTTCATCCTTGATCCAAAATATCTTGTTTCTAGCCCTATGGTTCATAGCAACTTAGTGGAAATACTTCATATTCCTATACCCAAAAGATACCCATTGTTATCTACTATTTTGCTTCTAGAAAACTTCTTCTCTATTCAAGGCTTCTTTAAGGGCTAATTAGATCTCATTCTCATGATCTTCAACTTCATCTTCAACCCTTTTGTTTTGCTTTTTTGCTAGAAGTTGGAATAATCGATCTACCTCCTTAAAGAAATTGGGGATAGCACAATTGTGCCATTATATTGGACTTCTCCTACACCTTTTTTAGGCTACACAACAAACCATTGAAATTTTCAGAGGAATTACTATCTTCCCAAATGTTCTCTACAATGTCTTGGCAACCATCTAAGGAGAACCACTTTGAATCAAATATGAAAAGATGAGGCCCTCTTATATCCTCTTTGGTGAGCTTAATTAACAAAGGAGAGTGCTCAACTTTTACAGTAGGAAAGGCCATCACTTGCGTATTCTACCAGGTCTCTAACCAAGCATTATTAGTGAAGCCATGATCAAGTCTTTCTTTGACCCTCCTCCTATCCTTCCTTCCATTACACTAGGTGAAGAATTTCCCTAATTACACAAATCAATTAAATTAGCCTCACTAATCATCTACTCGAAAGCAACAATTTGCAATATTGGCCGATGTAATCGACCACTCTTTTCTTCATTACAAACTATTTCATTCCAGTCGACTACACATAACCACAATTTTAGCTTATGCCACCATCCTTTTCCAAAATTGCGATTGTCAACCAACAATTAGGGGAGCATAAATTCAAGAGACTTGGAAATGTATCTTCACTTTGTCTAACTTCACCATTGTATCTAAGATGTTTTCTCTAGCTCACCTTACTTCCACATCAACATTACTTCTCTACTAAATTGCTAAGCCACCACTAATACAATGTGGTTCAACATAGAAGGAATAGTTGAATCTTAGCTACCTACAAATTTGTTCTACAAACTAACTCCCATTTTTTTTGTCTCAATGAGGAAAACTATACAAGTTCTAAGCTTTTTGCACACCTTAGCCAAGGTCTTCACTGTTGAGGATTGACCTAATCCTCTTACAGCAATTGGGCTACCAAACCTCTGACCCGCAGCTGAGTTCGAGGACTAGAGGAGCTAGCCTCAGTACAACAAATCCTTCTATTCCAACTAACCCCTACCAAGGCCGAGTATTTCCTTATCGAATGACTACCCATTTTTCTGTAGTATGCCAAATTGAGGATTACTCACTAGCGCTAAGCCAACCAATCACTCGGCATCTTCTTTGCCGAAAAAACAAGAAAGAGACTCCAGATTAACTAAGCTATCCTTGCTCGAACAAGCCATCTGTCCGTATATTTTTTTCGCATCTTTTAATGACCTCGCTAATGTAGTATCACCTCATATACAATATCATGTGCAGAATTCGTTGCACCAATGATGATTTTTCTTATATATTCATTTTTACCCTTTTGTATCTTTTACATTACTTCCTTAGGAAATGCCCTTTTGTCTTTTCCTTTTTAGGTAAGTTTCCCTAACTTATAAGTATAAATAACCTTGTACTTGTAGTTGGAAAGCATTAAATTAAATCATTCTTAATACACTTTTTGAGTACTTTTTTTTTCTGCGTAAACACTGTTTGTTTACTCTCAACATCACTCTTATTATTCCCCTTAAGTAAGGTTAAGTGGCGAGTAATCTTACCAAACCGATTCATGCATCATATCAAATTGTATCATAAGTTTTCAAAAGTTTCATTGGTGCATCATATCCTCTAAAACTGTTCATAGGTGTTGCTTACTATTTCATTCTTCATCTACCCTTTCATACTTTCCCCATTAATCCCTTTTTAAGCTTTCTACAAGCTTGGAATCTTCCAGTGATCGACCTTGTTTATTCTTAGTCACGGTTCACAACATCTTGGTATCAGAGTAAAGGTTTTGTGTGAATTATAGTTAGTTCTTCATGAAGTTTTGTTGTACTCCATTTTCTATGTGTGAAACAGAGCAAGTTACTATGTTCATTTGGCTGCTTTGTTGTTAATTGTTAACTGTTAACTTCTTGAAGCATTTGTTTGAGCTTTGAATCTGTGAGGAAAAATGACAAACCTAAATATGAATGTTGGTACAGATGATGACAATGGAGTTATCTACCATGGACGACAGTAGGGAACTCCCAGAAGCATTAATGAGAGGCTTAATGAGGTAGTTAACCTCTTAGTAAATATGACTCGAATTATTCATGCACTATCTTACCAACCCACTAAGGCTATACAAAACACTCCACAAGCTGCTCAACTTGTTAGAAGTTAGAACCCAGCTCGACCCGTTCAAGGTGGAGGAGTTGGCAGACGAGTGAGGCAAATGATAGACCTGAGAGAGCTTGATGAAGAGGAAGAAGAGTATTTTGAAGAGGAGCATATACGAATCCTTAGAGCATCCAACCATGTGAAGCTTCGAATTCTGAATTTCAATGGATTTAAGAATGTTGATGAGTACTTGAAGTGGGAAGAAAAGGTAAAGTGCGTGTTTGATTACTATTAATGTAAGGATTATAAGAAAGTAAGAACTGTTGCTATTGCATTCTCTGGATATGCCACCATGTAGTAGAAGAATTTTCAAGCCATGAGAAGACAAGAAGATTACTGAGAGATTAACATGTAGCTTGAGGTGAAGAGAGTGCTTTGAAATGGGTTTATGCTAGAAACTTATCACCAAGATACTTTCACTCAACTTCGGGAGCTGAGATAATGAGGCCGAACTATTGATGAATATATTCAAGAGTATCAAATGCTCATGATCCGTTGCGAAGTGGAGGAACCACCAACTTGAATAGTCTTAAGGTTCATTACTAGGTTAAGAGGAGACATTCGACATGTTGTATAGCTCTAATGATTTGACACCATGGATGAGGCTATTAGGATTGCCCAGTAAGTAAAGAAGCAAAGAAGGAGTCGAGTATTGGTGAGGATACCGGCTAGCTAACCCGGACAGGCAAGTCACCGAACTCTACCGAGTACTGAGTAGAGAAGGAAGGTTAATGTAAGAGCCAAGTAGAAAGGCCAACCAAATGATAAAGTGTCAACTTGAACTTATGAGAAGGGATAAGAGTTTGGTAGGAAAACTAGCTAGATCAAGTGGTTCAAGTGCTAGGGGTTCTGACATATAGCTACTTAGTACCCGAATCGATGGATAATGGTCATTAAGGGAGATATCCCAAAGCTAGAAGTGGAGAGTATAGATGAGGAACTCGAGGAGGAGGAGGTTCCTGCCAAGAAAGAAAGTGCCGAGAAAGAGCTGATTGAGAATGACGTGTTTTTTGAGGACTTAAATTGGTTACTCATAGTTGTCTGACGTACTATGAACATGGAACCCTCACGAGAGGAGGAGTAGAGAGAGAATTTGTTCCATACCATTTATAAGATGAATAATCAGATATGCGCCCTCATCATGGATAGTAAAAGCTGCACCAATATAGCATCAGCCAATCTTGTTTCAAAACTGAAGTTACCGACTATTGCATATCGAGGTCGTATAAGTTGCACTAGTTGAGTGAGAAAGAAGCATTACATGTCACTTGACAAATACTACTACCAGTCACTATAGGGAGTTACTTCGACCAGATTCTTTATGACGTACTACCTATGTACGCTTCCCACGTATTACTAGGAAGACTGTAATTATTTGACAAGAGAGTTATCCATGATGGCTACAAGAACACTTATATGTTCGAGAAAGGTGATTGAAAGATCATACTGAACTCAATGCCACTAAAAGAAGTTCACAAGTTGCAGACGAAACTTGCTCATAGATTGAAGAAGGCTTTGGTGATGAGTAAAGCCGAGCTCCAAGAGGCCTTTAATGCTGATGAGTCAACCCTCATGTTGGTCAGGTGACTATTGGAAATGAAGGAGCGGGGTGAGTTACCTTAAGAAGTTAAAGAGTTGTTAGATAAATATGCTGACCTGTTCTTAAAATGGTTACTTGAAGGGTTGCCCCCAGCTCGAGGCATAGAGCACTACATTAACTTAGTATCGAACGCTATACCGCTGAATAAGCCAGCTTATTGGATGAATCCCGAGTAGGCTTCTAAACTCCAATGTTAAATCAATGAGTTACAAAAGAAAAGCTATGTAAGAGAGAGTCTCAGCCCTTGTACTGTACCTACGCTTCTAGTGCTGAAGAAGGATAGAACCTGGCGGATGTGTGTAGACAACCAAGCTATGAACAAGATCACGATCAAATATAAGTTCCGATCCTGAGGCTAGAAGACATGTTGGATGAACTCAGTGGAGCCAAGGTCTTCAGCAAAATTGATCTTAAATCTAGCTACCATTAAATCCACATGAAACCAGGCAACAAATGGAAAACTGCGTTCAAGACATGACATGGACTTTACGAGTGGATGGTCATACCCTTCAATTTATTGAATTCCTCAAGCACTTTCATGAGACTAATGAACCATGTGCTGAGACATTTCATAAGGAAGTGTGTTGTGGTATACTTTGACAACATCTAAATCTACAGTACTGACATATCGAGTCATTGTGAACACATCAAAGCAATCCTGAATATCCTTTATGCCGAGAGACTATTTAGTAATTTAAAGAAATGTTACTTTTGCTAGGAAGAAGTGGTATTCTTGGGCTATATAGTTAGTAGAGGAGGCTTGCGAGTTGATGATGAAAAGATCCAAGCAATTGTTGAGTGGCCAACTCCTACTACTTATGCCGATGTGAGAAACTTCCATGAACCAGCTTCGTTTTACAGAAGGTTTATTAGGAATTTCAGCACCATCACCGCACCACTCACCGAGTTAACAAAGACGAACACCGACTTTCGATGGGGAGAAAGGGAGGAGAGGAGTTTTGCGAACATAAAAGAAAGATTGACCTTCACCCCGATGTTAGTACTACCAGACTTCAACAAAATTTTTGAGCTGGAATGCAACACATCGAGCATCAGAATAGGTGTTATCCTGATGCAAGAAAGCTGACCAATTCCATTTTATAGTGAGAATCTTCTAGGACTACAGCTAAAATATTCCGTATATGACAAGGAACTTTTAGCACTGATCTGAGCAATGTAAGTATGACAACAGTATTTATTGCCAAGAGAATTTGTCATATATACTGACCATGAATCGCTAAGGTACCTCCAAAGTCAAACCAAGTTGTCAAAGCAGCAAGTGAGATGGGTTAAATTCCTTGAGATTCAATTTTGTAATTAAGTATAAGCAAGGAAAGAGCAACATAGTTGCAAATACTCTTTCGAGGAGACATGCACTTTTATTAGAACTGCAGATCAGGCTGTTTGGGTTTGCAAGTATCAAAGAACAATACTCCGAGGATCTATACTTTGAACCCATAATTTTGCGATGTGTTAATGAGAGGACAGTAGACGAGTATCATGTAAAGGATGGCTACTTGTTCCGAGGTGGAAAATTATGCATGCCGACTTGTTCACTAAGGAAGCTATTAGCTAAGGAAGCCCTCAATGGAGGTCTCTCCAAACATTTTAGAGAAAGGAGGACCTATGAACTAATAAATGGCCTATTCTTTTGGTCGAGAATGAGAAAAGATGTATACCGAGTTGTCGAAAGCTGTGCCATATGCAAAAAGGCTAAGTGCCAAGCCGAGCAATGGAAAGCAATGCCCTTACCTATTCCCACGAGGCTGTGGACAAAATTGAGCATGGAATTTGTCTCAAACTATCGCAAACTACCCAAGGTAAAAATTCTGTAATGGTCGTCGTAAATAGGTTCAGTAAGATGACACACTTCATACCCCACAGGAAAATTAACAACGCTTCGGATATTGCTTTTCTCTTTTTATAGGAGATTGCAAAGATACATAGCTTGCCGATGAGTGTAGTCTCTAACAAAGACTTGAAGTTCTTGAGCCATTTCTGGAGAATCTTGTAGTATCAGCTAGGAACCAAATTACTTCTCAGTACCTTATGTCACCCCCAAACTAATGGCCAAACAGAGGAGGTTAATCATACTTTAGGGTCACTGCTTCGAGCTGCAGTAGATAAGAACTTGACTGATTGAGACATTTGCCTACCAATAGTCAAGTTCACCTATAACCGAACAGTATATAATACTACTAAGCAGACTTCCTTCGAGATAGTCTATGGGTTTAATCTTGAGTTACCCCTCGACCAAACCCCTGTACCAATACCTGCGCAAGAGGACCCTGACACATCGACCAGAGCACAATCCCTTTAACACATCTATGATAAAGTCACTTAGTATATCGACCAAGCTGCCAAAAGAATGCGAGAAAAGACCAAGGGGAGGAACAAATTTTCTATAAGAGCAGAAGGACCTTTCAAAATCCTTCAAAAGATCAGTGATAATGCCTACAGGTTGGAATTGGCCCGAGGACTATGGGGTTTTTTACGCCTTTAACATTGCTGACTTCAGTCCGTATTACCCTGACGAAGAATTAAGCAAACACCATTGATCCCAATTCCAAAATAACCCTGGGGGAATGATAAGAATCAGGTTATTAGACCTCTAACCCGCAACCAAGCCCGAGGACTAAAGGGGTTGGCATGATGAATCCTTCTATTCTAATCAATCCCTATTGAGGTCAAGTACTTTCTTACAGAGTCACCCTTCATGTTGAGCCGTATGACTGCCCATTTTTCTGTAATATACTGAATTAAGGATTACTCACTAGCGCTAAGTCGACTAATTACTCGGCATCTTCCTTATCAAGAAGCCGAGAAAGACACTATGGATTGACTAAGCCATCCACCCATACATTTTGTTCTCATCTTCTAATGACCTTGTTAGTGTAGCATCACCATGTGTATAGTATCATGTGCAAATTCTGTTGCACCAATGATTGTTTTTCTTATATATTCATTTTTACCCTTTTGTATCTTATATATTACTTCCTTAGGAAATTCCCTTTTGTTTTTTCCTTTTTAGGCAAGTTACCCTAACTTATAGGTATAAATACCCATGTACTTGTAATTGGAAAGCATCAAATCAGACCATTCTTAATACACTTTTTGAGTACTTTTTCTTCCTTGCATAAACACTATTTGTTTACTCTCAGCATTACTCTTATTCTTTTTCTTAAGCAAGGTTAGGTAGCGAGTAACCTTACCGAATTAATTCATGCATCATATCATATTGTACCGTGAGTCCTTCGAAGTTACATTGGTGCATCTATCCTCTAGAGTTGTTTGTAGATTTTGCTTACTATTTCATTCTTCATCTACCCTTTCGTACTTTCCCCATTAATCCTTTTTTGAGCTTTCTACAAGCTTAGACTCATCCTGCGACCGAACCTCGATAGCTCTAACTTAAGAACATCATAGCAATTAGCTAGCTATATTAAGCCAACCATTGGAGCCTATGAAATTTGATGTTGCTTCTTTAATATGAACTTTGACTAATTTCACAAGAATGTTACGTCTAGCCATACCCTTCCTACAATATGATGGGAATCAACCCCTCGGACCAATCACGTGTAATGAGCTAAAGAACTCTAAGGACTCACTCAGAGGATACAAACTCTATGCCATAGCCAAGAAGGGGATTCCAATCATGAGTTGATCTCCTGTTAACCTGACTAACAGATCTTTAAATGTATCAGATTTGCCCCTATTCAATAGCAACACTTTATCCTAGGAAATAGCTTAAGAGTAGGTAAGGCAAGCTCTTGATCCAACCACAAGCATCCGACTTCGAATCAAGTTGACTTCTCTTTAGAAGAACTAATTGGTCCCGACCTGATCTAGATCAGGTCGGCCCCTAACTGTAACACTTTCCTACTTCCGCCTACTTTATATGATATTCCTAATGTTCAGCCACCAAATGACACATGTCTGCTGACACAATATTCCAAAATGATTCTTTTCTCTTCCGCACTAAATTTTCTTTGCCCTTTTTGGCCCTTTTAGTATTATTTATGTAACCTAGTCGTAAAATACCCTTTTATCTTTTTATACATATAAAGTAACCCTAATGGATGGGTATATAAACCTCTACTTTCTTGTATGCAAACAATGATCCAATCAATATAGAAATTATTCAACTTTGAGCAACTTTAGTGTTCTCGTTATCATTCAACTCTTATCTATTCCCTTTAGTAAGGAGTAGTGGCGAATAACCCTTCAATTCGAATTGGTGTGTCATATTTGGCGGATTGTTTGCCACGTAGGATCAAGTGGTACATCATATCTATTCGATAGCTGCCTAGACTTTGCCAACTTTTTCTCTATTTGTTTTGGCTTCCTTCATTGTGGTACCTCTCCATATGTTCGACCCTAGAGACACATCAGCTTAGCTAATATTAAAGCACAGTTCTACAAGGGAGTGTATGAAATTATAGTAAAGTTTTAGTTCGCTTTACTGTTAGTGGCTACTGTATTCTTTCCATAGCTACTATAGTATATTAGTGTGATAACAAGAGTGGTTTTATCGTTACTTAGTTTTTACTCTATTTCTTATTGTGAAAACAAAGCAAGTTTGTTTCTATTATATTTAAGTGACTATTAAGTATTGAAGTTGATAGCAAGTTGTTAATTCGCTTGAGAAGTATTGTACCATATCAGATTCAAGTGTTCAGGGCATCATTAATGACCAGAGCAGTGGTGCTCAACTTAGTCGTAGTCATGATGGTAGCAATACCCTAAGATCAGCTGACGACAAACTTGATAGACTCACAAACCTTGTTAAGAGTCTAGTCACCACAATACAAGTTAATAGACAATATCCCCAAGGTATGTAGCAGCAAAACTTGTAGGAAGATACCCTTGAGAGACACTATGGCCAAGGCAATTGAACCAATCGCCCAATTCGATTGCCACGAGCTGGAGGAGTGGTAAATCGAGCCGCTAGATGAAGACTGGAGTTAGAGGAGATTAGGGAAGATGATGAGGAGCTGGATCTTAAAGGGTTTAGTGAAGAAGAAGTTGATTATTGTAGAGCATAAGGACGAGAATGTCGAGTTCCTCGAGGGCTAGATAATGTCAAGGTGCAAATCCCACCCTTTGATGAAAGTGGAGATGTAAATGAATATTTAGAGTAGGAAGAGAAAGTCAAGAAAGCATTTGAATGTTGTAGGTATGAGGATGCGGTCAAAGTCTAACTTGTTGCATTGGAGTTTATTGGGTATGCCACTATATGGTAGAATAATCTGAATACAACTAGAGCAAGAGATAGAAAATGAGGCGTTAGAACTTGGGATGAGATGAAAAGGTTATTAAGAGGTAGATTTGTACCCAAGACTTACCTACAAGATACATTTGCAAAGTTACAGGAGCTTTGCTAAGGAAGCCGATCTATTGATGACTACGTAAGAAAATTATAATGTTAATGATTTAAGCCAATGTGGAAGAACCAGAGGCTCGTACCGTATTGAGATTCATTTCTAGGCTCAAGTATGAAATTTGCAATGTCATAGAAGTATAGAATTTTTATATACTAGAAGAGGCCATTAAGATAACGTAAAGGGTCAAAAGGCAAAGAAGAAGTGTTCCAAGCCAACCTAGGCCGACATTCTTGGAAGCTCTAGTACTACACCAACCTGATCAAGTTGAGCAAAGGAAACCAATCAAGGCTGAGGATGGGAATGACTAATTTAAAGATAGTCGGGCAAGCCAATTGGGCCGAGTTGGTCATCTAGGCCGAGTCAAGAGAAAGCTACCTCTGAGGATATATGAGAAAGGGCAAATCTCTGGATGGAAGACTAGCAAAGTAAAATGCTTTAAATGCCTAAGCTTCAGACATATGACCACTGAGTGTCTGAACCGACGTGTCATGGTACTCCAAGGAGATATAGTAAAAGTACCGACGAAAGCAAGCCCAAGAGAGATGATGGAAAACCCAAGGCCAAAGAGGAAGAAGGGACTTGTATCTATGCCGACTAGGGAGAAGTGGTGACTCTAGTCTCAAGATGAGTACTGAGTTCCTTACCGAAATCTAAAGAGGATTAGAGGGAGACTCTATTCCACATCAAAGGCCAATTATGCATGACCATAGTGGATAGAGAAAGCTGTACTAATGTGGTTATGCAATCCTTTGTGCAAAGATTAGGCCTATCAACCTCAAAGCATCCTCGACCTTATAAGCTACATTGGCTTCATGATAAGGATGCTTTGCAAATGACTATACCGTTCATTATTGGGAATGTGTACAGGGATAAAGTAATTTATGATGTTGTCCCCATAGGAGCTTCACATCTACTATTTAGACAACCATGGTTATTCAACCAACATGTTACATACGATAGGTATAAGAAAACCTATATCTTTGTTAAGGATGGAAGGAAGATTATGCTACAAACCATAACCCAATCTGATAGGATTCAAGGTACCAACCCAACCTGACTGCCAAAGCTAAGCTCATCTACTTGCCAACTTATTCTATTTGCTGAGTTAAATGACATTATTTCTCGTAGAAAGAGTGTCAAGAAGTAGAATAACCGATCTTCACCTATGCCTGATAATTACTTACTCAACTTCATGTTATGCCAAGATATTACGTTTTTGAGAATTGGATCCACTGGACAAGACACAGAGAGACTAGTGATGACTAACTTATGTTTCCAAGAGTTAGATCCACTCAACAAGACACAGAGAGACTAATGCCAACTAACTTTAGAACTTGACAATTATAGGCCGTCCTCTATAGTATCTTGACCAAGCAATGCAATGCTACTTTCAGGACATGCCAAATGACTGCATGTTAAGTTTCCTGTAAAATGCACAATTTTGTATTTTTGTACATATTTGTCATTTTTTATTTATGGGCCCAATTCTTTAGAGTTTAAGGCCTTATACATTATTTACAATTCTACTACTAGGGTTTAGAACGTACTATAAATAGTAACATTTGTAATAAAATAGACAGAGAAGATTAATGAAAGACCCTTTAAGTCTTTTCTCTTAGAAAGCTCCCTCTCTTACCAGCTCTTATTAATCCCTTTAGTAAGGATTATAGCGGACAACCCTATTACTCGGATCTGTGCGTCACATTCGATGAGTCTTAGGATATGTAAAATCTAATTGGTACATTATATCTAGTTAAGTGGCTCATGAATTCGCTAAAACCCTCACTAAACCCACTTTATTTTTCATTCCTTCAGCAGGATTAGACCCATGCCTTACAACCGGCCTTATTTGTCCTTGGCGTTGTTTGCAATACCATCCTAAGTAAATGAAACCCTTAACTAGCTAACCCAAGCTAGTAAAAAGAAAACCTTAATTATGAGCTAAAGAGAATTCTGATCTGTTGAGAAGGCTGATGAACCAATGTTCTTATTGGTTAGAAGATTAATGGAGATGAGGAAGTTACAGGATATCCCAAAAGAGATCCAAAGTTTGCTAAACGAGTTTTTTGGCCTGTTTAAAAAAGAACTGCCTAAGGGATTGCCACTAGTCTGAGGCATAGAGCATTGTATTGATTTGCAGCCAGGCACTGTTTTACTAAACTAACCCGTATACGAGATGAATCCTGAGCAGGTTACTGAGCTGAAAAGACAGGTGAATGAACTCATAAAGCAAAGATATATGAGGGAAAGCATGAGCCCTTATGCTATGTCAGCTCTGCTTGTTCTAAAGAAAGATGGGTCGTAGTGTATGTGCATCGACAGCCGGGCAATCAACCAAATTATTATCAAGTATAGATACCCGATATCGAGGCTTGATGATAAGTTAGATAAGCTTCATGATACCAAAATATTTTTTAAGATTGATCTATAAAGTGGCTATCACCAAATTCGCATAAAGTTAGGCAATGAATGGAAGATTGCTTTCAAGACTAGACATAGACTCTACGAATAGTTGGTTATGCTATTTGGACTTACTAATGCACTAAGCATATTCATGAGGTTAATGAACCATGTAATGCGACCCCTAATTAAGAGATTTGTAGTCATATACTTTAATGACATATTGGTATAAGGTGTCAACCTAAACGACCATGTTCAACATCTTCGCGAAGTATTTAGTATTTTGCAAACTGATAAGTTGTATGAAAATGTGAAGAAGTGTATGTTCTGCTAAAGAGAAGTGATATTCTTAGGGTTTGTAGTATCAGGGGAAAGGATCTAAGCAGATGAGGAAAAGGTCCGAACCATTTTGGAATGGCTAATGCCAAAAAATGTCACTAAGGTCCAAAGTTTTCACGACCTAGCTTCCTTTTATAGGAAATTTATTAAGGACATCAGTACAATAGCTACCCTATTGACCGAGTTGACAAAGAGGAGTAAAGGATTCAAGTAGAACAATCAAGCTAAACATAGCTTTAGAGAGATCAAGAAAAAACTCACCTCGGCACTTGTCCTATCACTACCAAATTTTGACAAGCCCTTTGAATTGGAATATAACGCATCAAGAGTTAGAATTGGTGCTGTCCTGATGCAAGAGCAACGACCCATCGCCTACTATAATGAGGAACTAAGTGACCCAGCCCTGAACTATTCTATATATAAAAAGGAGCTGTACTCCCTTTTTCAATCCCTCGCTGTTTGACAACACTATCTACTACTATGAGAGTTTGTTATTTACATTGACCATAAATCATTAAAGTATCTTAGGAGTTATAACAAACTCTCAAAGAAGATAAGTGCAAATGTTCTCGTACGTCATTTGACATAAGAAGAGAAGTGCAAATGTGGTTGCTGATACTCTATCATGACAGCAAACCTACTAGCCACTTTGCAAATAAAATTATTGGGATTCTCACTCATCATTGGGTACTATGCTACTAACCCTCACTTTGGTCCTGTTGTTGAATAATGCTGAGAAGGGGTAGTTGTTAGAGGATATTAACTTAAGGACAGCTATCTGTTCAAGGACCGCAGGCTATGTATTCCAAACCGTTCTACGTGTAAGCTACTGATCAGGGAAGCCCATAGCAGAGGATTATCAAGTCACTTCGGAGAGACCAAGATAGCCAGTCTACTATTGAAGGAGAACTTCTATTGGCCAAGACTGGCCAAAGATGTCTACAGGATAGTTAGCAGTTGTGAAGTGTACAAGCGTGCTAAGGGGAAGAGAGAACCCTATGTAGTGGACCACTTCAGTAAGATGGCGTACTTCATTTCATATCATCGAACTAACAATGCCCTATACACTGTTGATTTGTTTTTGTAAGAGATTGTTTGACTACATGAAGTACCAAAGACTATTATCTCATATCGGGACACAAAATTTTTTAACTACTTTTGAAGACTCTTTAGAGAAGACTTAGAACTAAACTTGTATTCAACTCCAGTAATCACCCTCAAACTGATAGCTAGATTGAAGTGGTAAACAAGACGCTAGATAATCTGCTCAGAGTTGTCATAGGAAAGAACTTGTAGGATTAGGACTTATGCCTCCTTGTTATAGAGTTCACATACAACCGAACCATCCATAACATTATTGGGAAGACCCCATTCAAGGTTTTCTACGGCCTTAACCCACCGCTATTCCTCTAAATATAATCAGTACCTCAGTAGCTACTAAAGAGAGTCAATCTGGAGTCAACCGAGCCCTAGAATTGCATAAGCTACACCAATCTGTAACCAGAAAGATCGCCAAGTTCAATCAAAGACAGTAAGAAATTGGTAGTCGAGGCCATTGAACTGTTTCTTTCCACCCAAGAGACTTGGTATGAATACATTTCAGCCAAGAACAATTCCCACACTAAAGACAAAACATGCTATTTCCCTAAGCTGATGGTCCATTCAAGGTCTTAAAGAAAATCAACCGCAGTGCTTACTAAATCGAGTTGCCTAATGACTATGGAGTTTCTTCCACCTTCAATGTATTCGATCTGATCCCTTACCGGCTAACAGAAGAAGACCCTATAAGCACCCCAGAATAAAGAGTAAAGACTGCTCTAGATTTGAGGATAAATCTTTTTTACCCCCATGCAAATTATAGGAATCAAACCCTAGGATCGATTACATACAGCCGAGTTAGAGGACTCTAAGGACTCGCTCGAAAGATACTAGCTCTCAGCCATAGCTAAGATGGGGATTCTTATCCCGAGCTAATCTCTTACCAACCTGACTATCAGATCTTTACATGTATTAGATCCACCCCTGTTCAACAATAATGCTTTATCCCAAGAGGAAGCCTAAGAGTAGGTAAGGCGAGCTCCCGATCCAACCACAAGCAATTGACCTCAAATCAAGCTGACTTCTCTTTAAAAGAACTAATTGGTTCCCGACCTGATCCAGATCAGGTCGACCCCTGATTGCAATGATTTCCTGCTTCTACCTACTTTGTATTATATTCCTAATGTCCAACTGCCAAACGATACATGTCTTCTAACATAATACTCTAAAATAATTCTTTTCTCTTCTACACTGAATATTCTTTGCCCCATTTATCCCTTTTGGTATTATTTATCTAACCTAGTTATAGAATACCCTTTTGTCTTTTCATACATGTAAAGTAGCCCTAATGGATGAGTATATAAACCCTCATTTTCTTGTATACGAACAATGATCCAATCAATATAGAAATTGTTTACTTTGAGTAACCTTAGTGTTCTTATTATCATTCAACTCTCATCTATTCTCTTTAGTAAGGAATAATGGCTAATGACCTTTTAGTTAGGATTGGTGTATCATATGATTTGGGAGATTGTTGGCCAAGTAAGATCGAGTGGTACATCATATCCATTCGGTAGCTGCCCAAACTTTGCTAACCTTTTCCCTATTTGTTTTGGTTTGCTTCATTATGATACCTCTCCGTATATTCGAACCCCGAGACACATCACTATACTATACCCCAACTTGGTGATTTTGCATTTTCCTTACCTTTAAACATTTTTCCTTAACTAGCAGTCTCATATCCTTACTTTTCTTCAACAAAACAACCTCTAATCCTAACTCACTTCTTGAATCCCTTCCTCTTTTTAACAGTAGCAAGCTCATATCAACCAAAGGGGGATCAAATTGTCTTGCCAAACAAATCAGAAGTAAAGGGTTCTCGAGCATGTTCAAAATTAGGATTGGTGAATTATGTGGTTTTGATGATTGGGCCTACGAAACATTGTAAGTGATGTACCTTACGATTTTAGTAATCACTAGAGCTTACCATAAGAGATAAAAACTAAGTGGGTCCTTCGAGGTATTAAAGAAAAACAAAGGAAGAAGTTGGCAGACTGGCTATAGTAGCTTACATAAAGCTGCTCAGAGGATATTACTCACCAATAGACACAACATGACTTGACACTTCACTTAATATAATACACAAGCTAATATCCACTCGGCCCTAATCTTAAGCTACTCGGCAAGATGAAATAAAAGTGTACAAAAAATATGGCTACAAAGAGAAGGGATTATTTATAGTAAGTCCTTGGGGCAACAATACAAATAAGGAAAATTACAAGAAAACATACATGAAAAAGAGATTTCTAGTACATACAAAAAGGGTAAAAAGGATAAAAAAAAACAAAAAGGAATAAAAGTGCAGTGTTAAGTAAAAAGGACCGATGGCAACTCGTTAATAGTTCTATACTAAGGAATCTTTCAGCACAACAGCTGAGCCGAATCATGACATGGCGATATAAGGTGTTGTCAAGACGAATAAGGAATGCCATAAGCATAAGGGTTTGGCTGAAAGAGAAGTACTCATCCAGAAGGGGCCTATGTCTTGGCACTCGGTAAGTTGCTCTCAATACTTAGTAAATAGTCCTCGACACATGAGTTATTAGCAACGGCGTAAGGGTTTACATAGAGCAAGGTGTAACTGAGCTGAGTTCCTAAGGAGTTCGCCACTGTTCCTTAGTGTACTGTTTCTCGTCCTTAGCAAATTGATGAAAGAGAATCCTCCTGGCAAGAGATTGAAGGCCTTAAAAACATGTGCAAGTAAGAGGGTTAGAGGTCGGTAATTCATCAACAAGGATTTGGGAAGTACTATGAGGTATGGGGTGAAGCTTACTAGAAGTTTAGGGGATGAAGAAAACACTACACATAGGGGAAGTTAATTGTGAGTATAAGTCTTTAGGGAATTCAAATTTAGGTTTTGTGCATATGGAGTTAACAATGTTTTAGGGGGTTTCAAAAGGGATGACGTTTGGTCAGCTTTAGGAAGTTTGGGTTTACGTGTAAATCATGTGAGTTGAGTACTTCACCAAATAATGTTAGAAGGGCTAGGGGAAGAGCTAAGTAGAATTGCTGAAGATAATTTAAAAGTGGTCCAAGGAAAATAGTTTTTCTACCCGAAAAGGTGCCTCAACATGCTAAGATAATTGTTTCTCCATTCCTCTAATCGCTTTCATACACGTTCTCTCCCTGTTCACATGACTTCCAAAATTATAGCTAATGGGGATAGCCACCTTATCCACTCCTTCGGCGGTTGCTGCAAGAGATCTCTGTAGATGAAGTAAGCTACCTCCACTTCTTCCTCCATCTTCTCAGGTAATATTCTGATATTTTCCCAAGAAGTGGTTGGAGCTCTTAGCTATGGTCTAAAACGTTTAGCTTGCTTTAATTATGGGGGGTCAACTACACATCTGCATCTTTGACCTTCTTAATGGCAACCAACGGCTTGGACATGTCCAAAGCAATTCTAACTCTCAAAAAATCATGAACTAGGGAACTGTAAACCTCAATCGAGATAACATTCCCCAAGTAGGAAGCAATAATCCGAGCATTCACATTCGTCATCATTTTTAGAGGACGGCCTAACAAATGGACCTCAAAAAGAACAGTGGCTAAAGATAATTCCTCTGTGTTCTTGCTTCTATCCCATCTTCCCAAGACAAACAGGTTGCCCATCACAAACTAAGGTTTAAACTCACTTATCTTATTTAGCATAACTTCCGAGCCCAACTTGCAAACGAACAAATTGTTTTTCAAGCCAACAACTCCCACCTTCTTAAACCGCAACCATGCCTTGACCATAATGTTGAAGACAGCCGCTCGGTTCACAAATTTATGAGAAAATACCCTCCCCACAAGTATATATTCCTCCTCTATTCTCTCAAACTGCAGAGTGATAACGAAATTCGGGCTTTTTGCCGGACAGATGGAGTGCATGTCGATCTGTTGTTAGAGGCGACATATCGAATACCTACACCAGGAAACGAAATACAACGCAGATTAAGTAAATGTTAGAGGACTAACGATAGATAATGTGAACAGTTTGACAGATAAAAGGAACAGATAAGAGCGATAAAGAGACCCACGGACTAGGAAACTAACACTTTAACTGACCTTATAACAAACTTAATATCAGAAAAGTGGACAGCAAAGAAAAGCACAAGGCTATGCCTGGTACCAAGACAACAGTATACTATCCCATGAAGAGATGGATGGGACTCTCATGCTAGAGAGAGGATGTGCGACTCCTAGATTTCAAAGAAGAAATGAAAATAAACATGGTATTAATGAAGCATTTTTGGCCTTTTTTTCACTATAGCTTTATACGTTTGAACAAATAGTAACAGATGAATCAGAGGATAACTCGATTTTGAATCAAATTGACTACATTGTGAATAATTAGTGTAATGCACAGTTAATTCACCCTTTAGAAGAAGATAAAGTTAGAAATGCAATATTCCAATTAGGTGGCTTGAAATCTCCCAATCCTGACGGGTTCAGTGGTATATTTTACCAATCACAATGGCAGCTCATTGGTACCTACATCTTAGAAATAGTCAAGAATTTCATGCTTTTATGTACTTTTCCTCCACATTTTGATAAAATAGACATAGTTCTTATTTTAAAAGTCATTTTCCTTGAAGACATTTCTCAGTTTTGACCAATTAATATATTAAATTTCACTTATAAAATGATTTTTGAAGTCCTATCTAATATATTACAGCCCTCATTAAATAGTATTATCTCCTAATTTCAAAGTGCTTTCTTTCTAGATTGACTAATTCAAGATAATGTCATTATGTCACATGAGTTGTTTCATTATCTTAAGTTGAATAAAAAGAGGAAAGAACACTTTTGTATTGTTAAGTTTGATATGGCGAAATCATATCACAGGGTAAAATGGTTCTTTCTAGAGGCAATAATGTCTAAGATGGGATTTTTTTTATGTATCAATTTCTTAGATAATGAAATGTGTTGAATTAGTTTCTTACAACTTAATAGCGGATGGGAAAAAGGGTAAACCATTCTAATCCTATTAGAGGCATTAGACACAGCGATCCATTTTTGCCTTATTTATTTATCATAGTATCGTATTGTTTGTCAAAGATGATAGAAAAGGTTAGTTTAAGAAGATTTTGAAAGGCACTAAGATTAAGACTAATCCCATTATCATCCACTCATTCTTTATAGATGATTATTTGTTTTTCTTAGAAGCTAATAGGCAAAATATTAAGCCTCTTAGGGATATTCTTGATGCCTATTGTCATGTGTGAGGTTAAAAAGCAAATTTCAAAGCACTCCTATGGTATTTAGCAAGTCATCTTTGCGAGAGTTAACGTTTTGATATAGTAATGAGTTGTGGATAAATATTCAAAATAATCTTAGAAGATATCTGGTTCAAGGTTTGCCAATTAGTTGAGGAAGGCTTAAAAGTTAAGCTTTAACTTTTGTTAAGAATTTATCCAAAAATTGCAAGGATGCAAGAGAAATTTGTTGTCAAGGGAAGGAATAGGGGTCATGATTAAATCAATCGCATATGCAATCCCCTCTCGTTCTATGAGCACTTTTTAGTTTCCCTAAAATATAGTGCACGGAGGTGAATGGTTTAATATCAAATTTTTAGTGGGGGGAGAATGAAGGGGGAATAAGATACATTAGAAGAATTGGTTGGAATTTTCAAAATCAAAAGAGAGTATTAGGTTAGAATTTAAGCATTTCCAATATTTTAATCGACCTCTACTAGGGAAATTAACATGGAGGATTTTACAAAATCTTAGCGCTCTTTGTGTGTGGTTGCTAAGAAGTATTTATTTTCTAAGTTTGGACCGTTTGGATGCAAAGAAGTGGGGGGTAAGCCATCTTGGGGATGGTAGAGTATTATTCGAGGAATAGATGCTATAACAAGGGAGTTATTGCGGCAAGTGGATGATGCAAAATCGATTCTCCTTTGGAAACATCCACGGATTCCTTTTCTTCACAGTTTTACCTTACCGTCTAGAGATATGGAGCCTTCCTTACAACATATGAGGGTTGAGCAGCAGTTGAATAAGTCAGACGGTATTTGGAATTCTGTTACGCATTTACTGACCAAGTCAGGGAGGACAACTATCTTTAACATCCCTGTCCTGCTCATTTTAAGGATATGTTAAATATGTTAATATGGCCTAGAGAAAGATCAAGGAATTGCAATTGACAGGAGAGTGCGAAAGTTTATGTAGTGCCTCGATTGCCAACCAAATTATAAGCATCACTCATGGCGCTAGTTTAAAGATTTTTTGGTGACTAAATTCAATTTGTTTTGCTAGCAAATTGCTTCTACTCCTTCATGTGCTTTTCATGCAGCGAATGAGACAACCGAACATTTATCTTTTCAATGTAGTTAGGTTTGGGTTGTTTGGTTTGCAACTCTCAATGTCAAAATTGGAGATTGTGATACTTCAAGGATAGATTTGTGGATTCAGGATGTTGTTCACTCTACACAAATGATGGGTTTTGACTCAAAGGAGTTTATGGCGGCCACTGCAAAGGTTCTCTAGCAAGTTAGGGTACATCGAAATCATTGTATTTTCAATAATTATGTACATAATCTAGATGTTGTCATGAAAACGGTTAACGGACATGTTTTCTTCAAATCTTTGTGTGACAATGTACGGGCCACAACTCATTACTATGGGTGGAAACTTGTAGAGCTTAAGACAGATCCACTAAAGGTAGTAAAGCATATTTCTACAGGATGGGGTCGATCTTTGAAGACTTTTGGGATGGTTAGTGATATCCTAGTCTTAAGTGTTCCTTTTCTTTTATCCATCATGAAGCTAACATGTGTGCTCAATGGATAGGTACCCAAGCTAAAAATGGGATGTGTTGTAGTTTTTGGATTTATCATCCTCCATCTTATTTGTTGTTTTTTGATGTTTGTGAATGGTGCCTTTAGGCTTTTGGATGTATGACGTTGGTTCATCCAATGAATTTTTCAATCCGATAAGAGAGAGAGAGAGAGATCTATCTTGTAGAAATGAATTCTAAGCTATATATTTGATACCGATCCTAAAATCCATTCAATTACACAAAACTTTACAAGTTTAGAATGAATACAACTAGCTATTTTTACTTGCCACGATAGGCTTCAAATTAAGGGAGGAAAAAATTGCATACATAAATATCATAAATTACAATATGCCAAGAGGTCGTACATGATCAAACAAATGGAGCTTTTATTTATTTTCCGCCTTATTCCCATACATCGATTATATAGGATACCAATGTATCCATCTGTCAAACATCTCATAGCATTCTCTGCGATAGAATTCAGGAGCTGTATGACCTGCACCCTGTTGTAAAATTATTGTCAAATGTTAATTCACTCATCCACCTAAGATAAATAGTTGCTTGGTCTAGGAATAAAATGAATATGTGCATCATGAAGAACTTCAGAAGGCAACTTATCAGCTACTATTTTATGGCTGGAACAAGATAGAGGCAGGGATATGATTATTAACACGTGATCTTCACCCCTAATTTAATTGCTTCCAAATTACTGGAATGTTCATCTTCTTTATTCTAGGACTACATATTTGTTTGTTTTCATTTAAGCTTGTGAGAAAAAAGTAAAATATATGAAATAAGTACAGGTTACTTGCCTTGATCGTAGTATATGTTAATCGGAATCCATTTTCTGAATATTTCTTAGTGTACCTGTTAACATATAAATGGAGTTTAGGCACTTTGATTTCAAAACTAGAAGGGTAAGGGGGGAAAAGAAGATTGAAACTAAGGAAAACATACCCTGCAACTTGGCCATCGACGAACCAAGGATGCCAATCTTTATCGATCGTCAAGTTTAGAGATTTGATCCACTCCACAGTGCCCACAAATGGAACAACCAAGTCGCGATCACCACTGTAATAGCATGGGAACGATCATCAATTGTATGTCCGATTTACGTCTTGATTAGCGTGGTATTTAGACTTATAAAGATCGGTGCACCCCCATAAATGAATTTTAGAACTAGGAAGTAGTAAATTGATTACCATTCAACTAAGACTTCCAGGCCAAGCTTGCTGAGTTCTCGATGAACGTAAACAACACTGGGGCGGTCTTTTGTATATGCCAGGCTCATGTTGCACCTCTTCCAATCTCGAACAATTCCCTATTGAATTTGCAAATGAAATGTCAGGAATATTATTAGCATACGAGTGTTATAAATTATAAGGACACGCGAAGAACCAACCAATCGAACGCTTAAAGCCTTCTGGACCCTGATATCATTTGACCACATGTAGGAGAGAGCATAATTGAATGTCTGCAGAAACAAGTGAGCTTCTCAATCCTGGATATGTCTAAGCAAAAGCAACATTCACATGAGAAGCATAAATGTTTCCTGCGATCGGATTTTACCCGACACCAGAATTCAGGAATTCTTGGAGGTGAAAGAATGAAATTCGATCGAGTCTCTTGTACTGATCTACGACCGATTTCTGGGTTCATCTTTGGGGAAGCGAAAACACACTTTGGTTCCAAGATTGCGTTTGTGAATATATCTTGAAGACACTACAATTCCATACATAGTCCAAATTGGTGTGAAAAACGTTGTGAATGATCGATCAATGTATTTTGTGAGGATCTTTATTCTCTTACCATTTCTATCGAAGCAAGAGTTTCCACGCACTTGGTGTTTGATGGATCAACATCCACATAGTTTTCGTTGCAGCTTGTTTTTGCTGACTAAAGAAAGTGTAGTCATCGAAATTAGCAGTGAAAAGCTTGAACTATGAACAACAAAAAAGTAAGACAAAGTGGAAACTAACAATCATTGATGAGATTTATCAACATTTTGGTCACTAATTAAATGCTAGTACTTCTCTTGAAGAATAAAGGCTAGTAAAGAAGGTTAAGTACCTCGTAAAGTTCATCAGAAATGAGTGCCATCCGGTGAGCAAATATAATTTTTGAGTTTTCATCAATGACTGAATCTGTTCGCGGACTCCCAATAAGATATCCCTGAATATCATTGTATGCCATTTTAATTCGATATATCTATATATTCAAATCTGTATTAGCGAAAATGTGCAATATTTGTTGCTACTGTACCTTGAGATTCAAACGCGGTTTAACTTCGTCTTTATTACCTGCAATTTCATCCCAAAAATCAATCATGTTTACTGAAGATGACATTTAAAAAGAAACTGGAGATGGCGTCTAGTAAAAAATTCGTACCATCAACGACGTGCTTAACTACTAGTGGAACAATTATGCCCGAATAAGAATCACCACCAATAAAAAGTTGAACGGCAAGAAATTGCGGGTGTGCAATCACCCACTACAACATAGGAAAATACTAAGTCACATACACATTATATACAAACAGCGTAAGTAATACTTGAAATTATCTTATAAACCATATTGAAATATATTATTAGCTTAATTTATTGAAGCGTTTCCTCGTTTTTTTTTTTTTTTTGCTCTATTTAGTGAACACGAACCTTCCTGAGGAACTTGTATGCTTGTAATGCGGCACTTGAATCTGAGGAATACCAACCAGCATCTGTGGTTGAATAGGAAAAGCCAGTTCCGACCGGTGAATCCAAAAATATAATGCTAGCTGTCTGAAAAGTCAAGATGTAAAACCGATTACATACACACCACAATGAAAAAATCTTCAATTAGAACACTAGAAACAAGGCACCTTTGTCCATGCATATTCATAGTATCTCAATTTTGGGAGTCCTCCTTTGTAATTTTCTATGTCAAATTCCAGCGGACCTGGATAAATATAACGGCTAAATCATCAAAGCTGTTTTTGAGCTGCCAAGTTTAGTTTCACAAGATCGAATTTTAAAGTTTAAACTTATAAATATGTCATAGACTATCTTATTAATTACTTAACAATAAATCAACTATCACGAACTCTACAAACAGGTGCTATTGCATTGTTTCTGGTACTATTTTGGTAATGCTCTTATCTCTTGTGTGGTAACTTTATTACGCAGAAGATCAATCCTCTTATATTAGTGTCATTCGTTGATGCTGACGTTAATTTAAATCTCAATTACTTTCAAAATTAAAAAGCACATACCGATGCATTCATATTTTAATTTCCATGCAACATGTCATTGATGGAGAGTACTTACAATATCACAAATCCCACGGTCACAAACTACTAATAGTTGCAATAATCATATTCCCTATGTAATTCTTGCAGATGGTGAATATCAAAGGAAAAATGTACCTCAAAATTCTTAATCAAATTTTTTATTTAATGCTAGAGATGATTTTTTTATTTAATGCTAGAGATGCGATCGGAGTAGGTTTAAGATAAGCCTTGTAAAACCTGCTCCAACCCCTATACGATTCAGATTTTCAAAATCTTATAAAAATTCATAAGATTTTTATTTCTATTACCAAAATTTAACCCTATAAGGTTTCAAGTTTCCCTATAGCTTTTTTTTTTTTCTTGTTATTAAATTCTATCCTTAAAGTAATTATGGACTCCGTACATAAACTAGTCAATACTAATTAGATAAAATATTTTATTTTTTTTTACTTTTTAAACTATTGTTGATATATTCTTAAAGGAAATCTATACAAAAATATTCAATATACTTGCTAGTAAGATAGAGTCAATAAAATAATTTACTATTTTTTATTGAATTAAGTTTCCTATCAATTTTTATAATTCAAAAACCTAATCCTAAACTCTATAAGATTTCTAATTATATCTCCAAATTTAACTTTAAACCTTATAAAATAAGGTTTTTATCACATTCGAATATCCTATTATAATTTACTTAATTGTATTTTTATTTAGTTCTAATTCCAAGACCTTTTTAACGCATCATTTTCATGGTCACGTTCATAAGAAGCCATAATGGTTTAAATATGTTGTAAATAATTAACACTTATAAAAGATTTGGGACTAAATAAAAACATGAGAATTTTGCTGCGAAAACCCTAGTTTTTGCAATCAACGTTACATAAAACCTCACCGTATTATGATTCGCCAAACGGCAGTTATCGTCTTTGCCATACAGGCTCTTTCAAAATGTCAAGCCTTCACTGAAAGGGACATCAAACTTTGGAACGCATTTGCAAGCAACTTATGTTGCCAAACATTCTACAGGAAATTACCAAGACACCAATATTATAATTAAATTTAGACGAAAAAGTTTGATTGCAACAACAAAGTCTCAAAAAGGTTTTACAGGACAGTAATTCTATTAGTTTTTTCCGTACATTTTGCCAGCTACAATACTTTTAGGAACATTTTCAGAATTGTCCAGTTAACTGTCACTTCAAATTTAAACCGGATTTTGTCAGAAGTTACTGGGACATAAAAGGCATCAATTTCCTTTTGGCAGCCTCAGCCACTGAAAATTCTTTGTAAGACTAGTTAAGACACTGGGACTCTCGGAAGGAGAAATACTTATTGTCATGAATGATATAGGCCGAATTTTCATCCCGATTGATGTGTATGTTCCTGATTGAACAAGTTATTTGTTATGGAATCATTATGATTGATCATATATCTATCCAGCTCGGCTAGTGCCACGCTTGACACTCAAAATTTAGACTCAATTATCATAGCCCCCCTTGGATATCATGGCAAAAGTGGCGTAAACACGGTAGACTTGCACCACGACCTAAGAGTATGGTGAAAGCAGATAAATCCTGTAAGAAGGTTCAAACTGCCCGAAACCAATGAAAATTGTTGGCTTTAATCAAATTCCACCGGGTCATTTTACAGTCATGTCAATGCAATTATGCAAATCTCCCTGCATCAACGGCTAAAATTATCTCAACAGTGGGATGATGGGAAAATCCTGGTTAATTGGATCATCAAGTATTCAACTTTATTTTTCACCCTTTTTACTCATAATTTAACTTGATTTAAGAACGTTGGCTTCATTTGAATAATAAACTATATGTATTTATATATGATAGTACTAGTACTACCACCACTTCTACTACTACTAATACTAATAATAATAATAATAATTGTATAATAAAACTATTATATCATAGAAAATCCAAATAAATTTATCTAATGACATTGTGGACTTTAATGTGTTAAATTAAGCAATTTGTGTTGAGACTAGAAATATATTTTTTAGTTTTGCGATGGGCCAAATTGAAAATAATAAAAGGTTTAGGAGCGCTTAAGTAGTCCATCATGTTATGTTCTCTCTAACTCCCTATCATCAAGGACAAGAAACTACAATCTCTAAGGATTGAGTGATTAACTTGGAACACTAACCATCAATCAAGGTTTGCAAGTGTCTTTATTTATCGGTTCAGATACACTTCTGTATGCTTCTTTGTTGTGATTGTGCCATAATTTTTGCATATGTGTTGTTCTTGGTATATTCGGTTTAGAGGATTAAAATTACGTAATTCCAACAACAAACGTACCTATCTCATAAATGAGTCCATTGAAGGAAGCACAACCAGGACCTCCAGTCAACCAAAGCATGATAGGATCTTCTTCTGGATTCCCTTGTGACTCAATGAAGTAGTAGAACAACTCTGAATCATCCACACTTATGTATCTGTAACAATAAAATAGAAAATGACTAAACATACATGCGAAACAATGAAGACAAAGTTATTTAGATAAACTAAGTTTTTTCTTACTTATCTTACCCAGTTTCAAGTTTAAAAGGAAGTTCACCATCATAACCAGGGAGATATTTCACAATAGACCCTGAAAAGGCTGAGTTTGCTAATAGAAGGAAGAGGATAAGAAACGATGATTGCAAAGATGCCCATTTCTGGGAATACATCGGAAGCGAATGAACTTGTGAGTTACGCGCTTCGACCTGCATTTTAGACAGGTTTAGGTAGTTCAAAGATGATGGTTTTAGAAGGGTTAAAGGAAGGAAAGTAACATGGATGTCGATGACTTTGACAAAAAAGTTTGATATGTTATATATAGCTACGATTTGCTCTTTTAGTAGAGGAGAGTAGGGTGATGTGAAATAGAAGACATATTTCCAATTTTCCAAAAGATAGAACCAAATTATTAATAATAATGATTATAAGCAACAGCCATATATGATAAATTTGATGACATTTTACCTTGTTCCACTCAACTGCATTATATATGTTTATTTTATGTGTGCCTTTAGAGCAATGAATTAATAAGTGGAACGTTCATTGCATAGAATTCCTTCATTATGCGTCATACTTTAGAGAAAGATATTGGTAAATTGGGTGGGCTTCTTTTTTGCCCTATGTTTGAAATTAAGGGTTCAAATTTTCAAAATTTTTAAGTCATCCTTAGTTGTATTACATTACCGTTTTATTCTTGATTTTATATTTTTTTTTAATTGAACTTTTTTATTATTTTATCCATTAACAAAAACAAGTTATAAAAGCACAGATTTAAAAATTTAAGGATACAAACTGAAAGTTAAAAAAAAAAAAGAACAAAAAGAAAAGAAAAGAAGTAAAGATAAAGGTTATCCACGAATTACTTATCCTTTTTTTTGGAATATTGAATTGCTGTTAGTTGAGTTATGCGTCAGCTGGTGAGTGGTCCTTAATTTAATGCTTTTGCTCTCTTGTGATTTGTCCTTTCGATCTCTGGATAAACCGGCTTCTCAGTCGCTACGACCATTCCTTGCAATAAAAGACAGATAAACAATACCAATGCTCACTTTTCTTCCACTTCCTATCAATGTGATGCGATTATAAGAAATAAGTTGAAATCATGATTTATTTTAAAGATTCATGTTCTTTCATTCATTAACCAATAAATTGAGAGAGAAAAAATTGAAAGGATCTAGTTTCATGATGTGTATTTACTACATTATAGGTTACAATGTTTGTTTGTGTTAATAAGATTGAAAGAAGTAACTTATATTATTGTGCTTTTTAAGAGGGAAGAAAAAGAAAAGGAAATTATCTTTTTTTATAAAGTCATGGTATTAAATATCTTATTAACATGGAATTAAAACCTTTAAATTAAGTAATTAATAAGCTCATTTGTATTTACTATTTGGTTTATTTATTATTTTTGACGAGTTAACCTCCCATTAAGAGGATGGAGAGTGTCAAGTAGGTCCTCACATACTTTCGAGAATATTTGGATCCAATGCTAGGATCTTGTGATAAGGACATCGCGTATTTAAGAGAGAAAGATTATGATAATCTTTGATTAAGTATATCATATGAATTATGTGATATTATATTACTAGTTTATAAAGTCACATTGTTGGACATATGAGAAAATTTATGTTTGTAGGCTTAATTTATTTATTACCTTTGGCTAGGAGTATTGTAACCATTACAATCTCAAAACCTATTGAAGTCTCCTATCTATTAAACCTCTATAGTTACATAGGTTATAGGGCAAAGTATATTATATATGCAAATTAAGTTTTGGTTTAAAAATTTTGAAATTTATACCCACATGGTACAATACAAAGTATAACTTTATACTTAATTCGAAACTTGTAATATCTACTAAAAGTCCTATATTATAAGATATCCAGTAATTTTCTAAGTATGTAAGCTACCACATAAACCAACATACGAAATATTACTAATAAAATGAATTTTAAAAATATAAAGAAGATCCAATTAAGAGTTTCTACCTATAAATCATTATTTAGACATAAAATTTTTAATTTAAGTTAGTACCTAGATTGTGTATATAATATTTTGCTCTTATTTTGTTTTTTCCTATTGAAATCCATTATATTTGCATTAGTTGTGGCTTATATTTAAAAGAAATATTGACTTTCTATTTGAATATCATCATTTTGATATGAAATTTTATAATGTTTTAAACCAAAAAAAAAAGTAAAAATAGAAAAATTAATTAGTTCTACAAAGTATTCTAGAACTCGTAGATTTAACACGTTATAGATTTTTAAATGGTTATTGGAATGTAAGTATTAGTAACCGTAAATGAGATGCTTAGGATGCTCTGGAAGTAAAATAAGTTATATGGAGGCTATCCACGCTATAAAGGATTTCCCAACTTTCTTCTCTACGCAAGCCATCCAAGACCAACATGACATGCCATTGGTATAATGGCTTTATGGTTTCTATGCAAGAAAACAGATTGTTGCAAACCACAATCACCTACAGGTGCAATTCTTGATGCCCTTCTCGATCCAGCAAATATAGGGTAACATGAATAATATGTGTTCATAAACCACATGACATGGATTATTTACCAGATTCTCTGAGTTCTGAAGCCACATAAGACTTGAGAGCTAGTATAATGTCTACACGGGCGGTTTTTCATGGTTATGGTACGGATGCATTATTGTGGGGTAACATTACATTATTTCACACCCATAATGTCACAATTCTTATCCTCCTACCAAGTGGGGATAGGCGGGAGATGTATCTAGTCTACTGTCTACACCACTAAGTTCACAAGTAAAATAGAGGTTTCTAATAAGGTAGATTTTCACGTGGAACGGCCACCTATCTATGGTTTCATCACACATACTTGATTTAGCAATTAGGTCTAATAGGTAGTCATGTGAATGTGAGTTCGAATCTCTCGCTCGTCTCTACAGTGAGAAAATTAGTTTAACAAGTGGATGACAGTGACCTAGCAAGAATATAATTAGATCCAACCGTTCATATGTATACATCTTATAAGAAATTAATACATAATTATAAAAATTTATTCTATCTATATATGTAATTGGTATAGACACATTTGAGGCAAAAAGTTTGGAACAGTAAATATTTATCCATTAGGGTGTTCTACCAAGCTATATATATGTATATCTTTTTAACATTTATAGTATATTTTATTAGAAAATAAATGTATAAAAAGGTATTTAATTTTTTTTTTTATTCCACACTTAACAAAAGTCCGAGGCACTTAAAGAAAAAAATACATGATAAGAATATGAAGCTAGTAAGCATAAGAAAGATTCTCCCCTAGCTAGAGTTTGACGTTATCTATCAAAGCTAATATCTGGCGTTGAGTATGATTTTGGATAATTTATGGAAGCCAGCTTGTGTAAATAATTTAATAATTTTTTATATATTTCAATTGAAAATCCAATTCAAATGGGGTGCATCGATCTTAAACATGCTGACTTTGGAATAATCTATTGGGTGGAATGACATTATTCTTTCCTTATGGCAGGTCGTCATTTGTTTGACACGTCCTACGAAAACACTAAAAAATTATTATTAAATATTCCAGGATTAAACAATTCGACCAAGCCATGTTTTTATAATATAATATAAAATTAACTGATTGCTTATTGAACCGAAAGATTTATGTCATGAATGTAGTCATAGTTCATGGGAGCAGTAGGAAGTAATGCAATAGTTATCTATTCTTCAATTTCTACTGTGCGTAATAAAAGGTATTTATACAGGATTGGAAAATCTAAAATCCAACACTAACAAAGAACCACAAGAAAAATTAAAAAAAATGTAAAACTAGATAAATATCACGTGAATAGGCTCAAAATAAATAAACAATTATCATTCACATCTCTCCCTCAAGATGGAGCTAATGAAAGGTCCAGCTTAACACAAAATTATAGCAACTTAGTAGATGGAACAGTCTTTGTAAAAAGGTCAGTGAGTTGCAAATTACTAGGAACGTCAACTTTAATGTGCTTGGTTTAGCTATGAAATACTAGGTTAGCAGCAAGTTATATTGTAAACTAGTTATCATAGTGAAGTATCATCGAAGAAGGAATAGTAACATGAAAAATCAGCAAGAGTAAATGAAGTCTAGACCAATTCTCTAGTTGTGGTAGCCATACAATAGTATTCAACTTATGTAGTAGATGTACTAATAGTATTTTGCTCGTTTATTTTCTAAGAAATCAAAGAATTTCCATGCAAAACACAACACCTAAGTAAGGACTTTTGATCAGTGAGAGAAAAAGCTCAATCTGCATCACTATAAGCAGTAACTTCTAGAGAATTAGAGAAAAAATAAAACAAACCAAGGGAACAAATACCGTAAGATATGACAAGGAGCATGCAAGTGAGAATCTCTTGGCTAAGAAAGAAACAACAATAATTGATGGACTGCAAAACATATATTAGGTTGTGTTAAAGTTAAATACAATAATTGAACAATAAGTCTCCGATAAGGCTGTGGATCAAGAACAAAAGGAGTATGATCTTTAGACTGTAGGCAAAGGATCAAAAGTTGGTTGAGAAGCTATCAACCTAATATCATTCAAGATGTCCAAAATAAACTTTCTTTGATTCATAAGAATGCCCTAATCATTACGACATGTTTTAAGGCCTAAAAATAAATATACCTCACCCAAATCCTTAAATGTAAAAGCATCTTGTAAGTCTTGTTTCAATTAAGAAATAGCTGTTACATATGTCCCAATGATCAACAAATCATCAATATATATAAAAAAAAAAAAAAACACAATAAATTCGACACATCTATTTCCAACAAACAAAGAGTAATCATTACAAGATTGAGAGAAACTATGAGTAAGCAAAAATTTTGAAATTTCAACGTTCTATTGATGAGATGCATGTTTGAGACTGTAGAAAGATCTCTATACTTTGCAAACTTAACCAAATTAAGCTTTAGAGTACCCTTGTGGAGGAAGCATGCAAATATCCTCATCAAGAAACCCATGCAAAAAGGCATTATTGATGTCTAATTATAACAAAGGCCAACTACGAGCTAAAGTTAAAGCTAAAAGAATACGAACTATCCCTAGCTTAACAATTGAAAAAAAGGTATCATGATAATCTATTCCTTCTACTTGATTATATCCTTTAACAACTAGCGTAGCCTTATAACATTCTACACTACCATCAATTTTATAGTTAATATTACGAACCCAAATAGATTTAATAGCCTATTCGCCTTTTGGTAAACTAGTAAGCTCCTAAGTATCATTTAACTCTACAGCATCTAATTCTTAATTCATAATAAGTACTCATTCTTTAATTTAAGCCGCTTGTGAATAAATATGCAGTTCTTTAGTTGTAAACATTAGTGCTATAGACTATACGAAGTTCAGTAGGTAATGAACAAAGTCATCAACAGAAAGTAAGGGATATGGTATGGGAAGAATGAAGGGAATGAACCAAAGTTGCATCAAGCGACTTGTTATAACAACAATGCACATTATGCACAAGGTCATCTAGCCATTTCAACATTTTATGTTCTCTAATAGAGGGATAAACAACGACAGGAAGATCAAGATGAGTATCAACATAAAGATTATGGGAAACAGGTGACAAAGGAAGAACACTAGGAGTAGAGTTATCATTACTGCAATCAACCTAATTGGAATGATCAGTAGAGGATGACAGTTCTATATTAATAAGAAAGATAGGAGATTTTCGCGAAGAATGATCAATAGAAACAAAGGGAACATGTGGAAGAAAATTCTGATTACCATGAGTAATAGCTTAAAAGGAAAAACATCCTTATAAAATGTGACATCTCGGCTTGCCAAAATCCACTAAGATGTTAGATTCGTGACCTTATATCCCTTTTTTACCAAAAAGATATCCTAAGGAAACACATTTTACACTACAAGGATCAAACTTTTCTTTGGGGTTTGGGTAAAGAAGTAATAAAGCACAAGCATCCCATAGTCCGAAGATATTCATAAGATGGTCTAATAGTAGACGAAACTTCATATAGTGACTTCTAATGAAAAATTGGCATTAGATTATATTCACAAGATAAGCAACTGCTAAAATGCACTTACCCCAAAGTGTTTTTGGCGAGTTTGCATGAAGGCATAAAGATCTAGCAATATTAAGAATGTGTCAATATTTTCTCTCAGCTCTCTCATTTTGTTGTGGTATATGAGTTGTAGTGCATTGATGTGTAATTCCTAGCTTGTCAAAAAGGGATTGATAAGTGTGTGACAAAAACTTAGTACCATTGTTCGATTTGACTAACAATAGTACTGAAGAGAAATTATTAGAAACATAAGCAAAGAACGTAGTAAGAAGTGAAGGCACTTCTAATTTGTGATTCATCAAATAAGTCCAAGTACATTTAGATAAATCATCAAGAATAGTATAAAAGTAAGATGCTCCAAAAATAGATGGGGTATGATAAGGACCCCAAATGTCAACATGTATAAGATAAAACATACTCATAGAACGAGAATCACTTTAGTTAAATGATAATCTGTGAAATTTTGTTAATTGACAAGTCTCATAAACAAAGTTTTTGACATCAAATGGTTTACTAGAGTCTAAGTGCATTTAGAATGATCATCAAGAATAGTCTAGAAGTGAGATGCTTCAAAAGTAGACAGGGTATGATAAGGACCCTAAATATCAACATGTATAAGATAAAACAAACTTATAGAATGAGAATCACTTTGGTCAAATGACAATCTATGAAATTCTACTAATTGATATGTCTCATAAACAAAGTTTTTGACATCAAATGGTTTATTAGAGTCAAGATGCTATAATTTTGAAATGAGATAATGTCATATTTGAAACCTAAACTTTACTCAAATGTGCATTTTAGTACCTGAAGTTTAGAAAAATCAATTTAATACTTAATTAAAGTTTTTATGGACATTTATACTATCTTGCCTAACAGAGTTACTGTCCGTTTACTGAAATGGCATCAAGTGACATGTGGCAATTGCATTGATTACTACGTTAGCATGGGACTTACTAACATAGCATCAACTAATACGTGGCAAGTGACATGGTATCCACATAGGATAGTGTATTAAAAAGTCGATTAGGATTGACCTTAGATGCAAGCTTTGATGACAAGCTCACACCATGGTCTTCTCCATATATTTGAACTCAATCTACCATCAATCTAAGTTTAATATATTGAGGGAAGTTTCTTGTGGGTTGGCAATGCGGGACTTGTAGATAAAGAGCTTGAATCACTGTTACTTTATAGTTATTTATGTGACTTTGTTCTACTTTTTTAATTTTTTTTTCTCTTTAAAAATAAAAAACAAACTCTCGATATTCAATCATGCCATGAGATCTTTTATATCATATAAAAAAATTTTCAAAACCCTTCCAAAATAAGTTGCAAATAGTGGATCAAAATAGACATACTAGGCTGATTTTTAAGAAAATTGTAACAGCTACATGTATATTTTTTGCAACTTGTATTTTCAATTTTTATCAATTTAATGTATTTTCTTTCATCAAATTTGCTTGAAATACACTCTACTCCGTGTGTACTTTTAGATCATTCAAAGATTTCTTTAAAAACTTGTTTAAAACACATTTAAAACTTAGATCAAATTTATGGTCAAACATACATATACTTGCTACAATTTTTTTAAAACAGTTGAAAGGCTCACTTTGATCAGGTTTTAAGCAAGTTTTAAATGTGCTTTCTTAAAATTTTTTTGTATAATCTAAGTGTAGTCACATAATAGATTCAAGATATGATGATTTTATAGAAATTAAAAATAAAATGGAGTATGAAAAATTGAGTTGAAGTTGACTTCTCACGTGTATAAACCGCAATATGTAACATGACTACTACAACTTATCCTATATGATTAGGTTACTAATTTTTGCCTTCTTTATAATAAAGCATCTTTCGTATTATTGTTGAGAAATTATAATATGCTTTTCTAAAAATTATTTCTCTATATATGTCAAATGCTACGTATCAATTCATGGTTCATTCATGAATCCACATCAACAAGCGGAGTTTAACGAAGTTAAGTCAAGTACTATAAATGATAAAGAAAACTTTAATTAGGTAATAAATTGAACTTTTCAAAGTTTAGGTAGTAAATTGAATAATTTAGTAAAGTTCAGGTATTAAATACGACATTAACACATTTTGAAATAGAAGCATAACTAAGTCTTACATGAATCAAATGCAAATGGTCTAATTTATTACAAGAAAAAGAAATAGTAATACTGCAATGCTGCTCATGATCTTGTAGAGTCTTAAAATTCACAATAGTCAAAGACTTCATAATATAAAGGCCATTATAAAGCTATGCAATTGCAACAAGTTGCTTAGTTTTCTAATCTTGAAAAGATAACAAGCTTTGATCAATGTTGGCTATGAGATTGTTCTCTTAAAAACACTTTGTAAAGAGATATTAGATTATGTGTAAAATCAGGTAGGTATAAAACCCTTTACAAGACAAGACCAAAAGCTATTGTGACAGTACCAATAATGTGTATTAGTTTTGTGGTTCCATCTAGCGGGGTGACTGATATAGGTGAATTAAGTGTTTTAATATCATGAATAAGCATTTTGTGTAGTGTCATGTGATCCGTAGCATTGGTGCATGAGTATAATATGTTATACAAAGAGATACAATTAAAAGGGGAACAAGGATTACCAATTGAATGCATAGCATTAGCTATTAAAGTTTCTCCACAAGGATTTCCTTTCATCATTTGCACTACTTCTTAACAAACACTTTGAAGTACTTGTAGGTCCATTCCTTAAACTACATTAGAACTCCCTGCAACTTTAGAAAAATATTCAAAAGGTGTGTCAACATTTGAAACATCTTTCTTTATTGATTTAACCTTAGCTATCATCCTTAAATTTGATTTTGTACTCATCTGTCCCTTATACCAATTTGGAAAACCAATTATATGAAAGCAATTGTCTATGAGGTGACCCTTTTTTTCTACAACACTTGCAAAACATCTTACTCTTCAATCTTTTTATGTCAATAGAACCTATATCTTTCTTATTAGAAAAGAAAACTGCTCCTTCCATGTAAGAAACAAGCTGTGAGTGATTGGTCTTTACTTCTCAACCATTTGCACAAAATAAAAGGCCCTATTTACCAAAGGTAGGGTCTCTATTACAAATATCTAATTGCAAGTAGTCTCAAATCCCTCATGTAAACCTATTAAAAACTACATTAGTCTCCCTTGAACATCAAACATGGATGTTCTTTAAATTAATGCATTAGTGCAAAACTCGATCCTCTCACTTTCACAAATAGGATGGGAATTCAGAGCTTCTAACTTATCCCAACACTTCTTAAGCCTATTGTAATACATCCCTACAATCATATTACCTTGCCTCAAATTCGTAATTTCATGTTACAATTGGAATATCAATGGACAATTTCCTTATCCTATTGCTCAGTCACTTTTATCCGAAACTCATAAGATGATTTTGCATACAAAAAAATTTATGAAATCTCACTTGTTGATTTTGGTTGAATCAACTATAAATGATGTTGTAAATGGGTCCTTAATGTTGATTGGGCCTGGTGGACTCCTTACTCCTCACTACTTACACAAAGCCCCTTGAGGGTGTATCCATTAGAGCCCTTCAATGCTTATGTCAGTAAGGAGAACAAGAGGGATAGGGATTAAGGGAACTCAAGTACTTATAATCCTTAGGGAAAGTGCTCAAGAGTAGGGGAATGTAAAGAGAAGTGTGAGAAAGCTTTAGGTAATATGTGGTCTGATGTGATCTAGGATCCCCTTACCTATCGACCCCTTACACTATTTATAGTATAAGGAGGTACAACTAATTGGATACGTGTTGGCTTGGAACTCATTTGTACTGGCTGTTGGTAAGGGATATGTGCCATAAAGTTGATAGGATAGCTTTGGGAGTTATTCAGCCATGACGATGCTGGCAACCACATCCATAATTCGCAAGCTTGACATCTTTAAGGTATGTTTGGTGTACTAGCCATACCACAAATGTTAGGTTGTAATTAATAGGTTGAGGTAGGATGCTAACACTAAAGACAAAAAGGACACGATGAGGAAGGCAAGGTAGCATAAGCATGCTATCAATGGCTAGCCGTGTACTAGGGAGTTTGTGAGGCTAGGAGTAAAGGTAGGCATGGTTCAGTTTGGTGCGATTTACCACCTCCAATAATACCCCAACTCCCAACTAAACTGAACTTAAAATTAATGGTTCAATTCATAAAGATTTCAAACCTAAAATTAAATGGTTCGATCAGGTTCAATTCACAATTTGAATCATTTTTTTTAATATTAAATCCTAATAATTAAAAGTAATGTGAAATTTGCAAAGATAATATTGGACTAATACCTAACACAAGCTCATAAATAATAATTAATCAAACAAATTCCACATTTGTTGGGATAGTAATACTATTATGTATAATAGTCTTTTTATTTTATTTTTAGAGTACACATTGTAAGCTAATCAAAGGTAAAATTGATATAGAATGAACTAATAACAAAAATGCTTTTACTTATGCCTAATAGGTGCTTGCAATATCAATTTTCTACTCGTGAAAACCTAAGAAACCTAAGAATGCTACCATGAGCATGGATACAAGTCCATCTTACACAAGTGTGAACAATGAAAAAAGACAACATTGAATCTAATGGAAACAATTCACAAGTTAGCATGGACACGATCACGAGCTTTGTTTTATTTTATTTTTTTTAAGTTTAAAATAAAATCGATGCAATTCAATTCGGTCGAGACACCAATACCAGATTGAATTGATAATCGAACTACATGCAAAAATAAAAAATAAAAAAAATTTAGGTTCGATTAATAGTTTTGGTTTTTTTTTTCCCAATCCTAGTTAAGAGTGTCCTCAGGCATCATACTTGGACTTGATGGAAGAGTGATTTGCTACGCTTCGAGCTTAGTTGGCCCGTTGGTGCAGTCCTAGTATGTTTAGTAAGCTTTCCATCTTTGGACTTACTGATATGGTCACTCAGATCCTTGAAGAGACATTTGGTAGACTGTATCTCTTAGGGCTTAGAGAAAGTAAAGGTGTTCAAACAGGTCATAATACTTAGAGGGACTAAGGAAACCATTTCTCAAAATTCTAATAAGCCTTCAAGGATCTCTATCAGAGTTGGGTCTCAGGTAAGGCAAGAATTTGGTATCAACATCACTATTCATTGAATTAAGGATCCAACATTTAATCATGTAATCATTGCTAGTCTAGCAAATAAAATCAAGAGAATTTTCATGTGGTTGAGTAATTTAACCATTTATGAACCCCAATTTCAATTTTGCTTCCAACCCCATGTTAACTAATCTACTTCAAGCTAAGTAGTGTAATCTATTAAAATTAGTATTCTCAATGATCATTCTAGGCATATCAAATGATGAAATATGCAAAGGATCAGATGAAATCGGATCTCCTTGAACAATATGATTCAACTAATTTTCGTCTCTCATATCGATAAGAATGAAATAGCATATTCAACAAATTTTCTTTGTGGAGCACAAAGCAAAAGCTTTGTTTATCCATTAAGTTCAATTTTTTGTATTTTTCTTTTTCAAATTTATCTAATGTGTTGTTTCTCAATTCTTGCTGATAGTTTGATTAAGGACTATACATATTGTGCCTGCAAAACAATGCACAGTGAGGGGATGCCAGGAAGTTATCCAGCGTGACCACTTTGATACTTAAGTCAGCAATGGGCTTTTGATGAAATAGAATACTTGATGTATAGACTTAGAATGCAGAGTTTGTATAGACCCTTACCGTTAGGTAGATGCTTAGTATTTATAACGGAGTAGAGTTGGCCATTAGAGATCAGTTGGCAAGAGAGATCTTCTCTCGTAAGTATGGGAGAGTGAAGCTGTCATCCCCGACGTGTCTCTAATATTTAGGATGTGACTATTTTATCTTTATCCTATAGTTTATGACCATTATAGTACTTCATGGGCCTGTTATGCAGCATTTCAAAAGATTCGTGCTTCTACGAATCCTCGCAACCGCCTGTACAACTTCCCAAGTAGTTTGCCTATAAATGGGGGTAACATTGAGAGAGAGTACTTTTCTACAATCTTCTTGCCTAGTCATCACGTTTTTAGTTTCACGATCAAATTCTCAAACCTTCTTTAGAAGTTTCAATTTTTCTTTTGAGAATCATCATCATATCTACCAACAGAGGTAAGGCTAGCTCTTCTTCGCCACAACTTACTTCTAATTTAGACTCTACAAGGAGTGGTCCTTTTCAGGCATAGGAAGGCGAAGTGTCGTCACTAGCGCAACTCAACCAACCTACAAAGATTGCCATAGAAGCATTAGATAGGGCTAAAATCATCAATGCCATCTTAGCACAACTAGGGAATCTACCCCTATTTAGGTCATTAGCGACTTCCTCATGGAAGTGATTCCCGAGTAGCATATTAGGATGCCACCCAGGGATAAATGGGTGGCCCTTCTCTTAGGGAGGAACTTCGCGGTTTTCAAGAAGTGTCTAAAGTTTAAGCAACGCCTCCCCCCAAGTCGTTTTTAGAAGGAGTTTTCTTAATACCACCGCTGTAGCCCATCGCAAGTCCCTCCCAATGGGTAGAGGGTGTTGAAGGCCTTTTAAACGCTCTGTAAATACTTGGTGATAAGGGCTACTCTCAAGCTCTTCTGCCACTTTTACATGTAGAAGAGCGTTGGGGGGTAGCCTTACCTCTAGTGGTGCCCGAGAAAGAAACTATTCTGCGACCTTGTTTACTCGGTTAAAGGCTAGCAGGACGAATACATAATAGTAAAGTTGCCTAAACAAGTCGAATTCTAAACCCGATGGATCGGAATGGTCTGTACTGAAGGTAAGAAGAGGCTTGGGCTGAATGAAACCATGGCTGTCCAAGAGATCTTGACCTTCATAGAACTGAAAGGTAGCCAAGAGATCAATGTTGTGGAGACCGTTGAAAGGTATTTTTGACACCCGATCTCCGAGCTCTTCCCCAACATGAAGAAGGTTGTGGTGAAGAAATAGGTTGAAGATACTGATTCATTCCTATGCGCCTGTTTGTTGTGCTAGTGTCAAGGTACTTCGTCCGACACCTATAGGATGAGAGGACCTCTTTGGTCATGTTGGTCACAACAGTGTTTCGCAAATGGTAGTGGGAGTTTCTTTTTATTCGTCTTTGTTTTCCTTTTCTAACCTTTAGATCGGTTCTCTTGCAAGCAAGAGTTGGGCCTCGAAGATGTCTCATCCATCTGTGGATGACCTAATGAATTGGCGCCAAGCATAATCTAAGGCAGCCTACCCAATGAAGGCGGCAATAAGACAGAAGCAAAGGTTAGGTGAGACCAGCAAAACACGGCCAAAGTCTGTGCCACAGGAGATTCCCCTCGACATCCACGATGAGCCCATGGACATGGAGCCCTTGAACGTGGCCTTACCTACTCTAGCCTTCATCCAATCGTCTAAGCCGATCATCATGGGTGACGAAGGTGCTAAAGCGGATAGGCTCGACATGCAAGTTCTTTCTCCTTCGAAGGTAGCGGAAGGAGAGACTGGCGAGGTGGCCGCCCTACCTGCCGCTACAAGCTAGAAGCGCAAAGCTCCTAAGGTACCTAAGGAGCCAGGTCTAAGGGAAAAGAAGCATAGGCCCTTTGCAAAGGGCTCTTTAGCCAACGAAAAGTGGAATGAGTAGCCTCTAGCTCATCCTGACTAAAGCGTGGATGACGTGGGGGATGGCTTTTTGGATATTCTCAACAACTTTCGAAAGATGGGGCTAGGGTCAGATTCATTCCTAGAACCGCCATACGCTTCCCAGGATGAGGGGCTAAAGAGGGGGGCCCTCGAGTTCGAAACAAAGAAGGCTCAGGGGAAGATCCTAAAGTCGAAGTGGGTGGTTCATGCGGGCGATCTAATACTGTAGCATTGAACCCTCAGCTATTGGGCTTCGATGGGGTCTTATACCCATGTCAATTAGGTTGTCTTAGAGAAGATCTCCCAAGAGGGGGTAGGGGGGAGGGGGCGCAACCCCATATAGACTACGGGTCACTTGAGTACACTGATGATGCAAGTAAGTCTTCCTTGCTGTTATCGTGTTGTATTATAGTGTCGTATACTAACTTGTAGGTTTCATTTCATCTTGTAGTACTAAGACCAAGTGCTCCTTGAGCTGAATAAGTCTTATACCACTCAAAAAGAGGTAATTGGGTTATGAGAGGAGTTGCATGAGCAGAAGAAATGCTTACTAGAGGCAGAGACTTCTAGTAAAAGGTACTTGACAAAATTCGCTCAAGTTAATAAGTGCCTGCACTGCTCTATTGTACAGGTAATAAGGCTTCAAACGAGGCTCAAGCATGCCGAGTAGGAGAAGGGCAAAGTCGAGAGAGGGCCCGGATGGTCACAGAGCTGAAGACTCGACTAGAGAATGAGCAAAAGACGAGGGCTCATCTCTCTCAAAAGCTAGACAAGGAGGGTGAAGCCAAGGCCCAAGTTAAAAGGGAGAATGCCCAGTTGAAGGCTTTCGTAGTCAGGATGGAAACTAAGCTGGTGATGAAGGTGTCCAAGTATGAGAGTGTTAAGGCTACGTCGTTAGAGCTGGTTGGTTTGAAGGTCACTCTAGAGCAATAGGTTGGGGAGCTAAAGGCAGAGTTTCAGAGATGGAGGAGATCATCTCCAAGATGGAGTGTAAGGAGATCTTCAGCGATGTTGTCACTAGAAAAGCGGCCACTAACTACAAGACCATCGAGGAGTGGCTAGAAGAGCTAAAGGACCTTTCCACTAACTCCGCTTGCTTCATTAGGAGGGAAATCCTCTCCTAATATCTGGGCTTGGACTCAAGCTTCCTAGATTTCCCAACTTTCATTGAGAAGAGGGAGGCCTTGGTACAGGAAAAAAAGTTTGCCTAGGCGGCTGACCAAGATGCAGGCACATTCTCTGCTGTCGAAGCAGGACAAAGTGCCTCCTCATCCGGCCTTACTTTAACAGCCCAACAAAAGGCCGCCTCAAAAGTTATCCCTAAGGAAGATCCAATTGTGGAGGGTCCAACCGTTCCTGGTTCACATCTCTCAGACCCCCTTCCAGCTCAAGGCTAGCCGTCTGAAGTACCTACAAATCAACACTTAGAACAGATGGACGCTTTAGATTTTTTAAAGTTAGCTAATTCAAAGCAGTAGAAGGGTTCTCTTTCTTTTCTTTGTTTTTTTACTTAATGTAATTAGAGCTGAAATGCCGGCCTTTTCTTTGTAACTAACCATCCATGAAAGAAATAAATGAATGTTTTTCGAACATCCTTAACTATTATCTATCTTTCTTTAAATTTTGCTAACCTTTAGTTGTGGTTTTGTTAAGGGAGTTCCTCCACGCAGGGAGTGTTTACCCTTGCCGAGGTTACCCTATAGGGGTCGGGTTAGTGGCATTCTAACCTACCCAACTCATAAGAGTTCCTCAATGCAAGGGGTGTTTCCCCTTGCCAAGGTTACCCTAAGGGGGTCAAGTTGGTAGCGTTCCAACCTGCCCTGTTTAGGAGTTCCTCAATGTAAGGGGTATTTCCCCTTACCGAGGTTAACCTAACGGGGTCAAGTCAGTGGCATTCCAATACATCCAATTCACAGGAGTTCCTTTGTGCAAAGGGTGTTTCCCCTTGCCGAGGTTACCCTAAGGGGATCAAGTCGATGGCATTCTAACTTGCCCTGTTAAGGAGTTCTTCAATGTAAGGGGTATTTCCCCTTACTAAGGTTACCCTAAGGGGGTCAGGTTGGTGGCGTTCTAATCTGCCCAGGTAACTATTCATGTGCAGAAATAAAGGGAGAGAGAAGGGTATGCAATCAATTAAGAACTTTTATTTCGACACAATTGGAAGAAAAACTGTACGTAATGAAATTCTAATCAAAATAGAGATATAAATTATCGGCGTTCCATGTGCATAAGATAAGCTCACCATCCAATCTTTCCAGCCTATATGCTCCATTACTTAGCCCCCCCCCCCCCCCCCCCTCTCCCCCCTAACTTTGACCGGGTCTTCCTAATTGGGGGCCATCTTGCCCTGCCCTTCTCATAAACCAATGGCCTCTAATTTTCGGTACACAAGGTCACTGGCCTTAAACTCCTTGTGTCAAACCTTCGTATCACAACACGAAGCGACTCAATGTTGATATGCAATAACCCGAGCAACGGTAAGGTCTCTGATTTCCTCAATTGTGTCAATGCTTACCTGCAACAATGAATCATTCAATGCAGCATCGAAACTTCGAGTCTAGATATTGGGGAGGTCAAGTTCAATAAGGAGGACTACTTCCGACCTAAAAACCAGTCGGAAAGGGGTTTCACTCATTGAAGTGCGGTGTGTGGTCCTATACCCCCACAAAATATTGGGCATCTCATTGGCCCAGGCACCGTGAGATCGATCGATGTACTTCTTCAAGCTGTCTAAAATGACCCGATTGGTTTCCTCCACTTGTCCGTTTGATTGGGGGTAGGCAACTAAGGTAAAGTGTAGGGTGATGTGGTATTTGGTGCAGAGCTCCCAAAACTTAGGGTTGTTGAATTGTCAGCCATTGTTCATGATCAATACATAGAGAACTCCAAATCAAGAGAGAATGTTGTTTCTGACAAAGGACTCTACACTTGTCTCCGTGATTATGGCCATGACTTCGACATCCACTTACTTCATGAAGTAGTCAACGATGATAATTATGAACTATCATTCTCTTGATGCTTTCAGGAAGGTTCCAAGGATATCAATGCCCCATTGTGCAAACAGCCATGGGCTGGTCAGCGGTTAGAGGGCAGTGTTAAGTATATGATTCATTGGGAAATGCTTCTAGCACTGCAGGCACTTTTAGGCTACAGGCTTTGCATCTTGCCTCATGGAAGGCAAGTAATATTTGAGCCATAACGCCCAAAGATACAGGGCTTGGGACTAAATATGATTACTGTACACTCCAGAGTGCAGCTCCTCCATGATGCGTAGCATTTCACCTTCTTAGAGACATGAGAGTAAGGGGAGGCTGACTCATTTGCAATATAGGACGCCGCCGATCAACATGTAATTAGCAGCATGGTACCGAGGCTTCTTCAACTCCTTCTTATCTTCTGGTAACGTACCCTCCTCTAAGTAGCTCCAAATGGAATCCATCTAGCTCGGCTCAAGTATCGCTGCGGTTAGTTCTAAAACTTTAGCTAAACTTGGAGCTATGCTTTTTTGTGGTAGATACTCTATGAAGATCTTGCCATCCTTCATCTCAAGCTTTCATATGCTAGTGGAGGCTATCTTGGATAACCCGTTTACTATGAAATTTTCCAATTAAGGGATCTTCATGATGTTGTAAGAAAGGAACTCCACCAAGAAGCTCTTCACTTTCTTGAGGTACCTTGCCATAGTGCTATCTTTGGCTTCATATTCACTTTGGACCTACTAGAAAACTAGCATAAAGTTCGAGAAGATTCACAACCTCTCTGCATCAATCTCCTTGGTTGGTTTGAGATTAACAATGAGCACTTCGTATTCGGATTCATTATTACTGGAATTGAATCCGAACTTAAGGGCATAACAGATGATGACCTGATGCAGGCCAGTTAAAACTAAGCCCACGCCTCCATCTCACAAGGTAGAGGAACCATCCATGTAGAGGGTCCATACCAGTTTTTCATCGCTCGATATGCTTCATCCTCTCCTGTGTATTCTGCTACAAAGTTGGCCAGCACTTGTGCCTTGTAGGTCATTTGTAGCTAGTACTAGATTTTGTACACACTCAACTCCATCACATACTTCATCATCCGTCCTGATACATCAGGTTCCTGCAACATGGTGTACAGTGGTTAATCCGTCAGTACAATTACCCGATACGCCTAGAAGTAAGGCTTCAATCATCGAGCAATAATGACGACGACCAGTGCAAATTTTTCTACCTAGGTGTACCTGACCTCAAGCCCATGAAGTATGTAGGTAACGTAATATACTGACTTATGTTCTCTTCCCTCTACTCTAACTTGTACAGAGGAGAGTACCCGCTCACTTACGGCCAGGTCCAAGAACAGGTCCTCCTTTGGGATAAGCTTGGAGAAGACCAGTAGATGGGTAAGGAAGTCCTGGAGCTATTGAAATACAGTGGCGCACTCCTAAGTCCATTCAAAACCCTTTATATTTTCAAGGATTTTAAAGAACTCGGTACATTTGTCAGTACTCTTCGAAATGAATCTACTTAAGGAAACCACCATGCCAGTGAGCTTTTGTACGTCTTGGACTTAAGTTGGGGGCTTCATTCCCCTGATGGTCGTAATCTTCTCAAGGTCAGCCTCAATACCTCTCTGAGTAACCAAAAATCCAAGGAACTTGCTAGAGCCAACACCAAAGACACACTTCTAGGGGTTCAACTTCATGTTATAGTCAAAGGCTTCCTAGAGATCCTTGACATAATTGGTCGGCTTCTAGCTCTTGACAATCATGTCATCGATATACACCTTCATATTGCACCCCATCTGAGGCTTAAACAATCTCATCACCATTCGTTAATATGTGGCCTTAGCGTTTTTCAATCCGAATGGCATCACTATGTAGCAGTATGTGCCTTACTCAATAACGAAAGAGGTATGGACTTCACCCTTTGGGTCCATTTTGATTTGGTTGTATCCCGAGAAGGCATCCATAAAGCTTAGTAGGGCATGTCTTGATGTAGAATTGACAAGTAGGTCGATTCTGTGGAGAAGAAAACAATCTTTGGGGCAAGCTTTATTAAGGTCAATATAATCAACACACATGCGCTACTTCTCATTTTTCTTCTTAACTAGTACCACATTCGCCAGCTACATTAGATACTTTTCCTCCCTCACAAAGTTAGCTTTGAACAACTTTGCACTTCCTCCTCGATTGCGGCTTACCGTTCTAGGGAAAAATGCCTCTTTTTTTGTTTAAGAGGTCGTACTATGGTATCAATGTTGAGGATGTGGGTCACTAGGTCAAGAGAAATTCCGAGCATGTCTGATGCTGACCAGGCGAACCTATCCGAATTTGCCCATAGGAAGGCAATGATTTTGTTCTTTACTTCAATTAGCATCTCAATCCCAACTTTTGTAGTTTGGTCATGAGAATTACTGATCTAGACATCTTCCATTTTTTCTCTAGGCTCGCCCCTCTCAGCCAATCTCTCTTGCAGTCTTGTCTCTAGGGCAAAGAAGCCGTTGCCTTGAGCCATCCTAACATATAGCTCTTGTAAAAGCTTCTGATCACACCTACATACTCTTACCTCGATGGGCGTCGAAAATGTAGGCTTCATATGAAAGGAAGACGTAATCAACCCAAATGCATTTAGGCTTGGTCTTCCTAAGAGCGCATTATAAGGGGAGGGATAATCGATCATAATGAACTCCACGCGGTCATTATCTCTAAGTTCCATGTCCAGCATAATGATGCCTTTGGCTTGAACCATGTTACCATTGAAGCTAATCAAATCGTAGTGGTACGGCTTCACCTTTACTAGCAGATTTTTCCTCATCCTGTCATATGTATGGAGGAAGAGTATATCGATGAAGTTACCGGTATCCACCATAATCTTCAAAACATCAAACTTTGAGATTCTAGCCCCAATCACCAGGGCGTCTTAGTAAGTAGTGTCAACCCCTTTAAGGTCGGCGTCGAAGAAAAAGATGGAAGTGTTTAACTTCTATCTCTTCTCCTTTACTGCCAACACCTCTAATTAGGCATTAACTAAGCTGCTAGTATTTGGCCGACTCCCAGGGTGCAAGCCCCCCATAATTACATTTATGACTCCATTAGGGGCATAATCATTATGGCGATCATTATTCTACTCCACTTGGGTATCCTCGGTCCATTACCTCCGAAGTGCCTTGTTAGTGTCATCATCTGAACAGTCGTCGTTCCTCTGATGAGCTATATATTCATTGAAGAAGCCATGTTAAATTATGTATTCGATGGCATTCTTCAACTGGAAGCACTCTTTAGTTGTATGGCCGTGGTCATAGTGGAACTAATAGTATTTGTCAAAGTTTCAACGATTGGGGTTTCCCCGCATTTTCTAGGGCCTCTACAGCAAGTTTTGATGCTTCACTTTAGAATAGACCTGGGCTATAGGTCTAGGTGTATATTGGTTGTAAATGGGAAGGAGGAGAGGGTCGCGCTCTACTCAGCACTTCTTCTTCCTAAAGCTCTCCCTCTTTAGCTTGCTCAACATCCTTCTACCGAAGAGATCTTTTACGGACAATTTCTCCTTCTCGGTAGGCATCACGTCTGGCGCAAATGTTATCTTCCCAGTCGATGTACTTTTGGGCTTTATTCCAAAAGTCAACTAGGGTTTTTGGCCTGCTCTTCACAAGCAATAAGAAGAAATCTCCCGAAGGTCTAATGCCAAGCTGTATAGCATGGACAACGACTCTCTCGTCTAACCGAGGGATCTCAACCACGGCATTATTGAACCAAGCTACATAGTCGTGTAGGGACTCACCTTCACCCTGCCTTACCAGGTACAAGGACGATGTGTCCTTAAACGAGGGCTTACTAGCCCTAAAATGGAGGTTGAACTTCCTAGCTAACTCATCGAAGGAGCTAATTGAATTGTTGGGGAGGTGATTAAACTACATTTGTGCTACCTTCCTCAGCATGCCAGGGAAAGCTTTGCACAATATAGCATCCCCATATTTATGAAGGTTCATGAAGGTGTAGAAGTAGAGGAGATGGTCATCGGAGTCGCCCATACCATCATACTGGTCCAAGGATGGAAGTTTTCCGTTGGGGGGTAGTACTTCATCCTGAACACCTCTGATGAAGGGGGTCTTGTTGCTGGTGACCAACTTAGTATCGCCAGCAAGCTTGCTCCTCTACTTCTCAGAAAGCCGCCTTACCATTACACGGAGCTTATTCAAGTCAGCGTCATTCACTGGGTTAGCTCATCATGCTACTGAATGAGCCTAAACTCCCTATCAGTCGACTTCTTATTCGTTGCCAGCCAGAGCTTGGTCCCAAGTAGCCACAAACCTTGCTGGTTACTGGCACAATAGCGGATCAGGTTACTAATCCCTTCTATTTTGCTATTGTTGTTGGATGTTATCCTACCCAGTATAGGCATCTGAAGCTTCAAAGTGGTGAGTTTGTATGTTACGATACTCCATTTCATCCAGGTGAACGTAGAGCTCCCTATTCTACTTAGCATACTACTTAGCTAGGCATTGCATGTATTCCAAGCTATCTTCCAACACAGCTCTTAGGAGGGGCTGGTTGCCTCCAGGTTAGTTATTCACCAACTATTAATTTCCTTACTCCTTGCATTGAGACATAATGTAGAAAGGTTTGATGTGGGTTATGTGTTTAGTGTGTTTAGGATTTCAAATGTAAGAATTTTCTTACCTACAAATGGCACCAAATGTCATTTTTCAGTTCTTACTAGTAGTCGATTAAAAACTGCACATACTGGGCCTATAAAACAATGCAGAGTGAGGAGACGCCGGGGGGTTATCTGGATAGTCATTTTGATACTTAAGTCAACAATGGGTTTTTGATGGAATAGAATACTTGATGCGTAAGCTTAAAATGCAGAGTTTATAGAGAGCTTTACCATTGGGTAGATGCTTTACATTTATAGTAAAGTGGAGCTGGCCATTGAAGATCAGTTGATGGAAGAAATCTTCTCCTGCAAGTGTGGGAGAGTAAAGCTGTCATATCCAATGTATCCCTAATATTTAAGATATTGTTATCTTATCCTTATTCTATAGTTTATAACTGTTACAGCACTTTATGGACCTGAGCAAGGCCTATAGAGGCGAGCTTAGAGCGGTAAGGCTTGGTGGATCTGGTCGTGCTTGAGAGGTCCTTACTTAAAGTATCTTGTCAACACAATGGATGTTACTTAAGATGATAATTATATTTTAATATTATCAATATTGTTCTCCCAATAATATACAGTGGTTATGATCCCTCTCTCCAAGAATATATTATTGATAACATGTTATCATTCTCATTTTAAAAAATGATATGTTAACTTCACCATAATCTTCACTCGTTTTTACCAATATTTTCATAACTAAGATAATTTATACTTAGAATTACAATGGTAATAAACCATTTTAATTACCTTTTCTTTTAGTTAATACTATGGTAGCATTTGGTTAGTATTTGGAAAGTATAATGAGAATTGGACAACATAATAGAAGAAACAAAACAATACAATCTTCTTATATTATATTTAGTATGTGAAATATTAGAAACATATTAATGTGATTAATAAATTAAGAAAATGCTAAAAAATTAATTATCCATAATGTAAAAACTTTTGAATCTCAAAGATATATTTATTCTACAATGTGAAAAAAAAAAATTGTACCACCAAATATATATATGTATATATATGATACAGACCTTTTAGTTTTAATGTAGTACCTCAAGACCTTTTTATTTAATACCTTTCACAAGTATGCAAACAAAATGATGTATTAAATAAGTTGTCTAGTGCTATACCATAAAAGGGAATATACATCCAACCATAAGCATGAAAATTAAGCTATTATAACCTCTATAGACTACAAAGTCCTAAGTTAAGGGACTAAGGCTTCGGAATAACTCATGAATGGCACAGTTCCATCAAAGGGCCTATCGATCTGCTTTATAGGTTTAGGACCCATTTTTATCATATTTTTTTTCTTTTTCAATTTCCTATAACCTAGTAGTTTTAACCCATTTGTTAAAAGTTTTTAAAGAGTTAGCTTTTGTAATCTAAAGCAAATTGTGATACTAGTAATTTAAGAAAAAAAATCAAACTAGCATTATAAGTTTTTTTAATTCTAGTACTTTGTTGGCAATAGTAACACATTTAATATTGTGAATGAGAAATGTTCTTTTCCAAATTCACATAGGTAAACTTTAAATTTTCATTATCATTCAATTTCGTATTTTACTCTCTTTTTTTTCATATAGAATAAGACATGATGGGCTTCATGAGGCCTAATTCAAGGCTTAGTGTCTATTCTGCCATCTAGGTAGGTCATTCGATAAGTCTCAACTCATATTTATGGACTAGGTCTTGGTTTAGTACTTGATGTGATGGGTTAGATGCAAGTAACAAGGTCAAATTGCCTTTTGCCCATGTCTACGCTCCTATGATGCATCTACTCAAATAATAAGATAAGATATTAATAAAATATAATTATATAAATGTAAATATTAACTTTTTTATTCTCTTTGCTTGTAATTAATATTTTTGTAAGGTGTCTTCTTTGTCTATTTGTATAATGGAGCAATTATAAGAAAGAAAAAAAAAACCATTATCCTTTATTAGCCTTATGTTTCCTAATTATAAAAAAAATTAATATAAATCATAAATGTTACTCGTATTTTCACACTTTTACAACTTACTAACCTATTGCATTTTAATGTATGGATAATAAATGTTGATATGAAATGGGGCATGTCGTAGAAGAAAGCTTACCATAGCGTAGATGGGTCGTTAGGAGAAAGCTAATGGAAAAAGGAAGAGTAGGGGCTTAGTTAAGGTTTTAGCAAAGCTAATGTGACTCATTGGTTTGAGTTATAGGATTACTTGTTATAATCATTACTAAGGGGATTGATAAAAGTTGGGAAGGAGAATGTTTACAAGAAAGAACTCAAAAGAGTTTTTCATTAATATTAAAAAATCTATCTAAAACTATATAGAAGTGTCCTACTTATAGGTCATGGCAAACTTGTAAATAAAACGATTCAAAGAATGCCCTATTAGCATTCCTGTAAATATAAAATAAAACATAAGGATAAGTTGAGAGTAATACAAGAAATAAGAAGTCTAAATAATATAACTAAAATAGGTAATAAAATGAGCTATTCAAGCGATCAGCTAATGAGCTAGGCTGATGAGTTGTTAGGACTTTGATGATCTTTTCTAGGCTAACCTATAATTCTAACTAACCTAACTATATCGTCTTGTTTTTGCCGATCGATTATGGTAACTTAGGTTCCGATGACTTGTTCTCTTCTCATGACCTATTGTGTTGAGCTCCCTAACAATTAGCAGGTCTCAAACAAATCTCTATATAAGATCTCCAATAGGTCTTCAGCACTTAGAAAGCTTCCAAATAGGTCTTAGCACTTAAAGAGCTTATGAGAAGGTCTTTACCATTACTCAAAACTTGGCAATAAGTTAGTTAGATATCCTGTAGCCTATCAAATGTTATTCTTCACTAACTAATAGTTGTTCTTTGATTAAAAATTCCATGTGACATGCACACATATCTCCTAATGAGACCTCAAATCAAGCATATCTTACATGAAAACCCTAAAATGACAAAACAATACATTCTCTTTAAACTTAATTAAACTCTATATCAAGGAGTTTCTAAGTAAATGTTTTGTTGGATTTAAAGTTATGAGTAAAAACACATACATTCACAAGTGATTCAAAAAGGAAAAAAAAAAACAGGGAGAACAACACAATGTTACCTCCTCTTTCTCTCTCCCACGTTCTTGCCACTTCAAAATTTCAAATACAACTCTCCCCTCTCTCTCTCTTACACACCAAAAGTCTTAATTGAAGTAAACCGATGATAATGATAATGTAAAGGAAATATGACTTATTGAAAGTAATAGAGTAATAATTAATAAGAAATAATAAAATGTTTCTTTCCATAAAATAAATATTAAAAAGTTTAAAGAACTCATCTCAAAATAAAACAAATTAATATGTTTTCAAAATAAAGATAAATCTTGAAGATATAAAATTTGCACATGCATCACAAGTGTTTTGAATGCTAATAACTCTAAACATAACATGGAACACTTGTATCATATCTTATTTTAATATGATCCTTATATTTTTTATAATCTCAATTCTTGATTACACATAATAAATTTTTTATAAAAAATTAAAAAAAATAAATGGAGAGGTTCCATTTCCACTCCAAAAACACTCACCACAGTCTCATGAGACATATATAAGAAATTTACCCATAAATCTCTGTAATAATGAATTTACTCTCTTTTAACTCCCCTAATGTTTTGCCTTCCATAGAGTTTCCTAGAAAGCGAACGAAATTATCACATAGTTCTCTTAATTTATGATTGTTTGTGCAATTTTATTTGTGTTTACTTTTACATCCTAAAATTTAATGAAATTCTTTATGTTTTACACTTGTTCATTTAATTTATAATATTCCAAATGATTATAATTTGAGTATGAGAAATAGATAAAGAGTGGCCATAATGGTTTGATTTTACTAAAAAAAAGGCTAAAAAGAAATTATAGTGTTCCACTAAGTATCATAAAAACATATTAATTTAATTAGATTCGAATCATCTTAATTTATTTTCTCTTAATTTCCTTCAATTTACTTCTTAAAATGATGCAACATATAATAATGATTGAGATTACAAAAAAAAAATATGGCATTATAATAATATTATAGGTTATTTAAAAGATTTAAATAATTTAAATCATTAATTTATAAATTGAAAGAAATTAAGATGATCTATTTCTATATTTAATTAGATATAGATTTCTCATGTTTACCGAATTATATTGTGGATTAACTTCTAAATCATTGAAGTTGTGTGTAGTGTCTTGTCATTGCATAATACTCGTAATGTGTTTATGCATATATGGTATATCAATAATAAAATTTGGACATTGTATATATAAAATGCAGTAATAGTTATTTTAAAAATTTTTCATTTCACCAATATATATGTCAAATTTTTTTTAATACTTATCTCTCTATCTATCTATATATATATATATATATAAAAGTAGCGGTAATATATAATAAATCTTTTCGTAAGTGCACAGCGTACAATATGTGGACCACGTAACCTATAATACTATTTTCCTCTGATGATCAATCAGGATGCTACAATTAATCGAAGCATAGTGCCTGCTAAGGATTGTCAGGTAACAAGCATTTCACACCAATGGTGTCACAGTTATTATCAAAGTACGGTGGATATGGACATCTTTCCACATCACTGTACTGTAACGTAGATTTGATAAATAAATGGTTGCTTTATAAGGTTAGGTATTCACGTGGATCAACGACCTGTTGTTGGTTTCGTTTCACAACACTTCATTTTGCTATTTGGTCACATGGAAAGTCATGATTTTTCAAATCTTTCCTTCCCTTTCGATTGAGTAAGTTAATTTAATAAGTGAACAATAGGGAGGAGAAATTTTACAGTACATTTTATCTTGATATATAATAAAAAATATTTATTCATAGTAAAAAGAAGTAGTTAATAATTTTCAATAAAAGTTATTTATGGCTTTTATAAAAATATTATTAATTTCATTTTTATTATCTTCAATTTTATTTTTACTATTAATGAATCTTATTTATTGTGAATATAAGATAATTTACTATAACTTAAAAACGAATACACCATATAATGACTTTTAAACGATTGCACTATAAAATCCCTTCAAAATATTGTTGGGTTGTTACTTCTTAAAAAAATAAATAATTAAAATAAAGAGTCTTGTTAATAAGTATCATTAAAACGCTTGATAACAAATAAAAGAAAAATATATCATTCCAACACTAATAATACATTTTATGAAAAAAATAGGTGTGTAAACATATATGCAGGTTTCTTCTTCTAGGACTTCAACAAATGACGCCACAATATTAGGAAATAGATGACTAATTAAACACAAATGAAACTCGGGAATGGAAAAATAGACTTATAGTTATGCTCAAAGAAAATTACATATACTATACTAAATTGCTATTGAATTATGTTATAGCGTTATTCTCTCAATATGCAATTCAATCGTGAAATTTGATATAGATTTTTGAAGTTTTCAATCCCTCACTGGATTTTTAAAATGAAATGGCATTTTGCGAAGTGTAATTGTTAAATTTGAGAGGCGGTGTTTTTTTATTTTCTATTTTTTGGAGAAACTTTGTAATTAATCATGTGCTCAAAACAAGTTTTGCATATTACTCAACTTCCAAGCAACACTAAGCAATGTAATTTTTCTAGGATAACGATCCATGAAAACTTGTTCCCTATCCTCGGACTGATTTATCACGAAGCACCACACATTAAATACTTGAAATAACAAATTGATTTGAACAAAAGTCTAAACTAACTTGTTACTTTCTAAGATGATATGGTACTCGACCAGGGATGCAATGGAGACAAGTTAGGATAGATTTAGATTTCAGTATTTGTCCCGTTACTCATAGGCTGCCTTAAAACCTATTTAAAACACTATAGGATTTTGAAAATATTATTTAAAACCTATAAAATAAGTCAGTTAGGAAACTTAATTCTCAAATCCAAAATCTGTTTTCTTTTTTTTCTTTCGTTAATAGTAAGTTATGTAAAGTTAATTGTACAAATTTAATAGGTATGGATTATAAAGACTAGGAAAAGTAAAACTTAAAAATTTATAAATGCAAAATAGTACTGTGAATCAACAATGAAATATTAAGCTAGAAATTATTCAAAATTTATTTCAATAAATAATAAGCTCCCCATTCTTATTACAAGTAAAGAAACCCTCTATAACTATTACTTGATCAAATCTCATTATTTTTTATCAAGAAAAAAAAACTTTTATACTATGTAAATAAAAGAATGATATAAATTATAATATGAATATTTTTACAATTATCATCAATATAATTTCACTCTATAATAAAAGGGAAAAATAATTTTCTACTAATAAAAATAAGTAAATAAACAATTCATAAATAAAATATTCAACTCTATACATAAAGCAAATTTATTGTCAACATATTAAAATATAGCAGCATCTTTATAATATAATAAATCCAAAATCATTAATATTTTATTTTATTATATTAAATTTACTATAATCAAACATAATAACATCGTATCCATATTAAATCAAAAACATAAAACTCAAGGATTTATTAATTTTTTAATTAATATTTTTTATTTCTTACTCCTTACTAGATAAAACATTTCGAAACGAATTTTTCAGAAAACCAACCAAAATCCTATAAAATTTATAAATATTTTTTAAAACTCCTCTCAAAACCTCCATAAAATTTTTATCCAATTGTACCATCCAATTACATCCCTATCTACTGCCACTGATTTGGAGATGTGATAGCTTTAGGAATTCCCTAACAGGTGGAATGCCAGAGCTGTTAATCCCTGACACATGCTATCCATAGCTTAAATGACACAATAAACTATTCCAGGATTACATAATTCGAGGAAGCCGGTCCCATTAATGAGTTGAAGTACTCTTGAACCTCGGGAAGAGTTATCGGAAACGTGGTCATAGGCTGGCCTAGTAAGAACAGAATCTGCACACGCACTGCAGTGTATTGTGGAACCGGAACCGTCCATCATTGGAAGACTGAACCAATCGTTAAACGGTTCCAACCATCGAAAAAGCAAAACCATTGACCGGCCTGGCTTGTAACCACGGCGGAAACGCCAAGCCAAAAGGGGTGGTTTCGAGGTGAAACTATGAACTACTGATTCCAGTGGGATCACCTACATATAGGTAGCCATTGATTTTACTCTTTCGAAGAGTAACAGTGGACACTCTAACCATGTCATATCTTCAATTTTTATTTATTTTTTCGATACTTATAAATATACTCTCTAAAGTATTAGCTAAATACTAATAAACTTCGTAAATTGTAAGATATAAATTTATCCTTTTAAATATCCACGAATATACAAATAAATTTTATGTCATCAGATCATTATTAAAAAGGTTGTAAATAAAATTACTTTTAGTAATTTTTCTTTTTTTCAACACTTCAAAGTGCTTATAAATACTTTCAAAAGTTTTAAGAGATAAAATAACATAGAGTTGAAGAATTTATTTACTCATATTAAAAAATTTAGAGATTGTTTTTGCAATAAGGATGGAAATTCATTTTAATAAGTCATATTTCGTGCCTTATTTTGTGTGGTCCCTTGTCAATGCTGAAGTGTAAGAAAATGAATAGAAATCATAAATGAATAGCATATAATAAAATCATATTTATTTGCGTAATAATCTTATTTTTTATATTGTCTCTCATTCACTTTTATACTCTCCCATTGTGATCTCATCATATTCTATTCATGTTACTTTATTATATCAAAGATCAGGAGATCTATACTGCGCTTTGCTTTTACTATCTTTCTTTCCTTTTCTTTTAAACCTTCAACCATCGAATATTAGCTAAGGCAACCCTTGATGTGCACTAGTACGAGTATTACTCTCCAAAATCATATATAACATGTATAATTACCTTTTCCTCTCCTATGAATGTATAAAGAGTGATTTAGCAAGCTAAGGATAACTTTATGCTTCCTTTTGAACTATCAATCATGTGTGGATACATCTCTTAAACTTTTAAAATATGATTTCTTCTTATATAATAATTTTTGAAAATATACAAACAATCCCTAAACTACTATTACATGTTAGTATAAATTTATTGCAAGATATAGAGTAGCAATCCAACATTGAAGTAACAAGGAAGAGGAGTCAGCTGTAGGAGCAATAAGTTACTAGTTGGTTATAAAATTGGCTTCTAATTAACTATAGGAGCAATTAGTTGTCGATTATAAGGCTAATTGTAGGTTATAGGGCAATTGAATATTGGCCAATTGTAACGTGGCTTGCTTGCTATAGGAAAAAAGTGATTGCTAGCTAGTTATTGGTTAGTTACAAGAAACACACTTCTTCTTCCAACAGACATAACAAACATAAATTTTAAAGGTTACCATGATTCAATTTGAACAATTATGTCTCTCCAACACAAATAAATATGGTGATTGATTTCTTCAATTCTAAACGATCAATTCTTCTCACAAATTTATAAAAGAGAATTTTCAAGATGTATTATATCTTGAGGGTATGACTTCTCTATAGTAGGGACATATCAACTTAGGAAAGTTGATATTTCACATTTTAAAGTAATTTTATTTTATATCTCTAAATATCATTCTAATATTACAAACCCAAAAATTATAGAGATTCAACAATAGACTAGGGTTTTATACATTTCATGAAAAATTATGCTGAATCGACAATTGTATAGGATTTTACCTATATGTGACCTATAAGAAAAAGGTAATAATAAATAAAAACCAATGGGTATTTTCATCTTCATCAATTAATTATATATTGACTTTAAAATTTACGAAATTTACCGATGTATTCAGCCTTGTTGTGCATTCCTTTCAAATTACCAGCCTTACGTGCTCGTATTTATTTCATAAATAATCTAATTTATTCAGAATTATAATTGCAAGCAACCAATTGAAGAATTGTTTTTTCCCCTATAATTAATAAAAGATCGCGAAACCTGATACGACAAAAGCTCTTAAAATAATTTACTTTTTATGGCATGGTTTCGGGAAAGGCATGCGAGAACCGATTAAATGTTACAAGGTGATGATGCAATGCTGATTATCGAAATTTATAAGAAAAGTCGATCATCTCGAGTAAAGAGTTCCCTTAAGTTTGACCAAATGATTACGTGCATGTTTTTGAGTTTGCTTTTGTATTTATCACTTTTTACTATACAATAAACGATTAAATAAAATTAAATTTATATTTTAAATTTTATTATTATCTATTCAATAAAAAATTATAATTTTATTAAATAATATAAATATAAATTTATTATTTTTTTCCTTATCTACAATTACTTTAAATTATTTAACTTTTTACTTATAAGTAAATTAGGATTATAGATAGAAATTCATCCATATGAGTAGACATTAATCATTACCATGATTATATTTCATTATAATCTAAATTTTGGCCATGTAATATGTACGTATAAAGCAAGGTAACACAGAAAACAGAAATAGAGAGATATTGTTAAAGAGATATATTATTGGATAAAAATCATGTTGTACGAAGAAATACCAGAGAAAATAGGTTCTGGGATTAGAAAAGACCAATGGAAGAGAGCGGATTAATATGCTAATTTTACCTTTAGTATAAAACAATTATCATTTTAATAAGTTATTGTTAATATTACTTTTTCTGCAATAAAATTTTAATTGAAGGGCTAAATGATAATTTTTAAAGGAATGGTTATTTAAGGGTGAATTTACTTTAATAATATAAATAATATTTTGCCAACTATTTTTACATCTAACTTAAAAGGGATGAATTGATCCTGCTAAGACAAGAGAGCAACATATATTTATCGCTAGGTTCCTAGAGACTTAGCTTACTTTTATATATTTAGTTTCCTTTCACTAAATGATGAATAAAGTTGAATGGTTGAAGTTGGAGTTCTGTCACAATAGCTTTTGAGAGGAATTGATTTTAGACTATTTTTATTTTATTTTATTTTATTTCTTTTACCAATAGACTATTTTTAATTTTAAGTATAGACACCTAATTTTTGCCTACTCTCCCCTTCCCTTATTTTTCAGTTTAGTTTATAGGGACTTAAATTAGAAAAGTTCAAAAAATGGAAAATTAAAGAAAAACCCCCAAAAAATGAAGAAATTTAGAAAAATAGAAGTTTTAGAAAAACTTAGAAAAAATATGAAAATAAGAAAAAGTACAAAAGATAGGAAATTTAGAAAAAAAATGGAAAAATTAAAAAAAAGTACATAACAAATTTAAAAATTCACAAAATTGAAAAAAAAAAAACATTTTAGAAAATGACATTTTATTAGAATAGATTTTTAATTTTAATTTAGATTTAAAAGTTAGGCCGTTGAACTTGGGTTTAGATTTAAATTTAAATTTAGTCTAAGTTGACTGAGTTTATATATGCAATTTAATTGCACATATGGACAAGGCACAGGCCAATACCTTGACAATTAAGTATATGGACATAACATTAACATTGAGCATGAGGTATTAGATTCGAAAATTAGCAAAGGCAAGGAGGTATTTTTCTTATTTTTTGGGTTTTCAATCACATCACAAAGTGCCATGTGTTAGGATTTGATTACGCCATGGCTGTTATGCCCCGAAATCACAGAGTTACAACGGTCCCGCCATGTAAACCATTTTATGATAGTAACTAACCTCACAGTACTTACCATAGATATAATCTACACAAGGCGTCGACGACTCCTCACTTTAAAGTAAACAGTCTAATAAGGTAAAGTTCACAAATTTTAAATAAACCTATATAATTATATGTAAAGTCCATAAAACTTCCTAGGAAATTTTACATATACACAACAGTTCACTAATTTACATAATAATTATCGGTCTTTCATCCTCAAATTACGAAGGACATTCTCGCTACACATCATTACTAAGTAAATTGCTCCTCACACCCCTGGTTTCAAAAGGACTAATCTCTAGATAATTGTAAGGCGGCATAATACTTGAAGTATTCAAAGTCGGGACCTGCAAAAGGATCTATAGGGGTATGAGCAACTACAGCTCAGTAAGTTAAATTGGAGACTCATGAATGCACATAAACACAAACAAGATTATTAAGCAATTATTTTCATACAATGTAACAAGCAAGTGTCATCCCACAACGTAATTCAATCCGTTGTGAAATTAGACAAATTTTACCCGCTTCAATCCGAGTTGAGGAGTTTCCATATTATGTAGTAGCTCACAACCAAACCCAGGCTTGTGCAATGGAGACATCGCTCCTTCCGCGACTACCTTCGAATCATTGACTTCACCATCGCCACAACCTCCTCTCCTATCACTTAGTTTGACTAAAGATGAAGAAGGGACCATTTTGCAATCCTGCGCTATCCCTTTCGAAGGGGTCGGTATTTGGTTAGAGAATCTTATGATCCCCTAATGGTTTGTAATGCATGATATTTTTGGTTATTAGAGTCGAATAAGATTAAATTTCATTTAGGGTGTTCAAACAATTTTATACCAATTCAATCAATCACAAAATCACTCACATTATAAATTCAGCATACATTCAGATACATCAAACACATGCATAGACTACTTACAATCACAACCATATACAATCCTAAGTCTCCAAGTACCATAAAATAGCACTCTAATACAGTAAGTAATAACCCAACTTACTTAGAGTTTCTCAGTCGCCTGATCACTCGATTATAAGTCGATCTATCTCTGAATATCCTATAATACAAATAAGTCTTTTTAGTTTTTATACTTTAATGATTCACATTCTAAGTTATGATTTATCTTTTATTTACTAATGATTCATTCTACCCTATTTCGAGGTTTGATTCCTAAATCAGATTTTAGTTTTGATTCTGGAATCTTAAATCGAATCCTAATATGAAATTAATCACATTAAACTCAAGTATTCTAATATCCCATTGGGTTTAAATTTAGGATTCTAAACTATTTGGTACACGCTAATCCTAATTAGGGTACCGAATTTATTCCCGATGTGAGAAAATCTTACACTTTTTTATACAATTACTTAAAATTAAATTTTATTTCAGATTTATTATATTCTGATTTCTATTATTATATTATTTAATTAAACCTAATTTTTTTATAATATTCTTAATTTTCTATAATTAGCACATAATGCCTTCATTATTTATACTTAACACTCCAAAGGCTAAGATTATGTTTCCACATCAGAGATTAACATCCTTAAACATCTAATTACTATCTAAATCAACAATTAATGTCTTAATCATCTAATTAATCCAAAATTACCCAATTTTCCCATCATTTTAGAGCTAAAAATTAACTTAAAAATTTCAAAAATTAATTTTAAAAAAATGGCTTCATAGCACTATTCTATATCCATTAAGCATTTTATAGAAAAATTTTGAGCTCCAACCTACACTTCTAAGCCTATTTATTTCTAATTCTAATCATACTAGGTTTTGCTCAATTTGTTAAGAATTCTATATTTTCAGACATAATTAAACTAAATCACTATTTTTTCCTAAATCTACATATAATAAAACCTTAGAATAACAAATTTCATAATTTTCTAGGTAAAATAACTAATTTTAGAAAATTATACAAAATTAGAACAAATTAGAGACTCACCTAGTTCGATGGCTTTTAGCCTTCCAACACTGGTCAAGGTGTGTTGGCCAGTCCAAGCGGTGGGTCTAGCATGGGGTGGTGGTAGTGGCTCGATCTTAGATGGTGGTGGTGTGTAGGTTTGGTTCACTAGCCTTAACTATACAGTTTTTCTTTTCTTTTCTGTTTTCTAGTTTTTCTCTTGAATTTTCAGGTCTTTCTATTTTTCTCTAATCCCTAACTGTCTAAAGGAGTTCTCTGAATTTTTTTTCCTATTTATAGACGTTTTTAGTAATTAATATGCATTAATTAGATATGACATTTCCCTATTTCCTTGATTTTTAGTTTTTGTATTGCTTAATTTTAATTGGATAGTTTTTCTTCTTTTGTTCCTGACTTGCCACAACCTGATTTGCATCATTCCACACTCTTCTGATTTTTTTTTTATTTTTCTTAATTAATTTAATAATTTTCTTTAATTATTTACTAAGTTTTTTGCCAATTTAAGAAATTTCGCGTATTTTTACTTATACGTAAATACATGTGAGGTACATGTAAACATTTCTAATTATTATTTAGGTCATTTTATGATTTTTAGTATACAAATAATCTATCTCTAGTAATTTATTAGTTATTAAATTACACCTTTCGCCTTTTCAATAATTAACAATTCTTATACTTAAAATTTGAAAATTTTGTAATCTCCTATTTATTACTTATTTTCTTAAATTTAAGTTTATGAGATCATTTTTACTAATATTTCTCTCCATAGTTTATAATTCGGGTTTGATCGGATCCTTTAACTGATCGCCCTAAACCTTGTGCTCTAAGTTCAATCCTACGGTCTTTTAGCTTAACTTTAGGGCTTACAATGGCATCCTCGGATTTGATGGCCTTACTGACATTGCGCTATGTAGCATTCATCTTTTGTGCCACATTGACTACCACGTGTCACGAATGACACGTGGCACGCCAGGATTGGCTTACATAATTAATGTGGCACCACGTCACCCAACTTTTCCCACCCCTTCTTTCCTTTTCCCTTCGTTTTCCTTTCTTTTCCTCTCTTTCCCTTCTCTTTCCCTCTCATACCTTCATTTTCCCTAGATTTTTAGTACTGTCCTCTTTGAATCGCCCACTTCAGTTCAATTTTTAGGCCCTTTCTTGTTACAATTTCGCCAAATCAATAGCGAAATTGCAAACTAGACATGGCCTAATGTTAATAGTGATTAAGAACACGTCCAGATTCATGCATTAACTCAGTCAAACTGAGCTCCAAAAAGTTAGAAAAAACTTGAATTTCAGTTTTTCTCATTTAACTCCGATTTGAACTTTCCATATTTCTGGGTTAATCTCAAGTATATAAAGGGTATCGAAGGTGATCATAAAAAACGTACAACCATTCCTGAGCTTCGGATTCAACTCCTAAGCTTTCTTTCTCTTATGCCGTTCTCTTTCTCTCTTTACTAATCTCTTTCTCTCCGATTCTCTCTCTTCATTGCAACCCAAGCTGAACCACCACTTTAGAGAGGCTACTTGTGGCTTAAGCTCCCCAACCCAACTACTCTCAACCTCTGCCGTGACCCCTAGCAGTGACTTCCGACAACCTCCATTAAACCTTAGCCACCGTTACCTCTTTCTCTCCTTGAACCACCACTCCAGCCACTTTAGTAGCCTAAACTGACCACGCAAACAAGCTCTTCGTTACCCAAAACTCTTACCCACACCTCTCCTTCACCCGCAGCTACCACCACGTCAAAAGACAAAACACCACCATCGGCCACCATGCTTAAACACCTTCCAAAACACCCCCAAATGCCAAGGCATCAAACTTACCCTCCCTAAACATAATTAGAAAATCACAAAAATCCCATTTCCTAGTCAATTTGGAGCTCCAACAAATCAGAACCACCTCTACTAATGCTGCTGCTGCTTTAGAAGCCCGACTCGAATCTAGTAGAGTCAACCTAACTCGATCTGACCCAATCCATTTGACCCGCTTAGGTCTGACCTATGCATTCGAATTCGTTCGAAGTCTTTTTTTTTATATATATTTTATTTGTTGTTTTATTTAAATGTAATAGAAAATAATAATAATAGAAAGGAAAGAGAAAAAGAAGAAAAAGAAGAGAAGAAAAGAAAAGAAAAAAAATGGAAAAGGAGAAAAAAAAGAGTAATTTGGTTTTATTTTATTTTATTAGTTTAAATTAGTAAGATATAATAAGTAATAAGTGATAAATAAATTAAGTAATAAAATAAAAATAAATAAGTGAATAAAAAGATTATTATTTCTTTTTGTCACTTAGAAAAATTGATTTTCTAAAAATAAATGAAAATAATTAGACCTCTTTCCAAATTAGGATAATTTTAGAGTTTTCAAAAATTTAAAAACCGATTAGTACGTTTTTAGAAATTTCCTGCAACAAATCAAAATTGAATAAAACGTAAATTCGATTGTTTTCAAATTAAAACAAAACCAATCCACTAAAGTTTTACAAAAAAAAAAACTACGTATGTTTGATCCCGAATAATGGGTACGTAGACACTTACGAGACAACAATAAAAATGAAGAAAACCTAATTTTCCCTTTTTAATTTAGATTATTTTATTTATCCAATTAGAATGGTTAAATTGAGTTTCAACTTCTAAAATAAAAAAGGTGATTTTTTAAATATTAAAGTTAATCTTGGAAAATTAATGGTACTCATAAGGGTTTAAAAAGACTAACCTTCAGATCCATATTCTTTGGTTTTCAAAAGACCGTTTTATAACTTGGTTTGTTTAAATCGATAGACCGGTAACTAAGTTATAACCAATTCACTCAGTTAGTTATATCTTAACCTCTTTTTCTGACTCCGGTCGAATGACGACACTAAATCTTTTCAAGTTGAAAAATGGTTTTCTGTAAACCCTAGTCGAGAGCTAATATTAAACGAGTAGGAGTTTAATACTAATCGGCTTAGAGAAGACCTGATTTTATAAAGAGAACTAAGAGAATGAAAAACTAGGTTCTACATTAAGAAATTTATTTTAGGTCTCTAGATACCATATTAACATCTTCAAAAAACTTTCATCTTTAGATCATTAATGGGGGAAACGGAATTTACTAATTCCAAACACTACTTTTGAGAATGAGAGAATAAAATGAAATGTGTTTGCTAACATAAAGAAACCTTTTTCTCACTTTCTCTCTTTTTTTCCTTTTTTATTTTGATTACAATACAACATCTTCAATTTATAGTTTTTTTCTAATGTATAATAGCCATAAATTAACTACTAAAGAGTCAATGGTTTTTACAACTTTTCTAAAAACTAGTTTGCTATTTTGACCTTTTCAAGTTTGATGTTTTCAATACGTCCCCTAAAAATTAAATCTTTCACTTGTATTTGTGTGAATCCCTAAAATTGTGTTTAGGGTCATCAGGGAAAAGTTATCCGATTGAACTTAAACTTTACGATTAAAACAGAAAAGTTAGCCAAAATAACTCAATGAAGTTAAATTTTAAAAATAGTAACCAAAAATCTCAATTTTTCTCCTAAAAGTATGATTATTTAATATAGTACCAAATTATTCAAAATCCTTAAAATTAAGCTTAGATTGCAACGACAATTTAGAAATAAGTTTTTTTATTAAGCTATAAAATAAGATAATATAGTATAATTTACTATATAAATATATACGTATTTTTGTAAGTATACCTAGTATAAATAATAATTATACTCGTAAATTAACTTTAAATTACTTAATTGTGTATATTATGTGTTGAACTCATGAAAATAATTAAGAAATATATCTTAAAAATAAATGAGATGTTGGAAACATAATTATACGAGTATAGTTATGTACCACACGTGATATATACATACGGTATATACTCATATGTTAATAAAATAATTAAATATTAACATAATCTATTTATAATAATGATATTTAATAAAAATATCTCTTAAAGCTTATCCAAATGGCTTAAACACGCTATAAAATTTCTAGACATGACTGGAAATCACCATAGCAAACTATAGGAATTGAATTTTTGCTGAATCAAAAGTAAATATATAAGGTTAGGATACCTCCACCTTACATATTAGGGAGGAAAAAGATAAAAAAAAAAAAATTAAGGGAAAATCCATTACAGCCGACCCAAGTGCTATAAATATTTAATGACTCCAAATATAATAGGTTTAGCACTTTAGAATTTTGATTAGCAAAAAAAAATATAGAAAAAATCATAGAAAAAATATGGAAAAATAGAGCAATCACAGAGTTGGACTAATATCTAAGGAAAACCATGATCTGTTATAAAGCCACTCCACTACCATAGAGGATACCTAGTGTTTGGCCCTTCCCACAAAACCCACCCCACCCCCCATGACTACCAAAACACCTAAGAATATTTAAGTCAAATTTTTAAAAAATAGTAATTTCACTCAGAAAAATTTGAAAAAATTTATATTTAGATCATTTCGTGCATGCTTTCGTGTGATATTTTTATTTTTGAAAATTTTGAAATATTTAATATATTTGCTTAAGAAAGTCACTATTCATCCGAATTTTTACTTAAAAAAATAAATGTATCAAATAATATTGTTTGTCGCTCAAAATTTTTGTATAGGATATATATGATATATAGATAATTTATATGTAACCCAATTTTTTATTTGAATATTTTTAATATTTATTTTATTTTTTAACCTAAAAATAGCTAGAAATTAAGGTGAAAATGCAAAATAAATAGTATTTATGAAGTTAAATGGTGAAATCAACCTATAATGATTTCTAGCGAAGTATAGTGATGTTATGATAGGTTGAAAATGATTTTGTGCAAAAGGAATTATATTTTGGTAATTAAGTGTAACTTAGGGATAAAATCATAATTTTGAATATATTGGCAATAAATCAAAAACCTGAATCCAAGTGATGACTGAATTCTTCATATTTTTAGGAGTCTATAGAAATTTTCAAGGAATTATTTAGTGACCGAAACTATTTAATTTGAATTTACATAATAAAATGGCTTATTTTATGAATTGAGATGTGTTTTTGGTAATAATAAGTTAAAATATGATAAATAGTTGAATAAAAATTATCTATATGGGTACTGGTCAGATTGGATAGAAAGCATATTTTTAATATTTTTAATGACTGGGATACGTTATATGTATATTAAGGTTCAATAATACTCCTATTGTAAAGATATTTTGACAAATTAGGTAAAATATAATTTAATAACAGAAAATACATATAATATGATAATATTTATTTAGATATGTATAACTATGTTAAAAACTCGAATTACCCATAGAAAATTATTTTTAGAAATAGAATCCGTAATAGGAATCATTAGGTATGTACGAACCTAATAACACTATTTTTACTAAAGTCCGACAATCTTAAGTAATATAACCTATAACTCTATAATATTACTAGAATGTACATATTATGATAACCCTACCAAAATTAAAATGTGATTTAATTAATTAAAAGTATATTTCGATACGATTAAAACAATATATTATATGTAATAGTATAATTACATATATTATTAATAATTAATAACTTAACTCTATATATATGTATAATAAAACGATATATTATTATGATAATGTACTCTCTCTCTCTCTCTCTCTCTCTCTCTCTATATATATATATATATATATATATATATATATATATATATATAGCCATTTTAGATAAAATCCTAATGTTTTCATAATTAATACAAAAGCTAAATTTAGGTTTTTGTGTATATACGATCCCCCAATAGTCAAACGATTGATAATCCGAATCTTATATAGCAAGCATCTAAATAGGTAAGTTGGGATTGTAGCTTTACCACTTATTGTGATACTGTATTAAAGTATTTGGAGACTCGAGAGTATTTCTATTTGTATTTGTAATTAGTTATTTGTGTGCATGCCATGCATGTGTTTGGTATTCAATTGTGATAGGAGTTTAACTCCTTGATGTGCTACTTTAAATGATTGCATTATTTCTGTATTATATAAACTTGTTTGGTCATCCTCAATTACAACTAATAATCATTTGACTATCACGAAATTGAATATGCATAACAACTATTAGGAGAAATGATTAAGAGTGTCTGGCCAAATATCAACTCCCTTCGATGAAGATTGCTAAACTAGTTTTTTCTCCATCCTTAATCAAAGTGATAGGTGAGAAAGTCGCAGCAAAGGTGAAGGCCGTTGTTTAAAGGTAGTTACTGGAGGAGGGTATTCTCCATTACACAAGCCCGGGTTTAGTCTTATTTGAGTTGGATAAAACTCCTCAATTCGAGTTGAAGCGGATGTAATTTCTCTAATCTCGCAATAGACCGGATAATATTATGTAACATTTCATATAATTGATTGCATTATATTTCTTCATAATTGATAACCTTACTTATGATTGTTCGGTACTCTTCTAACCCTATCCCACTTACTAAGCTAGTTATGCTCATACCTCCATAGACTCTTTTGCAAATACTAAGTGAAGATCAGGATATTCAAATACCACTACCCCCAGGTTAGTGTACTGTTGATTAGGAAAGTGAGATAAGAAGAATCAACTGAACCTGGGTTTTCACTTTTCTTTTGAATTTTGAGGAAACTAATTGGCAATTTCTTAGGTTGCCCACTAGTTTCCTAACTTATTGTAAATAGTTTGCAAAACCTATGGCTTTTTTTTTGGTAAACTCTAATTATAAATTATAAGTCTCGATGTGAAACATTTATGTAAGTACCGTTATGCTATAAGACAACAGGTTATATATAAGCTCTAAAGTTAAGCCAAATGACTATAAGATTGAATTTAGTACATAAAGTTTAGGGTAATCGGTTAAAGGATCCGATTAAACCTAAATTATAAACTATAGATAGAAATATTAGTAAAAATGACCTCGTAAACTTGAATTTTAAAAAAAAAGTAATAAAATAAAAGACTATAAAATTTTCAAATTTTAAATATAATATTTGGTAATTATCGAAAAAGCAAAAAGTGTAATCTAATAACTAATAAATTGCTAAAGATAGATTATATGTATTCTAAAAATCATAGAATAATCTAAATAATAATTAGGAATGTTTACATATACTCTACATGTAGATAAAAATACGTGAAATTACTTAAACTAGTTGGAAACTTATTAAATAAAGAAAATTATTAATTAATTAAGAAAAAATTAGAGGAATAGGGAATGACTTGGATTTGGTCGTGGCAGGTCAGGAAGTGAAGAAGAAAAATTAACTAATAAAAAACAAGCAACACAAAAGGCAAAATTTAAGGGATTTAGGTAATGTCTTGTCTAATTAAATGCATAATAGTTACTATAAAACTCTATAAATAGGAAGAAAAATTACAGAACTCATTTGGACAATTAGAAGTTAGAAAAATTGAGACCAACGAAAATTGAAGAGGAAAATTAAGGTTTAGGAAATTATTAAGGAAATATGTATAGTAGAGGCTAGTGAACCGAACCCACACACCACCACTACTTGGAAATGAGTCACCACCATTACCCAACTCCAGACCTACCGCTTAGACCGGCCGATACATCTAGACCGGTGTTGGAAGCCTAAAAGCCATTAGATCGGGTGAGTCTCATATCTGCTTCAATTTTGTATAATTTCTTAAAATTATTTATTTTCCCCAAAAAATTATAAAATTTATTATTCTAAGGTTTTATTGTATATAGATTTAGGGAAAAATAGTGATTAAGTTTAATCACATCTGAAAATATAGAGTTCTTAAGAAATTAATTAAAACCGAACATGATTAGAATAAGAAATAAATAGGCTTAGAAGTGTAGTTTGGAGCTCAATTTTTTTCTATAGAATACTTAAGTGATATGGAATAGTGCTATGAAGCTTTTTATAAAAAAATTAATTTTTGAAAATTTTAAGTAAATTTTTAGCCCTAAAATGATGGAAAATTTGGGTAATTTTGGGTTAATTAGGTAATTAAGTGATTAATTATTGATTTAGATGGTAATTAGATATTTAGAGATGTTAATCTATGATGTGGAAACCTAATCCTAGCTTTTGGAGTGTTAAGTGTAATTAATATAGGAATAATGTAGTAATTGTAGGAAATTAGGAATATGTGGAATTGGAATTAATAAATATGAAAATTTTGGTTTATTTAGATAATATAATAATAAAAATCAGTATATAATAAATCTGAAACAAAATTTAATTTTAGGTAATTGTATAAAAAATGTAAGATTTTCTCATATCGGTACTAAAAACGATACCCCAATTAGGATTAAAGTGTACTGAACAGTTTATAACACTAAATTAAAACCCAATATGATATTAGAATATTCGAGCTTAATGTGATTAATTTTACATTAAGATTCGAGCATATTTAGGATTCCTCATAATTAGAGATAATGTAGAATCAAAACTAGAATATAATTTAAAAATCAAACCCCGAAATAAGGTAGAATGAATTATCAATAAATAATAGGTATACACGGAGAAATGAGTTAAATTATAACTTAGAATATGAATAATCAAAGTATAAGTACTAAAAAGACGTATTTGTATTATAGGATACCCAAAGACGAACTAGCTTGCAATTAAATGATTGAGCGACTGGAAATTCCAAGTAAGTTAGGTTATTACTTACTGTATTGGAGTATTATTTTATGGTACTTGGAGACTTAGGATTGTGTATGATCGTGATTGTAAGTAGGTTATGCATATGTTTGAGTATATGAATTCATGTTGAAATTTGTGTTGTGATTGATCTTGTATTATGACTGGATTGGTGTGAAATTGTTTGAACACCCTAAATGGAATTTAATCTTATTCGACTCTAATAACCTAAATTGTCATGCATTGCAACCCTTTAGGGAATCATTATGATTCCCCAACCAAACATTGATACCTTCGATAAGGATAGCAATTGGTCTTTTTCTCATCCTTAGCTAAACTAAGTAATAGGAGAGGAAGTCACAGTGAAAATGAGAGCATTGGTTTGAAGGATAGTCTTAGGAGGAGCAATGTTTCCATTGCATAAACTTGGGTTTGGTTGTGAACTATTGCACAACATGAAAACTCCTCAACCTGAATTAGAGCAGGTAAAATTTCTCTAATTTTGCAACGGACCGGATTACATTGTATGATGACACTTGCTTATTACATTGCATGAAAATACTTGCTTGATAATTTTGTTTGTGTTTGTATATATTCATAAGTCTTCAATTCAACTTACCAAGCTGTAGTTGCTCATACCCATATAGATCCTTTTGTAGGTCCTGATTTTTTAATACTTCGAGTATTATGCTGCCTTACAACTATCTAGAGGTTAGTTCTTTTGAAAGCCCGGGTGTGAGGATCGATTCACCTAGTAGTAGATGTATAGCTAAAGTATCCTTTATAGCTTAAGAATGAAATACTGATAGTCGTTATGTAAATTAGTGAACTGTTATGTTAATGTGGAACTTCTTGGGAAGTTTTATGGAATGTACATATAATTATATATGTTGATCTAAAATTCTTGATAATTACTGTAACTTTAGCTAAACTCTTAATTGAACTGTTTATTTCAAAGCGAGGAGTCATCGACGCCTTATGTAGATCATGTCTATGGTAGGTACTATGAGGCCAGTTACTATCATAGAATGGTTTACACGGCCAGACTGTTGCGACTCTATGATTTCGGGGCATAACATTATATAGAACAGGTGTTTTGTAAAGTTATACCACATGTTTAATTATTCACAAGTATCAGAACGGATGCTTCAAGCTGGTTGAGTTGTATATACCTTATGTAGACTATATTTACAATAGCAGCTATAGGATCAGCTTCTATCTTAGGTTAGTTTACATAGCGAAGCTATTACGACTCCTTTTGTTCGGGGCGTAACATTGGTATTCAATATTGGTGATTCTGAGCATAACCTTAAGCATTTCTAACAAGTTAACCTTCAGCAGTTTCATCAAGATATTTGCATCTTGTTTTTCGAATTTATAGAATTGGAGTTCAATTTCTCTATGCTTAACAAGTTTCCTAATATAATGAAACTTGATATCAATGTATTTGTACCGCCAATGAAACATGAGATTTTTAGCTAGTGCCATGGTAGATATATTGTCACATTGAATAATTGTTGGACCCATCTGACCATGCTTTAAATCTTCCAATATACTGTGTAGCCAAACTACTTGACATGCATCTGATGCTACTGCAATATATTCTACTTCTGTTGTTGATAGAGCCACCACTTGTTACTCTTATTAAGACCATAAAACAACTCCATTTCTTAGGTAGAATACATAAGCAGATGTGCTTTTGCATGTCTTCATATCACTTGCCCAGTTACTATCTTTATATCTTACTAAATTGGAAGAATGAGAATGAGTATGGAAAATTTGATAATTACTTGTACCACTAAGATAATGTAGAATCCTTTTAGCTGCTTGTAAGTGTAATTGGTATGGTTTCTCCCTAAAATGACTAATAAGGCCAACTCTATAAACAATATCCGATCTAGTAGATGTCAAATAACATAGACTACCCACTATGCTCTTAAAGTAAGTTAGGTTTATCATATCTTCACTACCATCTTCATTTCCACCTGTTCTGCAATTAGGGTTTGGATTGGTGCAGCTAAATCCATCCTAAATTTCTTTAATATATCAATAACATATTTCTTTTGTAAAACAAATATGCCATCATTAGTTTGTTGGACTTCAATTCCAAGAAAATATGACATTAATCCCATGTCGATCATCTCAAATTGTTGAGTCATGACCTCCTTGAATTCAATTTACAGTGCCTAACAATTTTCAATAAAGATTAAGTCATCAACATATAGGCATAAGATTAAAAGGTTGCTATTGGCCATTGACTTAACATACAATTTATGCTCTTAAGAACACTTTTGGAGACCATCTTATAGTAAATACAAATCAATGCATGAGTACTAAGCAAGAGGTGCTTTTTGTAAAGTTATATAAGGCTTTCCTCAAGCAATAGACTTTATTCTCATGTTCTTTCTTCAAAAAGTTTAGTGGTTGCTCAATGTAACTTCTTCTTGTAATACACCATTTAGAAATGCCAATTTCACTTCCATCTAATGAATTTTCCACTTATTTAGAGCTACAAGAGATAAAATCATGTGTACAATATCCATTCTTGAAATTGGAGGCAAATACCTCAAAATAGTCGATTCTTGATTTTTGCTTATAGTTTTTAACAACCCATCTTACTTAACTCCAATCAGCTTCTTTCCATTTGGTAGTGAGGTTGGCTCCCATGTTTCATTTTTTTCAATTAAACAAATCTCCTTGTTCATTGCTTAGATCCATTTTTCATCTATTGTTTCATTTTCATATGAAATTGGATCATAATTTATAAATAAACAAAAATTCACTGGAAATTCATTAATCAAATTTGCTTCCTCCTCATTATCATATCTAGCCACTACATAATCTTGAAATCATGTTGGTAAGACACGAGTCCTTTGAGGATGCCCTAATGGTGTTGCATCTATTGCTATGAAAGAGGTATCAATTCGTGATGTTGGATTGATACAAGAAATATGAGACTTAGACTATGTCTCGTCCATAGATACCTCATTAATGATAATGTTGTTAATTGTATATTATTTTGATTCTACTGTCATGTTTCATCTTTGTGAAATTGAACATCTCTACTTAAGATCACTTCCTTTGTTTCTAAGTTATACAGTTTAGAACCTTCCGTTGTGTTAAAATAGGCTATGAAAATACATTTTGACTTTTGTCATCTAACTTCTTCCTCCTTTCACTTAGTACATGGGAATACACAATATACTTAAATACTCGTAGTTGAGAAACATTTGGCTTATTCCCACTCTAGGCTTCTTCTAGAGTCTTTCCATGAACACCCTTTGTAGGGCCCCTGTTTAATAAATAAACAACATTAGAAACAATCTTTGCCTAGAAAGGCTTTAGCAAGTGTTTAGCTCTTAACATACTTCTAGCCATCTCAAATATTGTTCTATTTTTCTTCTTAGCTATACCATTCTATTAAGGTGTATAGGAGGTTGTTAACTAATATTAGATTCCTTCTTTCTTGCAATAATCATTGAACTTATTTGATGTGAATTCTCCTCTTCTATTTGATCTTAGAGTTTTTAGTGAAACTTCACTTTGTTTTTCAATAAGTGCTTTAAACTCTTTTAAATCACTAAAGGCTTCATATTTTTCTTCTAAAAAATAAACCCAAACTTTTCAAGTAAAATCATCTACAAATAATAGAAAGTACCTTATATGTTTGACATATTTTGTCACAACCAGCCTACAAATATTTGTATGTACCAATTCGAATGGTTGCTTAGCCCATCTTAATTTACCTATTGGAAAAGAATCTCGATGATGCTTTTCAAGAATGTAACCTTTACAGGAGTTGTAAGGGGTATCAATTAAAGGTAGGTCGGTTACTATTTGCTTTTGCTCCAATAACTTCAAACCTTTGAAATTCAAATTACCAAATTAAAGATGCCATGACCAATTGATATCTCTTACAATTGCTCATAGGTTCATCAAAGTTGTCATTTGAAGAGAGAAAGGAAACATGCAATTTCTTATTATGTTCACTTTTGCAATAGTTTTGTTATTTTTGCTATTTATTTTATAAGTTCTATTTTCAATTTGAACTTTGTGATCTCTTTCTAATAGTTGGCTCGTGCTTAATAAATTCTAGCATAGTCCGGACACATAAAATACATATGCATTTATAACATTGGTATCATCTTTTGATTGAATACTAATATTACATTTGCCCATCATAAGAATTTTAGATTTGTTTCCAAAGTTCACTTCTCTTGACACTATCTCATTTAAGCTTGAGAATAACTCTCTCCTTCCAATTATGTGATTGTTGCATCTTGTATCAAGATACCGAATATTGTTGCTTTCAATATCAATTCCTTATTTGCAAGCAAGCACTAAGTTTTCCTCTACTTCTGATACATTTACTTGTTCTATACATTCACTTTGTAATTTAGTTCAACATTCTGATGCGTAATGTCTAAACTTATTACATCTATTGATATTAAATTCTGGATTTGTCTTGTCCTACGATCGTAGTTCTTCCACTTGTTGAAGAACCATTTTCTCTTGTTTCGTCTCTATTACAGATAAAATAATTTCCTTGTCCTCGACCATAGCCATGTCCACAACTTCAACTACCTTAGTATATACCTTGGTTGGTTAAATTCATCCCACTTTGTAAAGCATGCTCAAAGTTGGAATTGTTCGTATGTTGATTAATACAATGTTCATGTGAGGACAACGAACCTAATATCCTTTCTAAGGACGATATTGATAAGTTATATCCTTTTTCAATGGCTACTACAAAGGGATAAAACTTTGAGATTGAGGATTGCATAATTTTTTCTATAACAAGTTGATCACTTATGGCTTCTTTATTAACTAGCATTTTGTTAATTATGGATTGAATACGATTGAAATATGTAGCAATAGATTCCGAGTCATTCATACATAAATTTTCAAATCATCACAAAGAGTTTGTAAACAAACTTGTCTAACTCTATCATCACCTTTGTAGGATTTCTGTAGAATGTCCCGTGGTGCATGTGATTTTTCTGCCAAATAATATTTTTTGAAATATTATCTTTTTCTTTACAATTGAAAAAATAGAGAATAGGGCTTTTTGATCATTTTTGCACTTTTCTAATAATATATCCTTCTCTTCTTCTTTAAGTAACTCAAATGCATTTAGCCCATAGCATTTTTAAAGTCTTTTTCAAGCAAATCCCACATATCTGGAGAAGGGAAAAATACTTTTAACTAGACAACCTAATAATCATAATTTTCTCCAATCTACTTTGGAAGTAGCACTTGAATTGTGCTAGTTATTACTATGATTTTTCTTAAATATTGTCGAAATTTTGGTTTTGATATTAAATGTAGGAAACAGAATGTTTTAATTTCAAATAACAGTTTTTAGAAAGAGAATAAAATGAGATGTATTTGCTAATAGTGAGAAATCTTTTTTTGACTTTCTCTCTTTTTTTTCTTTCTCTATTTTGGTTACAGTACAGCATCTTCAATCTATAGTTTTTCTAATGAATAATAACCATAAATTACCTGTTAAAAAATCAATGGTTTCTACAACTTTTCTAAAAACTAATTTCCTATTTTGACCTTTTCAAATTTGATGTTTTCAACAATAAAAATTCCTTCAAATTTTTCTAAAAATTGTTTTAGATTCTAATAAAAATATTCAACTATAAAAGCTAAAAGAAAGTAATTTAAATAAATAAATGAATCCAAAGTTCCTCTAAGAAGGAACATTCTGAAGGGCCGAAGAAATGATGCTAAAGAACTGTATATAATCGGTCTTACACCAACTTTAATGCGCATTGCTAGGCGTGCGTATCAAGAGGAGGTTTTGCGATGAAAGTTGCTCCAACGATAAAGCAGAATGACATGGCGTTTCCTGGCTCCAGTGGACTGTTCTAACTAGTAATATGTCTTAGCTTATTTATTCTTTCTTTCTTTTTTTAAATATGACCATTTATAATTAATAAAAAAAAACTCCAATGTTAACTTCATTTTATTCCAACCTATGCATACAACGAATATTTTCTACAACAGTCATATAATTTATCGTTGAAACGGTAGATTGTAACATATAATTTCTATAATTGCATATACTCTTTTTATTTTAAGAATCCCAATAATTCTGAAAATTTACAATTTTTGAGCACTTACAAAACACTCAAAATTATCAAATGCTTCCAACTTCACAAGTCAGCTCTTATTCTCTATCCAATGCAAATTTTCAAGATCTTCTAAATTTCTGGTATCTCCAAAATTTTCCTATTATAAACCAAAAGCTATAAAATTTTAATCTAGCATTTAAATCAATCAAAATCCAAGAGAAATAATGCCTTCATATTTTCAATATCTTCCAAATTTTGCACTTGAAAATATTCAACAATACAGTCCAATTGGAGCAACTCCTTCTCACTCATTTGATCAGTCACCATGAACACCAGGCATTACGGGTTCATAGTATCCAGAATATTTATACAAATAAATTTGAAGGATGATGATGATGACGATATTGAAGGAGATCATAATCGTAGGAAAAAATGGGAGCAGATTGATGATAAATTTCTTATTCATGCATGATTAAGGGTCATTAAAGACCCCATTGTTGGACATAACCAGTTGATGCAAACTTTTTGGCAATGAGTCCATGAAAGCTTTGAGGAAGGTTAAACCTACGAGAAGGATAAGAATCCACTAAAGCAAATGTGCAACAATGTAAGGGCCAATGGTTTTAAATCTCAAAGGATGTCACAAAATTCGAAACTTATTATGACCAAATAAAATGATGAGGACAAAATGGAAAGAATAAGTAAGATTATATAAAAGATGCATATGATTTATTCAAACAAAATGAGAAAAGCCAAGTGGACCAAGCTGGGTAAACCAGGAGCATATATTAGTTCATCTTCAATTAACGATGCACTAGTAAATGAGGAGGTCATCAAACAAGTCGTACATCCCCTTGGCAAAGCTACATCTGAAAGGAAGATTAAAGGTGTGGTAGAAAATAGTGTGGTAATGAAAGGATTGATTTGAAAGGTGGAAGACTTATGCAACCCAAATTAGGAGAGTTGATGTCTTACATAAATTTTTTGAAATTCAAGAACAAAAGGAACAACAAAAGCAACTCAAGTGGGACAAAGAATAATATTTGTGGATACTTTGTCAATAGATGAAATACAAAGGTAGATCGAGAAGATCCATAAAGAGATATTGATGAAAAGAAGCAATCAATAGTCTTATTTTAGCTATTAATTGTATCAGTTTCTACTAATGAAATTTATCATTGTAAGATTATGTAAAAGTAGAATGGGTGAATGAACTTATTTTAACTATTGTATCAATTTCCAATGTTTTGTGAGGAAAAGTATCCATCATTTGAATTATTTCAGAAAAAAAAGGAAAAGGTAGCCATTTTAAAAGTGACTGTTATAATAACGTCCATCGATCAATCAATTTGGAAAAAGTAGTCATTACAAAAGTGTCCATTGTAATAATATCCACTAGTCAGTCAATTAAAATAAGTAGCTATTATAAAAGTGATCATTATAATAGAATCCATCAGTTAATCTATTCAAAAAAAGTAGCCATTGTAAAAATTTCCCCTAATGTTGTATATATATAAGCATGTAAACATATACTTCACCATGCACAATCTGTTTTACATTTCCATTCAAAGCAACTCCATTCCCTTCTTCTATTATTATGTCAACAAGTAGTTCTAATTACAATGTAGAAAGAATAGCTACTGATGTAGCTAAAGAAATATTTCTTTTTGAGACCAAATAAGCAAAGCTAATCCATTCCTTATATAAAATGCTCTTAGAGCTATGTAGGACTTCTTCCACAAGAAGATAAAAGAGAAAGTATATAGATAGAGGTTAAGTTGAGGGACATAATCGTTTATATAAAAACTACTTCTCAGATAACCTAGTATATTTTAGTGATGAGTACTTATATAAGCATACTCCTACTAATATTGAACGCTTGCTTAATGTTGCAGAGCAACATGGATTTCTAAGTATGTTAGGAAGTATTAGTTGTATACACCAAGAGTGGAAGAATTGTTTAGTTGCATGGCAATGCATTTATGCTCGAGGTGATTACGGTTTTCCAACAATCATGCTTAAACCTATTGCTTCATACGACAATTGGATATGATATACGTTTTTTGGTATGTTAGGCTCTAATATGATATTAATGCACTAGAGCATTCACCCCTTTTTTATGATATTTTAGAGGGATAAGCTCTACCATCTTATTATATTGTCAACGAAAGAAACTATGATACATGATGCATCTTTTGGTATGTTAGGCTCTAATATGATATTAATGTACTTGAGTGTCCACCCTTTTTGGTGATATTTTAGAGGGACAAGCTTTAGCATCTTATTGTACTATCAACAGAAGAAACTATGATACAAGCTATTATCTTACGGATGGTGTATATCTAGAGTAGTCAACATTTGTCAAGTTAATTTTATACCTCCATAGTCAAATGAGAAATGATTTGATAAGTACTAAGAAAGCTATAGAAAGTGTTACACTCCGAAGCAATAGAGTCGTAACAGCCCCGCTGTGTAAACTATTCTAAGATAGAAGTTGGCCTTATAACCGCTATCCTAAACCTGATTTATACAAGGCATCCATGACTAACCCGCTTTGAAGTAAACAGTTTGTAATTTAAATAAATCATTTACTTCAAAGCGGGTACAGTTTGTAATTTAAATAAATCATTTACTTAAAAAAGTGAGAATATATATATATATATACACTATAATTCAGTTATTACAATTTACGATTACAATTTACGTTTACAATGTTTCATCGTAATATATTTCTTAGTTATTACATTATTCAAAAATGAAAATTTCTAAACTAAAAGCTTAAATCTTAAAAATATATGTTTGTTCTTCAATGTTTTTCTTTACTCCCCAGGATCCAGCAGTTGCTAACTTCAGAGTAGTTGTAAATTGCTTCTTAGCCAGCACCTGCAAGATGTTTAAAGGGATGTGAGCAACCACAGCTCAATAAGTTAGGATGGAGGACTTAAAACTATACCGTAAACATAATAAGGTTATCAACTAACTTATTAGGTTCAATGCATCTTTAAACAAATGCCATCGCACGACGTTGTCCTGGCCATCATGAGATTAGAGAAATTACGTTTGCTCTAATCTAGGTTGAGGAGTTGCCGTTAATGCAACAGCTCACGACCAAACCCAAGCTTATACAATGGAGATATTGCTCCTCCCATTACTACTTTCGAACAATTGACTTCACTTTCGCCGCGACTTCCTCTCCTATCACTTAGTTCGACTAAGGATGAAGAAATGACTATTATGCAATCCTGCGCTATCCCATTCGAAGGGGTCGATATTTGGCTGGAAAATCCTAGGTTCCCCTAATGGGTTGCCATGTAAACCCGATTATGATTACAGGTCATACATTTGATTAGGTCCAGTTTAAGGTGATCAATCACTTCATACAAATCATACAATACAAGCCATAACAACAAATAGAATCATAGCATCATTTATAATCAAGCACATGCACAAAACCAACTATCTAACAAGCACAACCAAGTATAATCTCAAGCCTCCAAAATATAGCAATGTATTAATCCCAACTTACCGGGACTCTTTGTACACTCACTCGAGGTCTAACTCGCTCAGGCCATCGCCGATTATCCCTATAATACAAACATGGTTTCGGTTTTTCATATAACTATTATAAGTTGGTTTTATCTTATAGCGCTTATTGTTATCTTTTGTTTAGGGTTTAATATGTCCAATTATCTAGGTTCTTAAATCTTTTACAATTATTCTACATTTGGGGCCAAGTTCGGGTTCAATTTTCGCATCGATTTTTAAATTCGATTCTAGCTCAATTTCTAAGTACTGTTTTATACTTGAACTCTAGAAACTTGTTTTAACTCACAATGTGAAATTAATCACCTTACTTTTAGATATCCTAAATACCATAATTACCCCTAGTCAGTATTTTATTATACTCGGTATACTTGAATCCTTAATAGCGTATCGAATTTATTCCTGATGTAAAAAATTTTTACATTTTTCATATAATTACATAAATTCAATATTTCTACCAAATTTATTATATATCCCTATTATTTATATAATACCAATTTTTATTATAATATCTTCTATTTATTATATTTCCAATAATTACATATTATGTATTATCACCTATTATGTATATAATACACCTCTAATATTTCTAACACTTTAATTACCATCTCCTAACATCAATTATTATTTTAAAATGTCTAAATTCATCCAAAATCAGATTTTACACCTTACAAAATTAACTTAAAATTTACTATTTTTCCTTATTACTTATTTACTATATAATTAGACTAATAATTACATCTAACACCTTAAATACAACAAATATCATAACTCATCAGATTTCAACATCATAAAACATACAATTATTCACCTAATCAGTAATTAACTATTTAATTACTTAATTAACCTTAAATTACCTATTTTATGCCTCATTTTAAGGCCTAAAATTTATCTAAAAATTTAAAAAAATAATTTTTGAAAATGGGCTTTATAGCACTGTTCTATATCATCTAAGTAGTCTACACAAAAATTTTCGGCTCAAAACTACACTCCTAAGGTTATTTATTTCTAAACCAAAACGTGCTTAATTTTGCATGATTTCTTAAGGACCATATATCACAGGACATATTTTCATCAAAATAATATTTTTTATAAAAACTAAATACAAAAATATTATAGAATAAAAATATTTATAATTTTATAAGAATATTTACTATTTTTACAAAATTACACAAAATTATCCTGGAAATTGAACTCACCAATTTGGGTGGCTCCAACCATCATCGGTGGCCATGGGTGTGTTAGCCCACCTGGGCACTGCTACTACCATGTGGTGGTGGTGGCTGTCCACTCCCAGCTGCTCATCGGGTCTAGGTTCTTCTTACAAGCCCTAGCTGCACAGATTTTTGCTAAATTTTTGTAAAACTTTAATTTTCTCTCAATTTTGCCTCTCTCTATTTTTCTAAACTTCCTAACATCCAAAATGAGCTTCTAAAAAATTTGGAGTATTTATAGAGTTTTAGAGAAATTATAATGCATTAATTTGATTAGATAATTGTCTTATCTTCTTCCAATTTGACTTTTGTGTTGTTCTAATTTAATTGGATAATTTTTTTCTTATTTTCCCTAGATTCCATGACCCAATTATGGATCATTCCTTATTTTTTATGATTTTTTTTTAATTTTTTCTTAATTAATTATGAATTTTATTTAATTATTTAGTATTATTTTAGCATATTTTACGTATTTTAAATAATTACGGGTATTTCTACCTACATGTAAATTCATATATAATACAAATAAATATTCCTAAATATTATTTAGGTCATTCTTTGATTTTTAGTATATATATAATTTATCTCTAGCGATTCGTTAATTATCGGAATGCATTTTATGCATTTTTGATAAATAACAAGTTATATACTTAAATTTTGAAATTTTTATATTCTTTTCTTTTATTACTTATTTTCTTAAATTCGAACTTACGGGATTATTTTTACTAATATTTCTGGTTTTACTTATAATTTAGGCTTGATCAGATCTTTCAGCCGATTGAAACCTTGAGTGATTGATTGTGAAGTTTACAGAAAGGATGTTGAGTAGGTTTATGGAGTACTCTAGTCTTGTTCCTATTGACCACCGTGTACAGCTGTACTTCCATAGGTGTAAGGTTATTATGGTGAAATTGCTTGTATAGGATTATTTATTTTTTTGTTAGTTAGTTAGTTAATTAGACCACTATATAAATACTCCTTTGTAACTGATTGGAAAAATACAAGTCATTTTTCACACACTCATGCTTGCTCGACACATTTTCTCTACATTTCTTTAAGACAAGCATTGCTCATCTTCCTCCTATGTAAACTATGCTTATGGTGGATTAAGAACTGAAAGCCACCAGTGCAACACAACCGAACTTGTTATATGTTATCAAAGCGGTTTTGATCAGGTATTGTCTTCGAATTATATTTGGTAATGGTTAGATCGTTGTGAAGATTCAATATGACTGCAATTCTTGATCTATGTTTTAGTGATCTAATGTATCTTAGTAGATCAGATAGTTCTTCAATGTCTATTGGAAATATCATATTTGATAAATCTAATTACATTGTATGGAGTAGAGCAGTAAAGATGGCTTTAGGTGCAAAGCTAAAATTAGGATTTGTTGATGGAAGTCTAATCAAACCTAATGATGAGAAACCACAAGATTTGTTTAAATGGATTAGGTACGACTTTATGGTAAGATGTTGGTTATTAAATTCCATGACTAATGATTTAGTATAAGGATTTTTTTATGCACATTCCACATGTAATTTATGGAATGAAATTGCTGAGCATTATGGCATGGCCAATGGTCCTCTCATTTTTCAAATTCAATATGAGATCTCGAATTTGAAACAAGGAAATCTTTCGATTAATGCCTATTACAATAAGTTGAAAAGGTTTTAGGATGAACTTCAGGCTATTCGTTCATATCCTTGTTGTGAGTGTGGTTGTATGTCCAATTGCACCGAAAAGCTAAGGGACAGAATTTTAGAAATGAATCCTATACTAAGCTGGTTTGGTTGGGAATTAATAAGTATTATGATGGTGTACATAATCAAATTCTCTTAATGGATCCGATACCAAGTGTAAATAAAGCCTTTTACTTACTGTAACAAGTAGAAAAGCAAAAGGAAGTTACCTTAGTTGTTTCTTCTGACTTGGATGCATCTGCATATCTAATGAATAGAACAGAGTCCTCTAAGAATCAAGTCGATTGAAGAAAGGCTAAGTCTCAGTTTAGTAAGGCAGTTTGTAGGCATTGTAAGGGTGAAAGTCATACAATGGACTCATGTTTTTAATTGATTGGTACAAGGGTAAGAGGATAAATAAAAATAACAAGACTTGTTTTAAAAGGAATCATGCAATAGTATCTTTTGTAAGACCAATAATCATATTCCACTTTACTGTAGTATGAGAGACTCAAAACAAGTGGATCAAGATCTTATACATACTATATGCAATGAAGTGATCAAGATGATGTGTAGTAAAGAGGAGTGCTCAATTGTTGTTGAGACTGTTGCAAACCATGTGGAGTTTATAGGTATGACTTCAATCTATTCTTATTGTTTTAGCACAATAAGTAAGGATATGTGTTCTTGGGTCATAGATAGTAGAGCAACTGATCATATGAGCCCACATTCGAGTCTTTTCCATGACTTGTGACCATTTCATAAACTAGTATGTGTTAAACTACTTGATGGACGCTCTCTTACAGCTACATATCGTGGAAATATATACATAAACCAATTTCTTTCCATCAATCGAGTTTTGCTTATACCTTATCTATCTCACAACCTCTTATCAATACCTAGACTTTTACAAGAGTTGAACATATCTGCAGTGTTTGATAAACATAATTGTACATTTCAAGACCTAAATAAAGGCATAGTGTTAACAAAGGCAATAGTAGCTAATGGACTTTATATGCTTCAAGTTGAGTTCAATACAGTCTCATCTTCTATTAGTAGTAAAACTTCAATCTAGAATGTTTTTCTTTCATGTGTTAATGATACTTTACTTCATCCGTTACATGCTTTTATGGGACATCCTTTTGTGGCTAAGTTGAAACATTTGTCCAAGTGTAAGGGTCTTGATTTCCATTCTTTTATTTGTAATGCCACTCAATTAGGCAAGTTTCATAGACTATCCTTTCCCAATAGTGAACACAAAGCTATTTCTCCTTTTCAAATATTACATGTCGATGTGTGGGGACCCAATGCTGTTGCATCAATATCTAGAGGTAGGTTTTTCTTATCAATAGTTGATGATTTTAATAAGTCTACAGGGGCTTATTTGAAGCATAATAGACATCAATCTTGCCAATTGTTGAAACAATTCTTTTGTTATGTTAAAAAATCAATTTCAAGTTGTACCAAATGTTGTTAGGATTGATAGTGGGGGAGAGCTTATATCCAATACATGTGAGGCTTTGTTTTCATCACTTGGCATTATTCATCATAAAATTATCTCATACATGCCCCAATAAAACGGAGTGGTAGAAAGAAAACATAGACACCTTCTCAACAATTTAAGAACCTTGCACATCAATGCCAATTTACCAAAGACCTTTTAGGGGGAGTGTGCTGTCATTGTTGTAAGCTTTGAAATCAGCTACTTAGGGTTCAGTTTGTAAAATTTGGGATGATTGAGTAAATTGTCTGATCTAGTCCAAATTTTATGATAAAGTTAAGATTATTAGTAAAAGTGATCTCGTAAATTTGAATTTAGAAAAATAAGTAATTGTCGAGTCCTATTTTTGTTTTCCTTAAATTAATCTATATTGAGCTCAGTTCGCTTAATATAGATTAGTTGATATAAAATTAAGGAATCACTTTTCTTAAAAAAAATGTTTTGAAAAATTAGAATCACTAATCAGTTGAACTAGTAAAAAAATGAAACGAGAGTTTCCAGGTGAGAAAACCCTAATTTGGCCACTGATCCACTTATTTTCTAAGAAAATAATATTTAGAAAAGTAAATAAAAAAAAATTAAGTTCGGGGGCTAACCTATTAAGACTAAGTCACCATGTAAAAGCTAAAGAAAAATTGATAGGCTTTATTTTTTATAATTTTCTAAAAATACTAAAAATATATCTAAATATACAAAATATAACTAAAATGAATTTTTTTTATTATGAATTTTTCAAGAAAAAAGAAAAAAAAATTATTTTTTTATTTTTTATTTTTATATAATTACCCCGAAGAGCTTACGTTTCCGCTAATCAAGATCAAACTAACGTAGTTCTTTTTGTAAAATATTTAATGGGTGAAATTTTTTTATCTTGAAAATCGAGTCGAATTTACATTTACTTAACCATTTATTAATTAAAAAAAAAGCCTAATAAATCTAATTTCATGACTAAGAAAACCTTAACTAATAAAATATTTTTTTGAATAACTTTGGTTAAGACTTTAATTATTTTTATTTTTTTAAAAACTCATTATGTATCAAAAGATATTTTTCCTAAATCTTATACACAAGATCTACTAAGATATAATCTAGATATATATTTTCATACGTATCTTTTATAAATTCTAACTGCAAGTTATGTATTTTGATTTGTATCTTCTTCGAAAATATGGATCTTGGAGAAAGATATGATTATTTTTTAAAAATGTAATTTTCAATTAAAAAAATCAGATTATCTATAAAGCATCCAACAATATGACAATAATAATAAAAAAAATTGTATAAAAAAATAGTAAAAGACAATTAAAGTAAGTAATAAAATAAAATAAAACTATTCTTTTTTACCTAAACGGCGTTCATCGTACTCGATGGTGAATTATGTGTCAAAATGGCTCGTGTGTGCGCAACAATATTCTTATATCCAGTACTTTAGGTGATGTGGTCTGTATGCAACATATTGTGTAATGGACTTCAGTGTAGTGTATCTGTGTGCTAGTGCAGTGTATGAACTGTGTTGTTGGTGTAAGGGATTGTCGTGAGCAAGACGTATTAAGCAGTAGGTAAGTGTGTTGTATGTGAGCGTGCATTATTGTGGAGTGAGTGTTGTACATGAATATGTGTCATTGTGCTTGTGTTTCAAGCGAGCGTATGAGTGAGTGCAGGCTATTCGATCAGAGGAAGTCAGTGTGTTGTTGTTCAAGTCGATATCCTAATTAGGATTACTGGGGCATGTAGTTTGGGATCAATGAGATACATGGCTTGGGATTAGTGGGGCGTATGGTGCAGATTGGTGTATGAGGTAGTGCTGTATGTTGCTGATAGTAGAGTGAGAGCTGTGTTCATGTGTGCAAGGCGTCGGTAGGGTGTCAACGGTTATATGCTAAGGGTATGCAAGTATGTGCTTCGGTTAGGGGGTGTTTTAGGCAACGAGTGTTTGTAAGGGGATGCTGGACAATTCGTGCTGCAGTAGTTAAGTGAAGTACTGTTGTGCAGGTGAATTGTGTTGCAAATTGTGGGATGTGTAATTGAAAAATCTGCCCAACGCCACCTACCAACTTACCATTTATAAACTTACAATTAAATCTTTCGTATCTCGAATACGGAAAAATTCGATAATTCCTTAAAGATTTGACTTAACTTCTAAAAACCCTATTTTAATTGGGCTTCTTATTGTCCAAGCCCGATTTAGTCCAATTTGATTTAGCCCAATAATCTACTTAATAAAACTTAAGTTTATTCTAGTTCAATATAAATTAGATAAAAATCCATTTTATATTGGACCGAAATAAAATATTTTAATAATGCTCAATTTTTTAACGACTTAAAATTTATTAAATTAATCACTCACTTGATATAATTTAACTTAACTCGATACAAATTGACTTGACTCGTTACAACTTAACTCGATACGGTTAGACTTCATTTTTATTATTTTTTAATTTTTGTTTTCTATTTTTACTTTTTTTTTTAATTTTCCTAGCTCAATAAAAATAATAAAATGAAAAAGGAAAAAATGAGGTATCTACAATAATAAAATGATTAATTAATATAATATTAAATTTTATGAAAATTATCCGTTATTTATTGGAAACGCTTAGAACAAATTTCGTTAACTAACAAATCGATATAAATAAATTATATGCATACTAAAAATCATAAAATAACTTAAATAATATTTAGGAGTATTTATTTATATTATATATGTATTTACATGTAGGTAGAAATACGTTAAATTACTTAAAATAAGCGAAATGTTTCAAAATAATGTTAATTAATTAAATAAAATTCATAAATAATTACCAAAAAATATAGAAAAAATGAAGAAATCTCCAGAAAGCAGTCATGGTAGCTTGGAAATGGAAAAAATAAAATTAACCAATTAAAATGCAACAAATAGAGAGTGAAAAAGAAAAGAAAAGATAAGTTATCTCAATTTAATGCATAACCAAGACCTCTATAAATAGCCAAGATTTTTCAAAAACTCATTTGGACAGTTAGAAGAGTAGAAAAAATAAAGAGGGTCAAAATAAGAGAGTTAAGGTTTAGTTTTTAAAAATTACAAAAAATATGTACAGTTAGAGCTTATAAGGAGATCCCCAACCTAACAACCACCTGGAAGTGAACGGTCACCACCACACACTATGGTGGCAGCGCCCAGACTGGCTAACAAGACCACAACGGCCAACATTGGAGTTACTAACACTAGTAAGTCCAATTTCCCTTCCGACTTTAGTTATTTTATTAAAAATATTAAATAGTTTTAGAAAATTATAAAATTTGGTATTTTGGGGTTTTTAAATATGTAGATTTAGGAAAAAAAATTTATTTTGATTATTTTGCATTTAGAAATATATTGTCCTTAATAAATCATGCAAAACCGAATATGTTTCGGATTAAAAATAAATAAGCTTAAGAATGTATTTTTGGACTCAAAATTTTTGTACAGACTACTTAGGTGATATAGAATAGTACCATAAAGCTCTTTTTTCAAAAATTAATTTTTGAAATTTTAAAATAATTTTTCGGCCTTAAAATATTGTATAAAATGAGTAATTTTGAGCTAACTAAGTAATTAAAAGGATAATTACTAATTTAGGGTATAATTTCATGTTTTAGGATGTTAAAATTTGATGAAGTACGATATTTATAGCATTTAAGGTGTTAGATGTAATTATTTGGGTATTTTATAGTAAATGTGCAATAGGTAAAAATAGTAAATTTTAAGTTAATTTTGTAATTTAGGATAATTAGGTGTAAAATTTGATTTAGGATGAATTTTGATATTTTGAGATGTTAATTGATGTTGGGAGATTATATTTGAAGTGATAGGACTATTCGATATGTATATTATGTACATATTAGATAATAATGTATAATTTGTAAATATAAGAAATAAATGAGTAGAAAAACATTAGGTTAAAACTGATATTCTAATAATAATAAAAATATGAAATAAATTTGATAGAAAACTTAAATTTAGGTAGTTATATAAAAAATATAAAATTTTTTACATAGAGAATAAATTTAATAGCTAAATTAAGATAAGAAGGTATACCATATAAATTAAAATACTGGTTAAAGGTTAAGTATGATATTTAGAATACTTGAAAATAATGTGATTAATTTCACATTATTGGTTGAAATAAGTTTCTAGGGTCCACGTATAAAACCGTACTCATAAACTGAATTAGAACCTAAATTAGAAATCAATGCGAAAACTGAACCAGAACTTAACCTAATTTAAGACTAATTGTAAAATACTTGAAAACTTAGATAATTGAATATATTAAACCCTAAACCAAATATAACAATAGGCGTTATAGGATAAAACCAATCTATAGCAATTATATGGAAAATTGAAATAATATTTGTGTTATAGGGATTTTTGGTGATGACCAGTACGAGTCGCACTTAGAGCGAGTAAACGAGGAGCTAAATAAGTTGGAATTAATACATTACTATATTTCGAAGTACTAAATTGTAATACTTAGAGATTTGAAATTATACTTGATTGTGCTTGTTAGATAGTGGACTACGCGTATGTGCTTGTTTCTGAGTTGATGCTATGATTCTTATTCGTTGCTCTAGATTGTATTTGTATGAATTGTTACAATGTTTGAATACCTTAAACTAGATCTAATTAAATATATGATTTGAAATTCTAAATCGGATATGTATAGCAACTCATTAGGGGAAGCCTAGGGTTCTTTGGCTAAATACCAATCCCTTCGAAAGGGATAGCGTTGGATAGCATACTTAGTCTCTTCTTTATCTTTAGTGAAACTAAGTGACAGATGAGGAGGTCACAGCAATGATGAAGTAAATGGTTTGAAGGTAGTCACGGGAGAAGCGATATCTTTATTGCACAAGCTTGGGTTTTGTTGTAAGCTGTTGCATTAATAGAAACTTCTCAACCTGGATTAGAGCTAGTATAATTTCTCTAATCTCACAATGGGCCAAATAACATTGTGTGATGGCATTTGCTTAAACATTCATTATATCTAATTAATTTAGTTAATAACCCTGTTTCTGTTTACTGTATGGTTGTAAGTCTCTATCCTAAATTACTAAACTGTATTTACTCACATCCCTATAGACACTGTTATAGGTGCTAGCTCGGAAGTAACTTACATTTACCTTACAGTTAGCAACTGTAGGATCTTAGAGAGTAAGAAAATACATTTGAAAAATAGATATACCTTTAAGGTCTTAGCTTTTATTTCGAATATTTCATTTTCAAACAAGGTATTATTTAGGAAGTATAGACAATGAAACCCTGTAAACATTATTTGTAATACTTAAAACCTAGTGTATATATATGTTTTCATACATTCTTAAGTAAATAATTTATTTAACTTATGAACTGTTTCCTTCAAAGTGGATTTAGTTGTGGTCACCTTGTGTGAATCAAGTCTGAAATGGTGGTTATATGGTTGGCTTCTATCTCGAAATAGTTCACACAGCGGGACTGTTAAGACTCTGTTGCTTCGGGACATGACAATTGCCATACACTTAATAAACAAAATGCCCATTGAAAGGTAAGAATGGAAATCCCCTTATGAATTGTTATTTGGGTCACCACTCGATTATAGTTATTTGCAGATTATAGTTTGTTTATGTTACATTAGTACTCAACCCCATTCTAAAGACAAGTTTGAACCAAGAGGGGAACAATGTGTTTTCTTAAGATATCTTTCAACATAAATGGGATATAAAATGTACAACTTGAAAACTGGAAAATTCAAGTGTTTAAGGATGTTAAATTTTTTAAACACGTATTTCCTTTCCATGGTTCTACACATCCGTTTGTTTATAATTCTTCAATGTTCATACCTAAAAGTTTTGTTTTGTTTAAGTCTTCCCTTCTGGTTGATCAATCCCTTTTTGATCAATAGATATATTCTTCTAATCAATCATTTACTGATCATATTAGTGACATTCCATCTAGTGAAGCTTATAGTTCTTCTTCCTCTGTGAATAGTCCTACAGATCAGTCATTGCTTACACTTACTAATACTAATTTTCGAAGGTTTAAGAGACAAAAACAGTTACCTAAATGGCTGCAAGATTATGTGACTGGTGTTAATCACATAAGTTCTACCTCTTCAATGCCTATTAATTATTTTACCCTTTAGCTAACAACTACTCCATATCCCAGTTGGCACCTAAGGACTTTTCTTATCTCCCACATGATTTTGTTGCCTCATTGTCTCATATTTTTGTGACTAAAGAACCTACCACTTAGATGCAACGAATCAATAAGAATGGATTGATGCCATGAAAAAGAAGCTTGATGCTCTTGAATGCAATGATACTTGTGACTTGGTAACTTTACCTAAAGGGAAAAAGGCAATAGGGTGTAAATGGGTGTTTAAGGTTAAATATCAACCAGATGGGACCATTGAGAGACATAAGGCTCATTTAGTTGCAAAGGGATATATACAAAGGCAAAGGGTTGATTATCACGAAACCTTTTCCCCTATAGCTAAACTTGATACAATTCGACTTGTGGTTTCTATTGTTATAGCTAATTATTGGCCTTTACAGCAAATTGATATAAACAATGTTTTTCTCCATGGATATCTTGATGAAGATATCTATATGACACCTCCAAAGGGTTATAATAAAGTACTTCTTGGTTAAGTTTGCAAATTAAAGAGGTCTCTATATGGTTTAAAGCAATATTCTAGGAGTTGGAACCTAGAACTATCAAAGTTTTTACTCTTGCATGGTTTCACTCAGTTAAAACATGATCATTCTGTATACATACATGTTGGGTAGGTAGGCTTTGTAATCATTCTTCTCTATGTTGATGATATGTTGTTGACTGGTTTTGATGAAGCTTTTATTATGACAATTAAAACTGAACTTGACAAAGCATTTACGATCAAAGACTTAGGGCAAGCTCGTTTTTTGTTAAGATTGGAGCTTTGCTGTACCACTAATGGTCTTTTTATTAATTAGCGTGAATTCATTTTTGATCTCTTGAATGATGTTGGTTTGTCTACTAGTAAACCAGTACATACTTCTATGGAAGTAGGACTTAAACTTGATCGAGATTCAGGTGACTTATTTCATGATCCTTCTTTATACTAATGCATAATTGGACGTTTGCTTTATGTTACCATCATTAGGCTAGACGTTTCTTCTTCAGTGCAATGCTTAGGCCAATTTGTTTCGATTCCAAGAGTATTGCATTACTAGGCTCTATTGTATTTGCTTCAATATCTTAAGGGAACTTTTTATCTTAGTTTATTCTATCCAATCAATAATAGTTTGAAGCTTTTTGCTTACTCTAATTTTGACTGGGGATCCTCATTTGATCACAAATCTTTAACTAGGGATTGTGTTTTCCTTAGCAATGCTCTTGTTACTTAGAAAACAAAGAAATAACCTACTATTTTCACATCAACGACAAAGGCTGAGTATAGGAGTTTAGCTGCCATCGCTAAAGAGATTCTTTGGTTGTCATTTTTACTTCACAATCTTTACATTCCTGTTAGTTTTCCTATTTCACTACACGACAACACCGGGTTTGCTATACTTTTCGCTTCTAATCCTTGTTTGCATGGCTGAACAAAGCATATTGATGTGGATATACACTTCATCCGAGATTACATTCAATTAGGTTTTCTTTCTATCATTCATGTTCCTTTTACTTCTCAATTAGCAGGTCTATTGACCAAAGCTATTAGTAGACGACAACTTCAACATCTTTGTTCCAAGTTGGGCCTTCAATTGGGTCCAACTTGAGGGGGGGATGTTGACCATCGTGTACAACTTTACTTCCATAGGTGCAAGGTTATTATGGTGAAATTGCTTGTATAGGATTATTTATTTTTCTATTAGTCAATTAGTTAGTTAAACTACTATCTAAATACTCCTTTGTAATTGATTGGTAGAATACAAGTCATTTTTCACACACTCATACTCATTCAGCACATTTTCTCTATATTTCTTCAACACAAGCATTGTTCATCTTCCTCTTATGCAAATTGTACTTATGGTGGATTAAGAACCGAAAGCCACCAGTGCAACACAACCAAACTTGTTATAGTTCCCATATAGTTTGTAGACCATCACATTTTTAGGATCAAGAGGATATAAGGAAAATTATGAAAGCATATATAATTCTACATAATATAATTGTTGAAGATGAAAGGGATAACTATAACTTCAATTTTGAAGTTCTAAATTAGAAGCCAAGAGAGACTAGTGATTTGCTACCTCATATTTCTCACAATTAAATTATAAATTATGCAATATACATCCAAAACTATATTTGGCTTCGTAATTAGATTGCCATCAACTTCACAAGGACTTGATTGAATATGTGTGGCAACATTTTGGACCTATTAGCTAAAATGAAATGGTTGGTAATATAAAATTATATATTCGCTTTTCATATTTCTTATTTTCCAATTTTTGTGTGCTCCAATTGATAATGATCTTAAATTATGTCAATGTCCTTTTGTGCTACTCCTTATTTTGAAATGATTGTTGGATAAGTAAATTTAGATCAAATTAATTAAGATTATGAATATAGTAATTAATATAATATTTCTTATGTTTAATATTATTTGTTATTAAAGATAATTAACATTAATAATAATTACTACGCTACGCAAATATAATATGTGTTAATATTAAAGTTGTCTTTACAAAATATTAAAAGTATGGGTTAAAAAAATAATAAGAGTATTGGGCCTACAAAACCAAAAAAGTGTAAAGAAATTTTGGTGAAGAAATCAAGAATAAAATACAGAGTTACTTAAAAATAAAAATTGCTTAATAAGGTATTGTGATAGCGTAAATAATTTTTAAAGTTGCTATAGGTTAGGGATGGTCTTAGGAAAATTTTCTCTTTGCGAGCAAAATTTGTTTTTCTACAAGATAAACAACTAAAAAAGGATCCATCTTGTATGAAGTCTTTCACATTAATTTGTTTTTAACTATTTTAATCATTCTTGAAATTTTTAAAATTACATTGGTTATCCTAATTCTTTTGATTATACATCGATATCTTTATAAAGTAATATTGAATACCTAGTAAGTTTCAAGACTCCATTGACGTTATTTCTAAACAAGTTTCATGATTGTACAGACATTTGCTTTCCGAGGAAATGTAGCCTATAAGCTCATCAGTTCTCCGTGGATTGGATCTTATGGAATCATATACCTCGATCTGGCTTGAACCGGTTAAAATCAGTGGTTTTTGGTTTCATAAAATAACAAACCGAGTTTATAGGTCGGCCTAAACAAATTAAAAAAAGAAGAAGTAAGTTTTAAACTCGAAAGAAAAGGATTTTAGGCCTAAAAGCGATGTCATTTTTAGCTGATTTTTTAAAACAAATTGTAAATGATTTTCATTTATTTATTTAGAATTACACTTAAGTTGAGTTGCAATATTAGTAATATTGGATATAATGAAAAGACAAAAGTTAGCATTGATCTGAAGGTTCTAAGAAATGATAAATTCCTTTTGGTGGAATCCATGTACCAAATTAAACATGTTTTAAAAATATATTTATTTCTTATGTTGTTAATATCAATACATTAACGGTATTTGGTTTGCAAAATGGAATGATGTATGAATATAATTGTGATTCTTAAGAAATATAATAAAAAATAATAATATTTTATGTAGAGTATGTAAATGAGTTTTTGTTTGTAGGTCATCTAGTTTAACTTATTTTTAAACGAATTTGGGTAAAGATTTTTTAGTTTATAAAACAAGCTAAATTAACTCGATTCATTTAACCCGTAGGCAAGCTAAACCCCTTAAAGTTGGCCCATTTGATATATTTATACATTTGCACTCTCTCCCGAGCTAGTTTATTTAACCCATTTTTTAAATGAATTAGGATCGAGATTTTTAAATCCAATCTATTTAATCCATAGACTAAAAAGATTCAAACCGAATTAACTTATTTAACCTACTTGCACTCTTTTAGTTTTATGCATAAATATAAAAATATATATAAAAACACTTGGGAATAACTAATTTTGCAATCCAAACACATAAATAATTTTGTTAGTGGAAACAGTTGTTATAATTTATCTTTATGAAATCAATCAAATATGTTATGAAGTGAGAAATAATATTTCTTAATTTATATATAAAAAGAGTTTAAGTTCTTAATATTATTCAATTATTTTTTTCACTTTCTTTTTTGCCCCATTATATTCTTGGATTCGGCATGGATCCAACGGGTCTATAGCTAAGAGGCATATAATTGCCCATAAACCGAAGACCGTTTTGGTCTCCAGATACCTTAAAAATCGTTGATAAGGCCGACTCCATTTTGAAATCGATGTGGCAGTTTCAGGTGGATTCACGGTTTAAAATCACCTTCTGTCCGTCTTTATGATTTTTTTATAGTTTGGTTCTTAATTTTTATGAAATTAGTGCTACTATTTATCTTATCATTGATTTATAATTTTTAAATTTAAATTATTAAATAAATTATAAATTTAATAATTTAAATTTTAAAATATAGAAATAAATAGATGGATAAAAGACATATTAAAATGGTGAACAAACCATAGAATCTCTCCCATCTTTATTTCTTTGAAATAAACTTGACAGCCTTTTAGCTAAATAGCATTGAGCAACAATATTTTATATATGTGTGTGTGTGTGACTGTGTATATGTATTATAAATTCCAACCTGAAGAAGTGCATCTACCTCCCTTTCTGGCATCTAAAAGTGTCCCTAAATTTTGCCTTTAGTAATGGTTTTCTAAGTACGATTTAAGTGTTGGTACAAAGAAAGACGTATAATTTTTGAAAAGTTTCAGAAAAATAAAACCGTGTTTTTAAAGTTTAGACAATATATCGGCATTTGACTGATAATACTACATACTTTCTATTATTCTTTTTTTTTTTACATTAATTTTCATTTTCCAGATGGCCGAACAAATTATCTTTTATCTTATTGGGAGAGCATGAAGGTAAAGGAAGAATAGAGACTCAAAATATCAAGTAATCTCCAAGTAATTGTGGTGATGGTAGAAATAACTAGAAAATTTTATACCATGAAAACGTGAAGAGGGTCATTGTAGTAGTAAAATAGTTAAGAATATTGTAATTCAATAGTATAAATACTGATCTTTCATCGAACTAGAAGATTGGTAATTTCACGATTTTACCTAGAATCACTAAAAAATATATCAAATTAAAACGTAAAATCGAAATATAAAAACGTAAATTTCTATAATCTATATAAAATAGCTTTCAGAAAAATATAATTATGTTTATAGTAGTTATAAAAAACTTATTGAAATAAATGATGGAAATAAGGAAATAAAAAAAATTAAGTTTTTTTTTTCAATAAAAAAGTTATAAATCTATAATCTAACATTTGTGGAAAAAGGATAAGCATAGTCAAAACTAACTCTTTTTTTCCTATTATTTTGTTTAAAAAAGGTTTTGAATAGAAGAAAATAAAATATTTCACTCATTTTTAGTTATGAATGATATGAACTTAAAAGTTAGAACTCAAATGAAAGTTATGAATATCGAAGAAAGACTAGAAGGGGGAGAAAGAGAACAAAAAAATTAGAATAGGATAGGGAAGATCATTTAATATATTGATAGTTAAAGAGATAGTAGAAGCCTAATTATATATATATATATATATATATTTGGCCCATTCAATGTATATATGTAGAATCGTTAGAAAAATGCAAGTTTCTACTGAGTTTGACATGTAAAATTAATTAAAAATATAAGTTTTATAAAAAAAAATGATTTTATACACAAGTTAACGCGGAAGAGCTTTCTAAAATCATAAACTCATTGAATTATGAGACTAGAATTGTGATTTTAATAACTATGCGAAATAGATTAGGTTTGATCCTCTTCTCCATTAAGTCGAACTATTTATAATGTTTTTTTTTTTTTTATAATTACAACGGAGAAGAGAATGATTCGAATATGATCCATCTCACTTGGAAGACCATTATTCATGCTATTAGGTTACAAGGCCATTAACAACTATTTATAATATTGGGAAAATGAAAAAAAAAGAAGAGCGTAATAGTGAAATAAGTTTTGCACATAATATAATTTATATAAGAATCATCAAAAGGCATCGAGAGTCATCTTTATATATTTATTATCTTACATTTATTACAAAGAAAACATAAAATTCCGTAATTGATGAAGAAAAAGGACAAAAGAAAAATATAACACCAAGAGAAAATTGATAAATAACCCTAAAGTAGAAAAACTTGTTTGGGTTAAGTATAATCAGTGTTATCAAATTCGAATTGATTCGTATTATTAAATTTGATTCGATCTGATCCTTTTATAAAGCCGATCCGATCCAACCATTGTTCAATTGTTGGTTCAATTTGATTTATTTTTTTAACTCTCAACCCTTTCACATATCTAAATCAACTATATGGACCGAGTTTTACAATATGGGAACCTCTATTTACTTCCTTTCAAGAATTGTATTCCTTTAATGCATTGTTTCTTAATTTCTTGTCCTTTGATTTATTGTGAAGAAGTTTTGTTATTTTAGAGGAACCTTTACAGAGAAATTAGACGAAAGAAAATAAACATTTGGTCCAAGCTCAAACAGCGATATTTTTTTTTAATTTTAAATAGTATAAAAAGGAAATAAAAGGTACTAAAATTGGTATAGTCATATTAAGTCCGTTACATCTCCAATGTGAAACGAATATTCCGTTGCAAGAAGTAACTCATCTTTATACTACTAATATTTTAGTTTTTCATTTTCATTTTAAATATCTGGCTTATTAGGATATCCTTAGAGATTTATAAATAGCAGAGTTGTTGTCTTGAGTTGATCCAATCAATCCAATTAAGTTCAACTTGATCTATCCATAAAATCAATTTAGTTCACATCTTTGACCCTTGTTAACATTGATTTCTATTCAATCAAGTAATAAATAAATAGATCACCTATTTACTTATCTCAACATCTTTCGTGGAAGATGTGATATATAAGAATTGTGGAATGGCATGTCTTATGCGGACTCACTTTTCTTCTGCACTACATCTTTAATGGAGAGTACTAATAAAAATAAATAAACTAGTGATCTACCTATATTTTTATAGGTGTATTTTAGTTGACTTCATAGGTCTAACTCAATTCTTGTAGGACCCAACTAGGTTTTGATGATTGAAATATACTATTTGCTTTTTTTTTTTTCTTTTCTAGAGAATGTACTAAATTTTGAAGAAAACAAATGCATATCTAAGAAAATTATACAAACCTCTTAATTTTTAAATTTTCAAAATATGGATAACTTTATTACTTTATAAATAATTTAAATACTTTTATTGACTTAAATTCGATCCCAATTCTAGTTATAATAGTTTGCTGCGTATACAATTCTCTAATATGGTGAATTGTCCATTTAAATGCTATTATAGATATAATATATACAATGCCTTAAGGACTACACAATTTTAAAGCATGTTGATTGGCAAAAACATACACAGTAATAAAAATATTGAATATACTTTGCAATAAAATATAAGGTTATCTCAATTTAATCCTTTCAATCTAAGACTCTTGTTCAATCTCGGATAAACCCCTCAATCTTGGTTTAATAACATTGTTACGTCTCTAAAAGTCATCTTTTAGTTTGTTAAACGTCAAAACGGCCAGTTGTTTCATTTTAAATCTCTTAAGCCTGATGAAGAGGATAAAAGATTCACTACCTGCCGAATCCTTACTCAATGAGGATGGAGAAAGAGAAAGAGACCGTACGCTACCATGCTTAACCCAAATGGGAAATTTTTTTAAAAAAAAGTGTAAAAGCATTAAAGTCTCCAAAATAGAAGCGACCTAGATTACATTGATACTAGAAAACTTGAGAGCCAAAATGACGTCAATGAGATATATCAATTTTCTTTCTTTTTTTTTTAAGCTATTATGGTTGGTGGCGTCGCATATTAGGGTTTCCCATTTTTGTAATTATCAGAAATTTTCTTTGTTTGGTTCATTTTCTAAAATTTTATAATTATATTTTTCTATTTTATGTAGACGAATTTACATATTTACTATTAAAATAAATAAATATTATACAAAGAAAAAGAACCATTGTGATGCTTCCAATAAGATTTGAACCTACAATCCACATAATCATATTATTATGAGCCTTGTCTACTAAAACATAATACTATCTTTAACATGAATAATAAATAACTTAATAAAATTACATTTATTAAATATAATAAAATAATAGTATTATAAGCCTTATCTACTAAAACATAACACTATCTTTAACATGAACAATAAATAACTTGATAAAATTGCATATATTAAAACGACAAAATAATGGTATCATAAGACTTATCTACTAAAACATAACACTATCTTTAAGATAAATAGTAAATAACTTAATAAAATCTTATCTATGAAATACGATAAAATAATGGTACAAGAAATATAAAATCACATATTTTAGATACAAGATATGTGTTAATATAATTGTAGCATGTCAAAATGTGATTTAACATTAGGAATTAAGCATTTTTTTCATTTAATTCATATTTATATAATTTTTTAAAGATTGATAAACACATAATGTGCCCATTTTATGGAACTAAGTTTATTTAATATCATTAATTTATTAAGTTAATTGTAAAGGATCAAGTTATGTGTTTTTGAAAACGCAAAGCATTAGTCAGTGATTTGTAAAGGCGTAAAAATACAAGTCATGCTTTTATAGTTTATCTTAAATGACGCGGTGAATAAAAATAATTGAATTTATCAACCGAAAATAATTGAATTTGAAATGAGAAATGTTAGTTTAAGTCAATAACTTGGATGAGTTAATAAACATGGAGTAGAAATTTTTTATAGTTTCAAGAACACACTTTATAGAAAGAAAATAAGAATAAGAAAAGTTTCTTCTTTTGATTGTTCACAATTATCATAAAAGCACCTATTAACATTCCACATATTATAATATAACTTTTATTATAATTTTGCTATTTCTTGCTGAGTTTGGCTTGATTTTCTCATGCTTTACATATGAGGTTTTATAAATCCTACAAATAATGATGGTCCCAGTCCTCTTTAATTAATACGAGGTACGTGGAGCTTGTATTAATCAATTGAAGTTCAAGTGTGGTTAGATAGGCACTTTTAGACTAAATTAGACAAACAGAATGGATTAGCAGTATGTAATGCTAAGAAAAATATTTTCAAAAGTAAGGTCATTGAGGTTTTTTTAGTGGAATATTAAAACCTACCTTTCTTAAACAGTCACCCTTTCTAAAGTTATAACTTTTACCAAATAAAGACAAATCCTTATCTCTTATACAAAAAATTAAAGACAGCCCCAAACTAAACCTTAAGAGGAAGGTCTAGTAAGGTTTAAGGTAAGTCTTGAAGGATTAACTAAAGTAATTTTGTTTTGGGCCGTTTAGCATCATGAGTTTTCAGCCAAAAGTTTTTAAATTTTCACCAAGAGCAAGTAAAGGGAAAGTTTAAGGTGAAATGTAAATCTCACAACCAATCACTTAGAGTTCCAATCGGTTGAAAGATTCGACCGAGTCTAAATTATAAGTAAAATTAAAAATATTAGTAAAAATGATCCTGTAAATTTAAATTTAAGAAAATAAGCAATAAAATAAAAGAATATAAAATTTTTAAATTTTAAATATATAACTCATTATTTATCGAAAATGTATAAAATGTATTCCGATAATTAATGAATCGCTAGAGATAAATTATAAGTATACTAAAAATTATAGAATGACCTAAATAATATTTAGAAATATTTATTTGCACTATATATAAATTTATATGTAGGTAGAAATACGCATAATTACTTAAAATATGTGAAATGAGCTAAAATAATACTGAATAATTAAAAAAAATTCATAATTAATTAAGGAAAAATAAAAAAAATCATAAAAAATAAGGAATGATCCAGATTTGGGTTGTGGCAGCTGGGGAAAATAAGAAAAAAATTAGCAAATTAAATTAAAATAACATAAAAGGTAAATTGGAAGAAGATAAGGTAGTTGTCAAATCAATTTAATGCATAATAATTTCCCTGATGCTCTATAAATAGCAAGAAAATTTCAAAAGCTCATTTTGTCAGTTTGGAGAGTGAGAAAAATAAAGAGAGGTAAAATTGAGAGTAAATTAGGGTTTTAGAAAAACATCACAAAAAATCTATGTAGTTGGGACTTCTAAGGAGAATCCAAACTCGACGAGCAGCTGGGAGTGGATTGTTACCACCACCATATGGTGGTGGCAGCGCCCAAGTGGGCCGACACACTCATGGTCACCGACGGTGGCCGAAGCTACTCAAACCGGTAAGTTCGATTTCCAACCCAATTTTGTTTAATTTTGTAAAAATATTAAATATTCTTAGAAAATTATGAAACTTATTATTGTGAAATATTTTTGTATGTAGTTTTTATAAAAAATATTATTTTAATGAAAATATGTCCCGTGATATATAGTCCTTAAGAAATCATGTAAAACTGAGTATGTTTCGGTTTAGAAATAAATTATTTTAAGAATATAGTATTAAGCCCAAAATTTTTGTGTAGACTACCTAGATAATATAAAATAATGCTATAAAGCCTGTTTTCAAAAATTAATTTTCAAAATTTTTAGATAATTTTTAGGCCTTAAAATGAGGCATAAAATGGGTAATTTAGGTTAATTAAGTAATTAAATAGTTAATTACTGATTTAGTGAATGTGTTTTAGGATGTTGAAATTTGATGAAGTATGATACTTATAGCGTTTAGGGTATTAGATGTAATTTTTAGGCTAATTATGTAGTAAATAAGTAATAAAGGAAAAATAGTAAATTTCAAGTTAATTATGTAAATTAGGGTATTTAGGTATAAAATTTGATTTAGGATGAATTTAGATATTTTGAAATGATAATTGATGTTGGGAGATGGTAATTAGAGTAATATAAATATTAGATGTGTATTATGTACATAATAAGTGAGGTACATAATATGCAATTATTGAAAATATAATAAATAGAAAATATCAGTATAAAAATTGATATTTTATAAATAACAGGGATATATAATAAATCTGATAGAAAACTCAAATTTATGTAATTATATAAAAAATGCAAAAATTTCTCACATCAAGAGCAAATTCGGTACACTAATAAGAATTTAAGTATACCGAGTGGAATAAAATACTGACTAGAGATAATGATGGTATTTAGGATATTTGGAAGTAATGTGATTAATTTCACATTATGAGTTGAAACGAATTTTCAGGGTTCGGGTATAAAACAGTATTTAGAAATCAAACTAAAACCTAATTTAGAAACATTACCGAAACTAAACCCGAACCTAGCCCCAAACCCAGAATAATTGTAAAAGATTTGAGAACCTAGATAACTGAACATATTAAACCTTAAACAAAAGATAATAATAAGCATTATAGGATAAAACCAACCTATAATAGTTATATGAAAAACTAAAGCCATGTTTATGTTATAGGGATGATTGACAATGGTCTGAGTAAGTCGGACCTCGAGTAAGTAAGCGATAAGTCAAGGTAAGATGGGATTAATACGTTGTTATATTTTGGAGACTTGAGATTATACTTGGTTGTGCTTGTTAGATAGTTGGTTGTGTGCATGTACTTGATTATGAGTGATGTTATGATTCTGTTTGTTGTTGTAGCTTGTATTATAAGATTTGTGTGAAATGATTGATCACCCTAAATTGGACTTAATCAAATATACGACCTGCAATCATAATTGGACTCGCATGGTAACCCATTAAGGGAAACCTAGGATTCTTCAAACAAATATCGACCCCTTCGAAAGAGATAGCGTAGGATTGTATAATGATCCCTTCTTTATCCTCAGTCGAACTATGTGATAGGAGAGGAGGTTGCGGCGAAGGTGAAGTCAATGGTTCGAAGGTAATCGTACGAGGAGCAGTGTTTCCATAGCACAAGCTTGAGTTTGGTCGTGACCTGTTGCATTAACGGTAACTCTTTAACTTAGATTAGAGTAGGCACAATTTCTCTAATCTTATGACGGGCCGGATAATGTCGTGCGATGGCATTTACATGAACATGCATTGTACCTAATAAGTTGGTTGATAACCTTGTTGTGTTTATCGTATAGTTTTAAGTCCTCCACCCTAACTTACTGAGCTATAGTTGCTCACATCCCTATAGACATCGTGCAGGTGCTAGCTAAGAAGCGGATTATAACTATTCTGAAATTAGCAACTACTGGATTCTAAGGAGTGAGAAAAAACATTTAAATAACAAACATATATTTTTAAGGTCTAAGCTTTTATTTTATAATTTTTCATCTTAGAATAATGTAATAATTAGGAAATATATTACGGTGAAATGTTGTAAACATTAATTGTAATAACTGAATTATATTATATATATATATTTTTTTTTTCACTTTCTTAGGTAAATGATTTATTTAAATTAGAAACTGTTCACTTTAAAGTAGGTTAATCGTAGACGCCTTGTGTAGATCAGGTCTAGGATAATGGTTGTAAAGTCAACTTTTATCTTAGAATGGTTTATTCGGCGAGATTATTACGACTTTGCCGCTTCAAGGTGTGACAGTTTCCAACTTCATTCTTATGAAATTCAAGTGTTTGAGTTGCTAGAGTAAGTTCTTCATCTTTTCTTTTCGCTTTTAAGTTTGAAATGTTTATGGGATTGTTGTTGAATTTAGAATTTTAAGATGTTGTAGAGCTCTTTTTGATGTAGGTTTTGGAGTTTGATTGTCATAAATGTTGGTTTAGGGTTTGGTTGAAGTGTTTTTGGTGTTGGATTGGAGTTTAAGTTGTTTGGGAAGAATTTCGAGCTATTATATAGAAGGAGAATAAGGTTGCATTGTATTGCAGGCGAGTCGGCCTGCTTGTTCAATAAAGAACAGACTTGTTGGTGTTAGGAGTATCTCACATAGAGACTGTGGAACTAACTTGCTAGTTGTATGTTGTTGTGATGGCAACTGCTTAGAACCGAATTAATGGTCCCCCATAGATCAGCCTAATAGTTCTAGTGCAAGGGAGTTTAGTCCTTTATCCCTTCACTTTATTTTGTTGAGCTCCATTCAAGTTTTGATTTCCATCTTATGTTGCAGCTTTTAAAGCTTCTTTTATTGAGTTTAACACCCTTATTTATCAAAATCTTAAACAGGTTTTACCTTAAATTCCTTGAAAGAAGAATTGTTTTGAAAAGATGAAATATTCTTGGATCAATACATGTTGAAATTGAATTTCTTTAAATGAAGCAAAGAATCCTAATTATTAATGAGTTTATCAAACTTCTAAAGTTGTTTTTCAAATTTAAGAACTGAAAGTTCAAAGCTTGATTGAAGGAAAAGATTTCTTAGTCTATTTCAACTTCGTTACTGATCTTTGTGGAATGAGAGTTTATGAAAAACTTAATAAGTAGATTTAACAAGTGTTCCCAACTTAAAACCTTTTAGACACCTTAACATTTAAGCCATGAGTTTTGTGGTTTCTTATCTTCGTAAGAGATCTTTAGTAGTCAAAGTTGGAGACATGACTCTATTTTATGAAAATGAGATATTTTTATGAAAATAAGATATCTTTAATACTTTTGCTAGTTAGTATTGAGCTAAGCATGTTAAGGAATTGGTTGGGGAGTTCAAGCTCCTTGTATTCGAGTGTGATAAGAAATGGGAACTATTGTGATAGTAATCTTGAGTGGTTGAATTGAGGTGGTATATGAGAAATTATAAGGAGGATGAAAATGAAGGTTGGGAATTTCGTAATATACTCTTTGTTGGTTATGAGAAGTGTTTAAGACTAGTCTATTGACCTTATTATTAGATTTTCTTGCTCAAGTTGCTTCTTTTATCTCTTTTAAAGTGGAGTTTTAGACTCATTTGATTATCTAGGTACATAGTGTATGCTTGCTACCTATGCTTATTAAGATAGTGAAAAGGTAATCAAAATAATCTATATTCAACCTAAATTCTTGTTCATTGGTTGTGCTTGTCACGACCTTTAAGGGCAACTGTTGATCACATATGGGGATTCCTTAGTACGATGTTTGATTAAGCATCCATGTATGCTTATGTGCTATGTATTAGGCTCCAGCTTATTCTTTTACCTTTTCAAGTACAGGCATTGGTAAGAGTACTATTTATGAAGAGCCATTCGTGGATGAGATTTGGGAGAAGGAAGGGGTAGATTACTTATATTACTAAGATGACTAGAGATTTGGCTAAGTTAATTTGAAGACTATCTTTGTTGTTTTAAATTTTCTATTGAGTTTTGTTTATACTTGTTGGGAGAGAGACTCCTTGAGATTCTTTTAATCCTTATTGAAGTCTAGTAGATTAGAGTGTGATAAACTCCTTGAGGTTTTGAATTTTGTTTGTCACCAAAGGGTGTTAGACTCCTTAGAGACATGATACTTTGATTTTGTGTTAAAGGTGAGTTTGCCTCTCATATTCTGTTATGACTAGACTTGTTTACAGGTTAATCGGTATTCTAAATGGGTGTAGATTGCTGGATAAGATTATGAAATAAGAGAGGAATGTAATTAGAATTCTTAAGGAATGTACTAGGGATGTAATATCTATTAATTTGTTTAGTTGAGTTAATAAATAACTTAAGAATAGATACGTAATAAAATTTTAATGGGAAAATTACCCTTGATCCGTTTTCTTTCTCAAATAATTCTAAAGTAATAGATGGTCGATATGGAAATTGATGATCGGGGCGGAGGTGTTAGTAATGGTCGACGGAAGTTACGAGCGATAGCGATGGTGGTAGTAGTGGCGGTGGCGGTAGTGGCGGTGGCTAGGGTAGCGACTTAGAGGGGGTGGGGGTAGTTGTAGCGATGGTGACGACAGCAGTGGTGGTGATGATAGCGGTAGTTAGATGTGATGGCAGCGGTAGTCAGAGGTGATGGCGACGGCGGCAGCGGCGACGGCGGCAGCGGCAACGATGGTGGTGGTAACGATATGGATGGCGGCATTAGTGATGGGTGATGGTGATGGTAGCAAAGTGATGATAGCAGGATAATGGTAATGATATTGGTGGAGGTAGTGATGGTTGGTGGTGATAATGGTAGTAACGGTATATGGTGGGGGTTAGTGGCTAATAGTAGCGGCGATGGTAATAGTAGCGGCGATAGTAATAGTAGCGGCGATGGTAATAGTAGTAATGATAACTGTTGTAGCGGTGGCGGTGGCGGTGGCGGTGGCGGTAGCAGTAGCGGTAGCGATAGTGGTAACGATAGCGATAACGGTAATAGTGGTTAGTGATAGCGGCAGTAGTAATGGTTGGTAGTGGTAATGGTTGGTAGTGGTAATGATAATGATAATGGTAATGGTAATGGTGGTGGTTGTGGTTATCGTTAAATTAATATAAAGTTATTTTTTGAAAAAATGTGAAATGTTGTGAAAAATCGTGATTCTTTGATTGAATCAAGGAGTCTTTATTACTTGATTTCACGTAATAGGGATTCCTTAAGAATTACGATTTAAAATAAAAAAACCAAATAAACGATGTAATAAGAAATAAGGGTAGAATTAAATTCCAATTCTCCTTAAGTGAAGAGACATTAGGTCGATCAAGATCTCCCATTTATGCAATGTCCACTATTCATTGTTTCGTCCAAAAATTTTCTTTTAACATTGTTTCTTACTCTACTCCAAAGTAGGTTTTTAAATGGATCTTTAAAGGGAGTATATTGAATAGTTGAATCATTTGTACATCATCCAAACTCTAATGTATTTCGAGGGGAAAAAAAAAAAAAGCTTGTGAAAGTCCCACGAGAAATGTGTGAGGATTCGTAAGTTGTTGAATGAATCTTATAATTTCAGTTTTGCTGGTTTGATTCTCGATTCGTTTTCCTATGCTTTTATCCTGAATTTATTAAATTTTTTTTATCCTTTGCATCTGTGAGTTTATCTTTAAAACTACAAACTGACCATTATTTGAATATGACTCCGTCCATGAGGGTCCATAATAGTTAAAATTATAGAGAGGGAAAAAAAAAAATCATAAACTCGACAAGATATCTTTGGATGCTAAATTCTTGGAGCCATGCGTGCTGTTTTTAGTGGGATAAAAATCTGCCCCCCTACCTGTTGCAGTCGGTGAAAATCTACCATGTGGAAATCTGACTCCAAGCACCAAAAAACCAAGATTGCATTATGAATTCCGAAGCCAAGATTGCATTAACAACGAATTCGTTTTATATTAACCGCAAAGTTAATGGCAATTGAAATCCTACCTGTTTTTTTTTTTTTTTTCCAAGATATGGACTGCAAGAAAGAGATAATTAATACAGATTTTACTCCAGCATTGAGACCATCACAATTAAATTATTAATTAAACAAACAGCAACAATAACAAAAACAAATTATATGATTCCATTCCTTTTTTTTTTTCCTTTTTCTTTTCAACTTACAACTTATGTACCACAAGGAAAAAAAAAAGTCACTTGTTGCATTTTAAAAGAAATTAATAGTGATTCAATTTTTTAAGTGAAATAGTAATCACTGATAAAGTGATAAGCCTATAATTCTCCTAATTAAAATATTTACACTAATAAGTGTCTTTAGAAATTTATATTTAATAGTCAAGAAAAATTGATCTTTTTTCAAGATATTTGGAATGATATATTCTCAGGATATTTGGAAACATTGAAGCCTAATCTTTTGTCAAAATATGAAATGATATATTCCCAAGATATGAGCGACTATAAAAAAAAATATGTAAGAATACCAAAAAAAAAAAAGGATATGGTTTGATATTTTCTAAGAGATGCAAAACAAGAGAGGGCATAAATAATTAAACCTGGACAATTAATGCATATCGCATGAACAATCCTAGTACTTTTATTTATTTATTTATACAAAATTTACAAAGTTTAAAAAATTTTTATTGACTCATCAATTTTAAGCCTTCATTATTCACACTCAATACAACATCAAAGGTTAGTGAAATATTATATTAGTAGGTTATTTTTTGCTTTCTTCCATTCTTTTCCTATTACTATTTTTTTTATTATATAATAAATGATAATATTTTATACACTTTTTAATAAACTTGAATTCAATTATGAAGCTATATCAATTCTTGTAAGTATATGTTTTTATGGATTAAAGTATATGTTTTAGTTCTAAACAAAAGATTAAAGAAGCTTGCCTTTTTTTTTTCTCACATCTACAATAACAATTACGGTAAAGAAAAAAAAAATAAAAATCACATGATGAATTTTAAACATTGAATGATGGTAAAATGGATATTGTTAGTAAATAAAAATTGTAAGGTGTATAGATAAAATTGTATGGAATTGTGATAAGAAAAGAAAAGGAAATAAAAAAAAAACTACATAAAATAGCATTTGTAATGTAGATATTCAAAATTGATTACTTTATTTTTGTTTCTTTTCATTGCCATTGTCTTTAGGATATTTCACCAACTATTCCAAATTTTAATCAATATATTTTAGTTCATATCAAAATTTATCTATTTTGTTCTATGAAAAAGCATAACAATTGAGTTAAGTTACTAAATTCTTTCTTTTTAATTTTTAATTTATACATACATACATTTATATATATAATTTTCAAGTCCACAGAAGCCCAAAATGATATTTCTCTAAATGGAAATTCAACATGTAAAAAACTTATCTTTGTTGAAGAACTTGAAGAGAATAGGGATGATTTAAGTGTCAATCTCATCATTAATAATGATGATGGAGAATTAGATATCCATATTAGTATCGCAGAAAAAGATATATTAAGAATTAGGTAAATGTTTGAGATTGAGGAAGAAGCATATGATTTTTATAATCGATATGCCAAAGAGGTCAGTTTATTATTCAAAGACATAAGTTACATAAGGATTCCAAAAGTAAATGGATTGATGGTATTTTTTATTGCTCATGCCAAGAAATGAGAAAAATGATAAAAGAAGGACTAATGTCAAACATATGATTTGATTGCTTAGCATAAATGAAAATATAAAGGGAAAATAATGGCAAGTTTCAAGTGGTAAAATTTATCTCTATCCATACATATCCTCTAGCTTCTCCTCAAGAGTTTGAATTCCTTACAACAAGCCGGAGTTGACTATGCTAAAAGTTTTTGAATCGCACCAAAAGCAAACATCGAAATAATTTCGAGAATGGTAAGAAAGGGTGAGAATCTTGGATTCATTCTTAAGGATTATAATAATTATTTGCAAACTAAAAGGACCTAAAATATGAGAATCACAAATAGAGTATTGGAATATATGCAAAATAAGTAACATGAGGGCTTGAATTTTTCTTATGCCGTACAAGTTGATATTAATGATCTTATTAAAAATATTTTTTGGGGTAATGGTAAAATAAAAACTGATTTTGATTATTTTGGTGATGTTATTTATTTTAACATGACATACAAAAAATGTACGGATAATATACTACTTGTATTATTTATTGGTATAAACCACCATAAATAAAGCATTATTTTTTGTGCTACCTTAATATACGATGAGACTATTGATACATTTAAGTGGTTATTTGAAGTTTTTACTAAAATAATGTCTTTGAAAAACAAAAAAAACAAAAAACAATCATCATTGATGAAGCTCCAACAATGGCAAAAGCATTTGAAGAAGTTTAGCTAGAAACCAGACATCGTTTACGTGTATGCTATATGTACCAAAATGCAACAAAACATCTAATTCATATGTTTGAAAAACATTTGGTAAAGACTTTAGTATGTGCACATACACACACATATATATATATATATATAATATAAGTACGAAATTGAAGAGGATTTCATTAAATCATGGCATGAGATGTTTTAGAAATATAATCTTTTTGAAAATACATAGTTAAAGATATAGTTTGAGATACAAGATAAATTGACACTAATTTATGGTCAAATGATATTTTGTGCTGATGTAAGTACTGCTCAAAGAAGTGAAAGCATAAATAATCAGATCAAGAAATATATCGGCTATGATTTCGATCTTCTACGAATCTTTCAACATTTTGAAAAATTAATGATGACAGACATTATGAAAAACTCAAAGCAAACTTCAAAACTAGTCAAAGTAGCCTTTTCATGTTGAATACAGTAAAAATATTAGAGCATGCTGTAGAAGTCTACACTCTCTAATAATATTTAAGATATTCCATGATGAGCTATGGTAAACATGAGATTGTGGGGTATGTATCATTAAGGAGATTGGATAAGTAATTAAATATAAAGTTAAAGCCTCCAAAAAGATCCCATCACCATATTGTTTATTTTGACTCCATAATATTTAAGATGATTGTAATTACAACAAATATGAGTTTTTAGGAATTCTATGCGCATGTACTTTAAAAATTTTATGTTTCACAATATCAAGCGAGTGCCTGAAAGGTACATTTTAAAAAGATAGATAAAAGATGCAAAAGTTGAGTCTATGCTTACATATCATTCACGTAAATTGCATAGTTCAAAGCTAAACATTTAGGAATATTTATAAGATATTAAGGAGATTATTTACTTATTTAGCAGCTAAAGTTTCCTTGATAGATGAATATCTTAATATGGTAATTGATGTTATGAGAATATGATAGGAAAATTTAAGGCAAGCTTGAAAGGCTTATCTCTTGAAGACGAGTATACCATAAAGAACTCAATTTAATAAGTAAAGTAAAAGGAATAAAAATGAGACTAAGAGCTAAAGATAGTACATACACAAGAAAAAAAAAATCATAAAAAAGCGATTAAAGGCAGAGATCAATATGTATATTTGGTATGAAAATTAAACATTTCTTGTCATTTTTTTTAATACCGTATCATGTAATTGCATGTATTTCTAATGTTGTTATAAACTTATAATATTAATTTATCTTAATTGTAGAAATTTACTGCTACCACTCTTGAATCAATTACAGATACTCAAGATGAAGTTACACCAAGATCAAAGATAAACGTATGTAGTAATGTAATATTCTTATCTTTATATTTTATTAGGTTAATTGTAAGTTTCTTATATTTATCTTTAAATGAGAGATTAAACGTTTTTAATTTCAGGTTTCTTTAACAAACGAAATTTATATATTATCTCATTATATTTCGGTTAGTTATTTTTCTATAACTAGACTATTCTTAATACTTATACATTAATATTGATTCATATATTTGTTTTTTTTCGTGTTCTTCCCTTCAAAATTATAACATTGCAGGAGGATGCTGCTTCCTTATATAACTCCTTCGTAGATGTAATTGATCTCAATTAATTATCTTCAACATCATATCCATTAGATGTAAGTTCTTACGACTATAATAATAATTGAAATTTTCTTTTTCGAATGGGAAAAATTTGATAATGACTTTGCTTTTTATATGTTAGGAAAATTCAAAATTTAGCTCTTGCATAGCAAGAATGAGTGGAGCTATCTCAAATATTACATGAAATATCATAGGTAATATAATATAAATCTTTTTTCCTTTGAAAATAAACGAATTATCTATTAATCTTTAACTTATTTTAAAAATTTATTGCATATACAAGTTCAATATAGCAACCAAGATTTGGGGCTTTATAATAATGGGATAATATCTAGAAATCAACTTGCAAGTTAGATTGAAATTTTACATTATGGTTCTTTTTTTGATATATTTTTGTATTTCTTATCAAGACAAATATATTATTTAAGGACTTAGTTATATTGTTATTTGCTACATTTTAAGCATTAAAATGAAAATAGTGTTCTTATTTTAATAACATTTTCTACTATGAAGGTCTGGTAATATTGTAATGAAAAACACATGTTATTATCTTTATATTTAGTTTTAATGGCATAAAGCATAATATTTCACATTAATGCCATTAAACCTTGTGGGTAATTGAGACCTTAAAAGATAACAACAATTTGCTTTAGCCTTTCCTTAGTTGCCATGTGGCACATTCTTATAACAAGATGAAACTAAATTTGTTATTTTTTCCATTTGACTAGTAAAATTATTTCATAAACAATATTTTATATGTGCTTCAATATATATATATATATATATTTTAGCCAATTGTTATATGCTTCGATAAAATGTCCTATAATTAATTATTAATACCAAATAATTATCAAATTACAATACCTTAAATCAAATTAATGAAGATATAATCCATACAATTCATGAAGACATAAATGATATATCTAAAAAATAAGGTAATAATTTTATTTAATAATTCCCATATGTTTAGATGGAACGAGAACTTGATTAGAACTATAATTTTATAATTAAAGAAAAAAAAATTGGAAGAAATGAACCAAATTTCATCTATTTAGTTCAAAAATAGGTGTATACATTATTAGGTTATAACAATTTTGACTGTTAAATATGAATGTTTAAAGATACTTATTAGTGTAAATATTCTAAGTAAGAGAATTATAGGCTTACCACTTTATCAATGATTGCTATTTCACTTAAAACATTGAATCAATATTAATTTCTTTTAAAACACAATTTGTGAGAATTTTTATTCTTGATGAGATTACATAAGTTGTAAATTGAAAAGAAAAATAGAAAAGAAAAAGTGAAATTATATAATTTTTTTTATTGTTGCTTTTTTTTAATTAATAATTTAATTATGGACATCCTTGAGTAAAGTATACATTAATTGTCTCTTTTTTGTACATCTTGGATATATATTTGGTCCATATCTTAGGAAAAAAAATATAAATATAGGATTTTAAATGCTATTAACGTTTGCCGTCAATATCACACGGAATTCACTATACAGTTAATACAATCCTGGCTTCGGATTTCACCGGACAGTTAATGCAATCCCTTTATTTTTGTGTTTGGGTCAGATTTTCACGTGGCAGATTTTCATTGATCAGGACAGTTAGGGACAGCAAAGCTGGGGACCTCAGATTTTTATTGCTTTTGGATAGTGGAACTGCGTTGTGACGTCATGTCTGAGCGATGTGACGGGTGTCTTTTGTGTGCAAAAACGGGCGGATAGATAGGACAACTTCAACTTCTACATGACGACAATGTCTTGTCGTTTCAAAAAAAGGGTGGTTTCTAGATTAGGTTTTGATGTGGATCAGCGATCTGTGCTACTGGGACCATTACACAACACTTCATTTTACAATTTTACGATTTGGTTGGATAGGTAGCCATGTGATTTCCAATCTTCCGTTCTCTCGACTAGGAAAATTAATTTAACTGGTGGGTGACGGTGACCAGGCAAGACTATAATTTGGTTGTCACTTCTTGAAAAAATAGAGAACAAAAAAAAAAAAATGTTTAAAATAAATAGGAACTCTTTTATTGTAAAATTAGATCTGCAGTTAACGTGGGCTTATCTATCAAGCGCGGGATGAAGCTTAAAATGAAATTACGAGGAATATTAAAATAAATTTTACCATAAATTCTAAATCTGACCCCTGGATTACATAATTCTGTATCAATCCCTGTCCATGACTGCTCTTAGACATTAGTTTAATATTTTCGTTCGAGATTCCGAGCAAATGAGCTGTATTAATTTGACATACGCTGGTTTTCGGATACTCTTATTGGTGCAAACAGCAAAGTCGTTATTTCCTTATTGGATGTTGTTATTTGTCCTGACATAAGCTACGCAAAATTTAAATTAAAACCAAATATTTCAGGATAAAACAATTTGACTAATCCATGCTTATTATATCATAATATTACTGTTAACTAGTTTAAGGATTCTTAAACCTCTAATCATGAACGTGGTCGAAAATCGACTGCCAGTTGGAATCGGGCCGTTTTCTGGAACTAAATCCCTTTTATAAAGAGGAATCGAATCAGCCGTTAAACAATTCAAATCACTGATAGCATTAATATCTACATGAAAAATTAACCACGGGAAAATGAAAGTGTTCAGAAAAATTCGCCAATAGGAAACATGCATGCACATGCACTTATGAAAAAGACGAACATATTCATCTTGATTTTTAGATATATAGTTGTTGGTTCTCCAAACTCGTGATGGGCTTAAAATCTGAAAACACAAAAGGAAAAGCGCTATTGGGGGTACCGAGACTATCCGGCAGCTGCCACTTTGATGGTTAGTTAGGATGAGAAGCATATGAGAGCAATATAAAATATGCAAGTGAGCTGTTCATAAGCGAGGTGATTTAGTTGCGTGAGGGTAGCAATCGAACTTTCTTCTATTACTCTCCACATGCTTACCAACCGATTGTCCAGTTTCCTATTTTCAAGGGAATGAGGTAGATGGCAATTATTTTGTGTAATAATTGCTAGACAGTTCACGTCTTTCATCCAATTGAGTGTTTAAATTCTACGAGTTCTCTTTATACAGCATATTTTTTGGTCAGGATCGAGCTCTTCCTTCACAATCTAAAAAAGAGATTTAACAATACATGTTATGTATTATATATATATATATAGTATAGATAAATTATGTATGATAATTGATTTAATAATTATTTTTTTATTATAATTTATATCAATATGTTATTAATAATTATGCGTTACCTGTATATCATATGCAGTGTGAGATACTTACTGAATCTATATTTTATAATCCAAGCTTTTCTGGGTAGTCTATCTAAAACGTCCTTAGACTTAAGCTTACCCAAGGTGCTTATTTATTGAGCAGGGCAGGGCCTGTGAATCTAACCAACTAAATTAGGTCAGGTCGACAATGGGCTTTAGGATCTCGTTTAAGCTTATTGGGGCCGTGGGAGAAAATCTCCTGCCAACAAGAGTCCATCCTTTGAAAGAGTATGTGCACCTCCTCTTGTTGGGTATAAACCTTCAAAGCAACTTATTTTACGTCATAATTATCTATATCACACTCAATGGTGATAGTATTGATTAGTAGGCATGAGACAAGTTCGGACTGGAGACCCAGCTCAAAAACAAACTTGCGAGATTAAAAGTATAGTTAACCTTACGTGCACGGGTTAGAATCGAGTTAGACTTGTTTGTCGATGGCTTTAAGACGGGTCAAAGGTCCGGACCCGTGAAGTCCCGACCCATAGGATTCAACGGTTTAGACCTTTCATGTTTAAAAAAAAAAAAAGAAAAAACAATTAAAAATGCAAAATAAAATTAAAAAGTTTTGAAAATTGAATTATTAAATAATATAGCAAATTTAAACTACTTCCATGTGAATAGGAAAAATAATTTTTCAGTTCACAACTTTTTTAATGTGTTGCTATTAACAAATGAAACAATAAATACACATTAAGAGCATATCTGGTTTGGTATATGTAAACTTCAATCAAAAGAAAAGTTTAATCTTAGTAAGTAATTTAGGACTAGTTTTTTTTTTTTTAAATTTCTTTATACCCTCTAGATTTTCTTGTACCATACAGCTATTATATATAAACTAGTGCACATCTTGAACAATTATTTCATGAAAAATGTTAAAGGTCTTATAACTCTTGGGCATAATCTTTCTAGTTTGAAAGCGGAGGCCAGGTCCACTTTTAAACGAGTCTAGTGGGCTATTGAGAGCCGTAACACATGTTCGGCCTCCTTACTCAGCAAAATTTTAGGCTTTTTTTTTTCCCCAGGTCCGATTGAACTTGGTGTGTTCACTGTGAGGTTTTTTCCTTCTTTCCGTGTTTTTTTCCCCCTTTCTTGGCGCCAAGTTGATTTTAAATGGTTGCAGCAAATCATTTTTTCAAAAGAGTTGGAGATTGTGATGAGTTCAAGTGGACCATCATTAAGGAGATAAAAAGGTCCATATTAAGTAAGGAAAAAAAAAGCCAGCCTTGCAAGGGTTCCGTGGTTGGGGTAGGTTTGACGCATATGATTGTATGTCCCTATTTTCAATCACCATCTTGCATATGGAAACGCAAAATTAAAAAAAAAAAAAGAAAGGGATAAAAGGGTCAGGAAAATTTCATTCTTGACTTTCCAAAGTATAAATTTTATATATGTATATAAAACTATATTTATCTCTATCAAAATGAATATGTAAAATTAAAGAAATATAACTGCTTCCTCAATACTTTATTTAAATAAGAGTTTCCAAGATTATTTAGTTCGAGAGATAAAACCCTTGTACATCATATGCATACTCCTTATTTCATTTCTCCTCCCTTAAAATATCCTATCTAATAGCCCATGAGGTGATTCCATCTTATACATATTCTTTTTAATTTTATTACATTAACATATATATAAGTCTAGAGGGTGAAAAATATGTAGAATAATCTTAAAAAAGATTGCCAATATCATAATAAGCCATTATGATAAAGTTAAAAGAAAATAAGAAACAAAATTAACTTTTTTAACAAGCAAAAATCTTTATTGACCGATACTTGTGAAATCTCGTAAAACTTGACATTAGAAAAAGCACCAAATGGCAAAATGATTTGCATCAACTTGTAGTAGACTTAGTTAGTCCTTTTTTATATAACTTAAGTCGTGCGTTGTTACTTCTTGTGTATAAGTACTATATTACAATAGCAAATTTAACATTTGTACCATATACATGATTCTATATTTATTTTAGTAACATTTTCATACTCTATTATTGTCCAATCACTAATATTATCACCAGTACCACTATTTTCACTATCACCGTTAATATAATACCACCTCTCAGATAATAATGATGTGATCAATAAGATGATAGTAAAGATGATGTAGTGATAGTGACATAGTGATAATAATATGGCGATGGTAATAGTAAGTTGGTATTAATATTATATTAATGATAGTACTTATAAGCTGTAGTAATGGTGAAAATGATAATAGTGGCGATGATATGATTTAGTAAGCAAAGATAAAATAGTAATGGAAGAAAAAAAAAGTATTGATTTTTTATTTTGGTTAAAAAAATATTATTTGTCATGTTCCGAAGTATGGACTAGGAATGGAATGAACAAATATCTTAATAGATTTGTTTAATATCATGAGAAAGGTTTTTTTTTTTTTTTGGGGGGGGCAAGAGAAAAATCTTTCTTACTACTGGCTTATTTTGTAAATTAAACACATGGCACAGTATATTTTGTCTTGTCCAATATCTTAAAAACTCGTGAAATCATCATTTACACTTGTCAGTCCTAAACATAAAAATTGGCGCAGGGAGATTTCATTAGTTTGTTATTGCCGTGGAAAGGAATCATGCATCGACTTGACCTCTTAGCGAAGAGTACGTGGAGTCAGCAAATTTTTGTTCGTATCACCTCAAAACTAGCAGCCTCCGGAGTAGAGGTGAATGGGCTTGAACGAGTCGAGTATAGAGATCTTCCGAGTATTTGATGCTAGATTTATAGAGTTTACTAAAATTTGAATAAAATATTAATAAAAAAATATATAATTTAATAATTATAAATGTGATAGTACTATAAAATCAAACAATTAATTATGAAAAAATAAAAAAAGGAAAACAGAACGGAATAAAAATTTAAATTAAAATATTTTTCTTTTTCAAGATATATGCATCACTAAAACATTTTTCTTATACTCCAAGAAAATTAAATTTTACTCTAGTAATAATATTAAATTTTTTGTCAAACATTAAATAAAATGACTATTCTACTACAAAAAATAAATAATAGATGTATTTGTGGGTTGTAAATAGCGTCAGAAGTAGAAACTAAGAAACTAAGATGATATCTTTTATTTATTAATTTTATTGAAACTATTATTACAAGGTGGGGATTTGGAGCTCATACCTTGTATGCTTGAAAGTACAAGTTGTAAGGTAGTTATAGGTTACCCTAACTTTTTACTCATATTCAACCAGAATAAATTCTAAAATTACTATCCGAAATCTATCCGTGGTCTTAATTACCCACTCAAAATCTATTTGATTGAGTAATATCCAAGTGGGTACCCCATATGGTGAAATTACCCGCTCACCTCTACTTTGAAGAGTGATCTAAAGTACTCTACTATTAAAGAAAATATAGGAGAAATTAGGACTAAAAATAAATGAATAGGCTACAAGAGTTATTTAGAATGTATATATATTGAGAAAATAGAAAAATTAAAGGATTGTAGGAAAATTAATTGGAAGATACTTCTTACATGTTCCTATCTTCAATTGACTTTATCTTCTTTTTAATAAATAATTATATTTAGTTGACTTTATAAGGGTGAGATGAAATAGTTATTCCTTATTTTTCAAACTTATTCCTATATTTAATTGGCGAAATAGCTATTTCACATAATTGTTATTACTACAAAATTGGGACTTGCGATTCCTTTGTAAGACTAAGGGAGTTATTATTTTTTTTTTTGATTATTTCTATATCTATCCATAAATTCTCAAAAATATTAGAAAAAATATCTATCACTTCCTTTTTTTTTCTTTAAGTTATAATTCTAATTTTATTTTATTCCATTCTATAAGATGTGATATAAAAGTTTCACCATTTGATACCTCTTCCTTGTAGTATTCACATTGCATGAATTGGGTTCAATTTTAGTTAAATAGTATTGCTTCATTTAAAGTTATTTGAATCATGTCTCGTCATTTCTATATGACTTTAAATCATGTCTCCCGGTGTTGAATTTAAAATCCATGACTACGTTAAGCCTATTTGATTTCGGCCCAGATTCTTGGACTAATGTCAATACACTCTCCACATTTTGTCCATTAGATGTGAATGCTAGACATCCATGCATGCTTTAATGGGCCAAAATGTAGTAATTACTAATTGCAAATCTTAATTTTTCCATGGGGAAATAGAACTAGTTACTAAGATAAAAAAAAAAAGAAGGAAAAGAGGAGCTTTCGAGCTAGTTTAAGGTACTTTTATAACAGGAGAATTCTTAATCATGATCATCAAATTTGTTATGAATAAATGAAATAAGGAGGCACAAGGCTATTATAGTTAGGTGAAACAACATTGGTAATAAAATAAACTAAGTTTGAATCTCCTCTCTTGATATTGTAATATAGTTGGAATAATATAGAAGCGATTGCAACTTGATCATGGGCTCCTTTTAAGTGTGTTTCATAGTAATCATGGTCATGGACATGATTCTTTCAAAGAGTTTAAAGTCGAGCTTACTAAAATTTAATGATGATACGGATTATACATTATTAATTTGACCCTTTAATGAAAAAATGACTCAAGGGAATTTGGATCGTTTAAATTTACTTCTTTACCTTTTTTTTAAAATTTAACTTTTAAAAATATTCTCACTTATAATCAATTGTTTTAATTATAAGAAAAAAAATAACAACATAATGATGTCATACAGTTTTTTAAATTTTTATGTGATCTTAACTATTAATGCATAAATTGAGGGAAGTTAAAGAGATGAAGATTAAGAACATCGATTTCCATCTCTAGGTTTTGTGCTTTTGCTATTGTCTAAAGTCAAGGATTTTCTAAGGGAGAATTTAAATTATGTACTCTTCAAAGAAATATGGGCAACAGTATGTATATAATATATATATATATATATATATTCAATATTGTCGGACCTAAGTTGACCCTTACTATTTAACTTGGTTCAACCTGACTTGACTGTAAAACTGGTTTGGTCCAACCTTAATTCAACTTTGATTAATCTGTGATTGAATCTGATTCAACTTCTTTAACTTTTACCCTTCTCATATTTCTAAGTTGACTATCTAGCCTGTATCTAACAATACTAGTTACAATTAGTTATTTACAAGCAGGCATTTCAGACCTACCCAAAAGATTGGAGCTCATTACCCCTACAGTATCCTGTATAGGCTATAACTAGTTGAGATAGATTGAGCCTTGAATAAGGTCTTGGAAGTTTAACTTTCTTAATACAAACATGATTAACAAAGTACTCTTTATATAAATTCAGACAAAAGGAGGAGGAAAAGAAAAAAAAAAAAAAGAACTCCTTTGCATCTTGTTGTTGCATCTACCTTGCCATAGCAACATCAACCTTTTTTATTTCTCTTGGTATAGAATCAAGCTTCACTTGCTGCAATTGAGATAGCTTTCCCTCGCAAGCAAACAAAATTTTTACATGTTACATTTTAGGATTTGAATTTTCACTTAAAGTAGTACAATAGCCTTAGAATTAGTGTTTATTTCTACTTGACCAAATCCATTAGCTATGCATAAAGAAATGCCTCAATATTGTTGCCTATAATTCAACGAAAGAATATCTAAATAGCTAACTTTTCTTCCAAAATGAAAAAGCCATCTTTCTTGAGAGTTCCTAGCTACTTCACCTATTGTTGTTGTTTTAGAGCTTGAAAGCATAGATCTATCAATATTTAGAGTTGTGTAAGTGAATCAAGCGAAGCAACTTGTCTTGCCTACATTAGCCTATAGGTTAAGCGAGTTGGCCTGCATATAAATGCGAGTTAGAATTTCCAACCCAACTCACCCCACCGTAGGTTAAGGGTTTAAGCAAGTCAACCCGTTAATTGTACTATTCTTCATTTCTCATGAATACATTATGTGAAATGTTTACAAATCAAAACTCACAATTTACAATCCTTTCGGTTCTAATGTATATATTTAGTTTTTATTTACTAAAAATTTTAATTTTAATTTGTTTTTTTTGAAAAAATAAAGTTCCAATATTTTTTAGAAAATAGATACATACATTTGCATCAACGTTTATATATTGTATAAGAATAAAATATAAAGATGAGAGAATAATAAAAGTAAATTGTTTCTTGGACTTATTTAATAATGTATTAAACCATATGTATGATTAGCTAATAACAATGATCATATACCTTATGATATTAATGTGATGAACATTTTTTTTTTCAGTGAAGAGAAAAAACTAAAATCCAAAGGAGAATATAAGCAAGACCATCTAAGGGGCTTAGAAGAACTAGCCTGCCCCTTAAAATGACAACCATTTTGGTCAGAACTAAAATCACATAGAACATAATTCGAAATAAATAAAGGAAAAGAAGAATGAAAAACATAAGAGGAAGTCGCATCCAAGTCTTAGCTAAACGATCTGCCACCTCATTTGCTTCATGCCCAACTCTACAAAACATAACATTATCAAATTGGTTAGATAGATCAAGGCAATGCTGGATAATAATAGAATTTGAATCTCTTTTTACATGTCCTTTCTCAACCATTTTTATGGTAAGGGAACTATCATATTCTATAATGATATTTTTCCACTTTCTATTGTTAGCCATTTGCAAGCTAAGGTTGATGGTGCTAAATTCAGCTTCTAAGGGAGAGATTCCAATAAGTCTTTTCAATTCTTCTCTAACAACTTTTCCTGTTTCATCTCTAACCACAACTGTTGCAATAGCTTGAATTCCTCTCCAATTAACCACTGCATCAGTATTTATCTTAACCCATCCATGTGGAGGTTTAGTCCAAATCTAATTCCTTTTCTCCATATCATTTGATAATTTCTTTCTCTTATTTATTGCTTACCATTCACATGCTTCTTTGCGTACTCTTTATTTCTAATTCTTGTCTCCATTATTTCCACAAAAGATTAAGTCATTTCTCTCTCTCCATATACCTCTTAATACGAAGAGAAATATTGTTTTCCTTAGACAAGTAGGAGAGTTCCATTTAAACTTCCTCAAAAAGGAGTTTAATCTAATCTACTCCACCATGTCATCGTATGTGTTGAAATCCGAAAGAGGGTACTAATCGAATGAATTCTACACTCATCTGATCTTTGGGCAAGAACAGAAAATGTGTCTTAAATTTTCTTTTTTCACATGGCAAAAAATACGACGGTCATCCACATCAACTTCTCTTTTAATCGGCTAATCCTTAGACGGCAGACCTTTATGAATGATATGCCAAATCAAATGTTGCACATGAGGGATTGAAGGTGTTCTCCAAATCCACTTGCATTTACAAACTGAAGTAGCACCCATTCATTCTTGTTCAAGTATTTGATATACTATTTTGCTTTTAACATCATTGTCAAGATCATGTATCCAATAATCATCTAATTTTTCATCCTAAGATAAATTAACTTACAGATTGGGGTCAAAAGTTTCCAACTTTGTTGCAATCATCTCATCAATGGGAAAGCCAATCTTAATCTCGTTCCAATAATATGATTCCTCCCAAGCTTCTGCTACTATTAGCCTTTCGGCTAATGCTTAAGAGGTCCCTATACCAGGTTACGGAATCTTCCAAACCCTATCCATCTATCTAGCCAAAAGCTTGATGTAGAGACTCATGATGGTGGTATGATAAGCTTGTCCTTTAACCAATTAGACTGTTTCCAGATGGCTTTAAAGGCGTTTGATCCTCTCTTCCTTGCGAACATCCCCTGTTGCCATTTATATTTAGCCTTGAAAACCTTTGTCCAAAGAAGCTCTTTCTTTGGGATGGTCCAAACCAGTTTTGTGAAGTTGGCTTTATTCCTTCTAGAGAGATCTAGAAGTCTAAGTCGTCCTTCTTCTTTTGACTTTTTACATTTATCCTATGAGATCTAGTGTATCTTCTTATTCCCTTCATGATCTCCCCACGAGAAATCACGAAAAGATTTTTCTAAGCTTTTGTAGACTTTTTCTGTGAAGGGGATCATCTACGAATAATAATCGGTTATACTTTCCAGCGTAGAAGCGACTAAGAGTTTTCTAGCAGGCGTACTTAGAAGTTTTGACTTCCAACCAGATAGCTTTTTCCTAGTCTTCTCAATTAAGAAGAAGAAATCTAAGGACTTTAATTAACCACCAATCTTTACTGGAATACCAAGGTATTTACCTAGCGTAGCATTCACATTTATTCCAAAGGTGTTGTAGATTTGCTCTCTTAAGGATGGATGAATGTTTTTTGAGAAAAGACTGTAGGACTTGGAATAGTTCACTTTTTGTCTAAACATTGCACCAAAGGTGTTCATAACATTATGCATTGAGTTTGCATTCTATACTGTCACTTCCCCTATAAGAATGAGGTCGTCAGTAAAGAAAATATGTGATAGAGAAATATTCGATCCTCTAAACCTATTGGGTTTCCATTCTCCATTGGAAACAAGTTCATTGATACTACGAATGAGAGCTTCCATGTCAATAATAAAAAAGTATAGAGACATAGGGTCCCCTTGCCTTAATCTACGAGAAGAATGAAATTCCTTTAACATTGCCTCATTAAGGAGAATTCTAAAGGAGCTACTAACAAGACATGACCTGATAAAACTTATCCATTTTTTTAGGATATTAAAACCTTGAAAAGCATAGCTGATGAAATCTCATTCCATTCTATCATATGCTTTTTCCAGATCAATTTTGATTAACATCCATGTCTTGTTCCCTTTCTGGTTCTTTAGAGAATGAAGGAGCTCTTAGAATATTAGGACATTATTAGTAGTTGATCTTCCTGGAACAAAACTAGATTGTTTAGGGCTAATGATGTCCGTAATGACTAGTTAAGGTCTATTAACTAGAATCTTCCTAACCATTTTATAAAGCGTTAAGCACAGATTAATTGGTTGAAAATCATTCAATCAATTAGTGCCTTCTTTTTTCAGAATCAGGACAATGAAGGTCTAGTTTATATCTTTTGGGATTTTTTCATTGCACTAAATATCTTGGATAAGGTTAACAATTGATTCTTTTATAGAATATTAGCATCTATTGAAGAAGAGAGAGTGTAATCTGTCTATGCTTGGGGTTTTATGGTTTGAGATGCTCTATAATGCTTTCTTAATCTCTTCCTTAGTAATGTCTGTAAATAGGCAAGTTCTTTTCTCTTCATTCAAGGTCTATCATCTATCTCACTGTGGCAGAGGGGAGAATTTGACCAAAGATCTATTTGTCTTAAACAGCTAAAAATAATGTTTATTGATGATGCTTTCTAGGCTTTCATGATTTGTTATCTAGCTACTGCAGTTATCAAATAAACCAAGAATGTGCCCTTTAGCATGTCTCAAAAAAGTAGATGCATGGAAAAACCTTGTATTTCGCTCTCTATCTATTAACCAAGAGGCCTTTGCCTTGGTAGCCATAACTTTTCTTCTTGATTCAAGATCACATTCAGGGCTTCTTACAAAAAAATTTCCCTATTTAGAAGGGCTTGACTCGGATTAATATCTAGTCTTTCCCTTAATTCTTTTAATTTTTTTTGTAGGCTTTTCTTTTTTTTTTTTCATAGATCAAACCAAACACTTCCTTATTCTAGAGTTTGAGTTTGTTAGTGAATATGTCCATATCCTTACTATAGTTTTCAATCGACAGGTGCCAATGTCATGCTACAAAGTCCTTAAACTCAGGGTAGTCAAGTCACATGGGTTGAAATTGAAACGGTTGATTCATTTGTGGCTCCATAAAAGATGGGGTAGTGTTCAAAAGAAGAGGACAATGATCAAAGCAAAGCACAGAAAAGTAGAAAACTTTGGTTTTTCGGTAAGGGCTACGCCATTGATAATTTGCCCATGCCCTATCAAGTCTTGATTGGATAAGATCCTTTAGAAGCTTCGAGTGCTTTGACCAAGTATGTCTCTTGCCAACGTACCCAAGATTCGACATTCCATAAATATCCATGCAATTCTTATATACTCTTGCTCTAGACTGAACAATCAGCTTACCACCCCACTTTTCATCATTTGACAAAATATCATTAAAATTGCCAATCATGACCCATAAGCTATTTATTGACGATGACATTTGAATAAGGTCTTGCCAAAAGAGGTTCCTAATACTACTATTAGGATACACATATACACTATAAATGAACCAAGAAGAGTTAGAAGGGAGTACCTTAATCTGAGCCATGATTTGTTGTTGTCCTATCTGATGGTTCCTAACTCACACTACTTGACTTTGCCAAAGCATAATGATCCCTCTACTCTAGCCATTAGAATCAGCATATAACATTTCATTAAAACCCAAGAATTGCCAAAGCTCATCTGCTCCTCTACGATTTAGCTTAATCTTGGTTAAGACTATCACTTGCAGGTCATATCTCGCAATGAAGTCCTTGATGATCTAGTGTCTAGCATGAGAAGAGGCTCCATGTGCATTCCATGCAATGATTTTGAAAGTGTATGGTCTCATATTTGAATCTAACGTGTCCATAAGATCAGAGGCAAGAAGATTGCAACTAAGTTTAAACCGGTTAATTTTTGGTTGATCATTCCTTTCCCTTTAGATTCAAATGTTCCACTTACATGGCCGACATGCTGTCTTCACTAAAACCATCAACGTTTCCAGTGGTGGGATCCATAAGTGACTTCTCACATCTTCTACTGCCATGATTGTAAACGATTCTCTCTGAATGTCGAGGTCCTCTTGAGCCATCCTCAAAAGGGCTTATGCTATGACTTTGCAGGTTACTTCTACTCATGCTAGTCTTACTGCATTGGAGATTTCGTGATTGGGTGTTGCTATTTTGACTGTGATAGTTACCTCTAGCCGTCCTTCTATCAATCTTTGATTCGTCATGTACTCCGAATGATTTTTTGGTAGGGGCCGAAGTATCACTTCTGGCGTTTTGAGTTCTCTTCAAGTCAAAAGAGCTAATTCTATTTGGATTAACTCCACATACACCCTATGTATTCTTCCCTCGACTTGAAATCACCACACCCTCGAATCTTCTTAGGTCTCTGAAGTAGGGGTGTTCTCGTGAAGGATGAGCAATATTAGGTCTATGTCCACTATGAGATCCATTCTGCCGTACAAGTTTTTTCAAAGATTTTGGCTTGCTATGATTTCTCTCTTGACCAAAAACAACGAATTGTTTGGTATCTAATATGGTAGATACACTATTTTGGTTCGTAATATTCTTTAAAGGATATGTTTCCTTTGGTTGAAGAGATATACTTGCAAAAGAGGGATTGTTGCGTATCTTATCCATAATCTTATTCTCACCCATTATAGAACTTCTCACTTGCATCCTTTCCTTTTCATTAAATGACTCCACTTCCCTACTTCCTTTTCTCATTAATTCATTTTCATTTCTTAGTTTCTCTAAGTGATTTACATTGGAGTTTGCAGTCTCTTTCTTTTTGTAGTTTCTAGCCCCATTCCCTTTTTTACCAATTGTCCTTCCCATGATGATTAACTTTATCATGTAATTATTCCATATAAGTTGGTGTTGATATACGTGGAAAAAATTTATTATATTTATTATTTCCTATTACATATAGTTAATAATAAACACATTATTAATGTACAATATCTTGAACACTATAATTATGATTAATTAGATATGAGCATATGATATAACATTGTATAGATTTCAATAAATAAATATATTCTAAAATGAAATATAATATCAATTCCATTTGTGAAGCACTGAACTTCATCTTGGGATCCAAGATGCATCTTAATAAAATGCATGAATATAACATCAAAAGCTCTCTCTCTTTCTTTTTCCTTTTGTTATTTTATTTTATTTTTTTCGGGTTAGTAGGCCAATCCATCTAGCAATGAATTGGCTTATTTTAATCCGCGGGCTAAGCGGGATGAATTAAAAAAACCCGCATTTAAATGGATTAAAATTTGTTAGTTTGACTAGTAAATTTTTTGTGAATTGTGTGAATCGGCTCACTTAACATACCTTGCTTGCATAGCTCTATCAGTATTGAGCTTAGCTCATCCATTCCTAGGAGAAGACCAAGATAGATTAAGCCAATCAATTTGATAAAAGATCTTACTTCTTTAGTGATAGGAGAAAAGTATAGTTTAGTACTCAATGTTTAGATATGTTTATTTATATTCCAAGTTACATTTTCAGACTCCTAACTGTTAGACGTAAGTTTATTGATAACAATTCAAATATCTGACAAAACTTGATTTACTAAAATAAAGTTCGCATATACGTGTCTAGAAAAATGATAATTATAAAATAAAAAAAGTATATGCCCTGACGATTGTGCAATCAAACCGAAAGGGAATTAAAAGCTTATTGCTCCTTTCTTTAACTTGTTGGCGAATTTTTAAGTTCAAAACTTCAAACCAAGGTGAAATAAACATTTAATTTCAGGTTGTTTAAATCCAAACTAAGTTAATATCGTTAGAGTTTAGGAACATGAATGTTAATCTTTTAACATGATAGATTAGATTTGAGTATCTTCTTTTTATTAAAAAAAAAGAGAAAATAAAAATCAAGATAAGACTAGTCGATTTAAAATAAATGGTAATAAGCAATTAAAGATAGAAAACCTTTGGCATATTTCTAAACGTCATGGTCGCCGGGCTTCCATTACTTGAAATAAAGACGCAACCAGTCGTTTTCGTAGAATTCTTAATTCGCATCATGAACCCTGATTCTTTGTTAATCGTCTTATTACCAAGTATCATCATCTCTACTCTCAAGTGATTGTTACTTGTCTTCAAATTAGTAACAGCTTATCTAAAGCTTTTTCTGTTTTCCATATTTAAACAATTTTAGTATCTTCTTAAAGATAAATAACATGGTGTTTGGTACACTGAATGGATTTGCCATTCCATTTTTCTTAATAAGGATAACTATTCCATTTTTTTTCTAATACACTGAATGGATTTGCCATTCCATTTTTCTTAATATGGATAACTATTCCATTTTTTTTTTCTAATAATTATCCCCTATTTGGTTTGTAAAAAATTATACTATTATCTCAAAACATTTACCGGCATGGATTTGAGAACGATTGGACTTTGTGTAAGTGATTTAGCTTACAAAAGAGAATATAGTGAGAGAGCATCATGATATTATCTGATGTGATTATTTTAATATTTAAATTAATCGAGTATTTAAAAAATATGAATACTCAAGAGTAGTATATGGGCTCAAGTATGTAAATTCTCAAATATTGTAAGCCTTATTAGGTCGGGACGGGTTTGAAGAATTCATATTAAAAAATTCCTATCAATATATAGGATAAGTAATGTCAATTTCATATAACATGGAATAGATAAGGAATTTATATTTCTTCCTTTCATTAACTTAAAAAATGTATCAAAATAAAATTAGACTAGATGAGTTATTATTTCTCGACGCTGTTATTCTATTCAACGAATCAAACATAATATATAAACGTCAAAACGTACATTTCCATTTATTTAACCTTATATGCAAGTAAGAGAAAGGAAAGAAAGAAAATACCGTAAATGACAAACGAGTTCAATGCGAATAATTTATGAGAATTTGACACAGGAAAAAATCACTTCAAAATTGACGAGTAGAAAATCATACATACGATTGAATTGTCATTCACTAATAATCAATGGCAAATGTAAACGAGGAATTTCTGCCATGAAAGATTCATATAAAACCTTCAATGACCGAAAAAGCTGTAAAGAGAATTTTGGGGAAAAAGAAAACGCGGTAAAGAGAGTAAAGCAAAAAGATGATGTTATAATATATAATTTCTAAACTTTTTTTCTATAACCATGTCTTTTCAATTTATCATGTCATTTTAATGTAATCTTACATCTTTTTAATTTATCATATCATTTCAATTTAATTTATTTAAAATAATAATATTTAATATTGAACTTTTTCAACAATATCTCTTTATTATTATTATTTTTTTGTTATATTGCTCTTAAACAATCTTTTTCCATACAACTATTTATTTTATTCTTTTTCTTAGTGCTTTTGTTTTGTTTTGTTTTTTTTTTGAAGACCAATTCTTCTACTCTCTTCCTAGAAGCATTTGTCCCTTGTTTATTACTCCTTTCTCATTTTTTTTAAAATTAAATTTGTATATTTGCTTCTATGGCTCTTCTATGTTCAATCTTGATAATGAAGATTTATCTTCTTTCTCAATGTCCATCTATGCTATTATATTTATGACCACCGATGTGATAATATTTATGTTTATCATTATATGTTTACTTTTGTTTTAAGTTATATCCAAATTACATTTACAATTTATAAAGACTATATAGAAACTATAGTTTTCAATTGTCTCTATATATAATTAATTTTGACATATAATTTATGAGTGTATAATAAATATAAGCAGGAATGTGATAATTAATTTATATTTCTATGAGGTTTCTAGTTCCATAGTCTATCAAACCTATACATATAGTAACATAGTCTAGAGTTTATTAGCCATATCCGTGTGCAAAAATTCTACTTTTTATGTTGTTGATAAGTAAAATTGTTGAATATTAGATCTTTTAGATATCTTTTATATAAATATTTAAAAAACTTTTTCCATTTGTATATTGTTATTAATAATAATATTTTGAAATTTAAAATACATTGTTTTTTTTTTACTAATATTTATTCCTTTAGTAAACAATAGATATAAGTTTATTACCATGTCTCGTGTCACATTTAATATGAAAAAGGTTTTTCTTTTTTCTTTTCTTATTTTGTTTTTTAGTGGGCTTTAAATTTCTTCTTTCTATACTAGAGCTTTTATCATTTATGCATCAATACAACCGACCTTTTCATATTGTGTAAAGTATGGTTATTGTGGCCTTTATCCTTTTATATCCATGAATATAGTAAAAATTTTAATTATGACCTTTCAATGAAATCAAAAGAAAATGTCATTGAATAAGAATAGTCAAATAAATTTTATCTTTGCCTATGGCACTATTTTCATTTTCTTTTTATTTTGCTTCCACTCAAATTACTTTTATTAATTTTTTTAAGTGGTTAGAAATGATCAAAGCGTTCTTTTACAATAAAGGAAGAATTTTAATATTCTATAATTTTACTTGTAATATTAATTTGCACCTTTTGTAATGGGTGCTCTTAAGCTTCAACCAATATACCCCCTTGATTATATATTGCTTTAAAATTAATGATATTATGGATATTTGGAAACAAACTTTACTTTAGTTTCCTTCTTACAATTTTAATGACATGAAGTAATTATATGAAATATATGTCATCAATATCTTATATGCAATAATTTAAAAGGTAAGTAGAAACATCTACTTTTAACTTTGCAAAATTAATTTATTAGTGCAAATAAGGAAATCCTCTTACTACAAAAACTTAACATAAGGCATTTGAGTTGTAACTTTTTTCTAAATAAAAAATAAAGAAAAATTATTTTCTATCAAAATTTTGCATGTATTTTTTAAGGCTGATTATGTATATGTTATATTAATATTTATGCTTTTTCTATTTAATTTTTAAATAATTTATTACTTGGATGTACAATCCTTCTTTAGACTTTCTAGGCATGAGTAGTTAGAAGTTAATAAATAATTAAATCATTGTACTCACATAATCTTTCAAATATAAATTTATTTTTAGATAAATTACAATAATTTTTTACACAAATTATTTCTTTCTTAAAATGAAACCTGCGTAATGTGCGGGGCTTTAACTAGTTGTATGTATATAAAGAAAGCTATATTTTTAACCATTAATTTTCCACCACTTTTAAATTTAAGCTCTTTCTTTTCTTCTTTATATTTTTAATGATTAACAAATCACATAACGCTGGACTTTTTTTTATACGGGTGACATTTTTATTATCAAATGACACATGGCACAATCTAATTCATTTGAATAATTAAATTAATTAAATAATATAATTTTATATTAATTAAGTAAATTGATTAAAAAATATAGAAAAAATGGAAAATATATACAAAGGAAAGTCTGGGATTTAAAAGAAATAACTATTCCAAACCACCGGTTAACCGATGGGTCATGGCTCACAACTTAAAAAGTAGGTCACTCAACTTGGCAGTGATAGAGGGTTGTTACCTATCACCTTGGGGAAAGAGAAAAAAAAAAAAAAGAGAAAAAGTAAGAAGCCCAATCGGACTCTGATTAGATTCACTTCATCAAATCTCACCTAATATAACCCAATAGGATTTTTCCTCTAGGTTAATTTTTTTGAAAAAAAAATAATGCTTATATTAAGTTGTAGGTCGCGATGTACTGCTAATTTATGGCTATTATGACCATCCCAAATAACAAAAAAAAATGTTTATTTATGAGTTAAAAAGAATACAAAAAAAGGTTATTTCTCAAATAAAAAATCGGTTAAATATTGAGCACTAAAAATAAATCTTTTAGAACATTTGTTGTGTCAAACTGATATTTTTAGCATATAAATGGTGAACTAACTTTTTAAACTCAAGATTCGTTGTCAAATCTCTATCGTAATTTAATGTGAGCATAGTGTAAAAGATTGCACACCATAGTCAATTGATCAAAAATCTCTATGACATAATTTTTCTTCACAAATCAAAGTATGTTGTCAAAGGTTATCCGGTTATCCCTAAAAGTTTCGTTTGGTATAATCATATAAAAATAAGTATTCTAACTTCCAAAATATCCAAATTTTTTCATTAAAATTTGTTTCACTCTATATTCATATCAAATGTTAGTTAAGAAATTGGCTTAAGAAAAAAGAAGAAGCTTTAATTAAAAAGTTATACAAATTATATAATTCAATGTTATCCTTTACCAGCTAGTGAATCAACATATCTTTAAGATTCTAGAACTATTCCTATTCAAAGTTATCTGTAATAAAGCCATTCAATTTTCAACCTCTTGAATTATGTTAATTTACAAAATAATAGTTGGAATTACTTAGATTTATAAACTATTTTTTGATACAATGATATGATATTATCTTACTTTTTACAATATTAATCTATTAATCATTAATTACATATAATAATGTCTAAAATGGATAATTTGATAGAAAATGAGATGATATAAATGTGGTGAATCTATTTCCATGGAAAATTGTTACATTTAAAACGGAGCCTATTTGCTACATTCCCACTTATTAAAGTTACTATTGGTAGACAATTGTCACAAGAATATGCAATATAATCATATGAGCAATGTTGCATTCGATTAATTAATGAATTGAAAACAAGTTAAGGCATTTATGTCATGATTCATACTGCATCATTTCTCGAAAAACATTAAGGATATGTACAACCTTAAACAAGCTAGCTAGTAATAGACAACCTTCCGCTTGGCAGCATAACTTCTATTTTTAGAATACAAAAAATCAGCCTGACCATTTCTATCATCGAAATAACAAGGCTTGTCTTCATCGATTCGTCCTATGATCCCTAAGCCAACACTGTAACTTCTTACCCCCACTCCATCACAGGCGGCAGTCGCTGGTGATCCGTCGTCCGTACCGTCTAATACATTGAAGCCACTCCTAGAATTATTGGATGGAGAATGGCCTATAGAATTTTCATCATCACTTAAGGAAGAATTGAGACTGAAATTCATCGGCAGTCGCGATACGACCGTAAACCCGGTAGTGCTAGCATAAGTGTCAACCCTACTTGCACAATCCATCATGATGTTCATGTAAAACTTCCTGGCGACTCGAATGGATGCACAAATAAAACGAGTGAACTTTCTTTGCTCTTTTGTTGCTTTTCCAACTGCCATAATGTAAAACGATTGGAATCCAATTTTCCTAGCTAGCCAACCCGAGTCGCGAAATGAAATCGAGATAGAAATTAAGCCGACTATCGATGATGATGAAGATGAAGAAGAAATGGGTACCCATATAGAGCTTAAAGGGGTTGGATTTATAATTTTATGAAAGTCACATGATAAGCAGTTTGGGTCAAACGGCAATGACAGGGATGTTGGAAGAGGAATAAAGTTAGTTTGGCTGTGCATGGATGCTGTTTTTTTTCGTTCCAAATGAGAAGTCAAAATGAAATTACAATGTACATTTAAATTGCAAGAAAGCTAATATAAACGCAAGATTAGACAAAGACGCATAATTGAGAAAAAAAAAAAATTGCAGAAATAACCATTTGTCCTAACTCCTATTTACTAAATAATAATAAAAGGACTTTGACCCATGACCATTAAAATCAGGTCATGCTAGTTGCCAAAGTTAACTGTATCTTTCATAACAATAAGATGACAAAGATGGCGGTATTGTCATTTATATATTATCAATATTATTATTTATTTATCTATACGTTATATATTGTATATACAGTCTAAATTATCATCTATATATAATACGTAATACTTGAACCTAACATTTAGAGATGCAAATTATTACAAAATTAGTAGAGAAGATAGTGGTGATTTTTGTTGTAAAAAGTTAAATTTATCTTATCCAAGATAAAATTGGAAAAAAATAAAAATAAATTGCATTTGAAATAAAAGCATCGATGGCATCACCACTAATCTCCTATTGGGATAGGTTCAAATCTCCCCACCCATAGTTGGAAAAAAAAATAAAGAAAAAAGAAATAAGAGCATTATTTTATGTGATGTAAACTACAAAATAAATTTCTTTTTAACTCTCTTGTATCATCTAACTCCTGACTTAGTGAGTTTGTTATCCAGTTGTGCTCATCATTCATGTTTATGTCGTAACCTATAATAACCACAAAATGGTAAATAGCATTATTCTTATCCTTACAACCCATATAAATTTCCTTAAAAGTATAATAATACAATTAGTAGCATTTAGAATTATATAGATTTAAATTCCTACTTAAAGAATTGAAAATAAAAACTCATGTCCTTAAGCTCATTAAAATATTTATCAACATGAAAATAATCGACCACTGGTTAGCTTTCCCACATATGCATCTTTGTGTTAAAAAATCACAGCCTTTGATTCTTAATACCGTATGTTACTATAAATACATTTCACACCCCAGAATTAAGTATGTATATGTCTATATATGTGAGGGTATATATATATATAGCGTACTCGCATTGCTTGTACAAAAATTAGTTTTTTTTTTCATCTAATATAAGAAAGAAATATACATTTATTTCAAACTTATAGTAAATTACTATTACAAATTTCACTTTTAATGTATCTATATAATTTATAATGATTTCTTAAAAAATTATAGGAATGAAAAAAATTATAAAAATTACGAAAAAAATAGCTTTATTGAAAATTATGAATGGAAAGTAATAAGAAAGTGGAAGAGAGAAAAAAGATGGAGATAAGAAGGTGGAGTATAGTTTTACAGAATAGAAGAGAGAAATTAGATGTGGAGATTGTAAAGAAAGATAATTTTACCATGATATAAGTTATATATAATTTCATAATATTATTTTAATATTGGTTTTTCTGTTAAATAATTTTGATATTGACATAAATAGTAATTTTAATTACGACAATTACTTAAGCTTTAAAGGCTTTAATAATATATATATATATATTAATTAGCTTACATGTTTTCTTAGTTTATACTTTTTAATGATTTTCGACATAAGGGTGGTTGCATTCTACAATTGTACCATATTCTATAAAAAATTAAATGCAAATTCTAAACTAAGATCGTAGCATTCAGTAATTTTTTTTTTACACTTTTCATTTTTTTTTAATGATGCACTATCTAAAAATTCAAATTTTGGCAACAAAAATATTGTGGCATAATAGTTTTGTGGAAATTTTGTTTTTCTAAAACAAAAGAGCCATTAAGTAAAAACTACAAAAATTGTATTGCATGTTTTCTTTGCTGCATCAGAGTAATGTTACTTTACATGATGTAAACTACAAAATAGTAAATCCAATCACATTTGGTTCATGTGAATAATCAAAATACAATTAAATAACATATTATCTTTATGAAATTTCTTTTAATCCTCCTACATTCTCCAACACCCCACTTAGTGCTACAATTATTTTTCATTATCAAATAGTGTTGTTTATTTATGTTTGTGTCGTAGCATACAATGATTATGGCATTAGAAATAGCATCTTCTTATCCCTAAAAACTATATTAAATTTCCTTAAAAAAAAAATACAATTAGTAGCATCTAGACGATATTTCTTGTATGTTTTTCTTACATGTTTTCCTTAAATTTCCTTGCATGATTTCCCTAATTTCGCCACCTTTACACTTATGTATGCAACATTCGAGTAGGTGCACTAGTACGTCACTTTATCTACCTTGCATACTGGGTTCGCCCAAAAGCACTTCATGAGGCATGACCTAGGACGAATTGACCCAAAGCAACGATCCATGGGGCTTCAATCCTTTTGGAAGGTAATCGTATAATTGAGAATGCGAATTTTAAGTTTGATCGGATAGTGGAGGAGGAAAAGAGAAGAATTGCAGTGATTAGAAGGAAAAGAGAGAATAGGTACATGGTGGTCTCAATTCAAGAAAAGTTTGCATCTTTAGTTGAGACAAGATAAAGGAAAGGAAATTTAGGGAGAGTTTGAGTTGTTAACATGTGTAATGATTGGGGAATTTTGAAAGATGGTTATCGTTTCAATGCTTGGGTCTTTTTAGTACTGGTTTGGTGACTTCATCCAAATGAAAATTGTAATTTTTTGGGTTAAATTTTCCACAATAGAAAAATAGTTAAAATACACATACACCTTACCTTAAATATATAGAAATGATTTAAAAAATGCAACTTTTATCCCTAAACTAAAATAATGATAGTTTTTCAAACAGACATAGATAATATAATAAAAAAGATACACATAAGGTACAAATAAGTAAAAGACAATCCAAACTATTACAATTCTAATATACTTTTAATATTATAATTATAATCCAAACTATTATAAGAAGATACAGTCAGGTTTTTTTTTCAATAATATATTTCTAATACTATAATTTGTATATAATTATTATTTGCATATATTTCGTACATTATCTATGCTAGTAGACAAAGCACTCATATTGTGAGTGTTAAATAATTAAATAGATTTTCTAAATTTTTAAATAGAAAGAGTTACGCATGTTGCTAAATCAATCCATTTATATACATTGTTTGCTAAAAGAAATGAAAAATAACAAATCGGCTATGTGCATTCTTTTAAACAAAATTATTCTAAAATTTAAAAAAAAAATTGTTAATAATTTTAAATTTAAATTGTAAAATATAGTTTATCAAGGCTATTGTAGCTGAATGACATCACTATTGATCTTCTATTGGAATATACTAGGGTTCGAATCTCCTCCTCTCCCTTCACTTCCCCTCCAATAGTTGCCAAAAAAAAAAAAAGGGGATAAGGTATAGTCTATATAGGATTTAAAATATTTTTATATAGATAATTTTAAATTTAAATATACATTTTCTTAGTGATATATTATTAAGTTGCTTAATATATGTGGTAGAGAGAGAGATATCATGGAATTTGAGAAGAGACTGAAAATGGATTTAATATGAAAAATAAAAAGAGAAACCGTTTAGGAGAGAGTGAGAGAGAGGGGAGAGAAAGAAGCCATCATAAAGATCATGGGGATGTATGGAGATATACTATGGATATGAGAGAAAAAAGGATCGGGAGAAAAGAGAAAAAGAGAAAATGGCATATTTACTCATTGTTTATAATTTTAATACAATATTTAAATATTATTTTTTTTGTTAAATAATCTTAGATAGACGGTAAATAAGTAAATTTAAAGTAGAGATGTAAATAACAGTTACTTAAACCCCTTTGAGCTTCAATAATACTAGCAAATCATACACCCGCATTGTAGATGTATTATTAATTATGTTTGAAATCATTAATCAAAATGATTAAAACATATTGTACTTATTAAATGTGTCTATAAAAAATAAAAAATAGTTATAAAACTAAAAGTTAATTATTTGAAAAAATATATTAAAAAGCTTCTATGTATCTTTTATGAAAATTTATACCAAGGTTTCAATAATATATAAAATTTAAATCAAATAAAATGGAAGTGCGAAGATCTTGATACGTGTAAAACTATTTATAGTTTGTGGGATCACGAGGCCAAAAAAATGAAGTTATGGTACTATTAGGCAGTATGGAGAGAGAAAGAGAGAGAGAGAGAGAGAGAGAAGAAAGTGAAAGTTAAGGATGGTACGTAAAGCATAATATTAAGAGTTGGAGAGAAAAGATGATTGAAAGGAAAGAGAAAAAAAAAATAAAAGTGACATATTTATTCATTATTTATAATTTTAATATATTATTTTAATATTAGTTTTTTGTTAAATAAGATGAAATAAAGGGTAAATAAATAATCTTAAGAGTGACGATTATTTAAACTTTAAAGGTTTTAATAATATAGATACATATAAATTTATTATGTTAAACTAATTTATTGAACCATTTTGCTTTTAGAATAATTAGTTTCAGTGACAAACCTAACTACTATTCATGTCATTAAAAAGAAGTATAATAAATAGTAGTGGTTTCAACATCTTATGATGAATTGAGAGCATGGGAGTATTTTCAAAAGCTACATAAGATGAATATATGCTAAGTATTTATTCTCTTTTTTTTTTTTCTAATTATTACATACAGTTATGATTCTATTTAAATTATTATTTTTTATTTATATCTATCTGAAATCTAGTATTTAAAAAACTATTTTATTTGTATTTTGTCTATTTATATTTCATAATTATGATAAAAAGTAATGATAAAAGTATAAGAATTAAAGAGTAAAAATTCACGTATTTTTAACAAAAGTGTGTAAATTAATAAAATTTATAAGGATTTGTTAAATATATAATTTTTATAATAAGGGTATATGTGTAATTATATTTCCATCTTTTTGGTGTCTTGTTCTTTTCAAGTATAAGATTCAAATAGATATAAAAAAGGGAAAATTTTATGATCTTATTCTCCATTTTGACGAGACTAGTCTAACTCTCATTCTACCATTTCTTTTTTATTTTTTATTTTTTAAATTTGAACTGTTTAATGCATAGTTTATTCAATGATTCAAATATAAAGAAGTATAAATTAAGGATGAGATAGATGATGGGATCGATCCCTTAAAAAAAAAAAAAGGAGAAGCCTGTAGAAAAATCTAAGAAAAAAAAAAGGGAAAGAAAAGGTGACTAAACAAGCCTTATTAAGGAAGAGGGGACCAGACATGGTTTATCATGTTAGAAGACCAATATTAATAAAATTAGGTAATAACAGCCTTAGCTATATGATAGTATGGCGTCTTCTAATCAATTGATATTGTGATTATTTGTTCTGTTGTGTGGTAGCTGCAAAATGAAGAAAAAGGGACTTACGGGGTGATGCTGGAGGGTTTTTTAGTGCGGCTACTCTAATGCCTAAATCAACATGGTAGTTATGAGTGAAAACTTTAAGGAGCTTGAGAGAGAGAAAGAGAAATAGCTCGTTACTTGGAGGCTTCATTCTTTATAAGGCTAAGCTATATCTGAACTGGGTTATTAGAGTTAGGCCTTCATCTTGAGCCAGATGATTTGGCCTCGGGAGGACTATGTCCAAAAATACTTATGTTCCCCCTACTCTCATTATCGAGGGGTTCGGTATGAAGAGTAAGTGCATGAATAGGCTCATGATGCTCCAAACTAAGTTATTGCTAGATGAAAGTAAGCTAAGGTTGTAGGAACAGCTTCTTGTTGGTACTTCTGACCTTATCTACAATCTAGTGGACTGAAGTTGTAACTTAGGTAAAATAGCAAGGCAAGTGGGATGCTCGAGTTAGACATGACCCGTGCTCAGTTGCTAGGTATTTAGAGCTGAATAATTAGACCTAACGAGGTTAGTCTTGGCTTAATTCTAAAAAAAAGTAAGTCTCTAGGCCTAGAGAAGTCAACTTCATTGTAAGTAACTTGAAGAGGTGAAGTTGGGCTTGAAGAGGCAAGGGCTTAAAGAGGCAAGGGCTTAAAGAGGTTGAGGTAGGCCTAAAAGGGCCAGAGCACCTAAAGAGTTTGAGGTAGGCCTAAAGGGGCCAGGGTCTAAAGAAGCCAAGGTGGGCTTGAAGAAGTGAGGGCCTGAAGAGGAAGAGGTAGGCCTGAAGAGGAAGAGGTGGGCCTAAAGAGGCTAGAGCTCCTTAAGAGGCGAGAGAGGGAGTTCTCCAGATGTATAGACTAATGTTTTATCGATAAGGTTCTTAGATGTGGTCAAATTGATGGTGTTTTAACTAATGATGCCTCAGGAGGTGAGAGGGGGAGTTCCTTGGATGTACCAACTGATGTCCTATTGACGAGGTTATTTGACATGATTGAGTTGGTAATGTTCCAACTAACGATGCCTAAAGAGACAAATAGAGCGAGCAGGTCGTCTAAATTAGTCATGACCTATGCTAAATAGAGCAATGAAGCAAGTGAGTTCTTCTAGCATCTCTTGCCTTCCTACTCTCATTGCTGAGAGGTTAGTAATAAAAGTAAGCAATGAGCAGGATTGCGAGGCCTATATTGGAGCAGCAAATGCCATATATATTCTATGTAATAGGATTAGAGATCATCCACACGATTGGGCTCCTGAAGCAATAGATATGTTAATTGACATGTTGTGATCTTACCTCCAGACGGTTAGAATTCATTTGGGAGATTTGAGATGCTTGAATTCCATTCCGTTCTTTATTTCCCACATTGTAAATTCATATGGGCCCAGTAATGGCTTGATGGGCAGCCCAGCTCCACTTAGATGAACAACTCAGATGCAGTCGCTCTACTGTGTATGTGCAAGACGGCTCACGGATTTTTGTTTAGGGCTTGGGCATACTGCTGTTGTGGGGAGTTGTGCTTGGTTAGGATGGTTTAGTTGCCCTTTTGAATCAGGTGCGTTTGTAAAACGCCTCGTCTGGTCAGCTTGGTGGGCGGTTCAAATTTTGAGTTTTATTAAAATGTAAAGCTGCTTGCTGTTGCAAGCTCAACGGAATTGCTTGTGAGGACAGCTCACAAACTTCTTATTGTAACCCAAAATTGCTTGCGTATTCAGTTTGGAAAATTGGTTGGATAGATTGATCACAGGGAACTGTAGCTCGGATGTTTCGTTATGTCAGTGAACAGCTCGTTCAACCATGGAGAGAGCTCGAGTATAAATTGTAAAGCTCGAGTCAGCGTGCGAGCTTGGCTTAGAATTATTCAATTCGACAAGGCTGCTTGTAGAATGGCTTGGCCATCGTGCTTGAAGCTCAGACCAGAATCTATTTGGAAGAAGCACACGCATCGGACTTCAACAGCTCAGCCTTCAAATTTGGCCTAGTTTAGGAGCTGCTGTCATGTATTGGTGTTGTTCAGTAGCTTAGCGTGTTGGCTGTCTTGGAGTAGCTCGGCCATTCCATTGCTGCTCAGTAAGTGTGCTACGCAGCTCGACAAGTGGAGTTGCAGCTCGGCTGTTTGCCTTTCATCCAACAGCAACATTAATCATCGACGGTACAATTCTTTGCAGGATTCTAAATGTATATCAACTAAGCCATGACCCCTTAATGTACACAACACCCTTAATGTACACATGCCCGCTTGATATTGCCAACCGAAATGCTTCCCCAGCACTTTTATGTGCGCAGGGACGAGCCGTTTGTGAGTGGCAAAGCTCGGTCAAAAGAAGTTCGAATCAGTTCGGGACGCGTGGTTGCTGATTAGCAACGAGCTTATGCGAGTTCTGCTGTTAGTGGACTGCTAAATGTTGGGATTGCAGCTCAGTCGTGGAGCTTGGAGCTCGGGCATGACCGACTGCTCAGCTCAGATAGGAGTTTGGGTTACATCTCAGAAACATACTTTTTGTAGAAAGAAACCATGCTTAGAGCTCATAGTGAAAAGCTTGCTGTCGCATTCGGTCTTATAAATTCCAGACCTAATTATCCATCAGGATAATGAAAAATTTGAGGACTAGCGATGATTGTCATAATTTTTGTAAATTTGTTTCAAAAATAACAACGAGGAAGATCATCATGAGGGATAACAAGCAATGCAATTGGTCGAAAAAATAGAGGAACATGGGTGCAAGACTAGTAATGTTATCTATAATTCACTTGTAAGCCGACATTGTTTTTATGGGAATTTGAACCAAAGTTTATAGCTTTTAGATAAGTTAATGCAAAAAGGATTGGTTTCAAATGCATGTAAGTATTGGTTTTCGCTCGAAGCAGCTTATAGAAAAAGAGAGGGCGAGAAGGTAACTGGGAAGATAAATAGACTTGTACCACCGTTTTGAGTCGCGCATCAAATCGCATCAGATATTAATTTTAGCTTGAAAGAGAGAGACTTACCTGTAAAATCTTGTTCTAATAGAGGTGTCATAAGCTTTCTAGATTGATGAAAATGTATTGGAGTAGGTTGCCTTTCCTACGTTCGATGCCAAATGGCATCTCCGAATTTTGTCGATGGAGATTAAGATTACTTGTTCTGTTGTATGGTATCTGCAAGATAAAAGAAAAAAAAAAGAAAAAAACTATGAGGAGGTGAAGCTAAGCCATATTTGAGCTGGGCCATAAATGTTAGATTTTCATCTTAGGCAGTTAGTTTAGGCTTGGGTGGATTACATCCAAAAAACCTATCAATATAGTGTATAAGACTTATGGACACATGATATATTATTGGTGATATATTTGTAATTTAACCTAAAAGTTATCATAATATTATTAAAAGATTATGGTATTATTCTGTGGGAGGTTAAAGGGGGAGTGCATAGGTAATCACCACACAAAGTGCAAAAGCAAACATTTTCCGCATTATTAACTATGGTTCACTAACTACTACCATTGCCTTCCACCAATGATTCATAAAATATACTCATTTCTAATGCTCTGAATTGCCACGTAAATTTGACAATTATAACGAAACACATAATCCAGATGCGCTTAAAAAAGGAAAAAGAAAAAGAAATGTTTTGGAAAATGCATCATCTGCTTTTACACTTCTCTCAATTATCCAAATCCTATGTTTTCTTCGGAGAATATCTAGAACCCAAAACACACATTTAGGATCCATCCTAGAGTTTCCTAATAAAATTCAAGCAAAAAGAATCTAAAATAATTTTCGACGAAATAAATGCTAATTCGACAAAAAAATAATTAGCAGATATTTTCTGTTCAATAATTTAAGATGTGTCGTGATTGTGATCTCACACGGCCGGTCGTATTTTTTCCATTGTTACAATGTTTGATTCGATGACCTTCCTTTTATTTTCTAGTGGTAATCAATTTTCTAGATCCTTTGCCGCTATAGATATATGGGCAAATTATAAATATATTCCGTTAATAGTTATACAAGCAGTGGCTGATGCATGTGTGATGCATGTAAAGACATTTTTTTTTTTTTCATATAGAAACATATATTAGTTATATAGCCTATGAAAGTAGAAAAGTGGAAAAAAAAAAAATTTATCGTGAATGCTCACGTAAAAAATTTTATAGCACTAGAAGTATTATTATATGTTATAAGATTTTTTAGAATCAAGTAATTGCATATAAATACATACTTAAGTTTTTATCTCATTTAATATCTTAAAATGATTGGGATTCTTTACCATTAAAGTTTAAAGAAATAAACATTTTAACTTATAAATATTTTAGCTCAGAAATAATAGATACATTAATATATTTCTATTAGCAATAATTATACTTTGTAGCCCTTTTTTCACTAACGATGCTTCTTCCGGGGGATTATATGCTAAATATTACAATAACTTTTATTATCATTATATTTAATCCATACAAAAGAAAAATCTAATATGAGTATTGAATATACAATAGCAAATTGAGGACAATTTTTAGTAGTAAATGTCAACACCAAACACCTAACATAATTTTCCTTTTACCAACAAATAAAAACAATAAATTTTATTGCATTAAAACCTTGCAAATTAAGGATCACAAATGATAAATTTTCTATGACATTTTCTTTGAAAGTAAAAACTCCTTATAGGCTATCAAGTAAGGTTTTTTGTTTTTTCCTTCCGGTTTTTATAAACTAATTTTCTTTAAACCGATTAGTATTAAATTCTACTCATTTAATACTGATTATCAACTAAGATTTAAAGAAAACCGGTTCTTAACTTAAAAAATATTTTTGGAGTCGCCACCCAATCAAAGTCAGGAAAAGGAGTTAAGTTATAATTAATTGAGTGGATTGATTATAATCTAGCTACTAATCTTTTGATAAAACTGATTTTTGTTAAAATGATTTTAAGAACAAAAAAGATGGGTTCAAGGGTCAGGATTCTTAAACTCTTTATGAGTATCATTGACTTTTTAATTTTAATCTTAAAAGTCATCTTTCAATAATTATCTTAGAAAAATGAAATTTAATAATTAATTAACAAATGTAGACACTTGATTTTTACCTTCTAGTAATTATAGTTTTAGTTTTTAAAAATAGGGTTCTAACTCAAAAATAATAAAAAAATAAAAATTGAAAAATAGTGAAAATAAAAAAAAAAGAAAGAAAAGAAAAAAATTATAATTTTCTTTTAGATTTTGAGGAAATAAATTATTTTAGGGTTAATTAGTCCAGTTCCAATAGCTTTAAAGAGTTATGTGGTTTAAGTATAATTTAATTGTACTAAAAATCAAGATATAGGCTAACGACTTAATAGATAAGTATTAAAATAGTGATATGGAGTTAGCTTGAAGTCATAGGTTCAAATTTCGTTAGATATTTATGTGTTTTTTATTTTTCAATTTTTTTTTTATTTTTACAAAAAGCGAGTTGTGCGTATGGGATCCACATCTAATTGAATTTTTTTAATCTAATTAGATTGATTTGTATCATTATAAAAGATTTAAATCTAATTTGATTTTTATTAAATTAGATTTAAATTGATATAAATGATTCAAATCTAATTTATTTTTTATTAAATCAGATTGAAATTAATTTAAATATTTGATTTGATACGATTCATTTCGGATTTTATAAATACAAAACGTATGGCATAAAAAATGAAGAAAATTAAACACTCAGCTACTCCTGAACTTCGAGCTAGTGGCCATCCAACGCGTGAACAGTAACCAATATTAGGCTAACTCCACAACTAGGCTAAAGTTCATTCCTTCATCGATGTACGCACGCCAGATCCACTCATTGTGAGGAAAGTACACAATTCGCCAACGCTAGATCCACATACGTTGGAGACCTTTAATACGTACGAGTATGACACACAAACGCCACATCTATGCTCCCTATACTTTGCATAGTATATGCTTGAATACACGACCACAAGCCGCACAAACCTGGAGCACACCAACTAACCGCACACCTCGCACCACCAACGCCCAGACCAACAAATCCTACTGTCAGGCCCCCTTGGATTGACGACAACTACATCTTCATCCGACCGAACCAGTCCCCAACATACTCACTGCACATCAGTCCGGTGCCATGCGATCTGCGGTAGCATTGACATCCATAGCGCCAACGTTCGATCCAACTGCTCCACGCTGCCATGTCCACATTGTCACACAGCAGCTGCAGTAGTGACACTCACACCAGCTCCTGGATAGCCCCCTTCATCTGAATCCTCTACCGATAGAAACTTCCTCGATACCAAACAGCAGCAGTGAAACAAACTCCATCGATCAGCCACTACCACGCTCCATCTTCTCCATACGGCCTGCTCCCTCTCTCTCGTAATCAACACTGAATAGCCACTACTGAACACGAGACTCAATTACTTCGTCATTCACATATACGCGGCACTGATGCCACACGCCACACATAGTCGCAACTCCAACGAACACTTAGCAGCTACAATTCATCCTCGTGTGCGCAGCCATGGTCGATGATTAGGCAACTCGACATCCGCCACTCTGTCAACCGTTGCTCCAACACCGCACACAACCACGCGCGAATTGGCTTCTTCAAGCATCGCGACGGTTGATCACTTCTGCATAAATGAATTGAGGTTTACTTCTTCAATTTTAATTTAATTTGCTTCTTTATTTAGATATTGTCATTATTATTATATTATGGTTATATATATATATCATGCTATAACTTCTAATATATATATATATATATATATATATATATAAATGTATATATACTAGTTTAAGAAACTTTTGATGTTAGTTTTTGTATGTTAAGTAGATTACATAATTTTATTTAGATTGGTAGTTGTAACAATAAAAAATGTAAGTATTGATATATATTACCCTGGTATTTATTTTAGAATTAGGTTTTTTAAGAAATCCTCACATAAGAAGTTATCTTTAGAAATAAAAATTAACAAAAAGAAATTTTTACCAAAAAAGTTATAATATCTTAAAGAATTTTTATTACTTACAAGTTAAAACCTTTTAGATTATTTTTAAAAATAAGCTGAATAAATTAAAAATGGAAACTTGATTGGTTTTTTCAAAATTAAGGTAAACCAACATACTAAAATTTTTTGGAAAGAATTCCAGTCATCTGAACTTAGCTAGCTCGTATATAGGCACCTTTACGGTAATGATAAAATCCATGAAAATTTAGGTTATGTTTTTCTTTTGGTTTTTATTTTATTTTCTTAAAAATATTATAATTTAAAGAATTAACTTAGGCTAAATTCAAATCTAAACCTAAGTCCAACAGCTCTCTTCTTATTTTATCTAAATTAAAGATTCTACTCTATCTTTATTATTTTCTAAATTTCTTAAATCCTTTATTTTTCTACTTTTCTTGACTTTTCTATTTTTTGCATTTCTTAGTTTTTTTCCTTTTTTTTTTTGCGTCTTCTTAAATTTTCTATTTTTTGCATTTTTTCTAATTTAAGACTCTTTCTCTTATTTTAAAAAAATAAAAATTTAAGGAAAGGCAAAAATGGGGTGTTTGCAGTTACTTCTCTTTATGATAAAGTTTAAGCAAAACTTTGTCATAAAGACAAAAGAGACACTATTTTGCCCCAAAGGTAGAAATTGTCATAGGAAGCGCCTAAGCTAACTATCTTAGGCTCAATCTACCAAGAAAGAGAGATGTGGTGCTTTAAGAGCTGGTTGAAAGAAGAATTGAAGCCTAGTCATACTTTTATGAGCTGACGAACCAAGGTGTAACGAGCGAAGCACTTTTTAAGCTGGCTAAGACCCTAAAGAGATGAAAAAACTTCATCATGCTTTTATGAGTTAACTAACCAAGGTAGGTAAAACGCTCTTTGAGTTAGCTAAGACCCTTAAAAGATGAGAAAAAACTTGGTTATATCCCAATGGGCTGACTAACCAAGGTGAGCAAAGCACTCCTTGAGCTGATTAAGACCCTAAAGAGATAAGAAAACTTAGTCATAGTCTAATGAGGTGACTAACCAAGGTGGGCGAAGCATTCCTTGAGTTGGCTAAATCCTTAATTTGGAGAATCTAGTCCTTTTTGGGCTCACTAACCTAGGCAGGAATGTCTCTTAGGAACTACAAGGCCATGCCTTTTTGAGCTCACAAACTTAGGCGTAAGCATTTCTCGGGGACTAATAACCTTAAATTGGAATCGATTTGGAGAACTTGGTTGTATTACTTTAAGCTAATTAACCTAGGTGAGAGCATCTCTTGAAAACTAGTAACGCTAAACTAGGATTGACTTGGAGAACCTGGTTGTGCTCTTTTGAGCTCACTAACTTAAGTGGGAATGTCTCTTGAAGATTAGCAACCCTAAATTGGAATCAATCTGAAGAACCTGGTTCTGCTACTTAGAGCTAACTAACCTAGGCGAGAACGTCTCTTAAGGATTAGTAACTCTAAATTGGAATTGATTTAGAGAACCTAGTTGTGCTACTTTGAGCTAACTAACTTAGGTGGGAGTATCTCTCGGGGACTGACAACCTTAATCTAGAATCGAAAGAAATACCCTATGAGATCGCTAAAAGAATATTAGTAACGGAAGTGCCTTATGGGCTTACTACAACAATTTAGTGAAGAGAAATCCCTTATGGGACTACTAAAAGAAACTAAGTCAAGATAGCGCCTTCGAGGGCTAAAGTAAGCACCAAGTGTAGAAAGTGAGTACCTTGTGGGTTGGCTTAAAAGATTGTTAAGAGTGAGAATCATAAAAACTGGTCATATAATCTAATGCAAACGTAATGTTCAAAAATCAATGCGTTAACATTGTATGGAAGTACTTATCTGGTCTTATTGATAGCATCTAAACTGTCAAACCTTTTCCTGAAAAGTCTCATCAAAACTAACTAACTCATTCTTTGATCATTTGTTGTCAACCTTACTAATCTTGATATGGAACCTATGAGACTTCACCATCTCTTTTAGAGAAATCTCGAAAATTAACCTGATATAGGATGCTACCCTTTGTTTTTGTCTTTCCAAAACTTTTATGAATTGAAACCTTTATTCTTGACTAATAAATATCTATCGTGAAGTGATTGCTTATCTGGATTTCACGTTTCCTTAAAAAATAGACAATAAAAACTCCCCATCAAGGGGGGTCAATCCAGAATAAATTATTTTAAAGAGTTTTGTCAATTACCAATGTTCTATATCTCACTTCTCAACTTCTCTCATGTTTTCAGTGTATAGGTTCGATTAAATGGAGTAAGGAAGGTAGACTTTTTAATAGAGAAGGTGATGATTCCAACGTCGACAATTGCTAAGGATACCAACTTTACTTGTAGAGAATGAAAATTAGATCACAATAACATTCAAAACGATTGTCATTTTCGTGTTTTGAGTAAAAAATATCCATTGACTTCTTACATGTAGTACAATTTTACAGTGTTAGCATTTATAGGATCTCTCTATTCTAGACCATCCATTTGATGATGGGTCCATGATTAGGCATGAGGTTATCATTGACATTGGGACTTAGAGCTTCTATAAAGTCTAATTGGACTGTGCCTTTGTCGATTAAATCATGAATTTTATTCCTTGATCTCCAGCATGAGTTTGTTGAATGGCTTACTTACCCTAGATGATATTGACACCTTACATTAGGATAAAAGAATCTTGGCCTGTACCTTTCATTAGGAGCCTCAAAATGGGGAAAGTTATCCTTTCTTAGTTTTTCAAGTACTTGACTAAGAGGAATAGGTAGTTCGGTCAACTGCCTTGAGGCCTTGCTAACTTGCAGTTGGTTTCTGAACTGTTGTTAGGTTGGCGAAGGATTTTCCTTGAAAGAGACATGGGCATTAGGTTTGGTATTTGAATTGATCAAGTTGTCAGTAGCTTCTTTAGGCTTGCTAGTGATAGGTTTAGTAAAGGGTAGTCTTCTGTCTGATGGTTCTTGTAACTTGTTAAAGGAGATGGTACTTTCAATCTAATACCTTATTGCCATTACTTTTGCAAAACTAGAAGAGACTTGCCTGATTAGCTGAGAGAAATAGGGTCTCTCAAGAGTGTTGATAAAAGTCGAAGTTAGCTCTTTCTCAATCATGGGGTAGATACCCTTGCAGCTAGGGACCTTTACATTTGGTCCTACTCTTTAAAAGATTCATTATGTCTCTTCCTCAGGACAACTAAATCCATCATGGTCAATGCCACCTCAACATTAAACTTAAATTGCTCATAAAATGCCCTAGCCAGCTATTCCCATGTATTCACTTGAATCAGATCCAATTGAGCGTACCAAGTCAAAGTAGGGCTAATTAGGCTTCCCTGAAATGTTTGGACTATGAGTTGATCATATTGTACATACTTGCTCATTTTGCGTATGTACAGCTTGGTGTGCAGTTTAAGGCACTTAGTTCCATTATACTTCTCAAAGTCAGGTACTTTAAATTTCTCTGGAAAGCTTCCATAGTCATAAGTAGAAAAATCTGTTGTACTAGCCTCCTTGAATCCATCATACCCTTTGAGCATCTTCATGTTTTTAGTGATTTGTTAGGTCAATTGCCTTTTAAGTTCTTTCAATCTGTCCTGATCAGCTTCAAGCTTTGAGTTGATTGGAAACGAGTAAGTGGTTGGTTCAAAAGTCGGGTTGACCTTCGGATAGACCCCTTTTTATCTCAAAGGATTTGAAGGATTAGTTAACTTTGAGGTAGGCTTCTTCGGCTTTGAGGGGTGGTGTCTTAGCATTCTTTTCATATCGGGCTTTAAATTTTTCTTCATTTGATGGAGCTGTAAACCTGAGTAAGGCGATGCTGTTAGCAAGGAAGCTCAGTTGATCAATAATGTTCCCTATTGTTCGCTCTTAAGAGCTAAACCTCAGCTTAGTGGGATCGATAATTTCGGGGTTATTGGTGTTGATGTTATCGTTTCCATGGTTAGCCATTCTAGTATGTGAGTGGGTTCTAATAGTACTTCTTTGGAAAGTTTGATGCTTGGGAGCTATCTTAGCAATAAGATCACTTCTCAATAAGTTAGGACATGAATTTTTCTAAAAGAGATGAATGAAAAATAAAGAAATGCATGGCACACAGATGCAGAGAAATAGACTCAACGAATAACCAGCAAGATGGTAATTTTTATTATTTTTATAGCTCTTGGAGTTCCCTTTTACATTTTTTGAAAAGGAAAAAAACATTTAAGAAGATATTCCTATCGCTAAATGTTTTTCTAGTGCTTGGCAAGCGTTTCCTTTTTCTGCTTACTGGATCTTACTGGTTCTTCCTTCTTCCTTTCTAGTTTAAGCTCTTTTATTTCTTCGAGTTCTTTGAGCCTTTTTTGGGTCATCTTCAATTGATATTCTAAGGCTTGGGAACATTGTCTTAATTCCAAAAGATATCCTCCTACATGTCCCATTCTTCATAGATTACTTCTACATAGGCTTGTACTTAGTCCATATAGGCCTTGATTTTAGAATCTGATTCAGCTAGTGTGGGTTGGATGATTTCTGGTGCTCGATACTAGATCTCCCTTACCTTATGAAGTTGATTGTATAAATATTCATTGGTGACCTTATGTTTATCCACTTCTTCTAACCACTTTCCTAAATCGGTGTTTAGGCTTACAATCCTTATTTCCCATAATTGTTTGATTGCCCAGAGTTTGGACATCTTTTGTGATAGTGGAATTTGAAGGTCCTCATAATCTATGGCTGTGATATCCAGCGGAGGCCTATAGATTATAGCTTGGGTACCTCCAAATTGTCTAATTATATTGTTAGGGTAATAGCTTGTGCATAATTTCATCTCGATTAAGGATATTACTTGATAATTTTTGCAAACTAATATTACCTTTTTGAAATTGCTCCATCTTATTGTCTATAAGATATCAGTGACTTGAAAATTTCTCAATAATTTTATCCAGCAGTAAGTAGATTTTCCTTTTAAGAGATAGACCTTATCAATAAAAGAATCGATTAGCTCGATATTATGAGCAAACTCTCTTCAGATTAGATCAAAGCTATAACACTTCATGTAGCTTACAAACCATACTGTCAGTAATGCCATGTTGGTTTTTAGTGCACCACTGTTCTTTTCTTTCAAAATGTTTAGGCATCTGATTTGTTCAATGAGGAGGGCCAAGACATATGATTTGCCTTCAAGAAACTGGCCCATTAACTCAGCGACCCTAAAATGGATGAAATACTTTCCATTAGGGAATAGGAGAGTCCTGAATGTAACTAGGATAAAGGCTTTTATTTTATTCTATCCTTAATCTTTGAGATTGTCATAGAAAATGCCCCATTGGTTAGATTTAGGCTCAATGGCGAACCAGGTTGTTAAGTCTTCTAATTTAATGCAGTTCCCATTACAGCTTTTGAGGGCTTTGTTCACTTTAGCTTTTCTAATCCGCATGAATCTTGAAAAGGCATTTATAAAGTCCACTTCCAAATTTGAGGTGTATATATTTTCTAAAGAAGAGATTTGAAATAATTGAGTGTACTCTTTAAGTGTTGGACTAATTAGGTAAAGCCCAACTCAAAATGCTACTTCCTCAGGCTCCCAAAAGTTGGTCAGGGCTCTTATGAAGTTAATCTCTATTTTTACCCTAAGAAGTGATAAAATGGGTCTGATATTGCTAATGATGGTCTAATGATGGTCTCCTAGATTGAAATGTCGAAACCATTAGTCCATGATGGGCTTGGGGCTGATGGGCTTGCTAACGAACTTTTCTCTAAAGTGGATGAAGCTAGATGAGTAGGTCATTTCCTAATCTAAATTAAAATATATATATATATGTGATAAGATTGACCGATCGTTATTTACAACAAACAAAACCTATTTACACCAAATATATGTTTAAAACATATTAAAATTATAAAGGAAATTATGGAAACTCCAATCCATTTTTGTTCCCATCTTGCTTGATCATTTGTTGATTCTAAATATTGTGAATGCATAAAGGGAAGGTTATATAGGTCCTTAAGCTTATGTGACCTCACTTGTTGATGAACACTTTCATTAGTCACATCAAGCTTAAGTGGAGTGGCTTAATTAACCCCGAGTGTTGATTACACCACATCATCCTGAAGCCTACACAATGCCCCCCCTCCCCTCCCCTCCCTGTGTCTTAGGGTCTTAATACAGTTCGGGTTTGATTGGTTCTATCATACATTTGTGAAAAATAAATGCCTCCCTTCCAAATAGTTAAATAAATGAAACTTGAAAAACGCTAGTTAAATAATAATGAATGAGTAAGTAAATAAATTATACTTAGTAAGGTGATTTTTTAGTGATTAATTTTAATTTTAGTATGTTAGATGGGTAACCCACTTGTCGTCTCCAGTAGAGTCGCTAAGCTTTTAAGCCTATTTTTTATTTTTTTCTTTTCGGTTTTTATAAATTAGTTTTCTTTAAATCAATTAGTATTAAACCAAACCAATTAGTATTAAACCTTACCCATTTAATTAATACTGACTATCAACTTGGGTTTAAAGAAAACTGGTTTTTAACTTAAAAAACATTTTTGGAGTCGCCATCCGGCTTAAGTTGGAAAAAAGAGTTAAGTTATGGTTAATTAGGTGGATTGATTATAACATAGTTACTAATCTTTCGATAAAACTGATTTTTATTAAAATGATTTTAAGAATTGGAAAAATGGGTCTGGATGTTAGGATTTTTCAACCATTTATGAGTACTATTGACTTTCTAACTTTAATTTTAATCTTAAAAATCACTTTTCAATAATTATCTTAGAAAAATGAAATTTAATCATTGATTAACGAATTTGAATAATTTAAACTAAAGTGAAAAAATGGGTCTTTTTGTTTTTTTTTTTTTGTTTTTACTGTTGTCTCATAGGTGCTTATGTATCATACGTACGTAATTCTTTTTTGAAAATATTAGTGGGTTGATTTATTTTAACTTTTAAAAACAATCAGGTTTACATTTTTATTTGTTTTAAGTTTATTTAAGGAAATTATTTAAAAAGGTCCTAATCGAAGTTTATTTTTGGAAATTCTAAATAAGATCTTGATTTTAAAAAAGTCCATTTATTTTATTTATTATAAAAAACCAAAATTTTCTAATGGTAAAATTTTATTCATTTATTTACTTACTTATTTATTTATTTTATCTATTTCTAAAAATACAAATAAAAATGGACTATTCTTTTTTCTTCTCCTTTTTTTTTTTTATTATTACACTTATAGGGAAGACAAGAAAAAAATGAAATAAAAAAGTAAAAAATAAATAAACAAACAAATAAGTTAATAAAAAAACAAAAAAATAAATAAATAAAAATTTGTGCAAATTAAGTCGGCTCGATTCGGCTTAGGTTAGCTTAGTTGGCTTAGGTCGGCGAGGTCGACTTTGGTTGGGTCAAGTGGCTTTAATCAGCTCTGGTCGGCTTGGGTTAGCTTGGAAAGTCAAATTGGAGTGCCGAATCTAAGGTTTTTGAGTGTAAAGGAACTGATGGTGGTGGTGGTAGTTTTCATAAAAAATCACCACTAGAGGAGGCTATCTTAGAGAGAGGGGGGAATCGTGCTAGAGAGAGAAAGTGTAGTGTATGTGTGCTCCTTTAAGAGATTCTTGTGCTTGTGTCAGTTGAAAATGAAGAATAGGCTCCTATTTATACTATAAGCACAAGGCTTAAGTTAGGAAAGTCAGAAACGTTGCATTAAATCATCGGAATTCATTAACGGCTTTTGACTCGAAAAATGAAAATTTTTTCCCTTTTTTAGGCTTAATTTTAATTGCATAAATGACTGAATTTGAACGGATTTTGGGATGAATTTAATAGTAAGCTACATGTACTACATGATTTCATCATTAATTTGATGATATTGTGTAATAAATGGGGTAAAAAATAACCCTAAGTAGTACACATGAGAAATGGAAAAAAGTGGAAATCTAAAGCTGAAATCACAAAAACTAGAAGAAGATGAGGGCACTAGTCACGTACAAGGTATGTGTTATGTACCCTTATGCCCACGTTTGAAAAAAATGTGCGTACCCCCCTTTTGTATCCAATTGTCAAGGCCTCGTGACCTGTTAATACTTGCGGACCAATTTGGTTCGCATTAGGCTTTCTTCTTCTTTTAAAGAATTAAAAACTACAATACTAAAAAAAATCCTATCTTAAATGCACATGAAGATTTTTTTTTATTATTTTTCTTCTTAAAAAGAAAAAGGCACTTTCTACCTGGCAAGATTCGAACTTATAACCTTTAGCTTAATACAATGTTAATGCTTAAATATTTATCTGTTAGGCCATTAGCCTGTACCTTATCTATATGGACAAGGTTAATCTAAGCTAGATTCAAATCTATACCTAAGCTTAACAACCCTCTCCTTATTTTATCTAAATTAAATATTATACTCTATCTTTATTATTTTCTAAATTTCCTAAATCCTCTATTTTTCTACTTTTTACAACTTTTCTATTTTTTGCATTTCTTACTTTTTTTTTGTTTTCTTAAATTTTTCTATTTTTTTTGCATTTTTTCCTAATTTAGAACCCTTTTCTCTTATTCTAAAAAAAAAAAAATTAAAAGGAAAGGTAAAAATGGGGTGTCTACACAGGTTTACTACATTATGGTTCTTATATGAACTAATCTAACATAAAAGAAAATTAGAATTGTTAATATAAATAAGTTAGGAATAACAAAATAATAAGCACCATTGTTATGGTAAAAGCTATTAAATACAATTATTATAGTAGAAAAATCAATAAGCAAATACTACACATAAAGAAACTTTCTCAAACGTGTGTAGTGAATTTATTATATTATCAACTTTACTAAAAATGCTTTATTAAACTGTATATATATATATATATATATATATATATAGAGAGAGAGAGAGAGAGAGAGAGAGAGAGAGAGAGAGAGAGAGAGAGAGAGAGAGAGCGATGAAGCTAATAGATATCTGGAGAGTATATTTTAATTTTGTCTAAAATATGCATCAATTAGGTAAAATCTTTCTCTAAGAAGAGAATAAGCTCAAACAATATATTATAAAAATTCTATTACGTTTTCCAAAAATTGATTATATTTAATTAGATCGTCTCCATTATTATCTTTGGTTTTTTTAAGACATTAAACATTTATTATTTTATTGTTCTTAGTACGTAGCATTGTCTTGTTGAGAACTTGGGAGGTCTTTAAAATCCTCACTTTTTCTTCTTATTAGTCTCGATTTCCAACTAATATACTAAAGAACTTGTGGAATTTTATTATTGAAACACTAATCAGTGTAATCTAAAATATTTTCAACTTGTCCTAATAACCAAAAATATAATTTATGAAAATGTTCAAGGAAGGTAATACAATCTTCAAAATAGGTATAAAACAATTCTATATCATATTTGTTTTTACGGAAAGAATTATAGTCTACTGACATAAAGAGAATATTAATACCAATCACTATTAACAATTAAAGTATAATACCACTCAAGAAACATGAATATCATTAACAGATTGTAACATAAATATATGAGCAAGATATTTTTAAAACCACCACAAATGGCAGTGCCAAGACCAGTGGGGCCTTATGGAGGGATATATAAATATGAAACCTCCAAAAGCGGTAATACCAACCGATTATGGGGTTTTGAATAACAGATAATTAATTAAATAAACAAATTAGACCTCATGGAATTATACCCAAATTGATTGGAGATTCCTCACACGAGATGAAATATAAAAAGAGATAATCAAATTGAAATTTTATTAATTGGAGACAATTTGTACAAGATACAAGAGTATATACAAATATTGAAAGAAAATATTGAAAATATTTGGATGGATTTGAAAATATTGAGAGGTAATGATGTACTTCCTCAAGAATAAGGCGAAGCAAACAATATGCTTCAGGGAAAGTTAATATTGAAGCAAACAATTACGCTTTAAAAAGGATAGTATTTGATTATTGAAAAGAAACCGATTGGTGGAAGTAAGATCGGAAGGAGGAGAAGGTATTGTATGTGTATGAAGAGAAGAAAAGAAGAATGAGTAGAGAAGTTTTTGAGAGAAGGTGGAAGAGAGAGAGGTAGTCTGGGAGGATGAAATAGGAAGAGAAAGAGGTTATGTGTGTTTCGACCCCCCTTTCAAACGGTAAAGAGGGCATGATTTTATAATTGGGAACATCGATTGGTTACTGTTGTAAATAGTAATATTGTAACTTACAAGGTACTATAGAAATAGTGAAAGTATTGAGACATTTTACTATAGTAAACAATAATATGTCAAATAGTGGATGGTGATATCATTGGTGATGATATTATGCATTGTGGTACATGTGTACAAATACCGTATTCTTACTGTATTTTACAGTGCAAAATTATATCGGAAAACAAAATTACAATATTCAAGGATCACTTGGATCTATCCCATAGTAGTCATCTTCATTTGAATTTTTGCTGTAATGAGATGTTGACTCTGAATCTAAACTTAATCCTTGGGTTGACTTGTTGATATTTGTTAATGCCCTTTCTAGAATTTGCTTCATTTGCTCTGGAGAAGTTGTACTTGCTAGAGAAAAGATTAAAAATCCTCTGTTATGGTCTTGTGGGGTTGAAACTTTGGATTGTGCAATTGAGGAATTGTTTTTTATCCAATTCAAAATTGAATCTTCTCTAAGTTTATTCTACATTTTGAAATTGCCTACCATTTGACTTTATATATTCTGACTAAATTGGTTGTATTTGAGGTTCGATTAAGTTTGCAATTGAACCACCATGTCATAACCCAAGATACACCAATGTCTATAAAATATAGCATTTCCTTTTGAAAAATTTTCTCATAAGATGCTGGATTATATTCTTTTATCAAAGTATTGAAACCACTCTTGGCATTTTTATGAATGATCTTAAGGATTGCTTTAAATTGTTCCTACTAGTATGCAAACCAATTGGGAAGGTTTTTTAAAAAAAAAAAAATTATAAAAAAATATTAGCCAAGTATGAGATCTTTTGAAATTCATTTGGTAGAAAACATTCCACCAAGTCTATTTATAATCAAAATAATTATAATTGGTTCGATGTCTTGGCTATGCAGAAAAGGGTTCTATATTGAGCTTTATTGGGGTTGTTGGATGGGTGGTTTGCCATTCTTTCAAATTGATTACTCTTATAATTCTAGCTGTAGAATAGTTAACTATTCCTTCTTTTTCAAAATGTTTAAATCTTATTGAACTAGTTTCAGTCAAAATTTTTTCATAAAACTGGATTGGTTTGTAAACATCATATGGTAAATAATGGAATTTTTTTGTAAAAATTTTTCTTGCAAATTCAAAAGGGTTCTTTTCAAAAAAGTTTTCTTCAATAGAGAAAACATATTTGGAAATAGGTTTTATGAAAAATTTAGACCTTTGATTTGCAAGTATCATTGTGGAAGATGCTGAAGTTGTTTCTTTAGCAAGTTGAAAATTCTAATTTTTCTTCTAAGTTTCTATTTGTTGAGGAATTCGATTTCATTTTTTTTATTGTAGAACCATCAAAATTGCTTTTGGCAATCTTAGAGTGACTTCCATATTAACTCATTGAGAAAGAGCTTCATTGGATTGATTTTGAATATTGGAAATAGATTGGTTGTTTGAAGATAATAGTTTCGAGGTCTTAGAAGAGGATATAAATTTCTTATATATATATACTCATAGTAGAATATGTAATATGTCTTTGAATAAAAAAAAAAAAAAAACTCGTGGAAGTTTGTTAGATCGTGGTTCTTACTTACATCATATCTTTGACAAGAGAGAAAATCAAAATTGTTAACGTGATTAAACTAAGAATAAAAAAATAATAACCAATAATAACAGTAAGAAAATTTAAAAGCATAATCTTGAAAAAAGTAAAATAAATCATAAGTTAGTAAAAGCAACTTTATTGTAGAAAAATAAATATGCAAATTTCATTCTTTGAAAGAAATTTTCTTAAAAATATATAGTGAAATTACTGATTTTGGTAAAATTGCTACTTTAAACTAAATGCATAGATAGCTATATATTGCAAAGATAATATGAATAAACACATTGTAAAATATAAAATATAGAATGAGAAAAAGATTATGATTTTTATACGTAAAAATGTAAAATCTGAGAAGATAAAAACTTCCAAAGATCAATTATCACAATATATTAAGGTGGCTACAGGATTATTTTACAATAATAATCCTCATTTTGATATGATAAATATATAGTGATCATAAAGATTCAATATAAAGTACACTAAAGACATTGAAGTGGGTTTAACTACTATGAGATAATAAATATGTTATAAATTATAGTATTGATGCAATATGTAATATGTAATATGTCTTACTTTAAAATAACTTAAAAATAGTGAATAATTAACTAAGTAAGTTACATAGGAATGGTTGAAAGTAGTCAAATATTTGTTAAGAAATTTTAAGTGGAATTGATATATAAAAAGATATATATAAAAGGTAAGTTGTAATATATGGCATATAAATTTGGTCAATGATAATTGATATTCAATTAGAAACAAAAATTACAATTATAATAGTTTTGATAGAACATAATCAGTTATGATATCAATCATCATTACATGCCTTACTAGAAGTTAATTCAATTATAGATAGAATTGAGTGACAAATGTAGTGTAATGTAAGTGGAAAGGAAAAGATAGAGATCTGATGAAGTTACCATTATACCCTTGAGGAATCAGAAAAAAAAAAACACCACAATTCCCCTCTTTCGCTTTAATATTATAGATATTTGCTTCACAAACATGAGCTTTTTTATCTTTAAAATCTAATGTCTAGAACTTAAATATTTAAAGCAGTATTCATATTTTTTGCCTTAATCATATAACAAAAATAGAGGAAAAAAACGCTAAAATTAAAAAATAGCAAAAATCTTAAAAGAAGAAGATAATAACTACCCTTTTTATTTTCTTTCTTAGTTTTTGAATATCATTTATAGAATTCAGTTGATAGAGTATAAGAGATTGTGCTTTGAGGTTGAATATGAGCTTGTAAAAGAACACATGGTAAAGGGCATTAGGGTGTTGTCTAGTGTAATTACTCCTACTACATCATTTTATGCTTTTAGCAACAGTGACAAATTGTAGTCGATGTCCATAAAACCATTGCCTTTGATCTAAGGCAACGATTTTATATCCGTTATATTTGGCCACTATTGCCTTTGATATAAGGTACCGTATTCTATAACAATAGAGACAAATGTTGTCTGGTTAAAGCAATGGTTTGAATTTTTCAAAAAGTAACAAATTTAAAATAAAATGTAACGGTTTGCACAAATTTGCTGCAATGATTTTTATATAAATAGGTAATGGTTTATCCTATTAAGTAGGCAACAATTATAAGAGATAATGCAACAGTTATGCAATAATATTTGACAATATGATCTTTAAAGCAATGATTCGAGAAGAATTTAATTCAACGGTTTTTTTATAAAGGCAACAATTTACGTAAAATTTTGGCAATGAATAATTACATAAAAAGTAACGATTTGTAGATTCAAAAGGCAATAGTTTCTTTCTATAAAGGTAACAATTTGGTATACTTTGAAGCCAACGGTTCCTATAACAAAAGGAAACAGTTCAACGATAATTAAATGCAACGGTTTTACATTATATGTAATATTTTGGATTTTAAAAATAGAAAAACCTATAACTTATCACAAAAGTAATATCAATAACTACTTGTAAACTTATATGTAACATTTTTGAACATTTACAATGAAAAACCTATAGAATTTATAAGGATACCTAAAGGGTTTATAAGTATCAATATACTTAATACACAATTCAATGAACCGAACAACTAAACTCTAATAAAATCTAAATTGTTTAGACAAATACTTTAAAGTAATAATAAGAAGTTCAATGATTCTTTATTTGACATTTCATATAAAAAATGTTCAAAGATGTCTCGAATATCCTAGCCTTGCATATACTTTGACATATATTCAAGTTTCATCGCCTTTAATGCTATCATCCACAAAAAAAATAGAATAATAAAATTTAATTATAAATTTTTATTAAAATAGTAAACATTATATATAAAAACACATATATACATTATAAACTCATGTCTTATATAATATAGATTTTATATAATTACCTAAGTAATAGGACTATACATGCCATTTGGAGATTGCATATTGCCAAAAGCAATTAATGGGGTACTAAAAGTGTCTCTAGAAGATTTTGCTGGTGAAACTATGCTACCAAGAATATTAGGATCAATATTTAAATTATGATTGATCCCTTGCAGTTATGAAACAAGCATGGGTATGATACCCTTTGTAATTTTACTTCTCTATTGCTTCATTCTTTGTTTTCATTCTACATTTATTTTTTTGCCTTTACCTTTTACTGTAATAGATTCTATAAGATCTTGAGGAGTTTTTATAGATGACTCACTAATAACTCCCTTTCCTTTTAAATCAATTAGAGTAACTTCCCGCTTATAAAGTTTAATACGTCCATTATTGTCTTTTCCCATTGCTTCAAAAAATAGATCAATTGTCTCATGACTTTCTTCATCTTAGTCAGATTGTTGGCACTGTAGCACTTACATAAAAGCCTACCCATTATTAAGTGCATGATTGAATATCTAAGTATATTTTTAATATTTTGGGAAAATTACAAACCCCCTCTAAAAGCTTTGACTTAAGTATAGATTGATCATCTGAACTTTCAAAGTGAGGTTTTTGACCCTTAAACTTTTATAAATTAATAAATAACTCTCATAACTTCTTTAAACTTTAATTTTGGTACGTAAACACCCTTTAAACTTTGATTTTGGTGCATAAATATTTATAAATACTTCATAGTTTAGGGGGGTGTTTGCGAACCAAAATGAAAGTTTAAGAAGTGTTTACGCACTAAACACAAATTTTAAGGATTCTGGAGGTTGTTTTGCCAATTTATCAAAGTTTAAAGAGTAAAAAACCTCACTTTAAAAGTTTAAGGAAAAAATCGACACCAAAGTCAAAGTTTAGTAGGATTTTTTTATGTTTTCTCCTAATATTTATGAATGGGACGAAATAAAAATATAAAAAGAAAAGGTATATAATACTTATAATTTTGTTTTGTCTTTTCATTTGGTTAGCTGTATACTTGTTCTAAATTTCTTTTTCAAGTGGCAATGTACATCTCTAAACAAGTAGGAGGTGCTCTATCCTTTTTTGTATTTTGCTAAATAAAAATATAAATAGTATAATTACTCAAATTATGACAATACATATATTAATATCATCACATAATAATAAATAGAATACAAAACAACCTTCTTACCAATTCATTTTGCACACTTGCTAAGGTTTTTGGTCATATATTATAATGTTTTTCTTTGTTAACTTTGTTCAAAGTTGTAATTTTCTGTTTATCCAAGAGATTATAAATATTTTTTACTTTATGTAAAGATTAACATCATATAAGTACAATACTTTAAACATGTTGTACCTTTGTATCTCTAGAATTGCAATAGTCCAAAAGATATCTAAACTGTTCATTAAGCACATTTTGGGGAACAAAACGAATGACTCATTTGTTTCACTCCTTTCATCCCAATGCATTGATCTTCTTTTAAATCTTGTTTTCACACCATCATCAATATATCTTGAGCAAAATGTTAAGTGCTCATTAGCTAAGTATCCTTTAGCTAGATCCTTCTAGATGGCTTTTATTGTGAACAAACCCTTTTAGATCACATAAGTATCTCTTAATGAAGTAGATCCAACAATAATGCACTGGTCCACCAAGCTAAATCTCATAAACTAAATGAATAGGTAAATGTACCATTATGTCAAAAAAAATTTGGAGGAAGAATCTTTTGAGATGGCAAAGAATTTTAGTAATTTCATTTTGTAAATAATCAAGATCTTCTAGTTTAAAAACTTTCTTAGATACCCCTCTAAAAAAGACACCTAGTCTAATCAAGGGGATTGCTATATGTTTTGGTAGAGTTTTTCTAACTGCAACTTAAAGTAAGTGATGAAGCATAATATGAGCATCATGAGTTTTATAACCTAAAATTCTCTTATTTGAAATTTGCACACATTGACCAACATTTGATGCACAACTTTTAGGTAATTTTACATTTTTCATAACAGTGTAAAAAATATTTTTCTCCTCATGGGTTATAGAATAACACGCTTTACAATAGAATAATACGCTTTACAATGAAATATACGACAAAGATCACTAGAAGGAATGAGATAGAGTTCCTTCCTTATGCTCATATCTTGTAAGTCAAATCAACCACTAACACGATCCTTTAATTTCCTAAGGATGTCTAATAATGTCCTAAGCAAGCTATTACTTATGTTTTTCTCTATATGCATTAAATCTAAGTTATGATGAGACGTATTATACTTCCAATATAACAACTTAAAGAAAATAGACCTTTTTTTTTCCATAAGCCAATTGATTTCATCTTTTTCTGATCTTTTCCAAAAACATTCTCCACTTCAAATGTAAAAGCTAACACTTCAATGCTTGATAAAGGAGTTGGTGCATTCCTAACCTCTACATTACCATCGAAACATTTTTTATCAAATCTCCACATATGATTGGTGTTTAAGAATCTGCAGTGATCTATATATACAGAAATTTGTGTTTCAACTATTGAGAGGCAATCCCATAATTACAAAGACATGCTAGTTGTCCCTTGGTGCTCCATCTAACAGACAACATAGCATAAGCAAGAAAGTCACTAATAGTCCAAAGTAAGGCTATATGCATCTTCAAGGTTTGGTTGTTTGAAGCATCATAAGATTCAGCACCAAACTTCCATAACTCATTTAGCTCTTTAATTCATGATTGCAAGTAAACATCTATGTCTTTTCCAAGACTCTTTAGGCTTGGTATAATCAATGATAACATCAAATATTCGGGCTCTATAGGTATGTATGGTGCTAAATTGTAGTTTATTAAAACCATTGGCCCTATGCTATGAGCAATGCTTAATGTTTGTAATGGATTAAAGCCATTACTAGCCAAACCTAATCTTATATTACAAAGTTCTTGTGAAAAATTAGGATGCCTTAAATCAAAATCCTTCCAAGCTTGACCATCAGCAAGATGCCTAATATAGCCATCTTTTGGGTGTTTATCCATATTCTACCTCATAAACTTTACTGTCTCTAAGCATATGAACAATCTTTAAAGCTTAGGTTTTAATGGAAAATGCCTTAACATTTTTGTAGGTATTTGATGCTTGAACTTGCTATCACTATTCCTTTAATGTTTTTCTATGATTTTCCATCTACAAGCACCACATATACGGCATTGGTTTGCTCCTTCATTATCCTTCCAAAATAAGATACAATTATTTGGACATGCATGTATTTTACTATAATCCAAACCTAGGTCTCTCACTACATTTTTTAGCTTTATTAAAAGACTCTAGAATTTGTGCATTAGGAAATACGTCCTTTAATAACTCCAAAAAATCAGCAAATGTTGCATTACTTAGCCTATAAAGGCATTTAAAGAGGTATAATTGAATCGTGAAAGAAAGTATTGAAAATTTTTTACAACCTAAGTGCAACTCTTTCTAATCTTCCTCTACCAGCTTGTAAAATTTCTTAGCCTTAATAGTTAGTCCCTCTCTAATTTCCTCACTACGGTTTTGAAATTCTACAGTTACTTCTCTAAAATTATCATAAAGTAACCCATCAATATCATCTTGCATGTTTAATACACTATCATTAGCATCGCTATCACCTGCATTATCTACATTAAAGTTTGACGACGAACCCTCTTTGTTATATCCTTCAATAAACTTGTCACATATTAAGTGTTCAAAAACAATATTTCTATGATACAAATATCTATGACAACATTTCTTGCATAGACAAGCAATTTTCTCTCCTTAAGCTACTTGAGTAAAAACCATATCCAAAAATCATTCAACTCCATTAATATACTCATCACGCAATCTGGGATAAGTCATCTATTGTTTATTTCCTCCATCCATGAGTAAAAAAGGTACTGAAATCAAAATAATAATTGTTATATGAAGACCATCAACCTAATAAAAATCTTTTACAAAAATTAAATAATTGAACAATACATTTTCATTTCTTTACCATACACTACTTAGCACTTAGTGAAAAGGGAAAAAAAAAAGAAGAAATAAAATGATAAAATTAAAGGTATGAGTCAGCTACCTAAAGACCATGTCATAGAACTCCAAAGCATTTAAATCAAAATCAAATATGTCCATTTGTAAAGCATCATGGCATATGTTAGTGAAATCTTAAGGAGCATAGCTTTTCCCTTAGTGACATGCCTTGAGAGGTAGAAGAAATATTACAATCATAATTTTAAAGATATATCAAATATGTAATGGCAACATAATCTAAGCTGCTTATAAATTAGCTACATACGTAATGTACATATCACTAAATTTGAAGTCTACATATTGAACTTAAAGCAACCAACCGAAATAATCTTTTCTTAAATAAGGGTATAAGCACATGACCAAGATGCAAATAAAATTTCATCCAAAAACAGGATCGTGTCATGTTAAGATACTTACATACAGACAAGATGAACTAAAGCTAGAGAATTAAAAATAAAAAGAGAATGCTAGCAAGCGTATTTTATCAATAAACATATTAATTTTAATGGAATCATTAACATTTTCTTGATTTAATGACACATTAATTTTTACATTACAATGTTCAACGTGCACAAAAATTCACTAATTTTTTATGTAAGCCCAATTAATTGGAAGGGAAAAAAAAATTACTAGATGCCGATTTAACACCATCTAGAGTTAAAAAGAGAGTAAAGCCCATACAAATAATGATTTTATAAGGATGTAAAAAAGTGTTTTTCTAGTTTAAGGAAGCTATTTTGTGCATAAGCAAAGAGCTTGTTGGATAACTAGTAGCTAAGCTTCTAAGCAATGTTTATGTCAATATTCCCAAAGTAATTTTATTCTACAAAGGTGAGTTTTTTAGATAGTTACACTATCATGCGTTGAAAATATGGAGTTGTAACAGTCCCGTCGCATGAGCCATCTTAAAATAGAAATTGTCTTTACAATTGTTATCTTAGACATAATTCACACCAAGTAAACTTATGGAGTAATCGTTTGAAATAATTTGCTAAAAATAAAATTGTAGTTTGACTTTACCAAAAGAGTGGTAATATATTTGAAAGGTATTTTTCATTTCATATACAGATTATAATATTGAAAATTGCCAAGCCCCTTGAGAAGACTTGTATAGTTTTCCTTAAAAGTTAAAAAAGTTAATACTAAGGATCATAACTAGCCATTACGTCTCACTTTCCATCCCAGTTTGCTAGTGCTTTAGTTTTGGGTAGATAATTATAATCTATTCGGAACCTGTAAAAAAAAAATTGTAGAGAAATGAGCAATAACTTGCTTAATAAGTAGGGTAGAGATGGAAGTATACATTTAACACATCATAAGCAGGGTTTTCAACTAGGTTAGTTAAATGCAGTACATGTACAAACAAATGCCATTGCATGACATTATCCAATCCATCGTAAGACTAGAAAAATTATGCCCACTCTAATTTGAGTTAAGGAGAATTGAAACCAAACCAAGGCTTGTACAATAGAGAACAACATCCTCCCATGACTGCCTTTGAACCACAATCCTTAACGTTACCGCGACCTCTTCTCCTATCACCTAGTTTGGTTATAGGTAGGGAAATGATCATTTTTGTTATTCTCATCAAAGGAAATCTACGTTTGGTTCAAGAATCTTAGCCATTACCCTTAGTGAATTGTAATGCATTTCAAGTTATGTGTTAAGCCAAGTTTGAGTTAGTTTATTTTTAGGATAATCAACCAAGCTTAAACAATTCAAGAATAATATTCGCAAAACAACCATAACATGGAGCTCTGCTCCCATTACAGCAAATTGAATCTCAAACACAAACGCTGCACTTACACAAATAGCTAACTATAATCATAAGCAAATATATATTACAGTCACCAGATATTTTGAAAGAATACCCCAAATGTTGTGAAACATTGATCTCACTTACATATCCTAGTACTCATTGCAGAAAACTCGTTTTGTCAACACCTTGTTCATTGAGAGACCAATATTATGATATTTCCACAAAAGATTTGTCTTAAGTAATTAGTAAATATAAGATATAGATTTTCACAAAAAAAATCGTCTTACTAAGAAAATACAAATTAACTTATAGACCTAGGTTATTGAGCCAATTATAATTATTTTGATTATAAATAGGCTTGGTGGAATGTTTTCTATCAAATGAATATGAAAAGATCATACATTTGGCTAATATTTTTTAATAATTGTTCTTCTAAAAACCTTTCCAACTGATTTGCACACTATTGGGAACACTTTGGAGCAATCCATAAGATTATTCATGAAAATGCCATAAATGATTTCAATACTTTTATGAGAGAATATAATCTAGCATCATATGAGAAAATTTTCCAAAAGGAAATACTATATCTTATAAACATTGGTGCATCTTGGGTTATGGCATGGTGGTTTGATTATAAACCTGATTGAACCTCAAATATAACCAATTTAGTCATAATATATAAGGTCAAATGGTGGGACAATTTCAAAATGTGGAATAAATTTGAAAAAGATTCAATTCTAAATTGGATCAAGAATAATTCCTCAATTACACCATCCAAAATTTCAACTCCACCATACCCTAATAGAAGTTTTTTGATCTTTTCACTAGCTAGTGCAAGTTCTCCAAAGCAAAGAAGGGAGATTTTGGAAATAGCATTAGCAAATATTAATGAGTCAACTCAAGGATTAAGTTCAGATTCGGCATTAGAATCAAGATCACATTACAGCGGGAATTTAAATGAAGATGACTGTTATGGAATAGATCTAGGTGACTGTTAAGCAATATGAGTAATTTTACTTTTCTCAAATGTAATTTTTGCACTGTAAAATACAGTATTTGTATACATGTACCACAGTGCACAAAATCATCATCAATGACATCAAAATTCATCTCTTGACGTAAAACTATTTATGCCTTTGCTTTGTACTACTTATACAGTATTTTGTCGGCCACAATAATATTGTTCACTATAGTAATCGATCAATCTCTCCAATTATAAAAATAAACCATCCCTCTTTCATTATCAAGGTTGGATAGACTACATCTCTCTCTTTCTCATCTTCTCTCATCTTTTCTCTCTTCAATACCTCTCTACTCACCTTTCTTCTCTTCCTCTTATACACATACAATACTTTCTCCTACCTTCGATCTTACTTCTACCCATTAGATCTAAGAATATTGAGAGGTAATTGTATTCTACCTTAGGATTGAAGTAAATGATATGCATTAGAAAGGAAAGTATTATATATATATAGTTATATATATAAATATATATATCACTAAATAGTTATATATTCGTGAGAGTTACGATAATGTTAATGTTCTATCTATTTGTATTTCACTAAATAGTTATATATATAAATATATATATCTAAAGTATATATTATTTTCCTTATATAATGAAATATAGTTTTATTATATAGGTTAAATTAAGTTATTAAGCATTAATAATATATCGGTTATATTATTACATATAATATATCGTTTTGATCGTATCAAAAAGTACTTTAATTAATTAAACTATGTTTCAATTTTGGTAACATTATCATAGTTTGTAAATTTTTGTAATAATATAAAGATATACATTATATTACTTAGGATTGTTTGATTTTTATAAAAGTAGTGTAATTGGCTTTGTACATACTTAACAATACATATTACAGGTTTTATTTCAAGAGATAACTTTTAAAGGGTATTTCAAGTTTGATATACCCATACATGCCTATAATAAGTATTATTATATTATACTCATTTTATGTAATTGGACTATTTTTTTACATAATTTACTAATATAACTTAATAATATAAATATTATCTAATCTTGATATATATATATATATATATATTTATATCCTTCTTAACCTAGTCGTAAAACTATCACTAATAGGTTAAAAATTCATTTTTACCAAATTTGACCAACATGTATATGTATAAGTTTTATTTCATATTTTAGCCTATTATTACTAAAAAGTGTTACGATCTGTAATCTAAGCTATTTTACTACGTAAATTTGTAATAAATAGCTCGAGTTACTAGATAATTCTCAAAAAATTTATATAGACTCCTAAAAATATGGGGAACTCGGTCAGTATATAGTTCCATGCTGTTAGGTTCATTGCCTAAATGATCATAATCACAATTTTACCCTTAAATTGCATTTAATTAACCATATATTATTCTTTTTCTATAAAAATATTTTCAATATATCCTAATATCATTACAATTCACTAGAAGTCAGTGTCTATCATCTCCATCAATTAATTTTATAAAAACCTATTATTTCATCATTTCATCCCATTTTTAACTACTTTTAGGGAAAAAAATTACATTAAATATAATAAACACCCAAATTAAGAATCTGACTACACAACAATCAAATATACATCATATGTGTTTTACACAAAAATTTGAAGCTAGAAACTAAATCATTTAGTATATTTATTTTAAAAGTCAAAATTCGGATGAATATTAACTTTCTTAAGTAAATACATAAAATATTCTAAATTTAACAAAAATAAAAATACAACACGAAAGTACATCTAAAATAATATAAAAATAAAAATTTTCATAATTTTCTTTATGTATTTGATAATTTTTAAAATTTAATGAAAAACATAGCAAAAGTTTAACTCACCTATTCATTGAAACTTCGACAGTTGTGGGATGGTGGTTAGTTGTCGAAACAATCAAGCGGTAGTAGCTTTACACAGTGGTAGAAGGATGCAATAGCAAATCGACGATTGGCCTAGGAACTATCTTAGCTTGGTCCCTACTCTATTTTTTCTTATTTTTTTCTATTTTCTATTAATTTTTATTCAATTTTTCTTTAAGTGCCTTAAGTTTCTAATGTGTTCAAGAGTCTTTCGATGAAATTGAAGAGAAATTTTAATTATAATAAATTCTTTCCTTTTGGGTAAAGCCTTGGCAACTAGATGGTAAAGCCTTGGCAACTAGATGTACCTTATATCTTTCTACATTACTTTTTAAATCCCTTTTAGTTTTGAATATCCATTTGCAACCAATGAGTTTTTCTCCTTTAAGTAATGGAAAAAGATTTCATATTTCATTATCTTTCATGGACTTTATTTCCTCATTCACAACATTTATCCAATTTTGAGAATGAGAGCTTTCTATGGCTTGATAAAAGTTGATTAGATTATCTTCCATCATCCCAATGTCATCCTCATGTTCCAAGAGAAATACAAAATTTTATTTGGAATTATACTTCCCGTATCTCTAATGGATCTCCTTAACAGTATAGATTCCTAAGGTTGTAGAGATTGTTTGATTTGGAAATACTTCTTGAACTTGTACATCATGTACAAGGACATTGTCTAGATATGGAGTTGTCTCTTGAATAATGTTAAGTATAAGTCTAATTCTGAACATCATCAATGGCAATTTAAGGAATATCAATATGCTCCTCTTCAAAGATAAAGTCTTTATCCTTATCTCTCCTTACAAACTTAATATTCTCAAAGAACCTAGCATTAATTATCTCAAACATAGCTTTAGTTGTGGGATCATACAACTTATAAACCTTGGACCTTTCAAAGTAACCAATAAAGTAGCTACTAACAATCCTAGATTCCAATTTGTTTTCATGTAGCCTATAAGATCTGGCTTTAGCTGGACATCTCCAAATATGTAAGTGCTTTAAAATGGGTTTCTTACCTATCTAAAGCTCATAAGAGGTTTTATTACTTGTTTTAGCATATACTATGTTGAGTAAATATATTGCAGTTTTCAATACTTCTCTTTAGAGTGATTCTGGAAAGATCGAATGAATAATCATACTCCTTACCATATTCTTAGGCATTCTATTTCGTCTTTTAGTATCACTATTCATAGTAGGTGAACCTAGCATGGTGTAATTCATGGTAGATAAACCTAGCATGGTGTAATGTAGGACAATAACACTTTTCTCTAGGAATTTAGCAAATGGTCCTAAATGTTGTTCACTTGATCCATCATATCTATCTTAATATTCACTACTACGGTCAACTTTATTGTTTTTTAATTCTTTTTGCCAAGTTGATTTTCAACTTTAACTTTATAACTTTTGAATATATCTAGTGACTGTGATTTTTCATGAATTAGATATAAGTAGCCATATCGTAAGAAGTCATATATAAATGTTATAAAATATTGATAACCATTTTAAGGAGTTGTAGGGAACAGTCTACATATGTTTATATGAATGAGTTTTAAGACTTCTATAGCTCTGTTGGCACCTAATCTCATGACATTTGTTTGTTTCCCATTTATACTATAAACACATGTTAAAATCTACAAAATCAAGGGGATCAAAATACCATCAAATATAAGTCTTTCCATTCTCCTTTTGGAAATGTAACCTAATCTCTTGTGCCATAAATATAACTAAATTCTCATTGATTAATTTACGCTTTAGTGTATTTAAATGCAGAGATTCATTAAAGAGGCAATTGTATCGAGTAAGTAAAGGAACTAGTATTGAGTAATTTTGAATCATAAAAGAGACTAAACTAGCTATTGTTAAATAAACTAATATAACCAAATTTGTCTAAAGTGACAATAGAAATTAAATTATGTCTAAAAGATTGCACAAAAAATATCTCATTCAAATCCAAGTAATAACTAGTCCTTAACAATAACATAAAGTTTGTTATTGCCTCAACTTCAATGATCTTGCCATCATTAACATGGATGTGCCTTTCACCATCACTAGCCTTTCAGTAACTTAAGCAATCCTACATAGATATAGTTATATGAGTTGTTGCACTAAAATCTATCCACCATTTGTGTGTTGATATTAAAGCCAAATTAACCTCAAAAAGAACAAAATTAAGAAGTGTACGTTTCTTTGCACGTTAAGTGTGATAATTGGTATATTGCTTCTTCTTATGTCCTTTAGTACAGTAAAAGAAATAAGCATCCTCAGTTTACTCCTTATGTTGTTTCTTTTAAGTGTCTATATTACAACCTCCTTGCTCTTATTTCTTTTCTTAATCCTTTTGTCCTTAGATGTGCTGCCTAAGTAAGCACTTTTAGCCCTTTCATGGTTCATTCTCTTCTTCCTATACAAAGTATGAGATGAGATTATTAAAGGATTAGGAGCCTTTTTAGCAATTGTAGCTCACTTTAAACTGGTTAAACTACACTAAAAGAGAAATCAAAACCAAGTGCACCAATAAGTCCTTAGACAAATCTAATTAGTACCTTGAGTTGTGAAGCAATAAGAGACATCTCCATGATGTACTCCCTTATGTTCCATTTTCCTTCTATACCTCATTGAGATAAGTTTAGCTAGGAGTGTATCTGTTTTAGCCTTTTCATTCTTAGTAGACCTCTTAGTAAAATCCTAAAGAAGCTCCTTAACCATCACAATCTTATCAGATATAGTACCCTTGAATGCTTTTGGAATAGCACACTTTATAACCATTAGACTTATTTCATTTGATCACTCCCACTTTTTCATCTCCTTCTTTTCATTAAAGTTACTTTTATCAATGATAGCAAGAGGGAGATCTTTTCTTAATGCTAACTCTAGGTCTATGACTTCGAGAACAATCATTATATTCTCTTTTATCAATGATAGCAAGAGGGAGATCTATGCCACTTAGCATAGGAATTGAAATAATATTAGCAAAGGTATTTTTAGCAAAACCAACAACTATACAGAGAACAAAATAAGTAAAACTAAATTAAACTCACATATATAAACTGAAACATACAAATAATAATTTAAATAATAGTAAGGCCTATCATAAGTACAACATCAATATCTAGTCTTTGGGTAGAGATATCAACTTGTAAGTGATACCCTTGGTGTAGTGATTAAATATTGATAATGAATTCTTATCAAATACTTAGGCCTTCCTTTTGCTTGACTAACTATTTGGAGGGAAAAACAGAATAATTACCACATATTTGTCACCCTAAGTGCAAATATAATTGGCCAAATATTAATCTTTCTTTAGGTCAATTAATATTCACATGAAATTCACATGCACACAACCTTGTTAACTTATTTAAAATTAATGGTTTTCACAAAAGAAGCCACTTTAGTGACATACTATTTTAATCATTCATCTTGAATAACAAATATAAAATATTACCAAATTTTGAATTAAATTGCCTAAATTCATAACATATTTTCTTTATTTGGCCCATAAAAAAAATAACCATAATAATTAGGCTAATAGAAAAAAAAATAGTGTCAAAACAGAACATATTCTTTGACCAAAATAAAATAATTGATCAATAAAAGAATTAATTTCTCCTCCCACAGAATATGGACGAACCTTTATACTTCTATTAATCTTTCCCAAGCTAAATTCCAATTCAATTTACACTTCTCTGTTTACTTTGAAGAAATGAATTATTCATCCACTCTAATTATACATTAGGAAAAAAAAAAAAAAAAAGGCGATTCCACAGACAAAGGAAGACACCAAAAGAAGACAACCGCAAGTCTAGAAATTGTCACCAAAAGAAAATAATACCCAGCATAGAATGCTCAATGAAACACCAAAGGAGATAATTAACAAATCCATCAAGTCACCATATATCAGGGATTCCATCTCGATGAAACATCAAATTATCATATACGTTATTCACACTGGAAAAAAATCAAGTGAATCCAAAACCAATTACGAGAGTGAGCATATACGTAATTTATAAAGCCATATGGGAAAGCATATCCATATGATAAAAAAAATCATAATTTTATGATTCTCCTCGAAACCTTAACCCTCAAAATTGGAGAAAATAACATCTTAAATAAATTACCTTAAATCTTAAATATCTTGATAATATTAAGGCTCTAATTTTACACACAAATGCTTTGATATTGCTTTTTGAGGTATGAAAATTTTAATTCCTTAAATTGAATATGTCAAGATCGGTATATGTACAAAATTAGGGCACAACTATGCATGCAAAATAGAGTGTGAAAGCATACCTAAATTTATATTAAAAAACTTATGAATATCGATAGTTTATTGATCTTTTAAGTCTATCATATAAATCTTTAAGATGTTGTCTCTTGTCCTTTATCCTTTTATTATTATTTTCAGTTCGGCTCATGATAAAATTAGAAATAATATTTTGGTCTTTACACGTATTATTCTATAATTAATTTAAATACATTAAAGTTCATAACTTTATTAGACTATTTTAATTTGAACTTTATATTATATGATAGTCTTATTTAACAATTATTATTAATAAAACATATAAACCATATATTATTAAAATAATCCCAACATGGATGAGATGCTAGTCAGTCTTCAAGCATGCTTTCCTACAAAGATAAACACAAAACATTGTAATTAGGTGTAGATTTACCTTATTTAAGTTAACATTAGATTTACTTGTTAAAAAAAAAATTGCTTGTTATTGCGATTAAATTGCATCTTGTGTAATGACATATGTTTTTATGCTTTTGCAATTGATGATTTTTTTTTTTCTTTTAACAAACTCTTGTTTAGTATTGCAATATTATTTGTTGCATACTATTAACTAGGGGACATAAGTTAGTTTTTGATTAGTTCATAAACCAAGCCTCTATATTCACTTGTTGCTATAGTGAAAGATTAAAGTGGAGAGGTTTTAATTTGAAATGTATTAAGTAGACTATGACACCTTATCACAGGACGGATGCAAATCATACAATCAAGGGGACTAGATTTGGAGCCATGTTAAAATTTGCTTTATAATATATATATATATATATATATAGTATGTATAAGTTTGTTCCAAATTTAAGGAATAGGGGTTAGGCCCCTTTCAACCCTCTTAGGTCTATCCCTGCATCTAAAAATTAACACCGTTCCCACGATTGATCTCATTCTGACATCTTTACTAAAATCATGATCTTTATTTGTAATCCTTTAGCATGCATGGATGACTCTTGTAAGTCTTCTAGGTATGTTTTCCAATAGGAGCAGGAGCAAAATCATGCAATTGGGAAGTTTACCTTATTGAAGCCAATATTAATGTTACTCATACAAAAATATCCGCTTATTGTTACAATTATATTACATCTTATATATATAAAAAAGATTATGTTCATGATTTCAGTTATGGCACTTTCTAATACTCATTAAAAAGAATTTGATTTTTTTAAGGAAACAATTTAAGACGCTTAACACACTTCATAAGAGGTTAAAAGAATTATTTTTTTTTCCTTTTCATTGCTAAATATATATTGATTAAAATTTAACTACTTTAAAAAGAAATTAACACATGAAACTTATATAAGTTTCGTTATCAACAAAATATATTTGTCATAAAAAAATCTTTAAACAACATAAAAGGCAAAAGAGCAAGATGATATACATATAAGTATTTTATAATTTCTTTTGTGATGACTTTATCAGAATATTTTCTCTTTATTCAGCAATACAATGAAAAGAATTTCATTTTAAATATAAGTAATTAGACAATTAATTAATCAATAGTCTAAATTCATTTTCATAAAACTAATTCTAAAATTAATTTTAATATAAGAAAAAAAAAGGAAAAGTAAAAAGAGATGAATTTCAAGAAATTTGAACCAATAACCTAATCTTTGCGAAATCAACTATCTAACCATTTTGCTATGTGTAATAACATATTAAAATTTGCTCCTTAAGATATATAAATAATTTATATTTTTCTCATTTTTAATAAATTTTGATAATCAACTTTTATCCAAGCTTACTAAAATTCAATGCCTCTATTGTTTCTTTATTCCGCGACAACATTTGGGTTTTGATCATTATTATTATGTAGAATTATGTTATATAATTAACTAATTATTATTTTATTTTCTAATATCCCGTATTTATTTGTATCGCTCACATTGCAGGTTCGTATTTACTAGTAATACTTTATGCAAATAAAATTTCAATCATTCCTAAGTACTTCAAAACTCGTAATTTCTTTTTTTTTTTTTTTTTACTACCCCTACCACCACCAACCCCCCATCCCTAACCCACTTCTTTGATTGGGTAAAGTCCTAGCTGTTATGATTCAATATAATAAAACAGTCGAGAAGTCTTCAACCATATAAGCAAAATATAGGTTATGAATTTATGAAAATGCTAAAACTCATATCTCGATTTTATATTTTTCCCATAATATATCGTTTTCAATACCTCCAAGCATTGGATGGGTAGATCATGAATTGTATAAAAATACTAAAACTCATATCATGATTTTATAGTTTTCCCATAGTATGTCATCTTCAACACCGCCAAGCATTTGATGCGTATGAATCTTTTAATGATGAATCCAAATACAGTTAAGCAAAAAGGCATATCACATTCTGTTAATATTTGAGATTATCAAAATGAAAAACGAAATCTATATTAATTTGCACTAGAAAGGGTTTTTCTACTCTCTCATTCGGTTATTATCATACATGTCCACATCAAATCACAAATTCGTATGTATAAATTAATAAGAAATGGGCATAAATAATACAGTTGTTATTATTTCATCTATTTCTTAGATCTATTCTTTTCAACTATGCAATGGAGGTCTAACTCATTGAATAATCATACAATTTCCCCCGTTCCATTTCATCAAGTAATGGAGCAAATATATTATGTTGTATCTACTTTTCTGTTTTGGGTCAATGGAGATGAATTGGATTTAATAAGAAAAAGTTGTATCAATCAAACCGATTTTCCCGTATAAACTGACATATCTTTTCAAAAGTCAATCTATCCCGTATAAGTCTACCATGATTTCTACCAAAACGAACAAAGCCCATACCAAACAGGCAGGTATACTAGGAGAGCACAGTATAATTCCATATAAGAAATGATAATAGAAATAAAAGATACATATAATATGAACATAAAATAAAAACGCTTATTCTAGAAACCATCTATAAAAATAGATTCATGGTGGTGAATATATAATGAGATGGATTGGTAGTATGGGAACGATCGAAAAATTGTATATTTATGAATTTATATTTAAGGAAAAAGCGAGAATCTGTCCATATTAGAATTAGCAGTGATGGATCCTTAAATTTATGTTTAGAGTGTAGAAGAAAGCAAGGAAGTTTTGAAAGGAGTGACAAAGAGATTTTTTGAAAGATGAAACTTGATGTGTTTATTTAATATCAACAATCTTAGTTATCTATTATATTAAACAAAACCATTTTTTTTAACTATCTATTAAATACCATGCATATTTTATAGTTTTAATCATGGTAATTATTAAAAAAAAATTGAAATTGAAATTCAAATCCAACCTACAAACTTCTTAAATACCATTTTTAACTCAGAAATCTTTTCAACTATATGGTTATTATTTTGTATCATACTTATTTTTACAATTATTATTGTTTTTTTATTGATTATTTTAATTATTCAATGTTACTATTTGAAAAATTTATTATATATTTTATTTGACTAATATTTACTACTTTTTTCTAAAAGAAAATTTATCATAGTTTTAATTTTGTAAGCATATATTATTAACGTATATAAAGTCCAAATATTTTTATCTTTTTTTATACACAACTCGAATGCATCATTTGTTAGTAGTAAATAAAGAAAAATCCTATTGCATGATAACTAATATGAGAATTCAACTTTTTAAAATACATGAAGTGGGGAATATCAACTAAAGAAATACCCAAAACACATTTACTTCAAATGCTATTTTGTGTCACAATTGCTCTACTTTAACAAAAGGTTTCTCATACATTAACAGCATAAAGTGGCACCTACTTGTTAGTTGGGGATAATCTTCTGAACAAATCTTCTTTTCCCCAAATTCACAAACCTTATCTTAATCAATTCTTCGAATTTTTCCAACGGCAGGACTATAACACCTCCCAACATCATTACGTCAAAACTCTACCCATGTTGACGATGCAAAACATCTATATCAAATCCTCTATTGTTGTGGATAGTACTTGTACCAGTGTTATCAAATTGGGTTGACTGTATAGTCGCACCTGATTCGAGCTAACATTTTCATATAATTGGTTTGGTCAATTATGATCTAACTTTCAGTTTAATCTGATTTATTTTTTAATCCTTAATCCTTTCATATACAACACCGTCTTACATGAAAGGTATTAGACAAAGGAGTTATTGTTGGAGGCAGACCACCTGCGGTCACTAAACCTACCGGACATATAATCTATGCTGCTCGCGTAAGATCGCGTTGCCTTGCTAATAATCCTAATTGGTGCCCTAATAATGGGACCAACCTGTTTTTCCCTCGTGATTGGTTTTTCATGGTTCCACCGAGAAAGCTCAACAATGGTGTTTACGTAGTAGCAAGCTGCAAACGAGAGGAATTAACCAAGATGCTTCAAGTGATGAACTTAGGTTTGACAGCTTAGGTTTTGTGGATATATAGAGGTTGAAAGGAGGTATATTTTGGGAGAGTACCCTAATAAACGATATCCTATTTGAATCTATTTTCATTTTCATTGTTTATCTCTTCGTAATCATTACTACTTGATATTGGGTGTAACAATAAAGATTTGATGGATATTGACAGATTTAAAGAATTTCATATTTTACAAATTAAATAGTTTTCCAAATATTAAACTCCAAACAGAGATGGAACAAAGTAAGAAGGAAAAACAAAAAAAAAATTTGATAGAAAAGATACAAACAAAAAAGAAGGATAATCTAAAAATATCTTATATTTCGTTGGATGGCATTCTTAAAACAATAAATTACCTACCCAAAATAGTCAAACCCTAAAAACCCTAGCAGCTACCACCGGCATTCACCATAGCAGCCACCGATCCGAATATCCAGTCCCCTCAGCGGCACCCATGTGAGCACTTGGGTCATAAGGTTGCAACTTAAGGGAAGCGATTGGGGTTCCGATGATCATGGCAGCCAGTCAGTAAGACGAAACAATTCTATCTCACGATAATTAACTAATAATCTGAGAATATTTTCTCCCCTTGAAAAAACAGGTGAAGGAGAAACTATCAATCAAAAAATTATCAACAACATATATTCTTGGAAAGCACTCGCACAAAGTATAAAAGCATTAGTTGCAACCTAGTAGAGACATTGCAAAAATTAATGTCTTCTTCACACTTATATAGTGCATTCATCTAAAATTTTACACAAATCACATACTTGACTAATAATTCTGCTGAAATACCTACAATATAAACACAAAATGTCTCCCATATTAGCAGCATATGTAACCCTACTTCTTGGATGGGGATTGCCTTCAGAAAAGATCATCTTCCTCAAATTCACAAACCCTATCTTCATCAATTCTCCCAATTTTTCCAACGACAAGACTATAGCTCCTCCCGACACCATTAGTTCCAAACCCTATCCCATGTTGAGGAAGCAAAACATCTAAATAATCTCCTCCATCGTCGTGAGTAGTACTTACACCAACGGGAAGAGGAGTTATTATCGGAGCGACTGGACCGCCCACGGCAGCACCGTCGCTAAACCTACTGGAAATATCGTTCATGCTGTTCACGTACAGTTGAGCAGCCTTGCTTATTATCCTAATTGGTGCCTTAATAACCCGCAACAGCTTGTTTTTCACTAGTGATTGGTTTCTCATGATTCCACCTAGAAAAGTTAACAATAGTGTATACTTGGTAAACTGTAATAGAGAGTAATTGACGAAGATGAGTTGATTAGTGCAGGTTTGGCAACGAGGTTTTCTGGATATATATCTATATCTATATCTATATATATAAAGAGAGATTTTTGTATAGTTTTATCTTTATTTTATACGAAATTGATCTTATCTTCTTTCTCATCCTTAATTTGTTATCATTTAAATCTAAGCCATAGAATAAACAGTAAATTCAATGGTTTAGATTTAATAAAATAAAAACGAATAATGAGATGAAGAATGAATCAGTCTTATAGTATAATATTATTTGAATCTATTTTCGTATCTTTTTGGTTTTATCTCTTCGTAACCATGTATAGATTTCATGGATATTGATAGGTTTAAAGGATTAAATATCTTAGAACTAAGTATTGTATATTTTGATTTTAATTTTAATTTAATTTAATTTTTTTTAACAAATGTCCAATGCGGACCAAATCATTTATTAGGCTTTGTGTTTTCCTACGTACCATTAGCATGTCAAATGCTGGCCGATATTTTGTGATTGAGTCTAGAATTTGATCTACACAATTATTTCCCCTTTCATTTTTTTTAAAATAAATATTATTAATGGTTGGTGTCCTCTTTAAGTTTTAGTTGGTAAAGATTAATTGAGATTGGATTTTGCACTATCAATTGAGCCTACAAAATAAGAAGCCACATAGCCAGGTGAGCAAGAGTAAGGCAACAGTTATGACTTGGGTTCTAAGGAACTTTATTGTAGGTGAACTCCTTAGCTTGGTCGTACGATTGCCACAGCCGAATAAGAGGGTAGCTTTGCTTTCAAGGAGGCACTTTGCAATCCATGAAGAGTTTCTGCAACATGAAATGTACCTACCCTTCACGAACTTCGAGAATGAGTTGTTTGATTACCACCGTGGCTACCCTTATCAAATAACTTTGAACGAGTAGAGGCTACTGAAGGCCTTCTAGGCTTTATGTGAATACCTGGTGGTAAGAGCTGCTCCTAAGCTCTTCAACCACTTTTATCTATAGAAAAATTTGAGTTGGTAAAGCTACCTCTAAAATTGCATTAAGAAGAAGCTATTTAGGGGCTTAGACTCATCAATGAAAAACTGGTAGGATAAGTTCGTAGTGGTAGCGCTACTCTAAATAGCCAACTTCTAGACTCAATGAACTCCATTGGTCCAAACTGGAGCATAGAGGAAACTTGGCTGGAATGATGTGGAGAATTATTAAGAGATTGAGGCCTTCATGGCTCTATAGCATAATAAGGAAATCAATACCGAAGAGACCGTGTAAAGTTACTTTAGTTTATCGATCTCCAAGCTATTTCCGAGTATGGAAAGAGCAGTTATGAACAAATGGTTGGAAGGTATAGGTTTGTCCTCAGCATAAGTTATCCCTTCTATTGTACCAATGTGAGCTTACTTGAAGTGATACTTTGTCCCTGGTGTTTCTAAGGAATGGGGGGTCTTCCTCGTTCATGCTAGATACGGCATAGGTTTGTGGGTAACTGTAATATGTTTGCCTTATGTTGATATAGCTTGTTTGATTCTTTGTAGGTAAGAAGCTAGCTTAGGTAGTTAAGGTTCCCTGCCTCTCTAAGTTGGAGCTGTTGAGGGGACATTAGGGTAGGGCTAAACTAACTAAGAAGGCCACCAACCCTAAGAGCGAGGCTATGGATCCTATGTTGAGGATGGTCGAGACCAGCAAGGTAGAATCACTTATTCTTCCTTAAGGGATTCCTCTTACTGGAGCTTTTAGGGAGCTCATGGTTGCTGAAACTCTAAGTACGGTCTCCCCTACAACCGAAACTGCCCTTATGTCTGAGCCCGTTTTAGTGAGGGACAAGGTTGCTATTGACAAGCCAGAGTTTTTGATACTTCCCTTACTTTCCTAAGATAAAGGAAATAGGCTTGAGACCAACACCATGGTAGGTTTCACAAGTTAGAAAAGGAAACTCCCCAAGGAAGGAGGGAGGGAGGCATTTGTCATGACTTAAGGAGTGACGTAGTTATGGTAGATGTCGTATGTCATACAAAAGATCATAGATTGATTACCCTTCTAATTGACATACGGGGCTACTATTATAACCAGTTATCCAATAGTTATGTAAGCATAGATAATATCACAACTTATTTATACTAATATAACATTTCATATGGTATCATCATTACATAATAATGTAATAATCTAAGTCTCAAGTATTAGCAATAAAATAAAGTAATAAAGAAAGCTATTTTACATAACCACTAAATATTACATTATAAAATACTAAAGGAGTTCTAACCGGGAGTCTACTATATTAATATATTCTCTTAACTCTCTTCTTCAGCACATAAACACCTAAAAGTTTCCAACTAACCTTAGGCATGCCTCGACCAAGTATGAGTAATAAATCCTCTTACAAAAGATGTCTATAAGGGTGTAAACTAAGAAGCTTAGTGAGCTATTCCTTGACCATACAACATGCAAGTTATTCAATAGTTAATTTCAAACATATGAATGTATGAACAAGTAAAATGTTATACAAATACATACAGTTGACTAGGTACTGCTGTAACTTAAATTTATTATCTTTCGAAGTCAGGATTGGAGTATACACATCCCTAATCGAATCTGGGTATCATACCTAAACTCATATGAGTATGAAACTCCAGTGTTTTGTATTCAAAAATAAAATTATTTGTTCATTTCCAATTTTAAAATTAAGTTCTAAGTATGATTGTGAGTAAGCCCCTGCAATGCATGCTTACCTCTAAACGGAAGCTTCTAAACTCAACCTTTAGCTAAGCGATTGGTGCCTTCAACACCTAATAATCCTGTAGGCTAGGGTAAAGTCATGTTATACGAGTATACCGTACTAAAACATTTTATTTATATTCGATAATTAACCTCCGCATGGCCTTTCACTACCTCCGTATAATGTGACCCCCAGAATTATTTTAATGTAATGCGTGATTATGCATGTCCCGTTTTGGTTTAATCAAGCCAAATATAATTAAGTCCATTTATTTTGTAATAGGTTAACATTATAGACAACCAATTCTCTATAGATATTTATAAGGTAGCAACCAATTTAGTTTTACAAATTATAGTATTTTCACATAATATACAATCATTAGTCACATGCATACCATGAACCTCACACATCAAGTCATTTATCAATAGAATTTAAAATATGCTAACTACAAATATAAATAAGTATGGAATTATCAAGAGTATTCACTTGGCCATAATAGCAATTAGGGATCTTAATAGTCTACTGGAAGATCGGTATCCACATTAGGATCACTTGATAATTAGAAAGTGTGAAAGATAATAAGTATCTAGGTAGATACTTAATCTACATAAGTGTTGAGTAAAATTTACCTAGATTTGTTATTTATTTATACGAAGTTCCTCATTCGAGCTTTTTCATCGATTGCAGTAACTTTTTTGTTTTAATCCCAATTTTTATAAACTTATAGTTCATTTTAATCATTTTCAAATGTATTTTCACATAGCAGGATCCATTTTAGACGTCATAACTCACATTATTCATTGTGGTTCTAAAATATTATGAATTTTATTATTTTGATCCAAATATTTGTAAATAATTACTTTAAGATTTTTTTTTGATGAATTTGTGATTTAATTAATTTCTAAATTTTATATTTTTGAAATTTTCTTATTTTTAAGTGTATTTTATAATAATATACTTATTTCACTATTTTAAGGTTAAATTCATATTTGATCATTTTTTATCATTATTATAATTTGCTGATTTAATTACATGAATGAGGGTGCTGATGTAGCAACACCTTATTGTCCACGTATCAATTTCTAAATTTTTTAATTTTTACATTTTTCCAATTTTGAAAAACTAATTAATATTTATATGTATATATATATATATATTATCTATTAAATTTTCGAAAATTAACTCTATTTCCAAAACCCTCCCCCCCCCCCAGCCCCCTTAAAGTCATGACCCAACATGTATACTTATATATATATATATACTTACATTATCTTATTTAGAGATTTAGTAATTTAGTATTCTTATACATGTATTATTTAGACATACATATATTTATACTATTATACGTATATTTTTACTTATACATATACTTTTATACCTATGTTTTCTTACTTTATTTATACATATATATATATATTTATAAACGCTCATACTATACCTTACATATATGTACAATAACTTAAGTATAGTAAGTACTATATGTATGTATAAATACTATATACATGTATTTATATATATATATATATATATATATATAGAGAGAGAGAGAGAGAGAGAGAGAGAAAGAGAGAGATACCATATGTTTACATAATTGATCATAACATATATGTACATATAGTTATATACCTAAATAGATATATACATATATGAACATGTATACATGAAAAATAACAACTTTACATATAGTTCCATACATGTACATGAAATTTTATTACAAGGCTAGTAAAATAGATATAGACTTCAATACATATCCCTATAATACAAGAAATTCTATGAAATACATGTATAACAAAGAGTACATGTAAGTACATAATATAAAATAAATTAAACACAATAAACATATTGCTTAATTATTCTCTTGTAGCTTGGAAAGTTGTAAGATCAAGAGATTTTCTTCCTCTTCTTAAAGTTATTGAAAGAATTAAAAGAAAAACAAAAGATGAAAGTGAAAAAGAAGATGGAAAGTTTCGGTTTGGGAAAGGGAAATTTAGGTGTGTTGTTTTTCTTGGCTTTTGTAAAGTAAAAGTGAAAAAAAAAATAAAAAGTGATGAGAAGGTGTGTAATATACACATGCAGTCGGTGTAGGAATAGAGAACAAAAAAAGTGAAATAAATAAAAGAAAAAGAAAAGTAAAATATGAAGATAAGTGGATTTGACTCAATCCTTATCTTATCTTCTTTAATCTTAGTCCACATTTTAAGCATATGTTGGAAATAGATAGAACAAGTGGCAGTCAAAAATTTGAACTAGCAAAGTGGAGTAGGAAAAGAAAAAAAAAAGAAAGAAAAAGGGAAAAAGGAAAAAGGAAAAAGGAAAAAGATAGATCATTAGGTTGACTTTTCTAAATGTGTGCTTAGCTTTTAAATGACATTTGAAATAATTCATAATGCAATTATGGAAAGAAATAAGGAATATAAAATTAATGTATAACATTTAGCACATAAGCGTAGGATATGTAATAAAATTAACTCTAAATAATTAAATCAATATAAAACTAGTACATATATGTATAATTATGAAATTATAAGTAATCACAAAATAACATTTATAATTTTGTTAATTAAGTTATTACTCTTTACATTTAAAAATATTTGGGAGTTATCTCTATTTATTTGTTAATAATTTTATGCGATTACGGATGTCGATTGATACTTTGCTAAGCTTTGACAAAGTGTTTGAAGTAAAGTCTGACACATCCAAACTAAGCATAGGTGTTGTGCTAATGTAAGAGGATCGACCTATTGCTTACTTCAATGAAAAGCTATGAAGAGCCACACCCAATTATTCTATTTACGATAAGGAGTTTTACTCCTTGATCCGAGCCCTAACTATATGGCCACACTATTTACTACCCAAAGAATTTGTGATCTATACTAACCATGAATCTTTGAGATATTTAAAGAGCTAACCTAAGAGAGTCAAGTTTATGGAGGAATTTTCTTATGTCGTGAAGTACAAGAATAGAAAGAATAATGTAATGGCCAACGCCTTATTAAGAGGACATTCCCTCTTGACCGAATTGTAGACTCAATTACTGGAATTTTCTATGATCAAGGATTTGTATACTAAGGATCCACATTTTAGTCCAATCTATGCCAGATGTGAAGAAGGCTGAACACTTGATGACTATCACAGGGAGGATGGATACTTATTTAAGAAGAGGAGATTGTATATCCCAACTTATTCTATGAGAGAGCTATTAGTGCATAAGGCACATTGTGGAGCGTTATCTAGATATTTTGGCAAGCACCAAATTGATGAGGTACTATCCTTGAGATTCTTTTGGCCGAGAATGGTAAGGGATATCCAAGCTGTATTAGAAAGGTATGCTACTTACAGAAAGGCAAAGAACCGAATAGAGCAAGGATAATATTTACCATTGCCAATTCCAACCAAACCATGGTCCAAGTTGAGCACGGACTTTATGTTAGGTCTATCGAGAATGTCCGAAGGGAAGGACTCTATTATAGTGGTCGTAAATTGTTTTAGCAAAATAGCATACTTTATGCCATATTCTAAGGCTAACGATGCTCCAACTATCTTCTTTCTTTTTTTACAAGAGGTCGTCAAACTTCATAGAGTACTTAAGACCATTGTTTCAAACCAAGACCCAAAGTTCATGAGCCACTGTTGGAGAACGTTATGGAGATGAATGGGAACCAAACTATTGCATAGCATGTCTTATCATCTACAAACGGATGAATAGATCGAGGTTGTCAATATGATAGTAGGAACTTTACTTTAAAGTTGCTGTTAGTTAGAACATGGTTGATTGGGCTCTATGCCTGCTTATGATTGAGTTTGCCTATAACAAGATTGCCCATAGTGTCACGAATATGTCGTCATTTGAGGTCACCTATAGGTTCAACCCTAAGCTCCCATTGGACCAAATGCCCCTTCTGAGCTAGGATGATGATTAGTTAGCTATAGAAAGAATCAAGGCTATTGGGGCAATAAACTAGAAGATCATAGAACATCTGAGCCAAGTTGCTAGGAAGCTCAAGAGATTAGGCCAAGGATGGAAGAATAAGGAGTTTCAGCTAAGTGATTTAGTCTAGATCTACCTCAATAAGGAATGATTCCTAAGTCTAAGGAAGAGTAAGTTATCTCCCAAGGCTAACGGATCATTTAAAGTGCTAGAAAAGATCAATCCCAATACCTACAGGTTAAACTACCTAAAGATTATGGAGTCTCAAACCCTTTAACATTGCTGACCTCCACTTGTATACTCCTATACGAACAATGTGGAATTGAGGTAAATCTAATTCCAAATCTCAAATAGCCTTAAGGGAATGGTAGGAATCATGGTCCAATCATAAGCTCTTAAGCTCAGGGACTCACTTGTATGGTTCACTGAGCAATTCAAAGGGAGTTAAACTTTGAAGAGCAATGCATTCTCCAGTTTAACCTTCTAGGTTACTCTACTCTCAACCTCATCCATGAGATTACCAAAGTGACTAACTTGTTACACTCCTCCATAATACATCGGTCCAAGGTTAAGCATCAAACTCGCATACTACTAACCTAATGCATGGATGAGGCCGACCTAACCAGATTTTAAGCCAACTAGCTAAGGCTAACCTAACAATGGACCACCTCTTGAGCCAAACCTTCCTCAATTTGGAACATCCAAGCTACAGACCTATCAAGCTGCCAACCTTGACCTGACCTACTCTAAACTTGCTTTTCTCAGCAAATCGCATCATTGGAACCACATAATAGATAGCTAACATGCACCTTATTTTTCTAACATCCTTATCATCCTTTATAATCGAATATTCCACTTTTTATCTGATTACAACTCTACCTTTGTAAATCATTCCTTTTTCCTTTTTCATAGGAATCTTTTTTGTAATTTATACTAGTCTAAGACTTACCCTAATTGAGTCATATAAATATTTCTAAATTGTAATAATTGCAATAGTTAATTAAGAGATATTCAAACACATTCTTCCTTCATAAGTTAAATGTCCTTGCTTACTCTTGATTACTCTTATTTAGCCCATTGAGTGTGGACTAGTGACAAGTGACAAGTGACCTCCGGCTACACTTTTGTGTAATATCAAGTGCAAGTTGAGCTCATGTGAGGTGTTGGTGCATCATATCCATCGTCCATGCACAAGAACCCTTACTCAAACCTTTAACTATCATTTATCTTTCGAACTATCTTGAGGTTCGGACTTACCCCTAAGTTATGCGTGATGTTATGGCTTAGGTGTTCCCCTACGTGCTCGTATCAAAGCAAATGTGAAGGAAATTTCACTAAGCTAACCAATGTCTGTGTTGTTGCTATGTGTAAAATGCTGCTCTAGAAGCCACATTACAGAAGGAGAGGGAAGGCTAACAAGAGGCTGAGAAGACCATCAAGGAAGTCAAGGTGCTAAAGGCTTAGTTGGAAGAGGAGCACAAGTCTAAGGCTGAACTCTTTAGAAAGCTAGAAGTGGAGATGAAAGCCCAAGCAAAGCTCAATCAGCGTAACCTAAAGCTAAATGTATCGATCTCTAAGCTGTAGACCGAGTTGGCGATGAAGGCAACTAAATGTGGCTCTACAAAAAACACTTAGCTAAAGTTGACCGGTTAAAAGGTCGAGCTAGAGCAGAGGATTAAGGAGCTCCTCAAAGAGGCTGTAGATATGAAGGAGCTCATCACCAATCTAAAAAGCAACAAGGTCCTCAAGGAAGCTGCTGAGGATAAGGTTGTGAAGAAGTTCTTTGAGTCACGGCAGTAGGCTAAGGAGTGCCAAGATATCACCATTGAGTGTGGTCAAGAGATTTACTAGAGTATGCTGGAGCATCATTCCAACCTTGATTTAGATTTTCTGGATTAGTTGGATGGGCTCACACATAAGGAGGATAGGGTGGCTTAGGTAAGAGAGACAAATACTGCCCAGTGGTTGACATATTCTAAGGTACCCCTCCTGCTGTCAAGGATGGTTAAGACACTCCTCCATCCATCTTTACCCCGGTTACTTAATTAGAGGTCACTCTTGAGAGTACTTCTAAGGATGATCAAGGTTAAAGGTGATCCTCCTACTGACCCAAGCTATCAAACCTCAACTCATCCTTCTACAGCCATAGACAAGACATCTTAGGAGTAGAGACCACCAGTAGATTAGCCTTCCGAACAAATAGAAGCATTAGACATTTCAAAGCTTTCAAAATTTGCTGATCCAAAATAATGAATAGTTATCCCCCTTCCCCTTTTTTGTACTTGTTTATTTTTCCCATTCTTAGGTAGGAAAAATTGTATAGTAGGTCAGGATGCCAACCTTAACGCTATAAATGCCTTCTTTGGTAATGAAATTTGAACTTTTGCATTCTATACATTTACTTTGCCCTTTGCTTTATGTTCTTCAATTCTATTGATACTTCTTGCTCCTTTATTTGATTTGTTGTGCCTATTGGGTAGCATAACTTGACACTTAAGCATTGTAAGCTTATACTTAACCACTTGGTTGCAAACATGCCTCTAATAGAGGAGTTCCTTTACTGCACAAAGGGTATTTCCCTTTGTAGAGGTTACTTAATTGGGTAAGGTTGGTAGTGTTTCGACCTACCTTAGTAATGAGAGTTCCTCAGTCATACAAGGGGTATTTCCCCTTATTAAGGTTACTAAGGGAGGTCAAGTTAATATCATTTCGACTTGCTTAGGTAATGAGAGTTACTTAATCGTATAAGAGGTGTTTCCCCTTGTTAACTCGAAGGGGTTAAGTTAGTGGCGTTCCAACTTACCTAGGTAATAGGAGTTCCTCAATCATACAAGGGGTGTTTCCCCCTGTTGAAGTTACCTATAGGGGTTAAGTAGATGGTGTTCTAATTTGTGCTAGTAATGGGAGTTGCTCAATGATATGGATTTCATAGATAAACATATAGACCCAATATCATGTGTACCAAGGGGTAAGTCAGGGCTGTGAGATGGCTCAAAACGTAAATAATAGTCATGGATGAGCAGGGGTTCTTGTTTACCAATAATGGATATGACACACCAACTCTCACATGAGCTTAAGTCACACTTAATATGATGCACAAGTATGGCTGGAGGTCACTTGCCACTAATCCACGCTCAATAGGCTAAATAAGAGTAGCTCAAGAGTAACTAGAAGGACACTTAACTTAAGGAGTAAAATTTTTGTGTATTCTCTATATATTCATCTTGCAACTATTATAATATGTAAGTATTTATAGTACCCAATGAGGGTAAGTCCTAAATTACAGAAAATTATAAAAATGGATCCCTATTAGCCAAGTAAAAGGAGAATAATATACAAGGGAAGCATATAATCGTACAAAAAGAATGTCCTTTGTCAGAAAGGACAATACGCGTCGTTTACTCAGTTTGTAGTCCTCATGATATTATTAGTTGAGTAGGGAAAAATCCTAATCAACTCAGGTTGGCGTTTGAAGTTGGTAGCTTAGGCAGTTAGGACTAGATTAGAGTTGATGTAGGGGCAACTCATTTGAAGGTCGGCTTCTAATGATTAGCTCTTGACTATTGTTAGCTCAGCCTCAACACTAGTGAGGGCTGCATCTTAATTTGAAGCTTGGAACGGTATGTAGCAAAGTAAGCTCGATACATTGGCTGGTAATCTTGACAGCTTCTTGAATAGTGTAGAAAGCAAAGTAGCTCGATAAATCGGACTGAGGTATGCACTATTCCTCAGTGCATAACTTACCTTCGATAGCTCGGTGAACCATTTAAGTGAGCCCTCAGGTTTGGGAGCGTATGATTGGCCTTTGGTCCCTATCATTCCCTCCATATTGTTTGAGATTTGGGATCAAATCTAGTTCAACTTTAGGTTGCTCATCCTTAAGGGTGTAAGGTTAGAGATCAGCAATGTTGAAGGAGTTTGAAACTCCATATCCTATGGGTAGTTCAATCCTATAAGCATTAGAATTGATCTTTTAAAGCACTTTGTAGTGTCGTCAACTCTAAGAGAAAAGTTGCTTGTCCTTAAGCTTAGGAATCACTCTTTGTTGAGATGTACCCAAAATAAATCACTGGGCTAAAATTCCCTCTTTTTCCATCCTTAGCTTCGCTTTTCGAGTTGGGTAGTATCTTGGCTTAATTACTCTATGACGTTCTAGTGCATGGCTTTGACTCTTTCAGTGGTAGGCCAATCATCTTCAAGTCTTCATTAAGGTACTTGGTCCATCAGGAGCTTAGGGTTGAACCTATAGACGACCTTGAATGAAGACATGTTTGTTATGATGTAGGCAGTCCTATTGTAAGCAAACTCAATGATAGGTAAACATAGATCCCAATCGGTCATATTTCATCCGACAGCAACTCGTAGCAAAGTTCCCACGATTCTATTGACAACCTCAGTTTGTCTATCAATCTATGGATGACAAGATGTGCTGTACAATAGCTTGGTTCCCATTCGTCTCTATAATATCACCAAGAATATCACCTTAGATCGACAAAAATCACACTTCTTTAGATTGATGTGGAGTTGTTCAGCTTGGAGTTTTACAGACACTTTAAAGATGTTGGTGAGTCTTTAAGTTAGGACTATATACCAAGATGTCGTCAAAATAAATTACCACAAACTTCCCTAATAATTCTTGAAGCACATGATTCATTAGGCACATATATGTTCTTAGTACGTTGGATAGTCCAAACAGCATTACAAGCCATTCATATAATCCATAGCGCATTTTGAATGCGGTTTTCCACTTATCACCTTCGCACATTCGGATCTGATGGTATCTAGATTTGAGATCAATCTTGGAGAACACTCTTGCTCTACTTAATTCGTCTAACATGTCATCAAGCTTAGGTATGGGATACTTGTACTTAATGGTGATTTGATTGATTGCTCGGCTATCTACACATATCCTCTAACAACCATCTTTCTTCAGCACTAACAAAGCCAATACTGCACAAGGACTAAGGGACTCTTGCATATACCCCTTCTTCATTAACTCATCTACTTGCTTCTATAGCTTGATAGCCTGTTCAGGGTTCAGCCTATTGGTAGGTTTGTTTAACAGTATGACTCTTAACTGTAAGTCAATTATATGTTCGATACCTCGAATGGGAGGCAGACCTTCTGGTAACTCATCTGGGAATAGGTTAGCAAATTCTTCCAGTAATGTTTTCACCTCGATGGAACACTCCATCCCCTTAGACCTCATCTCTAGCATCCTTTGGACCAGTAGATAGGTTGGTCCTTCTAGCTCCATTTCTCTATTCAATTCGGCTTAGGTCATTATCAAAGCCTCTTTCTGCAGGATTCGATTAAGTTGGGACTACATGACCTTCACTTACTCGGTAGTCATAAGACTTAATTTCATCCTCCTACATTCATGCTCTACAAAATATGTATTCCTTCTTCCATCATATATAACTGCTCGATCAATCATCCATGGTTACCTAAGTAAAATATGGGATACACTCATAGGTAGCACATCACAGAGTACTTCATCTTAGTAATTGCCAATGTAAATCGGTACAGACACTTATCTGTTCACCTATAAGGCTCCTTTATCACTGAGCCAATTAAGCTTATAAGGCTTTAGGTGGGGCTCGATTGGTAATTTTAATTGCTAGACCATAAATGTAGAGGCTGCATTGGTACAACTCCCATTGTTAATGATCAACACACATAGGGACTCATTTACCTTACATCCAATATGGAAGAAATTATCCCTCTATTCATCTTTGGGTACAGGATTGACACTCATCGTCCTTCTCAACACTAGAATGGTCAACATAAAGTTGCCTTCCTCACCATAGCTATTCTATTCGAATACTGAGCAACCATGTCTCCAAAGTCTTAGCATTTGAACTTGATCTCGCTCGTCTTCTTCCCTGAACTTTGGCCCTTCTCAAACTTCCTCAGAGGTTCCTTCTCTTCTGCTCAAGTAGTCTGAGTAGATTAGATGTCAGCGACCTTAGTTAGTTCCGTTCGCAAGGGTCTGCTCAGAACATATTGGCCACTGCTAGGTTGGTTGACAAGTGGTCAGAATCTTCCTATTCAGTGCCTTTTTATCCTTTAGGTGGCTCAAATTACGTCATCAAGAGTTCCAATATCCAAGGTTTCTAAGACATCCCCAATCTCATACTTCAATCTACTAATGAACCAAGATTTAGTTCAATCCTCTGGCTCCATGACTTCACATTGGATCATTAACATTTGGAATTCCTTAACATAAGTGTCTACACTTGACCTTCCTTACCTCATCTCCTACAGTCTTTTGAAGGCACCTAGCAAATAATGGCTCAGCATAAACCTTCTCTACATAACCCTCTTCATTTTACCCTAACTCCTAATCTCTCATTCTCATTCCCTTCTTTGGGTGGCTTGGAAGTTCTTCTACCATAAGGCAACATAACCAGTGAACTCTAGCACGACGAGTCTAACCTTTGCATTATCGGGTATATCATAGCATTCAAACTATTTTTCAATTTATCTACCCAATTTAGGTAGTCCTCAACATCATTACTTTTAGAAAAACTTAGAATACACATCCTCAATCCTTCGACTCTAAGGCTCGTACATTTCTTTCTTCAGCCTCATAGTATTCCTCTACATTGTCATCTCCTTCTGCTTCTTCCTCAACCTCTTCAAGCGTTAGCATTTGTCAAGCATCCTTACTAATTCCTTCAACTTAGGGTAATCGAGCTAAGGTATCAACTTAGGCAAACTGACCATTGCCTTGCCTTTGCTGCTCATGTTCTCTAGTGGGGCTATTTCTAGCTCGTTACTTATCTTCTTGGATAACAGTCACCAAACTAGCTACCAAGTCGGTAAGCCTATCTAAGCGGTCACCCACTAACTAAGTTGTGAAGCTTTCTTCTTGCCTTTGGCCATATCGAGTACCACTTTCTTAGTTTCCTAAAGTCCCTTAAACACTTGAATATGACATTATTGGTTACCCTACAAAAATTGATGTCTAAAAATACCACTTGAAGTTTCGTTTGTGAATAACAACAAAAGATCAATAACTAATACTTCCAACACCACGATAACTACATAGTAAACAAACAAGTAACCACACTCTATTTTTATGTATCGGAAACAGAGGGAAACGATGCACAAAAGATCAATAACTAATACTTCCAACACCACGATAACTACATAGTAAACAAACAAGTAACCACACTCTATTTTTATGTATCAGAAACAAAGGGAAACGATGCACAAAACACCTCTCAACTACTAAACTTTGATGTTAACAATAGACTTTTAACATATGAGAATAATAAACCACCTAAAAAACATAACAACAGAATCCAGCTTCGAACGTAGCCAGGCTCTAATACCAAGATGATGTGGATTTCATGGATGAACATACGAACTCAATATCACATGTAACTAAGGGGTGGGTCCAGGCCATGAGATGACTCGAAAAGTAAATGATAGTTGAGGATAAGCAGGGGTTCCTGTGCACCAACGATAGATATGACACACTAACGCCTCATATGAGCTTAGGTTACACTTAATATGAAGCACTAGTATGGCTAAAAGTTACTTGCCACTAGTTCACGCTCAATGGGTTAGATAAGAGTAGCTCAAGAGTAACTAAAAGGACACTTAGCTCAAGACGGATTAAAAGTTTTGGGTATTCTCTATATATTCATCTCGCAGCTATTACAATATGCAAGTATTTATAGTACCTAATTAAGGTAAGTCCTAAATTATAGAAAATTACGAAGATAGATACCTACTAGCTAAGAAAAAGGAGAATAATTTATAGCGGAAGCATATAATCATACAAAAAGAATGTCCTTTCTCAAAAAGGATAATATAAATGTCAGAAAGGGATAGCATATGCAGTTTACTCAATCTGTAGTCCTCATGATACTGTTAACTGAGCAGGGATAGATCCCAATCAACTTAGGTTGGCGTTTAAAGTTCGGTAGCTTGAGTAGTTGGGATTGGAGTGGAGTTGATTCAGGGGCAACTCATTTGAAGGTTAGCTTTGGATGATTGACTCTTGACTAGTGTCAACTCGGCTTCAGCAATGGTGAGTGCTGCATCTTAATTCAAGGCTTAGAAGGGTGTATGGAGGAGTAGGCTCGGTGCATTAGCTGGTCACCTCGGCAGCTTCTTGGATAATGTAAAAAGTAAAGTAACTCCACAAATCGAACTAAGGTATGCACTATTCCTTAGCGCTTAACTCACCCTTGACAGCTTAGTGAACCATCTAAGCAAGCCTTAAGGTCTAGGAGAGTATGATTGGCCTTTGGTCCCTATTATTAGTCGTGCAAAGGGTGTTTCCCCTTAATGAGGTTATCCAGGGGGGTTAGGTTGATGGTGTTCCGACCTAAAAAGTAATGGATCCGTTCACCTTTTGAGGGCTAGAATTTAGTATGAGAGTAAAGGAAATGTAAAAATACACTGCACTCATGAGGAATGGAACTTTCATTGATATTTATGAAAAGATTTGCAAGGAATTTGTACATTAATCAAAATATGGCCTACGGTTATTAACGGTCCAAGTGCGTAGGATGAGCTTGCCATCCAATCTTTCCAATATGTATGCTTTATTCCCTAAGCTCTCTCTTACTCTAATAGGGTCTTCTTAATTGAGGGCCAACTTGCCTTGTCCTTCTCATGACCCTGTAGCTTTTAGCTTATAGCAAACCAAGTCACTAACCTTGAACTCTTTATGTTTGACCTTCTGATCATAGTATCTAGCTACTTAATGTTGCTAAATGATTACCCAAACTATAATGAGGTCTCTGATTTCTTCTATATTATCGAGCTAGCTTATAGTAGAGACTCGTTCAACATAGTATTGAAACTTTAAGTTTAGATGTTAGGAAGTTCCAGCTCGATGGAGAGGATTACTTTTAACCTAAATGCCAGTTGGAATGCGATCTCACTAGTGGAGGTGTAGTGTGTAGTCTTGTACCTCCATAAGATATTGGGTAGCTCATCTACCCAAACACCTTGAGCTTAGTCTTCCCTCTTGTTGAGGCTCTCAAGGATCATCTGATTAGTAAATTCAACTTGACCTCTCGATTAAGGGTGGGCTATTGATGTGAAGTGAGATGTGATGTAGTGTTTAGCGAAAAATTCTCTAAACTGAGGGTTGTCAAATTGATACCTATTGTCCATGATGAAGGCATAGGGGACCTCAAATCTAGAGAGGATATTATTTTGAATGAATGACTCAATAATCCTCTCAGTAATTTTGGCTATAGCCATGGCTTCAACCTTGACCTACTTAGTAAAGTAGTCAATGATTATAATGATGTATTACCGACCTCTCGAAGCCTTAAGGAAGGAATTGAGAATATCAATGCCCCACTGACTAAACAACCATGGATTGGTCAAGGGCTGGAGATTGGTGTTGGGTGTGTAACTAATTTGGTGCGTGCTTTTGGCATTAGAGGCACTTTTAAGCTATGGCCTTGGCATCCTACCTCATAGTAGGCTAGAAGTATCCGAGCCAAAGGGCTCGAATGTAGAGGGCTTGTAACTAGATGTGGTTGCTACACACTACAGCATGCTATTCTTCCATAACATGTAGCCATTCATTTACTCAAAGGCATTTAAGTAAGGGAAGGCTGCCTCCACCATGGTATAAGATGCCATTAATCAATGTATAGTTGATAGCATAGTACCTTAGCTTCTTTGCCTCTATCTTATCCTCCAGGACCATACTTTACTCTAAATAACTTTAGATAGGCCATTTAACTCAACTCTAATGGTGCTATCATAAGTTCTAAGACCTCAACCGAGCTCGAAGTTATGCTCTTTTCTAGTGAGCACTCAATAAAAATTTTCTTTTCCTTCATTACAAGCTTTTGTATCCTCATAGAGGCGAGCTTAGACAACCCTTTTACCATCGAGTTTTCGATTCAGGGCATCTTTGTGGTGGTCCACAAAGGAAACTCAGCTATGAGACTCCTTACATTCACCAAGTATCTTGCCATGGTGTCATTCCTAACCTCATTTCACCCTAAACTTGCTGGACGATGAGCATCAAGTTCGAGAAAACTTGTAGGTGCTCAAAGCCAATCTCCTTGGCTAGCTTGAGACCAGCTATTAGCACCTTGTATTCGGATTTATTATTGCTAGTATCAAAACCAAACTTAAGGGCATAAAAGGTGGTGATCTTGTGCAGTCTGGTAAGTACAAGGCCTACAACTCTACCTCCTGAGGTGGATGATCCTTCAACATAGAAAGTTTATATTGGTTTATCATCCCCTAGCAGTACTTCCTCCTCTCCTATGTATTCTACCACGAAGTCGATTAAGATTTGTGCATTGTAGGTCTTTCGTGGTTGATTTTGGATTCCGTATGCACTCAACTCCATCTCATACTTCACCATCCATTCAGATGCATTAGGCTTTTGTAGTAGTGTATGGAAATGCTAAACTGTAAGCACAATAATTTGGTGCACTTGGAAGTAATGCCTAAGTCGACATATCGAGATGACGACTGCTAAGGCAAATTTTTCTACCCTAGTATACTTGACTTTAGGCCTTCAGAGAATATGGTTAACATAATATACGGGCTTATGCTTTCTCCCTGTTGCTTTAACTAGCAAAGAGGAGAGTACCCGGTTACTAACGGCCAGGTACAAATACAAATCCTCCCCTGAAATAAGATTGGAGAGGATGGGAAGGTGTGGAAGGAAGTCCTGTTGCTCCTTGAAGGTTACCACACACTAGGGAGTCCATTCAAAACCCTTAGGATTCTTAAGGATTTTGAAGAACTCAAAGCATCTGTCCGTACTTTTAGAGATGAACATATTTAGTACTGCTATCATGCCGATGAGCTTTTATACGTCTTTTACCAAAGAGGGAGGCTTCATAACTCTAATTGTATATATCTTCTCAAAGTTAGCCTTGATTCCTCTTTGGAGGACTCGGAAGCTTAGGAATTCGCTAAAGCTGACCCTAAGCGTACTTCTAGGGGTTCAACTTCATAACATATTTTCTCATCTAGTCAATGGCTTCCTGTAAGTCCTTAACATGATCACCAAGCTCTTTACTCTTAACTATCGTTTCATTAATGTACACTTCCATCTTCTGCCTGAGCTAGGGCTTGAACAACTTAGTCACCATATACTAATATGTTACCCTAGCATTTTTAAGGTTGAAGGGAATGACAATGTAACATTACGTGTTGAAGTTGGTGACAAAGGAAGTATGGACTTCATCCATTGGGTCCATCTTGATTTGATTATAGCCCAAGAAAGCGTCCATGAAGTTGAGTAGAGCATGCCTAGATGTGAAATCGACCAGCTAATTGATCTTAAGGAGAGAGAAGCAATCTTTTGGGTAGATTATTGAGGTCAGAGTAATCAATGCACATCACCACTTCTTAAACTTTAGTGTACTTAGGAACTTAGTTATCACTAGAGCTTACCAAGGTAGAATTGAACTAAAATGGGTCCTTCGAGATTTCGAAAAAAATAGAGGGAAATAGTCCACAATCAAACAAGAGAAGTTGACATGAAGCTGCTCAGAGCATATGACTCACCAACGAACACAATATGACTTAACACCTCACTTGATTTGACGCACAAGTAGATGTTAAGGTCCATTCGCCACTAATCCTGAGCTACTCAGCAAGATTAGATAAGAGTATAAGGGGTATGGACTTAGAGAGGATTGTCTCATAAGAACAGAGTATTTAGTATTAAGATGCGAGTTATCTTCGGCTTACAAGAGAAAAAGACTATTTATAGTAAGTCCCTAAGGCAGCATTACAAATAAAGAAATTACAAAAAAAGTATGTACAAAAGGGAGATTCCTAGTACATATAAAAAGGGTAAAAAGGACAGCAAACCAAAAATGGAAAAGTAGTTAAATGTTAGATGAGGTGGACAGCTAGCAGTACAGCATTGGTCTTATACAAATATTCTTTAAGCATAGGAGGCAAGAAGGGTTAAAATGTTGCGGTACTAAAGGGGTCAGGACGAGAGAGATGATGGTATGCCGAGAGAAAACTACTCAGCCATTTAAGTGAGTCTCTGGTCACTCGATAAGTGATTCTCAGTAGTAGTTGGTTGGAGTACTTAGCAAGGGAATGGTCGGCATCATCACTATCGAGTGTACAGATCAACATATGACAATGTGGAGAGCTCAGGGAGTTCAACCAACTTTCTTCGATGTATAGTTTCTCGTCATCAGTAGGTTGCCTAGAGAAAATTTTTTAAGAAAGGGATTGGAAGCCTCGAAGGCATGTACGAGTAATGGGACCGTTGATCGGCAGTGCATCAATTTCCTAAGGTTGTTGAAGATTTTCCCTCAAATCTTGGCCTTTGTCATCAACAAGCACATATGGAGTTAAGTTGACGATGTTGAATGTGGTAGATGCATCGAAACCTTTAAGTAGCTCAATTTCGTAAACATTATCATTAAGGTGCCTCAGGATCCTATAGGGTCTATCCGTTCTGGGTAATAGTTTGTTCGTCTTCTTGCTAGGGAAATGTTCTTTGCTAAGATGGATCTAAACAAGGTCCCTAGGAGCATAAATGATTCATTTCCTTCTACACCTTCCCATTTCCTTCTATTAAGCTACAATTTTGGTCAATTGTTCAGCAATTTTTTGGTGGAACTTGTGAAATTTCTCAGCATGCTGCAGGCCGAATGGACTCTCCCCTTATGTAGACGGATTGTTAACTAAGTCTAAGGATAGGTTTGGGTTAAGTCCATAAACAACCTCAAATGGTGATGTTCTAGTGGAGCTGTGAGTTGAGCGATTGTAGGCAAATTCAATTATTGGTAGGCATAAATCCCAGTCATGAGAGTTCTTTCCAACAGTAGCGTATAGCAGACTACTGACGGTTTTGTTAACTATTTCAGTTTGGTCGTCTGTCTGAGGGTGGCAAGAGGTATAGGAGCTGAGTGCCGAGTTTCCTCCATAAGGTTTTCCAAAAGAAGCACATAAATTTCGAATCAATGTCAGATACAATACTTCTCAGCACAATTTCCTGCAGTCACACAATTTCCTGTAAAAAGAGGTTAGTGATGAATGAAGCATCATTAGTCCTATGGTAAGGAATGAAGTAGCCCATCTTGCTGAACTAATCAACTACTACCATGATCAAATTGTATCTTCTCAGCGTGTGGGGAAGGCCGAGCATGAAATCCATGCTTCTATTGATCCATTGCCACTTGAGAATTAGTAGGGGTGTGTATTCTTCATAAGGTTCTCTCCTCCCTTTAGCATACTTACACACCTGGCACCCCTTAAGTATTCTGTGCACATTCCTCATCATCCCAGGCTAATAAAAATGCTCCTTCAATATCTCAATCATTCTCTTTTCCCTAAAATGGCTAACCAAACCCCCGACATGAGCTTCTCGAACCAGTAGCTCCCTTGTAGAACTACTCGGCACGCACATCTACTTGCCCTTCATCAAGAACCCCTCACTCCACATTTGCCCTATCATTGCACTTAGCTACTAAAGGCCTAAAATGTAGGTCATGCTCATATTGATCAAGTGCCAAATCTAAGCACTTTAGCTTATAACGTCATGATGAGGGTATGATGACGAGAAAGTGCATCAACCATTGTATTGGTGCTTCCCTTCTTATACCTGATGACATAGTAAAAGGTCTCCAGGAACTTGACCCACTTGGCGTGACGTTAAGAAAGCTTCTACTACTCGTAAAGATGCTTGAGAGATTGATGCTCAGAGTAGATGATGGATTCTCTCAGCAATAGGTAATGCTGCCAGTTCTGGAGTATACGGATAAGGGCATAGAACTCCTTGTTATAGGCTGAGTAATTCAGGGCAGTACCTCGAAGTTCTTCGTTGAAGTAGGCAATGGGTCAACGCTCTTGCATAAGTACAGCACTAATGCCAACACCAAACGCATCGCACTAGAGTAGATGTCAACTTACACTTCACATCTTCAAAACTCCTCTAAGCCTTTTTTGTCCATTTAAACTCAACGTTCTTCTTAGTCAATTCAATCAATGGCGCAGTTATGGAGTTGAAGTTCCGAATAAATCTTCGATAGAACAAGGCTAAGCCATGGAAGCTCTTGACTTCAACTGCACTTGTCAACGTAGGCTACTCATTAATAGCCTTAACCTTTTCCTCATCAATGCAAACTTTACTTCCTAAAACAACATATCCGAAGAATACAACCTCGCTTTGATAGAACGTGCATTTCTTTAGGTTGCCAAATAATTTCTCGACATAGAGTATGTTAAACACCATCTCAAATGTTTGATATGAACAAGAAGTTCGACACTGTAGACTAGAATATCATTAAAATAAACCACAACGCATTTGCCTATCAATGCTCGAAGCATATGATTCATAAGTCGCATGAATGTACTCAATGTGTTAGTTAAACCAAATGGCATAACCATCCACTCAAATAGACCATCCTAAGTCTTAAAGGATGTTTTCCATTCATCTTTTGGTCTCATTCGTATTTGATGATAGCTACTCTTTAGATCTATTTTCGAAAAGATGTGTGCACCATACAACTCATTGAGCATGTCATCCAACCACGAGATCAGGTATCGATACTTAACAGTAATCTTATTGATGGCATCGCTGTCAATGCACATCCTCCATGATCCATCTTTCTTTTGTACTAGCACAACTAAGATGAAGCATGGGCTCATGCTCTTACAAACATATCCGTGATCCACCAACTCATGAACTTGCTTTTTTAGCTTGGCTACCTATTCAGGATTGAGTCTATAGGCGAGTCAATTTAGTAGGGCTGCTCCAGGTTGAAGATCGATGCAATGCTCAATTCCTTTCATAGGAGGTAATCCTTTCAGCATCTCAGATGGAAATAGGTCAGCAAATTCTTGAAGTAGTTGCAACACTTTGGCATGTAAGTTCTTGGTCTCTTTAACCTCTAGGAGTTTCCTAACCAAGAGGAGTACATAGTCCTTAAGTTTAATCTCTCACGCAAACTGAGCTTAGGAAATTACTAAGGACTTTCATTACAGAGATCTTACAACTTTTTCCTGGGCTTCTCGTACTTCCCTAGGACTCATTGGCATTAATATAACTTTTTTCCTATCCTTTTGAAACATGTAGGTGTTTCCATACCCATTGTGTAACACCCTTAAGTCAAATAGCTATGGTTGGCTAAGTAATATGTGGGATGCACACATGGGCAAGACGTTACATAGCACTTCATCCTTGTACCTATCACCAATAGTAATCGGCACTCTGACTTGCTCGGAAACGTGTAATCCTCCTCTCTCATTCAACCAGTGAATCTTGTATAGCTTGGGGTGTGGAAGAGTTGGCAATTTCATAGCCTTAACTACCCCTTGCACAATGACATTGGTACAACTCCCTCCACCAATGATCATAGCACATAGCTTGCCATTCACTCGGCAATTTGTATGAAAGAGGTTCCCTCTCTGCTTGTTCTCATTAGCCACAAAAGTACTAAGAGATCACTGAACAACAAAGCAATACTTGGCACCGCCCTCAAGGGATATCTTGGCTCCCAAATCTTCCTCAAATTCTTCCAACATCCGATCGGTTGCTACTTCTTCCTCTCCTCTCTTACACTTTCTACTTCAAATTAGGGCTTATCTCCCTTAATGGTCATGACTCGGTGGTTTAGACATTGACTAGCCACATGTCCATAGCTAATTCACTTAAAACATTTGATTTCTAGAGTTTTCCGTCCTGAGCTCTGACCCTAGTCTCTTTAGATCTTAGGTCCCTTGGTCTTGCTCTTACCTCGGCCCTTATCTGGTTTTTGGTCAGCATGTGACATCGACATTCGACTTCAGATCTATTTGATGCCCTATCACTGCCTGCTTTACTTAGCAGGCCATTCCTTCTCAGCATCATTGTTCTGTTACTCGACATTCGGCTAGCTTGATTCCACCGTTGCCTTTTAATTCTCTAAGCTACACAGATGGTTTTGTCCAAAGTTGTAAGGCTTTGCAATTCTATGATGTGACCAATCTTAGCTCAAAGTCTTGAGATGAACCATACTATAGTTCGGGTCTCAGGCTCGTCGACATCACATCGTATCACGAGCAACTGAAACTCTCAGACATAGTCGTCTACGTATTTGTTACCTTGCCTTAAGTCTTGGAGTAATTGGAAAGTGCCTTACTCATAGTATTCAAGAACAAACCTACTTTACAGAACATTCTTCATCTCGTTCCATGTTCGAACTTCACATTGGGCCCTTAGACGAACATTTTGTAGCTTCTTCCACCACATTACCGCATACCCAGAAAATTCAAAACCCAGCTACCCTAATGCAAACAACATCTTCGTAATTGTAGAAGTTAAATATCTTTTCTATCTTCTCTTCCTAGTCAAGGTAGTCATCAGCACTACTAGACCTGTTGTAGCTCAGAATTTGTACTTTAAGATGCTCAGCATCTCTTGGCACTCTGAACTCACACTCATCCATCACATCATACTAGTCTTCTTCCTTTTCATACTCTTCCACTTTGTCCAACTTTAACCTTCTTCTGGTGACTTTATTGGCATGTCGTGGTAGTGCTTGGTTCACAAGAAAGGCTTCTCGAGCTCACTCGTTCATCTACCTCCTTGGCCTATCTCTCATTTCTTAGCCCTGCTCAATAACTCTTTCATGTGGTCCAGCTTCTAAGACCTTGTTTACTGAGACAGCTAAGTTGACCACAATAGCAACAAGATCTTATATCTACTCATCAGTAGTATGTGGTGTTTATTAGCTAACTCGACTACAACCATGAGCATCACTCTCGATAACGTGAATCTCTCCCTATACTCGAAGGTTTGAAATTCTTACTACAAGCTTCAGTAAGGATACTTCACTCAAATGCTTTCTACACATAAATATCTCAAACAGCAGATACAGTAGACTAACACTACACATCTCTTGGTCTTATCCTCAAGCTCTAATAGCAGGAATATATGGTGTGCCTAAGAGTTCAATTATCACTAAGGCTTACCAAGGTAGAATTGAACTGAAATGGGTCCTTTAAGATATCGAAGAAAATTAGAGGGAAACAATCTACAATTGAACAAGAGTAGCCGACATAAAGCTGCTCAGAGGTCGTGACTCATCAATGAACATGACACGACTTGATACCTCATTTGATATGACGCACAAGTGGATGTCAAGGTCCACCCGTCACTAATCCTAAGCTATTCGACAAGATTAGATAAGGGTGTAAGGGTTAGGGACTTAGAGAGGATTGTCTCACAAGAATAAAGTATTTAATATTAAGATGTAAGTTATCTTCGGTTTACAAGAGAAAAGGACTATTTATTGTAAGTCCCTAGGGCAGTATTACAAATAAAGAAATTAAAAAAAGTATTTACAAAAAGGGGATTCTTAGTACATATGAAAAGGCTAAATCTGGGTTGGACTTTGGGTCGAGCGGCTGAGTCACACATAGCAGCTACTCAAGGACACACCTAAGGTGGATTTAAGCACCAAGTGAAGGATGACATTTTTACGTGAATCAAATTGGGCTTAGTGGGCTTTGGAGGAGTGCCGTGGCTTAATTTGGCCGTTTGATGATGGTTCAATTTAATGGCGATGATCGTAGTGGAGCTCAACTCGAGGTGGCTGTAGGAGTTCAAGGAAAGCTTGAGGTGGCTTCGTATGGCCATGTGCGATTGAATGAGAGGGTTTAGTCATTGTTAGGAGCGTGAATCCAGCCATTAAGGTTGTGTTAAGAGAAGGTAGAGCAATGAGGCCAGTATGGTTGGGGGGTGGATCGAGGAGACAATTGCTAAGGGGCTCGATATGTATATCGTTCATCAGGATCAGATTGGGTAGTGGTTGGGTTTCGAAAGTGGATGAGGGATAGAAGTCGGTGTTTTAAGTGTTTTCTATTCATGCGAGTGGATGAGGGTGTACAGCGGCTGTGCGTAGTGTTGCTGTTATGTTTATGGATGGTTGTTGGATGTTGCTTCAATGGTCAAGTGTATGGAGTATGGGAGAGAGCTGCATTGTTGTCACAATTAAATTGTGGGCTTCATGTTGTGGACGGAGCATCGGTGTTGGGTGTGTGGATGGCAGCAATGGGCGTAAATGTGTGCTAGTGTTAGGTTATGAGTATGGGGTTTAGAAGGTGAAGAGCATGGAGATGATACGTGTGAGGGAGGGGGGTTGGGGGTTAGAAGAAGGTAGGTGATTGATGGCTAAGTGTACTGTAGATGAGGGTCTTGGCCGATTAGAGAAAGGAACAATAGTTGATTGTAAGTGGATTTAGGTTAGGATTGGGTTATGGTAGGTATCGTGGTGATGCCATACATATTGTGATCGAGAGAGTGCCAACAATGTGCGTGGGTAAGTCATGTGTCTAAAGTTGGTTTTGAGAGAGAGAAAGGGGGAGTGGTCTAAAGTTGTTTATGTATTTGTGAGAGAGAGGTGGTCTAGGTTTTCCAAAATGAGTGAAGATGATCAAGAGAGAGTCAAATGGTGCGGTGGGTATGTAGTGTTTCGTAGGTGCGTAGACAATGGACAATGGCTATTAACAGGAGGCTGCTATTCTTGTGTGAGAAGGGGAGGGAAAGAAAAAGAAAGAGGATAAGGAGAAGGAAAGATGTGTTTTCAAGGCCCAATCACTAAGTGCCATATATCACGACCAAACACGTAGCCTAGTGATTTCTTGACATGTGGTAATGCGTTGTAAATTTTCAATTTTTCAATTTTTCTATTCTTATTTTTTGTAATCTCCTAAATTTCTTATTTTTTGTAGTCTTCTAAATTTTTCAATTTTTTTAATTTTTTTTTAATTTCTTATTTTTTTGGTTTTTCTTGAATTATATATTTTTTCTAAATTTTCTCTTTTTTTGTGTGTTTTTCCTAAATTAAGACTGTTTATCCTATTCTAAGAATTTAAAAAAATAAAGAGAGGGGCAAAAAATAAGGTATGTACAATTGCCCTTCTTTGTGGTGAAATTTGAGTAAAAATTTAGTGCAAAGACAAATGAGACACTATTTTTGCCCCAAGAATGCAATTTTTCCTAAGAAGCGCCTTAGCTATCTTAGGTTCGATCCACTAGGGATTTGGTGAATAGTGAAAATAGAGAGGAGGCACTCTAAGAGTTGGTCAAGAGATTGAAAGAGGAATTGAAGCTTGGTCATGCCTTTATGAGTTGACGAACAAAGGTAAACGGGTAAGCACTCTTTAAGCTAGTTAAGACCTTAAAGAGATGTTAAAGAGTTGGTTGTGCCTTTATGACCTAACTAACCAGGATGGCACTGATGAAGTGCTCCTTGAGTTAGCTAAAACTTTAAAGAGATGTTGAAGACTTCGTTGTGCCCCTATGAGTTGACTAACCAAGATGACATGAGTGAAGCACTCCTTGAGCTAGTTATGACCCCAAAGAGATGTTAAAGACTTAGTCGTACCCTTATGAGCTGACTAACTAAGATGACACGGGCGAAGTGCTCCTCGAGCTAGCTAAAACTCTGAAGAGATGTTGAAGACTTGGTCGTGCTCCTATAAGCTGACTAACCAATATGACATAGGCGAAGCGCTCCTTGAGCTTGTTATGACCTTAAAGAGATGTTGAAGACTTGGCCGTGCCCCCTATGAGTTGACTAACCAAGATGACATGGGCAAAGTGCTCCTTGAGCTAGCTAAGATCCTAAAGAGATTTTGAAGACATGGTTGTGTTATTATAAGCTGACTAACAAAGATGAAATGAGCGAAGTGCTCCTTGAGCTAGCTAAGACCCTAAAGAGAAACCTAGTAGTGCCCCACTAAGCTAACTCACCTAAGTAAAATGGGCGAAGCATTCCTCAAGCTGGCTACGACCCTTAACTTGGGATCAATTTAAGAAAAACCTAGAAGTGCTTCTCTAAGCTAACTATCATAGGTAAATGGGCAAAGCACTCATTGAGTTGGCTAAGACCTTAAATTAAAACCTAATAGTGCCCCATCAAGCTAACTAACCTAGGCGAGAGCATCTTTAGTAGACTAACAACCCTAAGTTAGAATTGATTTAGGATAACCTAGTCATGCTCTTTTAAGCTAGCTAACCTAGGTAGAAGCATTTTTAGGGGACCAACAACCTTAAACTATACTTGATTAGAGACAAACTTGGAAGTGCTCCTCTAAGTTGACTATCTTAAGCAAATGAGCAAAGCCCTCCTTGAGTTGGCTAAGATCCTAAATTGAAACCTGGTTATGCCCTACCAAGCTAACTAACATAGGCAGAAGCATCTCTCGAGGACTAACAACCCTAACTTGGCTTTGAATAAGTACCCTATGGACTCACTAAAAGGAATCGGTGATGAAGGGAGTACCCTATGGGCTCATTAAATGAAATTTGTACAGGGAAGTGTTCTATGGGCTCATACAATAAATTGGTGAAGAGAAGCGCCCAATGGGCTCACTAAAAGAAATTTGTGAAGAAAAGCATCCAATGGACTTGTTAAAAAGAATCCAATGAAGAGAAGCACCCTATGAGCTCGCTAAGAACTTGGTGAAGAAAAGCACCCTATGAGCTTGCCTAAGAGAATTGATGAAGAGAAGCACCCTATTGGCTCACTTAAGAGAAATTGTTGATGAAAGGAAGCGGTCTATAGGCTTGCTTGAGAGAAAATTGCTAAAGGAAAGCACCTTATGGGCTTGATGAAGGTAAATGCCCTATGGGCTCACTTTAAGAGAAAAATGGTAAAAGAAAACACCCTACGGGCTTGATGAAGAGAAGCGCCCTATAGGCTCACTAAATGAAATTTTTGAAGGGAAGAATCGTTTTATGGGCTCGCTTGAGAGAAATTAGTAAAGGAAAGTACCTTATGGGCTTGTTAAAAAGAATTTAATGAAGGAAAACGCCCTATGGGCTAGCTAAGAACTTAATGGAGAGAATGACCCCATGGGTTTGCTAAGAACTTGGTGGAAAGAATAGCCCTATGGGCTCGCTATAACTCTAAAAGAGATTGACGAAGGGAAGCACCCTACAGGCTGGTTGAGAGTAATTTATGAAGAGAAGTGCCCTATGAGCTCACTAAAAACTCTAAAGGGAATTGACGAAAGAGGGGGTAGTGCTTTGAAAGTCGGATAGAACCCTATATAAATGGGATAACACCCTAAAGGCTGGCTAAAATCCTAAAAAGAAGAAAAGTGTAAGTCAACACTCTAAGAGCTTACTAAAACCCTAAAAATGGAAGACGAGGCAGCATCCTAAAAGCTAGTTAGAATCCTAAAAAGAATAAAAGAGCAGGTCAGTGTCTAAGAGCTAGCTAAAACGCTAAAAATGGAAGATGGGACAACACCTTTGAGGCTACTTAAAACCCTAAAAAGATGGGATAACCCCCTAAAGGTTGGTTAGAACCTTAAAAAGAATAAAATAGTAACTCAACACTTTAAGAGCTAGCTAAAACCCTAAAAATGGAAGATAGGGTAGTACCCTAAAAGCTGGCTGGAACCCTGAAAAAAATAAAAGAGGGGTCAGCGCTCTAAGAGGTGGCTAGAACCTTAAAAATGAAAGATGGGGTAGCGTTCTAAAGGCTGGCTAGAACCCTAAAAAGAATAGAAAAAGGGATAATGCTCTAAGAGCTGGCTAGAATCTCAAAAATGAAAGACACGACAACACCCTAAAGGTTGGCTAGAACCCTGAAAAGAATAGAAAAGGGGATAGTGCTCTAAGAGCTGGATGGAATCTCAAAAATGAAAGACGGGACAGCACCTTAAAAGCTGGCTAGAACCCTGAAAAGAATAGAAGATGGGACAATGCTCTAAGATTTGGCTTAAATAGAGGGGATGACGCTTTAAGAGCTGGCTTAAACCTTAAAGAAATTTGATGAAGGATCAAAGAAGTAAAGTAAGGAAAGCAACCAGTTTGAAAAACTTCTTGACTTGGAAAAATATTTAGAGAGAAATTATTGAAAAATCATTTATGGAAATGGTATTAAGGATAGGCCCCTTGATTTGAAAAAGAATTAATGGACATTAAAAACTGCATTAAGGAAGAAAGATCTAGACTATTGTGGTCAATTTAAAAAAGTATGATCACATTGAAAAGGAAACGGATGACGTGAATTGAAAGCTTGGCTGCTTAAGCCAAAATGGATTTGAAAGATGGATAAAAAAAAAATTGTAACAAGCTTTTATTTTCTCTCCCTTCTCTGCTTTCTTCTTTCCTTTTTCTTTCCTTTCCTTTTTTTTTTTTGAAAGTTTGCCAATGAGTATAAATTCTTACTTAAGAAATAAGCTTATAACTGCCCCTATCCTTGGTAATTATGCGGGGTTTCTTAATGCCCCTGACCCTAGGGCTTTCTCATGGGGCTTTGTGATTTTAAACATTTTTTTCCTCAGGAAAAGGTAACCCATGATTAGTTTAGTCAAAGAGGGCTTTCTTGTTAGCTTTCGGTCTAGATTTTGCTCTTGACTACAATTCCAAAAATTATAGTCCATTTTGTAAGTGGCACGATTTAATTAATCCATTAGGTCTTATTTGGTTCAACATTATGAATTTAGGCTTATGGTCAAAGGGTTTCAAAAATGACTAATGAGGAAGCCTATTTTAAAGAGAAATACTTTTATTTATCTTAGGTGCACAAGTCAAAAACCTTAAGGAAAAATTAGATGCATGCTTACCTTAATTTCAAAACAATTTTTATTGAAGATAAATCATCTTTTAAGATTGGAAGAGCTTTTACTACATAAAGGTAGTATTATGGGTGGGAAGGCCTTGTGTGATTCAGCATAGGTAAGAGAGGCTTCAAATTGGATATAGAGATTTTGGGTTTCTAGGCCTTGGAATGTGATTCGAGGCCTTATGTGTTTGGGTCTATTTAGGCTTTGCCTCCCAGCCTTTTGATTTGATTTGGCTGCCCCTATTAGGATGTGATATATCCTTTAGGGCTTTTGTTTTGCACTTGGGCTTTATCTTTTGGCCTCTTTTCTTCTATATATGTATATATATATATATATATTCTCTCTTTTTAATTACTTTGCCCTATTATCTCTTGTTGTTCACTCTTTTCTTTTGACCCCAAGAGTAATTGTCTCTATTGCCAAGTTTTTACCTTTTAACCAATTCAAGGCCTTAAATCTATGGATTTCTAGTATATAGGGTTAAGTGAGATATGTATAATCTTGATATGGTTAAAAAGGAATTGACTCTTCTTCATTTCAAAGAGAAATAATTTATCAAGAACAAAATTTGTTTTTGAATTAACGTTACTTAAGCAAGCATAAACCAAATTTACATATCACTTTCAAAGTGGACCTCATTTAAGGAATAAGTCCAAAGTATCCTTACCATTAAATCGCTCAACTCTTAAAGTGTTTTAAGGGTTTATGTATAGGATATAGTTTGTCTCTTTTCATTTTAAACCTTTTTCTTTAAAAGTGAGTTACCAATTCATTAAGAAGGAGTCTATTTTTTATATTTGACCTATGGTAGAGATTGCCTTTTTCCCCAGTATTTGACTTTATTTTTTGGCTTAATTCATGATTGGACATAGCTTTCTAAATAGACCAGGGGTTTTGGCTTAGCTTGGTTAACTTTATGGGTAGAGGATTGTATTTAGGTCAACTACCTTAATGGGTCGTCGTTTATGTTTGAATCGTCTGCCTTAATGGGCTAAGTGGCTTATGTTTAGGTAGGTTGCCTGAATGGGCCCAAGGTTGGTGTTTAGATTGAATGAGCTAAGGGGCTAGTGTTTAGGTTAAATGGGCCAAGGGGCTCATGTTGGCTTCCTTAATAGGTTGAAGGGCCTCATGTAAGTTAGAAGCTAAATGTTTGGGCTAGCTACTTGAGTGGGCCAAAAGCCTAAGCTTAGGTTAGCTCCTTAAGTCCATAAAGATTTATAGCTGTAAATACCTCATTTTTGCTATTTTTAATTTTCGTTTTTTTTAGTTGAGTTAGGTTAAAAAATAAACAAAACAAAAAAAATAAGAAAATAATTAAAAAATTAAAATTAAAAAAATATAAAAAAGACAGAGTTGAGTAGTATTGTATCGAGTTAAGTTGAGCTATATTGTATTGAATTGAGTTGAGTCGAGTCATATTATATCGAGTCGAGTCGTATCATATTAAGTAAAGTCGAATCGTATCGGATCAAGTCGTATCATATCGAATCGAGTTGTATCACATCAAATCAAATAGAATTGAGTCAAGTCAAATTGTGTCGAACGGAATCGCATCGGATCGTTTAAGATCAAATCAGATAACAGTGCGTGATTAATTTAATAAATCATTAAGTTATTTGAGAGTTAGACTTTAATAAAATAATTTTAGCCTAATCTGGTTTAAAGTAGATTGTTATTTAATTTATATTGGACCAAAATAGACTTAGAATTTATTAGATAAGTTATTAGGCTATATCTAATTGGATCGGATCGGGCCTTGAAAAATTGAAAGCCTGAATTAAGTAAGGTTTTTAGAAGTTAGGTTAAATTTTCGAAAAATTGTAATTGTATCTTCTGTATCTTCGATACAAAAGATACGATTAAGGGTTTATAAATAGCACATAAATGAATGGACCGAAACACGTTTTTTTTTTTAATACACAATTCCCCAAACACGTTTCGCCACAATCCACAAAACACAACAAAGCCAAATACAGATCTTAATTAACGACCCTCCTTTCACCAAATTTCGAACTGATCAATTACAATTCACAAAGCAAGCAGTTGTCGAAGTCTAATTTCAATTCGAAGCCTCTGATGTCCCAAAAGTAGCTACATCCTCAATCCAGCAATTCTAATCAATACACCACATAATCTAGCAATTCTAATCCACAAAACCTCTTGATGCAATCCAAAGACACATTGAACCTCATCTATACGCCCATGACTGATGATCAACACATCAATTCCATACAAACCAAAACTTCAACTCTCCTAAATCCATAAGCCTGACACCAGCAGCTATCTCACTCCCTTAACTAATAGTGGCTGCACCGTTCACATCAACCAAAATCGAAGTTACACCTCTCCACTAATCCAACACTAGCAAATTCAAAGTCGATCCCTGACCGAGATAGCTCCAAATTCGATCATCTTCATACACGATAAATCAATACGTCAACAAATCACATCCTTAACACTGCCTTGTCCAAACCAACACACAATCAAGTCTACAACTGTACGCATACGGACACAACATCGATACGACGCGTACGATACATGATATACACATGCAAATTTTGAACAAGACTCATACGGACACAACATCGACACGACAATTGCACATGACTCAAATGGTTTAGGTAAAAAAATTTATTTTTTTTATTTAATAGTTATTTATTTTATTAGTTAGTTTTACTGTTTTTTTTTTTTTACTAATCTATTTTCATTTAAGTGTAGGTTTTCTTTTATTATTATTTTCATCTCATATATTTTTAGATAATTCCAATTTTCCATAAAATTTAGTTAAATTACGTTTTTAGTAAAATTGTGTTTTTGTTGAAAAATAAGCTTATCTTCAATGCATCTTGTAGTTTAAATTTAAAAAAAAATACGTATCTAATAGTTAGGATTTAGAAAAAATATGTATGAAGATACGTAACTAGATCATATCTTCAACATATTTTATAGTTAGGATTTAAAAAGAATATTTCTTTACATGTAGTGGTTTTAGAAATAAAAATCTTAACCGAAGTTTTTCAAAAAATATTTAGTTAGTTAGGGTTTTTTTTAATTCGAGAAAATTAGATTTTTTTAGGTTTTTTTAAATAATAAATTGATAAATAAACGTAAAATTGGCTTGGTTTTCGAAATAAAAAGAATCTACCTATTAAATATTTTATAAAAAGATAACTACAGCCGACTTAATCCTAACTAATAGATACGTAGGCACCTTTGGAGCAATCATATAAAAAAAAAAACGTTTTCCCTTTTTCTTAAAAATTCGTAATAAAAAAATAGTAAAAATCATTTTGGTTATCTTTTGCTTATTTATATATATTTTAGTAATTTTTTTTAGAAAATTATAAAATAAAGCTTATCAATTTTTTTTTTTAGTTTTTACATTGTGACTTAGTCTTAATAGATTAACTTTGGAACCTGCTTTTCTCTTATTTGATTTTCTAAAAATAATTTTTTTATTAGAATATCCATAGACTAGTGGTCAAATTAGGGTTTTTGCTCTTGAAAACTCTAATTTCATTTTTTACTAGTTGAACCAGTTAGCGACTCCAATTTTTTAAAATTTTCTAGAAAATATTTTCTTAATTTAATGTCCAGTAACTTATATTAAGCAGGCTGAGTTTAATATAAGTTAAATTAAGGAAACTAAACTAGGGCTCAACAGAATTGATGACTCCAATAGGGAAGCTTGGTGGGCTAATTATGTGAAAATTAAAAATTATTGATGGGCTTTGTGTTATTTTTCTTTAATTGTATTATAATTGTACTAATTGGTTTTTTAGTAATGTAGGTCGTAAAAAAAAAAAAAAGCCCGACTCAATGGGCCCTAATAAAGGATTAAGGGGAGTTCTTTTATTTAGTAATAATCATTTGTATATTTAGATGTGGTCAAACCTAGGCCACCTTAAGAACTTAGAACGAGCTACCATTGTGTAACTCTCAAGTCACTAGGGTCATTACTCCCGCTTAGCAGTGATAAGCTAGCCCATTCGGGCTTTAATGTAGCCCATTAAGCTTTTTTCCGAAAAGCCTTGGAGTTTCAGAGCTTGAGACATGTAGACTTTACCCTCTTGCATCATTCTTTTTGAAAAAAAGGGTAGTTATTTTTAAATGATAGGAAAAGCCCAATTTAATCTACAATCAATTTGATTTTTTTTCTTCTTAAAAAAAAAAAAAAAACCAATGACCTTTATATATAAGTATTTGAGCTTCATTTTTTTTTTAAATATAATTTTTAACCTACTTATATGTAAGGGAATTTCCCGACCACAGATTCATCATACTTTATATAATTTACTAATTACCGACCCTTATTGCATTGCATACGTATGTAGCATACTGCATTCTTTATTTTATTTTATTTTTTGTTGCCAATGCTCGTTTCATGTGAATATTTTATTTCCTGTACTATATGTGTTTTATTTTATCATCTCTTAATTAGTGAAAGGGTACGTAATTTCTAAAAAAATATTTTTGAAAAAGCTACAAAATTATTAATATCATATCTAACTTTATTGTAAATTTAGTGGTCTCGTTGTAAATAATCGCATCATTTCATTGTTTTTATGTAATTTAGATATGGAAAGTCAAGGTAGTGTCAATATAGAGTATGTCCATGAGGTCCAGTTGGATAAGTATTCCTTCCCCAATGCCATCTTCAGAAATTGGTTGAACCAGCTTCTGCCTACCAAGCAAGATCATATTCGTAAGAAGATTAGGTTGGTCATGTCCCTCATGTAAATTAAGCTCCATTGGCCTCTAATTCAAGCCCTTATCTATTACTGGGATTCGAATTTTGTAGCTTTCAATTTCCGCCCGCAAGCGTTGACACCCACTATAGAAGAATACTCGCAACTACTTAGTGCTCTCCCTCTTGAAGTAGGCATAATTATCCTAGATCTCAAAGTCCAACCTAAGAAAGCTCTCATGACCTTATTAGGAGTCAAAAAGTTAGCTCAGTGCCATTCTTATCTTCAAAGGGCAAGAAGTGTCTCAGTATCTTAAGATTAGTAGAGTGGTTTTCAAGCCTAAAAGCTTATCAGAGATATCATCAGATCTTTTGTAAGGGATATGAATCATGGGCCGGGAAGATGGTCAACGCCTTTATCGTAGTAGTGTTTGGGATAGTGCTATTTCCCATCAGATATGGTCAAGTCCATTATAAGGTAACTGAGTTAGTGACTCAATTCTTAGTCGATAAATCCTATATATCGGCGTTACTAGTAGAATAGTTTAGGGCACTCACCCACTTAAAGAAGCAAGGGCATGGGTACTTCACGGCTAACCCTATAATCCTTACCGTATGGCTTCTTAGTCACACTCAAGGGTATGGAGGGAATCTTCTTAGAGAGTCCTTGACTGAAAATATGAATTTAATTTACGACTTCACTTGCTACCCGAAGTAACCATATGAAGCTCTGTTTAATGGATGAGTGTTAGTCATTAGCAAGATGTAGCTAATAGATTTTATTCAGACAGCTAGATGGAGCCATTGCACTCAAGCTGTCTTAGGGTGTATCAATTGTGCAGAGGTTCCTCTTATCGATATTATAAGTTGTATAGGATATTTCTCGGCTTGTGTCACCAAACAGTTGGGTCTACTTCAAGAGATAGCCTATAGAGATTCTTTGGATGTCATTACAATGAGTTATCAAGATCCTTATCTACCCATGGCTACTCTAATTCAATGATTAGCAAAATTAATAAAGTTGTGGGAATGAAGAGAAGTCAAGAAGATAGTTAGCGTGGGAACTTTGGGGGGCAAAGTCAGAGAATACCAAGTGACCAAGCAATTCATCTATGATCAGTTAGAGAAAACTAGAAAGATGCGGTATGAAGCTCCAGACATATTCAAACATGAGCCTAAACCAGCATATCTTTCACCTACTGAGCAAGCCTACCAAGATACCATACGGGCTAAAGTTGAAACCCGGTTCTAAGAAAGTAAAAGAATCATTGAAGAGTTAAAGTTGGAGAATGAGAGATTGCTATAAGAAAATCAATTCTTGAAGAGCAAGATTTGAGAAAAGGGATGTTACTGTCTGAAGACTTATGAAAGAAGTTAATGAAGCTTATCCTAACCAAATCCATCGACTCCTGTAGATATAGGATTTGATTTTTTATTTTAGGAAAATTAGTTACGACTTTTCTTTGCTTTTCTTTTCTTTTAGTTTGTTGCATAAGTTGGATTTCATGATTATTAATAAATTTGCAGCTTTATTAAATGAAAATATTTAGTGATTGCGCAGTTTCTTGCTCATTATTATTTTTTTTTACTTGATGGTTGAATTTTAAATAAAAAGTGAAAAAAAAGAGAGTAAAAAATAGAAAAACAAAAACAAAATTTTAGTTTACAAAAAGTTCTAAAACTTGGGTTTTTGTTTAGGATTTCAAAGATAGCATCTAAGCGAGTAGACTCAGCTAGAAGCTCGACATTCACTCATTCTAAGGTAAGAATGTCAGCTCAGGATACTAGAAACATCAATCAAACCAAGCTTAACCCAAGAGTCGCAACCTTAAAGGAAAACATAAGCAAGATGGCTGAACAGATTTAGGCTCTTACTTGGGTTATTGGAATCCTTAATGACAAACAAAGATCCTAAGTTAACCCGAATCGGAATGCAAAAGTGACCCTTCCCCTTGAATTGGAAGATGAAGAATCAATTTGAATCGGTTCCTAATGCTGACATTTGGAGGAAGGAGATTAAGGAGAAACATCGAGAGATGGAAAGAAAGTTTATGCAGAAGTTAACCAAGAAAATGAAAACCCTAGAAATGGTTAATAGGTTTGAATAGATGGGGATGATCAACTTGTCGACATATGAAGATAATGATTTCCCGGAAAGATTTAAAGTGCCAGAATTCAAGAAATACAATAGGACCAACTGCCCGAAGCTCTACATTAGGTTGTACATAAAAAAAATGGGGAAATACATGAAGTACGACAGGGTAATGGTCCAGACCTTTTAAGACAACTTGATTAGGCCTACCTTTGGTATACCCAACTGGACTTGAATGAGATCGACACTTAAGAGAAGTTAGCATAGGCTTTCTACAACCAATATGAGTTCAACATCGAAGTAGCCTCATCTATGTGGGATCTAAATAATCTATAAAATAAGGCCAACAAAAGTTTTAAGGAATATGCTCAAAGATGGAGGGGAATGGCAGCTAGGGTGACTCCATCTTTAACAGAAAAGCACTTAACTTTCACTTTCATCAACACTCTTGGAAGTCCATATTACCAACATCTGGTTGGGCACTCCACCTCTAACTTTATAGAAAATGTGGCCTCAGGGTATCGAATTGAGGAAGCTATTGCTACTGGAAGGCTTCCTAATCTTGAAGCAGCTAAGAAGAAGACGCCTCTAATGAGATTTTTTAACAAAGCCAAGGAAGCTATTGTAAGTGTTGTCAATATAGGCAACCTTATCAGGCTTACTGCCTTAGTGGCCATGATAAGAAGATCTAATCCTCCGCCGAATCCGAGTCAAAACAATTACCCACAGAGAAGATAGTTTACTCATATTCTCATTCCTTTAAGCCAGGTTCTCACACAACTAAGGAAGGAGAATCTATTGACATTCAAAATACCCAAAGAGGGACAAAGATCAAGAAACTATAACCTAGAGCTCCGCTGTAATTATCATTTGGGGCAAGTGGAGCATTCTCCAAACCAGTATTGGAGACTTAGACATCAGATTTAGGATCTTATTGATGCAAAATTAGTTCAATTGGATTGCATTCAGACTCTCGCTCCTAAGGTAGGTAACAATTCTTTACCAGATCATGGACATTTAATCAACATGATCATTGTTGAAGTTTCTAAATTAGGGATTGATCTAGATAGTCTTCCCATTACTATTGACAAGATAGCTTGGAATTTCAGGAAGGCCAAATACTTACAAAATATGAATCGCAGAGATAGAACCTAGACCAAACAGGTAATATATCAATTATTGAAGGATGGGAAGATAAAGAAAGTTGATATTATGGCTATGACGATTCCAAAACCACGAAAGAGAAATACTTGAAAGGAGCTTAGAGAAAGGTATGAAGCCAGAGATCCAATGGTTGACACCCTAGGAGAACCGTCAAGGAAGTTTAAGTATTTAGTGGATTACACCAATTCACCCACTTATATACTGACGAACACCCGCTTATATGCTGACGAACCGCCCACTGGATGGGGCCTAGAATTTGAGGAGGAAGACAAGTTTATTGTAAAAGCCAAGAAGATAGCTGATATGATTAGAATGATTGGAGATGGACCTAAGTCATTGGTTTTTAGGTACTACAGGAAGACTAAGAAGGTTGAAGAATTAGGTAAGCCCAAGAAAATTGCTTTCAATGTCTCAATAACAATAGAGAATTACAAAGTAGCCCCTTTAGATTACCAAGCAGTGAATCAGACAACCAAGTCCTCATCACCTATGGTCGGTAGGCTTACACGCTTGGGGCAAGTTTATGACCAGAATGATGAAGCAAAGAGGAAGTCTAATATAGAAGAGGCTTCCCGAAAGATATTTGAAGATACGAATGATAAAGATTAGAATGTTGCCAAGAAGATAGTGAAAGCTAGTGAGTATAAGATTATGGATTAGCTAGCCATAATACCAGCCTAGATCTCTTTAATAGGCTTGCTGTTATCATCAAATGCATACTGGGAAGCATTAATCAAAATCTGAAAGTGCTTAAATGGATTTCTACTGACAAGTTGGGATTGGTGGTGAATTCGATATTTCCAATGGATCAAATTTTGTTTTTGCTAAATGAGTTAGGCGAAGAAGGAGACTAGTACACAAAGCCCCTTTTCATAGTGGTCAAGTGTACAGGGATAATAGTTGCTCAAGTATTAATAGATAATAGGTTTTCACTAAATGTATGTCCCTTAGCGACACTAAATTTACTTGGAGTAAATTCAATTGAGATAAAGCCCAGCTCGATTTCAGTAAAGGCATTTGATGGTTTAAAGAGCGAGATAATTGGAGAAATTAGGCTACAAGTCAAGATCGGTCCACAGATGTTTACTATTTCATTTCAAGTTCTGGATATACCACGAACTTTTAATCTTTTGTTGGTGATAAGGATCAATGGTAGTAAATAGTAATTCAAAATAGGTATTCGGGATTCCAAAAGAAAATAGATATGAAGAATATGAAGGTTTTGATGCCGAATGTGAACAGATATAACTCACCAAGACATAAATACAATCAAGGGTTTGAGCTCGAAATAGGGTTCAACATAACTCACAAACACTAAATGTTGCTTGGGATTCAAATGAGAGTTAGATATGATTCACTAACTTACTCAAATGAAAGGGTTTGCCACAATCTTGAGGACAAAATCGATAACAACACGGGGATGATTAAAGAGCTTGATTTACACTTGATAATCTAGCAATGCTAGCTCAGGAGTAGCCTTGCTAAAAAAAAAGGAAAGATTCCAAAATGCAGGAGTATACTTTCAATTTGATTTTGTATATATCGACGTCTTCCTTAATGTTTACAAATGTTGCTATTTATAGCAAGTCATAAACCTTAATGGCAAAACTTACAGGGTAAGTGGCCATGTAGTCACTCGGCATATCATGAAAGGAGTAATATCCAAACCGAACGAAGTTGGCAGTTGGATATGCGGATTCAGGAAGGAGTCTCCGAAGTCTTACAGTGTTTGGTTGAGACACCAGAAAGGTAGGCCAATAATTACTAATTCTTAGAATCAGTTAACATGAGTTTCTCAGTGCTATGCCAAGTGATTCTTTGGTCTCGAGTACTTTTCCTTGCGATTTCTCAACACCTTGGCTGATGACAGACTTAATGGCAAGTGTTTATTTTCCTTCCTCTCAACCTTCTAACTTCAACTCGGCCTTAATAAACATTGATAGGCCTCAACTTCAGATATGTCTGCTTCGGCTTAGATATGGTCAGAGGTTGATTCCCATCAGTTAGGAAGACCATAGATTCACTCAACAAGGGAAATTTCATCCAGTTTACATCATAAAGTGAAATTCATAACCAATGGGTAGTCGGTTACAATTCTGGAGGAGTAAGACTACAAGATTTACAAAGAGGTGGCCATTCCATATGTTGGGAATGAAGAATTGAAGGAGCCAAGGTTGTAGATTTTTTATGAAGTTGATATAATTAAAGAGTCAAGATAGGGGGTACGGAGCCTGATGGGAACTTAGCTACTAAACCTCAGACCCACAGCCAGGCCTAAGGACTAAAGGGACTAGCACATCGAATCCTTTTGTTCCAACCAACCCCTATCGAGGCCAAGTACTTCCTTGCCGAGTTACCCTTCATGCCGAACCGTATGACTAGCCATCTTTCTACAGTATGCTGAATTGAAGATTACTCACTAGTGCCTTAGCCAACCAACTACTCAGCATTTTCCTTGCCAAGAAGTCGAGAAAGAGAGGCTCTGGACTAACTAAGCCATTCCTGCTTAGATAAGCCATATGTTCGTACTTCTTGTCCGCATCTTCTAACGACCTCGCCAATATAGCATCACCACATATACAGTATCATGTATAGAATCTATTGGACCAATTATTGTTTTTCTTGTATATTCATTTTTACCCTTTTGTATCTTATATATTACTTCCTTAGCAAATATCCTTTTTGTCTTTTCCTTTTTAGCCAAGTTGCCCTAACTTATGGGTATAAATACTCATATACTTATAGTTGTAGATCATCAGATTATCTTCAATACACTTGAGTACTTTCTTCCTTGCGTAAACACTATTTTGTTTACTCCTGGCATCCTTCTTATCCTTTCCCTTATGCAAGATTAGGTGGTGAGTAACCTCATTGAACCAACTCGTGCGTCATATCGAATTGTATTGTGAGTCCTCGAAAGTTCTATTAGTGCGTCAAATCCTCTAGAGCTATTCGTAGGTTTTTCTTACAGTTTCATTTGTCATTTTTGCCATTTTCACACTTTCCCCATTAAACCTTTTTGAGCTTTTTACAAGCTTGAACCCATCCAGTGACCAGCCTTGTCTACTCTTGGTTGCAATCTGCAACATCTTGGTATTAGAGCAGAGGTTTTATGTGAACTATAGTTGGTTCTTCTTTAAGTTCTATTGTACTCTATTTTTGCATGTGTGAAACAAAGTAAGTTACTGTGTTCATTTGACTACTGTGTTGTTAACTTTTAATTTTCTGAGGTGTTTGTGTTTGAGCTTTGAATCTGTGAGAAAAAAATGACAGACCCAAGTATGAATGTTGGTAATAGCGATGACAGTGGAGTTATCCACTGTAAATGGCAATCTAAAGGAACCCCTAGAAGCATTAATGAGAGACTTGATGAGGTAGCTAACCTATTAGTAGATTTGACCTAAGCTGTTCATGCGTTATCTTGCCAACCCACTAAGGTTGCACAACACACTCCATAAGCTACTAAACCTAATAGAGGTTAGAACCCAGCTCAAATCGTTCAAGGTGGAAGAAATGGCGAACGAGTAAGGCGAAGGATAAACATAAGAAAGCTTGATGAAGAGGAAGAAGAGGAGTATTTTGAAGAAGAGCGTGTATGAGACCCCAAAGCATTCAATCATGTAAAGCTTCAGATTCAAGTTTCAATGGATTTGGGAATGTTGATGAATACCTGGAGTGGGAAGAGAAGGTGGAGTGTGTGTTTAATTACTATCAGTATGAAGACTACGAGAAAATGCTACTATATATTGGAAGAATTTTTAGGCTATAAGGAGATAAGAAGGCTACCAAGAGATTAATACTTGGCCTGAGATGAAAAGAGTACTTAGAAATTGATTCATGCCGGAAACTTATCTTCAAGATACTTTCACTCGGCTTCAGGAGCTGAAACAAAGAGGCTGAACTATTGACGAATATATTCAAGAATTTGAAATGCTCATGATCCGTTGCGAAGTGGAGGGACCATTAGCTCAAATAGTCTCAAGATTCATTACTAGGTTAAGAGGAGACATTCGAAACATTATGGAGCTCCAACGATTTGACATAATGGATGAAGCTATTAGGATTACCCAATGAATAGAGCGATAAAGAAGAAGCTAAGTACTGGCGAGGATGCAGACTAGCTAACCAGGATAGGTAAGTCATCGAACTCTGCCAAGTAACGAGCCAAGTAGAAAGGTCAATGTAAGAGCTTAACAGAAGGGCCGACCTGATGGTAAAGTGCCGACCCGAACTTATGAGAAGGGGTAAGGGTCTGACAGGAAGATAAGCCAGATCAAGTGCTTCAAGTGCTATGGGTTCGGACATATAGTTGCTCAATGCCCGAATCAACAAATAATGGTCATCAAGGGAGACATCCCGAAGCTAGAAGTAGAGAGTAAGGATGAAGAACTCGAGGAAGAGAAGGTTCCTGCCGAGAAAGAGCTGATTAAGGAGGACGTGTTTGCTGAGGACTTGGATTAGTTACTCATGGTTGTCTGACGCACTATGAATATGGAACCCTCACAAGAAGATGAGCAAAGAGAAAATTTGTTTCATACAACCTACAAGGTAAATGATCAAGTGTGTGCTCTCATCATGGATAGTGGAAGTTGCAACAATGTAGCATCAACCGATCTTATCTCAAAACTAAACTTGCTGACTGTTGCGTACTCGAAGCCATATAAGTTGCACTGGTTAAGTAAGAAAGGAGCATTACATGTCAATCGACAAATACAACGGCCGATCACCATTAGGAACTACTTTAACCAGATTCTCTATGACGTTCTACCCATGTGTGCTTCCCACATATTACTAAATAGGCTGTGGTTATTTGATAGGAGAGTTATCCATGATTGCTTTAGGAATACATACAAGTTCGAGAAGGATGACCAGGAGATTACACTAAACCCAAAGCCACCAAGAGAAGTTCACAAGTTGTAGACGAAACTTACTCGTAGATCGAAGAAGGCTCTAGTAATGAGTAGAGCCGAGCTTCAAGAGGTCATCAAAGCAGGCAAGTTGACCTTTATGTTGGTGAGGCAACTTTTGGAAATAAAGGAGCAGGGTGAACTACCCTAGGAGGTCAAGGAGTCACTAGATGAGTATGTCGACTTGTTCTTGGAACAGCTACTTAAGGGGTTGCCCCCAGCTCGAGTCATCAAGTACTACATTGACCTAGTACCCAGTGTTGCATTACCGAATAAGCCAGCTTATCGAAGGAATCCCGAGTAGGCTTTTGAACTCCAACTCCAAGTCAATGAACTGCTAGAGAGAAGGTATGTCTGAGAAAGTCTCTGCCCCTGTACTATGCCTACACTTCTAGTACTGAAGAAGGATTGGACCTGGCAAATGTGTGTAGACAGCCAAGCTATGAACAAGATCGTGATAAAATACAGGTATCTGATCCTGAGGCTAGAAGACATGTTGGATTAACTGAGTGAAGCTAAGATTTTCAGTAAGATTAATCTTAAATTTGGCTAACATCAAATCCACGTGAAACTAGGGGACGAGTGGAAAACTGCGTTCAAAACTCGACATGGACTATGTGAATAGATGGTAATGCCCTTCAACTTATCGAATGCCTCGAGCACTTTCCTAAGACTAATGAACCATGTATTGAGACATCTCATAGGGAAGTGTATCATGGTGTACTTTGATGACATCCTTGTCCACAATGCCAACATGCCGAGTTATTGTGAGCATCTCAAAGTAGTTCTGGATATCCTCTGTGCTAAGAGACCGTTCAGTAATCTAAAGAAATGTTGCTTTTGCTAGGAGGAAATGGTATTCTTAGGCTATGTAGTTAGTAGAGGAGGCTTGTGAGTTGATGATGAAAAGATCTTAGCAATTTTCAAGTGGCTAACTCCTACTACTTGTCCCAACGTTAGAAGTTTCTACGGACTAGCTTCATTCTATAAGCGATTCATCAGGAATTTTAGCACCCTTGTCGCACCACTTACCAAGTTTACAAAGAAGAACACTGATTTCCAATAGGGAGAAAGGGAAGAGAGTAGTTTTGTTGAAATAAAAGAAAAATTGACCTTTGCTCTGGTGTTAGTGCTACTTGACTTCAACAAAATTTTTGAGCTGGAATGTGACGCGTCAGGCATTGGAATAAGCACTGTGCTAATGTAGGAAGACTGACCAATTACCTTCTATAGTGAAAAGCTTCGAGGACCCCAGTTAAATTATTTTATATATGACAAAGAACTTTTGGCATTGATTAGAGCATTCCAAGTATGGTTGTATTATTTACTACCGAGAGAATTTGTCATATACAATGACCATGAATCACTAAGGTACCTTCAAAGTTAAACCAAGTTGTCAAAGCAGCCGGCAAGATGGGTTGAATTCCTTGAAGGATTCAATTTTGTAATAAAGTACAAGCAAGGAAAGAGCAACGTAGTTGTAGATGCTCTTTCAAGAAGATATGCGCTTTTATCAAAACTATAGACCAGGCTGTTTAGGTTTGCAAGTATCTAAGAATAATACTTCGAGGATCCAGACTTTAGACCTATAATTTCATGATGCATTGATGGAAGGACGGTGGAAAAGTATCATGTGGAAGATAGCTACTTGTTTCAAGGTGGAAAATTATGCATGTTGACTTGTTCCCTAAGGGGGCTGCTAATCAAGGAAGCTTATAATAGAAGATTCTTCAGACATTTTGGAGAAAAGAGGACCTATGAACTATTGAATAGCTGATTCTTTTAGCCAAGAATTAGAAGAGATGTGCTAAGCTGAGCAAGGGAGGGAAATGCCCTTACCTGTTCCGATGAGGCCATTGACTGAACTAAGCATGGACTTTGTTCTTCGACTATCGCAAACGGTTCAAGGCAAAAATTCTATAATGGTCGTTGTGGATAGGTTCAATAAGATAGCATACTTCATGCCTATGAAAAAACTAACGATGCTTTGGCTATTACTTCTCTCTTCTTGTAAAAGATCGTGCGGATATACGGCGTATCGAGAAGTGTAGTCTCCGATAAAGACCTAAAGTTCTTAAGCTATTTCTAGAGAATCTTATGGCGTCGGTTGGGAACTAAACTACTCTTCAGTACCTTATGTCACCCCTAAACTAACGACCAAACAGAGGTAGTTAATTGTACTTTAAGATCATTGCTCCAAGCTGTAATATGAAAGAACTTGGCTAATTAGGACGTTTGCTTACCAGTGGTCGAGTTTGCCTACAATTGAATAGTACATAATACCACTAAGTAGACTCTCTTCAAGGTAATCTATGGGTTCAACCCTAAGTTGCCCTTCAACCACACCCCTATACTAATACCCGCGCAAGAGGACCCTGATGCATTGACCAGAGCACAATCCCTTCAGCACATCTATAATAAGGTCACTCGGTACATTAATCAAGCTGCTAGAAGAATGCAAGAAAAGACTAAGGGTAGAATAGCTAAACAATTTCAACTAGGAGACTTGGTGTGGTTGCATCTTAGTAAGGAACGGTTCTCGAACAAGAAGAGGAACAAACTATCTACAAGAGTGAAAGGACCTTTCAAAATCCTCCAGAAGATCAATGATAATGCCTATAGATTAGAATTGCCCGAAGACTATGGGGTTTCTGATGCATTCAACATTGCCGACCTCAATCCATATCACCTTAACAGGAATTGAGCAAACACCATTCGAATTTGATCCTAAATCTAAAACAACCCGAAAGGAATGAAGGGAATCAGGCTACCAAACCTCTGACTTGCAACCAAGCCTAAGGACTAGAGGGACTGACATGTCGAATCCTTCTATTCCAACCGACTCTTGTCGAGGCTAAGTATTTCCTTGTTGAGTCACTCTTCATGTTGAGCCATATGACTGTCTATCTTTCTACAATGTACCGAATTGAAGATTACTCACTAACGTTTAAGCTGACCAATTACTCGGCATCTTCTTCGCTGAAAAGTTGAGAAAGAGAGACTCTGGACTGACTAAGTCATCCCTGCTTGAACAAGTCATCTGTCTATACTTTTTGTTCACATCTTCTAATGACCTCACCAATGTAGCATCGCCACGTATACAGTATCATGTATAGAATCAATTGGACCAATGATTATTTTTCTTATATATACATTTTTACCTTTTTGTATTTTCCTTTTTAAGTAAGTTATCTTAACTTATGGGTATAAATACTTTTGTACTTATAGCTATAGATCATCAGATTATCTTCAATACACTTGAGTACTTTCTTCTTTGCGTAAACACTGTTTTGTTTACTCTCGGCATCACTCTTATCCTTTCCTTTAAGCAAGGTTAGGTGGTAAGTAACCTTATTGGATCAATTCATGCATTATATCAAATTGTGCCGTAAATCCTCAGAAGTTCCATTGATATGTCATATCCTCTAGAGCTGTTTGTAGGTTTTGCTTACTGTTTCATTCATCATTTTTGCCCTTTTCGCACTTTCCCCATTAACCCTTTTCGAGCGTTCTATAAGCGTTGACCCATCCAAAGACCAGCCTTATCTGTTCTTGGTCACAGTCTACAATAGGGTCACTCAGAACAACCTAAGCAGTATATTCGAACGTTTGAGCTTGGGTATGAGCCTACTAAAGATAACATCCAAGAAATGAAGGCCAAAACCAGAGGTAAGAGAAGAGATTAGCTGTACAATGCTTACATGGACTTTACAAATATTCGTCAGACATTCCCAGCACCAGCTGGTGTTCAAGAACCTGAAGTAGCTAATGATAAGGATCAACGGCAATGGATGATAATCCAAAATGGGTATTCTAGATTACAAAAAAAATGGGTACGAAGAATAGGAAGGATTAGATGGAGAATGTGAATGGATGTAACTCACTCAGACATAAACACAATCAAGGGTTTAAGCTTGAAATAGGGTTCAATAAAACTAACGAACACTAAATGTCACTCAGGATTCAAATAAGAGTTAGATACAACTCACTAGCTTGCTCAAATGAAGGGGTTTACCACAATCTTGAGGACAAGATCGATAAGAATATGGGGAGGATTAAAGAGTTTGATCTACACTTGATAATCTGGCAATGCTAGCTCAAGAGTAACCTTGTTAAAAAAAAAAAAGGAAAGATTCCAAAACACAGGAATATACTTTTAGTTTGATTTTATATATATTGACGTCTTCCTTAATGTTTATAGATGTTCCTATTTACAGCAAATCCTAAACCCTAGTGGCAAAACTATAAATAATGTACAAGGCCTTAAACCCTAAAGAATTGGGCCTATAAATAAAATAAAGAAAAACAAGTACAAGAACACAAAATCTGTGTTTCATAAGGGAAGTCGGCATGCAATCACTCGGCATGTCCTAAAAGGAGTAGTATCTGAACCGAACAGGGTCAACAATTGGATGTACCGATTCGAGAAGAAGTCCCCAAAGTCTTTCAATGTTTAACTGAGACATCCTTAAATCAGTTAGTATGAGTCTCTTGGTGTTGTGTTGAGTGATTCTTTAGTCTTGAGTACTCGGCCTTACGGTTTCTCGGCACCTCAGCTAACAATAGACTTGATGCAGAGTATTTATTTTCCTTCCTTTCGTCCTTCTGGCTTTAACTCGGCCTCGGCAAGCATTGATAGGTCTTAGCTTTGAACAAGTCTACCTTGGTTTAGATATAGTCAGAGGCTGATTCCCATCATTACCGTGGGTTTGAAAGGAAATTGTCCTTGACGTTAAGTGTTAAGCATGAACCGGGATGCTGAATAAGCTCCTTCTCCCTTTTCACTTTACCATGGGTGCCAAGTGTTTCTGGATTTCCTCAATGCTCATTGGGGTTAAGGGATAGCTCTTCCCATCCTTCTGAACAGTGTAAGTGTTGAGGAATCTGTCATGGATCACTTTCCAATTAAACTCCCATAATCGACTAAGAAGTAGATTTGTAGCATTCATAGGCACTACATCAAAGTCGATCTCATCCTTGTATTATCCAGCCTTGAATGCTATTCGCACTCTTTTATGCACATAGACCATACCCTTATTATTAAACCATTTCAACCCATAAGGTCGGGCGTGTGAGTAGCTCAGCAATTTCATCCTTTCTACTAACTCAGCAAAAACAATCATGGTGTAGCTACCTCCATCGACAACCAGGGAATAGGTCTTCCCATTCACTAGGCACCGCATGTGAAATAAATTTTCTCTTTGTCCGGGATCTACCTTCTTGTTGGCTTGTTGGCTCATCAAGGATAATATTTCATCTAGATTTTCAACATAGACATCTCCTTTGATTAATTCGTCTTCTAAGCTCTTATCACTCTGACTCTCTACTTGAGTGTTAGGTCCTTCACCTTTCAAGACCATAACCTTCTTATTTAGACAATGAGAAGCAATGTATTCGTAGCCTAAACACTTAAAGCACTTCACTTCTCAAGCCTTGTTGCTGGGTGCCTTCTCTTTCTCGATAATCTTTTTCCCGGCATGGACTGATTGGCTAAGACTGATCGGCTAAGCTCCCCTTTTTTTATCTTCTTTTCTTGCCTTCTCTTAGCATACTTCTCTGGCTCAGGGCTGCCTTGTTGAGGTCAACTACTTGGCCTCTGATGCCTTCTCCTCCTCTGTCTCACTATTCTCGATGCTAAATTGATTAGCTCGTCCGGAGAGTTGAACAGATGCAATTTAAATATGTTCACAATATCATCTCAAAGTTCATTCAGGAATCGAGAAATGGTGGGGTCTTGTGGCTCGGCAATCTCACATTTGGTCATCAAGGTCTCAAACTCTTGCAAATACTCTTCAACATTATTTCGACCTTATCTCAAGTATTGAAAAGCATGGAGCATCTCCTGCTTGAAATAAGTCGGCACAAAGCGTTGGTTCATCAATCTTTTCATGAGCCTCTAAGTTCTAATTAACTCCTCTCCTTTGACATCTTGCTTAGCAACTAGCTTATCCCACTAAAGGCTTACATATTCAACAAGAGATAATGAAACCAACTTAACCTTTCTTCATTCATCACACTCGTAGCACTTGAACAACTTCTCAACTTAAGGAATCCCGTCAAGGAACTCTCTAAGTCGGCTATTTCCACTAAAGGTCGGCAACTTAAGCTTTATATTGTCAAGTCCTCGACTAAGTGCTCGAGGTTCATCCCTTGCATTCTGAATTGGTTGATTCACTTCAGTTCAGCTACTTCTGTTAAACTTCTGCTCAGCCATTTCTCTTCTCAACCTTGGTTCTCTTTTTTGGGCTCCTTGGTTCAACTTGGAGTCAATACTCTTGTCATTACCTCTTCTTAGCATTAGATGGTATTCTCTTCTTCTCAGCTCGACAACTCTTCTCAACTGTCACTTACCATTGTCAAGTTCATTAGAACCACTTCTACTAGTGGGTATTTGCTCCCTTCTTTCCACTTAGCCATCATGTCTACAGCCTCTAACTAATCTGGTGAGTTCTTGGATAAAGTCAGTAAGATTTTGAATCTGATATTTTAAATTATCAACAAATCTCCTCAAGCTTCCACGAAGATTATCACTAGTGTTGTTGACACTATCCTTCAACATTCTTATTCGTACAATTATCAATACGTCTCCTCAAGCTTCCGCGAGGACTATCACTAGTGTTGTTGATACTATCCTTCGACATTTTTGTTCGTACAGTAATTTTCTAGAAAAATCAAACAAACAACAAAACACAATTACAGTAACCCAAAAACAACCACTACTTGACTTCCATAGCTACCACTATTGACAAATACTTTCACAACAACTAGAATCAACTATTGAAATTAATATTACAGAACTCAACTGCAACACAATACCACAGCTACTAAAAACACGAACAACACACTAACTACGGAACAATGATTATAAAAAATGTTCAAACCACGAATCAACTTTGAAGAACACAAGCACATGTGTCTCCCTAAAGCTCTAATACCAAGATGATAAGGATCAACGGTAGTAGACAGCAATCTAGAATTGGTATTCAGGATTCCAAAAGAAAATGGGAAGAACAAGAAGGTTTTTATGGCAAATGTGAATGGATATAACTCATCAAGACACAAACATAATAAGGGGTTTGAGCTCAAAATAGGGTTCGATACAACTCATGAGCACTAAATATCACTTGGAATTCAAATGAGAGTTAGATACAACTCACTAACTTGCTCAAATGAAGAGGTTCACCACAATCTTGAGGACAAGATCAATAAGAGCACGGGGATGATTAAAGAGTTTGATTTACACTTGATAATCTAGTAATGCTAGCTCAAGAGTAGTCTTGCTTAAAAAAAAAAAAAAAGAGGAAAGATTCCAAAACGTAAGAATATCCTTTCAGTTTGATTTTGTATATATTGACGTCTTCCTTGATGTTTATAAATGCTGCTATTTATAGCAAGTCCTAAGCCTCAGTGGCAAAACTGTAAATAATGTGCAAAGCCTTAAACCCTAAAGAATTAGGCCTATAAATAAAATAAAGGAAAATAAGTAGAAGAATACAAAACTGTGTGTTTTACAAGGGAAGTCGGCATGCTGTCACTTGGCATTTCCTAGAAAGAGTAATATCCAAACCGGACAGGGTTAGCAATTGGATGTACGAATTCAAGAAAGAGTCCCCAAAGTCTTGCAGTATTTTGCTAAGACATTAGAAAGGACAACCCATAATTGTCGATTCCTACAATTAGTTGGCACGAGTCTCTTGGTGCTATGCCGAGTGATTTTTTAGTCTCAAGTACTTAGCCTTATGGTTTCATGGCACCTCGGCTGACGATAGACATGATGTCAAGTGTTTATTTTCCTTCCTTTTGTCCTTCTAGCTATAGCTCAGCATCAGTAAGCATTGATAGGTCTCGGCTTCGGATAGGTTTACCTCATCTTGGATATGGCCGAAGGCTGATTCCCATCATCTAGTTTAACTAAGGCCTTAGCTCTGCAATGCAGCATTAGTCTAAACAAGAAGAAATACATTGGCGTACTAGTTTCCTTATGCAACTGGTTTTCCGTTCCTATTAATAAGTCTCTTTAGAAAAGCAATATTAGATTAATTAGGAGCATTAGATCTCATAATTAGTCAAATTAGTTAAGCCCTTTTCTTTCAGACAATTTGAATTCATTCAATAAAATTTGTTCCTTTCTTTCTATCGATTCTTCCTTGTTATTTATTCGTTGTCTTTTTCTTTTTCCTTTACTCTTCAAATCCAATAAAAATGATTAACATAATGAATATCTCGTACATGTGAACAATGAAAGTACCAATATCACCTCTGGCCTTGCTAAGTCAGACGTCGAAGATGATATTGAGACTCCAAGTGAAATACAAGAGAGTTGGCATCGATATGAATAGGGAAGAGTGATTATTGATGAACCAATAGTTGTGATTAATTTGGGGATCGAAGAAAATCCGCAAAACTTGAAAATTGGCGCTAATTTAGCTAATGATCAGAAACAGGAGTTGTCACGATTGTTATCCAAGTATTTAGACATATTCGCTTAGTCTTATGAAGATATGCCCGGGTTAGATTCATTTATCATAATTCACAAATTACTAACAAGGGAAGAAATTAAACTAGAAAGACAAAAGCTTAGGTAATTTAGGCCATATTTCCTCTTCAAAATAAAAGAAGAAGTGAAGAAATTGCTAGAAGTCGGGTTCATAGAAGTGTTGGATTACCCCGAATGGGTGGCAAATGTGGTGCTAGTGTTGAAGAAAAATGGGAAAGTTAGGGTCTATAGAGATTTCCATGATTTAAACCAAGCAACACCAAATGATAACTTTCCTTTGCTGCATATTGATGTATTGGTGGACAACACTGTTGGAAATCATCTTTTCTCATTTATGGATTGTTTCTTGGGGTGTAATCAAATCAAGATGGTAGAAGAGGATAAAATCTAAACTACCTTCATTACCACTTGGGGAGAGTTTTGTTATCGAGTGATGCCTTTCAAGTTAACGAACGCTGGGGCAACTTATCAGTGTGCTATGGTAGCTTTGTTCCATGACATGATGCATCAGGAAATAGACGTTTATGTAGATGATATGATCGCTAAATCCAAGAAGAATGAAAATCATGTGGATATTTTACGTAAGCTATTCGAGCACTTAAGGAAGTTTCAACTGAAGCTGAACCCCAAAAAGTGCACCTTTGGAGTAACCTCAGGCAAATTTTTGAGTTTGTAGTTAGTAGAAAAGGAATTGAAGTGGACCCAAATAAAGTCAAGGCAATCGTAAACATGCCCGCGCTAAGGACTATAAAAGAAGTTTAAGGACTGTTAGGGAGGTTGAATTACATTACTTGGTTTGTATTGTAGTTAACCGATAAATGCAAGCCGTTATTCAAACTTTTGAGGAAGAATGCAACGATAGAATGGGATGAAGAATATAGGTAAGCATTTGCTAAAGTTAAGGAATATTTCATGCATCCTCTAGTACTGGTCACTCCTATACCGAGAAGGCCATTGATTTTCTACTTGATGATTCTTCTTGAATCGATGGGGTGTATGCTGAGGCAAAGAGAAAAAATAGGAAGAAAAGAGCATCATATATACTACCTAAGCAAGAAGTTCATAGAAGGTGAGCAAAAATACTCAGAGGTGGAAAGAACATGTTATGCCTTAGTGTGGGTGATGTACAGGCTTAGGTAATACACTCTCTATTATTCAATAGAGTTGTTGACAAAACATGACCATTGAGGTATTTAGAAGAAAAGCCAGCATTGATTAGAAGAATATTGAAGTGACAGATGCTATTCTTTAAGTTTGATATCAAGTATGTAAGTCAAAGTTCATTCAAAGGGCAGGCGATGGCTGATCAATTGGAAAAATACCCATTAGATGAAGATGATGGTTTAGAAGCACAATTTCCTAGGTAGTACACTCTCTATTATTCAACAGAGTTGTTGACAAAACATGACCATTGAGGTATTTAGAAGAAAAGCCAGCATTGATTAGAAGAATATCGAAGTGACAGATGCTATTCTTTAAGTTTGATATCAAGTATGTAAGTCAAAGTTCAGTCAAAGGGCAGGTGATGGCTGATCAATTGGCAAAATACCCATTAGAAGATGAGGATGATGGTTTAGAAGCACAATTTCCTAATGAAAATGTGATGGTAGCAAATGATGAAAAATTAGGATGGATGATGTATTTTGATGGAGCAACTAATGTGTTTGGATGTAGGATAGGAGTAGTGTTGATATCACCTGAGGGTAGCCATTTCCTCATGACAGCAAGATTGACATTTCCTTATACGAACAACATAACAGAATATGAAGCCTACATTTTGGGGCTCAAAATGGCGTTAGACATGGGAATACAAAAGCTTGAAGTATACAGAAATTCTTCCCTTATAATTCTTCAAATTCTGGGAGAATATAAGATTAAAGACAAGAAATTCATACCTTATTAAGAGCATTTAGGAAAGTTAATTGAAAAATTCTAAGAAATTTCATTCACTTATATTCTAAGAACTCAAAATCAATTTGCCGACGCATTAGCCACGTCAGTGTCAATGGTAAAAGTCACAGATGGGATAGAAATTTAGCCCTAGAAGATTGAAGTGGAAGAAAAATCGACTTTGCCTAACAGTTGAAGAGAAGGAACCAAAAGAACCCTAGTATCATGATATCAAGAAGTTACTTCAAACAATAAACTTCCCTGATGAGATAGATAGAAAAGATAGAAAAGTTTCAAGAAGATTAGCTGCCCATTTCTTGTTAAGTGGAGCCACATTGTATAAAAGATCACCAAATGCAACACTGTTGAGGTGTTGAATGAAGAAGAAGCCAAGAAATTAATGAAAGAAGTGTATGAAGGAGTATATGGTCCTCATATGAATGGATATATGTTAGCTAGGAAGATCATGAGGATGAGATATTTTTGGATGATGATAGAATCAAATGATATCAAGCACGTAAGGCACTATCACCTGTATCAGATGTACACTAATAAAATCAATGCTCCTCCCCAAGAATTGCATGTGTTGTTGGCTCCTTGGCCTTTCTTGACATAGGAGATGGATATGATTGAACCAATTTCACCAACAGCTTCGAATGGGCACAGATTCATTTTAATCGCAACTGACTATTTTACTAAGTGGGTAAAAGTAGCTTTATATGCCACAGTAACCAAAGGAGTAGCGATCAAATTCCCGAAAAGAGATATTATTGCCAAATACGGTGCACCCAAGTCTATTATTACAGACAATGGGAAAAATTTGTATAATAAGTTGATGGATGAAGTGTGTAACCAATTCAGGATCAATCATAAGAACTTAACTCCATATCAACCTCAGATGAACAAAGCAGTTGAAGCTGCTCCTAAGAACATCAAAAGAATCATTAAGAAGATGGCGATCACTTATAGAGATTGGCATAAGATGCTTCCCTTTGCTCTCATAGCCTACAGAACCTTAGTTAGAACTTCTACAGGTGCAACACCTTATTCATTGGTGTATGGAACTAAAGTAGTACTATCGGTGCAAGTGGAAATACCTTCATTCCGAGTGTTAGCAGAAACTCACCTTAATGAAGCTGAGTGGGTGAAGAAGCGAATGGAGCATTTGAACCTCTTAGATGAGAGAAGATTTGCAGTAATATGTCATGGTTAGTGCTACCAACAGCGAATGATTCGAGCTTTTAACAAGAAAGTAAACCTAAGGTACTTCAAGGAAGGGGACTTGGTATTAAAGAAAGTATTACCGAATGTGAAAGACCCTAGGGCCAAGTTTTCTCCCAATTATGAAGGCCTTTATGTGGTGAAAAGGGTATTATCAAGAGGCGCATTAGTGTTGACAAAAATGGATGGCCTAAAATTAAGGGGATCGGTGAATTCAGATGTAGCCAAGTTGTATTATCCATGAAAACTAAATTCAATAAAGATTTCAATTTTTCTTGAATTGTTTGTGATTAATCTTTCATCGTTTACAAGTAAAGTTGATATTCATGAATGTTCTTGAATTTAAATGGTCATCGACCGACAAACACTTCATCAATGAACCCTTGTATATTATGTTTCTTAGTTTCATACACTTAAACACCAAACACCTACCAATGAATCTGAATCACCAAATAAATTGAAATCGAATATTCTTAATAATTTAATCTTGTTTCTTTCTAAAAGAGATTTATCTTTCAAGAATCATAGAGTGGAAATTGAGACTTGGTAATGAGAAAAGCAAATTTGAGGCATGAGCATAGTATAGTTACAAGACTCATCAGTAAAAAGTTTAGAAGGTTTTATTGAAAGGAAAAAAGAAAAAAAAAAGAAAAGAAAAGGAAAAAAGAAGAAGAAGAAGAAAAAAAGGAAAAGAAATAAGCACGATCCTTTGGTGAAATTCTACTAATTGGATAAGTAAATATCAAGAGTCAATGTAAGCATACCGAATGGTTACTATTCGAGAAATTCTTCTTTCCTAGGTAAAACAATCCTAAAAGTCCTTGAATGAGATATTTAGGAGAATTAACAAGTTTTTTTGAAGCCTTATAGAGATCTATCCTTTTTAGATTATTCATCCAAACCAAAATGAGTTTGTTAGAATCTTGAAGAGATTTATCCTCCTTGGATTAAACACCAAAACCAAAACTAGTTTTCTTTTTTAAATCATGAAGAGATCTATCCTCTTCGAATTATCAAACCAAAGTAATTTTTTGAAATCTCAAAGAAATCTATCCTCTTCAGATTATCCACTCAAACCAAAAATCAGTTTTTTTTTTTAAATCTTAAAGAGATCTATCATCTTCAAATCAATCATTAAAGCCAAAACAAATCTTAAAAAAATCTATCATCTTCAAATTATCCAAATGAATCTCGGATAAATCTATCCACTTTGAATTATTGACTAAATAAAAACAAATCTTGAAGAGATTTATCCTCTTCGAATTGTCCACCAAATTGAAAGAAATCTCGAAGAGATTTATCCTCTTTAGATTATTAAACAAAACAAGGCATCTTGAAGAGATCTATCATTTTCGAGTTATCGAATAAAACTAGAATATTGAAGAGATCTATCCTCTTCGAATCGTCCACAAAACCAGAATCTTAAATAAATCTATCCTCTTCAGATTATTCACCAAACAAAGCAAGAATCTCAAAAAGATCTATTTTCTTCGAATTATCTACAAACCAAAACGAAGTTTTTTTTGGAATCTCAAAGAGATCTATTCTCTTTAGATTATCCAAGTCGGGTTAGGCAAAAATAGGTATCTCTTTTGTCATTGTAGCACAGTTCTAAATGAACTTTACTAAAAAGAGGGGCAACTGTAGATACCTCATTTTTGTCATTTTTCATTTTCGTTTTATTTTAGTTCAGTCAAGTTAAAAAATAAACAAAACAAAAAATAAGGAAATTAAAAAAACGAAAAAAAAGAAGAAGACAAAGTCAAGTCGAATCGTATTGAATTGAGTTAACTTAAATCGAATTGAGTCAGGACGTGTTGAGCCGAGTCGCACTGGATCATTTAAGATCAAATCAAATAACGATGTGTGATTAATTTAATAAATCATTAAGTCATTTGAGAGTTGGGCTTTATTAAAATAATTTTGGCCTAGTCCAACTTAAAGTAGATTTTTATCTAATTTATATTGGACCAAAATAGACTTAGGATTTATTAATTAAGTTATTGAGCTATATCTAATTGAATCAAATCGGATCAGATCGAGCCTTGAAAAATTGATAGCCCGAATTAAATAAGGTTTTTAGAAGTTAGGTTAAATCTTCGAAAAATCGTAATCTTATCTTTTGTATTGAAAAGTAAGGTTTTTAGATTTTAGGTTAAATATTCGAAAAATCGTAATCGCATCTTTTGTATCTTCAATACAAAGGATACGATTAAGGGTTTATAAATAGCACATTGACGAATGGACTTAAACACATTTTTTTTAGTACACAATTCCCCAAACACGTTTCGCCACAATTCACAAAACACAACAAAGTCAAACACTTGTCCTAATTCATGACCCCCATTTTGCCAAATTTCGAACTGACCGATCATAATTCACAAAGGAAGCAGCTACCGAAGTCCAATTTCAATCCGAAGCCCCTAACGTCCCAGAAGCAACTACATCCTCAATCCAACAATTCCAATCAACATACTGCACAATCCAGCAATTCCAATCCATGCAACCTCTTGACACCATTCACGAAACCCCTTGACGCAATCCGAAGATACGCCAAGCCCCATCCATACGCCCTTGATCGACGATCAACACATCAATTCTACATCGACCGAAACTTCAATTCTCCCAAATCCGTAAGCTTGACACCAGCAGCTATGACTAATAGTGACCGCACCCTTCAAATCGACCAAAATCCAAGTTGCACATCTCCACTGATCTAATACCAGCAAATTCGAAGTCAATCCCTGACTGAGATAGCTCCAAATTTGAACTTCCTCATATACGCTAAATCAATATGCCAACAAATCACGTCCTTGACACTGCCATGTCCAGACCAACATACAATTAAGTCCACAATTGCATACGTACGGACACAACACCAACACAATGTGCACAACATAGGACACACATACGCAAATCCTAAACAAGACGCATACGGACACAACACCAACATGATGACTGTACGAGACTCGAATGGTTCAGGTAAAATTTTATTTATTTATTTATTAGTTAGTTTTACTATATTTCTACTAATCTATTTTTGTTTAAGTGCAGGTTTTCTTTTATTATTATTTTCATCTGGTATATTCTTAGATAATTCCAATTTTCCATAAAATTTAGTTAAATTATGTTTTTAGTAAAATTGTGCTTTTGTTGAAAAAATAAGTGAATCTTCAATGCATCTTACAGTTAAGATTTAGAAAAGATACGCATGAAAATACGTATCTAAATCATATCTTCAACATATCTTATAGTTAGGATTTAGAAAGGATATTTTTTAACACGTAGTGGTTTCAAAAATAAAAATCTAAACTAGAGTTTTTCAAAAAAAAATAAAAAATTAGTTAGTTAGAGTTTTCTTTAATTCGAAAAAATTAAATTTCTTAGGTTTTTGTTTAAATAATAAATTGATAAATAAACATAAAACTAGCTCGGTTTTTGAAATAAAAAGAATCCACCCATTAAATACTTTATAAAAAGAGAATTACGGTTGGTTTGATCCCAACTAGTGGGTACGTAGGTACTTTCGAAACAACCGTATAAAAAAAATTTCCCTTTTCCTTAAAAATTCGTATTAAAAAAAATAGTAAAAATCACTTTAATTATCTTTTGCCTATTTGTATATATTTTAGTAATTTTTTTTAGAAAATTATAAAAATAAAGATCATCAAATTTTCTTTAGTTTTTACATGATGATTTAGTTTTAATAGGTTAGTCCCTAAACCGAATTTTTTCTAGTTTAATTTTCTAAAATCAAAGTTTTTTAGAATATCCGCAAACTAATAGTCAAATTAAGGTTTTTCCACTCGAAAACCCTAATTTCGCTTTTTACCAGTTGAATTGGTTGGTGACTCCAATTTTTTTTTTATTTTTTAGATAATATTTCTTTAATTTAATGTCAAATAACTTATATTAAGTAAATTAGACTTAATATAAGTTAAATTAAGGAAATCAAAATAGGGCTTGACAATAGCCGTTACAACTTTTCTTTTCATTTTCATATTTTTTATTTTTGTTTCTTTTTTCTTTCTTCTTCTTTTTTTTTTCTTTTATTTTTTGAGAGAGAAAGGTAAAGTTTTATTTTACAGAAACCAAGAAAATAATTTACAAGTAAGGATGGTGATTTTTAGGGTTCTATTTACAAGTTTATGAGATTTCACATTTCCTTGGAAGGGGAGAGAACAGTGGTTAGATAGATGCCTATTGAAGGACTATTTACAAATAAGGGAATGCTAAAGAACGATGAATGATGAGCTAAAGAGAACTTTTATTAGTGTTGATCACCTCTTTTTAGAGCTTTCGAGTTTTACAAATTACAAACCTATATTCTATTTTTTAACACGGTTCGACAGGTAAGTGTACCTATCATTTTATAGCACGAATAAGTATAAGCTCATCTCCATGGGAAAATAACTCAAACACTAGTACTTAATAATTTTCCTATTATCTAACAGTCAAATTATCAAGTGATCGATTATTAAAACTCTAATTATTAACTAAACTACACTAATCCTCAAACTAAAGTGATTAATACAATGATTAGAAGAACAATTACGAAAAATACACTTAACATACAGACTTGCTTTACCACTTAACATAAGCTTACCAAAATAATTTTTATCCTAATACTTATTATTGGGGGAAATTACAATTTATAAATATTCTTCTCAAAACTACTTACTTCCAATCCTAATTGTGTCTATTGGAATCTCTTTCTAATTAATAGCCAACTAAGATCGCATTAATGTCATGTTAATGTATCAATTCCCCTAAGGATACGACAACTTTCCTAATAATATCTATATTATCAGAAGTAAGTTGTTTCGATGAACTAGATTTATTCAATAGAATTATCTCTCGATATATTCAATTGAAATCCATCCTAAGTCAATGTCATGCACTACATCGTATTTAAATTCATTAAAAGTCATTCATTGGAATTGACAACATCAGGAAATTGCTTTTCCATATACTTAATCATACTAAGTGATGTAGCAAGCCCTAACAAACTACTTACACAAACTAAAAGGAATCATAATTAAATAGACATAAAATATGGAATAAGTTAAAAGTAAAAAATCATTTTTATTCTATTGAGGAAGTCTAATGAATACACAAACAACAAATTCTCGTTGTCTCTCTCAAATAATTTCGGGAAAGTATAGTATAACACTTAAACAACTATACAAAAGACAATGGAAAAATACAAACTAGGTATAAGAATGGGTGAATGGATGTGTTGTCAGTAGGTGATGAGTTTTTCTTGATGATGCTCTATTCTAATAAAATTTAATGTCTAAAAATTGGTGATTCTTTTCTCCACAAGTTGTGGTATTTTCATATTCTCCCCCATCAAAGAACTCGAATTTACCCCTTCATGGCACGTCTTGACGTTTTCTATATACTAGTTCATGTGAAAAGGTTAAAAGAACAGTTGTGCCCCTTCCATCATGCTTGTAACTCAAGGCATAATAGTCTCGAAAAGAATTATTTTTAGCCAATCGCGACTGTAATGAATGCCGTAAACTCTTCGTCACATTATTAAATCTCATTACACCCATGACAATGGTCATAATCATCCTACTGCTATTCAATCATGGCCATGATTGACAAAAGAATCATCAATACTTCCTTGATCATGGTCGTGATTGATGACGTGATCAGGGCTGGATTATTTAGTACTTCATTATCACGCCCGTGATTAATGCTACTTGACTGATTTCTTCTTCTCACGGCTATGACTGACTAAAAAGTTATTCTTATGTATAATTCCTTCTCTTACTTGTGATTTACCTGAAATTATATTTTATATAATTAAGTACTCAAAACTTAAGAATTAAATTACATTTATAATCAATTCTATGCCTAAACATACCTTGAAAGTGTAAAGTAATTTACACTTATCAATTGTAAAAGATTAGAATATAGAAAACAAATGTAGAGAACCTAACATTTATTCTAGACTCTCTAGATATGAACTGGAAAAAACGTTAAATTAAGTCTCGTTGACGAACCTTAAGGTCCTCTATCATTTCATAGGTTTCCCCAATGACCTATCCTAGAAGGGCTCTTAAGGCTTAGTTATGAGCTTCAAAACACTTAAGCTTTTCCTTCAGATAGGCAATCTCATCTTTCAGCAACTACTCGTGAATCCTAGAGATGTCCTGTATCCTATCATTCCCTTGATTGTTTGCTTGGTTATTTGCCATTCTAAGTCTATACATTTTATGGATAAGAATCAGTCATCAATGCCACAAACAAAGTACATAGAAATATGCAAATGTTAGGATCATTTGGTTTAATACATTACTCCTTAAGTTGCAACCCTACTGTTATTTTCAAAATCTTGATTACAATAAAATTTTTGAACAATTAATAGAGTTGCAATTCTTAAGAATAGAGTATTAACTCAAGCTTGAAGAGGAGTATACACAATTAGGGTAGGTTCTAAAAGCTCCTTAAGCTTTGTAACCTCACTTTCATTGGTTACATTAAGCTTAAGTGGGGTGGCCTAATTAACCCTGAGCAATGGCTATACCACTACACCCGAAGCCTACATAATGGCCGCCCTCCTAAGGTCCTAAGATAGCTTAAGTCTGACTGCATCTACCCTACATCTTTAATGTAACAAATGACCTCCCATGTCCCAATGCATATTTTATGCAAAATAAATATAACAATTGAAGCAAAGTATATACATGAAGTTAATAACATATAAACAAACAAATAAATAAATAACATGGGTATTTTGAAATGCAAATTTAATTTTGGAAAGTATTTTAAGTGGTTAGCCCTCTTAACGTCTTCAGTCGAGTCACTAAGCTGTCAAGCCTAATTTCTCCTTGATTTTTAATATTTTCCTTAACTCAGCTAATATTAAACCCTAATCCATTTAATATTGGTTCTTGATTAAGAGTTAAGGAAAGCTTTTTTTTCTTTTAAAAAAGGTTCGAAGTCACTACCTAATCGGAATCGGGAAGAAAAGTTAAGTTATAACCAATTGGATAAATTTATTAAAATTTATCAACTAGTCTTTTGATAAAACCAATTTATAAACGATTTTAAAACTAGAGATAGGGGCTATCCTATTAAACCCTAAGCGAGTACTACTATTAACTTTCGGAATTTAATTGTACTTTTCAAATACCCTTCCAATAATATATATTTACAAGTGATAACCAATAACCAAAATTATATCTATTTACAAAAAAAATAAAATAAAGAATTATCTACTAGAGGGGGAAAATAAAATTTTTTTATATTTAAAGTTGCCACGTACGTACGGGTGCCTATATACCTACTATTAAGAATCAGATTTTCGTAGTTTGTTTAATAAAACTTTACTGTATTGATTTTTTTTTTTAATTTTGAAAATGCATCGAGTTTATATTTTAAGTAGATTTGATTTTATTAAGAAAAACTTAAAAGGCCCTAAATCTAGGTTTTATTTTTGGAAAGTTCTAGAAAAGGTCCTAATTTTGAAAAATGATCATTTACTTTTTATTTTAGAAAATCGATCTTCTAAGTGGTAAGATGATTTTTTTTTTTTTATTCTTTACTAATCCATTTATTTACTTTTATTTTTATTGTTATAGTATCACTTTATTTACTTATTATTTTTATTTTATTTTATCTATTTCTATTACATTCTAATAAAAAAATACTTTTTCTTTTTTTTTTGTTCTCTCTCTCTCTCTCTCTCTCTCTCTCTCTCTCTTACAATTGCATCAATTGCATTACAATAAATAAATAACAACAACAGTTCAAATTCAATTCAAAGAGGGTCGGACTTTGCAAGTAGAGCATAGGTCAAATCATGGATATGAGGCTGGAGCAATTGGCTAAATCCGAGTTAGACTTTAAGTCAAGTAGCCAAGTAGCATGCAACAGCTACTCAAGGATGCGCTTGGGGTGGATTCGAGCACCAAATCGAGCAAGGGATGACATTTTTATGTGAATTAAACTAGGCTTAAGGGGGTTTGGAGGAGTACTGCGGCTTAGTTTGGCCCTTTTGGTGGTGGTTCAGTTTAATGGCGGTGGTCATGCTAGTGCTTAACACAAGGTGGCTGTAGGAGTTCAAGGAAAGCTTAGGTTGGCTTCGTATGGCCATATGTGATCAAATGAGAGGGGTTCGATTGCTGTTGGGTATGCAGGTGTAGCCATTGGGGCTATATCGAAAGAGGGTAGAGTGACAAGGCCAATGCGATTAGGGATAGATTGAATGGACAGTAGCTAAGGGGCTTGGTGTATATATCATTCGTAGAGATCAGATTAGGTTGTGGTTGGTGTAATGGCTGGGTTTCGAAAGTAGATGAAGGATAGATATTGGTGTTTTGAACGTTTTCTGTTCATGCGAGTAGGTGAAGGTATGCAGTAGCCGTGTGTAGTGTTGCTACTATATTTATGGATGGGTGTTTGATGTTGCGTCAATAGTCAAGCGTGTAGTGTATGGGAGAGAGCTGCGTTGTTGTGATTGGACTGTGGGCTTCGTATTGGGGATGGAGCATTGGTCGGTTTAGAGGTGTATGCTATGTGTATATAGGAGGGCAAAGTGTGTTCTGCTCAGTTCGATGCTTCTTACTACTCAAGCCTTCCCCTTCAACTTTGCTCAATGCCCTACCTTAGAAGCAGTCTTTTGCAAATAATTTTTTCTTACCTTTCTTTCTACCCAACCTCTCTTGGTCGGTATTGCACCTAGTGTGAATGTTGTCCTCCTAATCAATGTATTTCTAGATCTTATTCTAGAATTCAATTAGGGTTTTCGGCTTTCTCTTTGCTAGTAAACAGAAGGAGTCTCCTGTAAGTCTTATGCTAAGCTGCATAGCATGTATTGTTGCTCCCCTATCCAACTAAAAGATCTCGACTACAGTATTATTGAACCAGGCTACATATTCTCACAAAGTTACCCCTTTGCTCTACCTAATTAAGTATAAGGACAAAGTGTCCTTAGATAAGAGCTTCCTAGTTGTGAAGTGGAGACTAAACCTTTATGCTAGCTCATCAAAGGAGCTAATAGAATTCTCAAGTAGATAGTTAAACCATGTCCTAACTGCTTTTCTTAGATTACTTGAGAAAGCCTTACACATTATAGCATTCTTATGACTATGAAATTCATGAGAGTGCGAAAATGGAGAAAGTGATCATCAGGATCACCAGTGCTATCATACTGCTCAAAGTTTGAAAATTTTCAACTATTAAGGATAAAGCCTAAGTTAAGGAGTTAAAATTATTCACATATATTGATATGCTATTATTATTTGTAAACACCTCATTTTTGCCATTTTTTATTTTTCATTCTCGAGCCAAGTTGAGAAATAAATAAAAATAATTTAAAAATCAAGAAAATTTTAAAAAATGAAAATAAAAAAATTTAAAAGATAATAATAATAATAATTAAAAAAAGAGTCGAGTCGTGTCGTGTCGCATCGAGTCAAATCATATGAAGTCAAGTCATGTTGTATCAAGTCAAGTTGAGCTGCGTCGTGTCGGGCCGTTTAAGATCAAATCGGATAATAATGTGTGATTAATTTAATAAATTTTAAATTATTGGAAAGTTAGGTTTTATTAAAATAATTTTGATCTAGTTCAATATAAAATAGATTTTTTTATTTAAATTATATTGGGCCAAATTAAATTTATAATTTATTAATTAGGTTAAATTAAATTATTGGATTAGATCAAGTTTGGTAAATAGAAAGCCCAAATAAGATTTCTAAAAACTAAGGTGAATTTTCATCGTATCTTTCGTTTATTAAAAATCAAATCTATAATTAAAAGATACGAAAGATTTAGTTGTTGGTTTATAAATAACATTTAATGGTAAAGTTAAGTTTTTTCTTTTTTATAATTCCAACAATTTATGAAGTCCTGATGACTTCAATCCAAATTCAACTTTGAAACCCAGACATCACAATCCCTAATGTAATAAAAAACAATTCAAAGTCCAATTCCAAAACCCTGGCGCTCCATCAATTCAAAGTCCCTATGCAAATTTCTACCATCCAGCAACCAAATGCCATAAATCCAAAATCCAACGTCAAATTCTGAAAGTCCAAAACGGGAAGCAAACGAAATTAAACTCTAATTCCGAAAGTTGACAATTCCAAAATCACAATTCCGAAAGCTCACGATCGAAATCGACAATTCTGAAATCCATCCATTCAATCTGAAGTCAAAGTTTGCCGGTCCTGATTATAAAATCCAAATCCTCACCTTGCCGAAGAATGCCCTGAAGTCCAACCCTTGACACAATTCCTTCACGTCACTTGATGACACACCAAAGTTGACCCCCCCCCCCCCCCCCCCCCCCCCCCCCCCTTCGCCAATTTCCAAACACGATAATGATTACTTGCGTTTCAATATGTAGATAAATTTTTATTTTTAGTTATTTATTTGATTTATTAGTTAGTTTTAAGTGCAGGTCTATTATTATTATTATATCTTGTCTTTGTTAGATAATCCCGATTTTCCATAAAATTTAGTTAAGTTACGTTTTTCTAATAAAATCATGTTTTAAAAAAAATCAATGTATCTTGTGGTTAAGATTTGAAAAAGATACGTATCGAGATACATATTTAATGGTTGAAATTTAAAAAAGATACCTATTGAAATACGTATCTATTTGTTAAGATTTAAAAAAGATCCATATCAAGATATGTATTTAGTAGTTAAGATTAAAAAAAGATACGTATCGAAATACGTATTTTCAACATATTTTATAATTAGTATTTAGAAAAGATTTTTTTTAACACGTAGTAGTTTTAAAAAATAAAAAATCTTAACCCAAGTTTTTCAAAAAGATTTCTCTAGTTAGAGTTTTCTTTAATTCGAAAAAATTAGATTTCTCAGGTTTTTTTTTAAAAAAATAACAATAAATTGATAAATAAATGTAAACTTGGCTTAGTTTTTGAAATAAAATGAATTCATCCACTAAATATTTTATAAAAATAAAACTACGGTCAGTTTAATCCTGACTAGTAAGTACGTCAGCACCTTTGAAGCAACCGCATAAATAAATAGAAGAAATTTCCCTTTTTCTTAAAAATTCGTAATAAAAAATAATAAAAATCACTTTAGTTATCTTTTGATTATTTAGAAATACTTTTAGCATTTTTAGAAAATTATAAAAATAGAAGGCCATCAATTTTTCTTTAGTTTTTACATAGTAACTTAGTCTTAATAGGTTAGCCCCCGAACCTAATCTTTTTTAGTTATTTATTATAAAAATCATATTTTTTAGAAAATACACGAATCAGTGACCAAATTAGAGTTTTCCTACCCAGGAAAACCTTATTTTTTACCAGATAAGAAAACCTTATTTTTTACCAGTTAAACTGGTTGGCAACTCCAATTTTATTAAATTTTTTAAAAATATTTCCTCAATTTAATGTCGAGTAATTTATATTAAGCGAGCTAGGCTTAATATTGGTTAAATTAAGAAAATTGAAATAAGGCTCGACAGAATTAGCGACTCTATTGGGGACATCTGGTAGGCTAGTCATGTAAAAATTAAAAATTAGTTTATGGGCTTTTCTGTTTTTTTTTTTTTTTCCTTTTTGTATTTGTTATACTAATCGTTTTTAGTGATGCAGGCTTTGAGAAAAAAAAGCCCGACCCAATGGGCCTTACTAGGGAATTAGGGCGAGGTTTTTTTTATTTTTCTTGTAATCATTTATATGTTTAGACGTAGTTGGATTTAGACCACCTTAAAAACTTAGGATGGGACACCACTATGTAACCCTCAAGTCGTTAAGGTCTTTATTCTCGTCTAACGATGATAAGCAAGCCTATTGAGGCTTTAATGTAACGCACTAGGTTTTTCTCCAAAATGTCTTGGAGCTACAGAACTTAAGACCCATAGACCCCACTCTCTTGCATCATTCTTTTCGAAAACAAGGTAGTTATTTTTTTTAAATTATAGAAAAAGCCCAATTAATGCACGGTCGATTAGTCATTCGTTTTCAAAAAATGGGAAATTAAAAAAATTAATAACCCTTATATATAAGTATTCATGAGCTTCATTTTTTTTTTTAAATCGAATTTTTGATCTACTTATATATAAGGATACTTTGTGACTGCGGATTCATCATACTTCCTATAATTTATTAATGATTAATCCTATTGCATTGCATGTGTTTGTAGTATATTGCACAAAATTTATTTTGTATATGTGTTTATACAAGCTATCTTTTGTAATATACATGGATCTTATAGATTTTGTTTTATTTCATCAATAACATGTCGTGTAATAGAACATTTAATATAAAATGCTCAAAATCATTAGTATTCCCCTCATACTATGATGTGCCAATGTTAAAAAAAGAAAAAAAAAACTGTTGTATCAACTTATGAATTTTTTTTTGTTGTTGCATGTAATTATGAAAGTTAACTATAATAAAGATTATTATGGAGCTGTAATTTTTTTTTTCTAAAAGGAATTTCCAACATTTAAAAAAAAAACTTCAAAAGATATTTTATGATAAAAAATCAATTTCATGATAAAAAAATCGGTTTCATGATAATTATTTACTTAGTTGATTTCTATTGCAATGCTCTATATGTATTATACTTTTAGGAACTAACAAAATACAAAAAAAAAAAAGATTTAATCATTAGATTTCCATTGTAAATTATTTCCTATCTCAAAGTCATCAATCTTGTCAACGTTTAGGTTCTCATTCTTCATATTCATCCATTAAGTTGTCACACTCTTGATAAATTTTTCTCTATAAGTTGTCACCCTTATATTATCTTTTATCAAGTCTCTCATTACGAAATAATTTCCATTTTTCTATGTCACTCTTGTAATATAATCGTCATCCCATGTCCTTAATTATCAGTCCCAATATTTCTAATTTTTTTTTAGATTTGTCAATGTCAATATTAGGTTTCTATAACATAAAATTAACATTGATTTTTATTTTTTCCAATAAAAGTTTTAGAAAAAAAAAAAAAGAAATGTTTTCAAAATCAAAAACTAGATTTTTTTTAAAGAAAAAGAACACGGTGTTAGTAACTGAAAGGGATTCTTGTAAGCTTTGAAATATTGCCTTTTAAGTAGTTTGGCCCAACTTGAAGCTTGTAATCATTGGTTAAAAAAAGAATCAAAGATGTTTGAAGCTCTTGAATTGAAAATAGCCATAGTAAAAGGGGTTTTGAGCAAGCACCGAAAGTAAGTCAAGGCCATATCTCATACCCAAGCCCAAATGCTAATTGACATATCATATGAGATATAAGGTTTGGAAAAGTTGCTAGAAGTAGATTTGAATGTTTAAGCCCAAGGTACATGTTACTACTAGAGTCTAGAAGAAAGGGTTACTACCCTAAGAGAAAAGTTGGTGATATTAGAAGAAAAGTTTACTAGTACGGAAATGGCGATGGATTATGCGCTCAAACAGCTCAAAAACTTACATCCTAATGCAAATAGGAAGTTACAGCCCAAGCATAAAGTTGATTCAACGAAAGAGAAATCAAGAGTGAATGTACCGATTGAGAAAGCCCAAAATCAAGACAAACCCGTCCATAATAAGAAGAGGCGATATACGTAGCTCAAGATTCCAATGGCCTAAGTGTTCAAGCAATTAAGAGACATAGGACTACTGACATGCAGAAACCCAATAAAGAAATACAAGCTAAGGGATCAATAAATGGTGTGACTATCATATAGGCAAAGTGGGGCATACTATTGAAGATTGTTGGAGATTGAAGCATAAGGTGCAAGATTTGATTGATGCCAAGATTATCTAACCAAATTTTCTAGAGGCCGATGGGTCGATTAGCAGTAATATTTCTTCCCTAGGTTGTGACGAGGCATCGAATCGACAACCTTTGACATCAAGCATTGAAGATCTACTACTATCATTTAACGAGGTGGCTCACCATTTAAAGCAGTTAAGGGTATCTCCAAGAGATCAATTCAATTGAATGAGCCAATAAGTAACAGAAATATAGGGGCAAAAAATAAAAAAGAATTTTAGTTCCTACATTTTTTTTAGAATAAGCTTTCATTTTAGAGCTTGTAATAGATATGATTTATTGAATAAAGGTTTTTTTTTTTTTTTCCTTTATATGCTATGAAACTAGCTCAATTCAAATAGGGGTGTCGAGTTTGATTTTTCGGTTTTTGTTTAAAATTAATTTCTCATTTCTTGATTAATACTATACTCTAACCCATTTAATATTAATCCTCGACTAAAGAAATTGAGAAATTCCAGTTTTTTATTAAAAATAATTTTTAGAGTTGCCACCCGACCGAAGTCAGGAAAAGAAAAAAAAAACCGTAACCAATTGGGTGGATTGGTTACGATTTAGCTGCCGGTCTTTGATTTCAAATTTAATAAAAAAAAATAGAGGGTTCCGAATTCGGGGGCTAACCTATTAAACCTTAACGGGTACCACTATTTATAACCGAAATTAGGATTATTTTTCTAATTATAATATTTAAAATAAATAAATAAATAAAATCAAAAGAAAAAAAAAGAACCTAAGTTTCTACATATTTTATCGTTGCCTCGAATGTGCCTACGTACTCACTAGCCGGGATCAGACGATCGTAGTTCTTTCTGAAACCTTTAATGTGTCGGTTCTTTTTATAAAAAATGATTGGTTGAATTTGATTAACCATTTTATTTTTATTAAGAAAAATCTCTAGAAGCCTAATTTTTTTTCCTAATTAAAAAAAAACCTAAAAACCTAATTTTTGAAAAGTGCCAAATTAAAATTTTTATTTAAAAATAACTAAGTGATAATTTTTTTTATTTTCAAGAAAAACCCTAAAGATTTTATGAAATATGCAATATTCTACATGATGAAGCTTTTATATAAAAAAGATGCTTAAAACATAAAAAAAAAAAAGAAAGAGAAAAATTTTCTAATCATAGAAAAGATATCTAAACTATGAAAAAGATTTTTAAACTATAGAAAAAAAAATCTAAATCATAGAAAAGATGTTTGAATGATAGAAAAGATGTCTAAATCATATAAAAGATGTCTGAATCATAGAAAAGAAACCTAAACTATGAAAAAGACATCTAAACTATGGAAAACAAGCTTACACTATGGAAAAGATGTCTAACCATAGAAAAGAAGTCAATTAAAGATTTTTTTTTTATTTTATGAACATCAAAATGATTTTTTTTTTATTTAGAAAAACCTAACATGCCTAATGCAATTTTTCTAAATTAATACAATATGCAAAGAACAAGATTTTGTAAAACATGAGATTTGATAAAAATATCATTTTGAAAACATGAAATCTAAAAAAAAATAATAAAAAATAAATAAACTAAAACTTAACTTAACATATGTTCACTAGACACTAATGCTATAACTAATTACTAGCAATTAAAGATATGATAAAAATAAAATTAAAAAATTAGTACAATTCTTAAAAATAACTATGCATATACTAAGTGAGATAAAAAAAATAAAACAATCTATAGACAATAATTAAAAACCACTATTACGTACCTGCAAGGCTAAGCACGTAATGCTGATGAAAGAGAACAGATTGGATCTCCAGTCCTCTAATGCGCATAACTATAGAATTAGTTTGAATAGTGGGTATGAGCGTGTTTTTAACAAATGTGTAATTTTTTTTTTTCTCAAAAAGGGTCCTAATTCTTAAATGTTATTGTTTTATAAAAAAATTTGCTCTAAAAGCCCTAAAATTAAAAAAAAAAAAGATTTTATTATTTTTTCTAAAAAGAAAATAACTTTTCTAAATGAGAAATTTTAAAACAACCCAATGCCACACTTAAACTAATATATATAACGAACTATTAAAATAAAATAATCCCATATAATATGTTTACGTGAAAACTAATACTAAAACCCCTATATCAACATACTCACACATGATATTATATTTGATTAGTAAAATATACAGATCTATATATAACAAAAACTAATGTTAACGATTCTTAAACTAATATTCACATCCCTATTTAAATGACTACTATTAAATGATTATTTACTTAAACATTTATCTAATCTACGTAATATTAGGAAAGTAAAACTAAACATATACTATTCTATGCACATATTTATATATACATCATATAATAACATAACATGATATAATAATAATAAATAAAACAAGATCGAACCGAACCTAATTGTTATTGAAGGATCAGCGGACACTGCTGTTGCGGCGTTGGATATATATGCCGATATGGTGTTGCGACTCGGACGAAAGCTAGTTGGCAGACTTGCTGCTATTATCAGTGCGGTCCATGCGTGGACGTGATAGTTGAGTCGTGCAGCAGTTTGTGGATTCGATGCTATTGTGTTTCTAGTTTGTGCAGGGGCTCTGTGCTATTTTTCTTTCTTTTTTCCAAATCATATCATATGATATGTAATTATATCTGATTCGTTAATTAAATTAGATTCAAATTTAATTCAAATCTGATTTAACTAATATTCATTGGATATGAAATTGATTTTCGTCTCGCTTCTGCAAAGTTAGAAAAATAAAGACATAGGTGCCTACTGAGACTCGAACCCATGACTTTCAACTAAATCCATCACAAATATTTTGTTACTTATCTGTTAAGTCGTTGGCCTATGCCTTGACATTCAGTACAATTAAACTATACTTAAACTATCTGATTCCTTAAAATAAATTTTTTTAATTAAACCTAAACTAAAACTATTTGTTCCTAATATAAATTACTTCCTAAAAATCTATGAAATTTTTATAATTTTTCCTTTTCTTATTTTTTTGGTATTTTCATTATTTGTTAATTTTTATTATTTTTTGAACTAGGACCCTTTTTTGTAAAAATAAAAATTAGGATTTCAAAGGGGCAAAAATTAGGTGTCTACAAGTGGTATTTCAAATGAGTGAAAATGGATATAGAAAATATGAACTCGAAACTTAAAACTTTCCACCTAAGGGAATGATAACACATTATTTGAAAGATTTAGTATGAAAAGAGGTAACCTATGTCCCAAACACTAACCTTAGACACATATGAGAGAATAGTTCCATGAAGGTAAGTAATTGGGTTCATTCCTTAAAGGAAGTCTTTCTTAAACTAGGTACACGTGTCAAAATGATATTAAGTATTCGTTTCATCATCCTTAAATATAATCTTCCCTTACAAACCCATTTGAACCTTTAGGAGATTTTTCTTAAAAATAGTCCTGCCAAGTATCATCCCATACTAAGGCAATCAGGAGGTCAGGGTTATCAATCTAGAAAAGGAGTAGACTAACTTATACATGTCTTAGTTATGTTGATTCATAAGCAAATATTATCATAGATAATTCAATTTCTTTAGAATGAAGAAGAGCTTTAAACCATATACACCTCACTCAAGCCTGTACACTTATTCAAACACATCAAGTCCATAAATTCTTTCCCAGGCACTTCAAAGCCATATACACTTCTACCAAGCTTATACACCTTAAACCTACCTTTTGGTGCTTCAAATCCTATTAAGTGAAAAAAAAAAAGAAGAAAGAAAAAAAATAAAAAGAAGAAAAAGAAAAAGAAAAAGAAAAAGAAAAAAGGTGAAAAAAAAGATTGAAAATATTAGCAAAGTGATCACCTTTAAAGAATAGCCAAATTACCAATAAAGCCTAAAGTCCAAACTAGTGGTGGTATCCAAAATTTGACCATTATCAATTCTAAGTCCAAAAGCAAAACCTTCATTTTATGACCTAACCTAGTATACCACCCTAGATAAAACTCTTCTAACTAAAGAAATCGACTTATCTTAAGCAAAATTTGCTCATGAAACTAAGGTAAACCCATGTTTACTCTCTCCTAGGTTCTTGGCTTGTAAACCCAGGATAGATTGTATATAATTTCTTTCAAAATTGGCCGAGTACATTGATATCCATTTGCTTAAACTATTGACCAAAAGCCTTATATTGCTAACCTAGAAAAGACTTATTGATTGACCAGAATGTACCACTTACAATATAGGTTACAATTTTTAGAATTGATGCTGAGAGTTAAAACAAACCTATGAGAGTGCAAGTAAGTCCAATTTGACTAAACATTTCAAGTAATGATATCTATCCCTAAGTGGAAAATTAAAGAGTTAAGTACTTTTTCAAAAACGTGAATGGTTATTTGTCCCAAGTTAGAAATTAGTGCTTCTAAAAAAGTTCAAAGATCATGAATTATGCTCCAGGAAACAAGACTGAGAGAATAAGTAATCAACGGGTAAGGGCCAAGCCAACCCCTTATTTGTGATTTTTATAGTTTTTGAGACTTTCTTACTTGTTAGCAACATAATTTTCTATCAAAGAATGTTTTCTAAATTTCTTGACAAAAAGAAGAAAAAAAAGAAAAACTTTTCAAAAGAGAAATGAAACTATAAAAAAAAATTATTAAGAAAGATTTCTTAAAATTTTCAAGGATCATCAAAATCCCTCAAACTCAAGTCATAGATCAATTTGTCAAAACTCATAAAAGTTTTCTTCCTTCTTAAATTGCTTGCTCAATGGAGCACCATCCAGTCTTTTCTAGGATTGCTTACTCATGGAAGCGCTATCCTATCTAGTCTTTTAGAAGGATCGCTTGCTCAAAGTAGCATCGTCCTATCTATTCCTTAGTTGGATCACCTGCTCATAAGAGCGCTGTCTTATTTAGTCCTTTGCTAAGACCGCTTGCTCAAAGGAGCATTATCTTATTTCTTTTAGGATCGCTTGCTCATAGGAGTATTGTCCTATCTATTCCTTAGTTGGATCGCCTGCTATAAGAGCACCATCTAATCTTTTCTAGGATCACTTGCTCAAAGGAGCACTATTCTATCTTTTGTTGGATCGTTTGCTCATCGGAGTACTATCCAATCTTATCTAAGATTGCTTGCTCAAAGGAAAGCTGTCTTACCTTTTGTCAAATTGCTTGCTCATAAAAGCGCTATCCTATCAATCTTTTCTTGGATTGCCTACTCAAAGGAACGTTGTCCTGATCCTTTTTAGGATCACTTGCTCATAGGAGCACTATCCTATCTCTTCCTTTTAAAATCGCTTGCTCATAAGAGCGTTGTCCTATCTATTCCTTAGTTGGATAGCCTGCTTAAAGGAGCACCATCTAATCTTTTCTAAGTTCTCTTACTCTAAGGAGCGTTGTCTTATCTTTAGTTAGATTGCCTACTTATAGGAGCATTGTCCTATCTGTTCCTTTCTAGGATTGCTTGCTCAAAGGAACGCTGTCTTATTCCTTTTAAGATCGCTTACTCATGAGAGTGTTGTCCTATCTGTTCCTTAGTTAGATCGCCTGCTCTTAGGAATGTAATCCAATCTTTTTTAGGATCGCTTACTCAAATGAGCACTATCCTATCTTTTGTTAAATTGTTTACTCATAGGAGCGCCATCCAATCTAATCTAAGATCGCTTGCTTGAAGGAATGTTGTCCTATCTTTTGTTAAATTACTTGCTCATAGAACCGTTATCTTATCAATCTTTTCATGGATCACTTACTCAAAGGAGCGCTGTCCTAGTCCTTTTTAGGATCACTTGCTCATAAGAGTACTGTCCTACCTATTCCTTTCTTAGATCGCTTACTCAAAGGAGTACCGTCCAGTTATTTAAAAGATCACCTACTCATGAAAGCGTTGTCTCATGTCATCTTATCTTGTCTTTAAAAGATATTTCCTTTCAAGTAATTCATTCTTAAAAAGATCTATCCTCTTCAGATTATCCACTAAACTAAAACATTTGAAGTCTCAAAGAGATCTATCCCCTTTAAATTATTCACCAAACAAGTGTTTTTAATCTTGAAGTGATCTATCCTTTTTGGATTATCCAAGTCAAGTCTAACAAAAATGGGTATCTCTTTTGTTTTTTGTAGTAAAGTTATAATCGAACTTTACTACAAAGAGGAGCAACTGTAGACACCTCATTTTTGTCATTTTTCATTTTCCAGTCAAGTTAGGAAATAAATAAAAATAATTTTAAAAAATCAAGAAAATAATTAAAAAATAAAAAAAACAAAAATTAACAAATGATAATAATAATAAAGAGTCGAGTCGAACCGTATCGAGTCGAGTCGAGTTGCGTCGGGTTGTTTAAGATCAAATTAGATAATAGTGTATAATTAATTTAATAAATTTTAAGTCATTAGAAAGTTGGGTTTATTAAAATAATTTTGGTCTAATTCGATATAAAATAGTTTTTTTGTCCAAATTATATTAGGTCGGATTAAATTTATAACTTATTAATTGGCTTAGATTAAATTATTGGATCTGATCGGATTGAGCCTAGCAAATAGAAAGCCCAAATGAGATTTCTAAAAGCTAGGGTCAATCTTCATTGTATTTTTCATTTGTTAAATATCAAATTTATAATTAAAAAATATAAAAGATTTAGTTATTGGTTTATAAATAAGAATTTAACAGTATAGTGAAGGTTTTTTTTTTATTATTCCTACAATTCACAAATTCCTAACAACTCCAATCCAAATTTAACTTTGAAATCCTAACATCATAATCCCTAACGAAATAAAGAACAATTCAAAGTCCAATTCCAAAACCCTGATGCTCCATCGATCCAAAGTCCCTGACGCGAGCTAAAGTCCCCACACAAATTTTCACCATCCAGCAACTCAATGCCATAAATCTAAAATCCAACATCAAATTCCAAAAGTCCAAATCCAACGTGAAGCAGATGAAATCAAACTCCAATTCCGAGAGCTAACAATTGAAATCAACAATTCCGAAATCCATCCATTTAATCCAAAGTCGAAGTTTGCCAGTCCTAATTCCAAAATCCGAATCGTCATCTGCCAATCCAATTTCAATTCGACAAACGCCCTGAGGTTTAACGCTTGACACAATTCCTTCACATCACTTGACACACGAAAGCTGATTCCTGTTCTCCAAATTCCAAACACGATGACGATCACGTGCAATTTGACATGTAGGTAAATTTTTATTTTTATTTTTAGTTATTTATTTGTTTTATTAGTTAGTTTTAAGTGAAAATTTATTATTATTTTTGTATTGCGTCTTTGTTAGATAATCCCAATTTTCCACAAAATTTAGTTAAGTTGTGTTTTTCCAATACAATCATGTTTTTTAAAAAAATCAATGTATCTTACGATTGAGATTTGAAAATGATACATATCTATTAGTTAAAATTTAGAAAATATATATATTGAGGTACATATCTAGTAGTTAAGATTTCGAAAAGATACATATCGAAATACGTATAAAGATACATATCTAACTATATCTTTAACATATCTTATAGTTAATATTTAGAAAAGATATTTTTTTTATGTGTAGTGGTTTTAGAAAATAAAAAATCTTAACTAGAGTTTTTCAAAAAGATTTAGTTAGTTAGGGTTTTCTTTAATTTAGGAAAATTAAATTTCTTAGGTTTTTTTAAATAATAATAAATTGATAAATAAATATAAACTTGGCTTGGTTTTCAAAATAAAATGAATCCATCCACTAAATATTTTATAAAAAAAGAACTACGATTAGTTTAATCTTGAATAGTGAATACGTAGACACCTTCAAAGCAACCACATCAAAAAAATAAAAAAGAAATTTCTTAAAAATCCGTAATAAAAAAATCACTTTAGTTATCTTTTGATTATTTAGGTATATTTTTAGCATTTTTAGAAAATTATAAAAATAAAAGTCCATTAATTTTTTTTTAATTTTTACATGGTAACTTAATCTTAATAGGTTAGCCTCCGAATCCAGTCTTTTCTGGTTCTTTAATATAATTTTTTTTAATACGCGAATCAATGGCTAAATTAGGATTTTTCTATCCAAAATCCCTAATTTTATTGGTTGACGACTCTAATTTTGTTAAATTTTTTAAAAATATTTTCTTAATTAATGTCAAGTAATTTAAATTAAGCAGGCTGAACTTAATATGAGTTAGATTATGGAAATACAAATAAGGTTCAATATTGTTTTTAGTTTATATTTAATTTAACTAACTTTGTTTGTGGTATTAGCTAAATTTATTTTTGTTGTAGATTTAGTTAACGAAATTCATTGTTTCTTTTTTATTATTAGTTGATAGTATAAAAACCTATAGAGATGTCTGTTGTAAAAAAACAAGCAAATTTGAGAATAAATTACATAACCTCTTCCCTTTTCTCTTTAGTGTGAGTTAGAGTACGTGTGTTTGTAAATTTATTTGGTGTCCATATGCTTTCAACAATTACTTGCTAGGTATCATAACATACCTATCAATTTTTTTGAAATATTCCTTCACGTGCTAAAGTACCTTATATAAGTCAAAGGGAGTGTAGATTTATGAGCCTTTATGTGTTTTCCAATCAGTGATGCGTCGAACCAAATCTTCCTTCACGATTGTAAAAGTAGAAGCTTAGGACATTGCTTACATCCATTAAAACGGACCAAATAGTAAAGCTGGCGTCCCAGATGTAACCAAAAGAGGCAAAGCCGAAAAAAGCGAAATGGCTCGAGGCAATTCAGAGGGGGCTCAAGCCCTTGATACTGCAAGAACCATTTTGATTGTGCCTTCTTGGCTTTTGCAAACGTGCACTGGACAGTTACCAGGGAAGTCAATTTTTTTTTTTCCTTTTTTTTTTAAGAAAAGCATTGAAAAAACTTTATAACACTAAATTTTCAAACTCTTTTTGTTTTTTTAACTATTACCACATTAGAACTTTTCAGTAAGTGGAAATCGATCTTCATCTATCCTATTGGGGGAAAAATAATAAATAGAATACTAGTTTATTTATTTTTAACAATACTCTTTATTCAGAGTATGGCACATAGGACAAGTTGGATTATATAATCCATTATGTGATTTCACTTGTCTGATATATTATACTATTAATAAAAGGTATTATTAAGATAAATAGATTAAGTTTACTTATCTATTGCTTTCTATTGAAAAACCAACGCTCATGTTATTAACTTATAAAAATCTTGGTGACTTTATGAATCCAAAATTTAAATAAATGGATAGATGCACATTTTCAATAAATTGTACTATTGTAAATTATTGAAGTCATAGTGGAAATTGACTTTTTTTCATATATGGATTGTTTATGTTAAAATTACCTTAAACAAAAATAGCTTTACAACCCATCACATCTTTTAACCAACATGGGAGTTCTCTTTTATTATCTTCAACACTTCTGCTAAAGTTCAACTGGACTGGCCCTACTGACTTTTCTACATATGCCTTTGCTAAGGCCTCAAGTCGATAATATTCTTTTTCTTTTCTTTTCTTTTATTTTGCCAGGACATTAGCCTCCGTTTCGCCATTAGAGAGTGCTAGTGTGTTTTAGAAAATGGCTTCTTTCATGTATAAGTTATTTATGTTAAAACTATCCAAATCAATTTAGTTATATAACACATCATATTATAAAGTCATTTCTCTCTCATCTTTTAACCAATATAGGACAACTTCTTTTTTTTTTTTTTTTATCATCTTCATCATAAGTATTGCAGAGTGATTGATTGAGCCCCTTGATTATCGATTGCATTGCAAATTATCTCTTAATTGTGTATTACATTCCGTTATGAGGATAACAACATCTTGGAAAATGGCATTCTTGCAAAATCAACTGCAAAATGTAAAAGTTAGTTGAGCATAATGATACTTTCACATTTTCATCCTTGTCAATTAACTTGGTACACATATCTTGTGTTTCTTTATAAGTATCAAACTTTATATTTAATATCAGTGCATAGCCTGCCATTAGTGTCTTAGCTATTTTTATTTTCTATTATGTTGCATTTGATTGACATTATAAAAGTGCAGCAAATAAGTATTCTTTCCATGTAGACTTATTTCTATATTTGGTTGAAAAAATAGCTATTCTTACAAAATTGCTAATACTACAAAATAAGGAATCTCAATACCTTTTACAAGGGAATAACTACTTTTTTATTTATTTTTTTAGCACATTTTCCGTACCTATTAAAGGCTTCTCAAAGAAACTATAAAGAAAACTTATTACTTATTCACTCCATTTCTTAAGCACTGCAATTGTATTCTTATCTTATTTTATTCTGTAAACCAAATGTGCCATTTAATATTTTGTTTTACTAACTAACCCTCCAAAATAATCATGTCATATTAAAAGGAAAAAAAAAAAAGGATAGTTTGGTGATGTATTTGCTAAACTAACTAGCAGCATTATTATATAATAAAATATTATGTATAGCCTCTATTTTGTCCTAAATAACTAGCGCTATTTTAGATAACCTCTATTTTGTCCTAAATAGCCACTCTGTACTAATATTTTATTATATAAATTCATCGAATGATTTTCTCTATTTTGTTTGCTATGTTATGATTTTCCTTTTTCTCCTTCTATGTTCAGCATTATTTTTATCAAATGAGTTCACCTTTTAAATATTTTTTTCCCATATTTTTCTTACACCTATTGCAGCATCGTCCAGTTTATATTAACAAACCATAGGGTAGGAAGCAAGATGGATATGCCATATTTCAGCCGATCATAAGAAATCATGACGTCGTATTAATATTTAATATAGTAGTCAAAATGCAATCCATCAAATATGCCTTTTAGTTTGACAAAATCTAAAATGGCAGGCCGTGGCGCGTAGTATTGCCATAACTTGCAGGCGACTTAATATAATGTAGAACGCACTCTGTTGCTGACATTTTGGTCCAATCCAATTAAGGGGGAGAAGGACATTATTGACATTACATTCGATCATTAATTCAACTCATTGTCCAATTCCACTCAGCATAAATGAGTTTCACATTATGAAACTTTGTACTGCACACACATCTAATACACGTTCTATAGGTCATATAAGAAAGAATGAATAAATAAAAGTGCAATTCGGTTTTTTTGGAACATCATTGTTGTGTTAAGATAGAGTCATGTGACGTGTTTGTGCAAGTGGCAAAGTTAGGATTAATAAAATTTTTACACATATAATAGCGGAATAAGTATATTTTGAAAATGATTTTCATTTAACTATATATATTAAAATTTTATTAAGAACTACTTATCACGTGTTAATCCAACATCATTGATGGTTGATGAATGTGAATTTTCACTTTCCCACTGGTATATTATCCATATAAGATTTAACAGATATCTGTGTAAACAACCAAAGGTCACTAGCATATACATAGTTCATACTCAGTCTTATCATATCCTATCCGAACTTTTTATATATAGATATCTCTACAACTACTGAGATTAACAATGAGGAATTTTCTAGGTGACGTACGTACAAGACCTACTTATAAATCGAGTTGTAATTTTAAGACAACGGTTACATTATATTAAAGCAGAGGAACGAACAATCAACCCAACATGCTAAGTTTTCCAGAATATGTATGAAAAATTATGGAGAGGACTGCTTACACTGAGAAATAGAAGAATGCATCCTTCCTCTTGCTTTTTTCCCCCTTAAACATACATATCACTCCAAATATAAACCATCGTCGAAAACGATTTACACTTTCTGAGATCATAAAATGAAAAAAAATTAATTCATTCCCATCCTGATATACAAGAACATATTTGTTTCTAACATATCAATCATAAAAAAAGATTTACTAAATAATACGTATTAAGTGTATATACATGATGTGTAACTACAAATCATTTTTAAACACACATAATAATAATAATAATAATAATAATAGTAGTAGATAATTACACAACATCTATAGATATATGCATATGATAATACCAATTAAATCTTTTTCCATATCACCTCATAAATTAACATATTAACACATTTGCCAAGAAAAAGTCTCAAAGTATACGCTTTTTCTTTTTCATATCATCCTTAATTCTTTAAAACCCTAAGCTTCGTCTATTGACGGCATGACTCCTACTTCTTTGGTACAGATTGTCTTTGTTAACGTTGTATATATCATCCTCCTCAAACTCACAAGTCCTATCTTCATCAATTCTTCCAATTTTCCCTATCCCAACACTATAAGTCCTCCCCAAACCATTGGATCCAACTCCAACCACTACATTTTGTTGCTTACTCACCATTCTCTGCCTCTCACATTGTTGATACAAATTATGCAACTCCATCATCCTACCCTCCCTTGCAGAAGCTGCCCTCACAAGTTCTCTAAAATCATCGTCGCCCCGGATCGTCCTAGATGAATTAACGCTGAAGCTCTTCGGTAGGGTTGTTATCAGGGCGGCAGCTGGACCACCTACACCACCACCACCACCATACCCGACTTTTCCGGCAAAATCATCCATGCTCTTCACGTAGAAATCCCTAGCCTTGCACATAATCTTAATTGGTGCCTTGATGATGTGCACCAACTTGTTTTTCTTTTGGGTTTGACGTTTCATGATGGATTGCACCGAGAAATTTAATCAAAACTAGAGTAGTAGCTGACCGAAAAAACAAGTGAAATCTAAAATTTTCAAGTTTTGAATAAGGTTTAAAATTGTGGAGATATATATAGGTTGAAATATTTGGAAATAAGTTAGGTATTTTGAGTCTTATTTCCTGGAAAGCACCGTATAGACGGCCAACGGTAAGATTTTATGACTTTAATATTTTAAAGGGGTAATACGTAGCGTGTGGGGACTTCTTCAAAATTTCAATAAATTAATACGAAAGAGGACTCTTATGTACATATGTGAATATAATTAGCAGGCCAAGATTGGACAATGACATGGTCTGATTTTAGTATAAAATGAAAAAGATGGACGCCACGATGATGAGGAAAGCAAAATGCTGGCCCTCCCTATTTTCCCAACTTATTATTATATAATTTTTTAAAGAAAAATATTTGAATCCGATTTATTCTGTTAAATGATCGATTTCATACTACTTAACTATAGAAATAGTGAGAAACAGATTTTTTCAATTATATATTATTATGGTTCGTAAAGAAATTCATTATTGGGTGACACTGCACGTTTAATATTAAATTTCTGCTATCCTAAAGGACTTCGTTAGCAATAGAACGGGATAAAATTTGTGTAATTATTTCAAAATCAATGGTGGAAAACCAATTATAATAACTCATCTAACACGAAGGACATGGTCTACATATCAAATTTCTTCATTAATGTGTTGACCTTATTTTTATTAAATCAAGTTTGAACATAAGCTTTCAGGCGGGTCTTAATTCTTATATCAGCGGTAGGTCGTACTAGTGGTTCTATTCTTATTTCAGATTTCGAGGATGCTGTAAGCATATATGTTGAAACTGAAATAGTTCAATTTATTCGGCTCTTACTTCTAATTTAGAACTTGGAAAGGTAAGGAACTTAAATGTCTCCGATTTGACTTCAAATTACGTATACAAGGGAGTCGATTTAACCTATGGAAGACTACCTCAAACCAACATTAGAGACAAATGCGGTTAAATCCATGTAAAGGTCGGTTCCAAATCATGAGCTGGTTCAAAACTGACCCATTCTAAAAGTGGCTAGACTTAAACCATCCCCCAAATTGTCGAACCCTAAAAGCCCTGGTGGTTCAAAAGGTAGAAACCGCTCGAACCAGTAGGGCGATTCGCTGTTGAACTAGTAGGCCGGTTCGATTAGTTCACCTCTTTAGGAAAAAGAAAAAGAAAGAGAAAGAGAGAGAGAAGGGAGAGGTTATTAAATTGAAAAAAAAATAATTGAATGATATCCATTAGATTATAGTATGTTAATATTACCTTCTTTACAATGGTGAATAATAATTTTCTAAAAATAATATCATTAAAGTAATTATAAAGGATTAATCATAAGTTGATTATATGTTAAAAATAGATGGAAAATTCAATTTAAATTAGTATAAGTCCTTTTTTTGTAAAGTTATCAAATATTAAGAACTTGAATATAGGGAAAAGATAAAATTTGAGAGGAAAAATAATAAAAAAGTTGGAACCACATTAAATTGAAAATTAATTAAAAAAATTAAAAATTATTAATGAATTAATACAATTTAAAAAAAAAAAAAGAGAGAAAGGAGACTATGTTTAGAGAAAAATACACAAAAGTTGGAACCATATCAAGTTGAAAATAAATAAAAAATTAGAAATTATTAAAATTAATAAAAAAAATAGAAATTAATAAAATTAATTAAAAAAAATGATTCAAGGGCCGACGAATCGGCCCGAAACTGTGACTAGCTAGGCTGGTCACAATTCAACCTTCATTCGAACTATAAACTAGTGATTCTGTGCTTATTCACCTAGGTAAGCAAGTCTAGATATGGTTAGCTTAGTTCAATTTTCCCTCCATACCAAATTAAATCATAAAATTTAAGTATATCTCACTTTGAACCAAAACATAAAACACTTGGTTTATGATTTTTCTCAAATAATTAAATTTCAGTTTGATTTGGTTAGTTGGTTGATGGAACCGTAACTAATAATCTAAGATGATTTGTTACATGAATGACATGTCATTCCACATAATAAGTACTAAATTCTTTTAACAATAACATGTATTTGTATTATATAAGAGATTAATGGAGTTAATATTTATACAATTAAGAAATTTTAAGGGTGTCTTGATGACTAATTTTATCATAAACCTTGCACATGACATATATTTTGAGTCCACTAATGTATCTATTACTATAACATATAATCATAATGGAAATACACATGATATTTCATTATTTATAAACTAAATTTCCTTAATCCTATGTGTTGATGGCCAAAATTCGACCTAGGTTAGATACCCAAAATAAGCTAAAAGGGCCCACAAAGCAGCCTATCATCTCAAGGTTCTATCGATAAAGTGTAATGGGTGTTGAGCTTAATATTTTTCTCGATTTTTATAAATTAAACATTTTTAAATTGATCACTTTTAAACCCTACCCTTTTAATACTAACCCTCAATTAAAGTTAAAAGAAAATTAGTTCTTTTAACTTTGAAAACATTTTGAAGTTACCACCCAATCGTAGTTAGAAAAAAGAATTAAGTTATAACTAATTAGGTGGATTAATTATAACTTAACTATCGGTTTATCGGTAAAACCAATTTTTAAAATAACTTTAAAACTAGAGATCTAAATCTATGAGCTATCTTATTAAATCTTAAACTGGTACTACTTTTTAACTTTCCAAATTTAATTTTACTTTTCAAATACGCTTCCAACAATAATGTCAATTTACAAGTGGTAATTGAATCTATTTACAAAAAAGAAGAATTTAAAGAGTTATTTACCAAAGAGGAGAAATAACTTTTTTCTATATTTTAAGTCGCTTCGTAAGTACAGGTGCATATATACCTGTTATTTAGGATTAAAGTTCCATAGTTCATTTTTTTTTTTTTGTAAAAATTTAGTGTAGGGGTTGATTTTAATCCTTGAAAAGTAACTGAGTTTATGTCTTCAGCCCTTTCATTTATTTTTGAAAATTTATAAACAGTCCTAACTCAACGTTTTTTATTTTGGGAAAGTTTTAAAAGTGTCCTCATTTTGAAAATGGTTATTTTATTTTTTCTTATTTATTAATTTGGAAAATTGGTTTTTCTAAGTTTTAATCGTGAAAGGAAATAAATAAGTAAATAAATAATAAGCTAAGCTATTCTAACCTTTTCTTTCTTTCTCTTTTTCTTTTTTTTATTTCTTCTTTTTTTTTCATTCTCCTTTTTTTTTTTACATTTACAATCATGATGGGCTAAATAAATAAATAATAATATTTAAAAAAATCAAAACAAAACAAAAAGGAAAAAACAAATATGGCCGGACCAAGGAGCTTCACGCAGGTCGAATCTTAAGTAGATGGGTTGGACTTTGGGTGAAGTCATGGATCAGCACATGACCCACACATGCGAATGACGAGGAGTAGCAAGCACAGTAGATAGGGTTGGCTAAGGGTAGTTTTCGATAAGCTTTGAAGTGGGTAAGTTGATTTTTATGTGAAATTGATTAGGGATAAGGGGTCTTAGGAGAATGCCTTAGCAAAAGGAGGTGGTTTAGGGCTGTTTTGAAGTTAACCACCAAATGGTAGTGGTGGCAGACACGTAAGGTGTTTACTAGCGTTCAAATGAGAGTGGGACTTAGGTTGTTAGTTATGGAGATTTTGGCTATAATAGTGGTTTAAAGTGATAACTACCTAGGTTGGTAGTTTGAATGTAGGTCGCAGTGGTAATTAGCATTTCGATGGTAGAGGAGCTACGGACTATGGCAGGAGTTGGGGGTGGTTGTTAGAGATAGCCTAAGGCTTAGGGATAGTGGCTGCAAGGTGATTTTGGTTCGAAAAGCTTCAACTCGAAGCTTATCCTATAGAAAGAGAGACACAGCTATGGAAAGGGAGCTTGAGAGCTTAAAGAGAGAGTTCAGGAGTGAGAATTGATTGATTCCCCTCCTCCCCCTGTATCCAAGAAAATTTCCTTAAACCTTATTTATACTAAAGCAACACCAATTCAGCTTGGAATTTTTCAAAAATCAAAATGAATGCCATTGAAGAACTTTGACTTTAAAGTTTTTTCCTTATTTTCAATCCAATTTTAAACACATATTTGACTAAATCTAGACAGGACTTTAGTCAGGATTGAAACTAGGTTATGCTTAGTTTGCAAATCCACCATTAATTTGGTCAAGATTGCAATAAAAGAAGGTTAATTTTGCTATTAAAGAAGGCCAACCAGCTTAGTTTACGCGAGAGAAATCTAGGTAAAACAAGGGAAAGGGGGAGAAAAGTAACTCACATGATGCCACGTCAACCATGTCATCCAATAAGACAATGCCACATGTCCTATCGTAATACATGGTAGATGACGTGATATGTTAGGTGACACGTGTACGCCATATGGCTTAACACATGAAGCGCTACGTTAGCTCGATTCACTTGCCTGATATGTGGCATAATGAGATCCTAACACATGGTAGTGTAGCATGTGTGTGTGTGTTTGAAGAGAAAAAATACAACAGCAAAATGCCTTTGGTGAGGTTCGACCCTAAGACTTCTAATGCTAATGCTAATGCAAATGCAAAGCCATGCTCAAGTGTTTATCCATTAGATTGTTGGCCTATGCTTTGTTCATATGTGCAATCAAATTGTACATATAAACTAGATTAACTTAGGTTAGATTTAAATTTAAGCTCAAGCCCAAATAGTCCTCTCTTTATTTTTATCTAAATTAAAAATTTTATTCTATTAAACTATCGAAAAATTTATTATTTTCAATTTTTTTATTTTGTGTGACTTTTTCCATTTTTTTTTCTAAAATTTTTCTTTTTTTTTAAATATTTTCTAAACTTCTTATTATTATTTTTCTTTTCTTTTTTCTTTTTCCCAAATTATGACCCTTTATCTTATCTTAAAAATTTTGAAAAATAAAGGGGGCAAAAATAGGGTATTTATAGCTACTCCTCTTTGTGGTAAAGTTTGAGCAAAATTTTGCCATAAAGACAAAAAAAAAGAACACTATTTTTGCCTCAAGAATGGAATTTTTCTTAAGAAATGCTACAGCTAGCTAGCTAGCTATCCTAGGTTTGATCTACTAAGGATTTAATGAAAAGGTTAAAGAGAAAGGAGGCGCTTTAAGAACTAGCCAAGAAACTAAAAAGAGAAATTGAAACTTGGTCATATCCCTATGAGCTAATTAGCTTAGGTGAATGGGCGAAACACTCCTTAAGCTGGCTAAGGCCCTAAAGATATTGAAATGGGCAAAGCGCTCCTTGAGCTGACTAAGACCCTAAAGAGGTATTGAAAACTTGATCATGCCCCTATGAGCTTACTAACTAAGATGAAATAGGAAAAGCGCTCCTAAAGAGATGTTTGAAAACATGGTCGTGCCCCTATGAGCTTACTAACCAAAATGAAATGGGTGAAGCAGTTCTTGAGCTAGCTAAGACCTTAAAAAGAAACCTAATAGTGCCCCCACTAAGCTAACTAACCTAAGCTAACGAGCGAAGCGTTCTTTAAGTTAGATAAGACCTTAAAGAAAAACCTAATAGTGTCTCATTAAACTAACTAACCTAGACGAACGGGTGAAGCACTGTTTAAGCTGGTTAAGACCCTAAAGAGATACCTAGTAGTGCCCCATTGAGCTAACTAACCTAGGCGAATGGCCGAAATGCTCTTTAAGTTGGCTAAGATCCTAAAGAATAGCTTAGTAGTGCCCCACTAAGCTAACTAACCTAGGCGAACGAGCAAAACGTTCTTTGAGCTAACTAAGACCTTAAATTGAAATCTAATAATACGCTACTAAACTAACTAACCTAGATAGGAGCGTCTTTAGGGGACTAGCAACCCTAAATTGGAATTGATTTTGAAAAACCTAGAAGTGCTCCTTTTAGCTGACTATCCTAGGTAAATAAGTGAAGTATTCCTTAAGCTAGCTAGGACCTTAAATTGAAACCTAGTTGAAGTATTCCTTAAGCTAGCTAAGACCTTAAATTGAAACCTAGTAGTACCCCACTGAGCTAACTAACCTTGCGGGAGCATCTCTAGAGGACTAGCAACCCTTAATTGGATTCAATTTTGAAAAACTTAGAAGTACTCCTCTGAGCTAACTATCCTAGGTAAACGAATGAAGCATTCCTTAAGCTGGTTAAGACCCTAAATTGAAACCTAGTAGTGACCAACTAAGCGAACTAACCTAGGCGAAAGCGTCTCTAGAAGACTAGCAACCCTTACTTAGAATCGATTAAAAAAAAAAACTAGAAGTGTTCCTTTGAGCTGATTATACTAAGTGGGAGCATCTCTAAAGCAACCCTTACTTGGAATCGATTTGAGAAAAACCTAAATGTGCTCCTCTGAGCTGATTATCCTAAGTAAGAGCGTCTTTAGGGGACTAGCAACCCTTATTTGGAATCGATTCGAGAAAAAACAGAAAGTGTACTTCTAAACTAACTATTCTAGGTAAATGGGCAAAACACTCCTTGAACTGGTTAAGACCTTAAATTGAAACTTGGTAGTATCCCACTAAGCTAACTAACCTAAGCAAGAGCATTTGTAAGAGAATAGCAACCTTAAATTAACTTAGAAGAAGCGTCCTATGAGCTTGCTTGAGAGAAATTGTTAAAGGAAGCACCCTATGGGTTCATTAAAAGAAATTTGTGAAGAGAAGCACCATAAGGGCTTACTTGAAGAAATTGGTGGAAAGAAGCATCCAAAGGGCTCCCTTAGAGAAATTGGTGAAGAGAAACACCCTATGGATTGGCTAAGAGAGAAATTGGCAAGGAAAAGCACCTTATGAGTTAGTTTGAGAGAAATTAGTAAAGAAAAGCACCCTATGAGCTTACTAAGGACTTAATGAAGGGAAGTACCTTATGGGCTCACTTAAGAGAAATTAATGATGAAAGGAAGTGCCCTATGAGCTCGCTTGAGAGGCATTAGTAAAGGAAAGCGCCCAATGAGCTTACTAAAGAGAAATTAATGAAGAGAAGTGCACTATAAGCTCGCTAAGAACTTAGTGAAGAGAAGTGCCCTATGGGCTCGCTAAAAGAATTGATGAAGAGAGGAGGTAATGTTTTGAAAGTTGGCTAAAGCCTTAGAAAGATAGGACAACATCTTGAAGGCGGACTAGAACCCTAAAAAAAATAAAAGAGGGGTCAGGGCTCTAAGAGCTAGCTATAACCATAAAAATGAATTTAAAGAAGGGTTAGCGCTATAAAAGCTGGCTTGAACCCTAAGAGAAATTGACAAAAGAGAGAGTTGTGCTTTGAAATTTGGCTAATACCCTAAAAATAAAAGAAGAGGGGTCAGTGTTCTAAGAGCTAGCATGAACCCTAAAAGAATAAAAGAGGGCTTAATACTTTAAGAGCTGGCTAGAACCTTAAAAATAAAAGATAGGACATCAACTTAAAGGTTGGCTAAATCCCTAAAAACAAATTAAAAGAGGTAACAACACTCTAAGAGCTAGTTGGAACCCTTAGGGAAGTTGATGAAGGATTGAAGAAGTAAAGTATGGAAGGCAACCAATTCTGAAAAGCTTCTTGACTTAGAAAAATATTTACAAGTAAATTATTGAAAATCCATTTATGGAAAAGGTATTAAGGATAACACCCTTGATTTGAAAAAGAGTTAATGGACATTAAAAATTGCATTAAGGAAGAATGATCTAGACTATAATGGTCAATTTACAAAGTGTGACCACATTAAAAAGGAAATGAACGACGTGAATTGAAAGCTTAGCTACTCAAGGTGATATGAATTTGAAAATGGACCAAAAACTTATGACAAGCCTTTATTTTCTCTCCCTTCTCTTCTTTCTTTTTTTTCTTTCTTATCTTTTTTTTTTTATTTTTGAAATTTTTCCAACGGGTATAAATTCTTATTTAAGGAACAAATTTATAACCACCCCTTTCTTTGGTAATCATGTGGGGTTTCTCAATGCCTCTAACCATAGGGCTTTCTCATAGGACTTTATGATTTTAAACATTTCTTTCCTAAAAAAAGAGTAACACATGATTAGTTTAGTCAAAGAGGGCTTCCTTAGTAACTCTCAATTTGGATTTCCTCTTCACTACAATTCTAAAAATTATAGCCCATTTTTTAAGTGAAACGGTTTAATTAATCTATTAGGTCTTTTTTAGTTCAACATTATGAATATAGGCTTTTAGTCAAAAGGTTTCAAAAAGGACTAATGAGGAGGCCTATTTTGAAAAAAATTCTTTTATTTATCTTGGGTGTACAAGTCAAGAGCGTTAGGAAAAAATTAGAAGTATGCTTACCGCGGTTTGAAAAAACAATTTTTATTAAAGATAAATTATCTTTTAAGATCAGAAGAGATTTTACTACATAAGGATGGTATTGTGGGTGAAAAGGCCCTATGTGATTCAATATGGGCAAGAAAGGCTCTAGAGTAGATATAGAGATTTCGGGTTTCTGAGCTTTGGAATTTGATTTAGGGATTTGTGTTTTTTAGGCTATTTAGGTCTTGATTCCCAGCTTTTTTTATTCTGTTTTGCTACCTCTACTAGAATGTGATATATCTCTTAGGGCTTTTCATCTTATACATAGGTCTAATTTTTCAGCCTCTTTTCTTCACTTTTTATTATTATTATTTTTCTTTCTCTCTTCTAAATTACTTTACCCCATTATCTCTTACTATACTCTCTTTTCTTTTAGCACCAAGAATGATTGTCTCAATTGCCGAGTTTTTGCTTTCTAAGCAATTTAAGGCCCCAAATCCATAGATTTTTAGTGTATAGGCTTAGGTGAGGTAAGTATAAACTTAAGATGTTTGAAAACGAATTGACTATTCATTTCAAAGAAAAATAATTTATCAAGAACAAATTCATTTATGAATTAACATTACTTAAGCTAGCATAAACCAATCTTACCCTTATCTCTTAATTAATTACCATAATCTCTAAATTGCCCCATTATAAGATGGTTCTTGATAGGACTTAAATTTGAAAATTCTCCAAATAGGTCCAACAGGGTTAACAAGAGATAATTGTGTTTAGGATTTGAAAACAAATGCCTAACTTCATTTTAATCTATGTATCACATTCAAAGTGGACCTTTTTTAAGGAATGAGTCCAAAGTATTCTTACCATTAAGTCGCTCAACTCTTAAAGTGTTTCAAAGGTTAATATATAGGATACAATTTTCCTCTTTTCATTATAAACCTTTTTCTTTAAAAGTGAGTTACCAATTCCTTAAGGAGTCTATTTTTTTATTCAACCTGCAATAAAGATTGACATGCCCCAATATTTGACTTTGTGTTTTGGCTTGGTTCATGATTGGGCTTGGACGAGGGATTTCAGCATGACTTGGTTACCTTCATAGGCTAAGGATTATGTTTGGGTCAACTACCTTGATAGGTCATGGTTTATGTTCGGATCGGTTGCCTTAATGAGCCAAGTGGCTCGTGTTTGAGTAGGTTGCCTGAATTGGCCTAAGATAGGTGTTTAGATTGAATAAGCCAAGGGGCTAGTGTTGGCTTCCTTAATAGGTTGAAGGGCCTCGTATGGGTTCGAAGCCAAGTGTTCGAGATGTTTGCTTGAGTAAACCAAAGGCTTGAGCTTAGGTTGGCTCCTTAAGCCTATAAAGATTTATTACCATCAGTAACTTTCTTTTCTTTTCATTTTCATTTTTTCAATTTTTGTTTCTTTTTTCTTTCTTCTTCTTCTTTTTTCTTTTTTCTTTTTTTTTTGAGAGAGAGAGAGAAAGATAAAGTTTTATTTTATAGAAACCAAGAAAATGATTTACAAATAAGGATGGTGATTTTTAACCTTCTATTTACAAGTTTATTAAATTTCGCATTTCCCTAAATAGGAAGGAACAATGATTAGATAGATACCTATTGAAGGACTATTTACAAAAAAGGAAATGTTAAAGAATAAAGAATGATGAACTAAAGAGAAATTTTTTTATTGTTAAAGATCAGAATACAGAAAACAAAGATAGAGAATCTAAAATTTATTTTGGAAATTGACATTTATTCTAAACTTTAGATATGAACTAGAAAAAAAAACCTTAAATTAAGTCTCGTAAACAAGCCTTAAAGTCCTTTATCATTTCATAGGTTTCCCCAATTACTTGTGCTAAAAGAGCCCTTAAGACTTAGTTGTGAGCTTCAAAACACTTAAGCTTTTCCTTCAGGTAGGCAATCTCATTTTTCAACAACTACTCATGAATCCTAGAGATGTCCTGTAGCCTATCATTCCCCTAATTATTTTCTTAGTTATCTGTCATTCTAGGTCTATACAATTTATAGACAACAATTAGTCATCAATGCAACAAAAGAATGTACGTGGAAATATGCAGATGTTAAGATCTTTTGAGTTAATACATTATTCCTTAAGTTACAACCTTACCATTATGTTTAAAAACTAATTGCATTAAAACTTTCAAAAGTCAGTAGGGTTGCAATTCTTAGGAGTATTATATTAACTTAAACTTAAGGGGAATATATACAATTAGGGTGGGTTCTAAAAGGTCCTTAAGCTTTGTGATCTTGCTTATTTTTAGAAAACATTTTCATTTGTCACATCATAACTTAAGTGGGGTAACCTAATCAACCCCGAATGGTAGCTACACCATTACACCTGAGGCCTACAAAATGCGTACCCCACCCCACCCCAGCCGACCCCCCACTCCCTTTCTTCTCCTAAGGTCCTAAGATAGTCTAAGTCTAACCGCATCTACGTATATCTTTGATGTAACAAATAACCCCTTATGTACCAATGCATGTGGTATGCAAAATAAATATGATAATCAAAACAAAGTATACACATGAAGTTAATAACAAATAAACAAATAAATAAATAACATGAGTATTTTGAAAAGCAATTTTATTTTCAGAAATTTTGTAAGTAGCTAGCCCTCTTGACCTCTCCATTGGAGTCCACATCCTATCAAGCCTGGTTTTTTCTTGGTTTTTATAAATTATTCTTTTTTAAATTAATCAATATTAAACTCTACCTGTTTAATACTAACCCTCGACGAAGTTTTAAAGAAAATCGACTCTTTTAACTTTGAAAACATTTTGGAGTTGCCACTCAACTGTAATCGAGAAAAAGAGTTAAGTTATAACCAATAGCTACTAGACTATCGATAAAACTAATTTTTAAAACGATTTTAAAACTAGAGATCTAAATTTAGGAGCTATCCTATTAAACTCTAAACAAGTACTACTAGTTTATCTGAATTTAATTTTGCTTTTCAAATACCCTTCCAACAATAATGTCTATTTACAAGCGATAATTGAATCTATTTACAAAAAACAAGAATTTAAAGAGTTATTTACAAAAGGGGAAAAATAATTTTTTTTCTATATTTTAAGTCACTCCGTAAATATAAGTACCTATATACCCGATATTCGGGATCAAACTTTCATAATTCATTTTTTTTTTTTTGTAAAATTTTAGTGTATGAGTCGATTTTAGTTCTTGAAACGTAGCTGATTTTACGTCTTTAGCCATTACATTTATTTTTGAAAAACTCTAAAGGGTCCTAACTTGAGATTTTTATTTTAGGAAAGTTTTAAGTGTCCCAATTTTGAAAAGGATTACTATTTTTTATTTATTTGAAAATTGGGTTTTTCTAAGTAATAAAAATGATTTTTTTCATTTTTCATTTTATCATTATTTTTTTCTTTATGTTTTAACCATGAAAGGAAATAAATAAGTAAATAAATAACAAGCTAAGCTACTCTACCCTTTTTTTCTTTTTATTTTTTAATTTTTTTTACATTTACAGTTGCGATGGAAAATAAAGAAAATTGAAAAATTACAAAAAAAAATTAGAAAAGTTGAAAAAATAAAAAGATTTTAAAAAATAACATTTTATTAGGGTAGATTTTTATTTTTAATTTTGATTTAGAAGTTAAACTGTTGAACCTAAGCTTAGGTTTTAATTTAGCCTAGGCTAAACGAGTCTATATGTGCAATTTGATTGCACATATGGTTAAGGTACAGGCCAACGGCCTAATAGTTAAGCATATGGACATAGCAATGGGTCTAATTATGAGGTCTTGGGTTCGAATCTTAACAAAGGTAGGGAGACCTTTTTCTTATATTTTGCTTTTTGTTAACTAGCATACTACCACATGTCAGAATCTCATTGCGTCACATGTCCTAACACATGGCATCATTGGATTGGATGGCTTTATTGACGTAGCACTACGTAATATGCCACGTCAGCGCCACGTGATGACATGTGGCAGGAAGGGAGTGGTTGACATGGCTGACATGATGCCATGTCAGCACTTTCTCTCTTTTTCCTTCCTCTTTTCCCTCAAATTTTCCTCCTTTTTCCCTCTTAAGAATAGCCCAACCTTCCTACCTTAGCCTCTGATTTCGTACTTTTTCCTTATTGAAACATACCAATTAATGGTGCAATTTCATCCTCCATGTGGCCTACTGTAAATTAGTAACAAGAACACATCTGGATTCAGTCAAATGAAGCTCTAAAAAGTGGAAAAAAGCTAAAAATCTGGAATTTGTATTTAACTTTGAATTCAAACTTTCCTTTGATTTTAGGTTCAATTTGTGTATAAAAGGAGTGTTGGGGGAGCTCATTGAACATCTAAAAACATACACGACTACCCATGAGCTTTAAAGTCAACTCCTAAGCTCTTTCTCTCTCTTCTTTCTCTTATTTTCTCTCTCTAGCCACAACTCTCTTTCTCCCTTCGAATCTCTCTCCCTCTAGCTCACCACCACCGGCCACTACTTGGCTAACTCCACCACCACACAAGCTACTTAACCCAGCCACCTTTGACCTCTACCGTAGCCTCTAACATCACTAGCAAACCACCTCTACATAAACTTAACCACCATGCCCCCGATCATAGCTATGAACAATCAAAAATAGTGGCCATCCACCCCAACGTCACGCCTGTCATAAACTAAAGCCTTCCGATTTCACCTGTGACCCCTTCCAAGCAATTGCGTCAACTGACCCGATTTGATTCGCGACTGACCCATCTAACCCACTCTAGGTTCGACTTGCGTACCTACTAAGTCCGAAGTCTAGTTTCTATTTATTTATTTATTTTATTATTTTGTAGGTTGTTGTTGTTTTTTATTTTATTATTTGTGAACGTAAATGTAATAATACCAAAAAGAAAGAGACCAAAGAAAAAAAGAAAAGAGTAAATTTATTTTACTTTATTTTTTTTTAAATAGATAAAATATAATAAGTAGTAAATAAATAAGATGACATAATGAAATCAAAATAAAATAGGTAGGATAGTTAATAAAATTATTTTGTCACTTAGAAAATTTGATTTTTAAGAAATAAAATAAAAATAAATCAATAATTTTCCAAATTAAGATCATTTAGAATTTCCAAAAATAAAATCCAATTTAGGACCCTTTTTATAAATTTTTCTTAAATAAACCAAAATTGAGTAAAATGTAAAATCAATCTTTTTTTATTAAAACAAAATCACCTACTAAACTTTTCTCCAAAAGAAATACATACTTCTGATCTTAAATAGCAAATACATAGGTACCTATAGGGTAACAATAAAAATGAAAAAAAAAAAACTAATTTTCCTTTTTCTTTAGTTTAGATTATTTTTATCCAATTATAGTAACCAATAACCAAGTTCTATCTTTCAAAATTAAAAGGTGATTTTTAAGTTTAATTCTAATTTTAGAAAGTCAATGATACCCGTAAGGGTTTAAAATTCTTAATCCCTGGATCCATGATCTCTGGTTTCAAAAACCATTTTACAAAATTGGTTTTTTTCATTAAACTAGTTACTAAGTTATAACCAATCCACCCAATCGATTATAACTTAATTGTTTTTCCCAACTTCAATCGAGTAGCGACTCCAAAGTTGTTTTCAAAATAAAAGGACTGGTTTTTTTTAAACCCTAGTTGAGGGCCATTATTAAATGGGTAAGGTTTAGTACCGATCGGTTTAGAAAAGACCTAATTTTATAAAAGAACTGAGAGGGTAAAAAACTAGACTCGACATTGGCTATAGAGATTTTGGCCTTGGTAATTGATGTAAACCGTGACCAAAAACAGATAAAGCCGGTCACTAAAGGGGCCCATGCTTAATGAAAGCTCAAAGAAAGTGATGAGGAATGTGCGAAAGAATGGAAAAGTGAATAAAAAGTAAGCAAAACCTACAAATAGCTCTAAAGGCTATGACACACCAATGAAACTTCCGATGACTTATGGCACAACTCAATATGACGTACAAATTAATCCGATGAGGTTACTCGTCACTTAACCTTGCTTAAGAGTTAGGATAAGAGTAAAATGAAAATAAACAATCAATGTTTATGAGAAGAAGAATATTCAGTATATTAATGGTAATTTGATCTCATGGCTACAAGTACAAGGGGTATTTATACCCAAAAGTTAGGGCAACTTGCATAAAAGAGAAAAGAAAGAAAAGAGTATTGTCCTAAAGAAGTAATGTACAAGAATACAAGAGGATAAAAATAAAGATTCAAGAAAAGTAGTGATTAATGTAGTAGATTCTACATGTGGTCTTATATAAGTAGTAGAGATACAATGGCGATATCGTTAAAGGATGTAGGCAAAAGAGTATGATCAGATTGCTTATTTAAGTAATGGTGGCTAACGATCAGTCCAGGGTGTCTCTCTCGGTTTCTCAACAAGGGTGATGCTAAGCAATTGGTCGGCTCGAATGTAAACAAGTAAGCGTACATGGTTTAGCTATTATCTTAGCAATCTAGAATTTGATACATAACTTCCAAGAGATGGATAGTCATTTGGTTCGGTATGCAGAGTGGATCAACAAAGAGATACTCAGCTTCAGCAGGAGTTAGCTGGAGCAATAGGATTCACCTTGCCGACCCCTCCAATCTTCAGGCTTGGCTATGGGTTACAAGCCCAGTAGCCTAACTCCTATCATTCCCTTTAGGTCAATTTCGATTTAGGATCAAATCTAAATGGTCTTTTATTAGCTCTTATCAAGGTGATATAGACTAAGGTCCGCAATGTTAAAGGTGTCAGAAACCCCATAATCTTCGGGTAGTTACAACTTGCAAGCATTGTCATTGATCTTCTATAGGATTCTGAAAGGTCCTGTAGCTCTTGCAAATAGCTTATTCCTCCTCTTACTTGAAAACCTTTCCTTATTGAGGTGTAACTACACTAAGCCTTCTGGTTGGAATTGTTTAGCCGTCCTACCCTTGGCCTTCTCTTGCATTCTTTTGGCAGCTTGGTCTATTGGCCGAGTAACTTTGTCATAGATATGTTGAAGGGACTGTACTCGAGCTCTCGCATTAAGGTCTTCTTACTCAGATTCAGGTATAGGGGTGTAATTAAGGGGATAACTCAGGATTAAAACCATAGACAACCTCAAAGGGGGTTTGTTTGGTGGTGTCATGTACTGTTCGCTTGTAAGTGAATTCAACTATTGGTAAGCAGACGTCCCAATCAGCCAAGTTCTTGCTTATTGTAGCTCGGAGCAACAATCCTAAAGTATGATTGACTACCTCTGTTTAGGGGTGATAGGAAGTACTAAATAGCAGTTTGGTCCCCATCCATCGCCATAGAGTTCTCTAGAAATGGCTCAAGAACTTTATATCTATATCTAATACTACGCTTCATGGAACACCTTCTAACCTAATAACTTCTTGCAAGAAAAGAGAAGCAATAGTCGAAATATCGTTAGTTTTGGAGCATGGCACAAAGTATGCCATCTTACTGAACTTATCCATGACAACCATTACAGAATCTTTACCTCAAGCAATTCGTGGTAATCCGAGAATAAAGTCCATACTCAACTCAGCCTATGGTCTTATCGGAATAGGCAAAGGCATTACTTTCTCATGCTTGGCTTGGCATTTGGCTCTCTTGCACACAGCACAGCCTTCTACCACTAGGTGCACGTCATGCCTTATTCTTGATCAAAAGAAATGACCATTCAATAGTTCATAGGTTTTACTCTCCCCAAAATGCCCGGAGAGTCTCTATTGTGAGCTTCCCTAATAAGTAAATTGATATGAAGAAAGCGCACCTATCAATTTTAATATAGCGGATATGAGTCCGAGTCATTCCCTTAGAGATTTTGAGTACTAATATTAACCTTAGCTTTATTATCTAACCGAAAAATTGTGATAAATTGAATGAATTAAAAATACTGAAATTAACAACTAAACTACTTATGAGACTTAATTACGCAAATTAGAAAGCAATAAACTACGAACGACTTCAAGTATGCAATAATGTATTTAGGAATTATTTCTCCTAGTGTTTAACATGTAACCTTTTTAAAATATATCCAATTCAATTTCTATTATTCTTGACCAGAGGGATTCACAATTAAAGCTAATATCTTCCTCAAGCATATTAACCCTAATCCTAAATTATTTACCGGAATCTCTTCACTTAGTAATATAATTTAAAATTGCATTAACGTATAATGAATTCCCACACAAACAATCAATTTTCCGGAAGAAACATATATCTTATCTCTAAGTATACATGTAATTCTCTTCAATTATGCCTAGATCTAATTACACATGCAATTTCTCAATTAACATGCATAATATCATATATTGACACTCTAGAATTATTAATCCATAATTAAAGAACATAATTGAATCAAGAAAAGGTAGAAACTTTATTGAAATTATAATTCAATCCAAGGGTTACATGAAACCCTAGGTTCCATAATCCTAAATACTCTAATTTTAAGCTATCATAACGAATCTAAAAACGAGTTTCATCAAAAACGTAAAATAAAGCATAAAAACCCCTCTTGATTTCATGAACAATCTCTCTAATCTTGAAATCGATGTCGTTCTTGCTTCCTGATTAATGTTCTTCTCAAATCTCCTCTCGTCTCTTGTGTCTCTTGTTTCTGTAATGTCTCTCCCCTTTTTGAAACCCTAAGATATCCTTTTTATATGTGTACTTCAAAGATTCTGTTTTCGTCACCCGACACGGCCTAGGACATAGCCGTGTCCCCAGGTCGTGTAACTTTCTGCACTTAGGCAAATTTTCTGCACAACTTCAAAACTTCATAACTTCTTCGTTTGAACTCGGAATTGAGTGAAACTTGATTCCTTTTCTTCGTTTTCGAGCCTAAAACGCGTTTAAACCCTGAAATCAACGTTTTACTCAATTAAGTATCAATTTCTTTAAAGAAAACCAAAAATATAAGGGAAATACTATAAAATCACCATATGAAATATGTTTAAAATCAGAGTTATCATAAATCTCATAGAGAACAAGTCAACACGTATAATTTTCCTCCTCAGAACAAATATCCATCATCCACATGATACTCGTCTATTATCCTTCCATCAACACTTTTTGCAAATATGGGTCCAAAGTGTGGATCCATGAAGTATTGCTCTTTAATGCTCACAAACCCAAACAATCTGGTCTATAGTTCATTCAGGAGTGCATGCCTCCTCAAAAGAGCATATGCAACTACGTTGCTCTTTCCTTATTTTTATTTTATTACGAAGTTAAACCCCTTAAGGAATTTGACCACCTAGCCTACCGCTTCGATAACTTCATCTAACTTTGGAGATATCTTGGAGACTTATGGTTAATGTAGATGACAAATTCTCTCGGCAACAAATAATACTACCATACTTGTAGTACTTAAATCAGTGCTAAGAGTTCTTTGTTATACACAGAGTAGTTTAGTTAAGGTCCCTTAAGCTTCTCACTATGGTAGACAATTAGTCAGCCTTCCTGCATTAGGACAACGCCTATCCCAATGCTTAATAGATCATACTCCAGATCAAATATTTTCTCGAAGTCAAGTAGAATTAGTACAAAGGTGGAGGTCAATCTTTTCTTCACCTAGGCAAAGCTTCTCTCTTCCTTTTCTCCCCATCGGAAGCCGATGTTCTTCTTTGTCAATTCAGTAAGGGGTATAGCAAAGGTACTGAAATTCTTGATAAATCTTCTGTAAAAGGAAGCCAATTTATGGAAACTTCTCACCTCGACACAAATAGTTAAAGTCAGCCACTTAATGATTACTCGGATCTTCTCGTTATCTACTCGTAAGCCTCCTTCATTTACTATATAACCTAAGAATACCACTTCCTCTTGGCAAAAGCAACATTTCTTATTTTTCATTATCTCGCATATATACAATCTACATGAACAAATTCAGTAGGCTAAATCATTCTATCACTATTTGAGTAATTTCAAAGTTTATGCAATTTTTTATTTCTATCCTATTTATTTCTATTAAATCAAATTAACAATGAAATAGAATTTTCATTTTCTTTGTCTTTTGATAGAGAAGAAATTTTTTTAATTTAATAATTATAGAATAAAAGTGTCGTTTCTTATTATTTATAATAATCTTATCATTTATTCTAATTTTTTAGAATTAGAATTCTTTCTTTTTTCTAAAATATTAGTTGGAATAAAATAAGTTCTCTCACTAAACTAATAACATCAATAAAAAGCAATTGGTAGAAATTAAAAAGAAAAAAAAAATTTATTAATCCGACATAGCTCCAATAAAAGGAACCTACGGACCATGTTCTTCTCTAAATTAGGTTTTGCTAACATCGCGAATAAATTCAAGGACATATTTGAAGAAATTCTAACCACTAGTTGCTGAATAATCTCTCAACATAAAAGACATTCAATACAACTCAGAGATATTCACAGTGACTTGGAATATCGACACTATACATTAGGATATCATCAAAATACACCACGACACAATTCCCCATTAAATGTTTTAGCACATGGTTCATCGATCTCATGAAAGTGTTTGCGGCATTCGACAAGCCAAATGGCAAGACCATCCACTCATAAAGTCCATGCTAAGTTTTGAATGTAGTCTTCCACTCATCTCCTTACCTCATGTGGATTTAATGATAGCCAAATTTCATATTAATCTTGCTGAAGATCTTAGCCTCACTTAATTCATCCAACATATCTTCCAACCTAAGGATAAGATACCTGTATTTTATTTTTATCTTGTTTACTGCTCGGCTGTCAACACACATCTACCAGGTTCCATCATTTTTTGGCATTAGGAGCGTCGAAACAGCATAAGGGCTAAGGCTTTCCCTAACATAACCTTTCTCCAATAGTTCATTAACTTGTCGTTAGAGCTCAAAAGCCTATTCGGGACTAATTCGATAAGCTAGCTTATTCAGTAAGATGGTACTGGGTATTAAGTTAATGCAGTGTTCTATGCCTCGCATCAGGGGTAACCCCTCGGGTAACTGTTCTTGGAATAGATCAACATATTCATCCAACAATGCTCTCACTTCCAAGGGTGGTTCACCCTACTCCTTTAATTCTAACAGACATCTGACCAACAAGAAGGTCGACGTATCGACTTTAAGGGCCTCTTGAAGTTTGGCTATACTCATCATCAGAGTTTTTTTCGATCCGCGAGTAGGTTTAGCTTACAGTTTATTAACTTCACTCAGCAACATCAGGTTTAGCATGATCAATCTACCATCCTTTTCGAATATATACATGTTCTGGTATCCATCGTAGATAACTTTTCTATTAAATAGCCACGGCTTGCCAGCAACACATAAGAAGCGTACATAAGTAGTATGTTATAAAGAATCTGGTCAAAGTAATTTTCAATAATTATCAGTAATAGTACTTGCCGAGTGACATGTAGTGCTCCCTTCTCACTTAACCAATGTAACTTGTACGTCCTCAAATGTATAACAATCAGCAACTTCAATTTTGTGATCAAATCGGATAATATTACATTGGTACAACTAATACATTCCATAATGAGGGCATACACCCTATCATTCACCTTACACATGATATAAAACAAATTCTCTCTTTACTCCTCCTCGAGTAAGGGTTCCATGTTTATTGCGCGTCAGACAATCAAGATCAACTGATCCAAGTCCTCGATAAACAAATTCTATTCAATGAGTTCATCTTCCTAAGAAACTTATTTCTCAACCGTGCTCTCCTCCTTAAGTTCCTCGTTAGTGCTCTCCAATTCCACCTTCGAGACATCTCCCTTGATGACCATAATCCTTCAATTTGGGTACTGAGCAACTATATATCCAAACCTTTAACACTTGAAGTACTTGATCTAGCTCATTTTCTTATAAAATCCTTGCCCTTCCTCATAAGTTCAGGTTGACACATCACTATCAGGTCAACCCTTTTGTTTGGCTTAGACATCCACCTTTTAGATCAGCTCAGTACTTAACAAAGCTCGGAGGCTTTCTAATCCTAGTTAGCTAGTTGGTAGTCTAGTCGATGCTTGGCTCCTTCTCTACCTCTTCACTCATTGAGCTATTCAAATAGCTTCATCCAACAAATAATTGAACTGAGCTGTCTTGTAGAGAAGTCAACTGTATTAGCATCAGATGTCTATGGTTGGTCTGACAGCTCAGTTCAATTAGTCTTGGGCTATCTTTTAAAATAAGGCATTGTTGTTGGGCAAGAGCAAATCTAACACATGTGAAAATCCAACAAATAGGTCAACAAGAGCTCAGTTAGACATAGGGATCCCCGTCTCGGCTTTGGTTTTAAGCTAGTATTCCCTACGTAAGTCCTCAGAGTTTTCTAGCCCGACTATGAGTCATTAGTCCAAAAGCCTAATTCCTATCATCTACCCAAGGGTCAGATAGATTTACCCTCAAATCTGGATTAGTTTCTACTTCTTCTGGGGCGCATGCAAGGTCTTCTTCTGTTGGTTGGTAATGAATCAAATCAGATACATTGAAGGTGGAGGAAACACTGTAGTCATCAAGTAACTCAATCTGGTAAGCATTACAATTGATCTTCTTTAGGATTTTGAATAGACTATCAACTCAAGGAGATAATTTGTTCTATCTCAAGTATAGGAATCATTCTCGGCTAAGGTATATCCATACCAAGTCTCCTAAGTAGAAGGAAACAGTTCGGCGATCTCAACTACCAATTTCATAGTATCTTTGATTGAATTCGGCAATCTTCTTGGTTACAAACTAGTGTAGTTCATGTAGTTCTTAGGTTTTGTTAACTCTAGATTGACTCTCTTCAATAGCCGCTCGGGCACCAATCATATCTAGGGGAATAATAGGGTTAAGGCTATAGATGACCTCGAATGGGGTCTTCCCAGTAGTTTTATGGATAGTTCAGTTGTATGTGAACTCTACAACTGGTAAGCGCAGATCCCAATCCCTCAAGTTCTTTCCTATGATAGCTTTGAGTAGATTGCCTAGCCTCCTATTTACCACTTCAGTCAGGCCATTAATTTGAAGGTAGCAACTAAAGCTAAATACAAGTTTGGTTCCAAGTATTCTCCAAAGAGTCTTTCAAAAATAGTTTAAGAATTTGTATCCCAATCCGAGACAATAGTCTTCAGTACTCTATATAGTTAGATAACCTCCTATAAAAAAAAAAAACAACAATATATAAAGCATCGTTAGTCCAATAGCACAAAATGAAGTGCAACATCTTGCTAAAGTGATTCACTATAACAAAGATAGAATCTCTCCCTCTAGATATCCTAGGTAACCCTAGGACAAAATCCATACTAAGGTCAGCCCAAGGTAAGGTTGGTGTTAGTAGTAATATGTATTCTCTATGGGGTTTTATCTTTCCCTTAACTCGCTCGCACACGTTACAACTACTAACTACCTTGTGGACATGCTCAGCCAAACCTACCCAGTAAAAGTTCTCCTTCAATAAATTAGTGGTTTTTGGTCACCCCGAAGAAACCTAATAATCTGCCGCTATAAGCTTACCTAATCAATAATTCACGCATGGAATAATTTGGTATGTACAACCTTCGATCCTTGAACAGATAGCCTTCCTCAAAATAATATCCCTTAACAGCAATGCCACCCTTACACTGTTCTATGATAGGGCCGAAATGAGGATCATGAGCGTATTACTCTGTAATGAGTGAGAATCCCAATAATTTGGTTTGCAAAGTGGTCAATAAGGTTTGCCATCGTGACAAAGCATCAGTAACCACATTTTCACTTCCTTTCTTATGTCGGATGGCGTACGAAAACCCTTCCAAAAACGCTAACCACTTAGCTTGCCTTTTTGAAAGCTTATTTTAACTCCCTAAATGCTTTAGAGACTCATGGTCTATATAAATAACAAAACTCTCATGGCAGCACATAGTGTTGCCAAACAGTAAGAGCTCGACAAAAAGAATACAACTCTTTCTTATGCAAAAAATAGTTCAGGATAAGAACACTAAGCTTCTCGCTATGGTAGGCGATGGTCATCGCTCCTAGATTAGGATAATGCCAATTTGAAGGGTTTGTCAAAATCTGGTAGTGAAAGGACAAGCGTTAAGGTGAGCTTCTCAATCCCTAAAGCTTTGCTCAGCTTGATCGTTCCACCTGAACCAGTCATTCTTCTTTATCAACTCAATCATGGGGGCGGCTATGGTACTAAAGTTTTTGATAAATCACCTATAAAAAAAAAAAGCTAGGCCATAAAAGCTTCGAACCTCAATGACATTCTTTGGCATCAACCACTTAAGATTAGCTCGGATCTCCTCATCTGCTCAAATTCCCTCTCCTAACACCATAAACCTTAGGAAAATCACCTCATTTTGGCAAAACATATACTTCTTCACGTTCTCATACTACTTCCCAGTTTGCAAAATGTCAAATGCTTTGCAATGATGTTGAACATGGTCATTCGGGTCGATACTGTATACCAATATGTTATCCAAGTACACAACCACACACCTTCCAATTAGAGAGCACATTACATGGTTCATCAACCTTATGAATGTGCTTGGTGTATTAGTAAGTCTAAATGACATAACCAACCATTCGTAAAGTCCATGATTATTCTTGAAGGCAATCTTCCATTCATCGCTCAGTCTCATGCGAATTTGGTGGTAGCCACTTTGCAAATCAATCTTCAAAATATATCTTGATACCATAAAGCTTATCTAACATGTCATCGAGCCTTGGTATTGGGTATCTGTACTTAACAGTAATACGATTGACTGCTCAGCTGTCAATACACATTTACCATGTTCCATCTTTCTTCGAAATGAGCAGAGTTGGTATAACATAAGGGCCCATGCTCTTCCTTACATATCCTCGCTCTATGAGCTCATCCACTTGTCTTTTTAGCTCAACAACCTGCTCAAGGTTCATTCTATATGTAAGTCAGTTCAACAAAGCAACACCTGGCTGTAGGTCAATGTAATGCTTTATACCTTGGGCTAGGGGTAGTCCCTTGGGTAGTTCTTCTAGGAACAGATTGAAAAACTCATTTATTAGGCTTCTGATCTCATGTAAAACATTCTCCAAAGCTTTCACCTCTAACATCCTTCTAACCAATAAGAACATAGGTTCTTCAACTACTTCAACAGCTCGGAGCTCTCTTTTGCTCATCACCAAGGCTTTCTTCTTACTAGCTTAGGCAAACTAGTTATGGGTCTCATTTACTTGGGACGAGGTCAAGGTTAGGGGTTGCAATACAAGCTTCCTTCCATCCTTAACAAAGGCATAACACCCATCATGAGTAATACATTGATCGAACAACCAAGGTCGTCCAAGCAGTAGATGTGAAACTCCCGTAAGGACAACATCACAAATCACTTCATCCCAATACACATTCCCAATACTGAACAGTACGGTCACTTGTTTAGTTACATACATAGCACCCTTATCATGGAACCAATACAGCTTGTAAGGTCGAGGATACTTTAAGGTCAGCAGACCCAACCTCTACATAAAAGACAGTGCAACGACATTAGTATAATTTCCCCTATCTATAATGATTGTGCACAATTAGCCTCTAATCCTCCTTAGAGTTTAACAACGAACTTAGTGCTCATCTCAAGATTAGGGTCATCACTTCTTCTTAGTTGATATAGACACAAGTTTGCTCTTCCTCTTCCGCCTAGGGTTTTCCAGCATCTTCTTCTTTTTTAGGCTCGTTCTTGTTGATGCTATCTACTACATCTCCTTAGAGCACCATGACACATCGGTTCAAACACTTAGTAGTCATATGTCCGAAGCCCAAGCATTTAAAGCATTTTACTTTGCTGGTCTTCCGTTCGGAGGTTTGCCTTTCTTATTTATCCTTGGGGTCGACCTAACCTCGGCTCGACTTGTCTAACTGGCTCAACCCTGCTGGTTTGCTTAACTGTTATCAAATTGGTCATTCCTATCATCGGCCCTATATGGCCTCCTTAGCTCTACTTGAACAAGTCGATGCAGAATTAAGGGTTAAGATAACGTTAGCCTAGGTCGGCTCAAAGCACCTTTCCTTTGTTTTTTGACCCTTTACGCTATTTTTATCTCCTCTTCCAAGGTATAAAACCTCTGCACCTCTACGATGTAGCAAATTTCATATTGAAGTTAGAGATGAACCTCGACACAGTACAAGCCACGGGTTCTTCTACGTCAACCCAAATCATAAGCATCTGGAACACTCTAACATAATCATCAATAGATCAGCTTCCTTGGCAAAATTCCTACAACTTTGCAAACGTATCTTGTAGGTAGGTCTTAAGTACAAATCTACTTCTTAACAACCTTTTCATCTCATCCCAGGTTCTAACACCTTGTCTTTCATCTTTAGCTTTACATTCATATTCTTCTGCCATATGGTGGCATAACTAGTAAGCTCCGGTACAGTAAGTCAAACCTTGACAGTATATATATACCCATAACGTTTAAATACCTTCTCAAACTTTTCTTCCCACTCCAAGTATTCATCTGCATCTCCACTTCCACTGAAAGTCGGGATTTGAACCTTGACATTATCTAGCCCCCGAGGGAATCAATATCCTCATCCTTACTCTTGGTAATAGTCAACTTCTTCTTCTTCCCTACACTCTTCAACATCCAACTCCTCATCATCTTCCTCAATCTCCTCTAACTCCAATCTTCGTCTAGTAGTTCAATTTGCTACTCCTCTAGCTCGCTATGGTCAAACTAGGTAATTAGTCCAATTGCCTTAGCCATAATGTCTGTTAGGGTCATTTTCTTGTAGGTTATGGTGTTGTATACCATGGATTTGTTATCTATTAACTTGCATTGCTACGATTAGAATTTCAATAAGGTTGGTCAGTTTGTCAAGTCTATTATCAACCGACCCTAAGGTATTACTCCCATTATGACCATAACCAAGTTGAGTACCACTACTCTGATCACTAATAACTCCTTGAACACTCATATCTGACATGGTGTAATATTTCTCGAACAGATTAATAACTCACTAACAACTTCAATACCTAATAATCACTCGAACATAATAGTAGCAAACTTACTTTGTTTTCATAATGAAAAATAAAGTAAAAACAAAGTAATAATGAAACTACACTTACACATACACACTACAGTAGCTACGGAAAGAAATACAGCAGCCACTAATAGTAAGGTGAATCTAAACTTCACTATATCTTCACACACTCTCTCGTGAAACTATGCTCAGATACTTGGGAAGCTAATGCTTCTCCGTGGTCGGACACACGGAAAAGCACCACAATGAAGCAAACAAAAAACAAACAAGGAAAAAGTTAGCAAAGTCCAAGCAGCTACCAAATGGATATAACACACCACTTAATCCGACTTAGCCTATAATCCACCGGATATGACACAACGGTCCAAACTAAAGAGTCACTCGCCATTACTCTTTGCTAAAAGGAGTAGATAAGAGTTAAATGATAATGAGAACACTAAGGTTGCTCAACATGAAAAATTCTATATTGACTAATTGATTTTTGCATACAAAGAAAGTGGTAGTTTATATACCCATCCACTAAGGTTACTTTATATGTGTGAAAAGAATAAAAGGTATTCTACAATTAGGTTAGATAAAAGGGGTAAAAGGGGGCAGAGAATATTCAGTACGGAAAAGAAAGAATCATTTTGGAATATCGTGTCAGAAGAAACATGTCACTTGGTGGCTGGATGAGAGAAATATGATACAAAGCAGGCGAAAGCAGAATAACATTGCAATCAAGGGGCCGACTTGATCTAAATCAAGTCGAGGGTCATTCAATCTTGTAGAGAATTCAACTGCATTGGCGTAAGATGTTTATGGTCGCTCCAATAGCTCGGCTCGGATAGCCTTGGGTTGTCTTCTAAAATAAGGCATCGTTGTTAGGCAAGAGCAGATCTGATACATGCGAAGATCCAATGAACAAGTCGGTAAGAGATCAGTTCGACATAGGGATCCCTATCTCGGCTTTAGTTTCGAGCTAGTATTCTCCAGGCAAGTCCTTAGAGTCCTCTAACTCGGCTACGAGTGATTGGTCTAGGGTCCTGATTCCTATCATAATGTCATACGATTAAGGCCAAGGAAGCATTCCCTCGTCAGAAGTCTCAATGCATTTAATGAGATTGTATGGTTAGGTTTTAAGGAGCTCTTACTAAATATTAGATGAGAGCTATAGTATTATCTAGAGAGAACCATTAGAGGTTTTGAGGAGGTCAGCTTATAAGCCACGAGAGTTAGTCTTAGTTGTACAAGACTTTACTCAATTGAGCCCTTCAGCTCCACAAACCCATAAGCCAGGATCTAGTTGTTGCTTAGCGGCAACTAAATGCTAAGCCTAAGGTGGTTAGTCTAGCCCCTATTAGAATTGCAATCTTACTAATAGAGCTAATTGACTATAGCTTGAGGTGGTTAGCCTAAACCCATTTTAGGTTATGGTCTCATAAGTTAAGGCACTTGGTTTTAAGCACAAGGTAGTCAGCTTATGTCTAAGAACTACCATCAATACAGTACAAGGCTAATAAGGCAAGAGAAGTGCCTTAGAGGATCAATAGAGGTGCTTAACCTCAAGCACCCTAACCTTAATAAAAGACCCAATGCTTAGAGGGGCCCTTAGAGCCACTATACATGAGATGACCCTAAAGGTACTAGCCCTCAAGGACCCTATTATTAACAAACAACCCCATATCCAATGGGGTCCACTAATTCACAATGCATTTAAAGTGATGAAATGACTTGAGTAATATGCAAACAAGCTCATTATTAGACAATCATGTTAAGGTCTATATGTTACCAGATGCAACCTGCTAGGCCTTAGCCTAGCTACTGAAATAGACTCCAACAAACCATAATGGCCTCATACAGATCCTTGTAAAAGAGTTTGAAGGTGATTTACATATACTTTCTATCATACTTATTAGGTCATATTACTTATCAACCAAAGACTTACTCAAACATTGTAGTGACCATATTAGAGGAAAATATAACACTTGTTCCAACAATTTTTTATATTTTGTAAGCCTTAAGAATCTTAAGCAACAAGTTAGACGAGAAATCACCATCAATATTGATAGGAATCAAGCTATTGGTCCTTTAATGTGGAGCCAAGCCTAAGGACTAAATGGAATGGGGAGGCAAGTCCTTCGACTCCAGCCGTCTCATATAGAAGCTAAGTTTCTCCTTGCTACCAATTGTAAGCCCCACAACCAATCACTCAGGGTTCTAATCGGCTGAAAGATCCAATTGAACCTAAATTATAAGTAAAGCTATAAATATTAATAAAAATGATCTCATAAATTCGAATTTAAGAAAATAAGCAATAAAATAAAAGAATATAAAAATTCTAAATTTTAAGTATATAACTCGTTTTTTATCAAAGTGCGTAAAATGCATTTTGATGATTCACGAATCGCTAGAGATAAATTATATGTATACTAAAAATCATAGAATAACCTAAATAATTTTTAGGAATATTTATTTGTACTATATATAAATTTACATATAGGTAGAAATACGCGTAATTACTTAAAATACGTGAAATGTGCTAAAATAATAATAATAAATTAAATAAAATTCATAATTAATTAAGGAAAAATCTAGAATTGAGGTGTAGTAATCTGGAATTGAAGAAACAAAATCAACCAATTAAAATAAAACAAATAGAAAGTAGGAAAAAGAAAAAATAAGGCAATTGTCTTATTTCATTAATGCACAATAATTTCCCTAATACTCTATAAATAGCAAGAAAATTTCAAAAGCTCATTTAGTTAGTTTGGAGAGTGAGAAAAACAGAGAAAGGTGAAATTGAGAGTGAATTAGGGATTTAGAAAAAATCACAAAAAATCTGTGCAATTGGGGCTTCTAAGGAGAACCTAGACCTGACAAGTAGCTGAAAGTAAACAGCCATCACCACCACACAGGGGTGGCAGTGCCTAGGTGGGCCAATACACCCATGGCCACCAACGGTTGCCGAAGCCATCCAAATCGGTGAGTTCTATTCCCAACCCGATTTTGTATAATTTTGTAAAAATAGTAAATATTCTTACAAAATTATAAATTTTGTTATTCTGAAATATTTTTGTATGCAGTTTTTAGGAAAAATATTTTTTTGATGAAAATATATCCTGCGATATATAGTCCTTAAGAAATCATGCAAAACCGAGTATGTTTCGATTTCGAAATAAATGACCTTAGGAGTATAGTTTTGAGCCCAACATTTTTTTATAAACTACTTAGATGATATAGAATAGTGTTATGAAGCTCGTTTTGAAAAATTAATTTTTTTAATTTTTAGGCCTTAAAATGAGACATAAAATGGGTAATTTAGGGTTAATTAAGTAATTAAATAGTTAATTACTGATTTAGTGAATAAGTATATGTTTTAGGATGTTGAAATTTGATGAAGTATGATACTTGTAGCATTTAGGGTGTTAAATGTAATTATTAAGTTAATTATGTAGTAAATAAGTAATAGGAAAAAATAGTAAATTTTAAGTTAATTTTATAAATTAGGATAATTAGGTGTAAAATCTAATTTAGGATGAATTTAGACATTTTGAAATGACAATTGATGTTAAGAGATGGTAATTAGAGCGATAAAAATATTATATGTATATTATGTATATAATAAGTAATAATACATAATACACAATTATTAAAAATATAATAAATAGAAGATATTAGAATAAAAATTGATATTATGATTATAATAAAAATATACAATAAATCTGATATGAAACTTTAATTAGGGTAATTAAATGAAAAATGTAAGATTTTCTCATAATAGGGGTAAATTCGATGATTAAACTAGGATCCGGGTATACCGCACGAACTAGAACACTAGTTAGAGATTAAAAATGATATTTAGGATATCCGAAGATAATGTGATTAATTTCATATTGTAGGTCAAAATGATTTCTTATGGTGTACATATAAATCTTTAACCAAAAATTGAGTTAAAAACCTAATTTAGAAATCGATACAAAAACTGAAACAGAACTTAACACGATTCAAGAAGAATTGTAAAAGACTTAAGACTTAGATAATTAGGTATATTAAACCCTAAACAAAATATAACGATAAGAGTTATAGAATAAAACCAACCTATAATGGTTATATGAAAAACTAAAACCACGTTTGTGTTATAGGGATGATCGGCGATGACCTAAGAAAGTTAGACCTCGAGTAAGTGAGCGAAGAGTCCAAGTAAGTTGGGATTAATACGATGTTGTATTTTGAAGGCTTGAGATTATACTTGGTTATGCTTGTTAGATAGTTTGTTGTATGCATATACTTAATTATGAGTGATGCTATGATTCTGTTTGTTATTTTGGCTTGCATTGTATGAAGTAATCGATCACCCTAAACTGAACTTAACAAAGGTATGACTTGTAAACATAAATCGAACCTACATAGCAACCCATTAGGGGAAACCTAGGATTCTCCGACCAAATACCGACCCCTTCAAAAAGGATAACGTCGGATGGCATAATGGGTCCCTCCTTCATCCTTAGTCAAACTAAGTGACAGGTGAGGAGGTCGCGGTAAGGGTGAAGTCAATGATTCGAAGGTAGTCACGGGAAGAGCGGTGTCTCTACTACACTAGCCTGAGCTTGGTCGTGAGCTATTGCATTAATGACAACTCCTCAACCCGGATTAAAGCGTGCACAATTTCTCTAATCTCACGATGGGCCGGACAACATTCTTAGTCAAACTAAGTGACAGGTGAGGAGGTTGCGGTAAGGGTAAAGTCAATGATTCAAAGGTAGTCAGGGGAAAAAGCGATGTCTCTACTACACAAGCCTGAGTTTGGTCGTGAGCTGTTGCATTAATGACAACTCCTCAACCCGGATTAGAGCGTGCACAATTTCTCTAATCTCACGATGGGCCGGACAATGTCGTATGATAGCATTTGTTTAAACATGCATTACACCAAATGATTTGGTTGATAACCTTATTTGTGTTTGTAGTGTAATTTTAAGTCCTCCATCCCAACTTACTAAACTGTAGTTATTTACATCCCTATAGATATCGTGCAGGTGCTAGCTAAGAAGCGGCTTACAACTACTCTAAAGCTAACAACTACTAGATCTTAGGGAGTGAGGAAAAATATTTGAAGAATAAACATATATTTTTAAGATCTAAGCTTTTATTTTAGAATTTTTCATTTCTGAATAATATAATAACTATATATTACGGTGAACGTTATAAATGTTAATTGTAATAGCTAAATTATAGTGTATATATATATATATATTTTCTCACTTTCTTAAGTAAATGATTTATTTAAATTATAAACTGTTTACTTTAAAGCGGATTAGTTGTAGACGCCTTGTGTAAATCAGGTTTAGGATAGCAATTGTAAGGCTAACTTCTATCTTAAAATGGTTTATACAGCGAAACTATTACGACTCTACCACTTCAAGGCGTAACACCAATCAACTTTATATGCCGAGCCTATGACTACCCACCTTTCGAAAGTTGTGTGCAAACTTGAAGAATGCCGAAACAACAACCAAACCTCGTGCATCCACTCAACCATATCCAAGCTGACCAATTACTCGGCATCACTCTTGCTGAGAGGCCGAAAGAGAGACGCCTTAGATTAATCCTCAATCACCCCAACTCTAACAACTAATCTACTCATACTCTTTTGTCCGCATCCTCCAACACATAGAATTTGCTATACTAATCATTGTGTTTTTTTTTTTTTAATATTCATTTTTATTCTTTTGCATTCTTATACATTACTTCTTTATGGCAATACCCTTTTTGTCTTTTCCCTTATAAGCAAGTTTCCCTAAATTCTTGGGTATAAATACCCCTTGTACATGTAGCCGCAAACAATCAGATTACCATTAATAATTGAATATTCTTCCTCTCCTAAACACTAATTGTTTACTCTCATTTCACTCTTATCCTAACCCTTAAGTAAGGCTAGGTAACAAGTAACGTCACCGAACTAACTCGTGTATCATATCGAGCTGTACCATGAGTCTTCAGAAGTTCTATTGCTGCGTCATATCGTTTGGAGCTATTTGTAAGTTTTTCTTACTCTTTCATTTCATGTTTATCCTTTCACGAGTTTCCCCATCACTCTTTTCAAGTTTTCGGTAAGCTTGGACCGATCTCTATGGCTAGCATTATCTATCCTTGGCTATGGTACACACCAAATTTATGTTACAACAAAATAATTATTTCAATCACAAGTAATATATTTCTTATTTTTTTCTTGGTTTAGGTTTTCTGTTTGGTTGGTTTACTCCTCAATCTAAATATAAGTTTTTGGTTTGATCCAACATGAGAATATTACAAACCAAATTGAAAAATACTAATTTCAATTTAATTTGATTCAATTCTTTGTTTGGTTTAGTTTGTAGGTTTTCTCCCTGTTTTTCCCCCCTTATTCACATAATTATGGTTTTTATTAAGGAGTCATTCCAACTCTTGCTTGTCCTTGAATAGGTCATCTTGTTCTTGAATTGGGCTCTTGTGCTTTAGTTATAATTATTGTTTACTTATCAATCAGAAAGTTATGAGTAAGTTGTTGTGATCCAAACTAGGCTCTCTCCCTTTTTATTTCCTGTTCACTTAAATTGTCTAATCCTACTACTAGTAGTAATTTGGGAGGAAGTACGAGCCTATTTTTAACTTTAAAAGTTATTACATTTTACACTGGTCGATATGTAGGAAAGATAACAAGCTTTTGCTTAAGTTGGAAATTCCATATTTCATTTTCCAAATAAAGGTACATAAAAATAAGATTTAAAATCCTTAATGATAGAAGCATTAGACTGTAATGTTACTGTTATAAATGCATTTAGAGTTTTAACAATTTTATATAATGATATTTGATAGTGTTATGTAAATAATGTTAGACATTATTAGAATTTAAAGCATATGATAATAATAAAAAACCAGGAAAATTAAAAAGGATAACAAAAAAGCATTCTGTTATTTGTCATTTTATTCAGATTGATTAATTACAAGAGAAAAAATTTAGAAAAAGGAAAAGTAGCAAGAAGTATCCATTGGAAATAGAAAACGAGCATTGGCTAGCTAATTTCTATTGCTTACCATCCAAAATCCATCAGATAATTCATCTTCAACAAGCCCCATTACTTCAGTATCCATGATCGGGCCCAAGCACCTCCATAGCTCTCCGTTCGTTACCACATTACTTTACTACACTCATTTCACTCATTGCCTACTGCTTAAGCTTTACAATGATACTTACAAATATGCCTGTAAACGTACAAAGTTGAGATGATATAGCTTAAGCTCAAATTGATTTGAGATTCCAAAACTCAAATTTGATTCAAATTCATTCAAGCTCAAAACTTTTGAGCTTGATTCCAACTATCAATCAATGAGCTCAATCTTAACTTAATTAAACTCAAATTTTTCTGATTTGAATGATATTAATGTAGAAACTCAATTAACATTTAAGCTAAAGTCAAGTTTAATTAGACCCATAAACTATTTAAGTTAAAATTTATAAAGCTCAAACTTGTGATAAATTACTCAAGTTGCTTAACTGGATTGTAGGTAAATCATATGATCCTAATTGACCCATGCCAAATTTGAGATTCAAATATCCATAATTATGAACACAAAATTTTATGCTATCCCATTATTGATATATGTAAGTATTGGACTCGTTATTGTATTTTGAGATTTATACTCTTAACATTATCTAATATATACTTTAATTATATTTCTATATTATTTGAAATACGATTTGAATGGGATTATTGAATTCATATAATTAAACAAATTATATATAATATTAAATAAAAACCATAGATTTGCTAGCATTAAAAAATAATTATTTATATTATAAGACAAATCATTTTTGTAATATTTAATAAAAATAAATATTAATTTGGAGTGAAATGTAAGAATTATAGGAAAGAAGAAGTAAAAAATGATGAATTTGAAACGGTATTTTTGAGAATACAAATTATTTTTATCTTTGTCACATGAATTTTATTTTTGTACCATGATATAAAGAAAACAAAATTTGAGCCTTTTATCCAGTCCATCGGCCCAACTTTTTTTATAGTCATCAAGTAAAATTACAAACTAAATATAAGACAATTTTTTTTGTCAGGTCAGACTAATATCATAAAAACTATACAACTAAATATTAGTTAAAAAAACATTTATCATGTTAATGTAATGTCTGCCTTGACATGATAACTATCTCTAATGCAAGATTTTTCTATAAATTGACTTTATCAAAACTCTAAGTAGCTTAGGAATTTGTAACAGTAGTAAATTAGAAAATAAAACATTAGTGGACTCTTATTTAATGGTGCATATATTAGGTTTTATAAATCAAAAAGAACACAATGGAAAAAAAAAATTACTATAAATCCTATGCTAGGATTCATGTGTGATATGCAATAAAATATATATATATATATATATTATTAGAAGATTATGAAACTATATTTTCCCTGATGAGAAATACTGTCTCCTCTTCAACATAGAGTTCAATTGAAATCTGAATTCAATTTGTTATTTTAAAATGTGTTCACCATAAAGACTCCAAACGTAATCCCTCCAATGATGTCAACAGAAAAAACTATGAAACAAAAATTATCTCTCTTTTTCTTTTATTTTTTTTAAAGAAAAAATCATCATCAAACTCTTTCTCTTTACTCTTGTCTCTTTTAAACATTAACTAAAATTAATGAAAGAGACCTCATACAACCTTTTGATTGCCATAAGCTTTTCAATTGTAATTGAATATGGAATTAATAAATTCCATATTCTTTTAATTTCCATGACTTTTCAATAGCAATTAACATAGAATTAATTAATTCCATCTACTTTCATACGAAAAATCAATAATAAAATTATTAACCTTTAAAAGATAGTCAACTGCAAATATATACTATGCAATAAAATAAATTGCTTTCAATTTGTTATTTCGAATCAATTTATTCTAGCTTCGAAATAAAACTTATCAAAACTTTATTCCTGTTAATCATGTTATATTGTGCGACCCTCTAAGTTTCTATAAATAAAGATAATGTCTATTTAAACATAAACTAAGATAACCATTTAACAACAGTTATTAGTTATTCAATGTAATAGAAAACGTATGAATGAGAAACCGCTATGAACCGATTACTATGTAATTAAATTTGTTCATCAAATAATATCATGATTAAACCATTGCTTACCATGTTATCAATATTTAATCATTTTACTTGGTTTTTAAGATAAAATAGACTCAATAATGCTTACCGTAGCCCCGGGCTTATAAGTCATTATTATTTTAACCAAGTAGCCTTAGATATTGACTCCCTCATCTAAGAGAGTAATGAATTATTTCTTAACTTATAACTATCCTCTTTATATTTCATATCATACCTAATAAGTATATTATTTACAATCCAAATTAGATTGCGTTTAATGACATTAAAGTATAACATTCCATATATAAGATATATAAAGGTCTTAAATTTATCAATTATTTACGCTCATTTATTTAGAAGAGAGATCAATGATATTAAACATGTGGTATCCTTTATTAACGAATCATATCCAGTGTATTTACTTAATTTTAGACACTCACTTGTATAACTCAGATATCTTTCCATTAGTCTAATGAGGATGACTTTAGTTATACAAAATGTTGGTCTAAATATCTATGCTTCCTCCAAATATTTATCCAATCTAACCAATGATAATTTTTAGATAATAAGATATAATGGAATATCGCTAATAATACACCTTTATTATAATTTCATACATATTCAAATACTTTATGAGATTTTATTATAAAATATATACCAGCAATAAATTATATAAATATAATAAATACTTTCCTTTTGTATATAAGATCCATAAATACATCAAAAGTATCTTGACATATTATGCATAAATTACAACAGCATATTCCATTTTTTACCAAATAAGTGAAAGAAACTTCGCTCCTGTCTCCTCACTTGTTTATTTATAGTTAAAAGGAAAATTAGCTATAAAATTTAAACTTCCTTCTAGTGATATGGGAATAAACTTGTATTATCAAATGCCAGACAATGAAACAATAAAATAAAAAACATCTACTAGTTGTGTCTTTATTTTGCAAAATAAAAAATTTTGTAGACTTTTCACCATCAAGTGGTACGATGTTGGAAGTAAGACCATTCTTATCTTGTAATAACTTGTTTCATATTTTAAGTATCATATCAATACTTAAGAAATTCTCTTCCTTAAACTCATTGCTTTATCACTAAGTTTAGAACAACAATGAACCAAGATACTCACAAACTATTTAAGCTTAATGAATTAATCGAGTTTGAGATCAAGATGAAGCTTAATTATTTAAACAAGTTGAGCTCGAGCTCTAGTCCTAGCTCATAACTCGACTCATTAAAACTCTTGAATAGGTCTGTAGTTTATATATATATATATTTATTTATTTATATATTATAAATATTATATATTATTAAAATTCAAAAATTAATATTTATATAATATATAAATATATAATAAGTTATAAGATAATATATAATACATAATACATTTTTTGTTCACTATTCATTGATCTATTTATTTATATATTTCTTCATTTTGTATATTTAAACTTATAAATAGGTAAGAGATCAGCTCGCTTTCGACTCAACTTATCTTTAGCTCGATTAATAAACGAGTTAACTTTAAGCTCAAGATAAAACTCATTTGTCTAAATGAGTAGAGCTCAAGTCTCAATTGCAGGCTCGATAAAAACCTCGACTCAAGCTAAAGCTTAATAATTTTTAACGAGCCAAGATTGTGTCTTTAGAAATTCGGGTCGACTTGGCTCATTTATAACTCTAGCTAATTTCTTTACAATAGTTATTTAATATGTATTTTTTAATTTTTATAGATCCCGATAAATATATCCAACCAACTAAAAATTAAAAAAAAATAATATTACTTTTTCAGTTGCTTTGCCAGAAAAAAAAAAAAAAAAAAAAGTTGCTGCAATGGTAGCAGCGTTACTACGGCTTAGGAATACGCGCATGAAACGCGTGTTGGAAATGGTCTAAGAGCATTGACCAACAACTAGTGAGGTAGCAGGAACGGGCCTAGGGGCCCGAAAAGTGGCCTCAATGGTTTGTAAAAACAAATAAAGAAAGAGTAGGCTTCTGCCCACATCCCATGGCCCGCTACCGTGGGCATTTGTTATTACCAGGCTAAAATATAACCAGCGCACTTTGCTGATCTTCATCCTCGTAAATCGTAATTCATAAATAGAATCCACTGCACCGGTGGTCGTTGAGGTTTAAAGGGTAAAAATCTTAGGTTGCAATTAAGTAATATTAAACATTTGAGTATTCCTCTTTTCTCCACAAAGGCAAATACGGTGAGATTCTTTTAACTCCATACCACATTGAGATCTTAACTTTCGATCCATCTTTTTGAGATTGGAAATTTTAAAATATCTTAATTAGTTTTCATTGGAAAATATTAAAATTAATTAGGTAGATTATTCTAAAATAGAAAGTCCAATCGATCTAACTTAACTATGACCAAAAGGATCGAGAAAGTACTCAATATAGACACTCGAGAAGTTAAGCACTTCAAATATTTAGGCTACAGCCACATTATCTCACAATGTTCAAATAAGAGAGTCATGACACTTAAAAGAGAGAGGTAACCAATGCCCAAATAGAGAATTAGAGTGATAGAAGCTCAAAAGGCAAGGGTAGATAACTTGAAGAAGTGTACAGGTACCTAGAGATTAGAGAGTTCTTAACCAGGATGTGCAACCGAGCCAAACTAAAGGAAGACCCTGGCCAAAGACAAAACTTGTTCCAAATCCAATGTTTGATGAATGGAAAGACTTGTTCCCTAATATTAAATGGAGGAAGTTACGCCAACATTATTTCTACCGAGCTAATTACAAAGATGAAGATGCTAACCTTCTCATACCCTTAACCTTATGGATTCAAGCGGCTCAACGATAAAGGAGTGGTCCATGTGCACAACAAAGCTCGAATATCCTTTAGAGTAGGGCAATATGAGGATGAAATGTACTTTGACATGATACTTATGAATATTGCTCACCTTATCCTAGGTTAACCTCGAAAAGATGGAAAGAGCTACTACTTAACTCTCATGAGTGTAAAAAAAATCCACAATAGCCTGAAATCCTAAGAAAAGAGAAAAGGGAAAAAGAATTTGTTTGGCACTTATGCTTACGCTCATTATCTAAAGTCAAGGACAAATTCTTTTCATCCTAGAGGTAATGATAGGAATTGACCTCTAACCTCTTCCAAGCCTTAGCTAACTTACTCCAAATCTAGGCCGAGTTATTCCATTCATGATCAAGTTGATGTTAGAAGGCCAATAAAAAGGGAAAAGCCAAGATAGTAAGTACAAGGAAGCTAGAAGCCCTACTAACCTTTAAGGGACCCTAGGTTCCCAACCAAGGTTATAAGGCAGAAGGCTAGGTCGGACATCTAGGTAACGACCTATTCTAAATCAACTCAAATGAGTCTATACCTTAACTTTCCTCTTGAAACATAAAGTTTTGTACGGATTTTTTTTATTCTTAATGTCTTTTGCTTGTAGGCCTCATCTTTTAAATCTAAGACCTTGTAAATTATTACTATCTTAACATTAAGGGTTTAAGATTTACTATAAGTAGCATCAATTTCTAATTAACCCTAACGACCATTGAGAATATACGTAGATACTTTCCTCCTTAATGCTAGCAAGCTTGTGAATGAGAAACTATTGGTTTTTCTTTATTTTTTAGTCTTATTATTTGTCTTTAATCTCTTTCTTTCATCATTATAAGCTGTTAGAGTGAGTTGCTTCTAACTCCTATCTAACCACATGAGCTTGATTTGGTTTTTGGTAACTTATATCAAAACCCATTTTAGTCACAACCCTTATTTATGTTTGTAATAAGGTGTGTCATATCCTCTCGCATTCATATCCAAATCCACCTTCCTCATTGTTTTCTATATAAGCCCTCCAAATCCTAAATACCCATTCTTGTTCGTAAGTGTGTTGCATGTTAGTGTCGTGATCGACAAACGTATGGCACATTAAATATAGTATTCATAAGTTGGGCTATCACATATTAATGATGTCTTACATCAATGCCTATGAGGTTGGTTAGCAATTAGGGAGATTTTAATGAAAAATAGAGAAAATGAATTCTTCTTTCTAAAATTGGAAATCATTTTATCCATTTTTTGTTGATATTTTTCGTAATTGTCTACTCTCACTATTACCACTAGTCATAGGCTATGAGTAGATATGGATGCAAAATTATGCAATGAGAGGATTCAAACTTACCTTAATTAAGTCAATATTAAAATTAATCTTTAAAAAATTCACTTATTAGTTCAACTATATTTTTTATTAACTTATAATAAGCAAGTGCTCTTGATACGCTCCATAACAAAAGTAATACCACACATTTAAGATATGAGCTATACTCTAACAATTACTGAAGAGATTAAAGGCTGCAAAGATGAATCGTTACATGCATTTGGCAAGCTTTTTATTTTGTTTTATATTAATCCCAGCATACCCTCTTAGATTCTAGGATGGGCAGGGTTCAATTTGATACAATTTGCCTTCCTTTTATCAAATTAAATATAATATAGCAGTTAGATTTTTTTTTAAATTGAATCTTACATACGATTCGGTTCGTAAATTTTTTAAACCTAATTAAAACCAATTCGATTCGATTTAATTCAAAATATTTATATTAAATTTTTGTTAAATATTTTTATTTCCACTAACACATTTTCATTTTCATTGAACTTTCATATGTTTTCAATTAATTTATCATACGTAATACTACTTAGTAAAAAATTGTACAAGATTTTAACAAATTCAACTTGATTGAACGAAGATAAGAACCTCTATTCTAACGAATAAACAATTAGAAAGGAAAAATAAAGCTGCTCATTAAAAAGCAATACCAAGAAAATAAAAGAGATTTACTAAAGATTGGAAAAGAAATGAGAGATATATAAATAGCATCAATGCGAGACCCTTGATTTAAAAATATATAAAATAATAATAATTTCAAAAAGGAAAAATTCTAAATATGAAATTTTAGATGGAACTAACTCAATTTAATTTTAATAATTTATCCAAAAATAAGATAAAAAAAGAAGAAGATATGAAAAGTTTGATGAAATCCATAATGATTAATAAAAAATAAATAAATAACAAAAAATTGCATGAAATTATTTTAGTTTAATCAAATTGGTTTGGTTCAAAATTATTTAGTTTGGTTCGTTTCCTCCAACCGAACCGTAATCAAGCCGTTCATTAAAAATATATATATATATTTTTAGTTCGATTTAATTCAGTTTACAATTAGATTACGTGATTCCATGATTCCACTGGTTCTCAGCCTTAAACTACCTTTTAACTCAAGGACCTGGTGAGTCTATCAATGGCCAAGTCAAGACCTATCCCCATGGTATGGGTTTGGTTTATGGACCCAACAAGGTAAGTATGTCTAATCAGAAGCATAGAGCAGTAGCTTTCCTAATCGAAGGAATCAGGCCACTTGATCGGGGCCATGTTTAGTTGCACAGATGTGACTCAAGTTGCATGATGCATGCTTGTCCGTAGGCCTCAATAGTTGACTTTGACTTGTGGATTGTGTTTCTATTTTCAATTTATTTTAATCTAATTCAATTTAGGTTACTATAAAAGGAGAACGGTTATTTTGGACGTTTTAAGTTTATTTCTAATATATCCATCGCGCTTTATCCAATTAAATGTATATATAAGTTATTCATTTCATCCTCTACTGCTTTTATGCAGCAAACCAAATGTAACATCAAAGTCTTAACATGGGACCTATGTGCACCATATTGCTTGGGAAACATGGCGTCCCACAACATTTACTCATTTAACAGCAAATGGAGCCCTCTTGAAAAAATTAAAAAGAAAAAAAAAAAAAGCAAATGGAGCCCTAACCCCCACCAATAAAAAGAGAACAGTTATTTTGGACATTTTAAGTTTATATCTATCCATCCATCCGATTCTGTGTATACTGTACTCACGCGTCTCTCTAATCTAGTCAAATCTAATTAAGGGAAGTATGTAATGTACTCAATTCTCAATTAATATGAAAAAAAAAAATTACCGATACTAATAGGTGAGTTGATAAATAATATATAAATAATAATAAAATTTTAATATATAAAATTATATATTTAAATATTATTTATATTTATATATTATTCATTAATTCACGTAATATATTAATATTATTAAATTTTTTTTCACCTATTATATATATCCAATGAGAAAAAGTATATAACACCAAAGAAAATAGCATCAATACTGAATTTGACTATCTCTTGCCATGGAATCCACGCAATAGCGGCAGGCTTTAATTCCATGTTACTCAATTAGCATGTCGGCGTTCTGCATCTCTACATTGTTTGCTTTTCGTAACTGACATCAATGAAAATTCATTCTTGTATACCGGCACTAGAGGGACCACAAAATTCTTATCAGATCCCGGATATTATAGTAAAGAGGCTTTAAATTGAGTTCTTGAGAATTTAGACTATCAATTTATGTAACTATAGATCCCAGACATCTCTCAAAGAAAGAAGTGAATTGTAAGGATATAAATAAATTAAATTAGTCGGCTGAGATACTCACTTTGATATTTAATCGAATTCAAATTAATAATAACAAAGCATTGACCTAAGTATTTTATTGAGTTAGAGTTTAAATATTATAATATTTAGCTCAATTACTATATGGACTTAATTAAGTCTAAATCAAACTAATAACTTGAGTCGAGTTTAGATATTAAAATTATTTACTTAAAACTTTTTTTTTTTTTAGATAAATTAAGTCTAATTGGTATTTCAAGTCAAGTTTAAACTTTTTATTAACCACTTAAATACGATTTGTGTTTCAAAATTTTAGACTTGATCGAATTGGGATCCTGAAACTTTAGTTAATTTTTGAAACTCAGAATTCATTATTGTGTTATAACTTGATTCGATTCTAACTCGTTTACCGTAAATAATTTGAGCTAATGGACAGCGTAATTGATGAAGCCAAAATATGGGAAAGATGGAACATATCAAAGTCGAACCGTATTACTTCATTTTAACCCTACAAATTCCAACACGCAAATTGGAAAGCATCCTCGTAAAACATTTGGATTCATACGTCACCGATTAGGCACACATTAATAATTGCCATACCAAAAGGAAAAGCTGACTTTTCGTTTTCTTAGTGTTGAACTTAAAACAAGGAAAAGGAGATATCTCATGAGTGCATGGTACTGCATTATTTGTTTATTAATCGAGTTTGAGTTGATTGTAAATAACTCAGACTCATTTATAACCTCTAGTGTTAGGTTGCTAAATCTATATTATAAAAAAAAATCTAATATTTATATTTCACACTTTAATCATAAATTTGATGGTAAACTAGGAGCAAAGATATATATATATATATATATATATATTGAAAGTAGGAAAACAAGGGAGCACTTATTAATTACAAAATCTAAACAAATACATCGGCATATATATATGATAAAATATTTTCGGGGATTTTCTTTGAAAAATCAATTCATTGACAACCAAATTTCCTATACAAACCTTAAAGTAAATTAGGGCACTTGCAGTTTGTTTGGTATGAGGAAAGGAGTTAAAAATGATAATATATGAAAGAAAAGAACGTGCAAGGCAAAATATATATATATATATATATAAGAATATTTGATTTCTTTCACGTCTTTAGTTAATAAAGGAAAAGAACATGCAAGGAATGTTAAATTACTAATATACTCTTAAAAAATAATGATAAAGTGAAAGGATGGAATAAAAAAAGAATAGAATGACTAACTTTTCCTCATCTTTCTCTCTAATTTGGAGGAAAATAAATGTTAGGGTGACTTATGAAAAATTTTCCTTCCTCTTTCCTTGATTTTTCAAATTTGTATTTTATTTCTATCCTCCCTTCCCTCTTGATTTCTTCCTTTATCCCAAACATAGCGTCGGATGTTGATTGCAAAAACCCAACCCGTAATGGTTTTTGTATGATTTATAGCAGATTTTCCGGTAACAATTTCCAAGAATTCGGATCAAGGGCATGTGACGGTTACATCTAACCAAAAAGGAAACAAGAAAACCGAGGGACTGTTCAGAAAATAGCTGTTAGTGGTATCCCAACCAATCACAATAAAACATATTATAGCAAATCCAACAAACCTTCACGAGTATACGTTGTTTCTATTGCCAGTGCACTTGAATTGTGATGACTCCAGTTTTTCATTCCCTAACAACAACGTTAATTACAAAACAAAACGAAATATACAACAATTGAACTATATTCCAACATCATTTTATCCTGGATCAATCCGAAACGGTTCCGAACCGTGAACCGGAAAATCTAACAAAAACAAAACCTGAAAGACGACAGAGAGTGCTAAGAAATGCTACGTTTTCCGGGACGGTCAGCAACCTCGAGGGTCTTGCCAATGAGCTTACGAGCCTTTCTGCTACGGATCTCCACTTTAACACTAGAGCTCTTGTCCATCTTGACGTAGGGTTTCTTTGATTTCTTCAGGTTCAGTGCCCTCACTTTGGACTTTATCGACTCCACCAAGCTCTCTAGCTGATTCGCCATCTAATAACACCTAAAACCCTTTACACCAAGATCACTAACCCCTCCTATCTTACATATACATACACCTATACACTCTCACACACATATATAATATATAAATATATATATATATATGTACACAGATTGTTCTTTGTGAACTGGCTTTTTGGGTTTTGTGTATGAATGAAAGTGTGTTGCAATTTGCTTGAGCGTCTCTTATGGAGAAAAGGATGTGTAATTGGTCATGTAAATGGAAATAATCACGATGTTGCCATTGGATGACGTTAGAGTTCAAAATTTTAATACTAAGTGACTTCTATTACGGAATGGTACTGACTTGGGCATAGTCCGAAACCCGCTCGGAACTGGATCTAGATTTTTCGATTCTCGGTTCCTCAAATAGGGAATCGGATCTGGACCGTGGGATTGATTCACAGGTTGATTCTTTAGATCTATCGGTTTTATTAGTGGTTTTAAGAAACATGAACCGATTTTTTAAAAAACTAAATTTTACACTTTAAATTAAAATTATTTGAATGAAAAACAAATATTAATTTTTAGTCCATACAAAATAGTTATTTTAGAATATACACTTATTTATATACAGTTATATTTGACTAAATTATTATATTAATAGTACGAGATAAAAAATATGAAAGCTACAAAAAAGTTTAAACAATATAAGTTAGTTTACAAAATAATTATTTTAAGATATGTACTTATTTATATATAATCATATTTAAATCAATTATTATATTAATAATGTAAGACAAAAAATATGAAGACTATAAAATATTCAAAAAACAAAAATTAATCCCCACATTACTAAAAAAGAGATTCACCTTTTAGTAAATATCTATATATATTAAATCACATAAATTTTTAAAATTATATTTATTATGGTTTTATCAATAGCAATGCATTGAATATTTTTAATGAAAAATGATTATTTTTCTATTTAGATGGAATTAGTTAAAATTTTTAGTTTTCATTATTATTTATTTTTAAAATTATTTCATTTCACTATTTTTTTATACTTTTCCTTTTAAATCAACGGTTTAAGAACTGCTGAATCCATGGATCTAAGAGATTAATCCAATTTAGTTCTATTAAACCAACAGGTTGACCTTATGGGTCCAACTTGTTTGGTTGGGTTTGGGCCAAGTCTTAGGCTCGGCAGAACGATTTTAGATTTTTAGATTGAGTCACGGTTTGGACTCATCCCATGCATAGGTTTAATAATTGTTAATTTGTTATATAAAATAGAGTTTGACTAATCAAATTTTACTTTAAACTTCAATTTGGTAATAAAGGGGCCGACCTCATTTCCGAAATAGTGAGAAATCGAGTTCGTTCGTGTGGATCTCAATAGAGCAGAATATCTTATCCAACATGTGTGTAATGCACGAAATAATTTACTTAAGAATTCATATATAAGTCCAAAAAGAGAAAGTTTGAGTGCGGGGCTTAATTATATCTCCACATCTTCCGAAATATATGATATGACATACCTCTAATTATAAGAAACTTGAATAGTTTTGTCTTCTATTTTAATAAAATTGATTTAATTTTTTTAAATCTTAACTGTTGAATACATAATTAATTTAATGATTTAGATTTAGAGAGTTATAAATTAAAAATAAGATAAAGGATTGAATTGACCTTATAAAACACAAGAATATCAAAAAATCCCATAATTGCATAATTAGGTTGATGCCTTGTTAAATGCACGTGACAAAACCTAAATCTGAGACATCCTTGAATCGATAGAATCATTTACGGATAAGGAATGAAAGAAATCCTAATGCCCTAATGTGTCAGAGCAAAATAATAATAATAATAATAATAATGAGAAAAAAATAAATGTCTATATGCATTTTTACGAATGATTTAAATTATTATAAATATCTGGAAAGTAATAATATAAATAGTTATGAAATGTTAAATATTCGATTTAATTATTAGGAATATTTTACTGTTCCACCGATACGAGATTGGATTTCCTAGTTGTCGCTTCGTGGAAAATTCCACAATTGGGTTTGGACGATGAGAGACGCAAGACTTAGCATGAAGCCGAGAGTATAGTGGCTGTTGGTCCTCTTTCTTACCTCTATACCATTGCTTTAAAGAGAGAGGATGCGATCCTTGGACTAAATCGTAGGTTGCCTAATGAGAGAGTGTAACGTAAGGCGACAACATCGACAGATGTTGAAGACTTTTCAGAGGTTTATCGGACAACTTGATTCTTTCCACATAAATATATAGACAGTGTGTGGATGAGGAAATTTATTTAACGTAATATTATAGATTAAGCTCAGAGTAATTATTTGGATTAGTGCTAAAATCGAAATAATTAAATGTATAATCTGGAACTGTTTAGGGATTTTTAAATTAATAGACATAGAAAAAGGTTAGTTTAAATTGTTTTGCATATTTTTAAACCTTTTTTTTTCGCCAGACTTTAAGTATGTTGAGTTTCATTAGTTGGGTTTTGTTCCTATCTTATTACCCTTATTAGATTTATTAAACCCTAATTAATCTCATCCATTTATAGTCCATGGATCTAACGGTGATTATTTTTTGTTGTCCATTATATACATACATATATATATATAGCTTAGTTATGAGGATCGATGAGGGGTTTTCACCTATTTATAACTAAAGCTTTACAAGCAAACCAACCCATCTCATCCTCTATTGACCTACAGGTTAAGCGAGCAAACCTATTTATACATTTCAACTAAAATTTCTGATCTAATCTATCCCACGTGTGGGCTTGCCCACTTGCACTAGTGACATATGAATTATAATTTTAAATTATATATGGGAAAAAATATTAAAAAATAATAATATGCAAGCCCTCGCTCCCGATATTTAATGGTTACAATCATTTCACTATTGCTTCCTTCAGGAAAGCTTCCGAACATTTTGGAATATACGTCGCCTAAAGATCCATGCATTAGCATGATATGATTTTGCTTATTTGTTTCTTGGTGCAATTTTTAAAGAGAATATTCTTTTAGGTTCCGTATCGACATCTCAAAACTACGTATAATAGTGACTGATGAAGCAAAGTAACGAATATCAAATTGAAATTTGAAATAATAGACCGATGGGACATTTGACATTTTTTCCTTTTGTCTTTTAATTGTTGTGAGTCAGCTGGGCAAATCGCCCTATAATGGGTTGACTATTTTGATTCGGAGTTAAATGAGGCATACTAAAAAGATATGCATTAAAGCATATTAAAATTTTATAACTCAATCCATATATTTTTTGTGGGATAAACAAATTAGTATGCATAACTCACCTCCCTTTCATAGCTCTATTTTTAACGTACCATATATTTATGGCCATTGTTAGCCACTCCTCGCCTTGAGTGATCGATAACAGCCTCACACTTCTTCTTTTTAAAAAAAAAAAAAATTTCCTCTAGTCTTCCTTTTTTTTTTATAACTTTCCTATAATGTTTCTTTTTTGTTTATTTTTTAATCTTTTAGTATCTTAAACACTAGTGAATTAAATGCATTAATGAATTATCCATGTTAATAAGAGAAAACACATAGATAGCTAACTCATAAAAAATTGTTATAATTGATCAAACCAACTAAAATTCCTTCATCTGAAAAAAAGAAAAATCAAGAGTAAGTTGCAACTTAGTACGCAATATGCAAGCTCATGCACATGAACAATCAATGCAATAATATGTGCGAAAATACAGTGAATAAATATACACACAATAGATTATTATCTTTAGTTTTAGTCCTTGAAGCAACAAACGAGAGTACTCATAACCCTATCTACCTAATAGTAAATAAATAACATAAATAATATACTTAACAACACACCCAAGAACTAATATCTTTAGCCTTAGGATTCTTAATTTATCTCAAATCATTTCAATGGGCAACTCCACTAAGGATATCACCACCTATTAATCATTAAGGTGCCCCTTAGGGTTTTACCACCATTGGCCTCATGATCGAGCTACGTATAAGCAATACTCCATTATTAATTAGTCTAATTTCAAATAACTATCCTAGTATTCATACCCATCAAACAGGTGTTGTGTACCTAGATTAACAATGATGAGTTCTACAAACTAGAATAAACTTCTATTCTTGAATTATTACACAAAAAATAAACTTATTTAAGTAAACTATGCTCAATTCTTAAATCTTTAATCCTTTATCCTTGATTTTGTACTTTCCAACTTAATCTTACTGAGTAGGTGATTATCTAAGTTGATAATTCTTAAATAAGGCTTATAATGTATTATAATTGCTCAGGATTTATGGATTGAAATTTAAATAAGCTGAAGGAAAGTAAAATAGATGGAAATTAAATAGAATGAAAGATATAGAAAGTAAAATAGGATTCATCACCGTGAACCCTCATCCTTCGATTTTCTTTCAAGATTATGCCCAACTTTATGCTCTCCTCTTCCCTAGGACTCACAGCCAGAGGTATGCCTATGTTTCTCGATCATGATCTTATTACTTTGCCAAAAACTTTATTTTTCTTCAAATCCAACTCTCTAAACTCCATATTTACACCTCAATTTCAATTTAACATCATCAATTTCAGTAATTCCCATCCTTTTTAATGCCTTTTCTAGCAATCTTTAGTAATTAAATAGAAGGTTCAATGAGTTTCTAGAACTTACCTAGATCTTTGCAAGATATGTTACCAGCACCTTATGAATGTTAATCCTAAATCTAAAAACATGATTTAAATTAGAAACTTTACCAATCATCTATACTTCTCTTGAAGCAATAGTCTTTTCTTACTTTGGGAATCCTTCACCTTTTAAATACATCCTACACCCATTTTCACATTATACTTAATCTATTCCCTTACTTTTTCAATAAAATCTTGGTAATTTAAATAAGAGATTTAATTAATCTTCTAATACTTACTTGAGTTTTCACAAGATCTTGCATAAACCTATATTTCCTAGCAACGAAAGCTTAATTCTTTAACCTTAAAATAATGATTTGATTAGATTATCATCAAATTAAGAAATTCTTTAAAACCTAATACCTCCTTACCTCAAAATCTCTTTTTGTGCATTAGAGTTACCTTTTCTTCCACCAAGCTCCCGGAACACTTGTTGCTTAAGGTTTCTTATTGGGTTATTCAACCGGTTTAGGAAAGGTTATGCCAGATGAGAGTCCAAATCTAATAAAAGGATAGCAGAAGAGAATTTTTATAGTTAGGTCAACCTAAGATTATCTAATATTTTTTCATTCTTCAAATGCCCTTATTTTAAATTATCCTTTTTTTAAGCTACCCTTACATTAACTAATTTTTTTCTTTAATTCTTTTCTTATTTTTCTGAGCGTTACAATTCCATCATGAAAGATATATATGATAGTTTGAATATCAAATGGGCCATAAGGCCTTACTTAGTGAAGAAACTTTAATTGATACGTCATTTCCCACTTAGTTTCATGTGATATCCCTAATGGAATGGCTATCACATTATTATTCATAGAAACAATTACCCATTATATATTCTTTAGTATGATTTTGCAACCATTGACATTGAATTAAAAAATGTCTAGGTGGTAAACTAATTCTGTTTTGCTCTTAAGTATATCTATAGTTCAAATACATAGGATATTTAAAGAATTATCATTCCAACTATATTATATACTTAGAAAATATTTCGAAGCACTAAAATATGATAAATAATATATGCTTCATGAAAGATGATTTTTAATGCTTAACTACCAGTCTACCACAACGTAGATCGATGAGCATTGCCATGCTTTCTTACCATAATTCTCACTTGCTATAATGATACATGGTTTATGTTGTGATGCTTGCTTATCATGACAATACATTTTATATACTACTATGCTTGCTTATAATGATGATGCATAGTCTACTGTGATGCTCACTTACTATGTTGATGCATGGTTTACATCATGATGTTTACATCTTACAATGGTGCATGGGTTGTGCTATGATGCCCGCCTACTACATTGATGAATAGTTTGCACTATAATGCTTGCACGTTACATCGATGCACAATTTACACTATAATGCTAGCATATTATAACAATGCATGGTTTGTACTACAATGCTCATCTACAATGATGATGCATGGTATGTGCATCAATGCTCCCCTATTTTAACAAAGCTATGGTTAGTGAAAACACTTAGTTTGGAATTAGGATACATATTTAACACAACAAGGCTCAATTTGAATACTAAAATGCTATGCTCTTTACACCTTTAAGGCCAAAACATTCTCCAACATTCCCTGTTACTTTTCACTATCAAGTAGTGAGCAATCCCCTTAACAAGAAGTGTTAAGTTAGGAAAAAGCCTTGGCATGTTACAATTACAATCTTAACTTTATAATAGAGTGTTCTCCTTAGGGCATGATGCTTATCTTAATTAAGCTTTTGTAAACTATACTGTCAAGTCATAAAGCAATTACCTTAACAAACATCGATAAGCTAAGAAATCTTAGGTGTGTGATAACTGCCACTATTGCTTTGCAGTAATCTCATTGGCCCCTAATGCTTACCTCAAATGACTTCCTAACATCTATCATTGTTTTTCCTTTCAAGTAATAGAGTAATCTCCTTGCCCTATAATATATTATTTGGCACATAATAAGAAGTTTACGAGGTAGTTGGGATCTACTTAAGATTTTAGCTATAAGGGATGGAGCAATCTATTTGATGTACACTATTAAATTCTTGCAATTTTTTTGTATCTCATCAATCTAATTTTATAACAAAACTTGTTACCTAACTTTTTCTCTTCTAATAAGTAGGAGTAATTAATAACAATATTAGAATGTCCATGGCAAATAGAGGGCTAAATTCAATTCTTTGCTTTAAGCCTAATATTAAATTAGGTTTGATTATTTAAGCTAAGGTAACAAGGCCTGAAGAATCAAGCCTATAAAATCAGGATAATAAAGGAAAATCTAATATTATGGGCTTCAAGTAGGGTCATAAGATGGTCCTATCTCATACCGAGCTTTCTCAACAAGGGACATATATTAAAGGTCACTACCAAGTTTACTTCATTAAGGAAGGGGTTAATATTGACCATTGATTATTATCTTGATCCGACCAATAACATTGATGGCTAACTTCTATAAATACCCAACATTAATTCTCATTTGGACATAAGAGAATTCTACACTAATACTAGCGCTTTGCTAAATTGTCCTCTCAAAAGGTCAAATACTTGATTATTTAAAGAACACAATACCATTTATCATCAATAGTGAAGTTTGATGCTATTGTGTTCCTCCTTTTGTCTCATTATAAATTAGAACCTATTGAGATTCCCAACTCCCGCTTCCTATCACTCCTCCTAATCATTCTTCATATATCTATGCCATCTCCTCTTAAGCCATGTGTAATGTGTTATGCAAGCAACACACATATGACCATCATATTCAAATCAATATACCTACAACAGCTAATTCTAATTTTTTTTTTTCATCATAGAGCGAAGTGATCTTTCTAGCTCTGTATTAGATTATTAAAGACACATAACGATGCATGATGCTTAATGCATGAGATACAAGCTTAGATAATGCTCACTTACTATGAAATTTATTTTTATTCTCAACTATTATGTGTTTAAATAATTATGACACATCTCTACATATATTGCCATCAACTATGGGGCAAGTTAATGCAATTGACTTTAATTATACTACATTACTATTCTTATAAATGAATATGGAAAAGATTATATTCTTCAATATATAATCTCTCTCTCTCTCTCTCTCTCTCTCTCTCTCTCTCTCTCTCTCTCTCTCTCTCTCTCTCTCTCTCTCCTCTCTCTCTCTCTCTCTCTCTCTCTCTCTCTCTCTCTCTCTCTCTCTCTCTCTCTCTCTCTCTGTGAAAAGAGAATAAATTGAATGTAAATCTTTATTATGGAATTATAACACCATATAAAAAATAATTCAGTTGATTTCATTGTGATTATGCGATATGTGCAAGTAAACTATTATATAAAAATAACTTCACACTAAATTCTTGTCTAGAGCCTAGATAATGTGAGAATCAAAAGATACAATGCTAGATAGTATCGTGGCATATGGACTAAATACCATACATGCTAAATAGTGGCTTGGCACTAAAAGTCCTTAATGAATGCGATGGATCATTTCTCCTCTATTGAAAGGAATTCTTAGGCAATGGAGAAAATATAAATGAGGAAATTTGTATGTATAATTTTATAACTTAAGTTCCAAGCTAACATAATTATGCTTAGGCTAATTGTTTGAATAAGTGATACTGTCCAAATAATTAGACCTATTTTGGGTAATTTACAAAACTGTGATTGGTGAAACCAGGATGGTCTTAATTAAAAATATCTAAATATATTTTAACCTATCTGTTGTAAGTGTCATTGAGTTCCATTATATACCATTGACACTTGTTCTTTTCTCTTTAGCCCATTAGGGTTATTAAATCCTAATTTCTCTCATCCATTTGTTGTTTTTATTGTTCCTTGTTGCAAATACATGTATATGCTATTTATGAGCAATACTTCTTGCTTACCTCACAATATATCACCCGTAATTTTAATACTAGATCTATTGAGATTACCTGTTTTACTTATTTAATCCCTCTTCAAATTATTTTTTGTCTTATATTTTATTTGTGGATTGATGTATGGTAGCACAAACTTTTTATATTCACATAAAACATATAATTGTAGCACAATTGTAGTACTATATATGTATATATCTATATATATATATATTCGGTTTATGTACAACTTAGATTTGTACTTTAGAAAAGATTGAATATAATGCAGACACTTTTAATGTCCCCTTCAGTCCTTTTTGCCAGATAGCTTAGGCAATGATCCGATATCCATACCGACAAATCACATGGTAGAAAAGAAAAAACAAAATATCTAGAGTACTTAAAAAAGATCATCTCCAACGCACGTTTCTTGCGCGCATTCCTAGGCCGTGGTAACGCTACTCCCTGTTGCAGTACATTTTTTTGGCAAAACAATGTTGCTCTGCTGGAGCAACTGAAAAAGGATTATTATTATTATAGTTTTAGTTAACTGGATGTATTTCTTGTTCGATCATTATATGTATCAATAAATATGAAATGAATTGGAAACTTTATCGAATCATTATTGTAACCAAGCATATTATGATTTATGACTTTCTATCTAGTTCTTGTTTTCCATTCAAATCGCAAGTACGCCATCACGCGATTTACTGGCCACCAGAAGCTTTTTCCCTGTCAAATGGAAATTACATGGAGCACGTTTAACGCTGGTGCCATGGCCCCTTTTACAATGGATAAGGAACGGCTCCTTCGTTCCTTCAGGGTTGTGGTGAGCGTCCTAGTAGAATTTTTAAAGCACTAGGTTCCTCTAGTGGATAAAATGATATCATAAAATGAAGAGTATTTCGAGTTCTTCTCCAACGCCAGGTACTTGGTGCACCCTTCGAGAGTTCCTTTCCATTGTCGAGACTTCCTAGCCCAAGGTACGGTCCTTGAAGCACCACGGTTAAGTTTTCTTTTCTTTTCTTTTCTTTTTCTTTTTAATTCTAAACAGATGAAAAGGTAATCTTTTATAATATATATATTAATCCATGTATACAATGAGACCCATATATAACATATATATATATATAATCTACCTAGTTCATTTAAGAAACTTAACGATAAAACTATGTGTTTCCTGAGAAAAAAAAAAATTTCCTTAAGATTTTGATGTAGCATCTTCGTACCTAAATGGTTATTTGGGTAACGTTTGATTATAAGGAATAAACTTGATAAAAAGAACGAAACAAGATAAGTATAAAAAGAGCTAAGCAATATAAATTTATTGTGCTATATTTGATTTACACAGTATTTAACATAAAATTTATATTAAAAAATTAATTATTTATATTATAAAATAATTAATTAATTCAATATTATAACATGAAAGAGTATTTATGAGAAAGAAAAATATATTTAGTTTTTATTAAGTGAATTTCGTTTTTATCTCATAATATAAATAGAGCAAAATTTGAACTTTTTATCTAATCTATTAATCTAATTTTTTATGCAGTTTTTAAGTAAATTTTTTAAACTGAATATGGTATAAATATTTTATTTAACCTAATATTACAAAAATTATAAAATTAAATACTATCTTATAATTAAAAAAGTTTTAAAATGAGTTTTTTAGGGATAAATATAGTTTTAATAGACCCAATCAATCTATACAACCACATACACCATATGTAAAAGATGATAAAAGGGAATCAAAGGTTACATCAAAACAAAGTGTTATTATTGCCTGTATTGCATATCTATTATCATGCGGTTATCTCCATTCATTAAACCAAGCCTATCTAAAATTTTCCCTAATGAATGCCGACCGGCACAAGAGTCAAGACTCATTTTTTGAGGCGCCAGCCTACTAGCTCTTCTGCTTGAAAGTGACTAAAGCATGTGGTCAAAAATCAACTTCCCTTAAACACCAAAAGTCTAGACGGTGTTTTTCTCCGCCAATATGAATGCCTATTGGGTTTCATCAGACGGCCATTGTTGACTTCAAATAAAAGACGAAAGCCAAGACGATGATAAATTTCCTCAGATAGTGCCCACACTTAACAGATACCACGAGACTTCCTAAGGAGAGGTTAGCTACCACATTGCAATGGTTTATTTCCATCATAGATCTCAAAATCACCTGTTACACTACATCTATTTTATAATGTTTTTCATAATTAAAATATTGGTGTAGGCTTACAGTATAATTATGAGTTTTAAGCGTATAATTTTATAAGTTTATAATTGCACTAATTTTATACATTTTTACTGATTTTATGTAATCCAGGTCTCAGTAGAATTGCGATTTCAATTATCTTGACTTCCACATATTTTATAATGTGCAGTGCAACATAATACTTATAAATTATAACAGATGATTATTCACATGTCGTGAATATAAATATATATATTTGCAACAATATCCTGAAGCTGAATTTCCACGAATATCAAGTGAATGTTCACATGGCTCACCTAAATGACCATAATATCCATTTTTGCAGAATACACGAAATTGAGAAATGTGACCAAACCAACAGCGGTCTGTCTTTTCCTTGAAGAGTACACACCCGTTAGGCCTGACGATAAATTTTGACCAAACAAAATCGCACCTGCTAGACTTCCACAGAAAGTATCGGTCTCCAAAGCAAAATTCCAATTTGTTGATTCCTTTCACAGGTTTCTTTCACTTTCAAACTCAGTAGTTGGAATATGCAAAACACAACATGCTATCTAGGGGCCAGCCAAAATCTGCAAGTCAAATAAAAAATTCCAATCTCACTGATAAAAAAATAACATAGGTGAAAATAGGAATTGAACATGGTTTCGATGAAGATACGATATGGCTGGAAATAACACACACCAGATAAACCAGACTCCTTACAGGAGTCAAGTAACTAGAACACAGGTTTCCATATTGTCCTTGTTGATTCTAGAGTATCCTGTAATTACATGTTGGTAGATTTTCATGTTACCTATAACTGAAGCCAAAAAACGTTTCAAAGAATATGCTCTTCATGTCAGCCTCGCAATTCAAAATCTCTGCAAACCATTGAGAAGAAATGTCTCAAAGGTTATGAGGGGCTTGTCAAAGACACCATCCATAGAATTAACTGGCAAGTGAGGTGAAATGTATGGTCTAGGCATTATTGAGTCAGGCCCTTGTATTTTTTGAATCAGCCCCCAGTATGTCTGCATAATATAGGCAGGCCAAGGCAATTATCATATTGTAAGCTATGATCGCAACCCTTGTTACTTTGTCCAATTAGATTGCATTAAAATATTAACCTTGTCACTTTGTCCAATTCTTGAAATGATGTGACTCAACAAACCTCCATAAATGATGCAATAAAAGATTGCTCACTTTATTATAAAGTTATCCCTAATATTTTACCCTGTTGCTATGATTTTGGACCACCTCATAAAAGTAGTCTAGCTCCAAGAATATTTATTCTTACTCATGATATTGTTTTGGCTGGTAGATGATACAGCTCCTCGTATTATCTGCCAGTTAGTATATATTTTATTGGTTCAATGGCTTTATATTAGTGTGTGTTACATTACATATGTTTAGTTTTAGTGAGCTGTTGTACTAGTTGCAGGAGCTTCCAGACTTAGTGAGAGAGGCCACGAGCTATAAATAACATAGGGCAGGTAGTTAGAACATCCAGAATTTTTCTTTAGTGAAGTGAAAGCTTAGAGTGAACATTTTGCTAATGTAATCCCTAAGCGAGCAGATTGTGCTCATGAACCTTCAAGCTTGTCTCGACCATTGGCACCAGGCAGAAAGAGGGATAAAAAAAGTTAATTTTCTCTTGCTCTGGATACGAATATTCATTGATTTTAACCCAACATGGAGGGAGAGGGAGCACAACAAGATCAAGTCATAGTATAGTTGCTTAGCCAGGTTATGGGATCACTTTCGTAAGAAGTAACTTGTGATGTTTGGGGTTTAATTTCAAGGATGTAAGTATGTAAGTCTGGTTTGTAAGCTTACCTATAATACAGGTCCTAAAGCCTAGAAATGAATATCCTGAGCAATTACCAGTAAAGTAAGATGATAAAACAGGTGGAACTTCCTTAGTACACAAAAGCTTGTGAGCAAAGGCTCCGATTTCGTGAGATGTTATGTGTGATAGGTGAACTGATGCCAATGTGAAGCTAAATTTATATTTTTAGAAAGAGAGATGAGCAGGAGCAACTAATCAAACAACCGAGCAATCAAAAGGGTAGCTCATATCCAAACAATCATATCAGGAATCAATCCAACCAAGGCAACCAAGCAACATTATGATTTCAACCAAGCATATAAATTTCGAGTAATTTTAGCACCTGAAAGATTTAAGCAAGAAATTTTGTACTTGTCACATTAACAGTCAATATTCACTATTCATCAATAAATCGAGGCATTATTTGGTTTCCTAGTCTTTTAATTAAGTCTTTTTATGGAGATATTTTTATCTTCAAATTGTATATAAAAGAAAAAAATAAAAGGTCCTCAAAATCATCAATTGGCTCGCCTGGACCTAGCAAATCCAAGACTCAGCCTGGCCGGCCCCATACACAATCTGGGCCACTGGCAGGTTCCTAAAAGAAAAATCTAGCATCCAGCAAGCCAAATGATCTACCCATGTCTAGCTACAATGCTAATTGCTAGGGGTACATCAACAAACCTAACAAAGTGGGAAGATATTTTGGCATTCCTAACATCATGGAACAAATGAGCAAAAACTATTAGCAGGCTACTCAAGTCAACTCATTATTTACTTAAGGTCAATTTAACAATAATCAAATTAAAGCTCGAGCTATGCAAGTAGCAAGCTACTCGAGTTTAACTCATTATTTACTTGAGGTTAATTCAACAATAATCACGTCAAACTCAAGCTGTGCAAATAGTGCATCAATCAAACTCAAACTTTATGATATTTAACTCAATTAGATTAAGAGCCTAATCGAGCTCTACTCAGCTTTAATTTTAGTTAAGTTTTAGACTAGTATGGATATTAATATTCTTGTAATTAGAAGAAAAATATATTTTATACTTCAAGTCTAGATAAGTTAAATCAAGTCAAGTTCAAACTCGCTACATATCGCTTTGAGTCAAACTCAAGCTCAAAATTTTAAACTCAATCAAAACTCAAACTCGTCATTGAGGCAAGAGGAATCAACTTGTTTACAACCCTATCCAGACAAGGCCAGAGATTTCAGTGTGATCAAAATGAGCAAAGGATCCTTTGCTGCTGCAGCATATCCCCTTTGGAGAGAGGAATGATCATTGGGTGCGAAACACACCTGGCCCAACTATGTTAGTTGTGAAGGACCATTTGTATCAATCCTTTATACATGCTCCTTTTCTTAATAAAATCTTTCCGATGTACCAAAAGAAACATATACTTCTTCCAACATCAAAAATAAACTTATGAGTTAATTTTTCATAATTTTTTTAACAGAATTCTCATTACTAATTATACTCAATTTAGAATAAACTCGGGAATCATTCTTTTTTATCCTTTGTAGTGAAAAGGTCATAATCGGGCCAGCTACCCCTGAAAGCATTAATCTTAAGTATGGTTTGCACTAGGTAGATTAATCTAAAAAACCCATTGATGTCTTCACAATTCATCACAAGAATTCCTAGGCCTTAGCAACCAAATCAAAATGACAGTTTGCATTTCCAAGCAGGAATGGTAAATCACGACACGTTTGAATGCACACTATATTACTCAATGGCAAAACATGAAGTTCACTTGTTAAAGAAATGGTTTGCCCAAACTCCTTTTTACTATGACCTTGATTGGTTTACTAAAAATTTTGGGTGTCATTTTTAAGGAATCCAATTCCATATGGAATCCTATCTTTCAAAATCCATGCAATTTCATTTCTCCTTTTACCTCATTATTAGGATTCAAGGTCCAAAAATAAATCATACCTCTTCTAATATTATTATCTTTCTCTCTCTCTCTCCCCCACCCTAAACAACCAAACAACTCCCACCCCGCTCCCCCATTATTAGTGTATGTATATTTCTTTTTATCTATTTATAATACCAATGTTCACTTCAAGTCAACCAAATATAATATGGCATTCTAGATCCCTATTATATAAATTACCAAAAAACAGATGGTTAACTGAATTCCAAGGAATTGGATTCTCAGAATTGGATCCAGGAATTGGATTCCAATTTTGAAAATTAAACAACTGATACGTAATTCCAAGCCCTAAGGATAATGCTTGAAAACTAAGGCATTGACTGGAATAACTCATCTAGTCATATTGCACTATACTCCTAAGCGAACCCCATTCCAACCATAGACAGTTGTTAACACATTTATCTACAACTGCTGGTTTTAAATTGCACCAGAATAAGATCCACATGATAAGAAAGCAGGCAAACCTGCAACTAAAGGCCAGTTGTTTGCTGATGGTCAGACCATAACATTAAAGCAGCCAAAAGCCCCATTGTTGCAGTTTCTACACGCAATCGGTGAGGACCAAGGCCAACAGCAGTAGCACCAGCTTCCAACAGCATATTCAATTCTACCTCAGTAAAATCTGAAATGGGAAGTAATAGATTTATGATCTTCTATCCTATAGGAAATTAGTAGATAATGAGAGATATAGCATATTTACAGGCACACTGATAGTTTACAGAAGCAAGAAATGTTCATATCAGGAAATATAAGCATGCATCACTTTCTTATATGAAACAGCACGATCAAGAATGCTTAAACTACCTAGAGCTGCCTTTCTACAGCATATAAATTTCTTTAACTTTTCCATCTCCAGCGTAGAAATCCAAGGGCAGGCAAATTGAAATAGATGGTAACAACTTTAAATTTTTCATCTCCAAATGGTATTATTAATGACTTCAAGTGATTTTTAATTTCTGCCTATTAACAGAGATTGCAAAGATATTTTATCAGAAAGAAGTTGCCTCCATATAAGCCCAACCAAGCAGCCTCCAATAAAAGAAACTCCCAGAATGCCCTCAATCATTGTTCTAGCATATATCATCTCAACATACCATCAGTAAAGAATAGACATATCTGACATGACAGGATGCTTCCATGACATTCTATGTTTTGAACATGTGCAACCAGAATTCATCTTGTAAATGTATAATATCAAACAACTGCTCCTTCACTAGTTCATGGCAATGAAAGAGCTGAAAGAAACAATAGATTACAATATACTAACCCCCTTCAGGTCCAACGATGATTAAGCCATTAGCTTCAACTCTTGAGGAAGCCAAGGCCTTTAAAAGAGGGGGAGCTTGTGCAACTGCTAGAAAAGATAGCTTTGACTGGGAAACCTATTAAAAAATGCATTAGATCATTAGCTTTTGATGGTGGGGAAAAAGAGCGATCAAGAAATCTCTACATCTTTTTCCCATGTCCAAATTTGAATATCATCTTGGCAAATATTAAAGTAAACTAAAATGCAACTTGAGTTGCCAATAAATTGGATATAGCTACCTATTCACACAAAAAAGTGTCACATAGGTTTCTTTTTCTTTTCTATTGTAGAGATCAACAGAATTTTAACCTATCTACAATTAGAAGAGTCTGTGAACATCAATCATCTCAAAGAAACCAAGGCTTGAAAGGATAGAAATAAAATCTAATGAAGAGACAAGGAATATACAGCAGGTAAAAGATCATCAACTTTAGCTGGAGGTTTCAAAACCATTTCATGCAGGCGCTGACCTGCAAAATAAGAAGATAAAATATATGAATGCAAATTGAGATGAACAACTTACCCATTGCCCTAAGAATACTTTTCTAGATATATCTATGGCTTTCATTCACACAAGGCATCAACTCATCATGTAGCTATCATAGTACTCACATTGTTTGCATGCAGCTAAGATAACTCTTTCTAACCTGTCCACCCTGTTTTCTGAGATTGAAGGAGATCGTTCTGTCAACAAAGGTGTTACACTACTTGCCCCAAGCTCCTGTTGGAAATCCAAAGAAGAAAGTCACGGTGACAAAGAGAAGAGTAATGACAAAATGGATGAACAGCTCCAAGTTCTAACTAAAAAGGGAAGGGAAAAGAAGTAGCCGCATGTCATACATACTGCACATTTCTCGACAAGCCAATCAGCACGACCACCCTTTAATGTTCCTAACAATAGTTGCCATCATTATGAGGCAATAGAAGTACTGTAGGATGAACCTCAAACAAAGAAACAAATTCGAGCATTCATTGCATCAAAGTTAGTTGCAACTCACCAAAGGCCGAATATACATGCCACTGTGGATTTTGGGGACCGACCAATATCCGGTCTTCAAGAGAAACAATGTCCAATCCTGCTCGGTCAACACTCTGAATGCAAGCTCTCACTAGACCTCCTTTCCCATCAAAAAGCTCTACCCTTGATAAAATAATATATGCAGAATCACAATCCGAGTTATAATATTGTTTCAAATGAAATCATCAATAGCAAACTTTCCTTTCCCTTTCTTTATAGAATTTGTCCTCATTATTTCGAATCAAAAGATTAAATGGCATTTGCAATCTAAAACAATTTCAAGAATTTCACCAATACATGATTAGACGAGTACAGGCTTTCAATCTCTCAGAACTTTGCAACAACATAACAGACAAGTAAAAATGCCCTTGGCCTCATAGTTAAGGTCTAAGCACTATCATGAGATTTTATCTGAGGTCCAATTGAATTCCAAAGGCTTAATCTAACGGATGCATCTTCATATGCACACACCAATAAGCAAACATGATCCAGCTACTTAGAATCAGATAGACAGATTCTTTGATGCATATGATTTACAAGCCATAATATTTCCATGCTAATACTCTACTCCGAAGGCCAAATATCAGCCAAAATGCCACCTTAGGGACCTAAAGTTCAAGGATCACACAACAGAATACAAACAAAAAAGGAAAATTGTAAATCCAAAGTCCCCAAATGTTGAATCCACCAAGCCTGAGAAGTCTCACAAAGATGAACCCAAGCAATATGAGCCCATAATTAATTTATATAGGATATATATCACCATAGTCAAAGCGCATGCCTCAATGTACCGAGGCACACACCTGAGGTGAAGAACAGCTACATGCCCCACAGAGGCAAGGCGTGGTGCGCACCTCCATGGACCTTTTGTTAGAGGGGCAGAAGAACTCCAAGTGTGTGCAACATCAACACACAAAAAATTTTTATGCCTTTAAATGGAATCATTTAGGATACTCTTCGATGTTTTGTACTTTTTGCCTTATTTTTGACATGTATTAAGTTTCCAGAGATGCCTCAGTATGAGACATGTTATCTGACATTGACTATATCTAAGAAACTATAAACTCTTTCGAAAGTTATACATATTTTAGCTTATTTTGAAATATTTTAAAAATCAGTTAACTTCAACTGTTAGAAATGATAGTATAGAATTATATATATTACTCGCATTGCTGAAAGGTGCACTTCTTTTGCACCTTGCCTTTTGGGCGACATTATAGGCCTAGAGCCTCAAGTGCACCTTTTGCCTCTGGCTACCCTCATCTACATTTCATAATCATGGAATCGCCAGGGAATATCAACCTTTCCCCAATCAAGACTGTGAAGATATCACAACATTAAAACGTTCAAGCTTAAATTTTGTTGAAGTAGTAACAGATAAAGTTTTCCGGACACCATAAAAACAACAACAAAAAGGTGAAAAGGAAAGTGGCACTTTGTTAAGTAATTTCTACTGGTGGCACTGAGATTAGAGGAAGTGAAAAGGAAGCAGAAAAGTGTGTACCTAGTAATAACGTAATTGGATTCATACGAAAAGTTAAAGTAGAAGAAGAACAAAGTAGCAGAAATAGGTATAATACCTATCATTAGTGGACAACCTCAAGACTCTGGTCATGTGGTGGAACTCTTCACCTTGTACACGAACCGAACCTCCCTGCATATATAACACAACAAATGAACGTAAAAGCAATAGCTCCTTTTCAGTAACGACAGTTTTAATCAAATTAGCCCAAATAGTGAGTGAATAATTACTAATGGGAGAGAGAAAGCGAGAGAGTACTTTGGAAGGAGGGAGGTGGGGAGAGAAAAAACGGGGGAGTCCGCCGCGATAGTTGTCGGAGTAATCGGATGCGGAGGAGGCCAATGAACGGAGACGGAAACCCCGGAGATGGGAGAGGCAAAATGATGATGAAACAACTCCTCGCATTTGGAATCAAAAACCACAACTCTCTCTCTCTCTCCGTGGGATGCTTAAACCCTGAAGTTTGCAAGGACAGCGCGCCTTTATCCGGATGCTACGGTGCTTTTTCTGGGATGGGGATATTCCGAACTTGATTAAGCATTCCACTGTTTATGCTTATAATCTTCCACGGAGTGCAGTGCATTGTTCGTACTAGGGTGGCAATTTGTATTGGCAGGTTATGATTTTATCTTATTTTACGTTAAATTCACATCAGTTAGCAAAGATACATAAATTGAATAGAATCCGCATAGGACCCGTTTTTCATAATAGTGTTTACCCCTATCACAATTGATATCTCTATCAAGTGCCTTATCAAATTTTTATTGGATTAATCTTATAAATAATATTAAAACTATGATGGTAGGTTTAACCTATATCTCTTATACTTTCAAAAGATTAATTTATTATATAAATTAACTCTATTAAGATATTTGTTAATATAAACCTAAAAATGAATCAAGAATTATAAGGTTCAATCACCTCAAAACTAAAAGTGATTAGAAACTTTTTGTAGAGATTTATATAATCTCTATCAAGTGGTTACCTAGCATTTCTTAATTTTAAGATGATCAAAATGGTTGTTTTAAGATAAAATGAGTCATAATCAACTTTAAAATATAATTCATTTAATTTAATAACGGTTATCAATCGATTATCGATTTGCCATTATATATACCTCAAAACATGAACTTAACAAAGTTACTTCAAATGGAAAATATGATTATAAAAACTTTAATTAGATAATAAATTCATCTAAGTAATGGTAATGAATTATAATTATGAGAAATTTAGACACTATTTATGATATTGAACAATTTTTATTTATCTTTATAATCATATTCTTCAACTTATCACACCTGCATTATCATGCCAGCGGAACTTATAACCACATTCGGTAGATTCACATCTCTTATCTTTGAAATGGTCATTCCGAGAAGCCACATTAGTGTAGTTAGATCAAAATCAAAACAATAGAAATGGAATGCGATTTCTTTTCGGCATAAGTTAGCATCAACTTTGAAGGAATCTTCTTATTACATCCTATTCATTTATCCTGATCGATGCCTTGCTCCTCAAGGAGGAATTTGGCATTCTAGAACCTCGATTATAGGGATGATGCTTATAAATCTAATTACGTATTCAGCCGTTGATGGTCCTTAACTCCTTACGTTATGTATTCAGACTAGGATTTCTTCTCTGCGCAATCGAAGATCATACACATAACAGCCATCAATTCATATAACAACGACCAGGCACCGGCGGATAATAACACTGTAAACATAGTGATGGCAGGTGATTTTTGAGTTTAAATTTTCCTTAGATTTTGTATCACTGTCAAAAACATATAAAGTCGATCATACATCACAAACAAAAACATTCTATTATTGCATCAACTCGTCGATAGATAGGTTAGTGTTGCGATATACCGGTTTCGTGTTCATTTCCAACTATAATATCTATAATCTTACCGTGTTCATATCCTATTGAATCTATATATCAAGTGAAGAATTGCTATAGAAGTAAGATGAAATCACAGAGACCATGCTAATTCTTGCAAAACATCCATATTGCAACCCTGATTTGATTAGCTTTGCTTCAGTACAGGTCCATTTACGTCAAAACATACATAATCCCACCTTAATTTCCAAAACCCATCTGCCCAAAACCCAGAAAATACAGAGCAGAACCATCACCCATTACCCATCAACCACCAACCCCTCCAGTCAGACATATTCACAAACACTAAAACCCCAAAATTTTCTTAGTAACCCCCTTACAGACATATCCACAAACACCTTAACTACACCTTCAAAACACACATTACCCGCCTAATTTTCCTCCTCCACGACCTGCCCATCCCCCTCGTACCCACCGCCCATCTCGCAAATCTTCTCCCAAACATCCTGGGGTACCGGCACAACCGACAGCCTCGGCTGTCTCAACAACTGAAACCCTTCTAACCCTTTCTCACCCTTCAATTCCGTCAAGTTCACCTGCCTCCTCATTTGTCCAACCTCCTTCACATCCACCGCCCCCACTTTGCCATCATCATACCACTCCCTAATAACCGAAACCACGCCGACGATGCGACGGGATTTGGTGCCAGAGTGGTAGAAGAAGCATAAGTCGTTGAGTCTCATGGACTTGAGGTTCTTCTGGGCTTGTTTGTTTTTGACTCCATCCCACTGGGTTACGCCTCCATTGGAGCACTGGTCGTCCCATGACCAGTCCCCCGGCTCAGTTTTCAGAAGCCAGTAATGTTTTTCTCCGGTCATAGTGGGTTCAGTGAAATGAGTTCTGTGGAGTGAGAAAGATGGTATTTTGTGAGGGTTAGGGCTAGGGTTTCGAGGAATGAAGTAAAGCTGGAAAGTTTGAGGTTGTACGGCGGGAAGTAAGAAGTTTTGGCGCCAACGGATCACTAGTACATACACTTTAGCATGTATTCTATTGACCGGCGGATTGGTCGGCTGGGTGACTAAAACCTGGTCCTGTGCGGTTTTACTTAAACCATAAATGACACCGTTAGCAACGCTAAATTGCACTGTTGCAGAGATGATCCTCAGGTAGGGCTTTTCTTCAATGCTTAAGCCCGTCTAGGCTCAATAAAGAGGTTTAGGGCTTTTTTATTAAGCACACTATAGCGGTAGCGGGTGAACCAACCGATGGAGTTCCACTTTTTCTTTTCGAGAAAATATGTCTTTTATCATCTAATACTACAAATTGAAAATTTTAAATATATGCAATAAAAAACGGTTAAATTTTCATTGCTATTGTTAAAAAGAAAAACAACCTTTAAAAAAATTCGTCAACCTTTACTTTTAATTTCTTAAGTTTTTTTTTTTTTGTCCAATTGTATTTCTTAAGTTTCAAAAACTTATCTTTGGCCAAAAACAAAAGTGAAACAACTAAAACTATAAATTTTCAATCCCATAAAGGATGGGAATTTTACTTATTTACCATTATATATAATAAATATTACATATTTATCAATTGTATAATAAATATTACCAATTTATTAAACTTATTCCTTATCTTATAAATGCGATATAGATATTTATACATGTGTCGTATTTAAAAGATACGATATATATTTAGTTACATTAATGTTATTTCTCTTAAATGAGATATAAGTACATGTGTCTATGGGCATAATGTAACATTAATATAATTAAATGTATATCGTATATTTTAAATACAAAATAGTTGTTATAATCTAAACACTAAATCACATTTTGATAAATATTTTCAATGTTACATTTTTTAAATGCGATTTAAGTTCTATATTTATGTAATATTTTTCATTTAATTCATATTTATATAATTTTAAAAAATAATAACCACATGCTTCACCCTTAAAGAAGAGTAAAATATTAGTATGAGTCAATATTATTAATTTATTTATATATTTCTTACAGTCTTCTTATAAATTGTTATAAAAATAAGATCTTATTCATACATATAGCATTTATTAGACTATTAAATATTTATTTTATGTGTTTAGTTAGTAAGTTAAGCCACTATGGACCATTCCTCCATCATCCGAACTTGATTTTATTAAGCTAGAATTTGCTAACCATGATGAGTGAAAGGAAAGATCCAAGATAAAAGGTTTGGTTGATATAACCTATGACAAGTGGAGAGAGCAACAGTTGGTGATACCTTTGTTGCAAGAACTGCAATGTACTCTTATGTTTAAATTTAAATTTTGTTAATTAATGTTTGACCTTGAAGGGATCTAGAGTGACCAACTACTAAGTTTCGAGTCGAAACTCTTCGAAGAGGAAGGGAATGATAGGATTCCAACCACCAACCTAACAACATGCCAAGCTTTGGACTACATGAGAGGCTTGCTCATGAGCTCCGCGTGAATAGAAGACCTATTTATGTGCTTTAAGATTATTGAACAACCTACCATACTCTATTGGGTCTATCCTATTGTGCTGAGTACGTCTCGTTATACCCTAATGAGTCTTCCCACAAACCTATACATGGACTATGGAAATATTGGAAGACTCGACATGCTTTGCAAGATCTATCCTTAACTACTATGTGTACCTTGCTTTGCCAGGTCTTCCTTACTATACTTGATTCATTTTACCCTACTGTGGTCGGCTTTATTCTATTCTATCGAGTTTACTTGGACCAGCTATTCAAGACTATCCTGCCTTGCCTCTCCACCCTACTTTACCAAGGTTGATTTGCTCAACTGAGTCTGTTCAATAAAGATCTACTCGGTCATGACGAGACTACCCGCCTATTCTATATTAGCTCAATAGCACCAGGACATATCAAACAGGTCAATAACGTCAACACCAAATCAGTACAGCCATACAAGGTTAGCCACTGTCATATTAGCTCAGCCACTACCTACGAGAGGTCGGCACTAGACATATCAAGTCTACCCGAACAAGACAAGTAATCCAGAATCAGGTCTACCTAAATTATAGCTTCGAGTCCCCAATAGCTTTTTGGAATCAAAGCATCAGTCCTCAGTCAAAGATCTCACTTAGCTATCTATTTTACTTATATATTCGGATTTTCTATTTCTTGTATTTTACTTGTAATTAGCCTCATGACTATCTTATATTTACAGAATTACCATTAGGGCATTCTTAGTTATTTTATTTTTTTACAACTTTACCACTTTGTATAAATAGAACACTTGTATAGAGTTTTAGGGGACTTTGACATTTTAATAAAAACACATTTTTAAGTCTTTTCTTTGGGAAAACTTTTTGTTTATCAACTCTTATCAATCCCTTTAACAAAGATTGTGTCAAGCAATCCTATCTCTCAGACCGGTGCATCACATCCGGTGAGTCTTTTGGTCCGTATGTGGTTGTACGGTGCATCATATCCATAGAGTTAGTGCTGAGATTTGCTAAACCTTCAACTTTCATTTGTCTTTTGGGCTATCTCACGGTTTAGACCCATCTATTGGTTTTTGTATGATACTGGGTTCCGTGTATTTATCTATGAGGTCCGTGTCATCTTGGTATCAAAATACGATTTTGAATGGGAGCATGTGAAGTTACTACAAATATTTGTTCATGTTGCTTAATTAATGGTTGTATTCCTTTCGTAGGTATTAGAGTTGGTTCGATTAAAGTAGGTTTGGAGATCTTAAGCTACGAAGTGTAAATTTATAGGTTGATAAGAGTGATTCCTATAATGCTTTATTGTACTCTATTCTTCATTGCAAAAACAGAGGAGGTTTATTTCTGTGTACGTTCGTGCATTTGAGTATATTGGTTACTTAAGTTTTGGAAAGTACGCTTTTTGAGATTGAGCCATATTAACTATGGTTTAGGTTGTTGAATTTGTATGGAGTGTCGTTCAACAAGATTCTTTCGTGTTATCACAACAACAATTAGGGCACATATTGTGGCTATTTGTGTTGAAATCAGAGTTTTTGACATTAATTTACAGTATTTGGTGGTTGTTAGTTATGGAAGTCTTGTTGTTACCGCAGTAATAGGTGGTAGACTTTCTTAGGTGTTACACTGGACAAATTGATGCTAGTGGTGATTCCAATTGTGCTAGTGGGTTGTGTTGCTAACTTGGGGATTGGTGTTGTCCTTGGAGCTCGAAGTATGTATCTAAACTGAGCCAAAGAAGTAAGGCCTTTAGGTGCTAAGCTGTGCAAGCGTCCGAGTTACTTTAACCTAATAGTTGGGTTGATTTTAGTATTCGAGCTGAATCAAAGTGCCGAAGTGAAGTGGAAGATCCGAGCTGCGCAAGTATCCGAGCTGTTGCATCCTTGAAATCACCATATTGAATAGTTCTAGTCATTGTCAACAAAACTTCTTATAAGCTAAGCTAGTCTGCTGGATTAATACCTCCATTCAACATGGCTTATGACAATCGATGAAGATATGGTTATAACTATGACTATGAAGACATAAGGTCGAAGATACCTATGTTTGATGGTTATGGGTCCCCAAACGAATACTTAGATTAGGAATTCTAAGTCAATAGAATCTTTGAAAAGTATTCATGCCCAAAACATGACAAGGAATACATCATAGAGGATAAACTTCGAGACTTTGCTAAGACTTGGTGGAAGGATGAAGTAAAGCGAAGGATCCTTAGAGGGGCGAGTGCTACATAGAGCTCGACGAGACCTACAATGAGAAAAAAAAAGTTGTAGCCCTATTATATCAAGACGAATTGTATGAAGAGCTATCTACCTTAAGGCAAGGACAAATGAGTGTTCAAGAATTTGCTAGCGAATACAAGGTACTCCTGAACCGATGTGAGCTGTATGAATCTCTTTCCTTATACTATCTCGAGATTCATAAGAAGATTAAGGCTGGAGATTGCCAAACGTGCTAACCCCTCAAGAGTAAGAAACTTGAATGAGGCTATCCGACTAGCCTTAAGAGAATAATCCACCATTGGTACCGACCATTATGTTATGTAGGAACAGCTAGAGGTTATACTTGATCAGCTTGGGAAGCTCAGAGAGGAAATGAGATAGCAAAAGGGATACTCGAACAGAGAAAGCCAATGAGAAGGAAGCCTATGCAGCGGAAGAAGGAGAAGAAAGGATGACGGTTACTGGAAAGACAAATGGTAGAAGTGAAAAAGACTGAACTAAAATACAGTTGAAACCCATGTTTCGAAAATAGTACCATTACCAACTATAAATACCATCGACTATAGTTGTAGGAACTATTATGTTTGCTTTCCTCATACTAGAATCTTGTGTCCAAGTCATTTGACAGGTTTACATGGCATTGATATGAGCAAATATAGCATTACACTTGTGAGCTATTATTAACTGTGGATTGGAGTTTATTAAGGGGTGAGGTAATGAATACATATATTAGGGATTGGAGATGTTAATAATAAAAGTCTGAATAAATGGATTCCTCTAGGTGCTAAATGTTTAAAAATCAATTGTGATAGGTTGGTTAATTTGAAGATGGATGCAGTAGGGATCAGTTTTGTTGTTCAAAATGGTGAAGTGGCTTGTGTTCTTGTAATCTTAATAAAAGTAGTTGTCATGGACGTAAAGTCAATAAAAGCTCTAGTTATTAAGGAAGTGAAGTTCAAAAAATTGGCCTCTATGTTGAAATTGAATTTAGTTATCGTAAGTCTTCATGATGTCAATAAAGCCTTTAAAAAGGCTAGGCTCTTGTGCAGGATACTCTTCATCTCAAGAGTCGATTTTCTTTTATGTTGTTTTATTTATATTTCTATAAAAGCTAATGTTTGTGTTAACTAGGTTGTATTTCGGGATAAAAAAAAGGTTAGTGAAATCTGTAGAGATAAGACATCCCCTTAATTTCTTTCTATTTGTTGATGTAGATTTTAGGTTGCCTATTGGCTCTTGAAATTGTTGCTTGATTCATTCTAATAAAGCGTTTCACTAGGGAAAAGAAAAAACTCATGCATTAATAAAGCTTATTAAGCGAAATTGGTGCCTATCCATTGAAAACTTTTACATTATTGGAAGGAAAAAGATTGTCTCATTAAGGTCAACCTTAGTGTAATAGTTCACCTTATACAGCTCAATACAATTTTAATATCAAATCTACTAACCAAAGCGTACTCAAGATATACACCAAGCATTTAAGAACAAGACCATGCCTTGAGTGTCTCGATAACAAAAGGCTTAATCCCAAATATCATGGTACATAAACAAACATAATTTATATATTAAAATATATGAGTTCATATATACATAAGAGTATTTAACAAAAAGTTACCACCATTCTCTAATGTGAACCCCATTATTTAGGGGAAATGAAAAGAACAAAAATTAAAAATTACTAAACTCTTAAATGGATCTATGGTATTGCAAGACACAATATAAAAAAGTACTATAGTCCACTGGAACTTAGAGATAAATTATATATGTTATATCATATAGCCTTAATGAACTCCATTTAGATTTGATGAACCACTCTCATAGTCTCTCCTAACCAAATTAGTGAGCCCGAACATTCTAGAGGAAGTCTCTGTAAGCCCTAAAGCCAAGCCAAGTAACCGTAGGGTTGAACTTAGAATCCAAGGTTTAGGGCGATCGGCTAAAGGATCCAATCAAACCCAAATTATAAACTATTTAGCAAAATATCAGTAAAAATGACCCTGTAAACTTAAATTTAAGAAAATAAGTAGTAAAATAGGAGACTATAAAATTTTTAAATTTTAAGCATAATAACTGCTAATTACCGAAAAGGCAAAAAGTGTAATATAATAACTAATAAATTATTAGAGATAAATTATATGTATACTAAAAATTTTAGAATGACCAAAATAATATTTAGGAATATTCACGTGTATCCTACATGTATCTACGTGTAGATAAAAGTACGCGTAATTACTAAAATTGTTCGAAAACTAAGTAAATAATTAAAGAAAAATACAAAATAATTATAAAAAATCAGAAAAAAATTAGAAGAGGATAACTGCAACAAGATCAAGTCGTTGACTGAAAAGAAAAAAATTAACCAATAGGAATTGGAAAAACAAAAAGCCTAAAATCAAGGAAATTGGGCAAAATCCCATCAAATTAATGCACATTAATTACTACATTTGTCTATAAATAAGGAAAAAAAATCTCAGAAGTCATTTGGCTAGTTTGTGATCTGAGAAAAATCGAAACACAAAAAAATTCGAGAGAAATTCCAGAAAAAAAAAAAAGAAAGAAAAAGAAAAAAGAAAACCGTGCAGATTAGCAAGGTGAACTAAAACTACCACCCACCACCACCTGGGACCGAACCACCACCACCACTACCCTATAGTAGACCCACCGCCTGGACCGGCCGACAACATTGGACCGGGTTTGGACGGCCTAAAAACTTCGGACCGGTTAGTCATTTATTCACCCGATTTTTGTATAATTTTGTAAAATTATTTATTTTGCCCAGAAAATTATGAAACTTGTTATTATGATGTTTTATTGTATGTAGATTTAGGGAAAAATATTTATTTAGTTTAATTATATCTGGAAATATAGGGTCCCTAACAAATTGTTCAAAACCGAACATTAGTAAACCGGAAAATAAATAGGCTTAGGGATGTAGGTTGGAGTTCAAAATTTTTCTGTAGGATGCTCATATGATATATAATAGTGCTATGAAGCCATATTTTTAAAATTAATTTTCGAAATTTTTAAGTTAATTTTTAGCCCTAAAATGATGGTAAAATTGGGTGATTTAAGGTTAATTAAGTGATTAGGATGTTAATTACTGATTTGGATCTTAATTAGAGGTTTAGGGAAGTTAATCTCTGCAGTGGAACCTTAATCCTAGCCTTTAGGTAATAAGTATGGTTAATTAGGGCAATTAGGTAAGTAATATAATAAATTAGTAATATGTGAAAATGTAAATTAATAAATTTTAAAAAATAAGGTTATTTAGATAATATTATAATAGAAATCAGAAAAATAATAAATCTGAAATGACATTTAATTTTAAGTAAATATCTCAAAATGTAAGAGTTTTACACACCGAGAATAAATTCGATACCTCAATTAGGGTTAACGTGTACCGGATAGTTTAGAATACAAAAATTACGACCCAATAGGTTATTTGAATACCCGAGCATAATGTGATTAATATCACATTAAAACTAGAATCTAGTTTAGGAGTCGAACCCCGAAGTAGAACACAACGAATCATTACTACGTTATAGGTATACATAAGGAAAATGAGTTATATTATGAATTAGAATAATAATCCATAAAATATAAGTACTAAAAGAACCTATTTGTATTATAGGACACCCAAAAACAAATCAGCTCGCAACTAGAGGATCGAGCGATCGAGCAAATTCAAGTAAGTTGGGTTATTGCTTATTGTAATAGAGTACTAGTTTCGTAGTACTCGGAGACTTAGGCTTGTATATGATTGTGATTATAAATAGTTTGCGCATGTGCTTGATGTATCTGAATTCGTGTTGGAATTTGTACTGTGAATGACTTTGTGACTAATTGAATTGGTATGAACTAGTTGAACACCCTAACCGGCATTTAATCTTAGTCGACCCTAATAACCGAAAATGTCATGCATTGCAACCCGTTAAGGGATCATAGGACTCTCCAACCAAATACCGACCCCTTCGAAAGGGATAGCGCAGGATTGCAAAATGGCCCATTCTTCATCCTCAGTCGAACTAAGTGACAGGAGAGGAGGTCGCGGCGGGGGTGAAGTCAATGGTTCGAAGGTAGTCACGGGAGGAGCGAGGTCTCCATTGCACAAGCCTGGGTTTGGTTGTGAGCTGCTGCATAACATGGAACTCCTCAACCCGGATTGGAGCGGGTGAAATTTCTCTGATTTCACAACGGACCAGACTACGTTGTGCGATGACACTTGATTGTTGCATTGCATGAAAATAATTGTTTGATAACCCTGTTTGTGCTTGTATGCATTCATGAGTCTCCAATTCAACTTACTGGGCTTTAGTTGCTCATATCCTTATAGATTCTTTTGCAGGTTCTGATTTGTGAACACTACAAGTACTATGCCGCCTTACAATTACCCAGAGGTTAGTCCTTTTGAAGCCAGGGGTGTGAGCATCAAGTTACTTAATATAATGTGAGGCTAGAATGACCATGTAATTAGGAAGGAAAGACTAGTAGTTATTATGTAATCTAGTGAACTGTTGTGTTTGTGTAAAACTTCTTGGGAAGCTCTGTGAACTTATTTATAATTATCTATGTTTTATAGAACTTTGTGATAATTATCATAATTGTAGTATAATTATTACTCGAATTGTTTACTTCAAAGCGAGAAGTCGTCAACGCCTTGTGTAGATTATCTCTATGGTAGGCACTGTGAGGCCAGTTACTATCATAGACTGGTTTACACGGCGGGACTGCTGCGACTTTGCGACTTCGGGGCGTAACAGTCTCACTCATGAATCATGACATGGCTACATCCTATATTTTAATCTTATAAAATGGAGTTAGTAGGAGTATAAGTATCAGTAGTTCAATAAAAATGTACTATCTAAAAAACTTTGCATAAAACAAAGCAAACAAGCTGTCAAACATTTTAAAATGGACACATGAATAAGCACATATAAACATCTACATACTTATGATCACTCAAGCTAGAGAAAATGACACCACAATAAACTAAGTTTAGAGTGTCTATGTACCTTAACCTATCTTACTAGGTTGTACAGTAAGAGATCCTTAAAAAAACCATATCTAACAAATCTCTCTCCCATGACATTGAAACCATACTTACAGTTAATTTATATCCTATTCCAACACCCTTACTTTATCGATTGGTTAAAGAGAGATTTACCACCTTGTACTCTTAACATGTGGTATGAAGGTCATGTAGTGTTATGCTATGCATGTATCATTTAGCTTTAATTGTAATATAATTATGAAGAATATTACTTAAAGAAAATGATCTTTATTTTCCCAAGAAAAGCGATGATAACCTTTTTATCATTGGTAGAGATTGCTTAAGTTTGTTGATTAGATATTATAGTGCAAATGAGCAAAACAAACACGACTAACTGGAGCTACCTAAAACAATCAAGATTGACAAGCCTTATACAAAGAAGGCTTATTAGCTTATTGTAAAGAATGGTTAACCACCATTTCATGGCTTAGCAACCTATGTTTATTATATGTTATTTTGTTAGCCATAACAATACAAGAAAATGCAAAATACTTAAAATAGAAAATTAGTAACCTAAGGTTTTATTTAAACTTCTTATGACAGATGAGACGTTGTTATTATCTCTATAATGGAACAGTGAGATTTTTTTCCCATTCTTATGTTCTTATCAATCTAGTGATATATTACAGTGAACACTCATGCTTATACATCTCTTGTAAGATCATTATGTATGACCCATTATTGGAGTTCATGCATAATATTGAACTCTTGTTGATGATCCAATTATCCCCTATGATCATGCATCATATCGATATAGGATTAATCAACTCTAGGTCATTTCTATAATTGGTGTGTAATATCCAATTTGTAGACTCGTCCATATCTCTTTAGTTATCCATTCATTGAAGCACATGAAACACATAAGTACTACCTTTTCTACAATTATTCATTTCAAACCCTAAGCCTACCTTTGTGTATAGGTTCAATTCAACCTATAAGAATCAAACCAATCATATTAGAAATAGTACAAGGATATGCACATTCTTTGTTAAAGCATATTTGATGGTAAGTGGTCAAATTCCTCTATGAGATTTGAAAATTATGATCTTAAATTACAATCAAAAGAGAAAAGAAGAGGAAGAGATTATTAGTGATAGTTGTTGGAGGGTTGAATCGTTGGTGTTAGTAATTGGCAAAGTTGATTATAAATGATTTGTTTAGCTAAGTTGGTTAGTTTTGTAAATTGTTTATATTTAATTAATTTAATCTTAAGCTTTTCTATAAATATTTAAGCATAATTCATCAAAGATAAATAGGGCATCTTTTGCTAATGGATCACATAATGGCTTAGAAATATCATAGAAAAATCCTTCATAAAATGTTTTTAAAATCCTAATGTTTTCTGAAACTTCTTACACCCTCCATAAATATAATGGAGGTAACTACTTGATCAACTCATATTTTCTTTATCTACTTCTATCCTCCTAGAATGATCTTATGTCTTAATATAGTGCCTTCTTCACTATGAAGGGACATTTTTCCCATTTTAGGGCCGAGTTGGTTTGTTCACTCCTTCCAAGTATATCATTCAAATTCCTTAAGCAATTAGTGAAATAATTCCTAAACATAAAGAATTCATTCCTAAATACTATATGCGTTTTTCAATAAAATATAAAAAAATTAATATCATATATATTTGGAAGGTAGTCATAACATTAAATAACTTCAAAAGCATGTGTTGTAGACCATCTATAGAGAGAATAGTTATTTCTGTTAGTAAATTAACAGAAGCAATTGAAAAATCCTAATTGCATTTTTCACAAAATTGATTTCATGTATTTATATCCATAATCAATGTTAGTGGTGATGAAAATTGTTTTTCTAAATAATTGGTAGTTATGAAAATTGCCTTTTTTTTGTTTATGTGTTAATCATTTAATTATTCACTAGACAAAATAACTGCTGCAACATTCTGTGTAGTATGACGTTAAATTCACACTCAAAATTGATAAATTTTGAAAAACTTATGCTATAATAAAACTACATGCATTTGCATAGGGATTTAGTTTTCATAATGTAAAATCCACTTAGTCACCAATTGATCACACCATAACCTATTAATAGTCAATCGTCTTTTAGCCTAATCAAATTGAGTTCCTACCTAATTACACTTTAGCTTGATCCTTTTATCCATTTCTTTGCCTATTTGCTTTGCAAATTTAACTTTTGAATAATTTCAAGACACACATTTAGATTTAATATGTGATCAGCTAATCCTCTCTCTAATCTTTCATTTACCAAAATAGTTTCATGACTATTAAACTAAGTAAACTCCATCTATGAAAGCCTAAATCAACCAATTGGTAGTCATATAAATGATTATAAAAGGCTTTCATTTGTTTAGTTGACTTATCCCTTCCCTTGCTTTTTCTCTTTTTGTGATAGCATCTCATCAAAATCAACAATTGCTAACCAAAAGATGACACTTTCATTATAAATGCTCTTTCACATACTTTCATCAAGCTAATTATCATCTGATCATTAAGATGGTTATAAAAATTATAATGGAGATTTTAATGATTAGATGATGGATAAAATTGTAATTAACAAGACATCAAGACTGTAGAATAACTTCGATATATCATATAAAACAATATAATGTTTCATAATCATGTTTCAATGAGCTTAAAAGGATAAAATGTATAGCCATCGTTATGTATCATGAAGTAAATAAGCATGATATCTCAACGTCAATTCATTAGGCCACAATATCAAGATAGAGAACCACAAAGTTTTACAACTTCAATTCCTCTACAGAAAGGTTCTCTTGTAGCCTTTGTCACTAGATAAATTCATTATTAATTAATATCATAGAATCACCTATAAGAAGCTAAATTAAAAAGTTTTGTATTTTTCATGCATTATATTTCTATAAAATATATAATTTCTATTGAAAAGCATGGAAAGTTTTTTCTATACTCTCGATAAGTGCTCATTAGCATATTAATAAAACCCTTTTCACATGAGTGCATAAAAGATCTTCCTTAACAACTCTATTCATATTAAGTGAGGATTTGTGAAAAACTATTATTATATATCTCGATTACTTAGAAATAGCAATGAGAAACAATATCATCTATCATTGTTAGAAGAAGTAGGACCTTAAGTTTGAAATTATGAGATTAATAAATGAATATATCCAACTATTGTATATATTTTTTTTCACTACAACTGAACACAATCATCATCAATGAAAATCTAACTTAAGGCTAAAACTGAGAAGGACCTAACACCATTCGATATCTCAAATTATGTATATCTTATTGCTTATATTTACAAGACATAGTATAGTAAGAGTATTTTCGAATCAATTAAGACTTTTGAAATATTATTTTTCCCTCTCTAAAATTATTTAAATTTGTTTAAATGTATACTATATATATCAACTTATTACCAATCAAATCGAGATTGAGCTTAATCCAATCAAATTTTTTGTAGACTCAAATTCCAGTTTCATAGTTTATATTCAGCTTGATTTGCACTTAGTGCTTAATCGAGATCGAGTTGAACATAAATATTGTTTGAATTCCAAAGAACCTAGATATTAAAATTATTTTTATTAAAAAATTAATTTTTTATATAGTCTAAATGAACTTAATTGAGTTAGGCTTAAACTTTTCAAATGCCACAGGTGCAAAAAGTGCTCCTATCTTTTGGTAGTAGGAGTTTTTCTACATTGAGTATGTATAATTCCATTATCTTTACACATCACATTTTCTTTTCTCTCTTCTAACAAATTCTACTTACTTTACTTTTTCAATTGTACATCATTATCCTATATGATTCCTACACTTTTAATCCAAAATATCCACGTTAATATCCAACAAAATCAAAAGAAACTTTTACAAATATTTTACGTCCATCTTTAACCATTACAAATCAAAATCATAACAATGTGCATTCATCTTGTATATATATGAAGTTACTTAATTGCTTTGGTTTGAAGGTAAATTCCCTTTGCTTTTTCTTTCTTAGTCACTCCTTTTGTTGTGTAGTAGTGTTCCTTAGCTTTCTAATTTCCACTTTTTAGGCCTTTATTCTTCTTTGTTTCATCTCGATCTTTTATAATCTTCCTTTAGTCTTTAGTGTTCTTAGTTGTTTGCCTTTTTTTTTGTTTTATCTATTCGCCTATAATATTTCTCTTGTTTGTCTCATTATGTTTGACATTTCATCTTAACTTAGTATCTTCTTATTGAGCAACTAGAATGAACTGTGTTGAAAAAAAGAAAAGAAGCCTATAATTTCCCAAAATCAAGACATTGATGGGGAGGAGTCTTATACTTGATATTGCTATTTGTGAATCAAAGTGATGAGCAAGATTATTTATTGGTTGGTTAAGTAGTTGCAAATAAAGTTGTAGTTTGGACTCTAGTTATGAATATTCTAAGTAAATCTCTAGAGTATTTTGGTAAGGTTACTTTCACTAAATGTGGTTTCAATAAGTTTCTAGTAGCTTTTATTTCTTTAAACATGATGAGAGAGATGTTAAAAGAAGGTCAATGGTTTATTCTAGGTTATGTTTTGGCTATAAGGGAGTAGTTAGTGAGTATACCTAAAGGAAGTCAATTCAGATGAAGTAACTTTATGTGTACAAATGCATAGTGTTAAATTAGATCAAATGATAATCTTGAATGTTAAAGCAATCGATCTTCATTTGAAAAAGCTTATTGAAGTGGAGCTTGTAAAATTAGCTAATAGGATGAGAAAAGCATTCTTAAAAGTTCATGTCTTAACCAATATACTGAAACAGTTGAAGAAAGAGATGTGAATTAGCTAAAATATAGGTAAGAGGTATAATGTTTCATTTAAATATGAGAAATTCTCTTATTGTTTCTTTATGTCTAGAAAGCTTAGTCATGTAGTTTCATAATGCAATCAAGTTATTGGTGTTAGTAGTGGTTATTGGCCTTAGTTGCAAATGATGGGTTTTAAGGATGGTTCTAATAGAATTGTGGTCAATTTAATGATAGTAAGTGTTGAGTCCTATTTTTATTTTTTTTAATTTAATTTGTATTAAGCCTAACTCACTTAATATAAATTACTTGACATAAAATTAAGGAAAAATATATTTTTTTAAATGTTTAAAAAAATTTAGAAAACAATTTTGAAGTTACCAACTAGTAAAATTGGAAACAATAAGATTAGGGGTTTTAGAAAAACCCTAATTAGGTCACTGGCTTGTAAATTTTCTAAAAGAAATATTTAGAAAACATTAACTAAAAGAACGAATTCAGGAGTTAATCTACTAAGACTATAATCACCATGTAAAAATTTAAAAAAACTAACTAATGAACCTTATAAAAAATTATAAAAAAAGGGGGCAAAAATGTGAACATTCATGAAAACGAATTTTTTTTACCTATTTTTCCTTAAAATATAAAAATAAAATCTAAATTTTACAGTTATCCTAAATGTGCCTACATACTTGCTAATTGAAATCAAACCAACATAGTTCTTATTTATTTTAGAAAAAATTTAGTAGGTCGGTTCTTTCTATTTTAAAAAAGCGATAGTTTTACGTTTTTAGCCATTTTATTTTCTATTTTGAAAAAAAAAAGGAACCTAACTTTTATTCCCCAATTTTTGAAAAAACCTTAAAAAACTCTAATTAAAAAAAAAACCTCAAATTAAGATTTTTTTTATTTTATAAAAAACCTCTAAGTAATAAAATTTTTTTACTTTTCAAGAAAACGCTAAAGACCTAAAAATACAATTTTTGTGAAAACTTTGCCAAATATGCAATTCTTACGCAAAATATTCAAATATTAGTAAAATGATATGAATTTTCTAAAAAATGAAATATTTGTGTAAAAAAATGAAAAAAAGTAGTTTTTGTAAAAAATATGATAATATGCCAAAAAATATCCGACTAATAAGAATAGACGCCAAGACTTGCATTAAACCCATGTTACTACAAATTTAATGCTAATGAATTACTCTAATCATGTAATTTCAACAAAAACTAGTTTCTATTATTATTATTTTAAAATAACAATTATATACTGAAAAAAATAGTAAATAATAATGAAAGTAACTAAACTAGGACCTACAAAAAAAAAAATTAGCATGTGTTTTTCTTATTATAAATTTTTATGAAAATTAAAATCACTTAAACAAATAAAATAAAAAAAAAGATGCCTAAAACCCACTTATCTTAACTAGCTGGATTAGACTTAGATCAAAGGGGGGTTGTTCATGCACGGGTTAAGGTCAAGTATAAGAGCTTAAGATGCAGGTAGGTCAAGTCATGTCTCTTACTTAATAATAACTACTCTAATGGCTTTGAACAATAAGTTATGTGCACCAATTCTTGCAAGAAATTGCAATTTTATGTGACTTAAATTGGTAAAAATATAACTGGTAACAATACTTCAACAAAAAGTGGAAGTTTTGAAAGATTGGATGGTAGTTGTTGTTGATAGTATTTTTAGTAAATAAGCCAAAGGCTTAAATTAATCATGTCAAGATTTAACTCAACTTTTATGGCCTATCAATGTATATGTATCTAATTACCTACTATAAATATTAAACAAGACGCCTAGGTAAAAAGACTCCCTTTTATTCTCTCATTTTCCTGATCACTTTACAATTCTCTCAACATGATAAGAGGGCTAACTTGGAAATAGGAATAGCTGCGCTTGAGCAACATTTGGTACCTCTGATAGCTGTTTTCTCATTTTATAGGAGTTCGTATAAATGAAAATCGGTCAACAATAATTGGCGATCTTTTGGAATGTATAAATTATTGCCACAATTCCCAATGTTATTCTAAAATCGCCCAACGAAATATTCTTCCTTGTATGGATTCTTCCAAATTTGGTTTGCTATACTTGCTTTTGTTCATATCTTCTTGGAATCCATACTATTCTATTTATAACCGATCAATTATATTTCACTAATTTGGATTTTTCTTCTCTCCTAGCTTTAAAGTCCAACAGTAGTATTTCTTTTTGTTACTTTATCATTGGTGCGGACCGTGACTAAGAACAGACAAAGCCGACCATCGAATGGGTCCAAGCTTATCGAAAGCTTGAAAAGGAAGTAATCGAGAGTGTACAAAAGGACAAAGGTGAATGAAAAGATAAGCAAAAACTTACAAACAACTCCAAAGGATATAATACACCAATGGAACTTCCAAAAACTCAGGATATAACTCGATATAACTCACGAATTATTCTTATGAGGTTACTCGCCACCTAGCCTTACTCAAGGATTTAGATAAGAGTGATGCCGAGAGTAAACAGGCAGTGTTTACGTATGGAAGGAAATACTCAAGTGTGTTAATGATAATCAATACGATCTTTACAATTATAAGTACAAGGGGTATTTATTTCCGATAATTTAGGACAACAAGCCTAAAAGGGTATTTCTTAAGGTAACAATGTACAAGATACAAAAAGGTAAAATGAATATTCAAGGGAAACAATAATTGGTGTAACAGATTCTATACATGATTCTGTACACATGACAATGCTATATTAATGATGCCATTGGAAGATGTGAACAAAATGTACAGTCAGCTTGCTTGTCCAAGCAACAGTAGCTTAGTCAATTCAAAGTCTCTCTTTCTCGGCTTCTTGGCAAGGAAGATGCTAAGTCATTAGTCAGCTTAGGTGCGAGTGAGTAGTTTATAATTCGACATACTATAGAGAGATGGGTAGTCATTCGGCTCGACATAAAGAGTAACTCAACAAAGAAATATTCGGCTTCGCTAAGAGTCTACTGGAGTAAGAGAATCCACCTTGCCAGGCCTTCTAGTCCTCAGGCTCAACTACAAGTCAAAGGTCTAATAGCTTGATTCCTACCATGTTGATTTGGATTTCGGATCAAATCTGAATGGTTTTCAATCAGCTCTCTATCGGGGTGATATCGACTAATGTTGGCAATGTTAAAGGTGTCAGAAATCCGATAGTTCTCAAGTAGCTCTAATCTGTAAGCATTATCATTGATCTTCTAGAGGATCCTAAAAGGTCATTTAGCTCCTAGAAATAATTTATTTCTCCTCTTGTTCGGGAACCATTCCTTGCTAAGATATAGCCATACCAAGTCTCCTTGCTAGAATTGTTTAGCCATCCTACCATTGGCTTTCTCCCACATTCTTTTAGCAACTTGGTTGATGTGCTGAGTGACTTTGTCGTAGATGTGCTAAAGGGATTGTGCCCTAAATCTTGCGTCAAGGTCCTCTTATGTGAGCATAGGTATAAAGGTGTGATCAAAGGACAACTCAAGATTAAAACCTTAGACCACTTCAAAGGGAGTCTGTTTAGTGGTGTCATGCACTATTTGGTTGTAAGCGAATTTGACTACTGGTAAGCAGAAGTTCTAGTATGCCTAGGAGCTTAGCTATCGTTAAGACTTACCGAGGTAAAATTGAACTGAAATGGGTGCTTTGAGATATCGAAGAAAATTAGAGGGAAATAGTCAACAATTGAACAAGAGTAGCTGACGTGAAGCTGGTCGAAGGATGTAACTCACCAACGAACATAACATAACTTGACACCTCACTTGATATGACATATAAGTTAATGTTATGGTCCATCCGCCACTAATCCTGAGCTATTTGACTACATTAGATAAGAGTGTAAGGGGTATGGACTTAGAGATGATTGGTTCATAAGAATAGAGTATTCCGTATTAAGATATAAGTTATCTACGGCTTACAAGAGAAAAGAACTATTTATAGTAAGTCTCTAGGGCAGCATTACAAATAAAAAAATTACAAGAAAGTATTTACAAAAAAGAGATTCCTAGTACACACGAAAAGGGTAAAAAGGATAACAAACCAAAAATGGAAAAGTAGTTAAATGTCAGACAAGGTTAATAGCCGGCAGTATAGTATTGGTCCTGTATGAATATTCTCTGAGCACAGTAGGTAGGAAGGGTCAAAATGTTGCGTCACTAAAGGGACCAAGAAGAGAGAGATGGTGGTATGCCGAAAGAAAACTACTCAGCCGTTTAAGTGAGTCTCTTGTCACTCGACAAGAGATTCTAGGCAGCAATTGGTCAGAGTACTTGGTACAAGGTCCTTGGCAAGGGAATGGTCGGCATCATCACTACTGAGTGTACAAATCAACGTATGACAATGTGGGAGCTCAGGGAGTTTAACCACCTTTCCTTTATGTACAGTTTCTCGTCATCAACAGGTTGCTGAGAGAAAATTCTTTAGGAGAGGGATTGGAGGCCTTAGAGGAGCATGCGTGTAATGGGACCACTGACTGGCAGTGCATTAGTTTCCTGAGGTTGTTGAAGATTTTTCCTCAAATCTTGGCCTTCATCATCATCAGGTACATATAGAGTTAAGTCGGTGACGTTGAACATGGTAGATACACTGAAACCTTTGGGTAACTTAATCTTGTAGGTATTATCATTAAGGCACCTCCGGATCTTATGGGGTCCATCCGTTCTAGGTGATTGTTTGTTCGTCCTCTTGGAAGAGAAGCGTTCTTTGCTAAGATGGATCCAGACAAGGTCCCTAGGAGTATAAATGATTCGTTTCCTTTCGCGACCTCTCATTTCCTTCTATCGAGCTACAGTTGCGGTCAATTACTCGGCAATTCTTTGGTATAACTTGTGAAATTTTTCAGCGCACTATAGGCTAGATTGACTTTACCCTTATGTAGATGAAATGTTAACTAAGTCTAAGGGTAGGTTCAGGTTAAGTCCATTAATAATCTCAAATGGTGATGTTATAGTGGAGCTGTGAGTTGAGCGATTATAGGCAAATTCAATCATGGATAGGCATAAATCCTAGTCATGAGAGTTCTTTCCAACAATGGTGTGCAAGAGACTGCCGACGGTTCTGTTAACTACTTCAGTTTGGCCGGGGTAGCAAGAGGTACTGAATAGGAGCTTAGTGCCTGTCACGCCCCGAAGCAGCAGAGTCGTAATAGCCCTGCCTTATAAACCATTTTAAGATAGAAGTTGACCTTACAACCGCTATCCTAGACCTAATCTACGTAAGGCATCCACGACTAACCCGCTTTAAAGTAAACAATTTGTAATTTAAATAAATCATTTACCTAAAAAAGTGAGAAAATATATATATTCACTGAAATTCAATTATTATAATTAATTTTTACAATATTTCACCGTAATATATTTCCTAATTATTACATTATTCAGAAATGAAAAATTTTAAAATAAAAGCTTAGACCTTAAAAATATATGTTTGTTCTTCAAATGTTTTTCCTCACTTCTTAGGATCCAGTAGTTGCTAGCTTTAGAGTAGTTGTATGCCACTTCTTAGCCAGCACCTGCACGACATCTATAGGGATATGAGCAACCATAGATCAGTAAGTTAGGGTAGATGACTTAAAACTATACCATAAACATAACAAGGTTATCAATCAACTTATTAGGTGCAATGCATGTTTAAGCAAATGCCATCGTACGACGTTGTCCAACCCGTCGTGAGATTAAAGAAATTGCGCCCGCTCTAATCCGGATTGAGGAGTTGTTGCTAATGCAACAGCTCACAACCAAACCCAGGCTTATGCAATGGAGACACCGCTCCTCCCGCGACAACCTTGGAACCATTTACTTCACCCTCGCCGCGACCTCCTCTCCTGTCACTTAGTTCAACTAAAGATGAAGAAGGGACCATTATGCAATCCTGCACTATCCTTTTCGAAGGAGTCAGTATTTGGTTGGAGAATCCTAAGTTTCCCTTAATGGGTTGTCTTGCAGGTCCGATTATAATTACAGGTCGTATATTTGATTAAGTCCAGTTTAGGGTGATCAATTATTTCATATAAATCATACAAAACAAGCCAAAACAACAAACAGAATCATAGCATCACTTATAATCAAGCACATGCACACAACCAACTATCTAACAAGTACAACCAAGCATAATCTCAAGCCTCCAAAATATAGCAACATATTAATCCCAACTTACTTAGACTCTTCGCTCGCTCACTCGAGTTCCAACTCGCTCAGGCCATCGCCGATCATCCCTATAACACAAACGTGGTTTCAGTTTTTCATATAACTATTATAAATTGGTTTTATCTTATAACACTTATTTTTATGTTTTGTTTACGGTTTAATATATCCAGTTATCTAGATTCTCAAATCTTTTACAATTATTCTCGGCTCGGGGTTAAGTTCAGGCTTAGTTTCCTCATCGATTTCTAAATTAGGTTTTAGTTCGATTTTTTAAGTATTGTTTTATACTCGAACCCTAGAAATTCGTTTCAACTCATAATGTGAAATTAATCACATTACTTCCAGATATCCTAAATACCATCATTACCCCTAGTCAGTATTTTATTCCACCCGATACACTTAAATTCGTATTAGTGTACCGAATTTACTCATGATGTAAGAAATTTTTACATTTTTCATATAATTACATAAATTTAAGTTTTTTATCAGATTTATTATATATCCCTATTATTTATATAATATCAATTTTTATCATAATATTTTCTATTTATTATATTTTTAATAATTACATATTATTTATTATCACCTATTATGTAGATAATACACATCTAATATTTCTAACACTCTAATTATCATCTCCCAACATCAATTATCATTTCAAAATGTCTAAATTCATCCTAAATAAGATTTTACACCTAATTACCCTAAATTACCAAATTAACTTAAAATGTATTATTTTTCCCTATTACTTATTTATTACATAATTAGCCTAATAATTATATCTAACACCTTAAATTCTATAAGTATCATGTTTCATCAGATTTTAACATCCAAAAAAATATAATTATTCACTAAATCAGTAATTAACCATTTAATTACTTAATTAATTCTAAATTATCCATTTTATGCCTCATTTTAAGGCCTAAAAATTATCTAAAAATTTCAAAAATTAATTTTTGAAAACGGGCTTTATAGCACTATTCTATATCATCTAAGTAATTTACAAAAAAATTTTAAACTCAAAACTACACTCCCAAGGACTTTCTTTTTTTTTTTTTAAATAGAAACATGTTCGGTTTTGTATGATTTTTTAAGGAGCATATATCACGGGATATATTTTCATTAAAATAATATTTTTCATAAAAAATAAATACAAAAATATTCCAAAATAACAAAATTCATAATTTTTTAAGAATATTTACTAGTTTTACAAAATTACACAAAATCGGACTAGAAATCGAACTCACGATTTGGGTAGCTTTGGCCACCGCCGGTGGCCATGGGTATGTCAGCCCACCTAGGCACTACCACCACCATGTGGTGGTGGTGGCTGTCCACTCTCAGTTGCTCGTCGGGTCTGGGTTCTCCTTAATGCCCCAACTGCACAAATTTTTGCTAAATTTTTCTAAAACCCTAATTTTCTCTGAATTTTGTCTCTCTCTATTTTTCTAAACTTCTTGACATCTAAAATGAGCTTCTGAAAAATTTGGAGTATTTATAGAACTTTAGGAAAATTATTATGCATTAATTTGATTAGATAATTGCCTTATCTTCTTTCAATTTGACTTTTGTGTTGTTCTAATTTAATTGGCTAATTTTTTTTCTTATTTTCCCTAGCTGACACAACCTAATTCTAGATCATTTATTTTTTATGATTTTTATTTATTTTTCCTTAATTAATTATGAATTTTCTTTAATTATTTAGTATTATTTTAGCACATTACATATATTTTAAGTAATTACGCGTATTTTTACCTACATGTAAATTCATATATAGTACAAATAAATATTTTTAAATATTATTTAGGTCATTCTATGATTTTTATTATACATATAATTTATCTCTAGCGATTCGTTAATTATCGGAATGCATTTTACGTATTTTCGATAAATAACGAGTTATATATTTAAAATTTAGAATTTTTATATTCTTTTATTTTATTACTTATTTTCTTAAATTCGAACTTACGGGATCATTTTTACTAATATTTCTGATTTTATTTATAATTTAGGCTTGATTGGATCTTTCAACCAATCGAAACCCTAAGTGACTGATTGTGGGGCTTACAGTGTCGAGTTTCCTCCATAGGGTTTTCTAAAAGGAGCTTGTGAATTTCAAATCACAGTCAAACACAATGCTTCTTGGTACTCCATGTAATTGCACAATTTCTTGTAAAAAGAGGTTAACGATGAATAAAGCATTATTAGTCCTGTGGCAGAAAATGAAGTGGTCCATCTTGCTGAACAGATCAACCACTACCATGATCGAATCGTATTTTCTTAGCGTGTGGAGAAGGTTAAGCATGAAATCCATGCTTATATCAATCCATAGCCACTTGGGAATTGGTAGGGGCGTGTATTCTCCATAGGGCCATCTCCTCCTTTTAGCATACTTACACACCTTACACCCCTCAAGTATATGGTGCACATCCCTCATCATCTCAGGCTAGTAAAAATACTCCTTCAATATCTCAATCGTTCTCTTTTCCCCAAAATGGCCAACCAGACCCTTGACATGAGTTTCTCAAACCAATAGCTTCCTTACAGAACCACTCGGAAAACACATCTACTTACCCTTCATCAAGAACCCCTCACTCAAGTAGAATCCGTCCACAGCTCCTCTATTACTGTACTTAGTTACTGAAGGCCCAAAATGTAAGTCATGCTCATATCGATCAAGTAAAGTACCAAATCCAAGCACTTTAGCTTGCAACGTTGTGATGAGGGTATGACGATGAGAAAGTGCATCAACTACTATATTGGTGCTTCCCTTCTTATACCTGATGACATAGTAAAAGATCTCCAGGAACGTAATCCACTTAGCGTTATGCTGAGAAAGTTTCTACTGCCCGTAAAGATGCTTGAGAGATTCATGATAAAAAAAGATGATGAATTCTCTCGGCAATAGGTAATGTTACTAGTTCTAGAGTGTATGGACAAGGGCATAGAATTTCTTGTCGTAGGCTAAGTAATTCAAGGCAGTACTTCGAAGTTTTTTGTTGAAGTAGGCAATGGGTCAGCACTCCTACATAAGTACAACACCAATGTTGATACCAAACACATCACATTCAACCTAAAAAACCTTCTTGAAATTTGGTAGGGTAAGTATTGGAGTAGATGTCAACTTATACTTCACATCTTCAAAACTCCTCTGAGCCTTTTTTATCCATTTAAACTCAATGTTTTTCTTAGTCAATTCAGTTAACGGTGCAATTATGGAGCTGAAGTTTCGAATAAAGCTTCGATAAAATGAAGCTAGGCCATACAAGCTCTTGACTTTAGTTGCACTTATTGGCATAGGCCACTCATTAATAGCCTTGACCTTTTCCTCATCAACGCAAACTCTACTCCCTGAAACGACATATTCAAGGAATACAACCTTGCTCTAACAGAACGCATATTTCTTCAGGTTGCCAAATAATTTCTCAGCACAGAGTATGTTAAACACCAATCTCAAATGTTCGACATGAATAAGAAGGTCAGCACTGTAAACCAGAATATTGTCAAAATAAACCATAACGCATTTTCCTATCAATGCTCGAAGCACATGATTCATGAGTTGCATGAATGTACTCGATACGTTAGTTAAGCCAAATGGCATAACCATCCACTCAAATAGACCATCCCGAGTCATAAAGGCTATTTTCTATTCATCTCCTGATCTCATTTGTATTTGATGATAGCCACTCTTTAGATCTTTTTTCGAAAAGATACGTGTACTATGCAACTCATCGAGCAAGTCATCCAACTACGGGATCCGATATTGGTACTTAACAGCAATCTTGTTGATGGCATGACTCTCAATGCACATCTTCTATGATCCATCTTTCTTTGGTACTAGCATGGTTGAGATGGCACATGGGCTCATGCTCTCACGGACATATTCGCGATCTACCAACTTATCAACTTGCTTTTTCAGCTCTGTTGCCTATTTAAGATTGAGTCTATAGGTGGGTCGATTTAGTAAGGCTGCTCCAGCTTGAAGATCGATGCAATGCTTAATTCCTCTCAAAGGAGGTACTCCTTTCAACATCTCAAATGGAAATAGGTCAGCAAATTCCTAAAGTAGTTGCAACACTTCGGCAAGTAAGTTTTCACCTCTCTAACCTCTAAGAGTCTCCTAACCAAGAGAAGTACATAATCCTCGAGTTTGACCTCTTATGCAAACTGATCTCAAGAAATCATTAAGGACTTTCACTGCAAAGATCTCACAACCTTTTCCTAGGTTTCTTGCACTTCCCTAAGACTCATCAACGTCAATATAACTTTCTTCCCGTCCTTTTGAAACATATAGGTGTTTCTATACCCATTGTATAACACCCTTAAGTCAAATAGCTACGATCAGCCGAATAATATGTAGGATGCACACATAGGTAGGACATCACACAATACCTCGTCCCTGTACCTATCACCAATAGTAATCGGCACTTTGACTTACTCGGAAACGTATAATCCTCCTCTCTCGTTTTAGCCTATGAATCTTGTACAGCGTAGGGTGTAAAAGAGTTAGCAATTTCATGGCCTTAACTACACCTTACGTGATGACGTTGGTACAATTCCCTTCATCAATGATCACAACGCATAGCTTACCATTCATCCGGCAATTTGCATGAAAAAAGTTCTCTCTCTACTCGTTCTCATTAGCCACAAAAGTACTAAGAGATCACCGAATAACAAAGCAATACTCGGCACTACCCTTAAGGGTTATCTCGGTTCCCGAATCTTCCTTAAATTCTTCCAGCATTTGATCGATTGCCACTTCTTCCTCTCCTTCACTCATACTTTCTACTTCAAACTAGGTCTTATCTCCTTTAATGGTTATGACTCGACAGGTTGAACATTGACTAGCCACGTGTCCATAGCCAAGAAACTTAAAACATTTAATTTTTTGGGTTTTCCATCCTGAGCTCTGACCCTGGTCTCTTCAAATCTCAGGTTCCTCGATCTTGCTTTTACCTTGGCCTTCATCTGGTCGACCTAATATGTGTCATCGGCATTTAACCTTGGATCTATTTGATGTCCTGTCACTCCCTGCTTTACTCAGCAGGCCATTCCTACTTGTTATCATTGTTCTATTACTCGGCATTCGGCTAACTTGGTTCAGTCATTGCCTTTCAACTCTCTGGGCTACACAGATGGTTTCATCCAGAGTTGTGAGGCTTTGCAATTCCATGATGTGCCTAATCTCAGCTCGGAGTCCTGAGATGAACCATGTTATAGTTCGGGCCTCAGGCTCATCGACATTACATCATATCATGAGTAACTGAAACTCTCGGATATAGTCATCTACAGATCTGTTACCTTACCTCAAGTCTTGGAGTCGTCGAAAATTGTCTTACTCGTAATGTTTAGAAACAAACTTACTTCTCATAACTCTCTTCATCTCGTTCCATGTTTGAACTTCACATCAGGCCCTTAGATGAACATTCTGTAGCTTCTTCCACCACATTGCCGCATACTTAGAAAATTCTAACGCAGCCACCCTAATGTGGATAGCATCTTCATAATCGTAGAAGTCGAATATCTTTTTTATCTTCTTTTCCCAGTTGAGGTAGTCATAAGCACTACTAGACCCGTTGAAGCTCGGAATCTATACTTTAAGAATGCTAAGCACCTCTTGGCGCTTTAAACTTATACTCATCCATCCCATCATACTGGTCTTCTTCTTCTTCGTACTGTTCTATTTCGTCTAACTCTAACCTTTTTCTCGCGACTTTATCAATACGTCGTAGTGGTGCTTGGTTCACAGGGAATGCTTTCAAAGCTCACTCATTCATCTGCTTCCTCGACCTATCTCTTGTTTCTCAACCTTGCTCAGTAACTCTTTCACGCAGTCTAACCTTTAAGACCCTGTTTACTGAGCTAGCTAAGTTAGCCACAATAACAGTAAGATCTTGTATTTGCTTATCAACAGTATGTGGTGTTTATTGGCTAACTCGAACACGACCATGAGTATCACTCTCAATATTGTGAATCTCTCCTTATACACTAGGGTTTGACATTCTCAATACAAGCTTTAGCAAGGATACTTCACTCAAATGTTTTCTACACACAAATATCTCAAATAGCATACATAGTAGACTAATACTACACAGCTCTCGATCTCAACCTCAAGCTTTAATACCAGGGATATCTGGTGTGCCTAAGAGCTTAGTTATCATTAGGACTTACTGGGGCAGAATTGAACTAAAATGGGTTCTTCGAGATTTCGAAGAAAATTATAGGGAAACGGTCTACAATCGAATAAGAGTAGCTGACGTAAAGCTACTTGGAGGATGTAACTCACCAACAAACACAATATGACTTGACACCTCACTTGATATGATGCACAAGTTGATGTCAAGATCCACCCTACCACTAATCCTGAACTACTGGGCAAGATTAGATAAGAGTGTAAGGGGTATGGACTTGGAGATGATTATCTCACAAGAGCAGAGTATTCAGTATTAAGATGTAAGTTATCTACGGCTTATAAGAGAAAAGGACTTTTTATAATAAGTCCCTAGGACAGCATTACAAATAAAAAAATTATAAGAAAGTATTTACAAAAAGGGGATTCCTAATATATACGAAAAGGGTAAAAAGGACAATAAACCAAAAATGGAAAAATAATTAAATGTCAGATGAGGTGGGTAGGTGGCAGTGCAGCATTAGTCCTGTACAAATATTCTTTAAGCACAACAAGCTAGAAGGGTTAAAATGTTGCGACACTAAAGAGGCCGAGAAGAGAGAGATAGTGGTATGCTGAGAGAAAACTACTCGGCCGCTTAAGTGAGTCTCTCGTTATTCGGCAAAAGTCCATGCTTAATTTGATCCATGGCTTCATTGGAATAGGCAGTAGCATTGCTTTTCCTTCTCGACTCGACACTTAGCCCTTTTGTATATGGCACAGCTTTCAACAACTTGATGCATACCTTGGCTTATGCCTCATTATAAGCCAAAAGAATCGACCGCTCAGCAACTCATATGTCCTTTTCTCCCTAAAATGTTCGGATAGTCCTCTATTGTGAGCTTCCCTAATCAGTAGCTCCTACAGTGAACAAGTTGGTACGCATAATTTTCCCCCTCAAAACAAGTAACCATCTTTCACATGGTACTCATCCATTGTTCTTTCATTGATACATCTCACAAATACGAGTCCAAAGTGTAGATCCCTAGAGTATTACTCTTTGATACTTGCAAACCCAAATAATTTGGCTTGAAGTTCACTCAGGAGTGTATTTCTTCTCGAAAGAGCATCTGCATCTATATTGCTCTTTCCTTATTTATATTTTATTACAAAATTAAATCCCTCAAGGAATTTGACCCATCTCGCCTACCGCTTAGACAACTTCGTCTAGCTTCGAAGATACCTCAAAGACTTATGGTTTGTGTAGATGAAAAATTCTCTCTGCAATAAATAATGCTGCGATATTTGCAATGCTCGGATCAGTGCTAAAAGTTCTTTATCATATACAGAGTAATTTAACTGAAGACCCTTGAGCTTCTTACTATGGTAAGCAATTGACTAGCCTTCTTGCATTAGGACAACACCTATCTCAATGCCTGATGTATCACATCTAGCTCAAATATTTTCTCAAAGTCAAGTAGAATTGATACCAGGGTAAAGGTCAATATTTCCTTTATTTCGACAAAGCTCCTCTACTCCCTTTCTTTCCATCGGAAGTCGGTGTTTTTCTTTGTTAGCTCAGTAAATGTTATGGTAAGGGTACTGAAATTCTTAATGAATCGTCTATAGAATGAAGCCAATCCATGGAAACTTCTTACGTCAGCACAAGTAATAGGAGTTGGTTACTTAACGATTGCTCGGATCTTCTCGTCATCCACTCATAAGCTTCTTCCACTTACTACGTAGCTTAAGAATACCATTTGCTCCTAACAAAAACAACACTTCTTGAGATTGTCAAATAATCTCTCGATGTGGAGGATATCTAAAACCACTCAAAGATGTTCACAGTGATTCGGCATATTGGCATTGTAAACCAAGATATCGTTAAAGTACACCACGACACACTTCCCTATTAGATATCTCAACACATGGTTTTTAGTCTCATAAAAGTGCTCGAGGCATTCAACAAGCTAAAGGGCATGAACATCCATTCGTAAAGTCCATGTCGAGTCTTGAACACGGTCTTCCACTCATCTCTTGGCCTTGATGGTAGCTAGATTTCAGATTAATTTTACTGAAAATCTTAGTCCCACTTAATTCATTCAACATGTCTTCCAATTTAGGAATTTGGTACCTATATTTGATTGTAATCTTGTTCACAGCTCAGTTATCTATACACATCTGCTAAGTTTCACCTTTTTTCCGATACTAGAAGCATCGGCACAGTACAAGAGATGAGACTCTCCCTAACATACTCTCTTTTTAGTAACTTATTGACTTGACATTAGAGCTTAGAAGCCTATTTGGATGACTTGACATTGGAACTTAGAAGCCTATTCAAGATTCATTCGGTAGACTGGTCTTTTCGGTAGTGCAACATTGGGTAACAAGTCAATGCAGTATTCTATGCCATGAGTTGGGGGTAAACCCTCGAGGTAACTATTCTAAGAATAGATCGGCATACTTGTCCAGCAATTCTTTTATTTCCAAGAGTAGTTCACCCTACTCCTTTTTTAGCAGTCTTCTAACTAACATAAAGGTTGGCTCATCAACATCGATAGCCTTTTTGGAACTTGGCTTTACTCATCACCAAAACCTTATTTGTAAGCCCTAAAAATAAGCTAAGTAACTGTAGAATCGAACTTAGTATATAAAATTTAGGGTGATTGGTTAAAAAATCCAATTAAACCTAAATTATAAACTAAAGTTAGAAATATTAATAAAAGTGACCCTGTAAGTTTGAATTTAAGAAAATAAGTAATAAAATAAGAGAATATAAAATTTTCAAATTCTAAGTATATTACTTATTATTTATCAAAAGTGTGTAAAATATATTTCGATAACTAATAAATCGTTAAAGATAAATTATATGTATACTACAAATCATAGAACGACCTAAATAATATTTAAGAGTGTTTACTTGTACCCCACATGTATTTACGTGTAGGCAGAAATACACGAAATTACTTAAATTGCTCGAAATTAGTTAAAAATTTACTAAATAATTAAAGAAAATTATAAAAAAATTAAGGAAAAATCAGAAAAAAATCAAGGAAAGGGGGAATGAACTAGATCAAGTCATAGCAGTAAAAAACTAAAATTAACCAATAAAAAATAAGCAACAAAAAAGGCAAAATGGAAGAGATATGTACCTTGTTTTGTCCTAATTAATATACAATAATTTCTATAAGGCCCTATAAATAGCAAGAACATTTATAGAACTCATTTGGTCAGTTGTGAATTCGAAAAAAATTAAGAGAACCAAAATTAAGAGGAAAAATTAGGATTTTAGAAATTTTGTCCCAAATCTATGCAGATAGGGTAAGAAGGCCGAACCCATACATTACCATCACTTGAAACCGAACCACTACCCTTACTTCAAACCCATCACCTGGACTTGCCGATACACCTGAACCGGTGTTGGAGGCCAAAAGGCTTTCAAACCAAGTAAGTCTCACATCTCTTCCGATTTTGCAAAATTCCTTAAAATTGTTTATTATGCCTAGAAAATTATGTAATTTATTATTCTGATGTTTTATTGTATATAGATTTAGGAAAAAATAGTTATTAAGTTTAATCACGTCTGTAAATATAGGATTCTTAAGAAATTAGACGAAATTGAACATGATTAGAATTAGAAATAAATAGACTTAGGAATATAGTTTAAAGCTCAATTTTTTTTTTCTATAGAATGCTTAAGTGCTAAGAATAGTACTATAAAGCCATTTTTTTTAAATTAATTTTTACAACTTTTAAGTATATTTTTAGCCCTAAAATGATAAAAAAAAATGAGTAATTTTGACTTAATTAAGTGATTAATTATTGATTTAGAAGGTAATTAGATATTTAAGGATGCTAATCTTTGATGTGAAAACCCAATCCTAGTCTTTAGAGTATTAATTGTAATTAATATGGTAATTATGTGGTAATTGTAGGAAATTTAGGAATATGTGAAATTGGGATTTTAATAAATATGAAAAAAATATGTTAAATTGGATAATATAATAATAATATCAGTACAAAATAAATTTGATACAAAAATTAATTTTAGGTAATTAAATAAAAAATATAAAATTTTCTCACATTAGGAGTAAATCCGGTACTCCAATTAAGATTAAAGTATACTGAATAGATTAGAATACCCAATTAAGACCTGGTATGATATTAGAATATTGGAGCTTAATATGATTAAATTTACGTTAGGATTCGAGTATATTTAGGATTCTCTGTAGTTAAAAACAATTTAGAACTAAAACTAGAATCTAATTTAGAAACAGAACCCTGAGCTAATGTAAAGTAAATGATAGATATATATAGAGAAGTGAGTTAAATTATAACTTAGAATGTATCATCAAAGTATAAATACTAAAAAGACATATTTGTATTATAGGATATTCGGAGACGAACTAACCTGCAATTAAGTGATTAAGTGACTAAGAATTCTAAGTAAGTTGAGTTTATTACTTCACCATATTTGGAGTACTATTTTAGGGTACTCGGAGACTTAGGATTGTGTATAATTGTAATTATAAGTAGTTTTATGCATGTGCTTACGTATCTAACTTTGTATTGAAATTTGTATTGTGATTGATGATTGTAATGATTGGATTGGTGTGAAATTATCTAAACACCCTAAATTGAACCTAATCTTATTCGATCTTAAAGCCCTAAATTGTTATGCATTGCAACCCTTTAAGAGATCATTAGGATTCTCCAACCAAATATCGACACCTTCAAAAAAGATAGCGCTAGATAGTAAATTAGTCTTTTCCTCATCCTTACCTGAACTAAGTGATAGGAGAGGAGGCTATGATAAGGATGAGGGCATTGGTTTGAAGGATAGTCTTAAGAGGAGCAGTGTCTCCATTGCATAAACCTGGGTTTGGTTGCGAGTTGTTGTATAACATGAAAACTCTTTAACTCGAATTAGAGCGGGGTGAAATTACTTTGATTTCGCAACGGACCGAACTACGTTGTGTAATGATACTTGCTTGTTGCATTGCATAAAAATAATTACTTGATAATCTTTTTTGTGTTTATATACATTCATGAATCTCTAAGTCAACTTATTGAACTGTAGTTGTTCATACTCGTATAGATCTTTTTCCAGGTCTGGATTTCTGATTTCTCTAGCTAATATGTCGCCTTACAACTATCTAGAGGTTAATTCTTTTTTAAGCCTGGGGGTATGAGGATCATATTGCCTAATAGTTAATGTATATCTAGGGTCTCATTAGTTTCTTTAAGACTGAATGACTGATATTTAATATGTAAATCAATTGACTGTTATAATATAATGTAGAATCACCTAGGAATTCTACAATAATGTACATGTAATCATATATATATGTTGACGTAAAGCTTTAATGTTTACTATAATTTTAGTTAAATTCTTAATTGAACTGTTTACTTTAAAGTGAAGAGTTGTTGATGCTTTATGTAGATCATGTCTATGATAGGCATTGTAAGGCTAATTATTATTATAGAATGGTTTACATGGGCGGACTATTACAACTCTACGGCTTCGGAGCATAACATTCTTTGATCTGAGAGCAAGTTTTTTCTATAGTTTGTTAATTTCTATTGGTGGCATTTGGTTCATTGTAATCTTTCGACTATCCTTCTCGAACTATATATATTCTTGTGGCCGTAAAAGACAACTCTCCTATCAAACAGCCACGGTTTACCTAGCGACACGTGAAAAGCACACATGGGTAGTACGTTGCAAAAAATCTAGTCAAAGTAATTTTCGATTATGATCGGCAGTAGTTTTTATCGAGTAACAACTAGTGCTTGTTTTTCACTCAACCAGTACAACTTGTACGACCTCGGGTTTACAATAGTTAGCAACTTCAGTTTTGAAATAAGACCTACTAATGTCACATTGGTGCAACTACTATTATCCATAATGAGGGTACATACTTGATCATTTACCTTACAGGTGGTATGAAATAAGTTCTCTCTCTACTCCTCCTTACGTAAAGGTTCCATGCTTATTATACATCGAACAACCATGATCAACTAATCCAAGTCCTTGGCAAACACATTATCCTCAATAAGTTCTTTCTCAACAGCTTCTTTCTCGGTAATGCTCTCCTTCTTCTTAGGTTCCTCATCACTACTTTCTACCTCTAGTTTTGTGACGTCTCCCTTGATTACTATAGTTCTTTGGTTCGGGTACTGAGTAGCCATATGTTCGAACCCTTAGCACTTAAAGCACTTGATCTAGCTCGTCTTCCTCCCAAATCCTTACCCCTTTTCATAACTTCAGGTTGGCACTTCACAGTCAAGTCGGCCTTTCAGCTCGGCTCGAACATCCATCTTGTTACTCAGCTTGGTACTTGATAAAGCTTAGTAACTTCCCTGTCTGGGTTGGCTAGTTGACATTCTGGTCAGTACTCGGCTTCTTCTTTACCCCTTTACTCGTTAGGCTATTCTAATGACTTTATCCATTGTAGTAAATCGTTGGAGCTCCACAATGTCCCGAATATCACTTCTCAATCCTATGACAAACTTAGAGGTTATTCACGTTGAGGGTTCCTCCACTTCACATTGGATCATGAGAATTTAGAATTCCTATACATATTTTTCAACTGTTTAGCCTCTTTATCTCAACTCTTAAAACTGAGTAAAAGTGTTTTGCAGATAAGTTTTCGACACAAATCTGTTTTTGAATATTCTCTTTATATCGGGCCAAGTATTAATCTCTTGGTAGACCTTTCACCTTCTAATAGCCTAGAAATTCTTCCACCATATGGTAATATATTCGGAGAACTCAATAACAATAGTTCTCACTTTCTCGTAATCTTCATACTGATAATATTCATAAACATGCTCCACCCTCTCTTCCCATTCCAATTACTCATCAACACTCCCAGATCCATTGAAGCTCGGAATTCGAAGCTTCACATGGTCAGACGCTTTGGGGACTCTAGCTCGCTCTTCTTCAAAATACTCTTCCTCGTCTTCTTCATCTAGTTCCCTCAAGTCTATCATTCGTCTTACTCATCCACCTACTCTTCCACCTCAAACTGGTTAAGTTAGGTTTTGACCTCTAATAGGTTGAGCAGCTTATAGGGTATTTTATGCGGTCTTAGTTGGTCGGCAAGCCAATGCATGAACAACTCAGGTTAAATTTATCAAAAGTTTAGCCACATCATCTACTCTCTTGTTAGTGTTCCTAAAGGTTCCCTGAGACTGTTATCTATGATGGACAACTCTACTATTGTCATCTCCTGCACCAATGTTTGCACTTGGGTCAATCATTTTCTCCATAGATTCAAAGCGCAAACTCTTCAAATAGGTGATATAGCAAACACTTCCAAAAACTAGAAAAAGTAATAGCTAATAAACACAGCAATCAAATGACATAGTAACTTACTTTGTTTCATACACACAAAACATGGTATAAACAGAACTTCAAACATAAACCACAACTCAAACAACCTCCACTCTAATATAAGATGGTGTGGATCATAACCAAGAACAGACAAGGTCGGCCATTGAATGGGTCCAAGCTTGCCAAAAGCTTGAAAAGGAAGTAATAGGAAATGTGCGAAAGGACAAAGGTAAATGAAAAGATAAGCAAAAACTCATGAACAACTCCATAGGATATAGCACACCAATGGAACTTCCGAAGGTTCATGGTATAACTTGATATGACTTACGAATTGTTCCTGTAAGGTTACTCTTTACCTAACCTTGCTTAAGGATTAGGATAAGAGTGATGCTGAAAGTAAATAGGCAATGTTTATGCATGGAAGGAAATGCTCAAGTGTGTTAATGATAATCAATTCGATCTTTACAACTATAAGTATAAGGGGTATTTATACCCGATAATTTAGGGCAACATGTTTAAAAAGGTATTTTCTAAAAAAGTAATGTATAAAATATAAAAAGGCAAAAATGAATATTCAAGGAAAACAATTATTGGTATAATGGATTCTACACATAATTCTGTATACGTGACGATGCTATATTAGTGATGCTATTGGAAGATATGGGACAAAAAGTATAGTTATCTTGCTTGTCCGAGCAAGAGTAGCTTAATCAGTTCAGAGTTTCTCTTTGTTAGCTTCTAGGCAAGGGAGATGCCGAGTCATTGGTCAGCTTAGGTGCGAGATGGGCAGTCATTTAGCTCGGCATAAAGAGTGACTCGACAAAAAAGTACTCAATCTTGGCAAGAGTTGATTGGAGTAAGAGAATCCACCTTACCAGGGTTTCTAGTTTTTGGCCTTTGTTGCAGGTCAAAAGCTCAGTAGCCTGATTCTTATCGATCATGATCTTAGAGAATAATTCAGTTTGGATTCATGGTTCTTGTAGTGCAACCAATGAAGTATGAAAAGCTCAAAAATTGCCATGTAACCACCATGGTGTAGAACGGTAGAATAGTTCAGGGTTTGCTACTTATCTTATGAAGCATGATGTACGTGAAGGACTCTCCTTCGCGTATTTTGATTTTGTTGTAATGGATTCATTCGCATGCAAAAACTGCTGGCAGATGACATTGTTATTTTTCATGTTATTGAGGACGGACTACTTTTCCTTTTTGGCATTCTTTTAAGATCAACTTACGCCATGAAAGTGGAAAACCGCTAGATGACCATCATGGCACTACATGTTGAAGAAATATGTAGTTTCAGATAGAAAACTACCCCGAGTAACTGCCACGGCATTCTTCACTTTCAGTTTTAGATGCAATCAGTATACTAGGCCCTTGAGATAGGCAAGCGAGATCTACAGATTCACAATGGAGATTTCTAAACGCCACTTAGATTCTTCACTTCAATATAAGGCTTTCAACGTAAAATTGTTTGATAGATCCATCTTTATCTCCATTGTTGGTATAAAATCAAGGAGTGGGAAGTGTACCACCAGAACACCCACAACAGCTGCCGTGATTTTCGATAAGTATATTCATGTGCGTCGATCTCCTTTACGGCCGAACCAACCTTCACACGAAGTCCATGAATCCGAACTGTTGAATGACCTAAGCTGTACGTGAACGAATTTAAATTTTTCCCTAAGCTACTTACTGACATGGCCCAGTATGGCCACCTATTTCAAGCCGAGATGACTAAGTCAGAGAAGATCTGTGCCGAACTACGAATTGTCGCACTACTCTACAAAACCAACCAAAAATTGTTAGTCCACTCTTGGAACCTAGTTGAACTTTACTAATTAAGTTGGACTACTATTGTTCGGTAAGAACATTGTTGTCATATGCAAGGCCAGAGTTCGACTTTCAGTACCTCGAGCTCTTAAAAGCCGTGCTCCACAGTTTGCCGAGTTAAAATGTCGAGTTACAGTTGACTGTGAAGATACGAGATAGGTTGCAATTGATCATGAAGATATAATTTCTTAAGCGATCTGTCCATAACCGAGAGACTCGAGTGTTTTATCTACAGCCACGCACTTTACACCAATCCGATCACTTGCCATCAGCTTCAAAGCGGTTGTCAGTTGGATGACCAAAATTTTAAGATGCCCAAAATTTTGCTCAACGACCAAAGCATTTTATCGAGCTTACACGAATGCCGAGTTTATTGACATTTTCCGAATCTTATCCTTCAAAGCCACTCAAGCTCATTTTGAGCTTCATCCCAAGATATATTCTTTACAGAATAGTAGGGAATTGAACTACTTTTGCAAGCTTCATGCCATCGAGCTACAACTACGCGTCTGAGCATTCCCTTACTTGAGGACTGTTGAACTTCAGAGGTCATTGCCATGATGTACCGACAGCCTGAGACGTAAGGTTGAAAATCCGAGCATGCCAACTAAGTTCTTAAATGGGGAACTCAAGGCATGTGCTGCTATCCACACATGACGTGCTAATTATGCTATCATTAACTAGCGCAAACAAGTACCAGAGCATTCATGGATCGGAGCTATTTTCTTTAAGCAAGTGGGGTTTGACATCTTCCCAGGTAGCTCGATTCCATTGTTTACCCAACTACATCTTTAAAATATGCTGAGCTTTTGGGTGAAAATCTTAAGCCGATGAAGTACTTTAATGTACACCGAATAAGCCTAACCCATCACAACAGTAATTCCGAGAAATTAAACTCAAATAACACCAACTACCAAGAATTTTTCTCCTATGTGTTGCTGAAGTGCCGAGTAGATCAACTAGGTCTGCGGGCCAAGCTCTAAGATGTAAACTATGAAGGAAATTTAAGTATTGACTGAAGATGAGTACGCTGAGATCTTGGTACTTGGCAACTTAGGAAGACAACAATGTTCGGCAGCCTAATCCAAGCTTGATCAAGCTGATAAAGAATTTTTTGGTAACATATGCTAATTACAAGCTTCCGATCTTCTCTAGTTTTAAATTTCGGTACCAAGCATCCAACCTGCAGTAAATATAATGAAGGAAAAGTCGAGCCGAAATAGCTGCTGCCCACGACTGAGCAAGTTCGCGCCGAATATATTTTTCTGAGCTCCCAGCCCAATGGCCGAACTGCCGACTTATTCTTCAAACTTGCCCGAGTGAAACAAGCTCTTAGGTTACCGAGCTATTATATTATAGCATGATGCTGAATTGATAACCTTAATGAGGACCACTTCTTGCCGAGCACTTGCAAATGTCCAAAGCAAGTTTCGTCCTTGCCGAGCAATCAAACAAATTTTGATCTATTCTCGAAGGACACTACAGCGATCGAGCTTCGATACTAGGAGCAGTCCGAGCTGATCACTCTCAGCTTCTAAGAAGCAAAGCTAGTCAAATTGCTTACGAAGTGCTAAGCCGAGCTTTCTTTTTCCGAGCATGCGGGCAAGACGAGCTCTTCCAAGCAACTCCTTGAAGATTGTCGAATGCAATGTTAAGACTAAGTTGATACTTGTCGGGCACTCATGCCCGTAAGTTTACGCCTGCAAGAAACTCAGCTGAGCTTCTTTCTTGTATCCGTAGGCGAATGCAAGATAGTTCACTAGCCGAGTTATCCGTGGCCGGGCTGAATCTTGACAACAATCACCAAGCTCTATCCCGTATCGAGCTCCTACAGCTCAAGATGCTGAACTCCGTATATATGAGATCTCAAGTTCTTTTGAAGTGCCGAACTGAGCTGCGGCCACCTGTCCAAAATTCTAGTGTGCCAAAAGAAGAGCTCCCCTTTTTACTTTAAAATCTGCCGAGTAGCTGTGATCAAGATGTCAAGACACATTATTGCCGAATTACAGATTGTTACCAAGTGGCATTGTTGCCGAGACACATTATTGCTGAGTGGCTTGCAACAATGGCTGAGAAGCCAAGTTTTTCCGAGTCATCTAGTCCCTAAGCCCCGTGCCAAGTCGTCGAGGAGCTTCTCAAGGAACTGACGCCAAGCTTTTCCATCGGCCTTCAAAATAGTCAATATGCCAAGTGTTTCCGACTCATCAAGTCCCCGAGCTCTGTGCCGCTGACCTGAATAATAATTTGATGCTGAAGCGGAGCTATCTAAAAGCTCCTCCATCAAGTCCAACCACGTGCTCCACTCATGAGGTAGAAGTCTCTACAATTCAGTTGATCGTTACAATAATAATTCCATGCTAGCTGAATTTACCATTATACATGGAATTGCCACAACACCACTGAAGACGAGCTTTAGCCACCCTCCAAATATGCACAGAGCAATTTTGCAAGTCATTCACAACTGAAGCAGAGAGAATACAGGGCCAACATTACTGCACAATCTTTGAAGAACCAAACTACAGCTATCATGAGTTAAAAGGTATTTGATTTCCTTTAGACCAAGCTACCATTGATAAATAATTTGGATTCCACCATACTCACCCATTTTCTCCATAGATAGCAGCGAGCCCTAAGCCGCTTACTAGAGCTTTGTCCATTTTTGAAAGAACTAAAATTGGGATCCTCCCTTTACTCCAACTCAACCACTTCAAGCTTTGAGCATGCACGAGGTATTAAATGAAGCTATGAGTTTCCTAGCTACCCACATCAAACTATTTATGTCAAGCCTCTAGCACAACAACACGTTTTTATATGACATGAGGACAAACTTATTATTTAGCTTCTAATAGGCTTATCTTTACCCCTCTTCAAGACGAATATGAGGGCTAAAGGATAAACCTGGGCTAATGGATAATTCCTCAATAGTTTTAAGTCCTACACAATACAGACAATGAGCTAATATAAGCTCAATCGTTTTGTCTAATAAATAGACAACAGGCCACTTGAAAACCTTAAGCCATTAAGTAATGATGGGTAAAATACTCTTAAGTTCAAAAAGGTACATGGACGATGAGTGAACAAGCCAACAATCCAACAATCCTATATATTAACAAATTAGAGGCCAACTAGCATATCTTATGGCTCTACTTAGCACAAGTTATGCCTAGCTTGGATGATCCGTATGCTTTCCTTGCCTCTTCAAGCCCCTGTATCTTAAGGTGCTTTAGCCTCACTAAGCCTTCGCTTCTTCAGGCAAACAGGCCTCTTTAAGCAAAGTGGCCTCTTCTAGCCTTAGCTTCCTCAGGCTCTTGCCTCTTTAAGCGAATCGGCCTTTTTAGGCCTTCACCTCTTCAAGTGCTTTAGTTTCTTCAGGTCCTCACCTTTTCAAGCATTTTGGCTTTTTCAGGCGCTCCAACTTTTTTAAGCCTTCGCTTTTTTAGGCATATAAACTTTTCCAGGCCTTTGCTCTTTTAAGCATTCTAGCCTTTTCATACTCTAGATTGTAAGCTTTTCCAAAGATCTCACAAAATCAACCTCCTTAAATACTTTTTTTGCTAAATGTTGACAGCGTTTTTAGTAAATAAGCCAAAGGCCTAAATTGATCATATTAAGACTTGATCTAACTTTTGAGGCCTATTCGTGTACACATATCAAATCACCTACTATAAATATCAAACAAGACCCCCAAGTAAGGGGACTCTCTTTCATTCTCTCATTTTCCTAAACACTTTACAATTCTCTCAACATGACAAGGCAGTTGACTTAGGTATTGGAGTAGCTATGCTGGAGTACTTTCTGGCAACCTCAATAGCAGTTTTCTTGTTTTGCAGGTGTCCACGCATTGGAACGAAAATCAACTGACAATAGTTGGCATGAGTTTAGGTAAGAGCGATAGTTATGCTTTTGAGCATGGGTCTACTATTGCATGGGATCTGCTATGTGTACCGTGCATCGCTTGAGAGAATAGATGGTCGGGGTTGTATTGATGTATGGTGGCTAGTACGAAAGAAAGAAGGTCAGTAGTGGTTAGCTATTGCATGTGTCAAGAGAGTGGATCGTTGGGGCTGGGATGTTCTTATGTTTTTTGTATGTGTATGTGATGCCTGGGTTAGTGAAGCCATTGACAGCGTTAAGGTTAAGAGTGGTGTGGTCGAGTAGTTCTATTTGGGACTGTAATGGGGCATTATTGTGTAAAGGATTGGGTCACTTGGAGGATAGTGGTCGCAATGGTTTATAGGTGAGAAAGAAGATAAGATGCTACTACGATTGTTGTTAAATGGAGATGGGGGTAGAATGTTTTGGGTGAGGTTTAGGGGTTGCATATAGGTCTTGTTTCTACTGTGGTCGTATGGTCATGTTGATTGGATAACATTGCTGCTTCTAATCATGGGTCTCAAATGGGGATGAAGGAGGATCGAGATAGTAGCAAGATTTAAGATTCAATTTTTGTTGTTCTCCAACTTGACCAAGCCTCACTTTTTATAATCGATACTCCTCAAATTTGTTTGATTCTCTAGATTTCTTGAAATCTAACATGGATAAAATTCAAGCGTAATTTGGATTTCAACAAATCTTTTCTTTTAACAAGATTTGATGATATCTATATTAGATTTGTTAGTTTCTCTAATGATTTAATCATGATTTTGTTTAACCTAGAAAAAAAAATCCAAAGATTTACCTAACATGTGATACATATGCTAACCCCCCAATATGCCTACAAGGAATTTAACCTAAGACCTTAGACTCATACACACATGCACTAACTACCTAGGCTATTACTCATTTCTCAATATTCTATGCAATTGAAATCCATTTAAACTATCAGCTCTAAGCCCAACTTTAATTGTTATCTTCAAACCTTGGCTTAATTTGCTTTAGCTTATTTTAAAATGACCTAAACACATTCATGTAACCCAAAAATATATATGTTAAAGATTTTCAACACATTTTTTACTTAATAAACCCTGAGTCTTATTTTATTTAGTCTAATAAAAATTATTTTTGAAATTGGTCAAAAATCCACTTTATGAGCTCAAATATTTTATTGGGCTATTTTTTCTAATAAAACTCAATTTTTTAAAGAATTTGAATATATTACATTACATGTATGCTTTATATTATTGCATGACTTCACCTTAAATAACTGACTTGACTCAACTTGATTTGACTTAAATAATTTTTGACATTTTGTATTTTTTCTTTCAAAATTTCATTTTTTTTTTGTGTTTTTCATTTTTGTATTTTGACTATAAATCTGGCCTAAAAAACCAATAAAAGAAAAGAACCTAAAATAAAAAAGGTGGCAAAAATGGAGTGTCTATAATAAGAAGATGAGAAGAGTTGAGAAAGATAATGGAGATGTCACCAATTTAAGCTCTATTTTACCTGCAATATATGCTCAATTACTAATGCCCGACTAATGCAATTCACCTCAACCAATGTAAATTAAACCTTCCTCCACTAATTAATATTAACTAAATCCCTTATCACATTTACCCTAAAACACTAGCCTTATTACAACTACTGATTGACACTATTAACCTAGCCTTAATACCCAATCCTCTCTTACATCTTTTTAAATTGACATGATACTTAATTGTTTCTCCTATCCTTTTCAACTATCATAGATACTAGCTAGCAAACTCAATCCTTTCTTACCACTCTTTTCCTACCCCCAATACTCTTAAGCAAAATTTGAGCTCGCCTTTGGTGTCTATAAACCCTATACCTTCCTTTCCAAAAACACCCTCAATTCAATGCACATAAATGAATTCCCCCTCTATTTACTTTATGAAATTTCCTCTAGATCATTTCAAAGATGGGAATGGTTTTTCCTTAAATGTACATAAAAATAAATGTACTTATCTCATCCTTGACAATTTGCAACTTGAAGGAACTCATTAATAAGTATCGTTCAAATATTGTATTCCTTATAGAAACAAAAAATAAAAATGCATGTGATGATAGGTTAAGAAAAGATTGAGATATCATGGAGCTTTTTATGTGCCACCTACTAGGTTAGCAGTAAATTCAGCACTATGGTGGTCTTGAGATGTGATGGTCTTCATTTTAAAGGCTAACAAGAGTTCGATAGTCATACATGGTTCATTGTTGGGATATGTGGCTTGAGTGTATTCTCCTATTGATTTTATTGGTAAAAAGTTGTTTCAGTATGATGTAGTGAATTTGTCTGATACTTTGAATGGGCCATTGATATGTGTTGTTGATTTTATAGAAATTAAATTTTAGAAAATTATCAATCAAATTTTTATTTAACTCTATAGAATTAAAATTGTTCCTTTTTTTTTATTTAAGGGAAAAATAATGAAAGAAAAGAGTTAGATATTAATTAATCATGGAAAAAGTAGAGGTAAAGAGAGATTAACTGTTAGTTTTGACCATTCGGCTCTTGTGGTCAATTTTGATTAGAGAATACATAGAGGACCTAAGAGGTTTAAGTTTGAAAATACTTGGATATAGATGGGTGTTAAGTTTTAATTCAAGATTCCTTTTCTTGTTCATCAAATGACTATTGTAATAGTTTTTTGCTTAATGTAATGTAGTGAAATATTTACAAAGTAGACTAAGGTTGTTGTCCTAAAAACAAAATGGAGATTGAGAGGCTCCTTGGAAGTTTGTTAAAATTTATGATAAGGAAATGGAAATATTTTGAAGATAAAGAATAGATAATTGTAGAAATTAATGAATTATGGGAAAGATAAGAAATATATTGGCATCCAAGATTTAGAGTCAATTGGCTCAGTTATGGGGATTATCCTAGATCGTTCTTTCATTATTCTACACACATAAGACGGAATAATAACAAAATTTGAAGGTGAAGAACATGGTTGGTCGTTGGTTGGGACAAGAAAAAGATATTGCAAATGCCTTTTTCCTTTTTCTTTTTTTACTTTTTTGGGAATCTATTTTCGAGAGGAAGGAGCAGAAATTATGAGAGCTATTTATCTTGGGTGGATCTAGTTTTTGAGAGAGAGGATCATGAAGTTTTATGTGTAGAAGTTACTAAGGAAGAGATAAAGCATGCAGTTTTTAAAATGAGGAGTCTCAATGCACCAAGGCTAAATGGTTTTCCTAGTTGTTCTATTAAGTTTATTAACACATTATAAGCTCTTCGATTGCAAATGTAATCCAATTCCTTTTTCTTTATCTGTTAGTCCCTCTTTCCTTTAATTAGATAGATTTAGTCCTAATTGCTAAAGTTCCTATATGTCTTTGAGTCATTTTAGGCATGTTAGTCTTTGTAAATTTTGTTATGAAATAATCTTTAAAATTTTGGTCAATAGATTAAAGTCATTTTTAAATGGGATTTCATTGAAAATCATAATGCCTTTATCTAAAGATGCTTAATACGAGATGACATTTTGATTGCACGTTAAATGTTTCATTATCTTAGGACTAAAGCTTGTAGAAAGTTTTAGTGGTTGTGCTTTCCAATTAGACATGGAGAAGGCATATGATTATGTTGAGTGAGATTTTCTTAGAAAGGTTTTTTTTTAAATTAGGCTTGGATCTTAGGTAGATAGCTTGTGTTATGTTTTGAGTAACTACAACTAAATATAATGTGTTGGTTAATGGTAAAGTAGTGGGTAAGGTGAAACCATCTAAAGCTTTAAAACAGGGGAATCCTCTATCCCATTACGTACTTATTCTTATGGTTGATGTGCTCTCTAAGGGCCTAAATGTAATGGAAGGTAAGGGATTTCTTAGGCCTACTAGAAAAAAAAAATTAAGTACTATGCCTACTCACTTGTTTTTTGAGAACAACTCATTTGTTTCCCCTAATACAATAGTATATACTTTGAGCAAGTTTAAGGAAGTGTCATGGGAATATTGTGAGGCAAGCGATCAAGAGATTAACTTTGCAAAACCTAGCCTTTCTTTTTAGCAAAAAAAAAAAAAAAAAGCCCTTTAATATGAAATTACAACGAGCAAGAATACTAGGAATTTTAGTGTCTATGGATCAGCGGAAATATCTTGGCCTTCCTATAGTTTAAAGGAAGTTTAAATATGAAGCCCTAAAGTTTGTGAAAGATAAGATCATATCTAAACTATCGGGGTAGAAGCAATAGTTCTTAAGTTTAAAAGGAAGAAAAGTATACATAAAGGCAATGGCTTGCTCTGTTTTTAAGTATTCTATGGGTTGTTTTAACTTTCCATTAAAATGGTGTAACGAAGTTAATAGGTTACTCACTAAGTTTTGGTAGGCCAAGAAAAATGTGAATAGAAGATCTATTAGTAAGCTTAAAGACTCTTACTAAACCTAAAGCTAAAGAAGGAGTAGGCTTTAAGGATTTGAAGTTACTTAATGTTACTTTGTTAACAAAATTAGCCTAGAGGATCTAAGCTAATCTTGATTCTTTATGGGTCAAAGTTCTTTAGGGATACTATTTTTAAGATATTAAGTTTAGAGAAGCAAGGAGAGGAGGTCGAGCTTCATGGGCATGGTCTAGTATTTTTATGAGACCCTATTGATTAAGTGTCAGACATAAATTGTAGTAGGTTGTGATAATATTTTATAAAGCTGTGATTGTGAATACCTTATTAACATATGATTGCACCTTTTCGACCAAGTGGTTAATGTACTCATTTGTCTTTGTTAACTTAGTTATTCACTATTTTTAGCCTGATACATTATAATTTTAGAGGGGCATAATGCTTTTTATTACAGTGAAACATAGCAAATGGGGAATGGGGAAGAGGTTCCAATTCAAAAAGACAAATGGATTTTTAACTTAACTAACCACAAAATGGATAGTAGATTTATAGATAGGTGAGAGGACTTAAGAATGTAGGTGTTAATAAATAAGGAAAATAAGGTTTGGGATTTGAATCCAATTGATCTTTTTCATCAAAAACAAAGAAAGAAAATAAAAAAGTTACCTTCTTTCACTCATGAAAGAGAAGATTGCCTCATATAGCCTGTTCAAAAGTTCAATGATTACACTATTAAGGTGATGTATAGATTTTTAATAGATAAACATAAGGCAAAGGATTCTCTAAGGGCATCATGTTCATTTACTATGTCCATTAGTGAATGAAACAACTTGTGGTACCTTAATATGTGATCAAAGATTCATTATTTTTCTCAAGCATTTTGTAAGTAAATCTTTGCCAATCTTTTCAATCTTCATCATGTGAATGTTACACCTTCTCAAATTGTTTGTTTTGTAGTGAACAAGAAATGGAGGAATATATCTTTTATGTTGTTCTTGGTGTTTTAGGGAAGGGGAGTGGGGTGGGGGTATTGGAAGATGTTGTCCTTAGGTTGATCGTATATGGTTTAGGGTTTTAGATTATAGGTGAGGTAGCTGCTGATGATCAATTATGTGATATGCACATAATGATTGATTATGGAAATCACTGGATCTAATGACATATGTATAAATGCAATGGAGAGATGTACATGAGGAGGAACAAGCTGGCTCAATCACTTGTATACGTGCACATGATAGAAGACTAAGTTTTGTGCTCTTGGATGTTATTGATCCATTCTTCACCAAGTAGCTTGTTTTATCTTTTGTAAAGTAACTTTAGCATATCTTCAACATTTGTCTCAAGCTAGTTAATGCTTGAAATGATTTAAGTAAGAGGAGGAGTCTCTTATTTATAGATCTTGGAGGCTAACCTCGACCATTTGATTACTTGGAGATAGAGGATCAAGAATTGACATTGCTGGCAGTCGTTGAATACCCTAGATGATCTGAGGCTAAGATTTACTCCTTCTTTATGTTATGCCCTAAAGCGGTGGTATCACAACCATCCTACCATGTAAACTAGCCTAAAATAGTAATTGATCTTTCAGTCGCTATCATAGATGTGATTTATACAAGACATCCACAACTATCCATTTTAAAGTAAACAATTCATACAAGATTATTAATAAAATTATATACAAAAACTCAAAGTCATATTCATATATATATAGTCTTATGATCTCAGGAGATATTTACACTTCACAATAGTCTGATAAGTAAAATATTACAAGGTCAACTCATATATTTAAGAGTTATTAACAAAAACTCTATTGATCCTCTAATTTAATCCTCACTCCCCTATAATTCTCAAAAGAGTACTAACCTCTAAATAATTATAACGTAACATTTCAATTAACACCTGTAAGAAGATCTATAAGAGTGTAAGCAACTAATAGCTCAGTAACTAGAGATGGAGATATAAGAATGTATAACAAATACAAGTAGGGTTCTTAATTGATTAATAAAAAGCAATGTCACGAGCAAATGTCATCACATAACATTATCTAATCCATTGTGAAATTAAAGAAATTTTACCTACTCTAATTTGGGTTTGAGGAGTTTTAGTATATATGTAGCAGCTTACAACCAAACCTAAGTTTGTGTAATGGAGACACTGCTTCCCCCATGACTATCCTTTGAATCATTACCCCCATCCTTATCGCAACCTCTTCTTCTGTGATTTAGTTCAACTAAAGATGAAGAAAAGACCATTATGCTATAACCCCATCCCTTTTAAAGGTATCAGTATTTGACTGCAGAATCCTAGTCATCCTCTAAAGGGTTGCAATGCATGCCCAATTAAGAGGTTTAGGTCAAATATAGCTAAGTCTAGTTTAGGGTGATCAAATAATTTCAGTCCACATAAATCACAGCAAATCACCAAAGCAAAGCAGCAGTATACAGCCCAATAGTCATAAACACATGTGTATTTACTTGTAAGCACAAACAAATATAATCCTGAGCTTCTAAGCACTATAATATAGTACTCCAAAATACAGTAATGTACTGATCCCAACTTACTTAAAATCTTATATTTGCTTACTTAGTTTTGATGTACGGTTGATTCGTTGTCGCTTAGTCCTATCATATAAATAACATTTAGTATCTATACTCTTATTACATATGAGCTTTTAAATCATAATTTTACCCAAATTATCCAAATTTTATATTACTTATAACTGAATTAATCCTAGACTTGTTTTTGATTTAGTTTCTAAATCGGTTTTCGATTTAGCTTCTGGTTACAGTTTCTATTCGTATGCCTTAAAAACTATATTTCAACCAATATGGGAAATTCATCTAACTATATTTAGGTATCATAAATCTCCTATTTAGCTTCTAATTAGTATTTTGATATGTACGATATACTCTACTCCTAATTTAACTATCGAATTTATAACCTATATTTTCACACAATTTCCTTAATATATGTTCACAACCATATTATTATTAACCTAATTTATTCTACTCATTTAATTTCTATCTTCACATATTCTTCATTTACACATATCTGACACATAATATGCATAATTTATACATCTAACATTTCAAACACTACAAATACCATCTTTAATCAGCAATTAACATTCCAAGATGTTTATTACACCCTAAATTAGAATTTATACCAAATTAGCCTTAAATCATAAAATAAACTTAAAACATTTCCTTTTATTTATTATTTTAAGGCCTAAAAAATTAAGTAAAATTTTAGAAAATTAATTTTAAGAAAATCTCTTCATAACACTGTAATATATACCTTAAACAATATGCATAAAAATTTTGAGAACAAAACTACATTATTAAGATCTTTTAAATCAAAAGATAAAATTAGTTCGGGTTTAATGATTTCTTAAGGGCAGTATATCCTGGAATCTAATTTTTTTTTCTAAATCTACATGCAAAAATGTCCTAAAATACCAATTTTTATAATTTTCTACATTAATTTGATATTTTTAATAATTTAGATAAAATTGGGTAAGAAATTTAACTCACCTGATCAAATAGCTTTCACTTACCAATAGTAGCTCCTACCATGTTGGCGGCTCCAAGTGGTGGTTCCACTCTTAGGTGGTGGCAGGTGCTTTGTTCCATGTGGTCATAGGACGTACTTTCTCCTTATAAATCTTAATTGTATACTATTTTGTTAATTTTTTTGTAAAAATGATCTATGATCTCTTCTTAATCTCTCTATATTTTACCTAAGTTCCTAGCTAAGCAAAATGAATTTCAGATGGGTGACTCCTAATTTATAAGGTAGTTTAGATGGGTTCTTGAATTATCTAATGCCAAATGTCCATTTTCCTTTTCCGTTTTCACTTTCTATTTGGCTAATTCCCATTTGTTGATTTTCTTTCTTTAAATCTCAGCTTGTCATACCTGATATCTACATAATTATACACTTTCTAGAATTTTTCTTTAGTTTTTCTTAATTAATTTAACATTATTTTAGTGTATTTTTGGTATTTTAAGTAATTTTGGATATTTTTACCTACACATAAATAAATATATAGTATAAACAAATACTCATAAATATCATTTATATTATTTTATGATTTTTAGTTTACATATAATTTATCCCTATCGATTCGTTAATTATCAAAACTTGTTTTACGTTTTTCCGATAAATAACGAGTAATATATATATAACTTAATATTATAATGTTTAATTATTTATTTTTTTAAATCAAAACTTATTTGATCATCTTTAATAATATTCCTAATTTCATCACAAAATTTGACCTCAATTACTCTAAATTTTACGTATCACATCTCGAATCTTGTTGTGGGGATTACACTTTCTTATATGGACTATGAGCTTGGGCCTTGGGTTTAGATGGGCCCAATAATTTAGAATATAAGGGGAAAGTCATTTATAATAGCATAAGCCCATAACTCTTATTTAAATCAAATATCTCCTCAACGAAGTCTAAACTAACTTAAAGAGACCTCTTTTGAGCCCATTTTTTGTACACAAGTCAATCAACTAAGACTAAAAATGCAATAATCGATTCAATGGTCTATGTTCCAAGCCTTCATAGTTGTATCTCTTTAAAACATCCTTGATGTAGTCCAATTTTCTAGATCTTATTATTAGCCCATTAAATAGATCCATGAAATTAAATTGGGCCAAAAATCCAACTGCCAAATTGATCCTCTATGTAGATGTAAAAGTTGATAAGGATTCAGTTTCTTCTATTTGGGAGTGGGTAGAGTCTATGGTTAGAAGTTATAACGGAAGGAGAATACAAGAGGTGAGGGCGAGAATTGCATGCGTGTGGTAGTTGATATTGTTAGAGAGATGTTCTGCGTATAAGGGTAAGGATGTGCTACCGTTGACAGTGGCCGATAATGCAAAGGGGCTATGAGCTGAATGGGAGAGGTTAAAATGCAAATTTGATTCTTTTGCGTGGACCCTATCACGAAGCAATAAGTTAAAGATAAGTGTTAATGGCTCTTGGAGCGAGTATAATTATTAGGAGTGTTGCGAGGAATAGTCAAAGGAAAGTTGTCTCTAGCTTTGTGGAGAAACGTGTTGCGGCTTTTGTTGAAACTACCGAATGTTGGGCTATACAGAGGAGCGTTACTTAGCTTGTGAGATGGACGAAAAAATTTCATTATTGAATCAAATGTAAAGAATAACGGTCAATTAGCTTTCTTCTTTAGTTGCTTGGATTAATTTGCGTTATTGGAAGACTTAAAATTAGAATTGTGCCAGTTCAGGGATGCTTCTATCGTTGTTATTCATGGGACAATTAATAGAGGGGCTGGTTGGATAGCCATGTTTTATGGGAGAGGAATTTACCCTTTAGATTGATGATTAAACACCTCATCCGCTCTCCCCAGGCTATTTGCATGATTTTCTTGTTCGTGTGGAGACTCCTAATAGAGCTCTTCACGAACTTTTGTTTAATGTAGTTTAATATAATTTGCTTTAAAGAAAAAAAAAAGAAAACTTTTTACACGAAGTTGAGCTTTACTTCAAGTTCAAAACTCTAAAATCATTGATATTTGATCAACTTTTAACTTTCAACCCTGTATTCTATATCACCACCATTAACTGTATGGTTCATGTCCCCATTCAGAAAATCAATAATAAATACTCATATCACTTTTTAGTGCTCCAAGTCATAAGTACCGACTAAATATATAATAATCGATAAGTACATGTATGATAAAGCTACTTTAGTAGGCTTTGCGGGGTTTCAAGTTGAGCATTCTGAGTGGACACAATAATGGCAGTCATGATAATACCAAAGACAATAACAATGCTTCACAAGGCTCAAGAAAAAAATGGAATAATATAATTAATCCTCATAAAACTTGATAATGCCATCATGAGTTTTGGCATGCATCGAAAATTATATGTGATACAACTCGATAAGTACAAATCTTCATGCTTACGGCATGCGGCACTTATGTGATCCCACTCATCATTGCACGAATACTAATTTTATAAGCACAACGTTGATCTAGTGTTCATCAGTCACTTAAGCTACATATATATAATCTTCGACCATAGTTTTTATGGACATAAATGATGGAAGAAGATAGATTCAGTGGATCGTAGCTTTATATATATATAAACTACCGTTGGTATTCGGCAAGATTTTGTACCCTAGTGATACTAATTCTAATTTTTAATAAAATGTAATGATATGAACAAATGAAACTACTAGTGAATTATTTAAGTTTGATTCAATGTTTACTCGAATTCGATTTAAGAATAATCAAATCAAGCTCGAGCTCTTGAGTTGTGAATCTAGTCAAGCTTGAGCTTTATAATATTTTGCTCAATTAACTTGTATGTTTAATCATCATCGAGTTAAATATTAATACTAGTTGAGTTTTAATATTAATATTAATATAATCAAAATTAAAAATATTTTTTAAATGAATTAAGTTCAAATAAATTTAATTAAGTCGAGCTTGAATTTATTAAGTGCTACTTATTCCCATGCTTGAGCTTAAATTTTAAGCTTGATTTAGCTCAAGTTTCAAAATTTTGAATCCAATTTTAAGTTGAGCTTATACTGTATCGTTTTAATTTGACTCATTTACAGTTTTATTAAGATGAATTAGATTTGAATTTCTTTTTCATGTTATAATCATCAAGAGAAAAAAAAAAAATCATGTATTGACATAAAAGATACTGGGATTTGCCAATAGAATGGAAAAACAAGACAATATGTGTGGGTTGCATTTTCTTGTACATAAAAAAATCAATAGTTCGCTATGCGTTTTTGTTTTTTTTTTTTTTTCCCCAAACCACCATTGTAATAGTCTCTCTCAAATAAATTTAAAAGTTCCCCCTCCATATAATTTTTATGTTTGGGTAATAGCCAACTTAAGAGGGAGAAGATACCTCGAGATACCTCTAAACTATATTATGTAATGATCCACCATTTATTGAATAGTCTAATGTTATAGCTTTATTTTATTGTATTTTGTTAACATGTGCTCCAAACACATACATTAAAGGTTTGAAAAGAAAATTTTTATATATTTTAAATTGATGATAAATTTTTAGGGGAAGAAGAAAGATATAACAATCTGAAAAGTTTTTTATTTAACCCCTTAATTAAATCCATAAAAAGAACACGTTGGAGTGATTAAACATGCTTAATACATTGCCAACATCAGGTTCTCTTTCGATAAAGTTATGGTTATGGACCGTAAAAATGGTTTCTTATGCATTATTAAATGTGAATAGGTTGAAAGTCAACTTAACAGATTCTCTGACTTGTTCAAGCGGCACGTATAGACGCAATTTTTTTTTTAATAATGATTATTTATGTCGTATGCATGAATAAAAAATGACCGAGCGATTGTTATGCTTGTAAACCATGATCTAACGCAACAAGTTATTTTAAGACATGATCATTATCTTTTCCCAAGAAGCACTCCTCGGCTTTATCAAAAGGAATTAAATATTGAGCAAATATTTTTTTCCGACGGTCCAACACCGGAAGGGAGGAGATCTGACGAGTTAAAAACAATCAAATTCATACGCATCGAAAGGATTCATAAGAAAAGTCTTACTGTTGTGTTTGAATCTCCTCGTCCGACACCCATGGCTTTGAATGTAGGTGCTCTAGCACCCTCAGGGTTTAAATTAGGATCGTAACCACACGTAGACTAATTTTCTAAGTAAAGTTATAAACGAGCCAAAACTGATATTTTCTTGATCTTAACATCTGAGTTTGACTTAAAAATTTTAAAACTCGAGATCGATTCAAATTCGATTCAAATTCAATTATGGTTAAAATGTTAAGCTTAAATTCAATATAAACTCATGTTGGCTCTATTATCTAAAAAATATTTTTTTATTCTAAAACAATATTAACATTTAAACTCAAATGATACTCCCCTAACATCTAAAATTGACTCGAGTCGATCAAGCTCATTATTTAATTGAGTCAGACATTGTAAAGTTTAATCTTGATTCAATAAATTATTCTAATAATTTGAACCCGAGCTCAACTAATTATCAATTTTAAGTCCTTATTAAATACAAATCAAACCTAGAAGGCACTCAAAACCTATAACTTACAATAGGTGGATTGAGCTGAACGGTACAAGAATCAGGAGAGCATATGGTTTTAGGGGATATAAATATCACAGGTCAAATCAAGGAATTAGGTTAGAGTGTAAGCAAAAGGCCAATGAAATGGACGGTTGAGGAAGACCTAGGTTATGCATGGTAGTTTTGGCCAGTCTATGTATGAGAGCCATCGTCGTATGAACGTCACAACAAAAGTTAGTACTGGAATGTAGACGTATAGACATTGTCCATTTTGTCAGCGTCTAGATCAGATTCTTAGCGCCTACCGGTGAGTTGCAAAATTTAACATTACAGGAAAAAATATTTTCAATTTTAAGAAAAACTTATTGAGATAGTTATTATGGGAAATTTGTATCTTAGGGATGTTACGGGATCTACATCCTTGTTAAGCTATATATGATTTTTGTCACTCATTCGTGGATAACTGCATATGAATAGAGATAAGTATAAATAAAAATATCATTTCGTAATAAAATAGATCTTTATTTATTGGAAATAATCCAATATCATGAATTATTAGATAATTTTGTAATTTCTTCAAATTTTATATGTTTTTGATAATGGATACTAGAGTCAAAACTCGTTCTGGTAGTTGGATGCCCGATTATCTTAATTACGAGTGTGAAATATTATTTAGCTTTTTTGCTGAGAACTGAAAAGAAAAATAAAATAAAATAAAATCAGTTGTAGATAGGACATCTCTCTAATTATTTCCTTCTCCAAATTTATCGATTTAAAAGGGGAAAAAAAGAAAAGAGATTAGCAAATACGAAAACTGATAACCAGATGTGCTCAACAACAGCGATATCATCAAAGGCAACAATACAAAATGGTCGATCAATCAACAAGTGTACCATTGTTTATTTCACTCAATACGTATTCACATATGCTTATGATATTTCTCTACGTGACAATATAGTCACCCAACAATGTAAATGATAAAAAACGTAGAAAACATAGGACATCATTGAGCTTCTTTCTTATAAGGATTATCTAATACATATGATTGAACATAATTAACTGTAGAAAGGAAAGCAAAACTTGTTGGTATATCATCACCACTCATGGATTTTGCTTTTGGGTGTAAATGTAATCTATGTGAGCTGCAAGTGATCTTCTCATCAAGCACTCCTCTTCTCCCACACCTTCACAGTTATCTTCCATATCTACCTTTTCTTCTCCAACCAACTTCAGAACCATCAAGACAAAATTTAAAAAAAAAAAAGAAAAAAGAAAAAAGGGGTTATTATACATCAATGGATATTGAAAGGATACTGTTAACGAAATCCTCGGAAAGCACATAAAAACGATAATTTTGATGCACTTCTGAAAGAAATAAATATATATAGAGTTGAAAAGCTTCATTATTTAACTTCTTCACGAGTGGATTGAGTATGTGAATAGAAAAATTTAAGTTTCAGAAAACTATATGATTCTATGAATTCAAGAAACTAACGGTACCTCGGGTTGAGTCGCTGCCGGATTTGGGTGGACGAAGGTAGTTGCTGGACGGGCGGCATGAGAGAGGACAAAGAAGACGAGGAGCGTCAGGATGCAGAAGGTGGGCACGACTTTGGAAGAAGAAGACATCTTTGGCTTTCTCAAAACAGAGGACACAGCATGACACGAAAAAGAATAATGTCGCCATATATATAGAGACAGAGGTAGAGTTTGACCATTTAGGGTATCTATGGAAAAAAAATTTAATAGATTTTTTGTATATATATATAATATATAAATATTAATACAAATATTAATGATAGAAAATATTTTTAATATTGACACAACTATTAATAATAGAAAAAGTTTTTAAATCCAATATCCTATGTGATTTATATTAATATATATATTAATATTTACATATCATATTTTCATAAAATATAAGGTGTATTACCAATTATATTTATGGAAGCTTCTATTTTGGTTGAAAAATGAGTGGTTGAGAAATACCTTTCGAAAAAAAAAAAAAAAACTAAACAAAGACTTTTGCAAGCTGGTCAACTACTTTGAGAATGTTCATTCTGATGTATATCTTTGCATTCCTTAACGTAGATAAGGCTAATAGTAATAGGTTATTCGGTGAAAAGTGTAGTACGGCACTCGTCTTTGAATTTCCTTGGAGTTCTAGAAAACATCATTAATTGGTTTCCTCGGTCTAATTAGCGAAATATACTAGGGAATCAATATGCTCCTTCCGATTAAGGGATCACCAATAATGACATGGATTGATCTATTTATTGTGCTGAGTTGGTTCGGAATTGATCATTAGTCGTAGATTTATGGTCAGTAAAAGAGTGAACCGAGCTCGATTCATAAGGAAATGGGTTTAGGTCGGTTTAGTGATACTTGAATTGTATTTTTTTTAATTATTATAAATAATTTATAAACTATTCATAATTTTTTTAATTAAATTTAAAATTTTATTTTTAATTCAAATTTTTTTTATTTCGAAATAGTTCATTTAGAATATATGAGTATAAATATATGATGTTATATATATAGTATATATGTATATTATAGTATATATATAGTATATTAATTATTATATATTATATATATTATATGCTTATTTGTATTATATAATATGGTGAATATAGTATATTATATATTTTTTAATTTTCGAAATTAGTCCAATCTTAAACTATCAAGCCAAACCACCAATTTAAGAGTGTTTCAACTTATTAATTTAGTGACTCTCTGATGGATTATAAGGATTAAATCACCTAGACTGCAAAAATTCGACAGTTGAACAGTTGCTTCTGGCTCACCTAAGGTGAGCTGGACTGTTTCAATAGTCTAACAGGCCGGTTCAACACCAATTATCATGAATGCAAAAGGATTGGTAAAGGTGTAAAATTAATCAACCCTACCATTATCTATTTCGTTTAAGCTAAAGCTACCTATGGCATTCTATCTTTTCTTTAATCAGTAATTCTGCTTGTTTTATTTCCTCCCCCTAAATATTATTATATACATCTCAACTGATGGTGAAGTAAAGAATCGAATAGGATCAATTAAATTGGAATATATATATTCACACCAAAGATCTCAACAATTACACTAGCAAAATTATTTATTTATTATTTTTCTTTAAATAGCTAATAAGCTTTTATGATGTTTATTGAGGAATTCATCATTTAAATAGTTTTCTCCCAGAATATTGTATGCCTTATTCACTTGGACAACTAAATGCATGCTAAGCATGATTGAATTGTGCTTCCGTGGGGTGTAATATCCAGAAAAAATCTTTTTAGTAAGTCGTTATGATGGCTGGATACTATCCTTCCCCTATTTTTCTTTGTTGAGTAAATATACTTTCTACAAAGATAAGGAAGCGGGAATTTTGCCCATTCCTTCTCAATACAAGAAACATCGTTATATCAATGAGGACTGGAAAAACAAACTGTAAAACATGAATCGAATTTATTAGAATTGAAAAATTGAATTTTTTATAAATTACTTGGTTTATGATTCAATTCAATTATATATAAACGGTTTATAATTCCGTTTGAAATAGCGAATGAAACCATACTAGTTTGAATAGAGCCAAACTGTTTGGTTAAATAAAAAAATTTATGTAATTATTTTATAGTTTTTTTCCATAAATCTTCATAAATTTTATGAAATTTTTTATATTTTATTATTATTTACCATAATTTTATGTCAATTATTAAAATTAAATTAAGTAAATTCCATTTGAAATTTTATATTTGTTAGAGATAAAAACATTTAGTAAAAATTTAATATAAATAATTCAAATCATGTATTGAATATAATCAAACTAGTTTTAATTAGGTTTGAAATATTTATATATCGAGCGGTATGGTTAGTTTTGATTAAAAAAAAATCATTCTATTATGTTCAATTCAATAAAAAAAGATAAATTATACTGAATCAACCCGTAGATACCATTAATATCCATTCGCTATGAGCCATTCGCTTTTCTTCCTATTAATATCATGCAACATGCTACATGGATACACTTCAAATGAAGGTCAAGTCAAATCACATTCTAAATATATCCTAGAAAATTACATGAGATGATTAATTCCTAAAAGAATCAGCCGAAATCATATGTTTATTTGTGTTTTCCTTTTCTTTTTGATAACTTGTGAAATATATAAAATGGGTTATCTAATTACATTTATGTTTAATGGTTTATAATGGTTTGTTTTTTTAGAAGACGCATCGCACATACATATCATGTTAATATAATATTAAGTCAATATGTATTTTTTGGTATAATATTTATTAAAAATAGATTTTATTATTTATATATATATGCTATTGCCCTTTACATAAAAGTTGTTTGAATCCCTATTTTTATTCAAAATAGAAGGATACTAGAGTAAATTTCTTCTTTTTAAGGTACTTATTTTGGAAATGGAATATTGGAAACTTTTCTCCCTTTCGTTATTTTTTAAATAAATCCTATCGACAGCTTTTCTTAATTATTGTTTAGGCGAGGTATAAACTTTTTGGTTTATTTTATTTGTTTCTCAAAATATTATGATCGATTTTTGTTTCACTAGGTTTGGCCTTCTCAATCCCATTTTTGTTGGAATAAATTTCACGACACGTATCCATACTTTTACGTTCTTTTATCAATTTGTAACGTTTATTGTTTTTTTCTAATATGATTGAATTAAATATATCTAATAAGAGTAAAGTGGAATTTACCTCTTTTTCTACTTGCTATCACAAGCAAAGGCCAATAAATGAAAAAGATCAATGAAATACAGAAACAAAAAATGCATATAATTCCTTAAAGCTTTTAGGTTTTCATAGTTGAGTTCTAAAACTTCAGTTTTAGGAACTAAGCCGTTAGTACAAATTTGGAATTTTTGCAATTTATTCCTAAAACTTTCGGTCTCAATAATTAAATGAAAAAAAAAATTAATTAATGTATTTTCCATAAAATCTTACCGTGTTGTCATTCTCAAACGGTAACATGGGTTGCCATATAAGCGTCACATATGAAGGAAAACATTAATAAGATAGTCATACATACCAACGTCAAATAGCACGTTAGGATTTAATTGAATGTTTTGAAAATTTATAAAGCTTGATATTTCGAATTGAAAGCTTTTTAATTTAATTGTAAAAATAGAAAATCTGAGCACTTTTCATGCATTTTGTAGTATATTGATTGAAGTAAGGGACACATGTACGGATAAATCATGCAAGATAAATAAACTCATATTGATTCAAGAACCATACAGTTGGTTTACTTCATGGAAATATTATAATGCAAAGAATATTGCAATTTCATCAAACTTTAGATTAGCAAAAGTTATAGTTGCCAACGAGTTCAACTAAACCAAACTTTCAATGGTTCAAGCTCAGTTCATGTATAACATAATAATAATCAAGTTTTTATCAAATTGGAAAATTATAAATTCAAACTCATTTAGGATTTCGCAGCTTGTGTCACGGGATGGAAGGTTTACCCTCTCTCCACAAGTGCTTGTGCGGTGCTCAACCCTCCTTCGTTTCATGTATTTTCTTTGGTTATGAAGGGTAAGTTAGCATTTCCCTTCTTATCGTCCTATAATTGTTCCAAGCTCCTCTTACTTTAGGAGTGTTGACTGGCATTGTTACCATCCTCCTCATGATAGGAGGCGTCCAACTTTCTAACTGGTTTCAACCTATCATGACCATTATTAAGAAAGCAATATTAGCTCTTGACCAGTTTGCTTACGAAAGACTAATCTCGTCTTAAGACACTACCTAACCCTACGAACAAACTGCTAACTAACGTCACTCGCTTCATATTAAGCCCCAAGTTAAACACCCCCACTTCCCTTTAAAACATGGATCGTGATATTCTCTCCCATCCAAATTTACGGCACCCTCATTGTCGAGCCAATTCTTCATCAGTATCTTTCCCGTTGAGATCACTAACCTTATTCCTTCATTGCCCAACTCTATGCTAAGATCATCTCCGCCAGGACTAGAACTTCCACAAGCATTCCTATGCCCTTGCCTTTACCCCCTCCTCTCGTCCTCTAAGATCGCCTCTTGTTGAATAGCCCAATGATAGGGTCTACCCTTTGAAGTACATTTATATTTTTTTTCTTAAGTTTTGGGTAGAGTCTTGTTACAATGTTACTCACGGTATAGCTGCCCCTTCTAGCAAATAATGCCCTCCACTTGATAGCTACTCTTCCTCTTAAGCTTCATCCTCATGAGCCTAGTTATCAATGAGAACTACCTTTTTTCCATATAATACATTGGGTTGTATTTAGGTAACTCCTTTAGGTTAGAACTTAACTCTGATACCACTTGTCATGGGATAGGAGGTTTACTTCCTCTCCACAAGTACCTATGCAGCGCTTAACCCTCCTTTACTTCATGTGTTTTCTTTAATTACGGAGGGTGAATCTATCTTTCCTTTATTCTCATCCTAAGGCTATTCCAAGCCCTCTTGCTTTAGAAGTGTTGATCGGCATTATCACCATCTTCCTTATGATAGGAAGCGTCCAACTTCTCAATTGGTTTCGACCTGCTATAACCATCATCATGAGAGTGGTATCAGCTCTTGACTAGTTTGCTTATGAGAGGCCAACCCCACCTTGAAAGACTACTTAGACCCACGAATAAATTTCCAATTGATGCCACTCGCTTCATATTAAGCCCTAAGTTAAACACCCTTACTTCCCTCCAAAATACAAATTGTAATACTCGCATTTAACTTGTTTGCTCATTTAGACAAACAAAGTCTAAATGAACCAAAACTCGAAATTATTCAGAACTTTAATATTAACCTACCTAGCATTTATCTTTCTGTTTAATATAAGGTTATTCCAACCTTATCTTTCTTAAGGAATACCCTTGAACATTATCCTAAGCCTTTATATATTTAGAAGGCTAGACTACTTCAACTAATTTCAACTTATTATGGCTATCATTAAGAGAGCAGCACTAGCTTCCGATTAGTTTGTTTACGAAGGCTAAACTAGCTTTTAAATAATACCTTAGCCTACAAACAAAGTGTCTATTGACACTACTTATCACACAATAGGCTTGAGTTGAACACCTACACTCACCTTCAAACTTTCGGTTCATGATATTCTCCTCCACCTAAATTCATAATGCCCTCATCATAAGGCTAAATTGTTACTATTACCCATGCTAAAAGATTGCTAACCCTCCTTCACCTATTGTGAGATTCTATCCAAGATCATCTCTACCATGAAATCAAGTCTCTATAGGTCTCATCCTCACCTATTTCTTCATCCACAAAGATTGCCTCTTGCTATTGTAGCATACTCAAGTACATTCATAAAGGATTTGTGTAGATCTTAATATAAGCTTACTCACAACATAGTTGTCCTCTACAACAATGTCCTCCTTTTGGTAGTCGTTTCCTTAAGCTTAACTCACATGAGCTAGCACTCGTGACATAATAATCCCTGTTGTAATAATGTCCTTCTCTATTAGCTGCTCTTTTAAGCTTAATTTATAGTCTTTTCTTGTCAACAAGAACTGTCCTTTTTATTTAGAATGCTAAGTAATATTTAGGCAGTCAATGAAAGCTAAAATGTAATCACCTTAATGCTACCTGTCACAAAATAGAGGTTTACCTAGAAGCATGTATGCAACGTTCAACCATTCTTCACCGTCAGATACTTGTATTATGGATGCAAAAGCAGCTTTTCTCTTCCTGTGTTAACCTAAAATTGTTCCAAATCTATCCTTCTCAAGGAGTATCCTCTAGCATTGTCTTGGATCCTCCGTATGTTTGGGAGACTCACCTATCTTAGCTAGTTTCGAATTGCTATAATCATTATTAGCAAAGTGGCGTCGACCTTGACTAATTTACTCATAGAAGGTCAAAAACTGCCTTTAAAGAATACCTTACCCCACAAATAAAGCACACGTTGACGCCATTTGCTACATAATATGCCAAAGTTAAACACCTCGACTCACTTTCAAACTCTCAAACCGTGATATCTCGAACCTTTATGTTATATCAAGTCGACATGGGGTCTTGAAAATGTGTCAACTTAGATATATGCAATTGTTCATAGTTTAATGATACTTCTATGAGAAACAATTTAGTAGATAATACATGCCAAGTGTTATGTACATATAATATGTAAATATTAATAAGATGTTGATATGTATAACATATACACATCATGTATCATAATTTATTTGGAAACTACTCATTCTATTATTATTTATACAAATATTTTATTAGTATTTACACGTCATGTATTATATATATATATATAAAATGTGTAATACCTATTAGATCTTTTTTCTATTTCTATTTATTTATAACTTCGTTGAAAAAAACACAAAAAGAAATGCTTTCTTGGAAATATTCCGATACTTCTTGAATTGTTGCCTCCCAAACAATCGTCTTATTATGATTTTCTAATATAAGCAGAAGAAATAAGATAAACATATTATTGGCCTGCGTAAATTGATAAGGACTTTCCTAAAATTGGTTTTTCGTTTGAATATAAAAACTATTTTTGTAATCACAAAACATAAGAATCAAACGATTGGATCCTCTTAATTTAAGACCCACATGGGCTGAATCCATGTAACGATTTTGTCATTGAGATTAGCTAGGAAAGAAGCAAGTATGTTTTGGATTATATGACGTGCTAATTGACAAATTATATAAATAAAAGATAAAATGCGTCATCACTTAGCTAATGGCATGTCATGATTTTGACTTTCCTTTATTATTGTTGTTATTGTTTCATGAAATCACAAAATGGGAGGGATTTACTTGCTAGCAAGTATAAATATAGGATATACGTTTTAAATTATATAAATTGAGAACATGTTGTCAAAATCATAGTAATTTAGTGGTATAAGTAATGCTTTTTTAATGAGATTGATTAAATTATATTTTTCTCCTCCTCAGTGTTGTGATATGACAGTTGAAAACAAAAAGTGAAAAAATGTTACAATATGCAGTATATAGAATATTTGGAGAATGTATATGTTGCTCCTTAATTCCGCTAGGACAAATATCATTATAGGTGTACATACAAAAGATGTACATTTGCCTAAAAATGCATTACAATGCAATCTAACAGAGAATTAATAATCGTATTCTTGGTACACATTGAATGTTGTAAGATAATTCATCCTCAGCTTGTACCACTTAAAAATATACATCCTTTGTTTATACATAAAGGTATATTCGGATGAAAATGAACAGTATATTGATCCAACGAGCGATGGTTAGACTCGTTAGAGAATTCAATTGAAAAATAAATCTTGATGATATTAAAAAGTTGATGGTGGCTTTTTAGGGTTGGATGAGGTGATTAAGTAGAATGTTTTCAAACATTCGGAAAAAGAATGCGTAGGTTGGTTGATATGCAAATGAGAACCTCTATTAGGTTTTGTCAACGCGTTTTTTACCAACGGCCTGCACGTGAAGGATCCACCCTCCTGCCGTTTTCTGATAGCACTTCACATGAATGGGTTCGGTCCAACATAAAATATAATTGGTTGGTCCACAAATTGAGCTGGAATCTAAGCTAACTAGGCGTTGACATGCTAAAATGTTGGCGAAGAACATGGTCCATAAATAAAAGGTGTTGCTTTGCAATTTGTTAACTTGAAAATCCAACAATAACTAACATGGTTTTTCATATAAAACTGCATCGAATAATTAAGGGTTGTTTAGGTATGTAAATATTATTCTTGCAAAAAATAAGAGGAAAACGATATAAAGATATTGCAATCCGGAACAAAGTCAATGAATTGCATGGGAATCGATATATTCTTCTGTTCCCTCTGAATCTTCCTTTTGACTGGCATAATTTATTTTAAGTTTATTATATGAAGAATAGTTTGAAATTTTACCCAAAAAAAAAAAAATTGAAATAAAATGGAGTAGAAGGATAGTCAAAATAACACATCACTTTTTAGGTTTAGAAATGACTCCGGAATGAAATGGAGTAGAACACATATGTAGTAGTATCTATTAAAAACCCGCTTATGTCATAGTCTGGTTAAAGATTAAAAATATAATTTTCAATTAAAGATAATGACTAAGGATAGAATAATATTGTGACCTTGCCCCCTTAAAAGAAGGATTTGAATCACCTTAAAATTGGAGCACCCAAATTAAAAGAACTGTGATTACACTTTCTAAAAATACTTCGAAATATATATATATATATATATATAAATAGAACCTAACATATGATTCCATTATTAGTATATTCTTACGTACCAAATGTGATATTAAATAATACATAATTTATATGGCATTATTACTTGGGAAAAAAATGTGTTTGCTTTAACATATATGTTTTAAAAAATGGAAAGCAAAGATAAATATTAAAATATATAGTGTATTGAAATATATATATATATAACATATACATTATAAATAATGCAAACTTGAGATAAACATTACTGGATATATTGTATTGAAAAACATATATGTTTGTCCTAAATTCAAATTAAAAAGTAAGCATTTTAATACGCCATTATGGCGTGCATTTGGCTACATGTGTATTAGACAATATACGTATGACAAAGCTAATACAGTAATAAGAAGGGCTTAACGATGTTCTTGATATGCGCTATATGCAGATTTATCCTCAATTTATATCATTTAAAGACATACACAAGTCTCTATTTGGAATTTAAAGCAAATGTATCTTTTTCACAATTGTCCCCAATCTATGTATTTGCAATACCTATATTAATAAAAACTAAATCGCAGGAAGTCAAATGAACATGATAACTTAAGCACCTAGAAGTCTAAACCAGTGTAAGAATTGGCTGCAAATTATAAACTAGCCTAGAATCCGCCTGTCAAGCCTTGAATCGGTTTGTGCTTGTTTTGAGTGAGTTTGAACTGAATGTTAAATCAGTAGGCCTAAAGAATCCAAACAATTTAACTATGGGAACCATCAGGTTTGCTTATCATTGAACCGATGGTTTGGCTCAATAATTCTAAATGGTGTCCATCTCGAAAATTAAAAAATATATAAATAATATATAATGTACTATATATAATATATAATATATAATATAAACATACTATATATATAATACAAACAAGTATATAGTATAGGAATATATAATAATTAATATACTATATATATATGCTATAACATATATATATACTAAATATTATACTATACATAATAGGCTATATAATATGCTATATAAATAATATAACATCACGAGATAAAAAAAATTGAACTAAAAATAAAATTTTTTATCCATGAGTATTGATATAAAATTTTGGATTTAGTTAAAAATAAAAGAAGAAGAAGAAGAATAGTTCACAAATTATTTATAATAATTAATGAAAATTAAAAAAAAAAAAAAACCTCACGATTGAAGGGCCATTGAATTGGCCTCTTAAGGGTCAAACCTAGTTTACTCTCTTGTCAGCTTGTGAACCAGCGATTCTGGATAAGGTTAACCTAATAAATACCTCCATATATATACCAATTTCTTTTTCATTTTTCTTATAAGTAATAATAATAATAAAAAAGATGCATGCTAATTGTTCATTTCACTCTTGTATAACATATAGTGTTGAATACATTAATTGAAAAACTTAAAGGCTAATTTGCAAAATATACGTAGTTGACTTTTGATTTAACCTGATGGATCAATTGTTGATATATGTTGATAAAGTGCAATCTGGTGTGGAATGTTAACAATTGATGGTAAGACTTTTATGGTAACGAGACATGACATATTGATGACGCTCCTTGGAACATCATGCGATTGAATAAACAAGAGTAATTCAAATTGGAAAAAACCTAGTCTTGGTAAAAACTAGGAAACTTCTTTCACCCAAAGTCCATGAGCGAAAGAACTGGCAGAAATTATGGGACACCGGTCGGCAATACTTCAAGGAAGACATGAAGGGTGGCTATTAAGGAGAGCGATTCATGTTAACAAGTCAGTGTTTGTGTCTTATTGTTATGTTGTGCTTAAAATAAATAAATTCAAATGGAATAGCAGATGATTAGTTATCACTATATAAACCATAGTTATTCATGTTATAATCGTGTTTTTCATATATTGTATCATATAAACAATTTTATAGTTTTTTTTTTTTTAATAGTATAACGGTGTATGAAAATTGCCAATGTGACGTTACATAATCTTATGGGATGGTTGACTAAAGTGTCTCATAAATCTCATGTGCTTGTAAGGAGTCTTAACGTCCAGAAATCGATAATATAAATCAATAATATAGGAGTTGCATATATGTCAAATTTTAAGTGTGTACAATCCACTCAACCAATTAAACATAATCTTCAAACGTAAGGGGCTAGAACGAGAATACACTACCCAGTTAAAAGAAGAAAGCTTCTGCATTGGTGGATGAATCATTGAATCATTCTAGCTCCTTGCTTACTTATTCTGATGTTGAAACTAAAGCAGTATTACGTACCATATCATCATTAATATGGTTAAGCTTGTCTATAGACATGCATTGAATTTGACTTGTTCATGTGTGCTCTACGTTTACTAAATATGTGGGTGATGGAACCGAAGGCATGATAGCTGGGTCTTGAGACAAGGTGATGATGATGGTGAGATTGCAAAATAACATGTGTTTTCCTATCATCGCGGTCGTGTATCGAACCTCAGGCTTAACTTGTTGGCATTGCAAGTGACATCAAAGAGGATTCCAGGAGAATCCCTACAAATTTTTAAGGTCATCTGAACTCTGATTATTTATTACGTGTGTTAGGGTATAAACTGTAGACCATTACATGGTATCTTTAAAAGGAGTAATGTCAAAATAACTATCTAAATTTTAAAAGTTCTTTCAGTTTCATACCTCAAGTTTAAAGTTGATGAATTGATGATATACTCCAATCAAACTATCAAATTTGCTACTCATTTCCCATGGTTTAAACTTATGCTCTATGTCTAATTAATCTAGCAAGTAAAAATTTGATTGAATATCCCATTCTGTAATTTCAACTTTCTAATGCATAATTTGATAAAAGGAAGATCAATTTTGGTATAGCATTTTGCAATTTCACCATTATTTTCTCCATTTTCTTGTATTGTTGTATCGGATTTCTTGACACAATTGTTAATGACCATACCTTCTGTAAAACGAACTCAATATAGCAAAAAAGAAGATGTACCTTACCGTAACGGTATAACAAACATCCAAGTTCTGTTGAACTCTCCTACAAGCAATTAGAACTCTAAGAGTTTGTTTCGACGGGGATCTTTCTATACTAAAACCCTCTAATTTTGAGTTTTGCTCGATATAGATTCATTTTTTCTTTCACCAAAAAGAAAAAAACAAAAAAAAAAAAAAAGAAAGAAAGAAAGAACAAAACACCCAAATGTTAGAAAAGTTAAAAAAAAAAAAATTATGCTTTTTCTTCATTTTTTATGACCCATTGTTCTATTGGTTGTCCCAAGAGGGGATTTCTTTACTATGAGTTTATTCCTTTTCCAGTTACCATGGATGTCGGTGACGATAATCTCGTCCTTGACTAATTTTTAGGGAGTCACTCGATCTTCAATTTCAAATAGCTATGGAAGCCAGTAGGGTGCTTGATGAGTTAAGGATGATACCTTCATGTGACAAGATTAACAACATAAGGTGTTAATACTAAACAATCCTTTTTTCTGCTCCTGTGGTTCCAATTAATCGTTATGGGAATTTGCGTTGTCGTAGGGTTCATGTCGTTGAGAGGGGATGCTGCTCCATCTCTTTGGTCTGATCTCCATACTGGTGCCCTTGTAATAGGCTGCAAACTGAGTTTGCGAAATGAAATGGAAAAACTAAGAATTAACTTGTGCATGAGAAGTGGCCACCAGCATTTTACATGTAATAATAACTTCTTAAGGACACTAGGACGCCCTGGACTTTTAACTTTTTTTTATCATCCATTCGATCTTCCCTAGGATGCAACTTTATACGTATATCAATTACTATACAACATCGCATTGATTCGCAATTTGTATTACCATATCATATTATATCTCGTTTTTGTATATAAACAGATTTGTATTAAAAAAATCTAAACCTGTGATAAGACTTGTTTATTAATCGTATATAAGAACCTAAATCCATAAACTAGTATGTTTTTTGTTCAGATTAAACCTGTTTATATTAGCTAAGGATTTGTACTACCATTTTGTATCTCATTTATTTTAGGTTCGATACAATTTACTGATCAAAATGTCATAATTAAATTTATAAAATATTTATAGATATAAAGAGAATAAAAACGATAATAATATTTCAAATTTACGAAGACATATGACATAGTAATTCATATTTTATAAAAAATTACAATCCAAATAAAAGTTTTTAATAAAGTAAAATCTTATCAAATTTAAAAATGTAATTTATATAACATCATTAAATTTTGTGAAACCACTGATTAAATGAATATTAATATTACTATCTGAAATATTAGGCTAAAACTCAGGAAGGAGATGAATTGAGTTTTAAGAACAAATTGGTCTTCTTTAAGAAACTAAGCAAAAATACATCAATAAGTATAATCAAGATAATAATATAATAATAATAAGTGCGGAAACCAAAAGAGATAGGAATAAATAAGATCAAGTCCAGATTTAACATGGAGTTTTGACCACCTCCTACTCTCCATGGACACACAATACCTCCAACTAAGAACTTCACACCACTTTATTAATTTCTCAATCCAAACTCCACAAGCTATATGTACACAAACTTAATTGCACAAGTTTTATGCTCACAACTCTCAACACAAATCACAATCTCAACTCATGATATAAAACTCAATCTCAAAGATTATTGATGTAATACTTTAAACTCTTAATACTTTCTAATTAATAGTTCATAAACAGTACACTTCAAATCTCTTTAAATATTAGCAAATTATGATAGAAGAGATAATGAGAATAATAAACAATAATAGTACAAGAAAATGAAGTGATATTATAATAAAAGATTAGTTCTCTTTTGTTCTTAGTCGAGTTGTTAAGTATCTATACTAACTCTTTAAAATCTTTCCATTACTGTACATTTAATACTTCAATGGCTAGCGAAAATAAGCCTACTATCATGATGGTTCCAATCGTCTGTTGTTGCGATGGTTCCAAAAACAACTACTAGTGTAACTACCATTATAACAGTCTCCACTTATCAAAAGTGATTTCTTTTTTTTTTTTTTTTGTTCTACTAGTATCCTTCTCTTACCATCAAGACAGTAATGTAATCATCAAAGATTTCACCTGTTTTTCAAAATCTAAACAATCAAATAAACACAAAAACTACTATACAAATCATCACCAAACAAATTCACTTCACTTTTAAGACTTGTATTTAAAAATATATTAAGGAGTTAATTGATATGATCAAAAGATATGGTGAAATGAAGCTTATTTTCAACTTGCTCAACATAAACCCATTGTAACTTGTTTTAATATATATTTTTGGTTTTAGTCTTAGTAAAATCAAGTAATGAACCCTAGGTTTAATACTATTAGTGTTGACTTCCAAATTTATCATATTAATTCTCAGATCTTTAAGGGAGATAGGTAAAAAAATTTACACATAAGTTGTAATTTTTTACTTGTTTACACCACGATGCAATAAGAAGAGTATATAACATTACCAAATTTAAATTACATAACAAGATTAAGTAGAATCATGACTTAAATGGATATTAGTATTATTATTAGCATTAGTATTAATGTTGAAATTTATCACATTATATATAGGATTTTAAAGGGAAACAGTCAAAGAATCTATATGAGTTTGTAATTTTTTACTTATTTAAGCTACAATATAACAAGAAAAATATATAACTAAAAATATCTCGTACCTTTAATTGAGATCTTTGATTTGAAAAGAAATGATTTGTGTACAAAATGAAAATATGAAAGAATATATGGCATATCTTGTATTTCTTGTTCGAGTATGGAAGTTTGATCTAAACTCGAACATGAATTTAATCATGTTTAAACGATTTCAACCCATATCTTGTGTCGTGTTGTATCTAGATCCATTGTATCCGAGTCAAAAAATTGCTAGCCCTACCATCACATGAAGAGATGTGACTATTCCTTTTCTTTAAGGTAGATTTCAACCTTTCTTTTAGTATAATCGAGTGTTCCTATGAGAGGTTGAATAAAAGAAAAAAGTCAAAATCACCATCTAGTTATCAATTAGGCAAAATAATTGAACCTATATATAATGTTTGATATACGGAAATAAGTATGGAATAAAATTGCACACTCAGTTTGCAAGTGTTTTACAAAATAACCTATATATATAATGTTTAATATATGGAAATGAGTCTAGAATAAAATCGCAATTCTCTATCCATTCTTTTTCCCATATTTGAAAGTGTTTCACAAAAGGGGAATCGTCATTTCTTAAAATTGACAATTTTAGCTTTATATTATATAAGCCTTAGCTTCTATCTTATGATTAACTTATATGCAAATACCTACTCTAATTTTTTTTCCCTTCTAATGAACACATTATATAAAGTTTCAAATTCAAATCATAAGCAAAGCATGGATTTAGGTTTCTTTCTGTGTTATTTGCACAACTAACTCCATCTTTTCCACGTGTGAAATGATGAATTGTCACTTCCACTTGGGAAACTTCATGTGATATGTAATTATCCTTTTATAGTTGCTGATATGTCATAAATGCAAAAACTATATATAATCACAAACCTTAATATGTTGTTGGAGATACATATAGTCATATAATAAATCCATTTCTTCTATAGTACAACAGTACCACGCTTTATATCAACTTGTGTGTTCTAGAAATAATGTCTAAATGGATGGTTTTATCTTGTTGCCACGTTTGTGATTATCTAGCATAACATGTGATGTGCTTTCTGTCCACTTAATGAAGAGAATAGAGACACATTTATAGCTATACAACAATGTAGCTTGAAAAAATAAATTTTATGGAAAATGGATGACCGTATATTTATAAGAGTATATATAAAATAATCTCTTAACTATATCTAACTTCATATTCAGTTATAGTCTTTGAAATAGACATTTAATACATATTTTGCTATTTCCAGTAAGTTTTAATAATTAATTTTTCCCTTAAATCTGGGAGACTAAACCAACTACCTGGCCTTTTTCTTACTTTCATCATAGGTTCATCCCTGGAGAACTATTATGGACCTCACTACTAAAGCTAAAAGAAATACAAACATACCAACATGGCAAAGGGATTACATCATGTAAAAATAGTGAAATATAGAATAATGAGTAGCATAGATTGCATTGCATAGTTAGTAAATGTAATGACTTAGATTGTACTCAACACATAGTAATGTAACAAACAAATAATATGTAACAGATTAGATAGTTAGATTATGTTTCAAACATACAAACACAATTGAAATAATTACTATCAGTTGTGAAATAACTCTCAATGTAACAAAAATACATCATCGAGTATGATTGAAAGAAAGAACAAGAAAGGGACTTTCAAACCCTAAAAGTTGTGCCTCTATGTAGATTTGGAGCCCTGGTCTTACTCGAAAAGATTACCTTCAATATCACCTCACAAAATAATCAAGATCAACAAGAAACAAGTTCGTATCATTATCATATCAATAATAATCTAATACTTAAAAAGTAGAAGAAGAGAGTTTAGTGTTAAACTTGGCTGCAGCGACCAAAAGAGAAAGAGAGAGAAGAGAGTAGCTTTTATATTCCCATCAAGAACCATCCATTCAAACCCTCATAAGATATTTTAGTGTATTAGTGGGCCAGTCTTCTTAACATTTTGGTGCTCTTCTTAAGAGTCGAACCTAACATTGAATAACACATTCAATTGAGCTTAAAATTTCAATTAGTTAAAATATTGCATACTTCAATGTAATCCATTCATGACAAACTTGATACTACCAGTAAAGAAGTAGCAAATAATGTGGAAAGGACTAGTAATTCTTTGAATACTACACTTAAGTTGCAAAATCCATCACAGACAAATGGTATTGATTCCTTGATGAAAGGCATCAAGTTGGAAATACCTAAATTTTTGGGTGAAGATCCCATAGGATTAATATTGAAGATAGAATGATTTTTTTTTTTTTTAATTTTGATCAAGTTCCTAAGGAACAAAGTCTTATAATAGCCTCTTTTAGAATGGATGACAGTGCCTTACACTTGTTTTAGTGGATGGAGATAAATCAGTTATTGAACACTTAGCCACAATATCTCAAAGAATTACAAGTAAGATTTAGACCATTAAAGTGTGAAGACATTTAAGGTAAACTTTTCAAATTAACTCAAATTCAATCAGTTTCTAACTACTGATTAGGATTTGAAATTTTATCTAATCAAGTCATTGGTTTATCTAAGCAATCACTCATTAGCTGCTTTATTTTAGGGCTAAAACCTAACATTAAGAGAGAAATTTTAGTTGCACAACCAATTTCTTTAAGATAGGAATTTGGTTTAGCTAAAGTCTATAAAGCCAAGTTTTCTAATTTTCCTTCTTATCCTAAAACCAAATCCAAATTTTCACCTAAATCATCATTACAATTTTCCAAACCACCATTCACATCATCAAACACAAACACCAACTCTACATCTATACCCAATTCAACATAACTACAATCATAACAATCAAAATTACTTATCAAAAAACTTATTGAGGCTAAGGTGATGGCTAAGAGAGAGAAGGGATTATGTTTTGACTATGATGAAAAATTCCATTGCGATCATAAATGCAAGTCCAAGTTTTTGCTACTTTTAAGTGAAGAAGAGGACGAATTACTTGTTGAAGAAGAATCTATACAAATATCTGAGGACATTGTGATTATATACCATCAATTAATTATCACACTCTTGTAGGCATGACAATTCGAAGAGCCTTAAAATTTTAAGGAACAATTAGTGGGTAATCTGTGGTGATACTTATAGATAGTCACAATACGCATAATTTCCTCCAAATTAGAGTAGTGAAAAGATTAAATTTACTCATGCAGTCAAGTCCAAAATTTAATGTGATGATTGGTGATAGTGATAGATTACAACGTGAAGGATAGTGCAATGATGTTGTAATAACCATTTAGGACATATCCTTTTTTGATACATTTTTTGTACTACCAACATAGAGAGCTGAGATAATATCAGGTGTCCAATGGCTATAGAAATTAGGACTAATGATAATAAATCATCATGCTCTCACAATGCAGTTTAACATGAAGGCAAGATAGATAACTTGGTTGGGATGAATGTAGGTCAAATTGTTTAGATCAGTCATCATCAATTTAAATGATTGATTTCTACAAATTTGATAGCTTCATGCTATCAATTAGTGGCTCAAAATGTATAGTTTAATGCAGGGGGCAATACTACCAACAATGGTGCTTTAGAGCACTTATTAGGCAACTTTACATAAGTATTTGAGGCACCTTCATCATTGCCTCTTTTGCAAGAAGTCCAACATTACATTCACTTGGTAAAAGATGGATCGCCTATTAATGTGAAACCTTATAAGTATCTACATTTTCAAAAAGAGGAGATTGAGAAGCAAGTGAAAGAGACGATGGATCAGGCCATTATTTAACATAATACTGACCCATTTTCATCCCCAATTTTATTAGTTAAAAGGAAAGATGGGACTTAATGCTTTTGTATTGATTATCGTTCTCTAAATCGAGCAACGATAAAGGATATGTTTCCCATACCAAGAGTTTCCATACCAACAATTGATAAATTGTTAGATGAATTGATGTGTGCAAAGATGTATTCAAAATTAGATTTGAGGGCCAGATATCATCAAATCCAGATGTTTCTAAGGCATATTAAGAAGACTGCTTTTAGGACCTATAAGGGTCATTATGAATTCAAGGTCATGCTATTTGGATTGTGCAATGTACCAACAACATTCCAGTCCATAATGAATTGAATTTTTAAACCTTTCTTAAGAAAATTTGTGATTTTCCTTTTTGATAACATACTGGTATATAGCACCACCTTTGAAGAACATTTTCAACATCTGCATAAGGTGTCACAACTAATTGTGGATAATACTTTTTATCTCAAGAAAAGCAAATGTTCTTTTGGCCAGTCAAAGATGGAATATTTAAGGCATATAGTCTATAATTGAGGTGTATCTTTAGAGCCATCTAAGGTTGAAGTAGTACGAAATTGGCCTTTACCTACTAACATCAAATAACTACAAGCTTTTCTAAGACTCTTTAGATACTATAAGTGCTTTGTTAAAAGCTATGCATTAATAGCACATCCTTTAACTGAGTTATCATAGAAGGATAAATTTTAGTAGAGTGATACAACCACCACAGCTTTTAAAAAGTTAAAGGATGCTCTTATATTTGCCCCAATAATAGCATTACCAAATTTCTCTATTCCTTTTATAATAAAGACAGACACATGAGGGATTGGAATTGGTGTTGTCCTACTTCAAAATAATCATCCAATTTCATATTTTAGTAAGAAATTGGTAGTTCAAATACTAAAGACATCAGCATATGTTAGAAAATTGTTTACACTAGTAGAGACTGTTTGTAAATGGTATTAGTATCTATTGGGCAACCATTTTACTATTTGAACAAACCAAAAGAGTTTAAATGAGATCTACACACAAGTGATTCAAACTCCTAAGCAGCAAAGATGCTTAGTCAAACTTATGAGGTATAACTATTTAATGGTGTATAAAGTAGGAGTTGATAATTCAATAACTAATGCTCCTTTTAGAAAAGATTCTTAGTTGCATACATATATGGGCTTTTCAATACTTTTGTTTCACTTGGTAGATATACTACAACAAGAGTACCAATCCTTACCAACTTTCAAAGAAGTGATTGACCAAGTTCAGTAGGTTACATTTCATAAATAGGTCAAGTTCAATAGGTTACATTTCATAAATGGGTCAAGTTCAATAGGTTACATTTCATAAATGGCCATTGTAGTAAAGAAACAATTTATTGTATTTTGGCTAATGTCTTTTACTAGTGCCTCAATCCTCTCTAATCGAGTTGTTGCTCTAGGAGTTTCATGATTCTCCAACATCTGATCATTTTGGGTTTCATAAAACCTATAAAAGAATAGCCCAAAATTTCTTTTGAGAGAATTTGTAAGCTCCTAAAATTGTATTTAAGACAACCAAGCCTAAATTTAGGGCCTTTAGGGAAAGTTATCCAATTAAGCTCAAGCTTTACGACTAAAATAAAAAAAAGTTAGACGAAATAATACCGCAAAGTTAAATTTTGGAAATAATAGGGGCAAAATTCCAGTTTTGCCCTTAGAAGTAAGATTATTTAATATAGTATTAAAATATTCGGAACCCCTAAAATCGAGTTCGAAATGCGATAAGAACTTAAAAATAAGTTAATTAAACTATAAAATGAGATAATATAGTATAATTTACCATATAAATATACTCATTTTTTTATAAGTATACCCGGTATAAGTAATAATTATACTCATAAGTTTACCCTAAATTACTTAATTATATATATTGTATTGAACTCGTGCAAATAATTAAGAGAACATATCCTAAAAATAAAATATATGTTAGAAACTTAATTATACAAGTATAGTTGTATATTACACATGATATATTCACTCAATATATATACATTCGTATATTACTAAATAAATAAATATTAATTAAATATACTTAAAATACTAAAAAGAGTTGCAAATCTTATCCTACAAACTTCAATTGCGGCTGGATTTTGCTGATAACTATCATGGCAGGCTGTAAAACTCAGAATTTGATGAATCAAATGTAAATCTACCTAAAAAAGATACCTCCTACTTGCATTGAATGAGGAAAAAGCAAAGAAAAAAAATCAATGAGGACAGTAACCAACCCAAACAATTATAAAAAGGACTTAGGACATCACTTTGCAACTTTAGAAACCAAATACACTTAAAGGAAATTAGGAAAAAAACAATGGAAAAATAGGAAAGAAAATAAGAAAAATAGAGCAATTTTGTGCTAGGCTAGAACTCGACCTAAAAGTGAATCTGTTGTGGAACCTGATTGACCACCACCAGTTCCTGCCTTGCCTTAGCTGTTCGACATACCCTCATCACCCTACAGCTACCAGAGCATCCAAGAATATTAAGGTCAAAATTCTGCCTTATTCTTCGATTATTTTAAAAAAATTGCAAATCTACTAAGAAAATTATGAAAAAAATTTGTAGTTAGGTTATTTTAAGCATGCTTTCATATGATATTTTTATTTTTGAAACATTTGTAACATTTAGTATACTTGCTTAAGAAAACTATTATTCATTCGAAATTTGAATTGTAAAATAAATGCACTAAATGATGTTATTTCCAGCTCAATTTTTTTTATAGGATGAGTATGATATGTAGATAATTTCTATGTAGTCTGAATTTTGATTTGAATATTTTTAATATTTATTACATTTTTTGGCCTAAAAATAGCTGGAAAATAAATTGAAATTGTGAAATAAATAGGAAATTATGAAATTAAATGATGAAATGGACATGTACTAATCTCTAGTGAATAATAACAACGTTGGGTCAGATTGAAATTAATTTGGTATAAAAAGGATCATAATTAAGTAATTTGGGGGTAAAAATTGTAAATACAAATATATAAGCAATAGGTCAAAAACATAAAACCAAGTAATAGCTAAGTTCCCCATATTTCTAGAAGTCTATAGAAATTTTTGAAAAATTATTTGGTGACCCAAACTATTTATTACAAATTTACGTAGTAAAATTACTTAAATTACAAATCAGGACATATTTTTAGTAATAATAAGATAAAATGAACTAAATAGTTGAATAAAAACTATGTATGAGTATACTGATAAGATTAGATGAAAAGAATATTTTTAATATAATCAATAATATTTAAATGACCGAGATATATTATATGTGTATTAGGGTTAGACAATATTTATATTATAACATTATATTGATAAATCAGGTAAAATAAAGTTTAATAATATAAATTACATATAATGCGATAATATTTATATAGATATGTATAACTGTATTAAAAATTTTAACTACCCGTTAAAAATTATCTCTTGAATAAGACTCATAAAATGTGTCGTTTGGTTTATATGAACCCAATGACACTAATTTTATTAAAATCTAATAATCTTAGGTAATATAACCTATAACTCTATAATATTCCAAAATGTACGTATTACGGTAACCTTACAGGAATTAAAACGTGATTTAGTAAATTAAAAGTACGTTTCGATGCAATCGAAATGATATATAATATGTAATAGTATCAATTATATATATTATCAATAATTAACAACTTAACTCAATACATATATAATAATAAAACTATATATTATTGAGATAATATATTTATATATATAACTATTTTAGATCGAACCTTAATGTTTTCGTAATTATTATGAAAACTGAATTTGGGTTTTGTGTGCATATAGGATTTCCAAATGGTTAGACTGTTAACGGCTCGAGTCTACTATAGTGAATATTTGAACAAGTAAGTTAGGGTTATAGCTTTACCGCTTGTTGGGATATTATATTAAAGTATCTGAACACTCAAGAGTATTTTTAGTTATGTTTGTAGTTAGTTGGTTTTACACATGCCGTGTGTGCGTATATGATATTCAGTTGTGACTAGAGTTAAACTCCTTAGTATATTGTTTTGCATGTTCGCATTGTTGTTGTATTGTATGACTTTGTTTAGTCACCCTTAATTACAACTAACAATTATTTGACTAAAATGTAACTAGACATACATAACAGTAATTAGAGGAAATGATTAAGAATGTCAGGCCAAATACTAACTTCCTTTTATGAGGATAGCTGAAATGGTCCTTTCCCCATCTTTAGTTAAACTAAGTGACAGGAAAGGAAGTCATGACAAGGGTAGAGACAATGGTTCAAAGGCGATCACGAGAGGAGAGTATTTTCTATTGCATAAGCTCGAGTTTAGTTCGATTTGAGTTGCGATAAAACTCTTCAATCCAGATTGAAGCGGATGTAATTTCCCTAACCTCACAATAGACCTAATAACATTATGTGATGTTTCATTAACATTATGCAATGTTTCATTTGATTGATTGTATTGTATTTCATCATAATTAATAACCTTGGTTGTGATTATTTGGTACTCTTCCGACTCCGTCCTACTTACTAAATTAGCTGTAGTCACATCCTCATAGATTCTTTTGTAGGTATTAAGTGAAGGTTAGGATGTTTCGATACCAATACCACTACCACCAGATTAGTGTGCTGTTGATCGGGAAAGTGAGGAACAAAGAATCAATTAAATCTAGGCTTTTGAATTATCTTTTGAGTTTCAAGGAAACTAACTAGAAATTCCTTAAGATACCCACTAGTTTCCTAATTTATTGTAAATAGTCTGCAAAACCTATGGCTCATTAATAAACTTTTATTGTAAATTATAATTTTAGATATATTATGTCAATATTGTTATGTTATGAGACAAGATTACTCATAGGTATCAGAATAAACATTTCAAGCTGATTGAGTTGTATATACTTTATGTGGATTGTATCTATCATAGTAGCTATAAGCTTAGCTTCTATCTTAAGTTAGTTTACACGGCAGGACTGTTATAACTCCTCTAATTTGGAGCGTGACAAAATATGAAAGCATAGGTTGAATCTTATGTTTGCAACTATATTCTTTGTCAATAAGTGAAGCATGCTACTAGGTCACCTGTTGGCTTATTATCTCCCTTACCTACTCCACTACAAATATGGGAAGACATTAGTTTAGATTTTATTACTTACCTTCCTAAGTCTCAAGGCTAGATGGTTATTTTTGTTGTGGTAAATAGACTTTCTAAATATTGTCCTTTGGACCCTTTGGAGACTCATTTCGCAACCATAAAGGTTGCCAAATTGTTTGTTAATATGGTGTTCAAGTTGTATGGATACCCTCATTATCTCAGATGGAGATCTTATTATTATGACTAGATTCTAAAGTGAATTGTTTCAACTAAGTGTTATTAAGTTGTCAATGAGTAACTCATATCATCCATAAATCAATGGACAAACTAAAGTCCTCAATAGAGTCATTTAGTAGTATTTGAGGTGCTATGTTATGGGCTGTCCATCTATATGGGTAAAGTATTTACCTTAGGCTGAGTTTGCCTATAATACCTCATATCATGAAGGGGTACACTCTACTCCTTTTGAGATAGTCCATGGTAAGCTTATTCCTTCCTATATAAAAGGTACCTCTAAGGTAGATGTAATGGATGTGAAGTTAAAGAGTAGAAATAAAGTTCTAAAAGAGTTAAGGGAACATTTGCTTCAGGCCCAAAATAAGATGAAGTTGTGTGCAAACAAACATCATTTAGATGTTTCTTTTCAAGAGGGTGACTTGTTTTTATGCATTTACAACCTTACAAGCAACTATTTGTTGATAAGGCTCTCACACATAGGCTATCCAAAAGGCTTGGACCTTCTCGAATCATTAAAAGGATAGGAGCTATAGCATATAAATTGGAATTACTAGAAGGTATCAAACTATATGATGTCTTTCATGTATCACAACTAAAGAAAGCTTCTAATTCTAATATTCTACTACTATAGTTGCCTATAGATGTAGTTGATAATCATCTCATTCTGTTACCCCTTGTTATTCTTAATACTAGGGTTATTAGAAAGAATAATAAGGATGTTTTATAGGTTTTGGTTTGATAGCAAGGTCTATTACCCAAGGACATGACATAGGAAGACCTAGTTTTTATTAGAGATACTTATCCTATGTTTGACCTTGAGGACAAAGTCAATTTTCAATAGGGAGGAGACATTTATTACGAATCTCAACACTAAAGCTAAAAGAAATACAAAGACATTAAAAATGCAAAGGGATTACATCATGTACAAATAGTAAAATATAGACTCAAGAGTAGCATAGATTGTATTGCACAGTTAATGAATGTAATGACTTAGATTATACTTAACAGATAATTAATGTAACAACTAAATAGTGGGTAATATATTAGATAATTAGATTAGGTTCAAACAGACAAACACAATTAAAAGAATTACTATCCTTTGTGAAATAACTCTTAGTGTAACTAAAATACATCATCAAGTATAAATAATTAAGAGAAAGAAAAAGAAAAGGACTTTCAAACCTTAAAGTTGTGCTTTTGTGTAGATTTAGAGCTCTAATCTTACTTAAAAAGGCTATCTTCAACATTACCTCACAAAATAATCAAGATCCATAAGAAACAAGTTAGTATCATCATCATATCAATAACAATTTGGTACTAGTTAAGCAAAGGAAGTGAGAGTTTAGGGTTAGACCTAGCTATTGTGGCTAAAAGAGAAAGAGAGAGAAGATAGTGGCTTTTATATTCTCATCAAGAACCATCCATTCAAACCCTTATCAAATATTTTAATGTGTTAGTGGGCCAAGCTTCTTTATAAGAGAACTCATAAGCAATGATGCAAAATGTCCTAGAAAGAATGTAGAATACTTTGCCTAAAATACATAACTTTAGGTACATTATCATGTAAAAATTTTCAACTTATGCTAACAATACTTGTTAAAAAAATTAATAGAAAAAACTACAAAATTAGTTCTCTACTTTTTTATTATTTTTTTCTATTTAAGTCATTTACCTTTTAATATTATTGTTCATGTCATTTACATGTTATTACTATTCCGTTTGATTTTATTTTTTTAACTTTTTTGCTTGTATCTTCTACTTTTTTTTTCATTTTATTTTATTTTGCTAATTATCATAATACAATTTTAAGGGAAGGAGTTCAATCTAAATTATCCCTAGTATTTATACGATTAGATAATAATGGCTTTGGCAAATCTTCTACCTTTTTATAATGACTTGAAAAAAGGTTATTCTATTGCATGTATATATAGTTAGTACACTATAAAAAATAAAAAAAAACATTAATATAGCAAGTTTTAGCTATAATGATAAACAAGTTCACATCGTAAAATTTTAACGAGGATATATTTAACCAACATAAGAAGAGAATTGTTAAATTATTTTAAAAAGATGGAGAGCTTCAATAAAATAATTAAAAGTTGAATGACTTAAAATGAATTAAAAATAGAAAAAATTGAATAATCATTTTTGTACTCTATCAAAAAAACTATGAGATGAAAAGTTTGGTTTTCTACCAATAATTGAGAAGAATGAAAGTTGTAGCGCCCATAAATTTTTTTGAAAATCTTTAATGCAATGATTCCAAACATAACTTCAAGGATAACTATAAATTTATCCCTTAAAGGTATTAATTAAGCATGAATAGACTTTTAATTTTTCTTTTCTTCTTTTTTAACCAGAGATCAATAATTTTATTCATTAATAATAGAATAAACCAAATCTATAAGCTCACATTTTTCGGTTTAAAAATAAGTGATGAGAACCCTTCACCAACTAAAGTTCTCTCACAAGAATAAACAATCGATACTCAAAAATTGATTGAAATACCCGCAGCAAATAGGATATAAAAGTAACGAAAAGAAAAAAGGAGGGAAAAATATGGTGACTAAAGCAATCCAACATTTTATGAAAGTGAAGATGGAGGAAAAAGGAACAATGGAGGAAGCCCTATTCTTGAGAGTTGACATTATTGATGTACTTTTTGTGGACTTCTCATTCAAAAACAGTTCGTCTTAATCTAGATCTAGAACTCCCCTCAACGGTTTGTATAGCCATAAATCCTATTTTGTATTTATTGAGATCTGTTGACTTTGTATACCATTCCGTTGTAAATAAATGATCTTATTATAGATTCATTTTGGTCTTGAAATTATATAATAATGGAAACAACAACCCTAATCACCATCTCTATATCTGGGTTACTTGTAAGTTTTATTGGGTATGCCTTATATACTGCTTTTGGGCAACTCTCTCAACAATTAAGAGATCCATTCGAGGAACACAAGGATTAGTTGAAGCAACAAGCCTCCCAATATTGGGAGGCAATATTAGCTTGGTTACTATTTGTTCTTATAGCTATCCGCTGGTTTATCCCCTATAATATCGTCATTACAGTAAAGTTTAACCACTAAGTTCGGGATGGATTGGTGTGGTTCCTCTACACCTAGGACATCATAATATCAAACCATGAACTAAGAAAGGTACGAGAGAAAAGCATATCTACTAGTGATTGTGAGGCCCCAATTCTTGCTAGAAGGGACACCAAAGGTCTCTACCCTTCCATCCCTTCGATTGATAGGTCATATAGGAACAAGGTTCAAGTCTACCGGTCTGTTAGGATGCCTCAGTTGTATACATCACAGCACTTCCACTTGATACCTATTGTAATGATAAATGGCTCGTCTCGTTGTAACCTTTTCTTGAATTTTCAAAACTTCTGTCACTCCATCCCCGTAGGGGCAAAGAACCTATTACTATCTCGGCTATGCTACCGGAGGCTCTGAGGAAGTTGGAATAGGAGAGTACTCATCTTGGGGTAGGCTTACTACTTAGATGCTTTTAGCAGTTATCCACTTTGCACTTAGCTTCCCAGCGTTTATCATGGGTATGATAACTGGTACACCAGAGATGCATCCTTCCTGGTCCTCTCGTACTAGGGAAAGGCCCTCTCAATGCTCTAACGCCCATACCAGATATGGACCGAACTGTCTCACAACATTCGAAACCCAGCTCACGTACCGCTTTAATGGGTGAATAGCCCAACCCTTGGAACATACTACAGCCCTAGGTGGCGAAGAGCCGATATCGAGGTGCCAAACCTTCCAGTCGATGTGAGCTCTTGGGGAAGATCAACCTGTTATCCCATCTTTTCCTAAACATTAAGAAATATGTTTAAAATAATTATTATTTGAAATTTTATAAGTTATTGGAAAAATGACATATATAATTTTTATCTATCTATAATATTATAATATTATAGATATATCCCCCCTTTTTCTGAATAAATAGAATACAATTAGGTATACTATTTTCTTACTTTATCAACATCTTTTTAATGATTATAAATGAATTTCTTTATTATCTTCGTAGTGACATCTACTTTAAAAACGATCTTTTGAAAGTAGATAATATGTGAAAGATATATTATTAAGTACTATAGGTCTTTTTTGAACGGCCCCATAAGATGTTAACCGAAAATGAGAAGAGTGATTATGGAGAAAAAGGAAGATGGATTCGTATTCACATATATGATAATTATATGGGGACAAGAATAATTGTGGATTACCTTTTGATAAAATGGAAATAGGTTTATTTGGAGTAATAAGACAATTCCAATAGTAATAGAGAAAGAAAAGTAATAAATGCAAAGAAGAGGCATCTTGCACCCAGTAGGGAAGGCTTTGAACCAAGATTTCCAGATGGGTGGCATAAGGTATTAAGACATTTGATACATAATCTAAATGGGAAAATCTGTCCTCTAAAAAAGGAAATAGGGAATTAAGTGATCATAGATTATGAGACTTTGCTATTTCTTTCTTTTCGAAGTGTAAGTAAGATACCAATAATAAGGAAAATAGAACTTCCACAATAACTACAAATACCTCTGGTAGAATTTTCGAATAAAAATTCTTATTGATATTAGAATCAATAAGATCTTTATAAGGTTCTTCCTTCGAATGAAATCTAATAGGATCCAGAGAAACCATGTCTTCATCCATAGGATCTTAAGTACCTGAATTAATCGAAAGTTTGATTCGATTCAATCTGAACTACTCATTTTCAAATGATATCCACATCGTTCACAAATATTCATTTTTGAATAAAAAATTTCTTATAATTTAATCCATAACATTTTTTGCATTGAACCCACAAATGCTTAGATTTTTTAGTTAAATCAAAATCAGTAGAATTCTCTTATCGTAAAATCAATAGCATTCCTGCTAGTTCTTATACTGGAGCTCCCCCTTCCATTATTATTTTCACTTTCACTAGAAATGTAACTATAAATGTAACGGTCACTGGAATTGTCACTACCACTTAAAATGGAACTCTCAATAGAGATTTGAGAACGAAAATAAGAAGCAATGCAAGTATTAATGTAATTATTCCAACTGTATTTAGTCTTATATAGGGTAAGGGACCTACTTAATTGAATTTGAATTCAAAGGAAAAAAAGTGTAAAGTTTAAATAACTTACTCAAAACACCCTTTAAAGGATTACATGGTGTGATTGGATCAAATAAGCCCTTATGGAATAAATATTCAACTACTTGTGAACCTTCCAGTACTGTCTTATTCAATGTTTGTTCAATTACTCTTTTCTCGGCAAATGCAATGTATGCATTAGGTTCGGATATAATGATATCACCCAACATCCCAAAACTAGCCATCACCCCACCAGTAGTAAGAGATGTAAGGATTGATACATAGAATAACTTTTTATTTGCTTGATAATCATATAAAGCAGTACAAATTTTCGCCATTTGCATCAAGCTCAAACTTCCTTCTTGCATACATGCTCCTTTAGAAGCACATACTATAATAAGAGATAAAAATTTATTGGTAGCATACTCAATCAAAGGCGTGATTTTCTCGCCTATTATGGATCTCGTACTAGCCCCCATAAAATGAAAATCCATAACGCCAATAGCTATAGAAATAGCATTTAGGCAACCAGTGCCTGTTTGACCAACCTTGGTTAATCCTGTCCCTATAATTCCCTATAGGCATCTTATATAGATCAGATATCCAATTAGATATTCGTAGAACAATTTAGATTCTGGGGTTTTCATATACTTTGAATTGCTGTTATAATTGAAATTGGTAAGGATCTTTTTTGTATTGAAAAGAATCAATACTGATTAGTTATTATCAATTTGGATCTTCTTCTTATATTTTCCTACACATATTGATAGATAAAGCTTCTATTTATTTGCTAAATAAATAAATAGATCAAAAGAATCATAATGAGACTTAACAAAAAAATACTAGGAAAAGCCCATATGTGGTGAAGATTAATGAAATCTCTCATTCTATTCTATTAATTAAAAGTAAGAAATTACGCATATTTTGACCAATTCAAGGTGAAAAATGGGGTTGCTCCCTTGGCAAAACTAGGATAAAGTTAAGCCAAAAGATCTCGATTCCTACCTATCCTACCTCCTCTATATTCTTGACAGCCCATTCGCAGACCTGATTTACTGATCCGTTTTAAATTTTCAATAAAACCTTCTCGTAAAAGGATTTTAACAATGTTTTAAATGATGTTAGTTGATGCTATTCAAACCATCCCTTTTCTACTCATATCAGCTTTTCATATAGACGTTATTATGTCAGAAATAGTGTTCGTACGTATGATAAACTAAAATTCTTTTTTCCTCCCATTTTTGATATAAGAACGTGCTATTTTTTTTTTTTAGGGTTCTATGTTAAAATATATAAGGTATATGCGTGAGATACAATCTAATCCATTAATTAATCTATTTCATTCAAATTCCTATGTATAATATAACTAACATAATTATATTACGTATTAGCTTATAATACCTCAGGTTTATGTCATTAAAAAAATGCTGACATGAATAGAAAAGGAACAGTCCGAATAGTATCAACTAACATCACTGAAAACATTATTGAAATCCTTTTACGAGAAGGTTTTATTGAAAATGTCAGGAAACATCAGGAAAACAACAAATATTTTTTAGTTTTAACCTTACGACATAGAATGAATAGGAAAGGAATATATAGAACTATTTAAAATTTAAAACGGATCAGTAAACTAGGTCTATGAATCTATTGATAGTTATAATAGATTTTTTTTTTCGTTGTGAATAACTGATTTTTTTTTCAATCTCTTCAACCTTGGTTCCATAGGAGCAAGTTAGAAAGATTGAGAAATCAAACCATCTGATTTGATTCGTTCTCAATAGCCATGAGATGATCATCGTAGTCTTTGAAGGATGAGAACCAACTATGTAGCATTTACACCGAGAATTCAAGTATTGTATACATCATTAGTCCGATCCTTTGTAAGAATTACCCATAATAACCATCTTGCAAAATGGATTTGTTTATCATAAAGAGATTCGTTGTTCTTGACCCTACTTTACCTTAATTGTTATTTTAACAAGTAAAAGTTCTGTTTTGGTTTGAGTGGGGATAGCATTGCTCTTTTGCATGTCCATAGAGTTAAATATTAGCAAACGATATATATCTAGGTGCGTGATGTATTGCTATTCAAAATCAAGATATTGGAATTAGACTTGTCAATTGATTCATAACCTTTTGAACACAACAAATACCTATTCGAATGCCCTTTACTTATAAGAGTACATCTTAGATTTGTCGATTATGTTATGGTAGGAGTCCTACTCATGGCGACCTGGTTGAATTAGGAGAAGCTATAAGTATTATTATGGGTCAATCTATTGGAGAATTAGGGACTCAACTAACATTAAGAACTTTTCATACCGGCGAAGTATTCATTAGTGGTACTATAGAACATGTACTTGATCTTTTACTTTTGTTACTGTGTATTTACATATTTATTTCAAATACAGTTTACTAAGTTAGTTAGGTAGCCTTGCTAAACTAATCTAACATCATGGCCTTCTAAATCCAATAAGCTTTTCACATCTGATGATATATGGACTCAAATTTCCTCTAAGGATTCCTTTTAGATTGGAAATTTAGTTGTGAACCCCTTATTTGCTTCTAAATTTTCCTTGATTCCTTTTGAATATTTAAAGCTTTAAAAATATTAAATGATATCACAATAATATCAAGGCATCACAACTACTAATGGTTTTGAAGAGCAATGACCAATGATAGTAAAAGGCAAATGTTATAGTTAGCCATCATAAAAACTAAAGAAAGAAAATAGGAAAAATACTTTTTTTAAAATAAGCCAACCATTTTTTCTTTTTTCTTTTTCCTTTTTATTAGTATTTCTTTAATTATCAACTACCAATATTGAAAACTGGTTGTTATCATTATCTTCCACTAACATAACTTGTAAAGACTCATATTTTGTATATTTAGAACTTCAATAGCTATAATTGGTTGATTTTGAATCTTACATACTTCTTTTATATTCTAAGTTAGGACATGGAGAGGAGCCATCTTAAGGGGCTCAAAGGACTTATTATTTGTGCTTAATAATCTAGCTTGCAGTACATTTAGTTTAGTTTAGTTAGGTGAACAGAATAAAGGAAGGAATTGAATTGCAATTATGTAGGAATGAAAGAGATGTGTAATAATTAGTGAATATATATTACAATGTTTTGTTGGATGTAATTTAATTTATATTAAGTTGTTTACTTCGCATTATAAAACGGGGAATAAAATATGAATTAAAAGGAAATACTAATATTGCCCTCATATGAAATAGAACAATGAAATTAAAAAAATTGTCACAATCCTCTTTTCGTTGTTACTATGGAGGCATCGAACCCTGACTACAACCTCAAAGGATAACACCTAAGAGAGATGTAAACAAGAAGAAATCAGGGAGACCATAACCTTAAAATCTTTACAACAAGGTGTTTCGCCCATAAATTAGGTAGAAAGTTTGAACCTTTTCTACTCTTTCTCTTTTCAGTCTATCTCTACACATATGGAAAATAGCAAATTGCATGATTGTGAGAGAATCTTTTCTTTCTGCTGTAAGTTAGCAATCTATTGTGAATCAGTCGTGATTTTGTGTCATGACATTACTGTTAGTTTGTCTCAATTTTTTTTTTTTAAAAAAAAGAAGACACCAATCTTGATTTGGTTTAGAAATGTGTTTTGCTGTTCATATCTATAATTTCTCTCCTTGTCTTCCTAGGAAGAAATACTAGAAGCGGTTAGGTTCAGCGATGTGTTTTCTTTGAATGTGTATTACATACATGTAGAAAGTGATATGAGAGATTGATTCGTGATAACATTCGAACATTGGTTGGTCAATTTGATTGTTCTATGAGATAGAAAGCTGTTTCCAGTATTATTCTTTAATCTTCTAACCTAGAATGGAGGTGCTGCATAACATTCCTTTTTATTTTGGAAAAATCTCTTTTTTTGTTACTATTTCTTACCGTTTTTCCAATTTTGACTTGCCAAGTCATCATGAATTAAAATTGCTACATTGCTAACTTGCTTTCTAAATTGTGCATGCTTCTTGTCCCTACTTAATTTATTTCTACTTCATCCTTTGGATTGAGGATATTACATGTCTTACCATGAATTTAAAAAAAAATATGTATACACTTTGTGGAAAATATTGGAAGGTAAAAGGTAAATTTTTATTTCATTCATAAATTCAAAGCATAGCTCTCCCTTTTTGAAATCATGACAAACTTTACTAAGACAATAGTTTTTGCTTCTTCTCTATTCTTTTTTATTCCTTTATTTCTTCTTTTTCCTTTTTGGGTAGTTATGAATGAAGTGATATAAGAAGCAAAATAGCTGCGACATATCCTTTCCATTCTGTGTAATTCTCAAATTGGTTAAAAATGGAATATTCTAAAAGGATTTGCACATTTTTGCAATGAGAAAAATTTGTATTTAAATAGATAAGTCTCATAAAATTTCATATTATTTCATAATCCTTTGTAGGAATACATAATAATGATGCAACTAACTTCAATAATCTTGTATCAAACTACAAGTATCATTGTTGCAACTTTAGAAGTAAAGAATAAATGCTTAGACGTTAATTTCAAGTAAAACATCAACAAGTTCCACATATGTGCATATTTGATCCTCTTTTGCTTTAACGAAAAATTAACAATGCTCCTTCAAATTAAAATAATGAGCCTATGGAATGCTTTATTGTTTCTCTCAACATAAATCAAAGTAAGGATCTGATTTTGCACCAAAAAAGGATAGACCCTATGCATTTCAACATCATAAGCTTTAGAATTTTGAAGTGATTGAGAGATAGTATGAAATCATCAAAGCTATGGTTGTCTTTTACTATGGAGTTACTAGAAAATGAAAAAGAACAAAAAAAAAAAAAGAGGATAAAAAGACATTCACACAAATTAATGTAGTTGTACAACAAAATGCAAGATGAAGTCGAATGACAGTAATGTAGAAAGTAGCTATACGGTAAAATGCAATACACAACAACAAAGCAAAGGGCATAATTGACTCACTTTAGCTTGAAAATCAAACTAAAAACCTTAGGTCAAACAAACAGTTTAACTTCATTTTACACAAGAACAATGTAGGCAAAGAGATTTTCATACATTGTAGAATGTGGTGAGACTTCCCTTTCTTTGCTAAATCAAGAGGGAAGGGGGGCTCAGATGGTTGCAAAGAATGATGCAGTAAGAGAGGGAGCGAGAGCAAATGGTTAGGGTTTTGTCAAAGTATACGATAGAAAGAGGTCAGACTTCAATCACAAATGTAATTTTTTTTTTTTTATCCAAAGGTATTTGGGTGATATTTCGAAAAGATTTTAGAGCAATATTGGAAAGAAAAGGATAAAGAGTTGCTAAAGTGAGATTCTATGATCGAATTCAAGAATATGTATGCGGCTTTTTACTATAATAAGTTGTCTGTGGAATCCTAATTCAGTGTTGCAAAAATAAACTGAATGCTGTAACAAGGGCTTTATAAGGAATAAGGAAGGAATAGAATAATCATTCTCTTCAAGTAAACATGTGGTTAGTGTGTTAGTGTTTCAAGTAGAGTAGTTGGTAACTAGTGTGTTTTGGTAAGTCACATTAAGATCATGTGAGTAGTTAGTTAAAGTCGATAACTCTATCACAGTTAGTTAACAAAAGCGATCATCCCACACTCTTAAGATTTCTACAACAATATTTGGCAATTGTAAACCTACATGTTTAACAAATATTAAAAAAGAAATTGGTTTTAATTTGATTATCCCATTAATTTTTTTTTCCAATGAAACTTTAGGAAATCTAACTTATACACAATATGAGTAGGTTTTGAGAATGAAACTATGCATCATCAACTTTGAAGACATATCAGAGCTTGTGGAAAACAGTATTCTTGAATGATTTATTCTTAAGGGATTCATTGTGGAGGGAGTTTTCCTTTTTTCTATGTTTGGAAAAACAAGAGATGATGAAGGGATGGAAGATTTTTATGCAAACTCTTCATAGGCCATATAAAAAATTGATGCCTCTATTTTAAAGTACAAGGGGAAGCACATGTGATAATCAATTCGTTTTCTGTGTGCTTAAAATAGAGAGTTTGATTTATTTTCAATTTGCTTTTATTAAGGATACAATTCATCCTCTCAAGTTCATTTTAACATATGTTTAGGAGGTAGTCATCACTATTCGGTTCCTCGTCTAAAATGAATTGATGGCATTGTAATTTTCATTGCACAACTATCATAATAAGAGGTTGTCTTGGTTTGATTAAAAAATCTATAACTGTTCCCCTATCAAAATATGAGATTCGCATTAGAGTCTCATTTGCAAATCTAAGATGTTTTTAGTAACTTTTGTTTTTCATTTTATTCATCATTTGTATGAAACTTTTCCTAGCTGGAGTCATATGTTTATTTAGTATTGGGCTTTCTTTTTAGTTTTTATATCATCCGTATTTGTATGAGATATGTATCCATTTTCTTGGATTATATCTTTAGGTTTCTATTTCTTCTAGTTTATTTTATCATTTCTATATGATATATACTTGTATTATGATGTTATTTAATACATCAAATCGATATTGTTTCTCACAACCAAAAAGAAAAGTGGGAAATACAAACAAATCCCTAAACTTTGATGAGGTAAAGATATACTAACTAAAGTTTCAAATATTATAAATAACTTTCTAAACTTTGATTTAGTGTAAATTAATCTCTTAATCTTTCAATTGTTGCTAATAATTCCATATCCTTTGACCTTTGTGTAAAATATTTTCTCAAACTTATTAAAATGTACTTTAATATCCTTTAAACTTTCATCTCAATGCATTTTTTTAACTAAAAAGAATGTCATTTGTTTTATTAATTTATCAAATTTTAGATGAGTTATTAATATTTGATATTTTATTAGGCATACCTGTACAAAGCTTAAATTTAAGGGAGTTATTTGTAATTTCCTAAAATATTGCATATCCCATGGAAATCACAAAGCAACCTTAATAATTATTAGAGGTGGGCAAAAAAAAAAAAAGACTAAACAAAAACCAAACCAAGAATATGGTTTTTATTACAATTTTGTTTAGGAAATTTTCAAACCATACTAAATCGTTAATCTATAGTTTGGTTCGAAAGGACAAGTTAAATCAATCTGTGTTATTGAACCAAACCATTTTGTTCAAAAACATTGTAATATTCTACTTTTAACTAAGGAATTTTTTCTTTGTTGTTATATAGTATTTAAAAGAATTTTTGGTTAACATTTACTAAAATACATATTTATTGAATTTTTATTACCATAATTATAAATTACATACATAGGTTGATTTAAATTTTATATTATATGTTACTTTTATAAATAAAATTAGCTACTATTAGATATTCGAAATATCTTCATTGGACGAATATTGACTTTGTTAATCTCCAATACAATAATACTACTTATTGTTATTAAATGAATTAAACAATACTCATACGAGATTACATACTATGTGAATACACTTTCCCACATTATAAAATATGGTTTAATTCGTAAATCAAACTAAACTAAATTGAAATTTTATGGTTTAAGAAAATTGCTTGTCTAAACCATACGGATTGGTTCAAACTTATAAAAAATCAAACTGTAATTTTATGATTTGGTTTGATTTAAAGGAAAAATTGAATCAAACCAAATCGTATCCACTCTTAGTAATTATAATGCACTAATGAAGAGGAGGAACTTCTACGGTCTCATCCATTATTTTAACGGAATCGGTTTGATCATTTATCTCGTTATTCATTTAATATCTATTAGATCTAAATGGTTAACACTATAATCAGTTTAATGGTTAAGATTTAATGAATATTAAATTAATGGCATGATAAAAAGGTAGTATTAGTCCAGTAAAAATAATAGATGAGATTGTAGAAAAATACATGAAGAGATAGTCTATTAACTTAGTAATGATTGGACAATTAACTTGGTACATGAAATATTATGACTCAATTAGTGTTGAAGCAAAAGAAAGGTAGCTTTTAAGAAAGTGAGAGAGGAAAAAAATAAAAAAGAAGATGAGGAAGTATAGAGAGTGAAGAGGCCAAAAAGGGATCTTGAAATCATCAAAGTAAAAGTGAATACAAAATAATGGGCTAGTTAAATAATACACATGTTGGGTATAAATTTTTCCAAAATTGCATTTCTTTAGTATTGAGGTCTTTCCACCTAATAGAAATTAGTTGACTAAAATCGAGGAAGAATACTTCTTTATTTTTTATTTTTTTAAAATGAGTCTCACCACCAAAGGTTGGAAAATAAAAATGTTAAAGTTAATTAGATTGATTAACATTAACAATAAGAAATGGTTTTTAAAAAAATTAGATAAATACTAAATTTAGAGACTTAGATTTTAAAGTCATAAAAGTTTCTAAATAAAATTATTGTTTTGTAAAAGATGCTTTATTATTATTATTATTATTATTTGATTCAACAAATAAAGGGGAAAATATTTTTTTTTTATTAGCTAACATTACTCACAAAGGTTGCTTATATATTTTAAGGGGATTTTACAGCACAGTTACTCAAAACCGACTATCTAAGATAGTCTCTTTGAGTTACAATAAATTAGATAGTCCCATATTGTCACCTTTTACTAGAAGGTTTATTCATAGTAAATTAGATAGTCCTAATAAATTAGTTATAAGAAATCACATCCTTTTACTATAAGGCTTATTCATAGCAAAAATGAACATGACGATAGTAAAAATAAACCTATTAACGGTTTTTTACAAGGCTGTCGCTAGTTAATTATATTTTGCTATTGAAATTCAACATTTAATAGGCCCTATTTAACGTAGACGGAAGTCAATTATTGTAGCTCAAAAATGACTATCATATTGTCACTTTTAAATGACTACACTATAGAATTTCCTTGGTATTTCATAAGGAATTAAGCTTTCTATAGTTCTCCATAAAACAATAAAGGAATAAAAGGCATTTTTGGTACTTAATGTTTGATGTTTTCCTATTTGAATTTTAAACCTTTTTTCTTTTAATTTAAGTTTTTAACACTTGCAAAATTTACAAACAAAAATATTTAATAAACCATTTGTCTTTTACATCTATAAGTGCCACCCAAGCCACCTATAGTGTAGTGCCATGTCATTCTTCTAGAAAATTAAATTAAATAAATAATATAATTATTATGGATAAGTGAAAGAAAATAACAAAAAAATTAAAAATAGAAAAAATAAAAGCAGCATAAAAATTAACCACTTACTAATAGGTTGCATGACCCTTACAAGTGGGTTCTAACCTTCCGGCGACTTAAATGACCATTTTCTAATAGGTGGATTATGGCCTACTAAAAAGGTAAGTCATTAGATCCAATCATAGTGGTGGATGACTATCCTTCACTTCTATTTAGAAAAGAAAAAAAAGGAGTATAACCTGATTGAGTTTTCCTCTTTTTTTATTTTATTTATTTATTTTTTCTAATAATGGTGGTGATTCGAATGACCCACTTATTTAATGGGTTGAGACCACTTGTTAGAAAGTGATCGTTTTGGCTACTCCTAGCTTTAAGGTAGTTAAGACCCTTTTCTTAAAAAAAAAAAGCTAAAATTTTTTTTCTTTAATTTTGTTCGTTTTATTTCTTTTTTATTTTATTATATTATTTATATGATATAAACGTATATATTAACGAAATTGTGCCAATATGTTATACACTGACTGAAAAACCTATAACATTAAAAAAATGAACTCGCTTGCAAATGTTGATGACTTAATTAGAAAATTAGAAGGATAATTATGAGCAAAGGGTGAAAAGAATCCATAATGAAACATAAAACCTTAAGCTCCTAATTAATGGGTGGAGACTTGGAATTTGACCATACACTTTGTTAAAGATTGAGACTACTCATAGGTAATGGCTTAGTTAAAGGAACCCATTAGAGTCATAGCATGAGCAAGTTTTCATATGGTAATCATCATTACTTATGGACTTGAATATGGATGAGGTCGGGACAAAAAAGAGTAAGGAATTAAATAGAACAATAACAAAACATTGAAGACTAAAAATATATTTATCCTAATAAAAAAAAAACTTATTATGGTAGCTCTTCTTGTCTTCCATATTTATTCTCTTAAAATTTAATATTTCAATAATTTTTTCATACAAATATACTGTTTTTTTAGTTTAGGATGAAACTTTATTTCCATAATCTTAACTTTCAAAAGAAAAAAGATCATAGGTTTCATAATTTTTGTTATCATCAACAATAAAAACACCATTATTGGTAAATGTTACATTTTCTCAATTAACTCAATTAATCATAAATATGATAAATTATATAATTATGATAAATTTTATAATTTTATCTACTTTCCTACTTAATCCCTTACCTTATTGCGCTAAGTGCTCTTCACCAGCTAGCTAATAAGATAAAGACAAAATAATAATAATAATAATAATAATAATAATAAAACTGTATATATATATATATGTATGTATATATTTCTAAAGTTCCTTTCTTCATTAAGAAAAATCTATCTTTTAATTAATCTTAATGAAAAATGTTGAAAATTTGTAATAAGTACCATGGATGGATCTTTCAACGTATGTTTGGTGAGGGGTGTAGTTGTGATTGAAGTCAATTATTAGAACTTATTTTTAAAGAAAAAGAAAAATAAATATTATATTTATATTTTAGAGACCAAAATGTATTGTAATGGTAGATACAAATAAGTGGTTAAATATTTATTGTTGCAAACTCGGTCCAATTCCATTAGAGCCATTTATTTTTTCAAGTTGCATTAATTGTATGTCATTCAATATATGCCTTTTATTCTCTTTATTTTTTTGTTCATAATAAATAATAAAATTAAATTTCTTAATAAAAAGATAATGGTTAATTAAATATATTCACATTAGATGTTATTTAATTTTTTAAATTATACAACAAATAATAATTATATAGTCAATATTATAAGTATTTGTCTTACTACACAAAACATTATGGGTATAATTAAAAACTGATTGTCCAATTACTTGTATTGAAAAGAAATATTTTTTCATAGGATCACTAATTAAACAATCTTGCAATGTTATTATTTAAAAAATTATACAATACTAAATTTTCATGTAATGCATCAGAATACAGGATGACACAACTTATTACGTATCCCTATCATCTAATGACTAACTAGGCATCTTAAATTCCAACTCTTCTAATGTCGCCTCATTAATATCACATGTTTGCCAACAAATAAGTATGAAACTTCATAATGCATAAATTCTTAACAACCTATTACATTGAATCTAGTAGTGATAAAAAGGATCAAATCTGTAGTCTATGGTTTATTAAACCAAAGTAGTAATGTAACATGACATTATTATAGCCACCAGGAAACAAATATTTCATAGGGAGTTTGTAATTTCTCTAATGAATAACTGAATTAAAACATAAAAGTTCATTGTTCACTCTAACGAGCGAGAGTCTTAGGTGACTCCCTAGTAGAACATATTGAATAACCAATGTGGAAAACAAGTCTATTTCTCAAATTAAAAGAATAGATAATAAAACTCAGACTAATCCGCTTCCTTCATCAAAGTAATAATTGTAACATCTTGCTTAATTATCATAACCATAATCGCAATCTCCATAGAAGTAGTTTTCTTATTCCTCATACCTTGTGCCTAAAACTAAAAACAAAAAGTCCTTGAAGGGTGAGCAATGCTCAATACAGGATACACATACACATGTGTGTGGAAAGTAAGAATACATTAAAATGCGATTCAAACAATGAAATGCAACAGCCACAAGTTGTTATCTTTTGTTTATTCTAGCAACCAACATAGTTTTGACATCCCAAAACTTAAAGTAATTCATGATTTCGAATAAACATTATATAGACACTATATTGGTATCGGTGTTGGGTCCCCTCAATGCCCTAAAAACTAAGAATCTTCCTTAATTTATTCAAATCATTTTAAAGTGAGACTCTACTTAGGATGGTGTCTCACTAAGATCACTAGGATGCCACACCAAGGGCATTAGTCCTCCTGATCCCTTAGACCAGCCACGCACATGTAGCATACAATTAGTTATGGCCAAGTATTTATCGAGTCCAATTGTATTTGCTACACTAACAAGCCTAAGCAACAAGCAATATCCTATACCTAAATCTCTTACTACTATGGAATTTGCATACACCAAACTCTCAATACCTAATCGCAAATACAACTATTAACTTAGAAATTCTCATCAGTATATTGTACCTTGACTCTTAGATTTACTTCGAAATATTAAACGATATACTCTCTTTGACACCCCACATTCTCAATCTCCAACACATACACTTGTCAACGGTTACACACTCATACACTTGATACAGTCTCATGGTACATACCTATATAGCAGGCATATGGCGTGTGTTATCCAAATACTTACATATACATGGTATACCCAAGCACAATACATGGTGTATGTAATCCAATTTACGCATACATATGCCTTGTAAACCAACATGTACACATAGCCTTCACCCACACATACACAACATGTTTCACCTATACATGTCGTGTATGCCCTTACTTGCATACACCATGTAATTCATTAAACATATATACATGGTGTATATTACACCATAAACATATCTATAACCATCCATCTCAACTTCCATTAGCTAATTTCTCATCTACTATTCTACACCCTTACACTTATGCACCACTAATCTCATCTTCAATTTCACCCTTTTAGTATTTCAAATACTCAATGATGACTTCCCCATTTCCATAGCAAATACTTCCATAATCATCAATTCTCAATCATTAAAAAATAATTAACTTGACTGAAAATAAGGAGATTAGGTTAAAACCTACCTTTAAATCAACAAGGAATACAACTACGAAGAAATTCTATAATAAAATATGCCTTTGGAAATAAAAACTAATACATTCGTACAAAGCCTTAAGGATAAAATGAAATTTACTCCTATTATGGATAAAACATCTCTTGAGTTCACTAAAACAAGACTTATCTTTGACTCTTCTTTGTCAATCTTGCAGGAGTGGTTATGGTTTTTATTCTTGATAGATTTTATGCATGAACCCCATTTCAAAAGCCATACATGTGAGATGGATGTGAAGGAGAGAGTGCGTGCAATTGTTCTTTTATTTTTCTTATAAAATAGGGTTTAAGAACTTTTGTAAGGACCATTTTACACTTGGCTCAATATTTCAAATAAAACCTTTATTTATTTATTTGATTGGGCCAACTTTTATACTTTATGTTATTACTATGTGGTTCTTTTTTGTACATACCAGTAAGTTTTTTTAAATATATATCTCTTGTGACCTATTTTTCTTGATGATAAAATTTATACCCCCATGAAAAGTACAAAAATTGACTCCTTTAATCCTTTTCAAAGTATATTGAGCACCTATGAACATTTTATAGTAAGGGTTAAAGTTTCACCTTTTGAATGTTGAAAAAATTCAATAAATGTATTCGATTACCAACAAATAACTCAAAATAGCCCTAAGATATAAGAATTGATTAGAATTACTGAACCACCAGAAGAATTAGAGCCAATAGAGTTTACAATAGTAGAAAGCACTAAAATCGATAATAGAAATTGGATTAAAAAAAGAATGAAACTTAGGGGCTAAGAATTATGAGCCTAACAATGACTCAGTAAAAAAAGATAAAATTAATACTATTACCTTTTATATATATATATAATATAATATAATATAACAAGTTATAGAAGGAACAAATCATTAATAAGTAGTAAGAGAATTAATTATTATAAGATAAAACTCAAGAAATTAGTTTTGCCCCTAAAGTAAAAGTAAGTAGTAAAAAGTAAAAAAATAAAATGGTAAATAATAAACTGATAATAAAGTAAGGTTAATAAATAATAGATAAAGGTTAAAAGGATGATAATGACCCATGTGCTTGCATATAAGACATTATTATGACATGTCCCCAAATAAAAATAAAACATATATTTATAAAAGTAAATTAAATAATAAAATAATAAGGTAGAATGTTAAAATATGATAAGAATACTCTATAAAAATACTATAAGACACCTAAAAACTATCAAATTAACTTTACAAATGTCAAACAACTCATGACATATCATAAAAATATCCGACAATTTCTAAGGAAGGTAAAATTTGCAAGATTTAGAAATATTAGAAAATTATTAAAATTGTCAATAACTTCTTCAAAAAGTCACTAAGATTTTTAAACTTGTCTAAAAATCATGAAAAATTAACAAGATACATAATATAATGTTAGGTACACATGATAATTTTTCAATGAATTTATATTCATTGTAAAATTATAAAATCATGCAAACACATAACCAATAATTCACAAAAAATTAGATACTTGTCCAAAATTCACTAAAGCCTTGGTTTTTCTAGGCTTTTGGATGTGTATTATTTGAAATAAATTTTTTATGGTCAATTTAAAACTATAAATACTTCACTCCTAACTTTAGAAATTCACAACACTTAACACAAGATTTTAAAATTTAGCAAAAAATTTACGAAGCTTTTCCATATTCCTCCTAAAAGTTTAGATAAGAGTGCAGTGGTTGTGGCTGCCATTTAGTGATAGTTTTGGCCGCCACTTAGTGATAGTTTTGGCCGATTTAATGGTTTTAATTTCAATAATATTGGAACTTTTAGTTCATATGGTTTCAAGGAGTCCTTTTATTTGTAGGTACTCTATAAACATATATTTTTGTAGTTCTTTCCCTAGAATTAATATTTTATTTTTGTCCTTTTTTTATAATTTTTACAAGTTTCTTCTCATTTTGTTAAAAAAGTCTATTTTAAACAAAAATCGTAAAACTTTATCTAATGACCTCCTAAAATTCCCAAACTTTTTTTTCATAGTGTATTATATCTAATGTGATTTTTAGGTACCATGTTTACTGAGTGTTGAACAATTTTCTAATTTTCTTACCTTTATGGCTAAATTTTTACTTAAATATCTAATTTATAGTAAATATGATAATATACTAAAATTCCAAAATAATAGTTATTATTGAATTCCTTTCATTTTAAGCATTTTTATAGTGTTACTTTATCATTTATATTAATCTTGGTGTAGTTACTTTATCCCTAGCTTTTTCCTATGTTAGCTATATTACATTACGTTCCGAACTTTTATATATACATACAATTTACATTCCCATTAACAAATATATTATTTTTACTAAACACTTATGTAAAGAAATATAACCAATCATCTTATTATACTTTTCTTGAAAACAAATAATAAACTATGCAATCTATAAGGATCAAGTCAAAGAGTTATTATCTAACTACAATTACAAATATAAAATAACTATAATACTTATCGCTAGTCTATCCTAACTTAAATGATTGGCTAATTGAAGGTTTACATTTAAGATTTTTTACACAAATTTTGAGAATTTTGAACACACGCAATCTAAATAAATGGCCTGGCTCATGGTAGTCTTAATTATATTAAGAAGAGATTAAAAATCGTTATACTAATTTTGCTTATAATTATTGACAACTAGTTTCTTTTATCAATTTTTACCAAAAATAGTGAAAATTTACCACTTCTATGCAATGTCAAAAGATGCACATATTATATTTTTTTTCCTTGAATGATTATTAAGAAAATTACTGTAAAATTCATAGTAAATAATAAATAATGTGACAACATGTTCCTCCTCCAGCGCAGCATGTGTTAAACACATGGCGAATAAAGAGACTGAAACTACACGTTGCATTACAGACATGTTGCTGCTATCCAATATAACTAAATCCTAGGTTATCTACTTTCTCTCTCTCTCTCTCATTCCCTTTTGCAATCTCCACCGTCATAGAGCGTAAGCGTAACCATGAAGCTCAGGTTCCGATCCTTGGAATCCAAACAAACCCTAAAACTCGAAATCCCTGATGCATACACATTTCACCAGCTCAAGCAACACCTTTACCAAACTCTCAATCTCAATCCGGACCCTAATCTCTCTCTTCATTTCTCTCTTAACAACAAGGATGAACTGCTTCCCTCTTCTCCTCACGATCCCCTCCAAACCCTAGGCCTTGCTTCTGGGGACCTCCTTTTCTATACCCCAAACCCTAATTTGTTCTCATCTCCCAATCCTCAAACCCTAGGGCCTAATTCGATGAATTCGCAGTCCGTACAGGTGGGAATTGAAGGAAGTTCAAATCTTGGTACGATGGGTGCGGAGGAAAACTCCAATTCGAAATTGGGTTCGTCAAAAGATGGTAAAAGTGAAGAAAGTTCGGATTTTGAAATGATGGGTTCGGAGGAAAACCCTAGTGCGAAATCAGTTTTGTCGGAAAAAGGTGAAATTGAAGAAAGTTCTGATCTTGTGGCGATCAACTTGGTTCCTGGAGGATCACATTCACAGGTAATTTCTGATTCCATGGATTATGAGAAAAGCTTCGATATAGAACCCAGTTCCTCATCGAACTTGCAAACACTGGGAAACAGTGAGGGATATGTGGAACTTGGGGAAGGTAGGTTTCAAGAGACCAATATCGATATGGAAGTTGATCCTGGTTCATTGGGGTTAATTTTGAACAAGTATTCTGAGCCATACTTTTTGAGGAGGGTTCTTAGACAAGAATTGGGCAAAGTTGGTGGTTCTGGTGGTGATCATAGGCTTCTAGTTATTGCCATTCATGCGGTTATGTTGGAGTCTGGTTTTGTTGGTTGCGATTCTGTTACAGGGGCCAAGATTGATGGTTTTCACCTGCCTGACGTCTGGCCATCAGCAGCATTTACCATGTCGCTGCAGTACAGTTTGCCAGAGCTGTTAGACTCAAATAACACGAATGTTGGTGGTGTTTTATTGAAGTTTTTGAGTCTTGGGAATTTTCTTAATATATACGGATGTCTGGATAAGGGGAATGGCAAGTCGGCTGTGCTGCGTCGAGTTTGCTTGGATGAGAATAGGTATGCACCAACTCTGGGTGTAATGATCGCTAATTATGATAAAGAAGGTGATGCAACTGGTGATGCTAACGATACGTGTTTGGATTTGTACCATGAAGAGGATATTTTTGAGTTTTGGACGATTGTGAAAGACGGTTTAGCATTGCCGTTGTTAATAGACCTAAGTGAAAGGGCTGGTTTAGGACTACCTTCTTGTTTGATGCGCCTTCCTACTGATTTGAAGCTTAAAATTATGGAGTCACTTCTGGGTGTTGACATTGCAAAATTGGCTCGTGTTTCTACAGAGTTTCGTTACTTATCGTCAAACAATGACTTGTGGAAGCAGAAGTATGTGGAAGAATTTGGAGAGGAAACGCAAGTTGCAGGGACTAGCCAATGGAACTGGAAGCAGAGGTTTGCCATGTCATGGGAATTGAAGAAGAGGAGAAAGAGGGATCGAACTGCCATGCAGAGACCTCTGTGTTTGGAGAGGCGACAATTCTTCCCTATTAGAAGGGATCCAAATCCACTAGGATTACCAGGCATGATCGGAGGAGATTATGACCGCTTACCAGGGCTGGGTGTTCATTCTCCTTTTGGACTGCCCGGGGCATTCCCTCGGGTCCAACTGCGGCGAAATGGTAATGTGGCACCCCATTGTAATCTGGGGGGTTTAAGTTTTAACCGGTTTTGACTCGATCCTGAAGATGGTCGGATAGCTGACTTGGATATAATAAATGTTTGAACCAGTATTTGATAATGTACTGCAAAGCTTCGTGTGGAGTTGATTTTTACAGTGGACATGGCAGCTGTATATGTTTTGTGATTACTGTGTGTGTAAATAAAGTTGAGATCCTTAGTCCTTTCACGCGATATTGGTATTGTCTATATGCAGCAGCTCTAGATTTTTCGCGGGCATCCAAAATCATGTTTTGCTGTTGGTTGTTAACTAAAACTAATCCTCCTACGAACTTGCATGGACCCAGAAAGAAGAATGATGAAGAGGAACATTCATCTTATAATCTTTGCCCCAATTGCATTGTCTTGTCTTATCCAGCATTTAAGCTTTTCTCTGAGAAATGAATCATCCTCGAGTGTTCTTGGGATTTCAGGACGATTTTTTTTGCCTCTTGCCATGCTGGTGCTGGATGGTACCTTATCAGTAAATCCTTTTAAGCCTTTCTATAGCGTTCTTAGCATTTCAGGACGGCATTGTGCCCGCCCACCTCAAATGACACTGGAGGTGGTAGCAACCACATAGAAGAAGAAGAAGGGGGAAAAAGAAAATTTGCATGAGTGAAAATTTTTTAACTCTCCATATTGCAAGCGGGGCTTACATTTCGCCATCCTAAATGGGCCATGACCTATCCTAATATAAATGGTATGGCTTCAATACTATCTTAGAGTACGATAGCAGAAGGAAGATGAAAAACACTTTTTTTAATGGTTTGAAGTTATAAAATCTCCTTTTTAAGTTGAAAAATTATGGTTCCCTTGAAGTTTACCTAAAAATTGTGAGTGAAGGGTAGGGATGCAATTGACTATCCACAATTGAGTCAAATTGGGACAATACAATAAACTAACTCAAGTTTGACTTAAAACCTTGAAACTCAAACTTGGTTTAAGTTTGATTAAGTTTTATATTTTGATTTCAAACTTGAATAGAAGATAAAGAGGGTAGTTATCAAAAGTAGTGTTAGAAAAGAAAGCATATCCAATGGAAGAGGTGGATGAAGATGATGTTTCAACATGATTAAGATTGTGCACATAATCATGAAGCCAAGTAGGAACTTTATGAGTCTTAGTAAGCCTCCTATAGGTTAAGAAAACATTGTAATAGGTTGAAAAGAAGAAGGTTTCGCTAAGTGAAATAGAAATATTAGAAGGTAGAAAAAATCAATAGTAGGAACAGTATTGGAAGTGTTATCTGAAACATCAAGGGAAGTAATATTAGAAGAATGAATAGAACAATTAGCAGTGGTAAAAGAAGGTTGCTCACAGAATAGAACAAGATGCAAAGTGTTTAACGAAAGGGCATATTCTACGTGTGATGCAAAAGGAAAGGCTCCTCCATGGAAAACAACATCCTTATTGACAAAAATACATTTGTTCAACAAATCAAATAATCTATAAGCTTTTTAGCAACAACATACCTAAGAAAGACACACCTAACAACTTTGGAACCAAACTTATCTTTATGTGGATGTGTATTTATGGCAAAACATGGGCATCCCATAACTCTCAAATAGTTATAAGAAGGTTTCTCACCAAATAGTACTTTATAAGGAGAAGTCCAACCCAATTGAGACATTGGCATAAGATTGATGAGATAAGTGGATGTTAACATATACTTCCCCCAAAAGTGTTTAGGTAAAGAGGCTTATAATCTCATTGCCCTAGTTGTCTTAATGATGTGTCTATGTTTTCTTTCAATTTGACCATTTTGTTGTGGTGTATAAGGTGTAGATTTTTAATGTATAATACCAAGATCACTCAATAAAGCTTCACAAGCATGTGAAATAAATTCTATCCCATTATTACTTCAAATGGTCTTAGTGATAGGAATCAACTCTCCGGACTGATCACGCACAGCTATACTAAAGGACTTTAAGGACTCACGAGGAGGATAACGTCTTGTAGCCCTATTTAGGACAAGAATTCATATTTTGACCTCTATGATTTACTCTACTATTAATCTAAGTACCGAGTGCTCTCGTACACCAACATGGTCTCTGAAACTGTCGAGCTAACATGTCGACCCTCTGAGCACGCATACCTACCTACTAAGCAGCTACACCATAATCATGACAACATTCAAGCATAGTAGCCTCAACAACTGTCTGACGCCAAGCTCTCAAACCAATTAGGATCTAACCTCAGTCTAAGGTGCGTATCCATTAGTGACTAATTGGCCGAGGACTAACTTGATCCATATTAGGTTAGCTTTGACCACATACCCTCTTTTTCCTCATTTTGTTCAAATTGTACTATATATCAGAGCAACCAGTGACCAACCACCATGCGACACGTATCATCTAGCATAACATTCTAGAATTCTTTACTTTTCCGTATAAAATATTACTTGTCTCTTTTATCCTTTATAGTATCATTTACGTATCTAAATTGTAAATTACACTTTTATCTTTTCCATCTATACTTGTAACTGTAGTGGGGTTGATATAAATACCAAATTTGTTGTACGTAGACACAACTCTTTAATCATCAGAATATATAAGTTTCCTTTTTGAGCAACTCTAGTGGTCTCACTAACTTTCTAACTCTAGTCTATTCCTTTTAGTAAAAAGTAGTTGTAAGTGACCTTATAGTTCGGACTGATGTGTCATGTCTAATGGATTGTAAGTAGAGTAAGATCGATTGGTGTATCACATCCAGTCAATAGCTTCCCAGACTTTTGCTAGCTTTCTTGTTTTCTTTTCGGTTCATTTATGTTTTAGTACTCCTCCATATGTTTGATCTTAGACTAATATCAAAGTATAGTTTCGAGAAGGAGTGTGTAAAGTTGTAGTGAAGTGTTGGTTTATGTTTGTTGTTTATGGCTATTGTGCTCCCTCTGTAGTTGCTTTAATGTGTTTATGTAGAGTAAGTTTGGAGTTGTGAGTTGTGTAATGAAGATTTGTATGTTGGTAAGTATGATTCCATTGTTACTTTGTTTTTCACAATGAAACAGAACAAGTTCATTTCTATCTTGTTTGAGTGATTATTGAGTGTTGAAGTTGTTAGAACATGTTAGTCAAAGCTTTAAGTAGTACGGTAACAGTATTTTCCATGTATTATGTTGTTAATCTATTCAAGAAATATTATTTCATGTTGGATTTGAGTGTTCAGGGTGTTATTGGTGACCAGAATAGTAGTACTCAACCTGGTTGTAGTCATAATGGTAGTAACATTCTAAGGTCAGTTGATGATAAACTTAACAAACTCACTAATTTTGTTGAGAGTTTAGTCACCACGATGCAAGTTAACAAACATTAATCCTAAGGTGTACATCACCATAACCCATCGAAAAATACTCCTAAGAGGCATTATAGCTAAGGTAATTGAGCTAATCACCCAGTTCAACCCCCTCAAGCTAGAGGAGTAGTAGATCGAGTTGCTAGGAGAAGGTTAGAGTTAGAGGAGATTGAGAAAGATGATGAGGAGATAAATGCCGAAGAGTATAGAGAGAAAGAAGAAGAGGCTGATTATTACTAAGCACAAGAGCGAGGATGCCGAGATCCTAAATGGTTAGACTATGTTAAGGTCCAAATCCCACTCTTCAGTGGAAGTAGAGACACAGATGAATATTTGGAGTAAGAAGAGAAGGTGGAGAAAGTGTTTAACTGTTATGATTATACAAATGTTGTTAAAGCTCAACTTGCTACACTTAAGTTCTTTAGGTATGCTACTATGTGGTGGGAAAATCTGAATGCAGCTAGTATAAGGGATAGAAGACAAGGAGTAAGTACTCGGGATGAGAAGAAGAGGTTGTTAAGGGGTAGATTTGTACCCGAAACCTATTTACATGATACATTTGCTAAGTTTTAGGAACTTTGCCAAGGAAGTTGATCTGTTTATAATTATGTGAGAGGGTTCTAAATGCTTATGATTCGAGCTAATGTAGATGAACTTGAGGCTCGTATAGTATCGAGGTTCATTTTTGAGCTCAAATAAGAGATTTGTAACATTATGGAACTGTAGAGGTTTTATACTTTGAAACAAAAGAGGTGGCATAGAAAGTTGAAAAACAGAAAAGAAATGCTTCAAGTGAACATAGGCCAACATTTTCCTAAGCCTTTATTTTGCACGGATTTGTTAATGTCAAGCCAAAGAGAGAAACGGTTGACCTAACAATAGCCAAGCAGCTTAGCTAAGCCGAATTAAGATTAGGCTGACCCCGAGAACATATGAGAAAAGACAAACCTCCGAATGGAAGATCGGCGAGGTGAAGTACTTTAAATGTTTGGGCTTCTGACACATGATTGCTGAGTGTCTAAACTGACATGCCATGATGCTCTGAGGTGATATAGTAGATAGTACCGATGAAAGCAAGCTTGAGGATGAGAAGAATGATGGAAAGATTGAAGCCAAGGAGGAAAGGGAGACCTGTGTTTATGCTAACTAGGGAGAGGTAATGACCTTAGTGTTGAGATGAGTATTGAGTTCCAACTAAACTCCGAGGAAGATTAGAGAGAGAATCTATTCCATATGAAGTGTACCATCAAAGAACAATTATGCACTATTAATGTGGATGGAGGTTAGGACTGCTGACCTCTAAGAACCCTTAACCTTATATACTACATTGGCTTCATAATAAAGGTACCCTGCACATCACAGAGCAAGTAATTGTGCTGTTCTAATAGGAATCAGGTACCTTGACCGATCAATTATAACTGAGCTAGAGGACTTCAAGGACTCACTTAGAGGATATTAACTTAAGGCCATATTCGAGATGGAGGTTCTTATCCTGACCTAATCCCTTATTGACTTAATTATCGAACCCTCATGTGTGTCGGACCTGCTTTTGCCCAATAGCTATGCTTTATCCCATAAAACAGCTTAAGACTAGTAGAGTTGTGCTCTTGATTCGACCATAGACATCCAACTACAACTCAAGCCGACTCCTCTTCAGAAAGACTAATTGACCTTTGACTTAACCCAAATTGGGTTGGCTCTTGACTACAATTTTTTCTCACTTTCACCCAATTGTACCATATTTTTGACATCCAACTATTGCTTGACACGTATCTTCTAACATGACATTTTAGATGGATTTTTTTCTCTTTTGTACTAAATATTCTTTGTCTCTTTTACCCATTTTTGTATATATTATGTAACTTTATTGTAAGGATGCCCCATTTTGTCTTTTCATATATGTAAAGTAACCCTCGTAGATGGGTATATAAACCTCCATTTATTTGTACAAAGAGACAACTCATAAAATATTAGATAAATCAAGTATTCTTTAAGTAATCATAGTATTCTCATTACTCTTCAACTCTTAACTATTCCCTTTAATAAGGAGTAGTGGTGAGTGACCCTTCAGTTTAGACCGGTGAGTTACATCCGATAGATTGTAGGTCGAGTAGGATCAAGTGATGCATCATATTCATTCGGTAGCTGCCTAAACTTTGTTAGCTTGTCTTTTACTTTCTTTCGGTTCACCATCGTTGTAGTACCCATCTGTGTATCGGACTCTGGAGACACATTAGCTTTGCTGGTATCAAAGTACAGTTCCATGAGAAAGAGTGTGAAGTTGCAGTGAAGTTTTAGGTTCACTTTACTGTTAGTAGTTGTTGTACTCCTTCTGTAGCTACTGTAGTATGTTCATGAGGAGTAAGTTTAGAGTTGTAAGTTATGTAGAGAAGATTTGTGTGTTAATAAGTGTGATTTTGCCGTTACTCTGTTTTTACCCTATTTTTCACTTCGAAAGCGAAGCAAGTTCATTTCTATTTTATTTAAGTTGTTACTATGTATTAAAATTGTTAGTATGTTAATCAAAGTCTTAGGTAATAAGGAAGCATTGTTTTCTGTATTGTGTTCTTAATCTATTTGAGAAGTATTATATCATATTCAATTCAAGCGTTCAAGGTGTTATTGGAGACTAAAGTAGTATTGCTCTACTTGATCATAGTCATAATGGTAGCAACACGCCAAGATCAGTCGATGACAAACTTGACAGTCTTATTAACCTTATTAAGAGTCTAGTCATAGTAATGCAAATCAACAGGTAGCAACCTCAGGGTATGTCACTACACAACCTACTTGAAAATATTCAAGAGTAAGGTTATGGCTAAGGGGGCCAAGTCAATTGCCCAATTCGGTCGTAGTAAGCTGGAGGAGTTATAAACCAAGCTGTTAGACGCAAACTAAAGTTAGAGGAAGTTGAGGAAGATGATGAGGAGATTAATGCAGTAAAGTATAGAGAAGAAGAAGAAGAAGAAGAAGAAGCTAGTTATTACCGAGCACAGGAGCGAGGACCTCGAGCTCTTCGAGGGCTAGACAATGTCAAGATCCAAAGCGTACCTATTAATAGAAGTGGAGATACCAATGAATATTTAGAATAGGAATAGAAGGTGGAGAAGGTGTTTGTTAAGGATATACAGAAGTTATGAAGGTCCAACTAATTGCACTTGAGTTCTCTAGGTATGTCACTATATGGTGAAAGAATCTGGATGTACCCAGAATAAGAGATGGAAGACAAAGAGTAAGGAATTGGGATGAGATAAAAAGATTATTAAGGGATAGATTTATGCTCGAGACCTACCTATAGGATACATTTTCAAAGTTACAAGAACTACACCAAGGAGGCCAATCTATTGATGACTATGTGAAAGAGTTTTAGATGCTTATAATTCAAGCCGATATGGAAGAACTAGAGACTCGTATAGTATCGAGGTTGATTTTTGGAATCAGATATGAGATTTGTAACATTGTGAAGGTGCAGAGGTTTTATACCTTAGAAGAGGCGATTAAGATAGTATAGAGAGTTGAAAAGTAGAAGAGAAGTGCTTCAAGCAAACTTAGGCTAACATTTTCTCGAACCCTTACCCTGCGTTGACCTGTTCAAACCGAGCCGAAGAGGCCATACTGAGCTAAGGAAAGGAATGACCGACCTAATGATAAGCAGGCTAACAGGGCGAGCTAATCAGCCAGGCCGAACTAAGGCTAGGCCAACCCCAAGGACATATGAAAGAGGATAAACTTCCGAATGGAAGACCAGCATGGAAGACTAGTGAGGTGAAGTGCTTTAAATGCTTAGGCTTTGAACACATGACTGCTGAGTGTTCGAATTGACATGTCATGGGCTTCTAGGAGATATAGTGGATAGCATCGATTAGAACGAGCTCGAGGAGGAAAAGGATGTTGGAAAAGTTGAAGTTAAAGAGGATGAAGCAGCCTATGTCTATATCGACCAAGGAGAAATGATGACCCTAGTCCTGAGATGAGTACTGAGTTCCCTGCCGAACTCTAATGAAGACTAGAAGGAAAAATTATTCCATGTAAAGTGCACCATCAAGGGGCAATTGTGTACCATTATAATGGACAGGGGAAGTTATATTAATGTAGTTGTAGAGTTCTTTGTACAAAGGTTGAGTCTGCCAAACTCAAAGTATCCCCAACTTTACAAGCTGCACTAGCTTCATAATAAGGGTATTTTTCATGTGACTGAACAAGTCACTATGCCATTTAATGTTGGGAGTATATACAAGGACGAAGTAGTATGTGATGTCATCCTCATGGGAGCTTCACATTTGCTGGTTGGACGACCTTGGTTGTTTGACTGCCATGTTACTTACAACGGATATAAGAACACTTATGCCTTTATCAAGGATGGAAGAAAGATTGTGTTACACAACCTATGACATTGACCCAAGTGTATGAGAGCCATAATCAGCCCACCCAAGTTAGTAAAAAGAAAGCCTTAGTAATGAATTAAAGATAGCTCCAAGCTACCGTGAAGGCCAACAAGTCTATGTTCCTATTGGTTAGAAGATTGTTGGAGGTGAGAGATTTAGAAGGTATTCTCAATGAGATCCAATGCTTGTTAAATGAGTTCTCTGATCTATTCCTTGAAGAATTTCCTAAGGAACTACCTCTAATCTAAAGCATAGAGTACTGTATTGATCTATAGCTAGATGTTACCCTAGCAAACTGACCTACATATAGAATAAACCTTGAGCAAGCTGTTGAGTTGAAGAGATAAGTAGATGAACTCGTGGAGTGAAGATATGTAAGGAAGAGCATAAGCCCTTGCAAAATACCAACTCTACTTATCCTAAAGAAAGGTGGTTCATAGCGTATGTGCATTAATAGCTAAACAATCAACCAAATTACTATGAAATACAGATATCTAATATCGAGACTCGACGACATATTGGATGAACTCCATGGTGCCAAAATGTTTTTGAAGATTGATCTGCGAAGTGACTACTACTAAATTCACATAAGACTAGGTGATGAGTATAAGACTACCTTTAAAACTAGACATAGTCTTTACGAATGATTGGTTATGCTGTTCAGACTTATAAATACACCAAGCATGTTTAGGAGGCTTATGAACCATGTAATGCACCCTTTGATTGGATGATGTGTAGTCATAAATTTTGACGACATATTAGTATACAGTACTGACTTGAACAACCAAATTCAACATCTCTGAGCTATTTTTGATATCTTATGAGCTAAGAAGTTATTTAAGAACTTGAAGAAGTATATATTCTGTCAAGATGAAGTGGTTTTTCTAAGATATGTAGTATTAAGGGAAGGAATCCGAGTTAATGAGGAGAAGATTCGAGATATCTTGGAGTGGCCGATGTCGAAGAATGTTACTAAAGTATGAAGTTTTCATAAACTTGCTTCTTTCTACAGGAGATTTATTAAAAACTTTAGTACCATTGCAACTCCCTTAACTGAGCTGATGAAAATGGGTAATGGGTTTTGATGGAATGATTAAGCTAAACAAAGCTTCAAAGAGATCAAGGAGAAGCTCACCTTCACCTTTGTCATGTTATTATCAAATTTTGATAAACCATTTGACAAACCCTAGTATATGTAGTATTGGACTTGGTGCTGTCTTAATGTAAGAATGACGATCGATTGCCTGTCAGTAAGAAGCTTAGTAGTGTCACATTGAACTATTCTGTATACAAGAAAGAGAGTACAAAACAAACTTTTAAAGAGGCAAGTCAAGTAGCTAGAGTTTATGGAAGTTTCTCTATCATAATTTGACACAAGAAAGGAAGCGCCAATGTAGTCATCAATGCTTTGTCACGTTGGCAAACCTTATTGGCCACTTTGGAGACAAAGTTATTGGGATTTTCACGTATCATTGAGCGATATGCTCATGACCCTTAGTGGTCCCATTCTAAAGTAGTGCCAAAAAGGAGTTGCTATTGGAGGATATTATCTTAAGGATGGCTGTTTGTTTAAGGACCAAAAGTTATGTATACCAAATTGTTTCACGCATGAGCTGTTGGTGAGGGAAGCTCATAGTGGTGGATTATTCGGTCATTTTAGAGAGGCCAAAATAGCCAATCTATTGAAAGAAAACTTTTAATGGCCTGGTTTAGTAAAGGATGTCCATAAGATAGTAGGAAGTTGCTAAGTGTGTAAGATAACTAAGGGGAAAAGAGAGCCCTATGAAGAGTATATACCCTTGCCAATACCAAACTTGCCTTGGACCGACCTCAGCATGGACTTTGTCCTAGGGTAGCTCTGAACATTTAAAGGAAAAGATTTGCTTTTTGTAATAGTGGATCGCTTCAGTAAAATGGCATGCTTCATCTTGTACCATCAAATTAACAATACTTTATATATTGTTGATCTATTTTTATAAGAAGTAGTTCAACTACACAGAGTGCCAAAGCTATTGTTTCAGATTGAGCCACAAAATTTTTTAGCTATTTTTGGAAGACTCTTTAGAGAAGGCTTGGAACTAAACTTGTGTTCAACTCCAATAGCCACCTTTAGATTGATAGCCAGATTGAAGTGGTGAACAAGATGTTAAACAATTTACTTAGAGCTGTTGTGGGAAAGAACTTAAAGGGTTGGGATTTGTATCTACTAATTATGGAGTTTGCGTACAACCAAACCGTCTACAACACCATTGGAAAGACCCCATTCAAGATCATCTATGGCCTCCACTCCATTATCCCCTTAGATCTAATTAGTTTCTTCGCAGCTGCTAAAGAAAGTCAATTCAGAGTCAATCAAGTCCAAGAATTGTAGAAGCAACACCAAACTGTGACAAGGAAGATCAGTAAGTTTAATCAGAGACAACAAAAGATTGGTAGTCAAGGTTGTTGAAATGTTTCTTTTAAGCGAGGAGACTTAGTATGGATTCACCTCAACCAAGAATAATTTCCACACTTAAGATAAAACAAGTAATCTCCAAGAGCTTATGGTTCATTCAAGATTTTAAAGAAGATTAACCGCAATGCCTACCAGATTGAGTTACCTGATGACTATGATGTTTCATCCACTTTCAATGTGTCTAGCCTAATTCCTCATTGATTGGAAGAAGAACATCCCATAGGTACCCTAAAAGAATAGGAACTGGAGACTACTTTAGATTTGAGGTCAAATCTTCCTAACCCCTAGGCAGATGATAGGAATTAACCCTTCAGACTGATCACACACAGCTGAACTAGATGGCTCTAAGGACTCACAAGGAAGATAATGTTTCATAGCCTCATCTAAGACAAGAATTCTTATTTTAACCTCCATGATTTACTCTACTACTGACCTAAGTACCGAACTTTCTCATGTACCGACATTATCTCCAGAACTGCCAAGTAGACATGCTAACCCTTCGGGCAGGCGTTGCTAAGCAGCCATACTATAATCACGACAATAGCCAAGCATACCAGCCTTAACAACTGTTTGAAGTCAAGCTCTCAAATTGACCAAGATCTGACCCTAGTCCAAGGCAAATATTCATTTGTGACTGATTGGTTGAGGACCAATCTGATCCAGATTAGGTCCTTTGATTACATATCCTCTTTTTCCTCATTTCGTCTAAATTATACTATATATCAGCATAACCAGCCACCATGCGACGTATCTCTTCTAGTACAACATTCCAGAAGTTCTTTACTTTTTCATACAAAATATTTTTTGTCTCTTTTACTCTTTTTAGTATCATTCATACATCCCAATTGTAAAACTTATAACCTTAGTAAGGTTAGTATAAATACCCAATTTGTTGAATATAGACACAACTCTTTGATCATCAAAATATACAAGTTTTCCTTTTAAGCAACCTTAGTGTTCTTACTAACCTTCTAACTCTTATCTATTTCCTTTAGCAAGGAGTAGTGACAAGTAACCCTATAGTTCGGACCAATGTGTTATATCCAACGGATTGTAGGCCTAGTAGGATTGATTTGTGTATCATATCCAGCCAGTAGTTGCTCGGACTTTTGCTAACTTTCTTGTTTTCCTTTTGGTTAGTTTATGTTGTAGTGCTCCTTTGTGTGTTCGACCTTGAAGATGCATCACTTAGGTATAAGACCAAATTGGTTTCAAATCATGTTAAGAAATTTTCCAAGTGTAGATACAACTTGTGATTCGTTATTCAAAAGGTAAGCCCATACACAACAGCTATAATCATCCATTATGGACAAAATATACCTAACTCCCGAAATAGAGGGTATAACATATGGTCCCCAAACATCTACATGAATAAGATGAAACAAGGAAGTAGATTGATCTATAATAACATGGAAAGGTAATCTGTGTGTTTGGCATTGTGACAAACATCACAAACAAAAGTATTTTTGGAATTATTACAAGGAATAACATGATTCAGCTTGGACAAAGAAATATATCCTAAGGGTTGATGCAACAGGGAAGCAAATGATTCATCTTTGTTATTGGACAAAGAGATAAATGTAGTGTTTGAATCAAATAAAGAACAAGAAGTACTACTATGGCTCCTAATAGCTTAAAAATCTAAGACATAAAGCCCATACATGGCCTTTTTTGTAGCAGTTGGATGACTAGTTCTTTGGTCCTTAAAAACAAAGGAAAAAGCATCAACCTTTGCAACCAAAGTGTTGTGATTAAGAAGTTGTGGTACGAACAGTAGATTACACTCTAGTAAGTATAAGAGAAGTATTATGTATGTTGAACAAATTTAGTTATGCCATCTAGTAATTTGACAATAAGTGGTCGAGGCAAAGTTTAAATGTCAAAGAAAATAGAGTACAAAGGGGCAATGTGATTAACAACCCCTGAATCAACTATCTAAGAACTACTTTTACTATTCCCAACATTAAAACAAGTAAGAGTATAAGAATTACTAGTAGAATATGCCTACGGATTGATTAAATCGCTTCAAGTTACTTATTTCTCGTTAAAGTTGAAAAATAAGAGGTGCATTACTTTGTCCATATCTTTCTCAAATCTCATTCCACAAATCATAGCCTGAAGTAGCATATAAAAAATTTTGCACAATTTCGCTTATCATCAAGTTAATTAACTAGCACCTCACCATGTAGTCACTTCTTTCAAACAACTTAAGCGTACTAAATCAAGTTTAGGTTTCAAGACAAATCCATCAATAAAACCAACTTTGATTTTCTTACCAAGACCTATTCTAATAAATTTGCTTCACGCTAGATAATTTAGACCATTAAAGACTATATTTCCTATCATTATTCTTAGATCGTCCAAGGGTGATAGAAACGAAGGATCTTCAATTGATTGATTGATGGATTTATTTATATTATCTATCGTCTTCAGTATGTTATTTGATGTTGTCAAATCACTATCTTCTAGATTCATGATCTCAATAACAAAAATTATCACAAAAAAGGAATGAAATTAGATCTTATTGTGTTGCTCTGATACCATGTTGACAATTCAATGCTCATGCCCTAATTATAGAGAAAGCTTGAGAACGAGAGATTTTTGAATTTATGTAAATGAGTTATGATAACTCTGATTTTAAACATATTTCATATGGTGATTTTATAGTATTTTCCTCACATTTTTGGTTTTCTTTAAATAAATTGATATTTAATTGAGTAGAATTTTGATTTCTAGGTTTGAACGTGTTTTAAGATCGAAAACGAAGAAAAGGAATCCAGTTTCACTCAAATCGGAGTTCAAATGAAGAAGTTATGAAGTTTTGAAGTTCTGCAGAAAATTTTGCCTTAGTGCAAAAAGTTACACGACCTGGGGACACGGCTATGTCCCAGGCCATGTCTGGTGGCGAAAACAGAATTTTTGATACACTATAAAAGGACATATTAGGGTTTCAAAAGATATGAGAGACATCACAGTAACGAAGAGACACAAGAGAAGAGAAAGAGACTTAAGGAGAACATCAAGAAAGAGGCGAAAATAACATCAACTTCCAGATTAGAGAGATTTTTCATCAATCAAAGGAGTTTTCATGTTTTATTTTATGTTTTTGATGAAACTCGTTTTTAGATTCAGCATGATAGCGTAGAATTCGAGTATTTAGGATTATGGAACCTAGGGTTTCATGTGATTCTTGGATTGATTTAGAAATTTCAATAAAGTTTCTATCTTTACTTGATTCAATTATATCGTTTAATTATTGATTGATATTTCTAGAATATCAATATAAGATATTATGCATGTTGATTGAGAAATTACATGTGTAATTAAATCTTTACATAATTGAAGAGAATTACATGTATACTTAGAGATAAGATACATGTTTCTTCTGGAAAGTTAATTAATTGTATGGGAATTCATTATACGTTAATGCAATTCTAAATTATATTACTAAGTGAAGAGATTCCGATAAATAATTTAGGATTAGGGTTAATATGCTTAAGAAAGGTATTAACTTTAGTTGTGAATCCCTTCGGTCAAGAATAATAGAAATCGAATTGAATATATTTTAAGCGATCACGTGTTAAACTCTAAGGGAAATAATTCCTAAATACGTTATTACTTTCTTGAAGCCGTTCTTAATTTTATCGCTTTTTCAATTACTTAATTAAGTCTTAAAATTAAGTTAGATTGTTAATTTCAGTATTTTTACTTAATTCAAACTTTCATAATTTTCCGGTTAGATGATAAAGTTAAGGTTAATATTAGTACTCGAAGTCTCTAAGGGATCGACTCGGACTCACATCAGCTATATTAAAACTGATAGGTGCACTTGCCTCATATCAAGTTAAAACTGTAGAAGTAAATAATTACAAGTGTTTATTGACCTGCTTATATACAAGTGTAGCAATAAACAATAGAAGCAACAAACTAAGTAACTAATGATTACAATTGGACGAATAGAATAAATATACATGTAAAATAAAATGATGACTAGACATATACTAAACTTCTACAGATATATATGGTAAACTCGAGTTCAATTCAATGAGCTCAACTAAATTCAATTATTTTATAATTTTTTTCTCAAATAATGTTAAATCCACTTATATTTGAAAATAAATTAAAAACCACACCAAACTTGATCAGTCTAACAAGCCTAACAAGCTTATTATTCTAAAATACAAACTTGCTTGATTTACTATTCGAGTAGGTAAAGCTTGAGTTAAACTCAATTTCACCCAATCGAATTTAAGTGAAATTCGACCCTAACTTAATAGTTTGTAAAACAGATTTATTTATTCACACCCTTAGTACAAGGGAAAATTACTATAATAATTTATTGTTCTTTAATGTTACTAAATAGAAATTACTAATGCTAATATAATGTTGTCTATCAATTAAGGGGCAAAAAAGGGGTATGACTAACAATGGCAGCAAGAAAGTTCTTTTGCATTTATGTACTTGAATAAAATTTAAAGTAACCTATGGATATATAGATAAATTAAAGCATATCGTAGTCAGATGGAAATGGATCTTTCCAAGTATTATAAAAATCTCATCTATTGATTAATAAATTGAATAAAATTAAGATAAACTAAATGGAGAGATTCCAAATGCTAATTAGATTCTCTATTTAAATAGCAGTAGAGTTGGGGACTCCTTCACCACCTCCATTTTTCATATCACTGTCAAATACTATGAACATATAAGGTTAATTTTGAAATTGGACATGATATACTCAAATACGACCTATAAGGTTGGTATATGAAAAAATTTGACATGAGACACAAATAAATTAGACCTATTTGAATACAATTAAATTTGTGTTTGGGTTCATGACACGAGACACATTATATGTTATTTCATATGTGTATTTTGTTACACAAATGATTTCTAAGTTAGAGAGTTTAATTAAAGGTACAAGACATTTTTTAGTTAACTTATATAGGTAAAAAGTTACAAACTTATCTATTAATTCTTTGACTATCTCTCTTAAAAATTCGAGAGATAATGTGATAGATTTTGACATCAATATTGGTAATAATACTAATATCCATTTAAGTTATGACTTTACTTAATTTAATCATGTTACGTAACTTAAATTTAATAATGTTATATACTCTTCTTGTTGCATTATAGTTTAAATTAGCAAAACATTACAAACTTATGTGTAAATTCTTTAGCTATTTCCCTTGAAAATATGAGAAATAATAAATACTAGTAGTAATATTAATATCCATTTTATCGATAATTCCACTTAATTTAGTGATATTATGTAACACATATTTTCTAATTTTCTATATTTGGAAATATTTTGCTATACTAAAAACTTTTGTTTTGGTTTCAATTCTTTATTAAGTATGATGTTATGTCATTTGTCTTTGTAAAATTTAAATATTATTATCATTCTTTTTCCTTTATACCTATAAATATTTTATAAGCTTAATTATAACTTTTTAATCGATAAACTGTATCAAACTTAAGATAAACAAGATACGGCATGATAGCACGGATTCTTAATCTTAATATAAATGGGTCCAACTCAGACACAATACATACTAAGTGATAGAGCTTAGGTTCTCATACATGATGAATAAATAGGTCATGTCATGGGTTTAAGTTTTTTGAATATGAACCTATTTAAAAATAGAAATGAGACATGATACGATAATACGAATTGTTATCCTTATGGACATGTCTTGAGACTTCGCTACCATTTCTATTGCTTTTCCCCTTAGGACAAGGTAGAGTCTTGTGACGATAAGGGCACCGCTTAAGATGTCATCGCAAATACAAAATCACTAAATTATTATAGTGGGATTAGTTGTTAAAATTGCAAGTTAACTGATGCGATTTTATAAGTTTGCGATTTTATGAGTTTTTCCTAGTTAAAATTGATGTAAAATTGTTTTGGTGTTGACTCTTGATAAATTTATGATTTTATGTATACGATTTTACAAGATTACGATTCTACCAGTTTTATAATATTCTAAAATTCTATACGTTTCAATTCTCAATAAAAAGTTTGATGACTATATGTGAAGTCTAAAATTTTAGACTAAATTAAATGAATAAAATTTACAAACTCAATCATGTTTACAATTAAAAGATTCAAGATATAGGTTATCATTCATGAATAAAATCAAAACTGAAAAATAAAACAAGAATTATTAAAAGCATGATGAAGCCTACTAAGAATAGGATATGATATAAATAAACTCGTGTAAGGGTTACTCCTGAATCGTAAATTGACCTGACAGGTCGTTAAATCGACTTAGCCTAGGTGTTAGTAGGCCTAAACTAGCCTTAGAATTGCCAGACCTCAAGGGGCCAGGTGATTTAGGCTTAGTGATTCAAGTTGCCCCTTTGAAAATAAAACAAAAGAAAATTGAAAATATCAAATCCATCTACCTCTTATCCTCTCTCATTCTTATACATATTTTAACTTTCTACTTATCAATAATCTCATTTCTCTTTCTCTTATTCTCTCTCATTCCCACTTTTTACTTATCAATCATGACACAATGAGACAAAAGGCAATGGCACTTCACGCTTTCACAATTTTAATCAGATAGAGAAATGAATCATGCACGTATATTGTTTAAGAAAGCCTGTCTACTAGTGTTAGAAGGTAGTGTCAATTATGCAATGCAAGCATATATTTTACAAGAAAAATTTGCATTCACATTGCCAATTGAAAGAAATAACCTATAGTAGTCGAGCAGAGATTATTTTTAATTATTTTGTGCAAATAAAGTGGACGTTTGGCAAGCTAAATTTCTCCAATCTTTAGACATTATACTATGCAATGCATCAAACGGCTACATTTTCAAATCTTAAAATTTCAAACAATTTGTGCTTGATATCATCTGCGTATAAATTAGTGTAGTTTCTCACAAATGCTTATACACTAAAATCTGAATTGTATAAGCTCTCTCCCTACATTTGAGTTTCAATATTTGCTGCCCATACTTTGCTATCATTTTGAAGCTATATTTTTTCTTCTTTTAGCCTAATCATTTCTGAAATTATAATTCACTCTAATAACCAACTTATGAAGTATCTGCAATATTTACATTTCCCTTAACTTTTTCGTTCTACCTTTGATAGAAATTTTTCTTCTCCTTACTAAAAAATTAAAAAAAAATATCTCCATAGATCGATTCTTATGCCATACATTCTTAAGGAAGAAGAATAATTCCTTATCAGGTGGCAAAGGTAAGGCGAAGGCTATGAGATTTAGTACATCATTCGCACCACAGCAAGTTGATGATATCCTAGAGTACAAGAACAACCTCAATGAGGAGAGAGCATATGAAATGATGGAAAGCGTCAACTACCGAGGTACACCACCTGTTGGATTTAAACCTCTATGCATGAGTTGTTGAGGTACACCACCTCTTGGATTTGAACCTCCACGTATGAGTAGCTGAGGTACATCTCTTAGATTTAAACCTCAATGCATAAGTGTCGCTACATGACATGCTAAATTTGAATCTCTATGCATGAGTTGTTCCGTGACCATATTCAAAGATGAGGAGGACAAGATCAAAATGATTCTTAAGACCAAGGAGTAACATATAGGTCAGTATGCACCTAACGGTTCGAGGCTTTTAAACTCAGGTAAGCTCTCTAAATCTGATAAATCTAGTATTTTCGCTATACTTTAACATAAAAAAAAAAAAACAAAGAAAAAGGGAACTTACGGGTATACTGCAACTACTGTAACGTGAGTTACGCTTAAAAGACAGGAGAGGGTATGGTACCCTCAATAAGCACTTGAAATTGAAATATCATGAGGAGGTAGGGATAGACAATATGCAATAACAAGTCACTCAAGGTAATGGTTTGTCTAGACAAGCACTGAAGAGGTACGATTAAGAGAAGTATAAGTACATTCTTGCACAATACCTCACCAACATATACATGTCCTTCAACGTAAGTACGTCAGAGTAGCAAAGCTGATACGAATAGGAGACGTTTAACCTCGGCTCATGACATTTAAGCCACAACACGTTGATCTAAGCTATGTAGGAGCTCTACCATAGAGGTAAGCAAGACCTCGCATGTAAGTTCATTTCACTCGATACATTAGTGTTTATATGTGTGACATATAGACAGATCCTTTCCATAACAATTCATGTATGGGTATAACTATTCACTAGAAGGAGGATTATTGGAAACTAAGTAAAAGATTGTTAGCATTAAGGGTACTTAATGAGCACCACACGACACAAAACATTTATAAGATTATTAGAGAAATTTTAAAAGAGTATGACTTGATTAAGAATATCTTTTCTATTAGTTTGATAATGCAAGTACAAACACGGCCTTCATAGCATATTTGCAACATTTTTGTCAACTGACGCTAGGGGAAGTAGGGGTTTTCTTCTATATACGTTGTGCATGTCATATTCTTAACTTATGTAGGTATTGTAGCTTTGCAAGATAGTATAAGCCGAATTAAAAATGTGTTGAAGATAATAGCAAAGAACCTATCCTTCCAAAAGAAGTGGAGGAACTTTTGCAAAAAGTATGGGAAGAGGCATTGAAAATTTAAGATGGATGTATAGCACTGCCGGAACTCTATATGCGAGTTGTTACATAACATCGTTCCTTACAACTAACTGTTATGTGACTTCGTGATGTTCAACATAAATGAGGTTGAAATTTACCCCAGTAGCTGGGATATATGTATTCAGTTGCTAAAGGTTTTCAGAGTTTTTCATGATGTGATTAAAGCTTTCTCTCAAGTGCATAGGCCAAGTGTCTACTTGTTCATTATATCAATGGTCGGTATTCTTAGCATGCTACTTTAGGTGCGCAAGGACACAAACCTACATAATTGTATTTATGATATGGCGTTGAAATGGTTGGCTTATTATAAAGAAATTCTCCATATTTATCTTGTTGCAATTATTTTAGATCCCCATTGTAAAACTGATCTATTATTGATGTATTTGAAAACTTATTACTATTATATTGATGATCTAATGGATTCATAAGATATGTATAGCTCAAAAGCATAGCACAAGATTTATGCAGTAATAGTTAACTTAGAGGACCTTCTTGTGCTACCAATGTTAGTATGTTGACCAATCATCAGTCTCTCCATCACCACCCCCTACAGAACGTAGCTACTCATCCATGGGTAAGCAATTACTGACATAGAAATTAAAGCGACAACAGTTTTGGGGGGGGGGGGGGGGGGGGGGGGGGGGGTCGATATCCGAGTTGCAACACTACATGAACATGAATTTCAAGTTCTTTGAAAATATATTCATCAAGGATTTTGACATCTTAGAGTAGTGGCAAGGACACGCGAGGAACTATCTAATCCCAGCTTTCATCGCTCGTAAAGTACTCACTGCTCCCACGTCAACAATAGCTGTTGAGCAAGCGTTTAATACTATAGGCCTTATCCTAGACAATCAATGAGCCTCCCTTTCCATTGCTAACATCGAGGCAAGTACTTGTACGAAAGACTGGTACAAGGCAGCCTGTAGAAAACAAGAGCCATGAAAGACATCAAGCAGGGAAGATAAGTACTTCATCGAGTAAAACAGATCTAATGGAAGCTTAAGCTCAATTACAGGTAACATTCCCAAGCATGCAACGCCAACCTAAGGAGACACCTAGTAAGTATTAACAAATCTTCCCTTTATTTTTATCGATTCTTTAAAAAAGTTTTTGCCACCTAATAAAATTGTTTTCGCAACTATCCTAATAAAAATTAGATGGTATGGTTTTTTGAAAAGTAGCGATCCAACATCAGGCTTTTTAAATTATCACCTATTAAAATTATTTTTCTTCAAAAAAAAATTAAATAGATAATCATATACACTTGGCCTTTTTTTCCCTAATTTAAAAGTGACTAACACACTAAAAGTTTTCTAAAAATCTATACTAAACTACATTAGTCTGATTCCAACTAATGAATACATATATACCTTCGAGGTGACATCAAAATCAACTAAAAAATTAAACCGCCCACCCCGTCCCCCTCAACCCTAATTTCTTTAATAGTAAACTGTTACAATGCTTTTTTGTACCATTATAGTTTACAAATGATATTTTATTTTATATTTTTACTCAGTAACTATACTTCAATCAAGAAGATAGTATTTTGTAATGTACTACCACAATTTACAGTTAATAGTGACGTTGTAATTTATGTCTTTCGTGTATTTTGAATTTTCAATATTTTAATGAGAATTCTCTATCCTTTACAATTTCTCTCGCTTTATTTAACTTCACTCAATATTTTAATATTGCACTAATATAAAGTTCACACGGTTCAAACCAATTATTTTAGAACAAAGTAAAATTTAAACTAAGAATAATAGTTAACCATTTACATGGCAGTATGTGTAATGTAAATTTACCTGTAAAATATTATAATAATTTGGAAAGGAAAATACAAGTACAGGAGAAGAGGAAAAATTATTAGTGAGAACACCTGAAAAAAAAATAAAAAAAGAATTAATTACGAGAAATTAAAAAAAAAAAAAAAACATGTGAAACAATTCAAAGTCTGACGAACTAATCCAGGCTTGTGGCTACACCACACAGGCTGGTTACGATTTAGCTTGGACTTGGCCTGTAAACTAGCGATTCTAGGTCGGTTTGTCCCGATAATCAAAACTAGATATAAACACCAACATAAAAATCATAACTCAAACATTGAGTTTTAATACTTGAATCGTGAACTATATAAAAACGAAAAATTTGTATCCAAAAACATATCCTAGTGAAGTGAAAATATTTTTTTAATAATAATTATAATTGCCAATGCTGTTATCGTCTAATGACATCAACACTGATTTTTAATTGGTTGGATTAGTTTCAAATTTCTTCCCCTTCAAATTGTACTATAGTTGGTCATATATATATATATATATATATATATAATTGTAATCTATGGCTTCTTACAACCTCGCCAATTAAATTTTATAGCAAATAAATATCAAAAGCGCTTTTACTCGGATGTCTGTTACACTGCGAAAATTTAAGAAAATTCTTAATTGACAAAAAGGAAATTGCGGACTGAGCTTAACATTATTTTCATAATTGTTTAGATTTTAGGTCCCTTTTCTCGTGTACTTTTGCGCTTATAAAGGATTGCTAGTTCACTTTCCGGCTTTATGCATTTTTCTTGTCGCAAGTATAAAAACTTACAATTGAAAATAGCATAAAAATGGATCGAAACCATGTAGATAACATGTAAGTATTCTAAACCTGATTTTTAATTTTTTCTATACAAGTTTTAGTTATTTGCCCATTAATTTGTACCGCATCATTCTTAAATTTTTTATGAAATAGGCAATTTAATATCCTATACTCTGGATTCAATACTCATTTCATTAACCATACATCGTTTGTTACATGTGCTTTTATTCTCTTAAATAAACCATTATGTGTTTTTTGACTATTTAAATTTATAATTTCAGATTCTCCTATTGGCAAAAAAAAAAAAAAAAAAAAAAACATAATGTATTTTTTCAATCTCTTGACTAGGACTCAGATCGGTAGGTTGTTGGAGGTGCGAGTCTGCGATCACTTAGAATTAAAAGCATGTGATGCTTTCTCATACTCTTGTTTTTCTAAACATGTACAATTTAAATTAGTTGATTTTATATGCAAGGTGACAGCATGAGTGACATTTATACTGGAAGAAAACTACGTGAGTAAAATCGACCTATTGCATTTTAACGTGTTTTCAAGAACTATTTAAAGAAGCTATTAAAATAGGGAAAAAGGAAAAAGTTAGGTACCTCTCTATGTTGAGTTTCTCATCCAAGAGGATAGACTCAATTAGATCAAAGGTTAGGTCATGAACCGGTTTGGAATCAGCTAGGAACCGTCGAGTCAGGATTCAATATTTCGTTGAATTATAATTTACCTGCGTAAGGCCAGTTTTGGGTCTACATGATTGAGTTAGTCTGCTTGGTTATAATGTAGTAAATAAATCTATTTCCAAGGAAGGCAATAATTAAGCAAAAATGGTGTAGTTCTTACTGTTGATGGGCTATTATGAATATTGGACTACCAAAGCCTATTCCGACCATAGTCCATTTTGAGTATTAAACCACCAAAGCCCATTCCGACCTATTAGGACCATGGGCCGACCTAATTCCATATTTGAGTCCTTGCCCAATTTATCTGTTCGCCTCCAACCTTTGAAAAATGTAATCTACGCTTCCTCTATTAGACATATCCTATTTCTCCCATTAATTTCCTTAACATGAGTAGGGATATTGGACGCAAATAATAGAGATATTGCAAGGATCGTATCGAGGTTTTACCGAGGAAGCCTATCGGGTCGTCGCACGTGATAAAATGTGGTTTCCTTTTTGAACATGAGACAACTACAAGAAGCGATCAACTACTAAACATTACTACTGACCAATTTATCTAAAGATTTGGAAAAATGGATTTAAACAAAACAAATCCAATTTTTGAAAGGAAACTAAAGCTATCAAAACAGCTATTTAATTAGAGGGGATTTACAATATCATGCTTTTACTCTACACTGGGTTGACTGGCAACATTGGGTTTCAATCGCCAATGAAAATATCAATTAGTCTCTCTCGAGCACTAGTTAGCCAAGCTTTTAATTCAATGATCCAACTTTCATTAAACATTTGACGACTTCAAAACTACTATAAGAATTCAAGAGCACAAAGATTTTACTAGAGTAGTTGGAATCTTTGTCAAAATAAACTTAAATGTTACTAAAACTGGTTCTAAAGTACTAAATGACATTTTGGACCTTGTTGCTGATTAGCAACCTTTTTATAAAATTAGCTATGTTTAGAACAATGTCATGAAAGACAAGTCTCGGTAAAAACTCTTGGTTTTAGGAACCCAAATGAATAGAGCTATAGATATCAAGCATACGAGTCTTACACTACGCCATGAACAAGCAATCTACAATAACAATAAATTAAGGATAATTCTAAAATCTTACTTGGACTTTGTCTTCTCGATTGAATTTTCACTTATTAAATTTACTATTTTACTTCTCATTATTTACACTTAGTATTACTATTCCATCTTTTTACAAATAGCAAAGGTAGTCAATTCAACAAATCATTATCAACTGTAAAATTTGATTAAGTAAAAGTTTTGTTAAGTAAGACATTTAGTAATTTTCAACTTCTAGGTATAAAGTTGAAAACCATGCAAAGTTTAAATTATGACTTTTCACATTATTTCCAAGAAAATATAAATGGACAATAACAGCTTTTCATTACTCTCAAAATGGAAATGCTGAGAACAGCAAAACGATAAGAATTAAATAACATAATAGCAACAGCTCATGTAAATATATCACGAAACAAGTAAAATCAATCTTAAAATTACTATTAAATGCTAAATAATGTTAAAGCCCTAAATTGTGCTGAATTCAGTAAGGCCTTAGATTAGCTTGATGAGGTTTGGTGCAAGTGACATACTTACAGTAGCTCATATTTTGTGTGGTAACCATCGGACTTTGGTCGGACAAAGTTGGACTTCATTCAACAGAAGTTGATCGGTAGTCATGCGCTTCTCCAATGGCCGACTTTGTCCCATTGGAGTTAAGAGCTCAAAACTTTGCCGCCTTCAGACTTACTTTCTCAGATGAAGTTAAACTTTGTCAAATTAAGGTAGTCCTCCTATCTTCAATTCTAGCTCTTGATCTTCAATCCGAGCAGCTCCTCCTGTTCATGTACTCAGGATGATTTTTCTTCAATTTCCTTCCTTCCATTTTTCTTTCTCTCTGAATTACCTCTGTTTCTTTCCTCATGCTTCTTGCAATTGTCTCTTTGTCCTGAGTTCTATCCTGAACCAAGACTCACTGAGAGGATACAAACTTCAAATCAGTTTATACCAATGCCGAAGATATCTGCTTGCTGACTTGTATATGTTTAACTTCATAGCTATCAGACATGCATGAACGGTATGATAAGGACATGATATAACCATAGATATTTTCTTCGGAGTTCAATCTTCTTTAGATGTCTTTCAACAGTTTACTTATCACATATCGCAGTAACACTGAAGCACTCGGTAGGAAATTTAAGATTTTGTTCATATTTTTGGCTTTCAAGGTCACTAATGACATTAAAAATAACCAAAATGCAGATGATTGTTCCAATTAACCATTGTCGCTGGATATCATACCTTGTAAAATGATGATGCTTCCAGAAACCTCTTCCAAAATTACTCTTAGAAATCCAGGGTGCCAACCGAAGTCATCTAAGCATTCATTATCACTTGATTGATACTAGAAGCAAGTGCAAGGTATTGATTTGAGCATGCTTCAGATGGATTTTTAGTGGAAAAATTCAGATAGTTGTCATAGCTCTTCTATCTTCACTATATACGCTGCTATGCTGTAGCACCTCAAATTTGAATCATGGTCTGCCTCGGAGAGGATGGAGATTTTACCGATTACCATCACCTTGCAAGCTTTAGGACTGACAAAGAGCAACAGCTTCTGCCCGTTGCAACACTTTTGAAAGATGCCCTGAAGATTACTTTGCCCCATCTTTTGAATGGCTGGCTCTGAGTAGGTCCTACCAATCCCTGACTCTAATAACCCCGACCATGCTCAAGAGTCTCGTTCAGCATTGACATCTCATTGAGAATGTAAAAAGCAGCATGTATATTTGAGGCCACAAGTGTTGATGCGGATTTCATTATGCCAAACTCAGCTTCGTAGAAGGCCATACTTCCCTGCTACACATAATAACACACACAGATAGGCATTTTAAGTTTCATAATATTATGGAAAACAAAGAACAAGTGTCCTAAACTACCACAGAGAAACATTGCTCAAAACGAAGGAGAAAAGGAAAAGCAAATCGTTCTCTCTAATTTCCTCAAGTTTATTCATCATTTGATATGTCAAGAAAAGCTTTTCCTTCTAATAGGGAAAAATTGGTAAAGTTTTCAATCAATTTGATGTGATGCATTTAAAAAAGAGTGCTGGTAGGATTAGCAACCTCTTTTGGATGCTTGGATTAGGAACTGACATATTCCAAATCAATTTGCACAAATAATTCTCTTAATTACATCCATCTTGTTTACATTGTATGTGCAGCCCGTAATGAAAACAAACTTGCAGATATGTAATGATTTTGTAGGTCAGTTATTCTATATAGCATGAATTAATTAAGTTCGTGTTCAGGTTTGAACAAACCAGATGGGAGAGATTCTTCAAACAAACAGGTCGCTTGCTCTGAAAAGATAGCTCTGAATGGAAAAACTTTTCCTCACCGTGGTCTCTCTTTCTCTTGAGAGGAAGCCATCAATGATAAAGGAATAGTGTTTCAGGCATGAGTTTAATACTCTCCTTGGACTTCTATTAATCAATCTAAAGGATTTTCTCACATATCTACACTAATTTTAGTTTGTGAGTCCATGTCATCATGCAGCCTGTTCTCATTCTACACTCACAGATTAGGAGGGGATATAGAAAGTGCAATCAAAGTAGAAATGTATTCATCACACAGCTAGCTTATACAATTTAGAGATACCCACAACATATGCTGCCACATTTTGCATTCTTCCCATCTTTAGGATCAATCTTCGGGGTGTCTTGTATTGGCCACTGGTTTCTTGACTGTTTTAAGGCAAAATATCAAAAATTTTGAATAACAAAAAAAACATACCTAAGAATAAGTTCATGAAAATACACAATGCATGTAATGGCACATGAAGGATAGTAGTACATCGAATTTGCAGTCATGCCAATAAAGTCTCTAGCTCGCAAGGAATAACTGCAGTCCACAAAGGGCTATGTGGAAGGTTACATTTATCTAAAAGCATGTTAAAATTTTTTAGAACAGATCTTTGCATCTATCTTCACCATCATAACTTTGTGTCTTGGCACAAGTCCAGGCATGAATTTTGATACCTGATGGCATCTAGCTGCTGAATTCCATATCTTTTACCGACCTTATTCCTGCAATATCTGCAGTGTGATGGGAGTGCCTACCTCCTTTTCCATGCAGAATGGCTACAGCAAGAACAGTATTAGACAGCTGCAAACAATCATCACAATCACCATAGAGCAACAGATATGATGAAACCAATTTCTCAACCAATGCCAAGACTATATCCTTCAGCTTGTGAACACCATAGGAACACCTTAAGATTCTAGCATATCCAACTAGATATTATATTAGGATGTCATAATCATCCAAAAACAATGAACAGAAAAAATCATGACTTGTGTTCTTCACATGTTAAGTGATTATAACTCGGTTCTGCAATCATCTGTTAACAAAGAGAACAGCAGAAAGTATGACTTTATCTTCTTCACATGTTACGTAGTTGTAACATAATTCACCGCACAAATAAATACATTCTAGCATTTCTGCAAAGGATTTGATATTTGCCCTTCTAAGTTGGCTCAGGGAGTCCTCCCATGTATACCTGTGCACCTGTTCTTAAATGCCATGCAAGGGTGGCGGTAGACATTGCAAGAGAACCTTTAGATTCAGTAGCCACTTCTCTACGTTCTATATTTACAATATGGGCCAAAAATTTGATAAAAAAGAGTTTCACATTTTCATGCAGCTATATGCCTAGTGTCAAGAATGTGCTACAAAAAGGGATCCTGACACCTCGCAAAGAAGCCTAAAACAGGTTCTCAATAGTCAAATTATCAAGCTGAGCAAAACATAAAACATTGCTGATAATTTAATCTATAAACTTCAGAAATGCATTGTATATAGAGAGGCAAAAAAATGTGTCAACAGAATCAACTGATTCACTCCACATTGTAGAATATAACTGCTGATGAATAATGAGCATTGTCATAGCACTGTGTACACTGCAAAACAGCAACAATATATCTATTGGCCAAATTGTACCGTTATAAGACAGGTTTCAACTAGAATGTTCCATCAGTTGAATTGACATAATCCTCATGAAATCTTCCCATTAAAATGGAGGCATATGAGTAGGACCAACAATTATTTACCTATGTCAGCATAGAGATAGCAGAGCACTAAAGCATACCATCACACACTAAGGCAGGGGTACGATTATGGGCACTTCAAAAATTGCAAGGGTTGAATTGCTGTTCAAAGGTAAACATAGAGAACACCTTTCATGATAGTATCCAGCACACTTTGTGGTAGAGGTAGAATCATACTTTTCTCCAGCAAATCGGAAGGGAAGATGTCAAATGGAAGTTACTACATAGGAGCGTGTCAAATGACTCAAATGAAAATATGTCAAGCATCATTGTACTAAAAAATTATCAATTCAAATTCCGATAAAATTAATCATAATACTGCAAGAATATGGAGTACAAGTGGCTTTATTTTGAAATTTTTCATTGAGAACATGATATATTGGTATATATTATTCTCAACTGAAACTTAGTTACAAATAAACAAAAAGCCTATGTTATGCACAATTAACAGTTAACTACTAGTAAGATCTCCAAGCCTGAAAGCAGCATTTAGAGATTTTTGCTATGCTTCAATAAATGCGTTTCTATCTCCAAAATCTTTACTCATATTCTTCAATTTCTTGAAGAATTTCTTGGTTCTTCCCTGAAAATTGGCAATTTACAAATCTTTTCACTTTCCAATGCCTATAATCCATCTGTTAACTGAAACTAGACTCTCCCTATAAGAATGCACATCAAATGCATAGGGAGTGCCATTTTCCAAGAGCACTCTGAGCTCATCATTGCTTGAATTATACAAAACTAGCTTTCCCATTCTCTCCATAAATATCTCACCGTTTATTCCACAACTCAAAGGTCTCTCGACTCCGAAAAGGGGTCCAAACGAAAATCGTTTGATCCACAACTCCCTCTTTCCCCATTTTTTCATCAACCACCCATTGAACCACTTATTTCTTCCATTAAAAGTATAAGCTATCAAACACAGCGATCCCTCACATGCACAAAGCTTCAAGCAATCTTTTCTGCCAATATCTCCTAATTCAGAGAAATCAATTTTCCGAAACACCTCGCCGATGATATCAAACGATAAGATGTCAATAACACCACCACCATGAGCAATGCAATAAAAAGCCCCATTAACGAAAGTGCATGTAGGATCATACACACGACAATTCAATGCACATGCTTCACTCTCAACCTCCCTCCACGTATCACTCCTAAAAGATAACAACTCCGCTCGAAAATTCGTCCTATTGGGCTTATCCAAAAACACAATCCTCAAGACTTTATAGTCACCAATATCAGCATCATAACCAAATCCATGAACGACACCGCAGATCCTCTCGCGACGAAAATTAAGATTAACCATCACGTTTTTAGGTAAAGCTCGAAACTTTCTGGTTGCGGGATTCCACAAAAAAGTGGGTGACCCAAAACTTGCAACCCCATCATGAGACAAACAAACTAAGCCATTACAACAACCCACGATCCTAAGGTTCTTAGAGTAAAGCTCAGGAGGAATAATAACGTCAGCAGCAACAAAGTCGCTATCTTCTGTTTCATTTTTCGAAAGTATGCATAGAACATTCGTTCTAGTAGCTTTGCAGAGGCGTTTCGTGAGTACAGAATAGTAAAGATTGTTGCTGTTTCTTGAAGAATGAATGGAAATGAAATGTGGGTCTTGGATTAATGAGTTCCAATACTTGCAAACACATTGGAAACGTAACAGAGATTTGATGGGGAGTCTTACCAAGATTTCCATGAGCAAATAGCCACTGATGTCTTGAGCACTACAAATCGACATTGGAGAAGTGGAGAATAATAGAGATCAAAGGAAAGACAAATAAAATGGCTATGTTACGTCTGCAAGGGGCGCTTAGGGATGCAACCGGAGAAGTGAAAAAGGGTATCCGATTCGTCAATCCGCGGGTTTTAATATATGATTCAGAAATTTATGGGATTTAAGATTAGATTTGGCGATTAAAAAAAAAAATCAATAGAAAACTTGATTTGATTAAAAGAAATTATATTAATAAAAATATTTATTTTTTAATTTGTGTAATTATATATCTTATATAAATTTTATATTATATAATATATTTAATTCTCAATTTTTATTATTGTATAAGTCAATAAATATAATTTTAATCTTACATAACTTATTCATTTTTATTCTCTCATTAATCCAATATAAAATTTACAAAAACCCATCACTTTAAAAAATAACCGTAACAATTATCATATGAGAATGTATAGTATATATATCTCACATTTTAAATAAATAAGAAATAATAGAGATGTATTTTTAATTTAATTTTTAAATATAAACTGGGGAACAGTAACTTAAATATAAGAGAGGTTTTTGAAATGGCATGTGTATAGATTAAATGCACTTAAAAATAATTGTAAAATGCCCCAAAGCAGTAGAGTCATGACAATCATATTATGTAAATCATTTTAAAATAAAAGTTAGACTTATAACTACTACCCTAAACCTGATCTATACAAGGTGTCTACGACTAACCCGCTTTGAAGTAAACAGTTTATAATTTAAATAAATCATTTATCTAAGAAAGTAAATATATATATATATACTATAATTCAGTTATTACAATTAACGTTTACAGTATTTTACCATAATCTATTTCCTAATTAATACATTATTTAAAAATGAAAAATTCTAAGATAAGAGCTTAGACCTTACAAATATATGTCTATCCTTTAAATATTTTTTCTCACTTCCCAAGATCTAGCAGTTGCTAACTCTAGAGTAGTTGTAAGTTATTTCTTGGCCAACACTTGTAACGACGTCTATAAGGATGTGAGCAATCACAACTTAGTAAGTTAGAATAGAGGACTTAAAACTATACCACAAACAAAAACTAGGTTATCAACCAACTTATTAGGTACAATGATGTTCAAGCAAATGCCATCACACATTGTTGTTCGGCCCGTCGTGAGATTAGAGAAATTACGCTCGCTTAAATCCAGGTTGAAGAGTTACCGTTAATGCAACAGCTCACGACCAAACCCAAGCTTATGCAGTGGAGACACTACTCCTCCCACGACTACCTTCGAACCATTGACTTCACCTTTATCGCGACCTTCTCACTTGTCACTTAGTTCAACTAAGGATGAAGAAGAAACTCATTATGCTGTCCAGCGCTATCCCTTTCGAAGGGGTCGGTATTTAGCCGAAGAATCTTAGGTTTTCCCTAATGGGTTGCTATGCAGATCCGATTTATTAGTACAAGTCGTATATTTGATCAAGTCCAGTTTAGGGTGATCAATCATTTCATACAAATCATATAATATAAACCAAGCAACAAGTAAAAATCATATCATCAGCTCAGAACACGTATAATCAAGTATAATTTACAGCCTCCAAAATACAACATTATATTAATCCCAATTTACCTAGACTCCTTGCTCACTCACTTGAGGTCTCACTCACTTGAGGTCCCACTCGCTCAAGCCATCGCCGATCATTCCTATAACACAAACATGGTTTCAGTTTTTCATATAACTATTATAAGTTGGTTTTATCCTATAACGCTTATTGTTATCTTTTGTTTAAGATTTAATATACCTAATTATATTAGTCTTCAGTCTTTTACAATTCTTGTTGAATCGTGTTAAATCCTGTTTCAGTTTTCGCATCGATTTCTAAATTAGGTTTTTAACTCAGTTTTTTATTAAATATTTATATGTATACCCCAAAAAATTATTTCGACCCATAATGTGAAATTAATCGCATTATCTTTAGATATTCTAAATATTCTTTTTAGTCTCTAACTAGTGTTCTAGTCTATGTGATACAACCGAATTCACCCTCATTATGAGAAAATTTTATATTTTTCATATAATTATCTTAATTTAAATTTTCTATCAAATTTATTTTATATTCCTATTATTATCATAATATCAATTCTAACCAATATTTTCCTAATTATTAATTTCCCATAATTACATATTACACATTATCACCTAATGTAGACAAAATGTACACATCTAATATTCCCACCACTTCAAATATCGTCTCCCAACATCAGATAACATCTCAAATCAGATTTTAAACCTAATTACTCTAAATTACCAAATTAACTCAAAATTTCTTTTTTTCTTTTTACCTATTGCATATTTATTACACAATATGCTAATAATTACATCTAATGCTCCAAATGCTACAAATAGCATATCCCATCAGATTTCAACACCCTAAAACATATAAGTGTACATCAAATCAGTAATTACCTATTGAATTACTTAATTAACCCTAAATTACTGATTTTATGTTTCATTTTAAGACCTAAAAATTATCTAAAATTTTTGAAAATTTATTTTTCAAAAAGGGCTTTGTGGCACTATTCTATATCGCCTAAGTAGTCTACAAAAAAATTTTGAGCTCAAAACTACACTCCTAATCATATTCAACTTTGTATGATTTCTTAAGGATCATATTCAACTTTGTATGAATAAAACATATTTTCATCAAAATAATATTTTTTTCTAAAAATACATACTAAAATATCTCAGAATAACAAAATTCATAATTTTCTAAGAATATTTACTATTTTTATAAAATTACACAAAATTTGGCTAGAAATCGAACTCACCTGTTTGGGTGACTCCGACCACTGTTAGTGGCCATGAGTGTGTCGGCCCACTCGGGCATTGCTACCACCGTGTGGTAGTGGTAGCCGTCTACTCTTAGCTGCTCGTCAAGTTTGAATTCTCCTTAAAAGCCCCAACTGCACAGTTTTTTATAAATTTTTGTAAAACCCTAATTTCCTCGCAATTTCGCCACTCTCTAATTTTTTAAACTTTTTGATATCCAAAATGAGCTTATAAAAAATTTGGGGTATTTATAGAGATCTTGGGTAATTGTTTTGTATTAATTTAATTAGACAATTGTCTTATCTTTTTTAATTTAATTGGCTAACTTTTTTCTTATTTTCCCTAGCTGCCACGACCCAAATCTGGACCATTCCTTATTTTTTTTTATTTTTCTTTTCCTTAATTAATTATGAATTTTCTTTAATCATTTAGTATCATTTTAGCACATTTCACATATTTTAAATAATTACGTGTATTTCTACTTACATGTAAATTCATATATAATACAAATAAATATTTCTAAATATTATTTAGGTCATTCTATAATTTTTAGTATATATATAATTTATCTCTAGCGATTTGTTAATTGTCAGAATGTATTTTACACATTTTCCGTATTTTCGATAAATAACAAATTATATACTTAAAATTTGGAAAAAAAATTTATTTTATTACTTATTTTCTTAAATTCAAACTTGCAAGATCATTTTTACTAATATTTCTAACTTTATTTGATAATTTAGGCTCGATCAAATCTTTTAACCGATCGCCCTAAATTCTACGAGTCAAACTTTAGATAGCTGATTAAGAGTCATACATTTGAGATGTATTTTTAATTTAATTTTAAATATAAACTAGGGATGATAGATTAAGTTTTTTTTGTCATGTTGAAGTAATGTTTTAAATGATGATAATGTACAAGGATAAGTTAATATAAGTTAAGTAGATATAGGACCCTACTTGCATCCTATTTTTTAAATATAAGTTTTTAAATATTTCAAAACCAAAACCTAGCATATAACATCCTAAAATCGTGGTAAATGTAGAGCTTATGAATTTTTTTTTTTATAGCAACTTTTTGTGTTATATATATATATATATATATATATATTCAATGCTAAAGAATACATCGAAACCTTAATGTTATATGTCCCACTTCATTAACAAAACAAAGAAATGGTAAATGCGTAAAGTTGCATGCACAAATGAAAAGAAAATATAAGTTTTTTACGATTAACAACAAATATTGCCTCTTTTATTAGCTAAGTTTAGGGTATTTATTTGGTTAAGCTATTTCTTTTTAATATAAACATAACATTGTTTTTATTTTTTCAGTTTTCTTAAAGGAAACAAATACAAAGACATCACACATCTATCTTAGCTTATAATAGTATGTTTAGGAAGATTGTTACCTAAAAGTTCCATATGCTCCTTAGTATTCATCCAAACCTTATCTGGTTGAGTAAAATATAAATGGATATGCTATATAACATAGTTATCTGCTCACCCCTAATAATATGTCATAATCACATTAAATGATTTTTTATTATATAAACTCATCTTTGGCCAAACAAAATATAAACATAAGCATACACATAATAATATATAATAAATAACCATTACAATTATCATATAAGAACATATAATATATATCTCACATTTTAATTAAATAATAACAATTATTTTCTATTATTATATAAGAAAGTTATATTAAATCATTATATAATTATATTTTGTATATATATATATATGTATATATATATATATACACACACACACATATATATCAAAATATGTTATGTTATAGAAAAATGTAAGATATATACAATGTAGATTCTAATTGTGATTATAAGTGAAAATAGTTATTTCACCATGGCATCATGCCAATAATATTTTGATATCTTTTATGGGGTTCAAACTCTAACCATAGGAATATTCATTGGATCAATTAGGAGAAATTGAAGTTAAGTAAAGTCAAGGTGATCTAAGACTACTTGACCTTCATTTGAGGAATAAAGCTACAATCTCTAAACTAGCCTGGCAGGGGTTAAGCGATGGTAAATTATGGGTGAAATTTATGAAGCAAAAATATAAGTATGGTATCGCAGGGGTTAAATTACAAGGAGCAATGGCCATTACAAAAATTATTCTTTGAGGAAAAGAATTGGGTTTAGAGTTTACTTAGATGACGTATGCACTTTACTAAATGGAATAAGGGAGGAATGTAATTGAAGTTATTAAGGAACATAATAAGAGTACAATACCTATTACTTTGTTCAGTTAAATTAATAAACAACTTAAGAATAGACACATAATAGAACTTTAATAACTAAATTACCCTTGATTCATTTTTTTTCTTAAATAATTCTAAAGTAATAGGTGGTAGTGGTGGAAATTGACTGCGAGGGCAGAGATAGTGATAATGGTTGACTGCGGTGGTGATGGGGGTGATCGATAGTGGTAGCAGTAGCGGTGGCAGTAGCGGTGGCGGCGGCGGTGGCTATGGCTACGGTAGCAGCTTGGAGGAGAGGTGGGGGTAGTTGCGACAATGGTGACGACAGCAGTAGTAATGATGATAGTAGCGGTCAAAGGTAGTGGTCGTAGCTACAATAGTAATGGGTAGTGATGGTGGCAACGGTAATAGCAACGGCAGTAGTGATGATGGGTGATGGTGGTGACAGCAATGTGATAATAATAGTATTGGTGGAGATAATAGTAGTAGCAGTTAGTGGTGACAATGGCGGTAACGATAGTTGGTTATGGTTGGTGGTTGGTGGTTGGTGGTTAATGGTTAATAGTAATAGTAATAGTAGTAGTGATGGTAGTGGTTGCAGTGGCGGTAATGGTGGTCGATGGTGATGGTGGTCGGTAATGATAATAGCAATGGTAATGGTAATGGTGGTCATCGTTAAATTGATATAAGATTATTTTTGAAAAAAATGTGAAATTTTGTGATATATTGTAATTCTTTAGTTGAATCAAGAAATCCTTATAACTTGATTTCATGTAATAAGGATTCCTAAGGAATTGCAATTCGAAAAGAAAAAACCAAGTAAACGTTGTAATAAGGAATAAGGAATAAGAAATAAGGAGGAGAATTGAATTCCAATTCCCCTCAAGTGAACGAGACATTAGAGATTTGTTTATTAAACCCCTAAATTAGGACAATAACAATCTTACTGTTGCTGATGTTTGGATTGGTTTAAATAAGTGGAAGGTTTTCAATTAGATTAACAGTTGCAAAATAAACTAGGGCAATGTTTTTATTTCTAATGATATGACAAACCAGGATGGAGTAGCATGGAAACTTTCGCCATTAGAAGATTTTCTTTGAAGTTTGCATACCTATAACTACAAAGGAAGGATTTTGACATTGACGCATCGAATGACTGGAAATGGGTGTGGAAATTGCTAACACTTCCAAAGATTCATAATGCTTTTATTTGGAGAATTTTCGTCGATTCCTTATCTATTTCAAAAGTTTATGTTCTTTATAACTATGCTCCGGAGACTCAACAGCATTTACTGCCTATAAAGAAAAGTTGGTTTATTCTAACTAATTGCTGTAGAGTTCCAAATTTAATATTGGGCTTCAAGCCCATTGATTAAATAGATTTGACTTTTTGAGCTAAGATGATAGGGCTCAAGAAGCTAAGTCTGTAACTTAATGGGATGATAAAAAGAAATTTGACATGGTAAACTTGGAGTATTGCCCGTTGGATCTATCTATCTGATCAAACTTTTTTTGGTTTAACTCACACTGAAATAATAAATAAAGCTTTTATTTAGGTATAAACCCATAAACATAACCCACTTAAGATCCTTTAATAAAGGGCTTCAATCTTAACCATTAATCACCATCATAATCTAGCAAATGTGATCAACTATCATTTCTTATAAATATCCCGTCCATATCCTCATTTAGATAGAAGAAAAACCTCCATTAATGCCATTACTCTGCCGAATAAAAAATGAAACATTTAAACACTTGAAGAACACCACCTCGTTCTTTCATTAATCTTGAAGTTTAAGGCCATTGCGCTCCTCCACCTATCACCATACATGTTAGAGCTTTACTAAGATCGCATACTCCTCTTCCTTATATTTCCTCTCCTAATTATCCTGCGCAAGTTACTTAAGTCATTTCCTTAGTCACATATAGTGCGATTCACACGCAACACGCACATGATACTTGCATCTGTACTTATTGTAAGACCTACTATCAACTACTCAAAGTTTGACTCGTAAAATTTAGAGCAATCGGTTAAAGGATTTAATCAAGTCTAAATTATCAAATAAAGTTAGAAATGTTAGTAAAATTGATCTTGTAAGTTTGAACTTAAGAAAATAAGTTATAAAATAAAAAAATATAAAATTTTCAAATTTTAAGTGTATAACTCGTTATTTATCGAAAATGCGTAAAAATACATTTCAATAATTAACGAATCGCTAGAAATAAATTATATGTATACTAAAAATCATAGAATGAGCTAAATAATATTTAGGAATATTTATTTGTACTATATATGAATTTACATATAAGTAAAAATACGCGTAATTACTTAAAATACGTAAAATGTGCTAAAATTATACTAAATAATTAAATAAAATTCATAATTAATTAAAAAAATCAAGAAAAATGAGGAAAAGTCCAGAAGTGGGGCGTGGTAATTTGAAAATTAAAGAAGAAAATTAACTAATTAAATTTAGCCAAATAAAAAGTTAAAAAGAAAAAGAGATAAGGTAATTGTCAAATCAATTTAATGCATAATAATTTCCCTAATATTCTATAAATACCCTAAAGTTTTCAGAAGCTCATTTGATCGATTTGAAATCCTATAAAATTAAAGACAAGCGAAATTGAGAGGAAATTAAGGTTTTATAAAAATTTAGCAAAAATCTGTATAATTGGGGCTTTTAAGGAAAATCCAGACCCAACGAGTAGCTGGAAGTGGACGACCACCACCACTACACAGTGGCGGCAACACCCAGGTGGGCCGACACATCCATGGCCACCAATGGCGGCCGAAACCACTCAAATTGGTGAATTCGAATTCCAACCTAATTTTGTGTAATTGTATAAAAATAGTAAATATTCTTAGAAAATTATGAATTTTGTTATTCTAGGATATTTTAGTATGCATTTTTTAGCAAAAATATTATTTTAGCAAACATATGTCCCATAATATATGATCCTTAAGAAATCATAAAAAATCATGTATATTTCGGTTTAGAAATAAATGACCTTAGAAGTATAGTTTTGAGCCCAAAATTTTTGTGTAGACTACTTTGGTGATATAAAATAGTGCCACGAAGCCCTTTTTCAAAAATGAATTTTCGAAAATTTTAGATAATTTTTAGGCCTTAAAATGAGGCATAAAATGGGTAATTTAGGGTTAATTAAGTAATTAAATGGGTAATTACTGATTGATGTACAATTATATGCTTTAGGATATTGATATCTGATGAAGTATGATACTTATAACATTTAAGATGTTAGATGTAATTATTAGGGTAATTATGTAGTAAATGAGTAATAGGGAAAAATAGTACATTTTAAGTTAATTGGGTAATTTAGGGTAATTAGGTTCAAAATCTGATTTAGGATGAATTTAAATATTTGGAATGTTATTTGATATTGGGAGATGATATTTAAAGTGATGGGAATATTAGATGTATATATTTTGTACATATTAAGTGATAATGTGTAATATATAATTATGAGAAATTAATAATTGGGAAACTATTGGTTATAATTGATATTACGATAATAATAGGAATATGCAATAAATCTGATAGAAAACTTAAATTAGGGTAATCATATGAAAAATGTAAGATTTTCTCATAACGGGGGTGAATTCGGTAATTAAATTAGGATTTAGGTGTACCACACAAACTATAACACTAGTTAGAGACTAAAAACGATATTTAAGATATCCGAAAATAATACGATTAATTTCATATTATGGGTTAAAAGGATTTCTTAGGATGTACCTATAATTCTCTAATAAAAAACTGAATTAAAAATCTAATTTAGAAATCAATGTGAAAATTGAAATAGAACTTAACACGATTCAAGACGAATTATAGAAGATTTAAGACCTAAATAATTAGGTATCTTAAACCCTAAGAAAAAATAACAATAAGTGTTATAGGATAAAACCAATCATAATAGTTATATGAAAAACTGAAACCACGTTTATGTTACAAGTATGATTGGCAATGGTTTAAACGAGTCGGACCTCAAATGAGTGAGCAAAAAGTCGAGATAAGTTGGGATTAATACAGTGTTGTATTTTAGAGGCTTGAAATTGTATTTGATTGTGCTTGTTCTGAGCTAATGATGTAATTTTTGACTTGTTGCTTAGCTTGTATTGTATGATTTGTATGAAATAATTGATTACTCTAAACTGGACCTAATCAAATATATGACTTGTAATCATAATAAGACCTGCATGGTAACCCATTAGGGGAAACCTAAGATTCTCTAGCTAAATACCGACCCCTTCAAAAGGAATAACGTTGGATAGCATTGAATAGCATAATGGGTCCCTTCTTCATCCTTAGTTGAACTAAATGACAAGTAAGGAGGTCGTGCCAAAGGTAAAGTCAATGGTTCAAAGGTAGTTGCGGGAAGAGCGGTGTCCCATTGCACAAGCCTGGGTTTGAATGTGAGCTGTTGCATTAATGGCAACTCCTCAACCCAGATTAGAGCGGGTGTAATTTCTCTAATCTCACGACAGGTTAGACAACATCGTGCGATGGCATTTACTTGAACATACATTGCACTTAATAAGTTGGTTGATAACTTTGTCTATGTTTGTGGTATAGTTTTAAGTCCTCTATCTTAACTTACTGAGCTGTGGTTACTCACATCCCTATAAACGTAATTGTTGGTGTTAGCCAAGAAGTGACTTACAACTACTCTAAAGTCAACAACTGCTGGATCCTAGAGAATAAGAAAAAACATTTGAAGAACAAATATATATTTTTTAGATCTAAGCTCTTATCTTAGAATTTTTCATTTTTGAATAATGTATTAACTATGAAATAAATTACTGTGAAACGTTATAGGCGTTAATTGTAATAACTGAATTATAATATGTATATATATATATATATATTCTTATTTTATTAGGTAAATAATTTATTTAAATTACGAATTGTTTACTTCAAAGTGGGTTAGGTGTGGATACCTTGTGTAAATTAGGTCTAAGATAGCAGTTGTAAGGCCGATTTCTATCTTAGAATGGTTTACACGATGGAGCTATTATGATTTTACCGCTTCAAGGTGTGATACCTATACCCCTACATTTTCTAACAACTCTATTGGAGAGGGAAGACTTGATAGTCATATCATGATACCTCCAAGGCGAAGACAACCCGATCCTACTGATGGACTTAATCAAAAGCAAAATGCTGCTATTGTGACCAATGACCAAAATCCACCCCCAGTTGGAGACACTAATCAAGGTAATGGCACACATGAAGGTTTCTTTGATAATGTGCAATTAACGCGTGAGTTACGAGAGACTAATCGAAGCCTAGGTAAACTCATGGCAATGTTTGCTCAATGCGTACCTGCCCTGGTTACCTTTGTTACTATGCAACAAAAGTAACTTCCTTGAATCCTTCTAATGTGGTGCAACAATGCTCCTCATCTAACCCTCATGTTATCAATGAGAATGTCACTCTTAGTGTTGAAGAACAATTTCTTGCTGTAGAACTTATAGCTATGCAAGATTTAGTACTTGAAGTAAGGAACCAAGAAGTTCAAATTAGAAGCTTGTCATTCTCACGTATTATATCACGTGTCACAATTGTTGACTCTATACAACCAACACCAGTGAATCCTATGTCTACAAGATCTACACCTACCTCCGCGATGTCACTAAAGGCGAAGGCATCTACTCAAAGAGGTTCGTTTATGACTAAAAAAGATTTGGACATGTATTTAAAAGAGATACAAGCAAAATCTACAATTGGGATTCCAAAACTGAAGCTTCCATATCACTAATGCATTGCTGTGAAGTTGTACCCTAACGATTATGTTAGTCTAAAGTTCATACTATTAATGGCAAGAAAAGAAGTGCTAAGGAACATTTGCTGAAATTCATCAAAGCATTGGAAGTATATGGTTTAGACGATTATTTGAAATTGAAGAAATTTTCTAAGTCACTGACTGAGAAGGCGTATACCTGGTATGTCAACCTTCTCCTAGGTCGATCGATTCATAGGGAAACATGTGCAAGATGTTCTTAAAGAAGTTTATCTCTATTGAAAAAAGAGTCACCCTTATTAACATGGAGAGAATCCACCAAAGGCCTAAGGAAGATCTCATGGATTACATTAAGCATTTCAGAGAGTGTTTCTTGGATATACAAAACATTTGTGATGAAAGAGAGTTAGTCAAGATTTACATCCAAAGGATGTTCATTAAGTATGCAATGCATCTTGAGAACCTCTTGTTGGTTTATTTCGCTATGTTGGTTGAGAACGCACGAAAGATCAACAATTCAGTAGTACAAAAAATAAGTGAAAATGCAAGATTTAATAAGCGCACACCGTTAATGAACTCAATTCAAGAGGAGAATCCGAGATGAGCAAAAAAATTTAGAAGTGAGAAGCTTATGAGCATGAAACCATCTTTAGCATACCTATGCTCAATGGGAAAAGTACATACACTCCTCGACCAGTGGCTACATAATGGGAATATTAGACTCTCAAGGTTTAAGATTTACCAACAAATGAAGAGAAGAGTGACCCTAAGTATTGTAGATTTCACAGGAGTATAGGTCATCCTACAAAAGATTGTTGGACTTTGAAAAAGATATTTAATGAGCGAGTTCAAAATGGAGAACTGATCATCAAGGGTAATGATGTCAAGAACAATCCACTTCCAGCTCATAATACCCAATGTGGTGTTCTGAATGTTATCACTCACGATCCTACAAAGGAGGAAAGTATTGATATACAGCCAATTGAGGTGTATGAAGTTAAGTATGAAGGATTTGAGATCAAGACAAATAGAGATGACAATACGGCTCTTTCTTTGTTGAAGACTGCTAATGTTAGGAATTTCTTTGATTTACTCGTCTTCGATGAGGATGCTTGGCTCCAGGCAGTAGCTGTACTAATGAAGATCTCTTAAGATCAATATAAGAAATATCTTATAATACGTCTTATAAAGGGAATTGTTTCGACGAATAGGGGACAATTACATTTACAAACGCTGACATTTGTACAGTGAATCCTAACCACAATTACCCTCTATATGTGGAAAGCATACTTGATAAAGGTATATTTTTCATGTTTTAAAGTGTAAATTAAGATAAAATTATTATTGATTTTATAGAAATCATTAAGAAATGGTACTTAATTATTTTCATTTGGACCTTTCAGGAATTAGAGGATATGAAGAGTAGAATTATGGACGATTTAGAAAAGTTTTACACAAAGGAACGAAGTTCGAATTAACACACGTAAGTTAGAATTGAAGGCAACCAACCTACAACTTATACTGACGGCCTTTGAATTCTACGCCGTTGACCTTGCACTTACACCGTTAACCTAACAGCCGACTTTCATGAAAAAGAAGCTTCATGCGAGTTAACCCTAATTTTTCTTATAAATAGCTTTATGTTTCATTGTTTGGGAGACTTTTGACACACACTTTCCTTAGACTTAGAGTGTCGTAAAATAGTCTTTAGATAATTCTTGAAGAATTCTTCGAGAGAATCGCTTAGATCATTGAGAAGAATTTGTTTTTTTCTTTTGTGAAGACTAAGTTGAAGTTGCAATTGAAGATTACCTTCTTTAATACAGAATTGGTGACATCTATTTCAATTAATTTTATGCAATTCTGTGAATTACTTATGCTTTTAATTATGAACCTCCTTGCAATTTTAATTAGTATTTGCGCTTTCGTTTCCAAATCCATTGCTGGCTAAATTTATTTGTAAGAATTAATGAAACCCTAGATAGCTAAGATGATGATTGCATTTATGTTATAGGATTAAGAGATATATGGTTGATTTATGATTGCAGTTTCTATGATTTCGATTATAATTGTTAGAAACCCTAATGATACGGGAGTTAATATAGGTTTGTTAGAAATTCTTAGTTGATTTGATTAATCAATGTGGAAATAGAGTTAATTGAATGAATTAGAAATTATCTAAAAATTAATGCGACGTTTGACGATTGATTATTCACTCAGACATTAGGAATAATTTATTTAGGACATTAGACAATTATAGTATCGGAAGATATATGATTGTAACATGGAGTTTACTGTTAATTAGAAGATGCGAAAGCGAACTAATTAATTAGGGTTTTAAATCCTTAAGTTTTAAAGTATAATAATTTCACTTGAATGACTATATAGCTATTAATCTATATAATATGATAACAATTTGATTGGCGTAATCTGGGGTGGATTCTATTTTTCTACAATTCTCAATTGATTGCTTAATTTTAGATTTTTCATAATTATTTTCTTTTCAATAGTTTTAGAGTAATTATTGGATTAATTAATTTAATTTTAATTGCTTGAATATTTATAAGAACTAGCATAAGATTAATAATTTCTTAGTCTTCAAGAGATCGATAACCTTACTTTCTCTATATTACTTGATTCCAATCCAGTATACTTACTGGAATATTCGAGATTTATTTATATATATATATATATATTTTAAGCAAATCAGTACTCAATGGTCATTCTATCAAGAGAACATTTATTGATAATGAATCTTCACTTAATGTTATGTTAATGTTAACTTTTAAAGTTACAAAGATAGATATTTGAAACTTAATAAGACAACCAATCACACTAAATAACTTCTATGAGTCTTCCATGAAGACCATAGGGCATGTTGAAATAGACTTTGATATTGGACTTATCCACAGCTCCGTGTAGTTCTATGTAATCAATGCGCTCGTATCTTACCATCTCCTTATAGAAAGGATATGGCTACATAATTATAACATGATACCTTCAACATGGCATCAATGCATAAAAGGTCATTGAAATGAGCAAGACATCTTCATTCCTGCAATAAAGAATCAATTCACACGTAATGAGTCTCACTTCACTAAAACAACATTCTTTAACGAGCATGTAAATGACTGGGAAATACCCTTAATGGAACCCTTCAAGGCATAACTACCTATAGAGGAAGAGGCTAAGACTCGAACATTTAAGAAAAAGAGGATGTGTGGTTGTTGTGGGGGTATGAAGAAACAAAAGCGAACCAATGATATTATTAAAGTAGAAGACACATTATAAGTTAAGAAGTACAAGAAATATTGGTAACTAAGATGTGTTCTTACTAGTTTTATCCCAGTTTTCATATGTAAGCGTAGTGATGATCGCTTTTCATTAATGAAAGTTCATCTTCCCATCATTGATATTTTCTAACGAGAATGTGATAAGTGTTTGAATATCTTCATTTTATTACTATTGTCATTGCAAAGTAAGAGACTAGTTTCCTTAGTGCACAAAGTTAATTTCACAAAATAGTTAACTCTAAATGGGGGGGGAATTAAACCCCTCGATCGAACAAAAGAAAGTAATAATTAACATAATATATAAACTACATACTGTTGTTAGCTAGTAAGAGCTTACCCTCCGAGGCACACGATGATGAGCTTGGCTCATATGTTGTAGATTGGTAAGAGCACTAGCTCCTAAACATACATCATGCCATGATAATCATGTATAGCTTTTGTGCTAACTAATTGCTATGTTTATTGCCATCAAGTAGTGCAAACAATTCCATTGATGAGCACTTTAATATTTTGGCATTCAAACCTAGGTAACATCCTAGTACGCTAAGCTGCGTAATCAAGTAGTGAGAAATATCCTCTTGACTGATGAGAAAGAATTATCAATCCAAAGCAATCAATGCCATTGTCGCTACATATGTGCAATTAAATGCTTCTTAGAAGGGATCTTTTATATATTATTAGTAACAAGCAAAAGTCTTGCTTCAATATGTAAGATGACATGTAAGATCCCTTAGATCATCGAGTATAAGCAGTCTCATAATTATATCTATTGTACAAGAGGCCCCTTATATCAAAGAGTCTAAACAGTCTCAAAGTTATGTCAATCTAATATTTGAAGGTCATGATTGCTTAATACTAATATGACTAGGTCGAGCCTTTAGTCCTTATTGTGTGGTGTCGTTTTTAAGAAGAAAGTAAAGATAACGAAGCAATTTTATTACTTTTTACTTCACAAAAATGCTACTTGAATGATACATTGCTCCTAAGCGCGTAAAGTCCTTAAGATATGGTTCTCACTATCTGTCAAGACATTACAAGTCATTAAGGGGATTGGAGCTACCCTACTACATTATTTTCTAGCACACCATTGCCCCTTTTGCTCAATTTTAAGGATAGCACTATTAGAGTTGTTCAACATACGAGACTACTCTTGTACAATGCTATGTTACCTTCTCCTATTAATTCTTGAAAATGACGGCAATGCCTACATGCAATTGCTACCACTTAAGGAAGAAGGGAAGGGTGATTACATGTGAAAATAAAAAAAGTAAGTGAGTTAGTAAAGTGAAGTGTGAATGGAATAGAAATTGTAGAACTATGTAAGTGGGAAATCGAACAAAAAATGTTCAACTCAAAGATTTAGCTCACCCATGTTCATATCAGAGGACTCATGCTCAACTCACGTGTTAAACTCATTTACACACACGTATCTAAGTTAGAAGATCAATGATCAATGTCTTGTGTTCAACTCGTATGATGGGACCTCACATCATATTCAAACCTCGTGTCACATTCAGATCTCACATTATGTTTAAGCCTCAAGTAATGTTTAGACCTTACATTGTATTCGAGCCTTACGTTATGTTCAAGGGTTATGTGGTGCTCAAGCCTCACATCATGTTACATGAACAAAGGCATTGAATGGTGGGAGCTATCTCATTGTTCATTACATGAGGAGGAAAAGAAAAGTAGATTATTCTATCATATCATGGAGCTCAAAGTACATTCTCAAGTCATGTACACCCATCCATGAAGCAAGTTATCATATTTAACAAAGAATTCAAACTCAACCACTATACATCGGTTTTGGAAATCTTATAAATTTCAACTAAAAAGAGGAATGCTATGATCAAATGTGAAGTTCAAAAGCCTTTTCGGAATTGGATTCATCAGATTTGGCAAGATTAGTGTAAGCATAAGTCACTAGAGGGGGATAGCAGTAGGAAAGGAAAAGAGAATAAATATGGAACGATAATAGGAAGTCTTACTGAATTCACAAGTAAAAATGGTGCAAACAAATTATCAAGGGCAGCAACACGCATTCGGTTCTTTTTCTTACAAAGTGCACCACTGGACTCTAGTTCATTTAGGCTTGTATATTCAACTCCCTTAACATTTGGCTAGTGAGGATATTAGATTTCATATTGTGTACGGAAGGATTGCCACGCCAAGATTAATGCAATGGAAATTTATGGTAGATTATGGGATTTCATCATTTGAAATGAATATTTCAAATAGAGATGAAAATCTTCATCATCATCCTCATCGTCAAGATCCTCACTTTCTGCAGATTGATGTCGTGCAGGTTTTAAGTCCTTCTTTAGGACCCGTAGCATATGGTTTAGCCCATCATGAGTAACATTAGAATAGAAATATTTAAATACCTGCTCAATGGAAGACTGCATAGGAGTTAATGATTGAGGCAGCAATGAAAGCAAGGTATCCACAAGCACATCCATCAATTCAGGTTCCTCATCATCCCCTGCTTCATCTTCTCCAGATGAGTTAGGAAGATCTGGAGTAGAAAAGGCTTTCTTACAGCACATTACAAGTTCAGAGGCAGGTCCTGAGAATTCCCTTGGCCACACAAGGATTTGCAGTAGTAGCAGAATGGGTAAATACCTCAATGAATGCAACTTATGAGCATCAGGGTTGAGCCTACTACTCCTTTCCTCTCTGGCAAGCCTAGTTTCCATAGCAAGCAACTTTTTGAGTGCCTTCTCATCTTCATCACTCAAACTACGAAAGAGTGAAACAGAAGGAATGTTACGTAAAGTACAAAGGAATCTCATGAAGTAAGATCCAAGGTCATTTGACTCTGCAGCATTCAATGGAGCACGAGGGCCCTCTCCTTTCATTGCAGTAGCCAGTAACAACTGAAGCTGCTCGATACACATCTTGCATAGGGAAGCTGAGGTGGTAGCTTTAGGCCACCTAAATTTCTCCTGCAACTCAAATGATGTCACTTCAATGCCAAGAGAGGCACTAAAAAGACCTTGAACAACAAGAAATTTCAGGATTTCATTTTGCACCGGAAATTTTGCTTCAGGATCCAGCTTCAAATTTTTCAATATAGAAGGGATGGACTCGATCACCCAACTTTTCAGAAAATCAGAATTTCCAGACGCAGAAATAGTATCTTTATCCTCAATTGATCCTATTTCTAAGTTATCATCTGTTGTTTGACTCTGATCCGAGGGTTCCTCTAAAGTAGGGCCTTCATCCACAAACATGTTTGTTAAATTCTGAATAAACAGCATGCAGCCTGATTTCGTCTAAAACTCTACTATCATACTTTTGACTGTTTTTGTCTGTGTAATCCTATCAAATGTCCCGTTATTGTGCTTTTATAGTGCCACAATGACAGCAACTCTCTGAACACTACCCCATGCCTCTCGACTGCAAGAAGGATTATATATATATATATGTATGTATGTATGTATGTATGTATGTATGTATGTGTGTATAAGTTGTTGGTTTCTTAAGAGAAGAGAAAAGGAAAATGTGCAATTACAGTGAATAACGATAACAGTAAATATAGAAGAAAAAAAAAAAGGGAAATAACCTTTTTTGGAGTCAAGAAAAGAGAGTGAATAGAAAGGGAGAGACTAACAGTGGCTGGACCTATTCAGCTACACATCCCTGGGCAGCAAAGGAAGGAAAGAAAAAGCAAGGAGACTACTGTCCCAAGCCTGAAGTTTGTCCACTTTTTAGGTAGCACAAAAGGAAAGAAAGAAAAAGTAAGGGGGCAGTTGTCAAATTCTTGATAAAAGTGAAATATTAAAAAAAAAAAAAAAGAATTGAAAGAAAAAGGAACACAGTAGAGACAACCAAGAAAAATTCAATAAAAAATCAAAGAGATCCTTCAAAGACTTATCCTAATGCATTGTAAAGTCATGCACATACCTTACTTATGGCTTTACTAATGAGTGTATATGGGAAATGCATTGAAGATTTTATTCTTGGCCACACGTACTTGGGCTTCACAAAGTATCATGTGACTTTGGTCTTTGGGCGACATGCATTAAAAAGAAAAAATATTTTAGGAGGATGCCATATTTATACATGATATGGATACATGTTCGCTTTTGGAATCATGATGTTGATTTGATGAGTTGAAGAGGGATTTTTAAATAAAGATTTGAAAATTCATTTAGCTTCCGAGGAGCTGCTCTTGAAACCCTATAGGGGACGTTGTCTCCTTGACTTCTGGCCGCTAACCGGCTAGTAAGACCATCGTACTACCAGTTATAGCGTAACAAATAAGATTTAGTAAATGCAAAGTGTTTATATTATATATGAAGACCTTACAAGAAGAGTGCTCTTATATGAAAAGACAATCAAGGCAACATTAATACATGGAAGTCAGCCTAAAGTGAAGTTAGCACATAAGATACAACTCAAATGGAATCAATGACTCATATAAATCGCATGGAAGAGACAAATCAACTCAAGAAGAGGCAGCTTAAAGAAAACATATTTCATAGTATTGTCTTGGGGCCAATATACAACCTAATTTAGCTGAGGCATGACGTATGATTAAGAGGTGTTACGAGTTCACACAGTAAGACAATTCTCAAATTAATCTGGCAGTGCCGCAGTTGTTTAATAGCGCACACACACTTAAGTCATCTAAAAGGCTCACTTGGTACCCAAACTCCTTTGACATCATTCGAAAGACTTTGGTTAAGAGGCAAAATATAGAGGAACAAATTTAATATTGAGCTTTAAGCCCATTGATTAAATGGATTTAACTCCTTAAGCTAAAGTGACAAGGCTCGAAGAACTAAGCACATAACTTACCGGGATGATCAAGGGAGTTTTGGCATGGTAAGCTTGGAGTAAGACTCGTTGGATTGGTCCTTCGATCCAACCTATCTTAATTTGGCCTATACTAAAATAATAAATAAAATCTTTATCTAAACCTAAATCCATGAAAATAGCCACTTAAAATCATTTAATAAAAGGTTTTAATCTTAACCATTAATCACCATCATGATCTGACGGATGTGATTAGTTATTATTTTCTGTAAATACCCAATTCACATTCTCATTTGGACAAAAGAAAAACCCCCATTAACATCGTTACTCTACCGGAACTTTACCTTCATTCTTCATTAATCTTAGAGTTTGACATCATCGTGTTCCTTTACCTATCACCATACGTGTTAGAGTCTTACTAAGATCGCCTACTCCTCCTCCTTACGCTTCTCTCCTGATCATCCTGCTCGAGTCACTCAAATCATTTTCCTAGTCATGTGTAGCGCAACTTCATACATAGTACGCATGTAATGCTTGCATCCATACCTATACCCTCCACAATTGCCAACAATTCAAAAAAACATTTATTTTGCCATTTGGTTCGTAGATTAAATTCGATTGCTGATACAGTAAAGAAGATAAATCTGCAACTAAACCACCTCGGTCAACTTGTTTTACCGGTTTTCTACGGGCAATCTAGAAAAACCAAACCCTTTTCATCTTTAGTCCTGCTTCTCCTTGGTGTTTTTTCTTGGATGGACTCTGCTAAAATTATTGTTGCTGATTTCTAGGCTGCAAAACTTGCAAAGAGGCGTAAGGGTTGCATTGTGCTCTCCCCTTACTTTTCTTTACCTTATTCATTGGATGATTGTGCTTTTATCTTGTTTACTATTGCTTTGGTCCTCTTAGAATCAGGCAGAGTAGGGATTGGTGGCATTCTGTTAGGTGCAAATGGTCAGCTTCTAACTGGTTTTGCAAAGCATATATATGTCTCTCCCCCATCGAAGCTAAGTTACGGGACATTGCAACGAATTTCAGCTTATATTGGATACTACTTGTTCAAAACTTATGATTGTCAATGATGGTTATGAGGCTCTCCACATTCTCCAAGATCCTAATATTGATGTTTTTTATTTGTTTGCTTTAGTCTACATTTGCAGGGTCAAGCTATGCAGGTTTAATAATATGGACTACCAGTTTACTCATAAGGAGAATAATATTGTTGCTAATGCATTGGCGAAGGAGGATACAAGCTTATCTTCTAGAATAGTTTTTCATCATACCTCTTCTGTAGAGCTTTTGAGAACTGATGTTACGGGTCTATGCAAGGAGTATTATAATCCCAGAATCTCTTTACTTTTATCTACTCTCTACCTAATATTATAAATAATATGGGTTTCCCCCAAGAAACAAAAAATTGCGGATAATTTTGTAAGTGAAATTGAACGATATAAAAAACTAAGAAAAAAATAGAAAAGAAAAAGAAGAAAAGAAAAGAGAGAATAAATTAATCTCATAAACAATCACAGGACCACCATCCATGTGAATAGATAGGTTACACAATTCACCCCTAATGGCAGCACCATAAATTCAATAATCTCATGGTCATCTTACTGCCTCTACACCACCAGCACTGTCACATCACAACTACCACATGGTTGTGGTTGTAGTGGGGCAATTAAGGTGGTGAATACGATGTTGATGGTAGTAAAGATTATGGTGTAGTTATAAACATTTAATTTTTGTCCCTCCGTAGTCTTAATATTTAATAGGATCGTAATTAAAAATAAAAATTAAAAAAATAATAAATAAAATGAAAAAATTGAAAAATGATGAAAATATAAAAAAAATGAGAAAAGAAAAAATTTATAAAAATTTTTAGATTCTAAGGAAATAAATTATTTTAGAGTCAATTAGTTTAGTCTTAGTCCAATTCAAGTTATTTAGAGAATCATGTGATTTTAATACAATTCAATTGTACTAAATTAATTTTAGGTACCTCTATGCTTTTATCTTTTTAACCTTTTTATTTTTACAAAAAAACGAGTTAAGTGTACCGAATCACATCAAATCAAATCTTTTTTGTTTGAATTTGAATCATTATAAATTATTTAAATCTAGTTTGATTTTTATTAAATTAAATTTAAATTAATATAAATAATTCAGATTTAATTTAATTTTTATCAAATTAGATTGAAATCAATATAAAAGATTCGATTCGATAAGTTCCTTTAAAACTTTATAAATACAAAGCGCGTAACATAAAAAGAAACGACAATGACACACTTCCAAAAAGAACTGAAAATCCTTCATTGTGAAATACACATTTAGAAAAATTCCGTTATCTCTAATCATCGCACCCATGACATTGAAGCCAACTTTAGTTCACAATACGTGAAATTGAACCATACAGCCAATTCCAAAAACCACACTACTACAACCTGCATACGCAGCATCTATACATCCCAATCCTCTGCTGATCGCACTTCACAACTTACTGATTGCATCAAACAACAGCTCATCCCCACGCTGCACATACAAGCAGTGGCAGCACATGCTACATTGCCCAACCTACAATCGCAGAACAAGTTCTTAGTGTACATCCATCCACGCACACTGTCTTTACTCACAAAGAACACCTACGGTCAACGAACAGCAACTGTAGACAACAACCGATGACCAAGCCGTACACTCACGAAGTCTATTATCCCTCGCACACGCAATGATCACCACGACAATCAACAACTTGCACAACACAGCAACCACGCCCTAACCAACAATCACTACGAACCCGATACCTCGTCACCATCCTCGCCACACTAAACACCGAACTCACCAAATACCGTAGACCCTCACGTCTATCATACATTAGGCTGAACACCACCGTCCATTCTTGTGATCTATTACAGCACGCTACATCAGTCCATAACCTTCACCCATTGTAACGTGCTTCGTGCACATTCTAGTCTACCCTCAATCTCCAACGTCGCACAATACAAACAACAACACTACCCCATGACCACCGACAAGAATCAACCTCAAATCAACTCCCCAACATCCTTAATAACAAACACAGCGAGTACATGACCCCCTAACACACGACTGAATTGCCGTCTACGACTATGTATGTCCAACGCCCATCGCTATTGCACTCTTCATCACCATGGAAGCTAACAACTCTACTGCCAAAGTCCAGCTCCTGCACACTGCTCAACCAGCAATAGTGTCCTTCATCGAATAGCATTGTAGTGAATAATTCAGGTTCGGTTACTATTTTTTTATTATTTTATTATTATATTATTAGTTGACATAATATATAAATAGGTATGTAAATATGTTAGTTTAAGAGACTTTTAGTATTTATCTTTTATATATTAAGTATATTACATGATTTTATTAATTTATTTAGGTAGATAAGGGTTTAATAGTCATCGTATTGATATATACATGTACATATTAGATTAGGAGCTTTTAGGATTAAGTTTTTTTAAATTCTTCACTTAGAAAATTATTTTTTTTAGAAATAAGAATCAATAAAATTTTAGGACGTTTTAGTGAGTTTTAATATTTCAAAATTAGAACCCTTTTATATTTTATTTGAATAAATGAAACAGATAAAATGTAAACTCAATCGGTTTTTTCTTTTTCATAATTAAAATAACCAACACACTAAAATTTTTAGAAAGAATTACGGTTATCTAATCCTCAACTAGAGGATACGTAAACACCTTCAGAGCAACAATAATCTGTAAAAACTTAAGTTCTTTTTTATCTTTTGGTTATTTTTATTTTTTATTTATTTATTTTTTTTTTTTAAAAATGTTATAATTTGAAGAATAAACCTAATTTTAGTAAATAAATAATGGTACCCATTAGGATTTAATATATTGGCCTCCGAATTTAGAACCTTTTAATTTTTCATTCAAATTGAAATTGAAAACCGGTAACCAAATCGTAGTCAATCCACCAAATTGATTACAGTTTCTTTTCTTTTTTTTCGACCTTGATCAAGTGGCAAATCCAAAATTTTTTAAATAAAAGAACTCGAATTTTCCCATTTTTTTTAGTCGAAGATTAATATTGAATGGGTTTGAATTTACTATTAATTGGAAAATGGGAAATTAAATTAAAATAAGAAACCAAAAATTTAAGCTCGCTAGTTTAACAACTCCATCAGGAATGCCTAGAGGGCTAGTTACTAGAATTTACTGAGATTAGAATTATTTTTCAAAAATAATAATAATAATAATAAAAACTTGAGTTGGTTTTTGTTAATCTATTTGCTTTATTTTGTATACTAACATTCCTCGTTGCAATTTATTTAAGGGGGGTCTATCTAGTTTTTTTTTTTAAATTTTATTTCATTCTTCCGTATCATGAATGCATGGTAGATACGGTCAGAACCAGACTGTCTTAAGACCTTAGGAGAAGGCAATTAGGTAAACTTCAAATATTGTGGGGCAAACACCTTTCGGAGCTAATTAGGTTACCCTACTCAAGTTCAAATGTAACCACAAAATCATTGTTTTGAAAAATGCGGTGGTCACAAAGCTTAAAAATATTTAGAACTCACCTTAATTGCATACACAAATCTTAACCAATGAAGAAATAATAATGGGGCATGTTAACTGAAGGTCAATATTATGTCAAAATTCACATATTCTTCATGTAATTTAGTTCTTGGTATAGGGCTCATCCATTATTTCCTTGTACTAATCTTGTAAATTACAAATGTAAAAAATTCCTTCCAAATTCTATGGAATTCCGATATAATTACAACTTTAAATACCTAACATTGCCACAATACTATTTGATCGTTGATTTCCTTGCATCTATGTGTCTTCATCATACATTTTTTTTAAATGATTTCTAAAAGTTAAGCTTCGCTACTCTGTAAAATACCACACTTCTTCTCTTAAGTGATCAAAATAAAAAATAAAACAAAAACAGCAAAACAAAAGAAATCAAACCTGTAAAATAATTTTAGATAGTTACCATTTTGCCTTATATTCTACTAGCTAGAAATATTCATTCTTAGCCTTTCTCATTTGGAATAAAGAAGATTTGGATATTTTCTTTGTTTAGTTTTTTATTCTTCATCCTTTAAAATTCCTCGTTTGTAAATTGACCTTAGTAGTGTTGTTCTATATAGATTCTATAGGCTTGTATGTAGAATTCTAGGAAAGCAATCCTTTATTTGCAATTTCATCACTCAAGCTCTGTAACAAAAAAGCCCTAACTTCTTCTCCCTCTCTCTTTAAAAAGAAAAAAAGAGAAAAATTTGTTAACGATTACAAATCCTTATGGGGCTCAGGACAAACATAATCACTCCGCCTATTAAAGTAGCTAACTTAAACACATCCACTTAGTCTAAGAAAGCAACCAACTAAACATGAACCCCTGGCCCACCAAGATAGTTGAACCAACTCAAAGACCCCGAGCCATCAAGTCCAACAATAAACCAAGTCAAAATATGAACCGTAAAATCCTATCCTGAGTTTGATTCTCAATACAAACAAAGAGGGGCAATTCATAATCCTTTCCACCTCAAAAGTTGTCAATGCTCACCCATTTGAAGTCTAAGAAACCAAACCCATAGCCACATATGAAATCCTAAAGGCGTTAAGACCTATAAGTTTAGGGCAATTTAAGTGAGAGTACGAAAGGTATAGGGCATTTAGTTTTTGAAATTTCACAACTGGGGCATGAAAGCAAGGTCAATCTTTACCATACGGTAAATCGATCTCTATGTAGGGAATTGATAACTCACTTTTAAAGGTTTAGAATGAAAAGAGGTAAGTTATATCATACACACTAACCCTTAAACATTATGAGAGATGTGAGACATCATGGTAAGGATATTTTAGACTCATTCCTTAAAGAAGGCCCATTTTGAATTTGATATGCAAACCGAAATGAAGTTAGGCATTCATTTTCAAATCTGAAACACAATTATCTCTTATCAACCCCATTGAACTAATTTAAAGTCCTTTTAAATGTAAAACCTATCCAGAACCACTCTGCAATGGGATAATTCAAAGGTTAGGATCATTAATTAGGAGAGAAGGTAAAATTAATTTGTGCTTACCTTAGTAATAACAATTTAAGGATAATTTTTGTTTTCAAAAAATTATTCCCTTTGAAGAAGAGTCAATACTTTTCCAAATACCTCAAAGGCCACACATACCTTACCCAATCCCATACACTCTGAACCTATGGATTTAGGGCCTTGATTCATCTGGAGACAAAAACTTAGCAAGAAAGATAGTTATTTTTGGGAAGAGAAAAGAAAGAAATGAAATGAAAAGAAAAGAAAAAAAAAGAAAAAAATAGAAGAAGAAGAAAAGAAAAGAGAGAGAGAGAGAGAGAAAGGAAAAGAAAAAAACCCAAAAGAAAGAAAAATGAGGAAATGCCCAAACATCGGGCTTGAGAAAAAGCTCTAACCAAAGAAGGCCCAAGTTGCTCTAAAAACATAAGGTTTAGAATCACATTTCCAACTAAAAATACAAAACCCCATATTCATTTCAAAACCCCAATTCTCAACCACGAACACAAAACCCCATATTCATTTCAGAATCACATTCTTAACCACAAACACAAAACCTCATATTCATTTCAGAATCACATTCTTAACCACAAACACAAAACCTCATATTCATTTCAGAATCACATTCTTAACTACAAACTGAAAACCCTATGTTCATTTTAGAATCATACTTTAAGTCTACCTAAATCTTAAACACGAGACCTACCTACCCACGATACCTCCCTGCTCAAAGCTCTTCTAATCTTGAAAAATGATTTATTTAAAATAAAAATTATTTTTAAAACCGGGCTAAGCACACATTTAGTTCATTCCTAAGGGTTCCTGACTTGTAAATCCAGGTTAGATAAAATTACTTCTTTCAAAAATGGGCCCTCTCATTAATCCTTTTTGAAACCATTGAACCAAAAGCCCAATTCATAATTTAAAACCCAAAAAGACTTGATAGATTAATCGAGGTGTATCACTTGCAAATTGGGCTGTAATTTTTTGAATAATAGTTAAGAGTAAAATCTAAGCCGAGAGTATGCAAGGAAATCCTCTTCAATTAGACTAATTGTAAGCTTCATTTTCCTTAGGAAATGTATGTTCAAAATCCTTAGGCTTATCCAAGAAGTTCGGTGACGAGGATTGAAAATATGATAGATATTAGATGCCCCACATTGTTACCGAAGAAGGGGAGTTATAGCATTTGTTTCTCAAAGGAGAATTTGTATCCATTAGCAAACTTTCAACAAAATGAAGAGAGATAAAAGAAAGAAAAAGAGAGAGAGAAAGTAAAGGCTTATTACAAGTTTTTCCATTCATTTTCCAGTTCATTTCATCCTTAGTAGCCACATCTTCAATTCATGTTATAAACAGTTTTTATCAAACTCCTTATTTGTAAATTTCTCAAATCAAGAGTTTTTTTTCGAATTGGCTATGTTTATCGATTTTACTTTTAATTGTCATATAGAATTTGTAGGGTGCTTATCATTTGTTTTTTTTTTTTTTTTAGGGATTTAGCCAGCTTATGGAGCACTATTCCAATTCATATTTAGGGATCTAGCTCTTAGAGTACAATCACAATCCATAGTTTCTTAGGCTTCCAATCAGCTCATAGAGCGTTGCCTTGATTTATGTTCTCTTTTAGGGATTTAGCTAGCTCATGGAGTGCTATCTCGAACCAAGTCCTCGATTATTTTTAAGGTCTTAGCTAGCTCAAAAAGCGTTTTGACCGCTTTAGTTAGTTAACTCATTAGGGCACGACCAAGCTTTCTCAATTCATCTTTAGGTCTTAACAAGCTCAAGGAGCACTTTGACCGCTTTTATTAGTCAGCTTATTAAGGCAAGATCAAGTTTTCTTATCTTTAGGTTTTAGCCAACTTAAGGAGCACTTTGATCACCTTGGTTAGTTAACTCATTAGGACATAACCAACCTTTCTTCATTCATTTTGAGGCCTTAGTTAGCTCAAGGAGCACTTCACTAACCTTGGTTAGTTAGCTCATTAAGGTACGACCAAGCTTTCTTAATTTATCTTTAAGTCTTAGCCAGCTCAAGGAGCACTTTAACCGCCTTAGTTAATCAACTCATTAGGACATGACCAAGTTTTCTTATCTTTAGGTCTTAGCCAAATTAAAGAGCGCTTCAATCATCTTGGTTAATCAGCTTATTAGGGTACAACTAAGTTTTCTTATTTTTAAGTTTTAGCCAACTCAAGGTTTGCTTTAACTGCCTTATAGTCAGTTCGTTAAGGTACGACTAAGTTTTCTTATTTTTAGGTTTTAGTCAGCTCAAGGAGCGCTTTGACCTCCATAGTTAGTTGGCTCATTAAGACAAAACCAAGTTTTTTTCATTCTTTAGGGCTTTAGCCAGCTCTAGGAGCGATTGCCCATCTCATTTAATTTATGGCCTTAGCCAACTAAAAGAGCGTTTTGTCCGCCTTAGTTAGTTAGCTCATTAAGGTACGACAAAGCTTTCTTAACTCATTCTTAGGTCTTAGCCAGCTTAAGGAGCACCTTAGCCAGCTTAAGGAGCACTTTAGCCAGCTCAAAGAACGCTTTAGCCATCTTAGTTAGTCAATTTATTATAGTACAACCAAGTTTTCTCAATTCATTTCTAGGTCTTAAGTAGCTCAAGGAATGCTTTGACCATCTTGGTTAATCAACCTATAAAAGGGTATGAGCAAGAGTTCTTACTAGCCCACTAAGGCGTCACCCTTACTATTCTTCATTTCAAACTTATTGTCCTCAAATTTTCAACTAGCTAGCCATAGCATTCCTTAGAATAGAGTCAGTCCTAAGGTAAAAACAATGTCTCTTTTGTCTTTGTAGTAAAATTTTATTCAAAATTTACTATAAATAAGGGCAGCTGTAGACATTTAATTTTTTGCTCCCATCCCGTAGTCCTAAATTTTAATAGGGTCCTAATTCAAAAATAAAAATTAAAAAAATGATAAATAAAATGAAAAAATTGAAAAATGATGAAAATACAAAAAAATGAGAAAAGAAAAAAATTATAAAAATTTTTAGATTCTTAGGAAATAAATTATTTTAAAGTCAATTAGTTTAGTCTTAGCTTAATTCAAGTTATTTACAGAGTTATATGGTTTAAATGCAATTTAATTGTACTAAAAATCAATGCATAGGCCAACAGTCTAATGATTAAGCATTGAAGTATTTGATACAGAGTTAATTTGAGATCATGGGTACGAGTCTCGCTAAGCACCTACGTGCTTTTATTTTTCTATCGTTTTTATTTTTACAAAAAAGCGAGTTAAGCATACATGATCATATTTAATCAAATCCTTTTTGTTCGAATTTAAATCATTATAAAAGATTTAAATCTAGTCTGATTTTTATTAAATTGGATTTGAATTAACATAAATAATTCAAATTTAATTTAATTTTTATCGAATCAAATTGAAATTAATATAATTTAATATGATTCATTTGGAACTTTATAAATACAAAGCATGTAGTGTAAAAAAATGACAATGACATACTCCCAAAAAGAAATGAAAATCCTTCATTGTGAAACACACATTCGAAAAAATTCTCCAATCTCTAATCCTCGCACCCACACCATTGAAGCCAACTTTAGTTCACAACACGTGAAATTGAACTGCACAGCAAATTTTAAAAACCACACGACCGCAACCTGAATACGTAGCATTCGTATATCCTAATCCTCTACTGATCGCACTTCACAGCTTATTGACTGCATCAAACAGCAGCTCATCCCCACACTGCACACATACGCTATAGCAGTGCATGCTACATTGCTCAACCCACAATCACGGAACAAGTCTTGGAGTACATCCATCCACGTACACTGTCTTCACTCACGAAGAACACCCACGGCCAGCAAACAGCAGTTGTAGACAACAACTGATGACCAAGCCGCACACTCACGAAGTCCACTCTCCCTCGTACGCACGACGCTCACCACAACAATTAGCAACTCACACAATACAGTAACCACGCCCTAACCAATAATCACTGTGAACCTAATGCACCATCACCATCCCCGCTACGCCAAACACCGAACTCACCTAATATTGTAAACCTTCACATCTATCATACATCAAGTTGAACACTACTATCCATTACTGTAATCTATTACAACACACTGCATTGGTCCACAACCTTCACCTACTGCAATGTGCTTCGCGTACATTCCAGTCTACCTTCGATCTCCAACACCACATAGTACGAACAATAGCACTACCCCGCGACCACTAACAAGAATCAACCTCAAATCAACTCCCCAACGTCCTCAGTAAGAACACAGTGAGTATGTGACCCCCCAACGCACAACCGAATTACCATCCACGACTGCGTACGTCTAACACCCATCGTTGCCGCACTCTTCATCACCACGGAAACTAACAACCCTACTGCCGAAGTCTAACTCCTACACACTACTCAACTAGCGATAGTGTCCTTCACCAAACAGTGTTGCAGTGAATAATTCAGGTTCGATTACTAATTTATTTTTTTCATTATATTATTATTATATTATTAGTTGACATAATATATAAATACGTATGTAAATATGTTAGTTTATGAGACTTTTAATATTAGTCCTTTATATATTAAGTATATTATATGATATAATTAATTTATTTAGGTAAATAGGGGTTTAATAGTTATAGTATTGATATATACATGTACATATTAGATTAAGAGCTTTTAGGATTAAGTTTTTTTAAATTCTTCACTTAGAAAGTTATTTTTTTTAGAAATAAGAATCAATAAAATTTTAGAATATTTTAGCGAGTTTTAATATTTGAAAATTAGGACATTTTTATATTTTATTTGAATAAATTAAACTGATAAAACGTAAACTCAACCAATTTTTTCTTTTTCTTAATTAAAATAAATCAACACATTAAAATTTTCGGAAAGAATTATGATCGTCTGATTCCCCACTAGTAGATACGTAGATACCTTTAGGACAACGATAAAATCTATAGAAACTTAAATTCTTTTTTATCTTTTGGTTATTTTTATTTTTTATTTATTTATTTTTAAATATTATAATTTGAAAAATAAACCAAATTTCAATAAATAAATAGTAGTACCCATTAAAGTTTAATAGATTAGCACTCAAATTCAGAATTCTCTAGTTTTTCATTCAAATTAAAATCGAAAACCGGTAGTCAAATCGTAGTCAATCTACCTAATTGATTACGGTTTCTTTTCTTTTTTCCAACCTTAGTCTGGTATCTACTCCAAAATTTTTTAAATAAAAGAATCAAAATTTCCTAATTCTTTTAGTCAATAATTAACACAGAATGAGTTTAGGTTTAATATTAATCGAAAAATAAAAAGTTAAATTAAAATAAGAAATCAAAAGTTCAAGCTCGACAGTAGTCATTGTTATGCTGAATTATTGTCTATGGTATTGACCACAAATAAATATATACCAAGAACAACTCTAAAGAATTCAAGTGAGTGCATTTTATAGCCCGATTGTCGTATGAAGCAAAAACATATATAAGATTGATGTACAAGTTTCTTGGTAGATACCTTTAGTAGATACGTAGATACCTTTAGGACAACGATAAAATCTATAGAAACTTAAATTCTTTTTTATCTTATATAAGATTGATGTATAAGATTCCTCACTAGTAGATACATAGATACCTTTAGGACAACGATAAAATCTATAGAAACTTAAATTCTTTTTTATCTTTTGGTTATTTTTATTTTTTATTTATTTATTTTTAAATATTATAATTTGAAAAATAAACCTAATTTCAATAAATAAATAGTAGTACCCATTAAAGTTTAATAGATTAGCACTCAAATTCAGAATTCTCTAGTTTTTCATTCAAATTAAAATCAAAAACCGGTAGTCAAATCATAGTCAATCTACCTAATTGATAACGGTTTCTTTTCTTTTTTCCAACCTAAGTCTAGTATCTACCCCAAAATTTTTTAAATAAAAGAATCAAAATTTCCTAATTCTTTTAGTCAATAATTAATACAGAATGAGTTTAGGTTTAATATTAATCGAAAAATAAAAAGTTAAATTAAAATAAGAAATCAAAAGTTCAAGCTCGACAGTAGTCATTGTTATGCTGAATTATTGTCTATGGTATTGACCACAAATAAATATATACCAAGAACAACTCTAAAGAATTCAAGTGAGTACATTTTATAGCCCGATTGTCGTATGAAGCAGAAACATATATAAGATTGATGTACAAGTTTCTTGGTAGTTAAGGATTTACATTGAGAAAGAATGAGCACAACTAAAGCTGACCATATAAATCTATAATCAGCAGGTGTAGTATATCCCCATCAGTTAATGGGTGGAGCTGTTTGGGATATCCTTTGATCTTCCAGAAGTGTGTATGGATCGACGTACTGAGGCGGTGATACGTTCATCTTGCTTGCATCATGAACGAAAGCTGATCCAAAGTACTGCAGTATAACAGACTGGAAAAATCAATACTAACTTCTAGTTTACGATCATGGACTGAATAACAAAATGTAAGATGCAACAGAACTTATGAGTGATCAGAAGATATGCCCTCATTTCTGGCAAAACCAACAACGAAAACTAGTTTAGGATGAATGGTTAAAGAGTGAATTTACTTAAGGAACCAAAAGAGTCGAGAAGCACATTCAGGAGGACCAGGACAGCATATCTAGACAGTGATTCTTACTCTATTCAATTTGCCGATATGGCCTACGCCATATTTATTTGCACAATCTAGTTTCCAAGTTTAACCAAGGTTAACAATTTTGTCATCAGGTTTTCCCTCTAAATATCCGGTCGATTAAATATAAGAGGCACATTTTACAACCTTCAATCTCCAACTCTGCTAGTGAAGCTTACCCAGTTTACTAGAAAACCATAAACACAAAAGAGGGGGGGAATAGGGAAATCAATACTTGCAATAAGGAATAAAAACAACATGGCCTCCACCGTGATCAACCTCATTCAGGCCTGTAGAAGCAGCCGAAGGCAAGGCTTACACACATTTTACAGGATGGCACTGGACTCAACCCAGCTTAAACTTGATCTTGCTTAGTGTCAGACCATCCTAAATAGGCAGGACAAGTTCAACCTGCCATGAATAGAGTGAGTAATATGTACTATGTAGGAAGCGCTGAACAAAACCACCAACTGCAGAGAGAAGCTTTTCCTTTTTCTGAGAGCAATGAAATTGCAAACATTCCTTTGTTCCACAACTACATAAGTTAACCATACAATTACAAGAAAACTGTCACAAATAGAATGGCTTAAGGTGGCTTCCTTTTTTTTGTGGGTTTACCAGGGAGCTCTAGGGGGTACAGGGCTCTTGTGAACCATGTCTAAGTTTGCTAATCCACAAAATATATGGCCCCCACATTTGATCGTTCACAGTATACTTACTCTTGAAGAAACAAATAAGACTATTCAGGGCTAGCTTCTCACAGAAATTTGAATATTTTTCCTCAACAACATTCACAGTTTTCCTGCATTTTAACTATTCTGCTAAAACATGCACCCTAATTGGTAGTTGCCTTCTCCACATTCCATCCATCTCGAACTCAGTGAAAGAACTTCCTAGAAGTACACTACAATATCTTGCTTGTAATGAAAAAAAGATACAATATAAGATACTACCAACTTTGGACAATAAATAGTCAAGAGAGGACAAGAAAAGTAGGTTTACCAGATACAAGGCAGCAAAAAAGGCCACAGTTATCAGAATCAGGGGCCAAAATCCAAAGAAGAAAGTCCCTCCAATAGTCAATAAGAGTTTACCCCGTGGAATTAGTCCCTGAAAAACATCAAATGTCAAACATTTGTAAGTCATGACACAAACATGGCAAAAAGGATGATACTAAAATTAAGTCGATTACAACCTTCATTTCACCTCTCAAAAGTGGGGATTGTTTCTTTGTCAATATGAGTTCCAGTGCAGCAGCAAAGGTTTTTTGATAGATGTTAAATATTAAGTGTAAAAAAACACCATATATATCAAGCTTAAGTTTTAGATCAAATGGTTGTGAATCTAAATTTAACATGGAGTCAGAGTAGGAGTTTATGAGCTCAAATCTGTATTCCACCACTTGACCATCTGTTAAATTGATTGGTCTACTTAATAGGTTTCAATTAAAAGTCTTAGCCTACAAGTTAGGGAGAATCTTAAATGATAAATATAAAACTATATAGAAAAATGCTCCAGAGTCCGGTGCTTTATTGAGTATGCTAGCCAAATTTACTGAAAATAGTGAAAGAAGCTGACTATATTAACAGTCATATTATAGATAAACGCAACTAAAACACACGTACTTTTACTGTTTGTTTGGTTTCTTTTTCTGGTTCAAGCCTTCAACTTGTCCATGATCACTCAACCACATAACATTTTCAAGCTTAAGCTTACAAATTGAAGGTTAAGGAGCTAAGTTTAACTACAATTACCCAACTGAGAAGATGCACTAAATGCCCTTATTTTTTACTAAAGGAAGAGGTCTACAATTACAGCATACACCAATGAACTGCAATATACCTTGGTCTAAGGTCCATCTCCCCAAACTAGATGAATACTAGTGGAGATAGGTGGATTAAATTGCAGAGATGCAGAGATGAAGACAGGTATTTGATAAGACAAAATGTGGCAGACTAAAGGCAGTTTCAAGATCCAAACAGCAGATCAAGTAATCTGCTGAGCCAGCTTTCATCGCCAGACCCTTGTAGAGGTTTTGAGGGACTGATTTACAATTAATGCAGTAGCAAGCAGATGCGAAACGTAATTTAGGAACAGAGCCAAAGGTAGCAGCTAGCAAAAACAAACGGAATTGAATCTCTGAGACAGTACAATTTACAAGAAGAAAGAGAATTTTCCCAACCTCAAGGCCCTCGCTGTTTAATGCCATGGACCTCTCCCTTTGATTAGATAGATTTTCTCCAATTTCTGTAGAGACTGCATTCTTTCTGTTGAATACCCGGTCTTCTTCTAAATCACCTTCTGGTCCAAGTCCGCTTTTCTTTGTGTCCTCAAGTAATGAAGTTGGAGTCATGCCTCTCCTCCTTAATTCTTTCATAAACAGTGACTCAGGTGGCTCTTCACCTGTAAAAGCAATCAATATTAATTCCAAGGAATTGTAACCTTTCATTAGAATTCCTATAACTGATGGCAAAATTATGGACTAAAGAAGGGAAAAAAAGAAAAAAAGAAGCAAACATGTTAATGTGAAACACTATGAACACAAAAAATTAGTGAAATAAATAAGTCATCTCATTGAGATTTGTTTCATTGAAAAGACATAGGCATATGTGAAACTACGCATAATCTGTCCACATTTCTCAGTTGCACTAACTGAAGAACAACATAAAGGTGACAGTTAGTGGTGGCTGGTCATGTTTGAGTACAATATCATGTCAAATTTGTGCAAGTTAAAAAAAATATAATGCTAGCTCAGTCAATTCATTTCCCATTCAGATTACTCATAACATGTAGTGTAAGTTTAGAATTTGTTCCTGCAATCCTGTTTGGTATTGGATTGATTTGGACCATGTTGTCATGTCCAAAGCAAGTAGCATGTTGTTTCAGGAATTTCCACCCGTACAATAACGTCAGTGATTTATGATAGAATACTCCATGACTGCGGTCACTAGAATGCATGATCATTACCTCCATGTTTTTCCAACAGTGAACCCATCTAAATAAGACGAAAAAAAAAAAGATAATCTTGCCATACTGTTCCTTCCTCCAAGCACCAGACCCACGGTGGAGGAAGGGAAAAAAAAAGAAGAAGAAAATAGGCAGTTCAACGTAAGACCAAAAACCACCATGCTGTTATTTGCCCATAAGGAAGACCACCATGCTACTACGCCAGCATAGGTAGACACATCAGGTTATTTAATGTGATATCGGTGACGGCTATGAGTAACAAGCGCATGTCAAAAAAGATAGAAGTAATGAATTATTACTTCTCCTATTCACCAACTGCTGAACACTAATGTATCTGAGAGGCAGAATATCATAAAAATTCCATGAAGAGAGGACCAACTCCTGTGAATCCATGGCTTCATGCAAGATAAGCAGATTCCAGTCCATGTTAAGTATTCACTCTTCACCTCCTAGCAGAAACTCCCAACTGGCAATAGAAAAGTTGGGGTTGCTTACCATGTGGTATTATTAAAATGGTGAACTGTGAAGGTGATGAAAAAAAAGGATGCAGCAACTTTCATGCAGAAGCAGGGTAGCAGATCAAACAAATACACCATTGTCAATGAGATAAGGTAGCACATGCTGAGGGTGTAAATCAACATGGAATTTCCAAAGTTTGGCATACAACATACAAATAAGACCAACCTCCATTCCTCTCCCAAGTACTTCATCAGATAGAGTCACTGCTGCATTAAATGCACAAGATCGATAACTCTGTTCACTTATTCTACCAGAATATGTGTGTGGTTATCATTCTTCTTGTTTATGATGAATTTGTTGCCTTTGTTCTAAGAATAGGGTGAATTGAGGTTGTTCAGGACGTGTGTCAGGCTAATATGATGAATCAAAACACACTTTTCACTTGCAAGCTACCCCAATTTAACTCAGTATTTACTCAAGTTTGATTCAACTATAGTTGAGTCAAGTTGAGCTCCATCTACTCGATATTTACTTAAGTTTGAGCTCAACTTGATGAGATTCCCTTCTACTATGTTTGGATTGGTAGAAACGGAATGAATCCAATGGAAAAGAATAGAAAGTGTGTGTTTGGATATTTAAAATAGATGTAGAAACCTAAGGAAATGAACAAAAAAGAGAGGAAATGTTTCCGTTGATAAAGCCATCATGTTTCTCTCCAATTTTGGAGAGAAAATGATGGAAATGAATGGAAACCTTTTGAAATTACAAAAACACCTCTATTATTTAAGTTTGCTAAAAGAAAATAAGAGTAATATAGTCCATTAAATCACTTATTTCTTTTCCTTTCCTTTTTAAATATCCAAACACAAAATATAAGTAATGTTTCCTTTCTTCTCATTTTCATTCTTTTCGTTTCTCTCGATTTCTACTCATTTCTATTCATTTCATTCCTTCCAAAATTTGCCAAACACAGTGTTCATTTACAGTTCTAAACAACACAACCCGGAGAAGAAAGATTCAACAGATAACTACTCAAAGCACCAAATTCTAATAAAACAACACAACAATATTAAACATAAACAGCAAAATAAGAATTAAAGATCAATAATTTAACCACAAAAATTGAATAGCAAACTTGCCATTTCCATTGGTTTGCTTGTTGTCACCACCATCCTGAACTTTACACAAAACATTCGGCCTTCTCTCCCCACATACCCTTCTTAACCTCAACGTCCTTCCCCTAGAAAGGCTCAATCCCGCTAACGTAAGCCTCGATTCTCCATTAAAATTTGAACATGGAAGAACCCAAACAGGCGTTAAAGTCGGTTTCACAACAGGCATAGAAGCCATTGCTTTTCAATTATTTTTATTTGAAAAAAAATAACTAATTAGAAAAGAAATCTCTCCTGAAGTTTCGATTTTCAATCAAACTTTGTGCTGATTCAACGTAATAGCGATTTCATGTTAGTCGGTATTTCGTGTTATTTAGTGTTTGTGTGTTTTGTTCGTTTGTCATGTGGGAAACTTGAAAGCAAGAAAGTGTAGAGTTTCATAGACGTGTTGTTTTGTTGTGAAAGAGAGGGGCGAGGCGCATCTTAGTCAGGAGAGTCGGTGAAGTGATAAAATGAGCCGAGGGCGTTTGGGGTTCGTTATTTTGTGGCTGCCGTTAGAAGTTACAATGCATGCGGTGGGTACGATTGGAGGGAGAGACAGGAGGTGACGTGGCAACAGTGGGGGCAGCCGAGGAATATAGCAATTATTTTTGGCGTGCAAGGGATGTAAATATTATATAAGACTCGCGTTCCATTTTGATATGTTTACTCCGCTGGTGCGTGCGCCAAATTTAGTCATAATCCATCGTCTTAATTTAATTTTTACTCAAAAACCATTCATCTTAACTCGAATTTTACGATATTTAGTATAATTAACTCTTGAATTTAATTGGGTTTGAGCACTCGTTATAAGTATGTCGAATTCAAGTTGAAATTAGATTAATTTAATTCAAAGAAAAATATATTAGTTAAATTGAATCAAAACAAACTCTATAGAATTAGTGAGTTTTTAAAATGTCACTTTAAATCAAGTCAAAATTAAAGTTTTTAATCCACTTCGAGCTTAATTAAATTTAAATTTTAAAATACCATATCAAGTCTGAACTTGAATTCAATATTATATTTCATCGATTTCTTTTTAAGTTTATGCATATTTTTTGCTTGGAATGACTATCATAGGTACATTTCGAATAAGAAGTAATATTTTGGCTTTTTCTTATTTAGTTTTTTGAAAATAAATCCTATTAATTTTTTTTAATTTATCCTTTTAAAATGCTTTCATATATAATTAGCAGTTGAGATAAAAAAAAAAATATTGTTGTTATGATCACAAAATATTTTAAAAAATTTAATAATCTCTATCAAATCAATATAAATCCTGTTTTTCCCTTTACGTATGTAATAAATCTTATGAGGTGAAAAGTTAACACTACTTCATCCTCTTAGTAAGTCCCGGGTGGACATATATTTGAACAAGCCAAACAATCTATATTCAATGAGAGCAAAACAACCAATCAAATTGTCTCGAAAAACATTATAATATTTTATTGTAATTATAGAAAATTCCTTTATTGCATCGAAACGAAAAGATTTATGAACTAGCCCATGATCCACATCCAGCTACGGGCCCATTGGACTTTTTAATTTGCTATATTATTAGGAATTAGTAGATATAAGGTAGGTAAAGTATTACGCTCTATTCATAATGTATTATATATATATATATATTCTTAAATTTTGGAATAAGAACTTATAGGGTAAAAGGTACTATATAAAAGTTGCAAATTCTTATGTTACATTTTTGTAATATAAAGTTTTTTAGGTGAATTTTCAATATGCTAAATTTGTCAATATTTACATAAAACTTATTTCATCACATTGCATGAAGACACACTCCATCAATTTAGGGAAGTAATATTACAAAATCTATATCATATAACATCTATGATAAAGCAACATTACAAAATAAAAATGACAAAATAATATGTTCACAAGGAAAATACACTCTCTACTTAGGACTTTACCATTATTATAAAGTTTAATCCACTTGATTAATATATATATAGCAATAAATCAATTGTAGTAAGTTCATAAAATATTAAGTTCCTAATAGTAATAAGGGTCTCCAAGTTCATGAAAAGATTTGTTAAATTTTCATCTTTAGCATCTAAGATGAAATTCAAAAATATGTTAGAGATTCTAAACCAATAGAATTAGAATTATGAATAGGAACTTTGGTTATAAACCTAAAAGTTTTGAATTATTAGTCTAAAACACCAACAATTTTTTTTTAAAAAAAATCAAACTTGAAAGAATTACAAAGAGATTTTTCTTGAATTAAGATTTGCGATAGCTCTTATATAATTGAAGTGCAAAACCCTAATTACTTGATTAATAGGAGGAATTCCTAATTTGGTAACAAAAGAACCTTAATTAGATTTATTGTATAAAACTAAAAGAAGAGGAGCTTTAGGCGCAATAGCTAAGGTTACATCTCTTGTATCTAGACCCGTACAAGGGTCAGTTTCAAACTGTGAATCAGCCTGACAGGCTAACAAATAGGCTCAATCCATGAAAGGTCAGGCCGAACTGCCCCCCTTAATCGGCATTTCATGAGCCATCGATCCGACCCACCATTGAACTAGTAGGTCAGTCTTGTCGATTCACCCTAAAAGAGAGAGAGAGAGAGAGAGAGAAAGAAGTGAGACCATTAAGTCGAAAAAAATAATTAAATGATATCTATTAGGTTATAGTATGTCAAAACTACCTTCTTTGCAATTGTAAAGGACAATTTTTAAAAAATAATATCATCAAACTAATAATAAATGAATAATCATAAATTAATTATATGTTAATGATAGATAAAAAATTTAATTTAAATAAATTAAGTCTTTTTAGTAAAATTTGTCAAATGTTAAGTATTTGAATATGAGGAAAAGATAAAATTTGAGAGGAAAAAAATAAAAAAAGTTGAAATCATATTAAGTTAAAATCATATTAAATTGGAAATTAATAAAAAAAATAGAAATTATTAATGAATTAGTACACTTAAAAAAAAGAGAGAGAAAAAGAAGGTCATATTATTAAAATTTATTAATATATTTAAAAATAATAATAAAATATTAACTATTATTTAAAAAAAAACGATTCAAGGATCAAACCGATCCCAAACTTACCTCTCTCCCCACAAATTGATCACGATTTAGCCATAACAAAGTCAATAAATCAGTGGTTTCGAGCCAACCCAATGAGCGGCTTAAATTGTATCCTTTAGGCTAACTATAATTATCCATTTAGCTAATGCTTCTTCTTAACAACAATTGATAATTACATTAATAAATAACAACATTACCTATAAAAGAAATTAATAACAAGATAATAGGCTGACAGAAAATTTGAAAGGACTAATGGAAAGGAAATAAATCTAAAAGCAAAAATCATAAACTAGATACAGTTAGAAAATCAATTATTTAATTTTTTATCATCATCACCGTTATTATTATTTTAAGAAGATTATGGAGAAATGGATTACAGGAAACGTTTTATAAGCAAAAAGAAGTGAGTAATTATATTGTTTGCTGATTGTGCCCGTTGGATTAAAAACAAAAAAAAAAAAAAAGTTTAACTTATAACCGCTCGGCTATAATTGTTGTGCTACTTGTACTTCTATTAAGATTTGACGATGGAAATTTCATACTAGGATTAATAGGTAGTCAATACGAGGGAACCGTGGTTAGCCTAGGTCAATGAGCTAGGAAGAATTGTAACAGGACAACATATAGTTATGAGATGCTACCCCACCGCTGAAGGCATGATACCAACATTGACTTCTTAGTTACAAACAATGAATTCTTAGTAGAGACTATCTATTGTCATTACTATGATGGAGTGGACTCAAATTGTTGGAAAAAGATTCCCTCCATATTATAGGCTATATTTATATACAAGTGGCATATAATCACTAATAAAATCTTAACATACATGGTGATTAAATAAATAGATTCTAAAACAATTATTACTTATGTTTTGCACATTATATATATATATATCAAATTTTTATTTTTATTTATATACCACGTTGATATCATATGTGACATGTAAAATTTAATAAATCTTTCCATGCTTCCCACAATTTTTGATGTAACATTGTCATTTAGGTTTAACCAATGTATTAGAGACTCATGAGCTACTTCAAGTCATAAGGTTTTGAGATTATGTTGTGTATTTTATGATTGCTTTATACATTAAATTTATATATGTATGTGTAACTCATGATTTTTGCATTTGTATATATTCAATACAATATAATTATTCGCTAATTCCAGTTTAGGGAAATTATTTTTTAAGAGATTATATTTAAACTTGAAAATTTAGAGACGTAGAAGACGAGTATTATATGTTTCTATCCAAATAGAAATATGTTACAAACTGGTTATATCTTTTAGATACGAAGAGCTTAATCTGAAAAAAAATTAGACTTTTAAATCGCTATGTTAGCTTTATATTTATTATTTAAAAAACATATTAGTTAACTTGCCCTAAACATATCATAGGGCCCCTATGAAGGCCTTAACTGTAAACATGTACATTATACCTTCTTTTTCTATAGGAATATGTTTAGGGTTAGGAGAAATGGAGGCTGTCTACATGCAACTGCCAGGAAGCCGTAAAGCGACTAAATTCAATATCGTAGACAAAGTTCACAAAGCTCAACCATCCTTGTTAATGGAGTAAATACAAATCTTTAGATAAAATAGTGAAAATAATAAATATCGACAAAATAGTTATTTATGAGTTTAACAACACCTTTTTCAAAAAATTCGAAGTCTAAATTTTAATATCTCAGATAAAAAACTAAATATAAAGAGTATATTTATAATTTATCATAAATTAAATTCAATGCTGAAGAAACAATTGTCAAATGTGGAGAATTCAAACTAATTATTTGACTAGTTGTGTTTTGTGGAATTATTCAATTGAAGCGATATCATGCGTTTGGTTTTAAATTTTCTCAAGGATAGCATAGTCTAAACTGTTAAACCACTTCCCAGCTTTTAGGGAGAAATTGATTGGAAACATATGTGATTTGATAGAGACCTTTACTTTGAAGAGAGAGTAGCCATCTTTAGATAGATCTAGTATATTCATTGGTTAGCATTTCCATCGTGAGCTAAGAATTTAATCGAAGTTCATCAAATCCACCACTCAATTAAATAGGGAAACAATAAGCATACAGAATTTAAACTCAAAACATAATAAATTGTAGATCCACTGTCAATGCATTTGAAAGTTTAAGCTTTATTATATGTGATGTTACGGATGAAAAAGGAAAAAATCTGATCAAATGGAATCAAATCGCAAGCCAAACGAAGAACATGGCTCTTTCCCAAACATTTGAAATTCCCACTTAACCAAATTGAAAATTTATTTGGTTTAGAGAAGTAAATCAAACCAATTCAGAAAAAAAAAAAAAAAAGAAGCTATTTTAAGAAATAAAGTAATGTTTTATTTGTAATTTTCCTTTATATTAACATTATATTGATAACTAATTTTGTATATAGGTCCAAAGTCCAATATGGCCAAACCCTCTCATATTAAGAGGTTATTTGAGATGAATCCTTAAATTTTCGAGAATTCCTATTCTCATATTATATTAAATTATAGATCTACAATCAATATATTTGAAAGCTTAAGTTTTACTATATGTGATATTAAGAATGGAAAAAAAATAAATAACCAAATCGAATCAAATCATAAATTGAAACAAATTAAAGTTCTTTCTCGAACATTTGGAAATCCTCATTAAAACAAGTAAAAAATTTATGATTAGTTTAAAAAAAATTATCAAGAAAAACAAGCTAAACCATTTTAGGAAATTAAGTAATATATTAATTACAATTTTCCTTTATGGTAATATAGTATTGATAACTAATTTTAGATATGGGCACAACGCCCCACACGACCAAGTAGGTGTCAGCTAGGACGAATCCCTAAACCCCCGAGGCCCATGGCCGATAAACATCTTGGAGGACCTTGTATCTATGATTAGTTAGGTTGCACCACATTTAATGAGAAGTGACAGAACCTATGACGCATTTAATGAATAGTGACAATTGTATTGCTGGGGATGACTAGAGGCAATCACATCCTAGCAATTGTTGGAAAATCACACCAACCTAAATTTGGGGAACTTGGTAGGTGATTAGCATTCGCTTTAGTCGTGTTCTTCGGCTGTAGGTATCAATAAATTCAAACCCCAGCAAGACGAAAAACCACCATCAAGACATAGCATTTAAGTAAATTTAAGTAGTACTTATTTGAAATGTATATGTATACGTTAAAATATATATATAGATCGACTCAAATTTATATCATATAATAGTTTTGTACATATAAATAGCTGTCAAGATGTCTTTAAAATTCATTAATTCTATAAAGATTAAGTACATCTTATTATCAAAAGAACTAAGTAACTATAGTATGAGATCTAAGATATGAATATAATTTCTTAGATTATAAATTGTATTCCGATCAATAAACCAAATTGAATCAAACCAAAATATTATAGCATAAAAATTTTTTTAAATCAAACCATACTTTTATGGTTCAGTTTAATTTAAAAAGAAAACGAACCAAACATATTATATCTTTACTTACTAGATTTAATTATATATATATATATATATTCATTAATATTGTAAAGGGTAAATCTATTTTATAGGACGGATGAGTTAAATCCATATGGCCAATGTGCTCCAATCTTTTTCAAAAAGGCTCATGCACTAATATATTATTAACAAAAAATAAAAAATAAACTTTCATGAACCTGGATTTAAGAAAAACCTATTTAAGAACCCATTAATAGGATGACTTGGAGGCTATCCTCATTTGATACATTAAGAAATCAAGAGAAATGCTGTTCTGTAGCAGGTTTGCAATACCTTCCCAGATGACCAAAATTCATGATAAGTCGCGTTTAGCAAAAATCGAAAAATCCATACAGATTGCATTTTAGAGTGAAGAAAACAGTGCTTTTATTCAACAACGGTAAGGTTGATATTATTAAATTCCTTCACCTGTTAATCATGCGTTCGAACTCCTTCTCCTTAAGATTATTAACTCCTCCCGCACGCCGCCCGAACCACCAACCCCCCCCCCCCCCCCCCCCCTCCCCCCAAAACCCTACTCTTTTCTTTCTTTATCTCTCCTTACATGCAGTTTCACATCATTTTTCTACGGCCACAATGTTGCGCGAGATGACAACGCATGTATTTTAATATCGCTGTTGGATCCTTGCAAAACACTGACACGATTCTGAGTCATACCTAACAGATTGCATTGCAACCCTATGGGTATACTTTTGTACCAGCAGACGAAAAGACAACATTCATGCCAACACTTGTGATTCAAATTCTCACTTAAAAATATCCCTTTCCAAAAAGCAAGTAGAAAAAGGACAGCTGCTGGTTCCTACCAAATCAGCTCAGATGCCTTCTCACCATCGACAAATCTAATCAATTTTTACTGTCTGTTCATCACATCATTTTCGTGAAACCTACAAGGATTTCTGTAAGCTGATCATTCATCTACGAAATTGTCTTTACCTGGATTGACTGGAAAGCACTGGAAATTGCAGAAGAAGAATTGACATCCGAGACTACCAAAACAACATCTCCTTCTCTTACCATACCTCTAGTTTTCATAAGATCGATTGATGTTGCGATATTAGCTTCCATGTCGTCCGTAAAGTTGATGAGTAGAGGGCTGACTCCCCACGACAAGTTCAAAGCCATCCGAGTGTTATTGTCATTTGTCAATGCAAAGATGGGGGAGTTTGGCCGATTCCGTGAAAGCAGAGATGCCATATGACCATACTTGGTGTACACAAAGATAGCATCAACACCAAGGTTGTTAGCTGCAAAGGTGGACAAAAGCATGGATTTGTTAAATCGCTGAACTCATAGTGCTTCTAAGAAAATAGCAGCACAACTTATCACTCCTAATCATTAATGACAACAGCAATGATCACATTGTATGATTTATCCAAAAATAAAAAGAGAAAGATAAAGATCAAATTGTATGTTCTAATTTGAAAAATTCAGGAAATTTGTCTACCGAATTACCATAATCATCTCACTCCATTGCGCCGATGTCCCTAGATATTGATGTTAGTTCTAAATTGCTTGTGACATGTTTATCTCCTTGCCGAGGCATAAAAATGGATAGCATACTCATTTTAGAGTATAATTTAACTATTCATACTACATTTTGTTCTTTTATGGAGCAAACAACATTACAACATTATGACTTAAGGAAGGGAATTCAAACTTAGTCCATCTCGTTAAAAGACCAGTGTTCATTTCACTAGGCTATAACAACAACTTTAGCCTACTCCTACTACATTGAGACATACTAATATGTTATTAACTGATCTAAAAGTTTGTGGATGTAGGGAAAAGTTGCATTTCTAATTCCGTGATGCACTTATAATGCTTTTTGAAGTTGAATCTTGCTGTTCTTGGTGCCTAAAGATATTACCTTTTTTTTTTTTTTTTTGGGTCCCCTTTTCTAGGTTAACATGATAAATCATAAATCCTTCAACCGTTTTAATTATGAAATAATGATTTATCTGTTTAAGGCCATTTGTTGGGCACCTTTGTGTGCTGAACTTAATACAAAGGAAGGTGAAGCAAGACTTATTTACCCATTTCCGCTGCACAGTTACAAATCTGTTCAGCTACACGATCAGGCAGTGATAGACCTAATGGGATATGATGGAGAGCGCTTTGTCGGTTCTCCTCACGGCTCCATGATTCCATTCGGTTGCTGGCCATTTGTAGAACAGAAAGGGCTTTCTCTCCATGTTGGCCTATGGCTGACTCACCCGACAACATTAAAGCATCTGCATATTGTCTAACTGCTTCAGAAACATCTGCAACCTAATGGAACCAGAAACATTGACAAGATGGTGAGCATTCAGCAGCTCTTTCAATGGAGGATTTACAGGGAGCAAAGAACCAATAATTATAACTACAAGTGATTAATACTTGCTTTTTGAAAAATAGAAGTCATGCATCTCGTACCTTAATCGTTATCAAATAATAGATGTGAAAGCACAATGTCAATCTATAAACACAAACTTTTAAATTAGTTGGTTGTGGAGTTAAATCCTTGAGCTGTAATTTTTCTCTCATTTGATTAAGTTGTCCACTTTATAGGTTTCAAATAAAGATTCCCACACAACAAGCATAAGCTTTTAAATTAATTGGTTATGGAGCTATATTCAATAATCATCGAGCTGGGATGAAAATTTTGGTACCTCAGCACGAGTTGGTGTTGGATATTCTACCATGGACTCAAGAAGTTGAGAAGCTACAATCACTGGCTTATTCATTTGCCGGCAGACATTAGTTATTTCCTCTTGGACCGTTGGAATTTGTTCAAGTGGGATATCCACTCCAAGATCTCCTCTAGCTATCATAATTCCATCAGAAGCCTCAACAATTTCTCCCAATTTATGAAGAGATCCGAGGCTCTCTATCTTTGCCAGTACTTTGATAGGCCTGAAAATAGAAATAAAAAAAGGAATCTTATTTGGATTTTACCTCAAAAAGCTTATACAAGCTTGATAAATCTGTCAAAACTCCATGGCACAAGAAAACAATAAGCCATGATTCTGGCTCTCACTTTTTATTAGATGTTAATGCTTTCTGGTAATTTGACCATAACATATGTTCTATATAACATATAACAGCATATGCAGACACTGACAAGGCATCATGTGCTTTTAGACTTTAAGAGGGCAGATTTCTTTTCTTTTCCTTACTACCTTTCACCACATCAGGCATTTCAACCCTAAAATTTTGCATTTGCTATGCAGCTGTAATTTACTTTGTTCAGTATGATGACTGTATCGAAAAGGTTATATGGATTATCCAAGTAATTGATAAAGATAACAGACTCGACTGCTTCATAAGCCACCTGAACTTTAACAGAAGTAACTTGCAACTACTTAACAAATGCATCTTTTATGTTATCAAAGTAGAATTAAGTTGAATTGATATTTCCTTACTTAGATGATTTCGTGGAAATGTAGTCCTTTAGATTGATAACTGCATTGGCATCATTCACAAATGACATCGATATGAAATCTACTTCTTCAGACATTCCGAAGTCGATGTCTTCCCAGTCCTGCGGATAGGAGGAGATGAGATGAGAATGACTGAAACCAGGGTTATCAAAAGAAATTACCGGAATTAAATTTATGGCAATGTCAAGAAAGGGATGGAAATACTGGCAAAGAACGTAATATGAGCCAGATTTTGTTTGTGATGTCACCACAATTTATCTATATAGAAAGAGCATCTAGAAGTCATCATCCTTTTCATTCATATAGAGTTGCATAAGTCAGCATTCTCTCAATAAAAGCATCTACTTATCTCAATCCAGTTTGGTTGCCTGCTATCTATACTTTATAGCTACAGGAGAAAGGTAAAGATTGAAAATAATAAGGCACTGTTGTTGTTTTGCTTCTTCATATGGTTAATGAGATGACTTCACCTAATATGCCAAAGATCGGAACTGCCCTTGACAATATATTGAAAATAAAGAGGATATTAATTATTTGCCAGAGATTATGCAAAAGCCATATATAAATTCATGGAGGCAGGCATAAGCAGATCACCTTTGTAGATAAAATAGGCAGCTCATAATTTCGGGCAACAAGATTCCCTTTTCTCCAAAAGCTGAATTTTGCCCGAGGCAGGAAGAGACCAGGATCTGTGCACTTACATTGCAGATCGCTACCATTCTTTTCGATCACCTTGAAAGTTGCCATTCCGCCATCAATAACAAGTTCATCACCAACCTTGATGCCTGCCAAATTTATATTCCCACTTAGAGAAACAAAAAACATTAACTACTTACCTTCATGTTTTAATATACTGCTATCACTACTTACTACCTTCAGAAAAACCAGTGTAATTTGCTTGAACTGTGAAAGGGCGTGAACCCTCGAACTTCTTGGTAGTGAATAACCAGACAGACCCTTCCTGATGCACCAAAGCAATAGAGGACCATCACAATCCAATCAATTAGGGTTGGCAATCTTTGTACAATATAACAAAGCCCAACAGAAATAAGACACAATTAGGAAAATAACTTTGGAGGGGAAAAAAATCACGAAACAGACACACACACCACACGGTAAAAACAATTATAACTGAATAAGCACGATGGTAATGTAAACTAATTATTTGTAATTTTTATTCAATTTGGTCCACTTTTCATCCTCCAATAGGGCCCGATCTTGAATCAAACAAGTAAAAGCACACATCAAATCGTTTCAACATTCTAACAAGTTTTCATGCGTAGAAATTAAAAAGCATTTACAGAATTACAATATCTTAAGAAACACTATTTTTTTTTTTTTCCCTTAACTCACCTCCACTTTGACAGAGGAAGGAGATCCATGATCAACCACATGAATCTGACTACCTTCAGTATCGATCATTACTGAAACACAGAAACCCTTCTCCTCATTCAACACCCTAATCTTCTTAATAACTTCCAAATGCCACTCCCTAGTGTTGTGACACATATTAAGCCTTGCCACATTCATTCCTGCCAATACTAACTTCTCCAAATCCTCCATTGAACAGCATGCAGGACCAATAGTACACACAAGTTTTGTCTTCCTCATCCCCAAAAACCCTTTCTTTTTCAACTCTTCTTCTGAAACCGAATCAAATCCCAAACTTTTCTCTACATTTTGCACTAAACTCCCACTTTCTTCCACAGCCATTGGCAAAACTGCCTTCACAACACCACCAATCATACTCCTCAACTTCCCATTATTGCTAACAAAAAGTCCAGGACCAAAAAAACCCCTACTTTTCAAATCAAAACTTGTCTTCTTAACAATGACCCCAGTGCAGATAGAACCAAAGTCTCCTGGAACTGAAACAGCCATGTTTCTAGGACAATCGAAAGATTCAAAATTTATGACACAGACTATGTTTTTCAGAGATTTTGACACTTGGGTTACGATAAAAATCAAGTCTTTGAAAGAAAAGTGAGGATGGGGATGATTTTTCGATGGTTTTTTCTTTTCTTTTCTTTTTTTTTTGTATTACCCTGTTCTTTTGGCGTGTTTTTGGATTGGAAGATCCGTCAAAGTTTGGATCTTGTACTTGGAGAAAATTTGTATTGTGAGTGAATATTACAAGAAGAAGAATGTTCTGTTTCAGCAATATAATTATTAATATGCTAAATTATTGCAAGGAGGATGATCAGCAAAACGGTCAAGACAAGAAACCTACTTTGGCTGTGCAACTACTAAATGAAGCTGCCATTTGTTTTGGAATTAATTAGTCCATTAAATCTGGAGAGAGATCGTGTGTGTTTCAGAGTCAAATCTTAGCACAACACGTTTAACGGTCAACTGGCCTTCACTTTTGTTCGAAATAGATTTTGCATGAATAATTCAGAGGACGCAGTTCCTTTTGCTTGGTGCCTACCCATATCAACCTTCTTTTTTTTTTTCTCGAATTTTCTTTAATTATTGTATATTATATATATAAATATATATTTATATATACAGTATGCTTGCATTACAGCATTATATATATTATATATTATATATAGTATATACATAGTATGTTTACATTATATATATAGCACATATAGTATATTATACATAATGTATATATTTTAATTTTTAGGATTAGTCTAACAGTTCAGTAGCCTACTGATCCATTGGTTTGATAAGGGCTGTTTTCACGGTTCGAAACCAATTGGTGCACAAGTATTCATTTTAATTAAGTAATTATAATGTGTAATTTATACAATATTGTATTAGATCTTATTTGAATCATATTTTTTTTTCGTATATCTTAGTTATATTTTATTTATACCTATTTTATATTTGAAATCTAATATTTGAAAAACTATTTTATTTATCTTTTATCTATTTTTATTTCATAATTATAATAACTGTGCTAATTAAAGTGTGAGAATTAAGAATAAAAATTTGCATATTTTTAAGAGAAAAGATTTGAAAAAATATATTTTATATATTGGTGATAATTATTTTAATTGGTATTTTTGCAAATATAAATAAAGTAAATGGTAAATAAATTCAACTTTATAAAAATTTGTTAGGTATTTAATTTTTAAAGAAAAGTATGTACAGAATTGTATTTCGATATTTTTTATATTTTATTTTTACCAAACATAAAATTCAAATAAATACAAAAGAAGATGAACCAAACGGAGTTTCGCGATCTCTAAAGCTTAGGAAGTTATGAAATCCACCCTATATAATTGAGTAGATTTACATCATAAAATAAAGATACAAGTTGAATCATATACATAATAAGCCTTACTTAGAATTTCATAGTTAATACATTAGTAATCTCTTAAATAATAGCCAATATATATACACACACAAGTAGGTATGCATTTGTATTGTGTGTACAAAATATAAATGTAGTATATAATAAAAAAGCATAATTATAATACAAAGTCTTAATCAATATGGGTGGTTTTTTCTATTTTTGAAATGGTATATCACTAGGATTGAAAGATTAAGAAGATAGATATGTGCATCTCAATTTTTGAGTTGAAGTTACTATCAAGTTTGTAAAGATAAAATTATTAGGCAATGTAAAAGAGTAGTAGGTATTGACATAATTACCAACTTTTTAGATAAAACATTGTGCAAATTGTAATATATAATTGATATTAGCAAATAAACCCTTGTTAAATTATATGATACTTGATATAAGAGTTGAAAAAAATTGAAAAACTCACTTGCTTTAGAGGATCTACCTATAATTACAATATGAGCTATTAGTTAAACTCCTTTAGAACTTAATAATATAAATATATATACGGATTTTTTTATGATCCAATCTTTATTTTTTATGGGTCTTATCCTGCCAATCATCTCACTTTTAATTTGTACTTCTCTAAATCTGAACTATTAAATAAATTATAAATTCAACGGTTTAGATTTTAAAAAATGAAAATGAATAGTGTAATAAACGATGAAATTGGTCATATCAAAATAGAGGACGGAACTGTAAAATTTAGCATATATATATATATATATTAATTTGAAAATATGGAGAGCTAAATTTATTTTTAGGCTTTAAATCTATTAACTAATTAGATTTAACCATCTAGATTAAAATAATAAGGTCCACAAAGCCAAGCCCATGTATAATTAGGATAATTATGGGAAATTTAACATGGCGAGCTTAAAATAGGGCCCATTAGATTGGTCTATCTAATATTGACTTTTCTTAATTTAACTTACATAAACAATACTCTTAATGGGCTTAAACCAATTAAGGGAACCCATTTAAGGTCCATTAAGGAATAAGATCAATTGTGGTCATTAATCATCATTAAGATCCAATGAATGTGAGTAATGGCTAACTCCTATCAATACGCATTTTATCCCTCATTTATATAACAAAGAATCTGGTACAAACGTTATTACTTTACCGAATGTTTATTTTAAAGAATCAAACACTCAATTATCTCAAGAATATTACCTTGTTCATCATTCATAGTAGAGTTGATACTATTGAGCTTATTTACCTATCATAACTCATATTTAAGTCTTTGAGATAACTTACTCCTCCTGCCTAACGTTCATCACTTGATCATCTTGTACGTGTAGTTCAAGTTGTTCCCCTTAGTCATATGTAGCGAGACTTGACAAGCAATACATACATAATGCTCACATCTATACCCTTACACCCACAAAAACATTTAATGGAGATTTACTTATTAGCTTATGCTCGTTGTTTTAAGCTAATATTTAGTCACATAGTAAAATCCATCTCAAATTTCAACTCAAAATCGCTATATTGTAATTTACAATTATCGTATTTTTTGTTATTATAATTTTTAATGAAATTTATTAAATTTATATATCATACCCCAAACCAAAGAGTCATTATAACCCCACTGTATAGACCAACCTAAATTAGAAGTTAGCTACTTTGATCGTTATCGTATGTATTGTAAGCCCTAAAGCCAAGTCAAGTAACCGTAGGATTGAACTTAGAACCCAAGGTTTAGGGCGATCGGTTAAAGGATCCGATCAAACCCAAATTAGAAACTATTAATAGGAATATTAGTAAAAATGACCCTATAAACTTAAATTTAAGAAAGTAAGTAGTAAAATAGGAGACTATAAAATTTTCAAATTTTAAGCATAATAACTGCTAATTATCGAAAAGGCGAAAAGTGTCATGAAATAACTAAGAAATTACTAGAGATAAATTATATGTGTACTAAAAATTTTAGAATGACCAAATTAATATTTAGGAATGTTCACGTGTACCCTACATGTATTTACGTGTAGGTAAAAATACGCGTAATTGCTAAAATAGACCGAAAATTAAGTAAATAATTAAAGAAAAATACAAAATAATTATAAAAAAAATAAAAAAAAATCAGAAGGAGAGGTCTGCAACTGGATCAAGTCGTGACTGAAAAGAAAAAAAATTGGCCAATAAAAATGTGCCAAACTAAAAGCCTAAAATCAAGGAAATGGGCAAAAATCACATCAAATTAATGCATATTAATTACTATGTTTGTCTATAAATAAGGAAAAAATTCACAGAAGACATTTGGACAATTTGTAATCTGAGAAAAATAGAAACACAAGAAAAATCGAGAGAAATTCCAAAAAATAAAAAAAAAAAAAAAAAGAAAACTGTGCAGATTAGCAAGGTGAACGGGAACCACCACCCACCACCACCTGGGACCGAACCACCACCACCACCCTACCCTAGGACCAGCGTCTGGACCGGCCGACAGCCTTGGACCGGTTTTGGACGGCCAGAAATCCTTGAACCGGTCAGTCATTTACTCATCCCGATTTTTATATAATTTTGTAAAATTAGTTATTTTGCCCAAAAAATTATGAAACTTGTTATTCTGAGGTTTTATTGTATTTAGATTTAGGGAAAAATATTGATTTAGTTTAATTATGTCTGGAAATATAGGGTTCTTAAGAAATTGTTAAAAACCGAGCATGATTAAACCGGAAATTAAATAGGCTTAGGGATGTAGTTTGGGGCTCAAAATTTTTCTGTAGAACTCTCACATGATTTAGAACAGTGCTATGAAGCCTTTTTTTTAAAATTAATTTTCGAAAATTTTAAGTTAATTTTTAGCCCTAAAATGATGGTAAAATTGAGTGATTTGGGATTAATTAGGTAATTAGAATGTTAATTACTGATTTGGATCTTGATTAGATGATTAAGGAAGTTAATCTCTGCAGTGGAACCCTAATCCTAGCTTTTAGGTACTAATTATGGTTAATTAGGGAAATTAGGTAAAGAATATGAGAAATTAGGAATATGTGAAAATATAAATTACTAAATTTAAAAAAATAAAGTTATTTAGATAATATTATAATTGAAATCAGAAAAATAATAAATCGGAATTAATATTTAATTTTAAGTAAATATCTTAAAATGTAAGATTTTTACACCTCGGGAATAAATCCGATATCCCAATTAGGGTTAGTGTGTACCGAATAGTTAGAATACCAAAATTACGACCCAATAGGATATTTGAATACCCGAGCATAAGGTGATTAATGTCACATTGGGATTCGAGCCTAATTACGACCTAGGAATTAAAACTAGAATCTAGTTTAGGAACCGAACCCCGAAATAAAATACAACGAATTATTAGTACGTTGTCGGTATACATGAGGAAAATGAGTTACATTATAAATTAGAATAAGAATCCATAAAAATAAGTACTAAAAGGACCTCTTTGAATTATAGGACACCCAGAAACAAATCAGCTCGCAATTTGAGGATCGAGCGACCGAGCAAATTCATGTAAGTTGGGTTATTGCTTATTGTAATAGAGTACTAGTTTTGTAGTGCTCGGAGACTTAGGCTTGTATATGCTTGTGATTGTAAGTAGTTTGCGCATGTGTGATGTATCTGAATTCGTGTTGGAATTTGTGCTGTGGGTGATTTTGTGACTGATTGAATTGTTGTGGTCTTGTTTGAACACACCCTAACCGGAATTTAATCTTAGTCGACCGTAATAACCGAAAACGTCATGCATTGCAACCCGTTAGGGGATCATAGGACTCTCCAACCAAATACCGACCCCCTTCGAAAGGGATAGCGCAGGATTGCAAAATGGTCCCTTCTTCATCCTCAGTCGAACTAAGTGACAGGAGAGGAGGTCGCGGCGGGGGTGAAGTCAATGGTTCGAAGGTAGTCGCGGGAGGAGCGAGGTCTCCATTGCACAAGCCTGGGTTTGGTTGTGAGCTGCTGCATAACATGGAACTCCTCAACCCGGATCGGAGCGGGTGAAATTTCTCTGATTTCACAACGGACCGGACTACGTTGTGCGATGACACTTGATTGTTGCATTGCATGAAAATAATTGTTTGATAATCCTGTTTGTGCTTGTATGCATTCATGAGTCTCCAATTCAACTTACTGAGCTGTAGTTGCTCATACCCTTATAGATCCTTTTGCAGGTTCTGATTTGTAATCTCTTCGAGTACCATGCCGCCCTACAATTATCCAGAGGTTAGTCTTTTGACGCCAGGGGTGTAAGGATCAAGTTACTTAGCTTAATGTGTAACCAGACTGACCTTGTAGTTAAAGGATGAAGACTGTTAGTTATTCTGTAAATTAGTAAACTGTAGTTCTTATGTAAATCTTCCTGGGAAGCTCTGTGGACTTACTTATATGATTATCTATGTTTAATAGTAATTTGAGTTACTCATCATATTTGTAGTATAATCATTAATCGAACTGTTTACTTCAAAGCGAGTGGTCGTCGACGCCTTGTGTAGATTATCTCTATAGTAGGAACTGTGAGGCTAGTTTCTATCATAGAGTGGTTTACATGGCGGGACTGTTGCGACCTCGCGACTTCGGGGCGTAACAGTTCTCGGTTGGTATCAGAGCGAAGTTTTAGTAAACTCGCTTTGAAGCGTCATACCTTAAAAGAAATAGACATTATAGGAATGTTGAGAGTGGGTAATATTAGGTGGACGATAAAAGATTGTATAACATAAATAACCTTAATCTTTAACATAGGAAATATGACTTGGTTTAATTATAATTACAGGGTCGAAGGGGAGAATTAGTTCATAGTTGGATACGGTTTAGATGGAATGGAGAAGTATCTCCCATTGATTATAGGGTGAAATTACAATGGCTATTGATGGAACTAGCTGATTGGAATATATTTAGGACGGTTGATGAGATCATCAATAAGTTCCATGATCGGATGTGCTATAGTTGGAAGGATGAGTGGGCATGGATGGAAATGGGCTTAGGCCCCCAGTATAATAGATACACTGCTATAGCCGCTTTTGAGCAGAGATAGTTGGAGAAAGAGGGAATTATAACCCTGATGATGCCCTTACGGTATTTTCCTGCTAGGATAGAGGATGGGAGACCATACCCTGCCAGTATTGCACACATCCCTGCTGATATCCCATACATTCCTAGACAGTACCCACCAGGGATCATTGATTGGTTTCCACAGTTTCCCGAGCCTGCTGGGGATGGTATAGAGATACCATTGAACTTTAGTCCTGAACCTGAACCTGAAATACCAGGACCACCACCAGAAAACTCACCTCCAGTTGAACCCCAAGAGGATGAAGTTCATATAGAGGAAGACCCTGAGGAGGACCCAGAAGAAGAAGAAGATCCAGAAGAAGACCCTGAAGAGGAGCAGGAAAACGAGGGTGAACCTGGTGTAGACCTACATGCTTTGCTCATGCAGGTGATTGCAGACACTGGGATAGCTGGAGTAGGAACTGGTAATCCAGTTGAGTCGGACGATGATGAAGTACAGGAGGTGATTGTGATTCCTGAGACTCCAGAGATAATATATATAGACTCTGCATCAGAGAGTGAGCATGAGGACCATTCAGTTGGAGGCCATATGGATTATGATCCCTTTGATGAGGTAGCTGCTACGGATTCAGAGGAGGACTAGTTTAGTTGGATGACTGACATGTTTAGTTAGGTAGATTTTTGGATATGATCCAGTAGCAATTTTGATGGATACTGATGTATTTTAGGACCTTTTGATGTATTTCGACTTTTGATGTATCTTTTTGACTTTTGATGTACTTTTTAGCTTCTGGATCAAGTTAGGTGTATGTTGTAATTAAGTTTGATGTAACCTTTTGTCTTGTACAGTTGTAAAGATCGAGTCTGTAGTAGATGATGTAAGTAATGATGTAATCGAGTTGTAAATTCAATGTATGTATTTGAAAGATTATCGAGTTGTATCTTTTGTTTTAAAGTTGTAATAGTGATGATGTAAGGTTGAATGAAATATACAGTGAAAGTTAGATTTCTAAGTACGTTGACTCTAATACTATTGTCATTACTATTTGATATGAGTACATATTGCAAGCATTTATTTATTTATAAATATTCTCTAAACAAAAGTAGGGATAACTTATAGATAGATATGAATGCAGGACTATAAGTTAAACTAGTAAGTGATTATGGCTGAAGCTGGAAACGGAAGTAATCAAGGAGGAACTGAAGGGAATCAAAACCCTCCACCACGAGCACCATCACCACCAAGAGAACAACATAGACAAGATTTACCTCCACCGCCTCCACAAGAAAATATGCCTATTGGGCAAATACTTGCCAGTATGCATACGATGATGAGACAGCAAGGAATGTTGATTCAACATCTTATGACTGGTGGTAATGTGGGAAACAGAAGACCCAAGAAGTTGAACAACGAATAGAGCGACCTCAAGAGGTTAATAAACTTCCTGAGTTTATAAAAGCCAACTGTTATTTTGAGGGGGAGATGGGTAGGCCAGATGTGGCTGATGATTGGTTAGCCCAAGTTGAACGGAGTTTTGAGGCTTTTAGAGTCCCTGAATCCCAAAAGTTATCTTATGGTACATTCATGCTAAAGTTAGCTGCAAGAGTATGGTGGGACTCGAGAGCAAGACAACTTGGAAATAACATTGATTGGCAACAATTTAAGGAGGAATTCAGGAAGGAGTATTTCCCTCATAGTGTCCAAAATAGAATGGTGCGAGACCTATTTGAACTAAAGAAGGGAGGTATGAGTGTAACCCAGTATGAGACTGAGTTCAACAGATTGTTACAATATGTACCTGGTTCATACCGAGACAATATATAGAGTTGAAGAAAGATTTATTCCTTACTGGATTTGACCCCACAATGTGTTGCAAGCTGCTGGATTATGGTTTTACCACTTACAATGAAGTGGTAGATAAAGCAAGGCAATTGGAAGATAATCGTGTGAGGATGCAAGCAATGTGGAGTCAAAAGATTAATAGAGGTTATCGACCAGGACCATCATTTAAGAGATCATATCCTGGTGCCTCTAGTAGCAATTCTGGACTGAAGAGAAGGAGACCAGTAACTCTGGCTAGTAACCCAGCGCAGTCACTACCGAGTGTGAGTTTTTATGACAAGGATGGTAATGTCAAATGCTGGAAGTGTGGTGCAAATCATTTTCCAAGAAATTGTACTCAGCTAAAAGGGAAATGTTTTATATGTGGAGATCCGAACCATGTGCTGAAGGCATGCCCTAAGATGAAATCGGTGAAGTGTAGTAAGTGCGGTAGAAAGGGTCATTTCTCCAGATACTATCCACAGTTTGTACAAGGAGCTAAGCGAACAGAAGGTTTTGATAACACCACTGCACCTGCTCGTATCTTTGCTTTGGAGGATATGGAAATTGAGGAAAATGAGGATTTTTCGGATTTTATGGAAGAGTACTACCATGACGATGTTGAGGAGCTCATGGGAGTGGAAGAAGAAAATGATGAAGGACTTGTAACTGGTATGTACTCAGACTATTTATTTTAAGAATAATTCTAAGTGTGAATTAAATTGAAATCTTTGCATTTTAAGATTTATGAATGTTAGTGTAGTTGGTAACCATAGTAATAGTACATTCCAGGACATGTGCTGATAAATGGACAACCTGCTTTTGTGCTGTTTGATACCGGTGCATCACATTCCTTTGCAAGCCAGAAATTTGTACATGAACAAGAAATTAGTGTGGTTACTGTTAATGTAACTTATAAAGTTAGAACTCCGACTGGGGAGAAAGTAACAACCCGAGAAGTAGTAGCAGATGGTAGAATAAAAATCCAAGAGAAAGAGTATCCTATAAGTCTTGTGATATTACCTTTACAAGGTTACGATGTAATAGTGGGAATAGATTGGTTGTCTAAGAATAAAGCCATTATGGAGTGTAGGAAAAAAATTGTCGATCTTAATGATGGAGAAACGATATTTCAAGGAAAAGCCGGTGGAAGTAGGTTGAATATATCAGTGATAGAGATATGTGATGAACAATTTGAGACAAGAGTAAAGGAGGATGATTGGACATTTTGTTGGGTGTTTGCTGTGGACGCAGAGAAGGAAATACCCAGGGTAGCAGACATACAGGTAGTGAATGAGTTTTCAGATGTATTTCCGGAGGATTTACCAGGGTTAGCTCCACCCCGAGAGTTGGATTTCAATGTAGAATTAGTTCCTGGAACTGAACCTATTTCGAAAGCCCCATATCGGATGTCACCCATAGAACTTCAGGAACTAAAGAAACAACTTCAGGAGCTATTGGATAAAAAGTTTATTAGACCGAGTGTCTCACCGTGGGGAGCACCGGTATTATTTGTGAAAAAGAAGGATGGTACTATGAGATTGTGTATAGACTATCGGGAGTTAAATAAAGTTACCATTAAGAATAGGTATCCGCTACCTCGCATTGATGATTTGTTTGATCAACTCCAAGGTGCAACTGTGTTTTCTAGAATAGATTTGAAATCAGGATATCATCAGTTATGAGTTAAGCCGGAAGATGTGCATAAGACTGCATTTAGAACTCGATATGGACATTATGAATTTTTGGTGATGCCATTTGGCTTAACGAATGCTCCGGCTGTATTTATGGACTTGATGAATCGTATATATCAACCATATTTGGATAAGTTTGTTGTGGTGTTTATTGATGATATCTTGATTTACTCAAAAACCAAGGAGGAGCATGCGGAACATTTACGATTGGCATTGCAGAAGTTGAGAGAGAATCAATTATATGCCAAGTTAAGTAAATGTGAGTTTTGGTTGGATAGGATTGCTTTTCTAGGTCATATTATATCTGGTGAAGGAATCTCTGTAGACCCTGATAAAGTGAAAGCAGTAATGGACCGGAAGCAACCAACCACAGTGACTGAGATAAGGAGTTTTCTGGGTATGGCTGGATACTATCGACGGTTCATAAAGGATTTTTCCAAAATCGCTAAACCATTGACTCGATTAACCCAGAAGGATGTAAAGTTTGAATGGAGTGAAGAGTGTGAAATGAGTTTTCAGGAGTTGAAGAAACGACTGGTTACAGCACCAGTGTTAACATTACCTGATCCGGATAAACCTTATAATGTGTACAGTGATGCTTCACGAAATGGATTAGGTTGTGTATTGATGCAGGATAGAAAAGTTGTTGCATATGCATCAAGACAATTGAGGCCACATGAGAGGAATTACCCGACTCATGATTTAGAGTTAGCAGCTGTAGTTTTTGCCTTGAAAATTTGGAGACATTATCTTTATGGGCAACGGTGCGAGATGTACACTGATCATAAGAGTCTAAAATACTTCTTTACTCAGAAGGAGTTGAATTTAAGGCAAAGAAGGTGGTTAGAACTAATTAAGGATTATGATCTGAATATAAATTATCACCCTGGAAAGGCCAATTTGGTGGCAGATGCATTAAGTCGAAAGAGTTATGAACAGGTTGCTTTACTGTTAACACCTCAATATGAATTAGTGCATGAATTTGAAAGGATGCAAATTGGGTTTGATTGGTGTGAACCTAATAGCCAGTTAATGAACTGGGAATTGCAACCTACTTTATTAGAGAGAATTAAGCAAAAGCAAGAGGAGGACAAGGGTCTGATGGAGATAAAAGAGAAATTAAGTAACGGACAGGACCCTGACTTTAAGGTGGATGATAAAGGTCTAATAAAGTTTAGAGGAAGAATATGTGTACCACAAGATGCAGACTTAAAGAAGCAAATTTTGGATGAAGCACACATTACAGGTTATACTGTGCACCCGGGAGGAAATAAAATGTACCAAGATCTAAAACTCATGTATTGGTGGAATGGGATGAAGAGAGAAGTGGCACAGTATGTATCGGAATGCCTTACATGCCAACAAGTCAAAGCAGAACACCAAAGACCGGGTGGATTATTGCAACCTTTAGAAATACCACGATGGAAATGGGATCATATTACCATGGATTTTGTAGTAGCCTTACCAAGGACTCAAGTTGGATACGATTCTATTTGGGTAGTCGTGGATAGATTAACAAAGAGTGCACATTTCTTACCTTATCGGACTGGTGATTCAATGGAAAAGCTGGCTAGACTGTATGTTCGAGAAATAATAAGACTACATGGTGTTCCTGAGAGTATTGTTTCTGACCGAGATAGTCGGTTTGTATCCAAATTCTGGGAAAGCTTACATAGAGCTTTGGGTACAAAGTTGCAGTTTGGTACAGCCTATCACCCACAAACAGACGGGCAGTCTGAGCGAACGATTCAAACTTTAGAAGATATGCTACGAGCTTGTGTGTTGGATTTTGGAGGTGATTGGGATAAATACTTACCGTTGATAGAATTTGCCTACAATAATAGTTATCATACAACGATACAGATGGCGCCGTATGAAGCACTATATGGGAGGAAATGCAGATCGCCACTGTATTGGGATCATGAAGAATATGCCATGATTGGACCAGACATGATCAATCAAACGAGTGAGAAGATTAAGATTGTACGACAACGGATGAAGGAAGCTCAGGCCCGTTATAAAAGTTGGGCTGATTTGAAAAGAAGACCCTTGGAATTTGAAATGGGTGATCATGTTTACATTAAAATAAGCCCATTCAAAGGACTTAGACGGTTTGGTTCAAAGGGAAAACTGAGCCCACGATACATTGGTCCATTTGAAGTGTTAGAGAAGGTTGGCAATGTATCGTACCGAGTAGCTTTACCTCCAAGTCTATCAGGCTATCATAATGTATTCCATGTATCCATGTTAAGAAAATTCATTAAGAACCCGAATGCAATAGTGGAAATAGAGCCAGTGGAGTTAACGAGGAATTTTCAACTGGTGAGACAACCCATAAAGATCTTGGATAGCCGGGTTCAGAAGTTAAGGAACAGAGATATGGAGTACGTAAAGATTCAATGGAATGAAGGTCCAGACTTGGAGATGACTTGGGAACCAAAAGCTGCGATGATGGAGCAGTATCCATGGCTTTTCTGATTTCCAGGTTAGTAAAAGTATACAAGTTACTGTATTTAGTCAATTAAGTGTAAATTAGATGTACAGAAGTTTTGAGGACAAAACTTTTTTGAAGGGGGGTGGAATTGTAAGCCCTAAAGCCAAGTCAAGTAACCGTAGGATTGAACTTAGAACCCAAGGTTTAGGGCGATTGGTTAAAGGATCCGATCAAACCCAAATTAGAAACTATTGATAGGAATATTAGTAAAAATGACCCTGTAAACTTAAATTTAAGAAAGTAAGTAGTAAAATAGGAGACTATAAAATTTTCAAATTTTAAGCATAATAACTGCTAATTATCGAAAAGGCGAAAAGTGTCATGAAATAACTAAGAAATTACTAGAGATAAATTATATGTGTACTAAAAATTTTAGAATGACCAAATTAATATTTAGGAATGTTCACGTGTACCCTACATGTATTTACGTGTAGGTAAAAATACGCGTAATTGCTAAAATAGACCGAAAATTAAGTAAATAATTAAAGAAAAATACAAAATAATTATAAAAAAATAAAAAAAATCAGAAGGAGAGGTCTGCAACTGGATCAAGTCGTGACTGAAAAGAAAAAAAATTGGCCAATAAAAATGTGCCAAACTAAAAGCCTAAAATCAAGGAAATGGGCAAAAATCACATCAAATTAATGCACATTAATTACTATGTTTGTCTATAAATAAGGAAAAAATTCACAGAAGACATTTGGACAATTTGTAATCTGAGAAAAATAGAAACACAAGAAAAATCGAGAGAAATTCCAGAAAATAAAAAAAAAAAAGAAAACTGTGCAGATTAGCAAGGTGAACGGGAACCACCACCCACCACCACCTGGGACCGAACCACCACCACCACCCTACCCTAGGACCAGCGTCTGGACCGGCCGACAGCCTTGGACCGGTTTTGGACGGCCAGAAATCCTTGAACCGGTCAGTCATTTACTCATCCCGATTTTTATATAATTTTGTAAAATTAGTTATTTTGCCCAGAAAATTATGAAACTTGTTATTCTGAGGTTTTATTGTATTTAGATTTAGGGAAAAATATTGATTTAGTTTAATTATGTCTGAAAATATAGGGTTCTTAAGAAATTGTTAAAAACCGAGCATGATTAAACCGGAAATTAAATAGGCTTAGGGATGTAGTTTGGGGCTCAAAATTTTTCTGTAGAACTCTCACATGATTTAGAACAGTGCTATGAAGCCTTTTTTTTTAAATTAATTTTCGAAAATTTTAAGTTAATTTTTAGCCTTAAAATGATGGTAAAATTGAGTGATTTGGGATTAATTAGGTAATTAGAATGTTAATTACTGATTTGGATCTTGATTAGATGATTAAGGAAGTTAATCTCTGCAGTGGAACCCTAATCCTAGCTTTTAGGTACTAATTATGGTTAATTAGGGAAATTAGGTAAAGAATATGAGAAATTAGGAATATGTGAAAATATAAATTACTAAATTTAAAAAAATAAAGTTATTTAGATAATATTATAATTGAAATCAGAAAAATAATAAATCGGAATTAATATTTAATTTTAAGTAAATATCTTAAAATGTAAGATTTTTACACCTCGGGAATAAATCCGATATCCCAATTAGGGTTAGTGTGTACCGAATAGTTAGAATACCAAAATTACGACCCAATAGGATATTTGAATACCCGAGCATAAGGTGATTAATGTCACATTGGGATTCGAGCCTAATTACGACCTAGGAATTAAAACTAGAATCTAGTTTAGGAACCGAACCCCGAAATAAAATACAACGAATTATTAGTACGTTGTCGGTATACATGAGGAAAATGAGTTACATTATAAATTAGAATAAGAATCCATAAAAATAAGTACTAAAAGGACCTCTTTGAATTATAGGACACCCAGAAACAAATCAGCTCGCAATTTGAGGATCGAGCGACCGAGCAAATTCATGTAAGTTGGGTTATTGCTTATTGTAATAGAGTACTAGTTTTGTAGTGCTCGGAGACTTAGGCTTGTATATGCTTGTGATTGTAAGTAGTTTGCGCATGTGTGATGTATCTGAATTCGTGTTGGAATTTGTGCTGTGGGTGATTTTGTGACTGATTGAATTGTTGTGGTCTTGTTTGAACACCCTAACCGGAATTTAATCTTAGTCGACCGTAATAACCGAAAACGTCATGCATTGCAACCCGTTAGGGGATCATAGGACTCTCCAACCAAATACCGACCCCCTTCGAAAGGGATAGCGCAGGATTGCAAAATGGTCCCTTCTTCATCCTCAGTCGAACTAAGTGACAGGAGAGGAGGTCGCGGCGGGGGTGAAGTCAATGGTTCGAAGGTAGTCGCGGGAGGAGCGAGGTCTCCATTGCACAAGCCTGGGTTTGGTTGTGAGCTGCTGCATAACATGGAACTCCTCAACTCGGATCGGAGCGGGTGAAATTTCTCTGATTTCACAACGGACCGGACTACGTTGTGCGATGACACTTGATTGTTGCATTGCATGAAAATAATTGTTTGATAATCCTGTTTGTGCTTGTATGCATTCATGAGTCTCCAATTCAACTTACTGAGCTGTAGTTGCTCATACCCTTATAGATCCTTTTGCAGGTTCTGATTTGTAATCTCTTCGAGTACCATGCTGCCCTACAATTATCCAGAGGTTAGTCTTTTGACGCCAGGGGTGTGAGGATCAAGTTACTTAGCTTAATGTGTAACCAGACTGACCTTGTAGTTAAAGGATGAAGACTGTTAGTTATTCTGTAAATTAGTAAACTGTAGTTCTTATGTAAATCTTCCTGGGAAGCTCTGTGGACTTACTTATATGAGTATCTATGTTTAATAGTAATTTGAGTTACTCATCATATTTGTAGTATAATCATTAATCGAACTGTTTACTTCAAAGCGAGTGGTCGTCGACGCCTTGTGTAGATTATCTCTATAGTAGGAACTGTGAGGCCAGTTTCTATCATAGAGTGGTTTACACGGCGGAACTGTTGCGACCTCGCGACTTCGGGGCGTAACATGTATAATTTACAAAAGACGTTTATTACTCTACCACTTTGAGCCATCTAATTCTAAATCTAATTACTATCAACATGTGGGTATTTTTTAAAACTAGGTTCTAAAAATAATTTTGTAGCTCAAATGTCTAAGAAAATCGAGCTTTATAAATCATATAGAGTACAAATCTCAATTTTAATAAAGAGTTCCAAGAATTAAATTGATTTGAGAAAATAAGCCAATTAGTAAAGAATTTATAAGAGTTCATAGGTTTATAAAGTATAGTATCAATATCAATGATTCAAAACTAAAGGGCTACTAATGGAGAACCTATTAGTTTCCCTATAAGTAAGTAAAACTGACACATAAATAAAAATTTAGCCCATTAGACTTGAATCTCACTCTTTAACCAAAAATCTTCTAAGACTTAGAGAAGTGTTAGTAAATTTACTAGAAACTTGTAAAATAGCTATAAGGGAGTAAGTAACAACTTGCTTAGTAAATGGAACAGAGACAATAGCATAAATTCGATATAGAGTAACTAAGGTTTTCAAAAAAGTTTAGTTAAATGTTATGCATGTATAAACAAGTACCATCATACGATATTATCTGGTTTGTTATAAGATAAAAAAAATTATATTCGCTTTAATTCAAGTCAAGGAGCTTGACGTCTCACACATGAATTGGAACTAAACTAGGGCTCGTGCAATGGACAACATGCTCTGCTTGAGACTTCATTTCAAACTATAATCCCCAACCTTACCACAATCTTTTCTTCTATCACTTAGTTCGACTAAAGATAGGGAGAGAATTATTTTAGCTATCCTCATCAAAAAGTCCGTATTTAGCTTGAGAATCTTAGTTGTTTCCCTTAATGGGTTACAATGCATGTTCGGTTAGAAGTTAGGATGAGTTTGAGTTAGATTACTTTTAGAGTGATCAAACAATTTCAAGCAGTCTAATGTAAGCAATATCATAAAGAAATAAATATCATAAACCAACTATTACATACAGTCCAGCATTGCATAACAAAAATACAATATTTAAGCACATACATTGCACACGCATAAGCCTCTAACTTACAATCATAAGCAAGATACATACTGAGGTCTTCAAGTATTCTTAAATAACACTTTAAAGTGCGGTGAAGTATTGATCCTACTTATCTAATATTTGGTTGTGTACTAACTTGGTTGTTCGCTTATCCTACTTTCGAGAATTCCCTATATATTTACTCAATTTACTATTTTAGTAACCATATAAGACATGTAAGACCATTTATTTGTTTATCTCCCTAAAAGCTAAGTTGATTTAAAACTTAATTTATTGGTTTTATTAGCATAAGTATAAGAAGTTGTAATCATTTCATCAATGAATTATACCTTTGATACCCTCTAAGCTAAGTTGTAAGTGAAATCATCTATGAAGCTTTTATACTGGGAAGCCTATGAATCACCCCTTGAACCTTGCTGGAGTGAGAGTTCATAACGAACCCAACTTCTAAATCAATCTTTGAATTTGAGGATTATTTAAGATTTCTCACAATTATCCTCTAAGGCATCTTTTGATTGCTTATATTCATGTAATTTCATTCAAGTACCCTCTGATTTAGCTTCTAACTGACCATGTAGTTTATCCAACTTTAGTTCTTTTGGCAAGATACCCTCTGAGCCATCTTTTGAGCTTAGCCAACTTTAAACTTCTTAAGAGTTTGCCCTCTAACTCAGCCTCTAAGCCTCCCCTGACTATACTTCCCTTTGAAATGTGCCTTTAACTTAACTTATAAGTTAGTACCTAATAGAATACTTATCTTCCATTTCCTTTGAGTTATCTTCTGCTTTCATTCATATCTTCATAGCCAATTTATTTGTTCATTTTCTTCTAACTCCAGTTAGGAATAACTAATGGAACACTTCAACTAGCACTACTCAGCTTCATTACTTCATAAATTCTTCATGTGATACATCATCATTTATCAATTCCTTAAGTTTAACACCATTAAACTATACATTTAAGGGAATATTATTGATTTTCCATGCTCCTTCCTACAAAACCCAATTCAATAGCTCTAGTATACAATAAATACTCCATTAATCACACAAACTTAGAATCTACGTGAGCTCCTTACGAAAAGTACACTAATTTTTACCAAAAATACCATTTTAATTATAATTTAGGGCTAAAAAATTCATAAAAATTATATAAAATGGTTTTGTGAAAAATCTTTTTATAGCATTATAATATAAGTATGGAAAATTTTATAAAAAAATTTTCAAGTCGAAACTATGTCATTAGACTTGTTTATTTCAATATCGAAAATTTGCTTGATTTGATCAATTTCTTAAGGATGTATATTGTAACTACCTAATTCATACAAAATATTATTTTTCCTAAATTCTACATATGAAAATATGTAGGAATATTTTTTTCCAAAATTTTCCACATGCATTTAATATTTTTATTAATTTTTGCAAAATATGGTAAAAGTGGATTCTCACCAAAATTAACTTCTCTAGCCACATCCTTGTCGGCTAGTCTAGCCACTCGATACGTTATCACCTTGTAGCAGCAGTTGACTCTCAGCTTCTCATTAGATGCACATTCTCTTCTAAGCTTAATTTACACATTGTTTTTGTAAATTTTCCTTAATTCGCTTATTTAATTTCCAAACCTTAAATTATATTTCTCCAAATCTTGACTTTCATGCACTATTCATTGGAGACTGTTTCCAATTTTTCCATAACTTAAAAGTTACATAAATGGATTTTTTTTTCTTTCTCTTTAAAGAGCTTGGCTTTTATATCATCATTTGCATGTTAATTTACATACTGTTTTTGTAAATTTTCCCTAATTCACTTATTTAATTTCCAAATCCTAACTTTCATGCATTATTTAGTGGAAAGTGTTTCCAATTTTTCCAAAACTTAAAAGTTACACAAATGGAATTTTTTTTCTCTCTTCAAAGAGCTTGGCTTTTATACCATCATTTGCATGTTAATTTTTTTTTCCTACCTAACACATGTCCAAAATGACTCTACATGCCTCACATAAGAATTTCCCAATTGTCTCAATAGTGTTTATAGTTTTTTTTTTAATTAATTTTAATGATTTTTTTGAGCTTAATTTAACCTAAAATACAATTATTCGGTTATTTTAGTTAATCATGGGTGTGTATATATATATATATATATATATACGTAATAATTACACACGACATATGTATGTATATTCCACACGTTATCTTGTCACATGATAATTTTGTTATACATAAAATTTATTTCTAAAAGTTTACGAATTATTAAGGTTTATTTTACGTGATTATGATAAATAATATGTAATATAGTTAAATCCCATTATTTTAGCTATTTTTTAAATTTTGAGTCAACGAGATGTCGTCAATTAATGTTTCGAATCTACTTATAAATTTCTAGTTTAATCATATTTGATTCACCAACGCCTTAAATTACCTGCTTGAAGCAATTAGGTAGACTTTTGAGTCTCACATTATATATGTCATAAATTAAATTTAAAAATAATATTGACTTAATAATTTCAACATCATGATTTGAAAAAAGAGTAATTAAAAATATAACTTAGAAGAAGGGAAAAAAAGTATTGGAGTAGTTTCAATGAGTTAAAATATACGTTATGATTTGAATTTATAACTAATGGTAGGAATCTTAACCTATTCATTTCATATTAACCCATTGCAAGACTATGGTATTTGCAAAAAATGAATTTCTACACTTATAAAGGCGGTTGATGTGTTGTTTCCCTCTCCAGACATGCATACATATTGTTTGTTTTATTTAAATAAATATTTATATTTTCAAATTTTCCTAGTCAAACATGTTCCCACCAATTATATGCACATATTTAAGCAGGTAGAACAAACTTTCACATTTATGTATTAATTTTTTATTCAAACATGTGTATATGATTTATTGGGACATACATAGAATAGAGAGTTCAACACAGCAGATATTTCTTTATTTTATTTCTTACTAGGAGGAAAATATCTAATACCTTCTCATTTTCGTGTTACCCAAAAATGAATAAATTAATAAAGGAACATAAAAAACAAAATGCAAAAACAGTTGCAAATTCCTTCACATAAATCAATAGGTCTAGATCAACATCAACATATAATAGAGAATGGTAAATATATTTATAAAACATAATAGCAAGATTCATATTATAATAAATCAGTTATGTATTTCCTCCACTGTACCTGAAGTAGAATCTAAACGTATCCATTATTAAACATTTCACAAACCATGGATTGCTAACCTATGTTTCTCCGAGGGATGGAGAGAGGTCGACAGGCCGAAAACTTGATTACAAAGCTGGAATCTTTGAATTTGTTATTACATGCAACGGAAATCACGTGCAGATATGTGTGCGTGTTTTTTGTGATTTTTCAGACGGTGTCAACTGGTACCACTTTTCTCTTTGCACCTGCCAGCTGGACTTCCAAACAAGAAAAGAATCCATTGGATGGCGAATGGTCCCGTTAATGTTTTTTATGAAATAGTTACAATCTTCTAATTGTATTTTAAATAATTTAATTTATTGAATATTATGTCAATAATAAAATAAATGATTAAATCAATTCTATAAAAAATATCAATAGAATAATAAAAATATAACACGTTGCTGCTAATCAAAGAAATTTCTAAATAAGGGAATTTACCATTAAAGAAATTTCAATAAAGGATTTCATAGGGATGAAAATAAGGAAAGTACTTTTTAATTATAATAATAGTAAAGATTGCATGCTACACATTTGAAATTGATAATAAGATCGCTTTTCTAAGCTGTGGAAGTAGTTAAAACCCCATTGCTATCTCAACGATTTACGTTACATTCGATGATTGACTTAAAAAAAGGAAAAAAAGCTGCACAATCACCTAAGTAAATTGATATTACGCAAATCAAGATGATTATAGGTCAGTAGCAAGAATATTTGTCTCTTAACAAGATGGGTTAGATTTAAATGCTCCTCTTTGAAATTGTAATGTAGTAGGAAAAGAAAAAAAAAAAAAGAAGATAAATATTATACTAAATGGATTTTTTTTTTTTTTCCTTCCCTTTTCCTTCCTCGTCAATAGCCTGCATCAGAATTAAGCTTGACATAATAAATCCATCATTCAATTTAAGGCCCAAGTGAGATAAGTCCATAATGAAAATGCCGGATTTTTTAGCATAATCTTTTTCCGAATCTGGGTGCATTGTTTCTGGCTTTGTGAATCACATCAATAGGCCTAGATGGAGATAAATTAGGCCCGATCTGCTTTTCATTTCCATCGTTGTGACATTTCCGTTGGTGTATTTAGTTTCCTGGGTCAAGAAGTTTGATATATAAGGAAAAAAATTGGAAGGAATTGACAAGAGCTAAGGATAGAGGATAAAAAATAAAAAGGGATACAGGCTGCTTAGGATTTAGAGTTCGTCATTCCTTAATTTGTCACTTCTTCAAGAGGATTCACTAAGATTTCTTAAATTCGACTAAGGGGTCGAGCATTATGGAGTAATTCAACAAGGAAAACAGGCCATAATTAGTTAGTTGCTGGAAAGTGAGGAATGATGAGAGAGTGAAATTCTGGGTGATCCTTGGATCAAGTGATTTACTCTGCCATCTAGATATATTAAGTTCTATTCGGGAGAATTTAACATGAGTGATTCATTAGAAGAGCATTCATAATGGAAATCCAATCAATTGAGCAAATTCCCAATTGCAAGCATCCAACCATTGATAAATTGATTTGGCTTAGAGAAAATGATGACAGTAGGTGGACAACATGCAGTCTGAAATTCTTTACCTACCATATCTCATTTAATTACTTAAAAGAGTATGGAAAGCAATTTAGTTTTTCTGCCTTGGTGTTCTTACAAAGGAGTGTCCCATAGCTCTGCTTGATTTTTGACTTGAGGATCTGCTGTGTTCATCACAAGCAAACTGTTGGTCAATTAAGGAAATTTTATTCCCTAAGTTTGGATTCATCTTATAGCATTTTTGGTGGCATCAAAGTCTTTGTGTATTTGATCAACTCCAATTCGTTCCAAACAAACTAGTTGCTATCATCTTCAAGGAAATTGCAATTTATAACATTCTGGAAAACATTAAAGGCCTGTAGCACGGCACTATGGAGTACAAAAGGACTTCAGCTATTTGTATGTTTTTCCCTTGTCTAACAAAGTAAGTTAATGCTTGCGCTTATTGAGGATGCTTCCCAAGGGAAAAGTGGAACGACTGTTACTTATGGGACGTCAAAGCCGACATCACTGTCCCATTTGTTTGTTTTATTGTTTGTGCCTTGTGTCTTTTAGGACCGCTAGATGTGTAATTGTTAGACTGTTCTCCATGGAATGAAGTTTTCGGGAAATAGAAAAGAAAAAAACTTAATTGCATAAAAATGAAGAATTTTAGAACAGTTGGTTAATAAACAAAAGGAAAATATTTTTATGAAATATTCACGTCCATTCTAATATAGAATGTCTGTTTTCATTTTCATTTTCATTTTCATTCAGAAAAAAAAAAAGAATATATTTAAAAATGGATACTCTCCATTTGCTTTTCTTAATTTTCTTATATTTATCATTTTAAAATATTATTACGTATAATTAATGGTTGAGATTATAAATAACATAATGATATCACGATAATATCATATGATATTAAAAATATCTAAACAATTTTAATTATTGATTTGTAAATTGAGAAAAATTAGGGAAATGATAAATGAAGAGGATTATTTCATAAATAATGTTTTTTTTTTTAGTTTAGATTTATATATGTCACGGATAACTAATTGATTGACGTGTCTTAAAATTTTATGCACCCACAGAAATTGCGAATTTGGCGATATTATTAAGGATACGAACTGCATCAATATACAAGGGTACGGATCTATACTCATTTTAAATTACTACTATATTTAGTTCTGCATTACTACTAGCTTATGTAATCTTTATTTTTAGTATTATGGACGCAAGGTTTCAAAAATAATGATAAACTCTGACTGAATTCTATGCCCACCCAATTCAATAAATAATAAATGTAATAAAATTTGACATATGATGAAAATGTCTTCCATAAAAAGATTTAAGAATGAATAATGAAAAAGAAATTATTTCTTTTCTATTTTTATTTTAAAAATATATAATTTTGTGATGGTAAAAGAATAAGAAATCCAGTCTTTACCTTGACAATTCAGATCCTAGAAAGGGCTAATCCGCATGTAATTCAAAAGGCAACGAGTTTATTAAATTTAAATATAAAGTTTTATGTATTATATTATATAAGTCATAGTCTCCTTCTTTAGTATCTTTTTATTAGTTCCTTAAAATATTCTAAAAAATATTAGAATACCTACTAAAACATATGCTATTATAACTGTATTGCCCAAGAAAATTTAAGACAAATATTTTCAAAAACATAAGAATTTTGATCATTTGAATGGGTTACTAAAATCTTATCTCCTTTAAGCAACCACTTTTTTAAAACCTTACCTCTTTTTGTCTAAAACCCTAATCCTTTACATTAAATCCTCATTTTTTTCTCTAATCCCTTTCCATTTTCAGACTCATCAACCTCAGCTACTCAAGCTTAAGCTCAAGGAATACCAACATTACCAACTTTTTGGTAAGAAGGTGAAGGAAACACCTTTTCAAATTTGTTCTTGGTGAGTTATCATCGTTTTATCGAAATTTTCTTGGGTTTTTGGGGCTAAAACAAATTTGAAACTCCTCATTGGCAGCTTATTTCGTTTGGTAGTATTTTGCATTTAAGAAGCTTTTTTTAGCATTTTAAGTAAGTTATCTTCATATTTCCTCTTATTCTTTAGTTTAAGGTTGGTTTCTTGAAGCTGTTTGAAGATTTGGGGTTTTAAATTGGCATTTGATCTAAAATTTATAATCCGGATGATATAAGAATGTGTTATATTGATGGGTTAATAAGTAGTTGAAGTGTATCTTAAGAAAATTTTAGATTTGAGTTAGTTTAGAAAGTAAACTCGAAGGTTTATTGATATTTTGGTTTAAACCGTGGGGTTGGTTCCAATAGAACGGTAGGACTAGTTGTGACCAGTTTTTTGGTCATAGAAGGTTGGTAAAGACTAGCTAGTTGATTCCTTGAACTATGTGGCTAGTACACATTAAAAGGCTAAGCCAAGTTTTCCTTTGTTCCTTGTTTTTAAACCGACTTCCTTATGCTTTAACCTATTTCCTAAAATATATTTTACACTCAAACCATTTTTGAGCATCTTAAGTATTATAACTCATTTATAAACACGTTTTACAAAAACTTAAATTCTTCTTAAACCTTTAAAACCTCATCCCAAGTATTTTAATCATTCCCTTTCCTAAGTCAAGGTTTAATCTTATCATCTTATTTAGCCATCGTTACCAATAGAATCTTATAATAAGATAGGAATTTAAAGAGCCTTTAGAGAGTGTTATCTAAAGACAATTTAGGTTACTTGAAGTGTTTAAATTGGATTATTTATAAAGAAAGGTTATGATAAGTTTACCGTTTTAAATGTTAGATTGTTAGATTCGGTTTTTATGGTTAATTCGAGCTTTGTAGTTGGTTCAGATTCAACTTTCCAAATATGTGGTACACGCTTATTGCTCGTGCATATGAGGGCTTAGTAAGTAAATCAGGCCAATTTATATCCAGCCTAAATAAGCTGGTTGCTAGTTATGCTTGACTGTAAGACTCATAATCAGTTACTTGAAATTTAGCTCATAGATATTAAAACGATTGGTTAAAAGATTCAATCAAACCTAAATTATCAAATAAAGTTAGAATATCAATAAAAGCGACCTCGTAAGTTCAAATTTAAGAAAATAAGTAATAAAATAAAAGAATATAAAATTTTAAGTAAATTATTCATTATTTATCAAAAATATATAAAATGCATTTAGATAACTAATAAATCTGTAGAGATAAATTATATATATACTAAAAATTATAGAATAACCTAAATAATATTTATAAATACTTATTTGTATTATATATGAATTTATATGTAGGTAGAAATACGTGTAATTACTTAAAATATACAAAATATGCTAAAATAATGCTAAACAATTAAATAAAATTCATAATTAATTAATAAAAAATAAAGAAAAAAAAGGAATGATACAGATTTGAGTCATGGCAACTGGGGAAAAGAAGAAAAAAATTCAACCAACTAAATTAGAACAACTAAAAAGGCAAATTAAAAGAAGATATGATAATTATCTGATCAAATTAATGCATAATAATTCCCCAAGATCTTTATAAATACCCCAAATTTTTCAAAAGCTCATTTTAGATGTCTGAAATTGTAGAAAATTAGAGAGAGGCAAAATTGAGAGGAAATTAGAGTTTCTACAAAAAATTACAAAAAACTATGTAGTTGGGGTTTCTAAGGAAAACAAACATCGGACGAGTACCTAAGAGTGGACGGCTACTGCCACCACATGATGGTGGCAATGTCTAAACCAGTTGACAAGGCCATGGCAGCCAGCGATAGCCAGAGCCACCCATACAGGTAAGTCTAATTTCCAATATAATTTAGTGTAATTTTGTAAAAATATTAAATATTATCAAAAAATTATGAAATTTTTTCTTCTAAAATATTTTAGTATGTAGATTTAGGGAAAGTTTTTATTTAAATAAATTTATGTCTAGAAATATACCGTCCTTAAAAAATCATGCAAAACCGAATATGTTTAAAATTAGAAATAGATAGGTTTAGGAGTATAGTTTTAGACTCAAAATTTTCGTGTAGACTAGTTAGTTAATATAGAATAGTGCCACAAAGCCCTCTTTTAAAAAATGAATTTTCAAAATTTTTAAGCCTTAAAATGATGCATAAAATGGGTTATTTTTTTGTTATTAGTAATTAAATAGTTAATTACTGGTTTAGCGAATAATTATATGTTTTAGGATGTTGAAATCTAATAAGTATGATATTTGTAGCATTTAAGGTGTTAGATATAATTATTAAGGTATTATGTAATATATATATAATAGGTAAAAATGGTGTATTTTAAAATGATTTTGTAAATTAGCGTAATTAGGAGTAAAATCTGATTTAGGACGAATTTATATATTTTGAGATATTAATTGATATTGGGAGATGATAACTGGAGTAATAGAAATATTAGATGTGTATCATGTACATAATAGGTAATAATGCATAATATGAAAAGTTAGAAATATAATAAATGTAAAATATTAGAATAAAAATTGATATTTTACTAATAATAGGAAAATATGTAAAATCTGGTATAAGACTTAAATTTAGGTAATTATATAAAAAATGTCAAATTTTTTCACATAGGGGGTAAATTTATTAGTTAAGTAAGATAAGGGGTATACCGAATGAGTTAACATACTAATTAAGGGTAAATATGATATTTAGGAGATTCAGAAATAATGTGATTAATTTCACGTTATGGGGTCGAAATGAGTTTTAGGGTTCGGATATAAAACTATACTTATAAACTGAACCAGAACCTAGTCCAAAACCAAGAATAATTATAGAAGATTTGAGAACCTAGGTAATTAAATATATTAAACTCTAAACCAAAGATAACAATAAGTGTTATAAGATAAAATAAATTTATAACAATTATATGAAAATTGAGACAACATTAGTATTATAGGATTTTTTGGCGATGGACTGAACGAGTTACACCTCGAGTGAGCAAGTAAAGAGTCAAGGTAAGTTGGGATTAATACGTTACTATATTATAGAGGTTTGAGATTATACTCGGTTGTACTTATTAGACAGTCGGTCGTGTGTTTGTGCTTAATTATGTGTGATGCTATGATTTTGTTATTGTTTTGGCTTGTATTATATGAAATGATTTATCACCCTAAACTGGACTTAACAAATATATAACTTGTAACCATAAATCAGACCCGCATAGCAACCCATTAGGAGAAACTTATGATTCTCTGGCCAATACCGATCCCTTCAAAAGGGATAGCGTTGGATAGGATAATAGATCCCTTCTTCATCCTTAGTCGAACTAAGTGACAGGTGAGGAGGTCGCAGTAAGGGTGAAGTTAATTGTTCAAAGATAGTCGTAGGAGGGGCGGTGTCTCCATTACACAAGATTAGGTTTGGTCGTAAGCTATTGTATTAATGACAACTCCTCAACTTGGATTAAAATAGATGTAATTACTCTAATCTTAAAACGGACTGGACAACATTGTGGGATGACATTTGCTTGAACTTGCATTGTACTTAATAATTTGGATGATAACCTTATTTATGTTTGTGATATAGTTTTAAGTCTCCGTCCTAACTTATTAAGTTATGGTTACTCACATTCCTATAGACATTGTTGCAAATGCTAGTTAAGAAGTGACTTACAATTACCCTGAACTAGCAACTGCTAGATCGTAAGAAGTGAGGAAAAACATTTGAAGAATAGACATATATTTTTAAGGTATAAACTCTTATTTTAAAATTTATCATTTCTAAATAATGTATTAATTAAGAAATAGATTACGATGAAACGTTGTAAATGTTAATTGTAATAATTGAATTTTAGTGTATATATATATATATTCTTACTTTCTTAGGTAAATGATTTATTTAAATTACGAACTGTTTACTTCAAAACAGGTTAGTTATAGACGCCTTGTGTGGATTAGGTCTAAAATAGCGAATGTAAGGCTAACTTTTATCTTAGAATAATTTGTACGATAAGAATGTTACGACTTTACCGCTTCGGAACATAACATTGACTCGCTCACTTTAGGAGCTTGTGGTGGTAAATTCCTAAAGAAACAACTATTGATCATATGCAGGGATTCTCTAGTGAATTTTCATATGGTTTAATGCAACTAGAATTCTAGGATTTATAATCTTTGGACCTGGACTTTAAGTGCAAAGGACTTAAAGGAAAATATATATTTATATACATCTATATATGTAGACAAAGATCAAGGTGTAGCGAAGTCATGAGTATCCCCTTTATTGGTCATCGGCTAAAATTAAAGTTAATTAATTTACTGTTTGCTTTATACTTGGTGTAATTACATTATATGCATATGTATGACTTAACTTAACATCTATGTGTGCGTATGCATCACATATTAAGGTTCAACTCATTCTTTTATTTTTACAATTATAGGTATTAAGATAAAGTTGTTACTTACATTATAATCAGGACTTCTACTAATAGGTCAAGTTTAAGAGGCATTTATAATTATGTATCGGTAACTTATGGATTATTAGTGGAGCTAAATGATAATATGTGGTTTAGATCTATTATTAGGCTCTATTTTTTATATAAGATGAGAATATTGTTAATTATTATAGAGATAACTCGTGTATGTATTGTTTAGGTTTTGTAGCTATCTAAATTATGGAAATTTATTTTGGTGTGCTAATGATTGGTACTAAAAATGATTTTGAAGATTGTAGCAAATTTTAGCGCCTTGATATGTCACTAGAAAATTTGTTTTGGTGTACTGATGATAGTTACTAAAAATGATTTTGAAGATTTTAGTTCATTTTAGAGTCTTATTATTAGAAAACTAGAAACATATAGCGAGTTATGGCATGCTTAGGTTCCAAGGCATTACAATAATCTAGCTTGATAATTTTAAGGGCTCAAATCTCTCTATTTTCCTTTTCTACTTATACTACATTTATTACTTTATTTCTAATTTTAATTGAATGCTTTCGTTAAGGTCAAATTATAACAACTAATATTACAATAGATTTATATTCTTTTTAAAACTATTTTAATTGTCAATTTAACTTTCCAATTGAATAGAAATTACTATTGGCCAAATTTATATGTTATATATTATAGCCTATACTAAGGTCTAAGAAATGGAAGTAAGTGACTAGAAAAAGTTTCCTTAATGCATCAATAGGGTTTCTTTTAATGTGCTCTCAATTTTTCCTTTTAATTTTATTTGTTTTAACTATTGTCCCAAGTATAGGGATGTAAATGGAGTCGGCTTAGTATAGGTCATAAAAACCTAAAACCCATCCTACTACACTAATAGGGATCCCAAATGCATTCCAAAACCCTATAGAGTTCTTAATACTATACTTAAAACCCGTCTTACTATCTTAATAGAGTACTCACTTCCCAGTTCCTCATATTTGTTTATATTGCTAACCAACTATTTTTTTTTCCTCCATTAATCATCACATAAGAAATTGATTTGTATTATTTAGAAAACATAGGAAAAACGATGAGAATTAAAGAATCCATTTGTTATATATTCTTCATCCTTTATATCTTGTTATGGCATCAATCGAGCACTTAGAAGTAATATTGTTACACAATAAGCTTAATGATCTATGTAGACTCCATCTTAACTTTCCTATATGTTTTGATTTTATGTATATAATTAATGTTTGTATCCAATTTTTTATTTACTTAACTATTCCTTTTTACTATACAATAAATACATGACCATCGTATCTTAACCGATAAAAAAAAAATCAGACGGATGCATATTCATCAGGTTTATTACGAAATAGTAAATGTGATCAAAGTTGTTATCATTCTTGTTTTAATATATTTATTATTTTAGGTATTAGAAATTTTAGTTAATATTATATTATTAATTTATTATTTTTCATTGGATAGAAGGTTTTTCATCGGGTTTTTTTTTTAAATCTCATAACCCATCCCAATACCTTAACAGGTTTTCAACCATATCCCAAAATCTGTCCTAAAATAGGTTTTTAACGAGTTGGGTTTTTAATAGGTTGGGTATTCTATAACGATCTGCTTAGTTACTTTCCTATCCAATCAAAATGTAATTTTTAGTTGTGCTAGATACCTTAAAGGAGGGTAAATCTATGATCATTGTGAAAGGATCTCCATGGGTAGTTTTCAATAGTGTTGCTTCCCTTAATATAAGCGTTGTGTTTTATTTTCATAGAATGTCAAGAATATGTACTTTATATATTCTGTTTAGTTTTTGTTTTTGAATATTATGCAATCATAACGTTACTTTTTGTTATGCTATATATCTGTAGATTCTTATATTTATTGGAAGCAAAGTCGATATCCAGTCACAGCCAAAAAGGTCTCTTCAATCGAAATTCTTAATAATGTTCCTTCCCTCAATGTAAAAGTGATGTTTTACTTCCGGCGAATGTAAAAAAATATGCCTACAGTGATCCAGACTATAATGGTTGGCTATATTAATCCGATGATACTTAAGTACAACTACGGTAGCCACGAATACATTGATCTACTTGTAACAGAATATATGTGTAGTCCTTCGTGAAATGATAATGAAAAGGTTTTATTTTGATAAATGTACCCAAAGTAAGATCACGTGATGATTTTTTTTTTTTTTTCCTTTCTCTGCATTTGATGTCGTTTCGGTTCTTGAAATTTGATGATGGTAATTTAAATTTCAAGAATAATCGATATAAAGGAGATATTTTTTTCTAAAATTTATATCCCAGCATGAATTTTTTATACACTTCAACGCATTTACATGCTTTTTTTTTTTCTTTTCTTTTTTTTTTGGCTATATTTGAGTTTATGATCACTCTATGGTTTGATGTTGATTATTTCTCTCCCCTCTTTAAGCATTTCACATATTAGTGATTGTGAACGTATGTTTTTCTAAGGGATGGAAAGAGGTCGACAAGTCGAAAACTTTATTTCAAAGTTGAAATCCTTGGTTTTGTTATTACAAGCAACGGGAATTACGTGCAAAAAACTTTATTTCAAAGTTGGAATCCTTGGTTTTGTTATTACAAGCAACGGGAATTACGTGTACGCACAGAAGCATGTTTTCCTTCTAGAAGCTGGACGAGAAAAAAAAAATCATTAATCCTATACACACTATCTATATTATTAAAACTTTTGACACTTAAGTAACCATCAGTATTATATTTAGTTGTTTATTATCTATTTAATATTATTTAATAAAAAATATTAATATTAAAATAATTTATTAAACTTATAAACAATGGCTAAAACATGTCACTTTATTTTTTTTTCTCTTTCTTTCCCATCTTCATCTCCACAAATGATGTTTGTGTTCTCTATTTCCTTTTCTAACCTTCGGCTTCTCTCTCACTTTCTTTTCCTTCACGTTTCTATGTTCTACAAGGAAATCAATAAGGTTGCTAATCTCCCTTCCTAACCGTTACTAGCTTTATCTTTGCCAACTAGCTTAAAATAGAAAACTGAAAATTCCATCTCTATGAAATCTAAAAACCTTCACCCGCCCACCTCTCTCTCTCTCTCTTCACTTCCATGTTAATCTTCCTAGTTTAATAATAATTTTAGATTTACTTTCCTTCCTTCGAATCCATCCTCTTCTTTCCTCTCTCTCTCTTTAACTTTGATCCAAACCCTAATTCTTCACACTCTCATACACATTCATTCTTTCTATACATAGTACAAATAAAGATTAAGATGTGGAGTTTGATAGCCAATTGGACAAAGAATCTCCAAAAAAACTGCTCATGTAGTTTACGAAGAATGATAATGAACACTTTGACCAAGGATGGGAGTTGTCGGTGTGAACAGTGATGTGAGCTATCGCCAATGAACGTTAACATATGGTGATGAGTTTATCTTTCTTTGTCATTTATCTTCTTATTCTAAGCATCTTTTTTGTTGTTTGTGATAGTTATGGTTTGAAAGAAAAGGAAAGATCAAAAACGGAAGAGAGAAGAAGAAAGAGTTGAAATTTTCTTTTTCTTTTTAACTATTCTCGAAAGTCAATTTCTTTCTTATGCTTCAAACAGAATGAATAAAAGTGAAATAAGAAGAGAATGAGAAGGGCTTGGTGGGTAGAGAGAGGGTAATGTCAACATCATCACCAATCTGAGTCGAGAAGGCCATAAGTGATCTTCTTGTAAATCCCAATTGGCCTACTAACATTGATTTTTTATCATGTCAACACTTAAATCGGGTAATCTTTTTCTTTCTCTTTTCTTTTTCTTACTTTTCTAATAATTATAAGATGATGAGCAGAAATGGTTTCATGATGAATACTGAGGTTTTAGGGCTCGCTTGTGTTCATATTATGGTATCTTTGATATTTTCAATCTGATCAAGTCATTTGAGTTTATTAGAATTTTCTCTTTTATTCTTTTTTATGTATTGTGTTTATTTGTATAGCTTGAAACAATTATGATGTTTGGTGAAGAAGATTAGATGATGATATTTGATGACTAATCGGACATCAAATGTTTGGGTTTAAGTGGAGTGTTTGAAATGTTTATTGGTGGATAGTATGGCTTAAAGTTAAAAACATCACATACTAAGCTATAGCCAACATGACGAAGACAGCCTTTTGATGCACATGTCTCAACTACTTTTTATTATGCAAGCAAAGAAAAGATGTAGTAAAAGTATTGAAGAAAAGAGTGCAGAGTAAAAGCCATCAAGTTCAATTCCTTGCTTTAATGGTAGTTTGAAAAAATCTATTAGTTTTAATGAATGCAATTATAAGCATAACTTCATTTTTTCTTATATAAAGTAGAGATGGTCCTTCTGGGTGTAAGATGTAGGATTCTCTTTTAATTCCATAAATTATGTTGTGTTCTATTTGCAACTTTTGGAGACTAGTAAAAAAAAGTGATCGCATCCATTTTAAAATTGCAAAAAGGAATATTCATAGGGAAATTATCAAAACTGTAAAGGAGGATGTATGTTATTGAAGTACATCTTCTTAGAGCCTTGTTTGGTAACTAGCTAACATATTGCTCTCTCATGGTCCAATTCCTTTTATCCGATTTTGGATTTTAAGATTGCATAGCTATGGTTTTTCACTATTACCAAGTTAAATTATTATAAAATCAACTATATATGCATATTCAGCTCATTTGTATAAATGTATATTATATCTATGATAATATGATAGCTAATACGACTAGGTGAGATTTTACTTTATAGTTGAACTAGAGTTTTCATAAGATGTTCTTATGTTTCATGAAAATTACATATATATTATTTTAACTTTTACTATTAAGCTTGGAGTTTTAAGTATAGTTTGTTTCAATCAAATTATTATGCTCATGATACTCCTACCAAAGCTTCATACTTATGAAGACTTCTATTTATTTTTTCTCTTTTCTGATTCTATATTTCAAAGCAATATAATACATATTCTTTATATTAAAGCATAAAACAAAAGAAGGAGGGAGTTGAATTAAAGTTATGATGGCTTTAAACCTTTTGTGTTCCGTTATAGATGTTAAAACATTAGAAAGAAAAGAGTATGCTCTTTAAGTAAATGCTCTTTTCATACAAATTGACAAATGTATTTTTTTTAGGCAGAATTATAATAGAGGGGATTAACGTTTAAGAGTAAGTTTAAATAGGGATCAAGTTTTACAAAATGATTTAAATAAGAGATTAATATTTCAAAAAGTTCAAAAAAAGGATCAACGTTTTACAAAGAAATTTAAATTATTTTATAAATCGGCTATTATGAATCTTTTATTTAAACCGCTTAATGAAACTTTGATCCCTTATTTGAACTTTTCAAAATATTGATTCATTATTTGAATTTACTCATAAACGTTGATCCCTTGTATTGTAATTTTTCCATTTTTTTTATCACTACTCATTTAATTAGTGAGGTATACTCAAACGAGTATTTATTAAATTGCAAATTGCAAGTAATGTTCATAATTATACAATGAAAGAACTTTACGTGGTGTATCTGTTGAATTATGTGTTTATATATATTTTAGCAATTCAATTTTCAAAGTATGTGTCTTTTGAATTGAAGTTATGATGGCTTCAAGTTATGAAAAAGTTGCAATACAATTTTATTTGAACTTGTATTATTTTCATTTTATGTGTAATATTTGACATAATAGTGATTGTCTAAATCTCTAAAATGGGATTTTAATTCGTACCACATGCAATCCTTTTATGTATAAAATTTAATTTAGATGTTTGCTTATTCCAATGTTTTTTATGAGTTTATTATTCTCTATTTTACTGCACATATAATCTTAACATCACTTAAGGAAGCAATGATGCTTATAATATCCAATTATCAAATCTACTATTCAAATATATTAGTTTTCTAATTACAGGAATAAGGTTAAATCCATGCAGCATTACAAAATTTAGAAACAAAAAAGATTTTCTATGTGGTAATTCAAGTGTGGTATGAATTACATGAATGATTACAAAGTTTGTACTTTTATGTGTTTTGTGGGAAATAAAATATAGTATGGTCTTTTTACATAGATTATTGTGGAATGTGCTTCATTTTTGTATATGATAATATTTTATCATAAAATTGTATTTGTTTGAGACCTCTTATAAGTATATCATTTGTGATAGTTTATACTCTGCCTTATTTTTATTTATCTCTCTATTATATTTATGACACATTTAAATATTTACTTTTGACATTTTCCCCATTGTGCTATTGCATATATTTCATTTTATTAAATTTATAACACCTTATCACAAAGTGGAGAGAGAGATCGGATGATATTATCAAAGAAGAGTACAAACTACAAAGGACACAATTACTTTACATGCATAAGCTTTATATCTACAATTTAGATGCTTCATATTGGTTTTTTATTAGTTAATTTATGCTCGGAAGGCAAACTAATTTTGACCATAGATGGTATAATATTTTATGCAGATTGATTTCACAATAATATTTCTTCAATTTCAATAGATGGGAAATATGCATATGTGCTTAGGTTGTTTCAAATGAAGCAATAAAACTATCTATTTTCATCTATTATCTATTCTCTAGCCTCCATTTAATTATCCATTACTAAAAATTTGATATTATATAGTTTTAAGTATTGCATATATTCACTTGGTAGTTATGAAAAATAAAAAAAGAGTCAAATCTATCCACAAAAATTTTTAACCACTACATCTAATTTTATAATGACCATTTTCGATCATACTTATTTCTACAGTATATACATATATATATAATTAAAATAAAAAAAAATTATTAATTGTCAATAATTATTAATTTGTTATCTTATATCTACCTATATAATCAAAGCCAAAAGACTTTTTTTACTATCAATAACTACCAACATAGTGTATGCTTTATAGTATATACAGATAGATATACAAGTGTACGTATGGCATGCAATATTAATGAAATATATATATATATATATCAATGTAGATAAATTATAAAAAAAAAATGCTATCTACATTTTACATATATATATGCCAAAATCTTATTAATACTTATAACTATAAATATAATACATTGTGTATGATACCATTAGATTAGATATCCGAGAATTTACTAGTAAGGCAATTTCAATAAAGTATTTCAAATGGATAGCTTAAATTTGTTTATAGAAGTGCGGAATTTTTTTATTTTTTGATGATAATAATAAGTCAAAGTAGTTATAACCTAATGGACTGAATATCAGATGAATCAGTTGGAACTCTTCCTTTTTTTTATATCGTAATCGCCAAAATAATAATAATAAAAAGAAATTCTCAAGCCTTGTTTTGAGATACCTATTACTAAGCTAAGGATTGTATGCTGCCCAATTGAAATTGACAATAAGATTGCTTTTACTAAGCCGTAGAAGTAATTAAACCCTTGTATCATAACGGTATTCTCACGAATTAAATCATATTTATTTTTCTATCCTAAAATTTGAACATATATAATTGACAGAAGAGGGGAAAAAAAAAAAACACTATGGATGTAATGGATTTTTCTATGGCCACAAACATGTTTTTTAGAAATCAATCTAAACCTTTATTCTATTTTTAATTTTATATCCAATAAATCTAAGCGTTAGTATTTTTAATAGTAAAATGTAATTAAGATGAAGGATAGTATTGGTGCCATCGAAATTAAAAAAAAAAAAAAACAAACAAGACCATAGAAATTTCCATATTAAATATATTTTTTTCCTCCATCTCCAATTCAGAGTTCCTTTTTTTTTTTTTTTTTCTTTGGATCTCATCAACAGCGTGTATCAGAATTAAGATTGACCAAATAAATCGACGATTTAATTGAAGGCCCAAAAGAGTTAAGTCCATAATTAAAATGTCAGATTAATTAGCATAATCTTTTTCGGGGTCTAGCTACATTATTTCTGGCTTTGTGCATCACATTAATAGATATTATGCTGGGCCTGGGCCGTCCGCATTTCATTTCTGCCGTCGTAATCTCGTTTTAGTGTATTTAGTTTCCCTTAGTCAAGAAGTTTGATATATAATAAAAAAAAAAAAAATTGGAAGGAATTGACAAGAGCTAAGGATAGAGGAGGCTTTTTAGGGGGAATAAAGGAGGTTTAGGATTTGGAGATCTCCGTTCTTGTCATTCCGCACTTCTTGAAAAGGTTAACCGGGTGAATTTTAAAAAACGGAAAGCATCATGAGTTAAATATGAATCATAATATTACCACCATATTTATGTTTGTATTCATTGTAATATGTGAATAATAATTATCCATAATGCCAAGTCTTTTAAGGACGGAAAATGCAACTTTCCAGATACTATAATAATAGCTCTTATCTAGTGGTGGGTGTTTACCAGCCTCAGTGTGTAGGACCGATAGATGGACGTGCTTTTTCATTTCTAATGCCTGTAAATTTTTGTTTTGAGGTTCTAAGTAATAAAAACTCATGTCATGTATCCTTCCGTGTGCTGTATAATTTTTAATGGAATTCTAATACATAAATGTATAATCGAATTATAAATAATATATATCAAAATCTATTTTAATCAATTAGGTTTTATTAGGCTTCCAAAGCCTTATAAAGTTTATAGACAAAGTAAAATCATATAAGTATGGAAGGTTACTATTATAAACGAGTCGAGTTAAGATAATATCATAAATTTTTAATTTGGAACTCATATTTAATGGTGTGCTTTTATAGATATCTTAACTCTTTAGAGATTCATACAATTTAAACAAATCTTTGTTTACTCTCGAGTACGTAACACAAAAGGCAATAAAAAGAAACAAACTCTAATTTGCATTTTGGTATAAATAAAGAAAAAAAGAAAAAGAAAAAAGGGAAAGAAAATTATAAAATCTATTCACATTTCTTATAGCTTAATTTATTGAAAAAAATTTAATAATATTAATATATTACTTATATTAATAAACAGCATGTAAATATAATGCCTAACCTTTAAAAAATTATCATTTATATTTACCCATATAAGAATTTTATAGATACTTATGTGTTATTTATCTAAATACGTGACATATTAGTTTATAACTAAGAACTAGTTCATCATTTATTAGGTCATCATCATTATTCATGGAACCATTAAGCATTCACACTTCTAATCATTTATATTTTTCCATATTAAAATTTTATTAATATTTACGTATTATTCATCTATACACGTATCATATTAATTTATAATTCAAGACTATCGTTGATTACTTCATTATCATTCTTCATGGAACCATTGAGCATCCGCACATACTGCTTCTGATCGGGAAAGTCTGAAAATGGGAAATAAATAAGATAGCGATTGCTTCAACCAAAGGATTTGACATTCCTCAGTGATGCCATAGTATTCGCACTGGAGCACTTTGGACACACTATAATGCCACTGGTCTTAATAATGCATTATAAGTCATAATGTTCTTTATGGCAAATTTTCAAGATTGTGAAACCTGTGCGCATATGTCATGCTTTGACATGGATTATTGTCCCTCGACACGATCACAACAATCTGAATAGACATGTATGTCATAAATTCTTTGTTGACCATGTATATATCAACTGAAATAATGGAGATGTAATACATATTTACTGAATTTAGTAAAAAAGATTATATAATTATAAATTATATTAAAAAAATTATCACAATACTACTGTTATAGTAATATTGTATCTTAAAAATACGACGTAAATATAAATATATTAATATCGCATTTTTAAAATACAATACCAATAAAATAACTATATCATTTGTATAAATAGCTATATTTTATATTCAAGACATAACATAACAACAGTATTTTGACAAATATTTTTTTATATAATTTATTATTTTATATTATTTATTAATTTTGATAGTAAATATGTAATTTTTTTTGAAATAATGGTCCCAAACTGTGTGAAGTTGTTGGGATGATATATATATATATATATATATATGATGAATAGTATGCTCTTTTCATGTGCATAAAATGAGGAAATTATTATAGAAGAGAATAACTAGAGAAAGCATTTTAGATGTAAAACGAACTAACATCATTCATTCACGTGGGAAAAGGAAAAATCGGTGGATGTTCATTGTCATGTGCATAAGAAGAGGAGTACTTTAATGGGTGGGTTTGGTGCAGCTAATATATTCCTCCGAAAGAGCTGGAATTTAATAAGAATCTATTCTTACTTGCCATGTTGAAACTATTTGCATTGAGTGGATTCCTGAATTCTTTTCGCATCGCATCTATCAGCCATTTTCAACATTGATGTAGTGTGCGTATATACATATAGCTTATAAGGATTAAATAACTTTAAAAAATTTGTAATTTCGTTGGTTATAAAAAGAAAGAAAAAAAAAAAATGTCCATTGAGTTTGCAACTTTATGAACTCTCTTTTATGGGGACCATAGGGAGCTACATCTGGGAGAGGTCTTAATAACCACAAATTGACTGGAAATGCTGGTTCTCCATTCCCCAGAGAGGAGAATCAAGAGTATCCTGAGGTCCCGCAATTTGGGGTCAGTTTCTAGAAACTGATAAGTACGTTGGTTCCCAGTCACGGTTCTACGACCAATGATCTGGCTCCGTCAAATTCTTTTATTTCATTTTTCCCACGCCCTTGCTCGGCTGGTTTTAGTTGTACCGATTCCCTTAAAATTGCTTTGATTTCAGTTATATTAAAATGCATATATTGTCATTCGGTTTGAAGTGATGAATATAAAGTTTATTAATTCAGCTCCATGACATATACAAACAAGCGGATGCTGCTATTATCATAAAATATTACCATTTAGGAAGTGGATTAAGATAGTACCACATACCTACACATGAAATAATCACAAAGCAACAAATAAAATAACTAGGATGTAGAATTTGTTGCATCGTTGTTGTTTATGTTTATATTTTCGATACATTATAAAGATTTACAAGCGGTCGCAGAGCTCGTATTGTGATCACCATATTGTCGTTTGCTTAGAAATCTGGAATTATTGAAATAGGTAATTGAAAAAAAAAAAAAAAAAGTTAAGAATTTGAAAAGAGATGAAGAAGAGGACTAGACTGATGCAATACTCATCTCAATACCAGCATATTGTATAATAGATCACATGAAATTATAGTGTAATACATGGAAAATATTCACAGTTAACTAAGTACTGCCAATTGTTTTACCATCTTTGTTTATTTAAAAAAAAAAAAAAAAAAAATTTTGGAGCTATCTATATCAGTTACATGTAGTGTTTGTTCATATATTTTATTTTTCTATCTAATCCACTTCATGCTTGCTACTTTTTTTAAACTTTGGTATCAATCAAATTTTTCTCGAGTGATACAAACAATCAACAAAGTATCGAACGTGGAACGGATCAGCGAGCAATTATGACATATGGAAAATATGGCTGGTGACCACTTGCAGCAACTAACGACGGAGCTCCAAAGAAAGACATGCAAACATTTTTTACAATACACATTAACCATGAATTTCATACATTCAACCATAAGCATATATATACCATGAAGCAACAGAAGTGTTAAAAATCTTACCATAATTCTTCTTCATCAATTTTTAATTTATTTTTATATTGGCTTTGCTCTGACACCATAGAAAACTTGTAAAATTTATGAATTTAATGAAAAATATTAACACACAATACCTTTATTTTAGGAATAGTTCTAACACACGATGCTATATATGTGCATGGATTTTGTGTCTGTGTGTTTTATCGAGTGCCGTTATATTGGGCACTGAAGTTTAATATTTATACGTTCATGGTTCATTCAGAGTTAAAATTTAAAGATTCGAAATCGAGTCTTCTCAACAGAAGGGGAATGATGTGGATATGAGAGGTATTTGCTAAAAGAAGTTATTTTAGCGAAAGGTATTTACAATAAAAAGTTTTTCATGAAAAATATTCATTATGTAATACAATACGTAAATATTGATAAAATGTTAATATATATCACAAGGGCAAAACATAGGTTGTAATGACTTTTAAGACCACCCATTCCATTACTATGCATGCGAGAAAATTTTATTGGGTAAATATAATTCCCAATAAATCCTTTTTTTTTTTATAAGAAGCGTTTATTATGAAAAAAGTGTCCATTATGAAAATACTTATTAATCATGAAAACTATCTAAAGAAAGTTTGGAAGAATTTTTACTTGGTTTTATTTTATAAGTACTTTATTTATTTATATCTATTTTGTTTCCTTTTCTAATTAAATATGCTCTTTTTTTATTTTAGCCTATAATTTTGCAAAACTTATAATCAATTGAACAATGAATGGACGAATGAAGAGTAATATCATTCTCTTAGAAATTGTTTGATGTCTTTTCTTCTTCTCTTTAATGAAGTGACTCTAATGTCTTTAAGAAATCGATTATTGTACGAAGCCATAACAAACCCTAGTGGTATGAAGCTACATAGGAAATTTATCTTCTTAACGTCAATTATTCTTTATAAAAATAAGAAAACACATTTTATTTTATTTATTTCGAGTAATTTCTTAGCATTCTTGATATGATTGTTGTGTATAGAAATAAAATAAATCACTTGTATTTAATAATTATTTGTTAATTTTAATAAGGGACTCGTGTAAGCATTCTAATTAGACCATTAATATTATTAAATATATTTAATTAATCAATATAATAAAAATAAAATAAAATGTAGAAAATAAAGAAAGAAAAAAAAAAAGAATGCATAAAGTAGAAAAGGACAACTACTTAGAGTCATATAGGCAATTGTTGGCCACCTAAGGGGAAGGGTGGTTGACAATAACCTCATTTTTTTTAATGTATCTTAGTGAATTGTTTGACTCCCTCCTTGTTTGACCCCCTTCTAAGATAGTGGTAGCAATCCACTACCCTTAAAACTAAAAGGAAAAATCCAAAAAGGTTTTAAAATCCCATTAAATCACAATTAGGTTGTGGAACCTGACGGGTTCTTAAGGCATTCTCTCTTTTCCAATTTTTAGGGTGGTGGATTATAAGAGTGAGTCGCCAGCCACTAGAGAAATGAGGTTATTGCCTATTACCCCTTGCCTTTGGGTGCTTGAAAATAGCCTCCAAGCTCATTAAATAAGAATAACATTAAATAAATTTAATTGTATAATGTAATCAAAGTAAATAAGAAAATACAAAAAACTATTAAGTTAAAAGAAGAAACAAGGGCCAGGAAAAATTATACAGACTTCGACCATCTTAGCTATAAACAGCTTAAGGTGGCTTAGAAGCTAGCAAATATCCAAGATAGACAAAAAATTTAATAAATATGACTGAAGCTCCATTCTTGTAATGGTGTCAGAACATTAAAAGCTCAAATAGAAGGAAAAAAAAAAAGAAAAAGAAAAAAAGAAGGTTGAGGACTTAAAAAGAGTAGTGTTTGCGGAAAGAAAGAAAAAGAAAAAGGTTATTTGCAAAAGCCCTGAGATACAGGACATATCTATCTAATTTCTCCATTTTAAAATTGAAGTCACAATCGGATAGGAAAGGTATATATCGTTCTTCAATTGGAAATTTGATCCCAGGGGATCACGAGTTGATTCTAGCTTTGCTAAACTAAATTACATTTCTAAACTCTTTTTCGTTTTGAACACACACAGATACATGCATGCACATAGTAGATGGTGGGTACAAAAGTGAATCAAACCGTAAACAGAATGTAATCTTAATTATGCTTCTCTTTTACAATTTATCCTGGAAAATTTTGAAATTGAATCGAAGTGAAAATCTTTACTTGGTCCATAGCAGCAAACTATAAAACAAACCCGAACAAAATCATTTATATATATGTATCAGATAGAGAGAACAGATACAATATCATATGAAACTTTTATTTTTGTATTTCATGAATAAGATAACCTTCATCCATCTATCTTTAAAATGCAAATACCAATTGAATATCTTCTTTATTTTGATTTGCATCATCTATCTTATAATTTCAAATTAATTTGGAATTATGGTTGAATTTCGTTCGGCTATTTCACTTCCAGCTCAAAGTAGCTCTCTGACCAGTACAAACATAAAAACGATAACACTGACCATGGCGCTTTTCTTTGCTTCCTTCCCATGACTTTTCGAAATTAGAGTATTCTCAGTATTTTCGTAATTACACCATTTTCTTTCCAATTATTTTGCATTTTATAAAAAAAATTATATAGAGTAATAAATAATAGTCAAAAAGTTTTTAAAGAAAAACTTTAATAGTATTAAAATGTCCTATAAATCGATAAGTAATATATAAATATCAAAAAAATTTTAATATATAGAGGTATAATTAGCATTTATTCAAAAATTACATTGTTTTAGTAATATATAAAAAAATTTTATCGATAATTAATATTGCTAATTGATTTACGTGATATATTAGTATCATTAAATATATCTTTAATAAAAGATAACCATACTTTAAATTTTGATTTGTTTAAAGGGATGAACTAAACGAAATCATGCTCGACCATGGTGCGCATTATAAAACACAAAAGAAGAAGTCCTTCTCACTCAAAACATATCTAACGTACAAATGAATCCATACACAATCGTATGAAAAGAAACATTTGTTGTTGCACATCAACCTATCAAGATATACATTCAACACTTATAAAATCATATATCGAATTTCAAATTAATAAAGTCGATTCCCTGCCGAGTTCATTGAGAAAAACGGAGATGAGGTATGATAATGCTGATCTAGCTAGCAAGCTATAGCCATATTAAGCAATAGAATTAGCTAGGTCCTAGGGCATCATTCCAAGCATATTCTTGCGTCCCGTTTCAAACATGGTATATTCAAGATGGTCCTCAGCATTTTGCATGTGATACCTCTACTAGATGTTACTTGAAATCATTGGAAGAAGATATAGGGTCTACATATGTATGGTTTTATTTAGTACGTGAGTACGATATATTTTTTTAACTCTTAACGACTTTTAACAGGTATATGTTATCTGTAAAATTGATTAATGGTGTCTATATATATATATATTAATAAATTTATAATATATAGTAATTTTTATAAAATAAATATTATTGTTTTTTAAAAAATATTCATTATGATTACCATGTATCGAAATATCGTAAATATTTATATCTCATATCGTACTATTTGGACTTGTCCTCCTCTTTTCCGTAAGATCTCTTTTTGATTTCTTGGTTTCCAAAAGTCGGGTTCAAAACCCTAGCTAAACTGGAAAGTCCAAGAAAAAAAAACGCATTTTCAGGATTTGGTTCTTGGAAAATGCAGCTCTGGTCAAATGTATCGATCAAAAGTGAATTATTTATCGGTCCTTCCCATGACTGAGTAATCCAAATGCACTCGCCAAACTTACTAGATTTTTCTATGAAAACATTAATAATAATTACATGAAAACGAACCTTTTTTAGAAAATTATTCAAGATAAGCAAATGATTAATTGCCGTGTACACTGATTCGAAAGCTTAAAATGGGACTTTTGACCTTCTCAAGATCGATTACAATTTAAATTGAAAGTGAAAAAAAAAAAAAAATTTACATACTCAATTCCCCTAAGACCACTCGCCCTATTTGTTATATGAGTTGGCATGTAGGTGACATTAGTAAAGTCATCCTAGTGCTGAGTTCACTTCTAAATTCAAGGTTCAAGTTAGGATTAAATTTAGAATTTTAATCTTAAACTTAAACTTAATTTAAAGTAGTTTTCAATAAGTTGAAACTTGATTATATTAAATTTATATTAAGGTCGATTTGTTTTAAAAAATATTTTTCTTCTATTTAATATTATATTGATACCTAATTTTAAATCGAACTTGACAAATACTTAAACTCGAGTCAAACCTGATTAGATTCGTCAATTTATCAAATCAAATCTCATGATGTTCATGCTCAACTAAATTATAATTGAATTAAACTTAAATAAATATCAAAGTTGAATGAAGTAAGTTATGAATTTGTGAAACCGTCCTACTCGATAAACCAAGGTACACTGTACACTAGCTTAGTTTTTGACGATTTCCAAAAGATAAAGACATGACCAAATGCCTTTTCTTCTCCGCTACAAAAGTTATATGCGAACAATATAACCTTTTAAAAATACCTCAATGACACTTAAAAGGAGTCTTTTTCTCATATAATCCAAATAGAAGCACTTGATATTGCTTACTTGCTGATTATCGTGAAAAATATACATGCTTTATGAGATACACTTTATAGTCAAGTTCTTTACGATTATGCATACTCATAACGGTTTTGATTATGAGCTCCCTTGAGCCAATCGATAAAAAATGAGTTGCCTGTTTCATATAAGCATTCAAAATTATACAATATATCATATGGTTATCGTTCAAAAAACCATATATTAAAACTAAAAAGCAAGTAAACATATCTAAGCCACTTTTTTTTTTTTTGATGTTGTAGTCAAAATCTAAAGAAAGACTTTAATGATATAGTAACGTGTTATGTGTTTTGATAAATAATGAATAAATATCAATAAAATTTTATCATAAAAATACAAACCCGTTATTATTAATATATAAGCCCACTACTCATCAAAATACATAACATATTAATATTAATAAAATTTTTCTCGTAATTCATAGGGATTATAAATGAGTTTTTTTGTCTTTCTCATACGGTCAATCAATGAGTTTTTTGTCTTTCTCATACGGTCAATTAGATCATTGATAAGGTCAAAAATAATATTAAATGAATAGGGAAAAGTATACATTTAATCCTCAATATTTACATGCATATTATATTTGAATCTTTTACATTTTATTTATTTTTTATTCAAATATGTTTTCAAACTTTCAGAAAGATAGGATTCAAGTCAACTCTATTCAAAATTTTCTTTCATCCTTGTTAGTATCAAATAGTCCATAATAATTTATTTTAAAAATAATGCTTGATATATTTAATTATGTAATATAACGAAAAATATTAAATATATCTAATTAGGTAATATAATAAAAAAATATAAACGAAATGGGAACGCAAAAAATTATGTGAACCTAGTAATCTTGGTTGGTTACTCTAAGACTAATTTAAAACCCAATACATGTAAAAAAAAAATTTGAATGAAATAGGAAGTTGATGAAAATTTTGCTTTTGTAAAAGTTTAAAAATTTTTGTAACTCAAATAAGAAAAATAGAAAGTTGAAGATTCAAATAGACTAACAAGTACATGTTGAGAATTGAATATATATCTTTTCCTAAAAGGCATAAAGTTCATTGATGTAAATTAGATATGCATATCATGCCTTATGCTATTTAATGAGAGTAATCAATTTTACTTTGAGTAATAAATGTAGTAGGTGATGAATACCTTATATAGTAATGTTGCATTTGGTCACTAAAATGAAAATGAGGCTACAAATAAATGATTATTTTCTGGGTGTTTTTTTGTCTTATGACCATGGTTATTTTTGGAATAGAAGATTGTAGAGGGTTATTTCAGTAATTGAGCTTTTAACCAAATTTAATGTCGTGGGTCAATATCTTTAGTTAGTGACAGAGTCTACAAAATCAATTCAATTAAGGATATTTTAAGGAGATTTGGCTTGATAAACTCATCGGGGATTGTTAGACTGGATATTCCGCTCTTAGTCTTACTCGGTTATCTTGCACACAAAAAGTAAACTTAGAAACGACTTTTCTAAGCTCATTTAGGCTTCGTTTGACTTTATTAGGCCTCAAATAGGTTTAAATGTGTTTTATGCTTGTTTAAAGATAAAATAGGCTTCTCTTAATTATTAGCAGCTCTAGCATAAGTCTAAACTCATGTCTACGCCCATGAAGGCTAGAAGAGAAGACAAACTTTAATGACAAGGCCTAATCTTAGCCCTTCATCTTTAAGCCGTCCGAACGGAGAAGATTGATCTTCAAATCCTATAAATAGAAAGCTTCTCTTCTTATTTGGTTGATTTAGAACATTGGCAAGCTTGAAACAAATATTAGAGCTCCACTGAAATCACTTTGAAAAAGATTAAATAGACAATTCATCAAGAATGATTCATATGCAATAAAAAAACACGGACTTCGATCCTTTGTCATATGGGCATATTTAAGATATTGAGTTTGCCAATTCTTCCTCCCATGCCTCTTTCTAATGATATCCTTTCACGTATCATCAGTTCAAAACATCTCTTAGGTTAACTAATATGCCAATTGTACATGATCGACCAATTGTAAGAACCTTACCACACAAAGACAAACTCAATAAAGAATGGTAATTTATTATATGAAGGGAATGGATGAACTTATTTATTCCATATTATATGGAATGGGAATTTTTTTTATGAAATAGTTTTTTTGCAACCAAAAAAGAGAATAACTATTTGTTATAAGTGGATTTGGTTCAAGGTGGTTGAGGCCCTTATAGAGGCATAAGGGGCTTGCAAAAAGAGGTGTGAGTAGAAAAACTGGAGTATTATCCAATCGGGTTATTCTGATACTTAAGTTAGCAATTATAGGAGAGAAAAGTCACGAGAAAGAAAAAGAGTATGTGTATATGTCAAAATCTTGGTTTATTACGTATTGGCTCCATCTTCTATTTATAGGGGATAAGACCTAAACCAAAATGGAAAGTGAATTTGTGCATCAAAGGGCATGCTTCTAATTTTGTGGAGCATGGCTGGAGATAGTTGGCGAGTTTGTGATTTCTCGTAATCATTCCTGTTTAGTGCAGTTAAATCTTCATGGGCTGGGCCTTCTTGACTTAAGCCTAAAGGTCCACGTCTTCAATAAACTCGGGGACTTCATTCTGGTGTGGTTGGAACCCATGTTATGATTCATGGGAAGTCGATTAAGCTTCCTTGAGACTAAGCCTTATTTTAATAAGGTATTCTCGAGTTAGAGCTAGGTTAGCTTAGAGAAGTAGCTCAAATTGGGACACAAGAGCTTGGCTTAAGCCTTAAATAAGTTAACACTATTCAACAAGTAATAAAGATTGATGACGATCTTATTCCATCCCATAAAATGCATTGTAAGAATTAGGAAAGATCAACCTTTAAGAGAAGAGCCGTTGGTTCTATACAAGAAATTGTAATTAATGACCTTGCTTACTTATTTTGGTCATAAGTGAAGAAGATTAACTATGTTTTAATAATGTATTGACCATGGTATAAGAAGAAATAGTGGGAACTCTTCTTGCAAATTAATGATTAAAAATGTTCAAAAATTTAAACAAGTTTATGATAATATTGTGGCATTATCTACTTCATATGGACACGCCACTAATCCATATATATACCCTTGCTATTAATGTAGTTAGCTCTAAGTTGTGAAGCTAAAGTTTAGTTTTTCTTTTTTTTTTTAATGGAAAAAAAGAGGAGGGCATAAACCTAACATCTCAAAATTACAACATACCTATAAATCTACAAAAAAATAGAAAACAAGGGAGTAGTACTCCCCTTCCAATGCAAACCTGCAGAAAAACTAATAGAAAGCAATGAAATACTACTTCCAATACAATAACTAGATTAAAAAAAAGCATACAATAGCCTACAAATAAAAGGAAAGCTCGATAGTTCACAACTATGGGACAAAGGATCCATTTTGCATCCTATGATAGTATTCTTCTAAGTCCAACATCCAGATGCAAATCATCCTTATAAAAGAAGTTAGATTATGTATCTCTTATGTACTTGGCAAGCCAGTCAGTAGCAACATTCTTTTCCCACCATATGCTTAACCTAACCCTTAACCTCTTTCAGTAACTTTTTAGCCCATGAGATATCGTTCCATATGTCCTACCTCATTATTGTTGATAATAACCATCTTGAATGATAACCCTAACAAAATTAAATTGCCTACAAAGCTTTAGACCTTTTTTTAGTGCTTTTAGTTCAATATTTGCAACAGATTCATTGTTAGCTGCAAAGCCAAAACCCCAAATAAACTTCTCTTTACTATCCCTAAGGATTCCACCACCACCACCACTCTTGCCATGATTAAGACTATCATCAACATTCAATTTAACAACATCCTCTTATGGGCTGTTGTAAGAAAGAGAAAGAATCCTTTTCCTTCTTAGGGTTTTGTCATATATAGGAAATGATCTTCATCATTTTTTGATCTGGTGCAAAGTAAGGGGATTAGCTCTTCCTAATTTAAAAAGGTGATCCAAGATCGAACTAACAAGGATATTGGAAGTTTTTTTTTTTTTTTTATTTCTATGCTTTCTGTTATTTCTTTCACCCTACAAGTGCAAAAAGACTAAGACTAGCACAAAAACTCCAATATGATTTGAAATATTTTCAGTATTACTCTTCCAATGTTTAAGCATCGCATCTATGAAGGGGATATCTTTCTTTACCTAAAGTTTAGTGTTAGTTAATAATCAAATGAAAATTATAAACGGGCAGTTTTATCTATTTGCCCTATGATTTCTAAAGAAGTATTTACTTACAACTCACTACTAGTGATTGATTAACCACATTATTGTTTTCACTTTTGAAGGCTTAGAGGTATCATAATCTCCTCATCTAAGTACGTAATGAGGCCCAATATCCCCGTCCCTCCTTTTTGGTATGTAGCTTGTTCATTCTTCTCTCTCTCTTCCATATAGGCTGTAAGCCCCACAACCAGTTCTCACAATCAGTCACTTAAGATTTCGATCGACTAAAAGATCCAATCGAGCCGAAATTATAAGTAAAGTTAGAAATATTAGTAAAATGATCTCGTAAGTTTGAATTTAAGAAAATAAGCAATAAAATAAAAGAATATAAAAATTCCAAATTTTAAGTATATAACTCGTTATTTATTAAAAATACGTAAAATGTATTCTGATAATTAACGAATCGCTAGAGATAAATTATATGTATACTAAAAATTATAAAATAACATAAATAATATTTAGTAATATTTATTTGTACTATATATAAATTTATATGTATGTAAAAATACGCGAATTGTGCTAAAATAAGAATAAATAATTAAAAAAAATTCATAATTAATTAAGAAAAAAGAAAAAAGAAAATATAAAAATGAGAAAATGTCCAGAAGTGGGGCATGACAATTTTAAATTGAAGAAAAAAATCAACCAATTAAAATGCAATAAATAGAAAGTGGAAAAAAGAAGAGATAAGGCAATTGTCATGTCTCATTAATACACAATAATTTCCTTAAAACTCTATAAATACTCTAAATTTTTCAGAAGCTCATTTGGTCAGTCTGGAGAGTGAGAAAAATGGAGAGAGGCGAAATTGAGAGAAAAATTAAAGTTAGAAAAAAAAAAACAAGAAAATTGTGCAGTTGGGGCTTATAAGGAAAATCTAGACCCGACGAGCAACTGGGAGTAGATAGCTACCACCACTATACGGTGGTGGCAGCTCCTAGGTGGGCCGGTGGCTGGAGCTATCCAAATCGGTGAATTTGATTTCCATTCCGATTTTATGTAATTTTGTAAAAATAGTAAATGTTCTTAAAAAATTATGAATTTTGTTATTCTGAAATATTTTTGTTTGTAGTTTTTAAGAAAAATATTATTTTGATGAAAATATGTCCTGTGATATATGGTCCTTAAGAAATCATGCAAAGCCAAGCACGTTTTGGTTTACAAATAAATGACCTTAGAAGTATAATTATGAGCCCAAAATTTTTGTGTAGACTACTTAGATAATATAAAATAGTGCTATGAAGCCCATTTTTTAAAATTAATTTTTGAAATTTTTAGATAATTTTTAGGCCTTAAAATGAGGTATAAAATAGGTAATTTAGAATTAATTAAGTAATTAAATGGCTAATTACTGATTTAGTGAATAATTATATATTTTAGGATGTTGAAATCTGATGAAGTATGATACTTGTATCATTTAGGGTATTAGATCTAATTATTATGTTAATTATGTAGTAAATAAGTAATAGAGAAAAATAGTATATTTTAAGTTAATTTTGTAAATTAGGGTAATTAGGTCTAAAATTTGATTTAAGATGAATTTAGACATTTTGAAATGATAATTGATGTTAAGAGATGATAATTAGAGTGATAAAAATATTAGATGTGTATTATATACATAATAAGTAATAGTACATAATACACAATTATTAGAAATATAATAAATAGAAGATATTATAATAAAAATTGATATTATGATAATAATAAAAATATAAAATAAATCTGATAGGAAACTTAAATGTATGTAATTATATGAAAAATGTAAAAATTTATCACATTATGAGTAAATTCGATACACTATTAAGAATTTAAGTGTATTAGATATAATAAAATACTGATTAGGGGTAGTTATGATATTTAGGATACCTAGAAGTAAGGTGATTAATTTCACATTATGAGTTAAAACAAGTTTCTAGAGTTCGGGTATAAAACAGTATTTAAAAATCGAACTAGAACCTAATTTAGAAATCGATACGGAAACTGAACCCGAACATAACCCTAAACTTAGAATAATTGTAAAAGATTTGAGAACCTAGATAACTAGATATATTAAACCCTAAACAAAACATAATAATAAGCGTTATAGGATAAAACCAACTTATAATAGTTATATGAAAAACTGAAACCACGTTTATGTGATAGGGATAATTGACGATAGCCTGAGCTAGTTAAACCTCAAGTGAGCGAGTGAGGAGTCCGGGTAAGTTGGGATTAATACGATGCTGTATTTTGGAGGCTTGAGATTATGCTTGGTTATGCTTGTTAGATAGTTAGTTGTATGTATGTGCTTGATTATGAGTCGTTTGTTGCTCTAACTTGTATCGTATGATTTGTATGAAATGATTTATCGCCCTAAACTGGACCTAATGAAATATATGACTTGTAATCATAATTGGACCTATATGGGAACCTATTGGGGGAAACTTAGGATTTTTCGGCCAAATACTGACCCCTTCAAAAGGAATAGTGTAGGATTACATAATGGTCCCTTCTTCATCCTTAGTTAAACAAAGTGATAGGAGAGGAGGTCGCGACGATGGTGAAGTTAATGATTCGAAAGTAATTACGAGAGGAACGATTTCTCCATTTCACAAGCCTAAGTTTGGCCGTGAGCTGTTACATTAACGGCAACTTCTCAACTCGGATTAGAGTTGGCGTAATTTCTCTAATCTCATTACGAGCTAGACAATGTCGTGTAATGGCATTTGCTTGAACATGCATTGCACCCAATAAGTTGGTCGATAACCTTATTATGTTTATGGTATAGTTTTAAGTTCTTCATCCTAACTTACTGAACTGTGGTTGCTCATATTCCTATAAGTGTCGTATAGATACTGGCTAAGAAGCGGCTTACAACTACTCTAAAGCTAGCAACTGCTGAATCTTGAGGAGTGTGAAAAAACATTTAAAGAATAAATGTATATTTTTAAGGTCTAAGTTTTTATTCTAAAATTTGTCATTTTTGAATAATGTAATAATTAGGAAACATATTACAATGAAATATTGTAAACGTTAATTGCAATAATTGAATTATAGTATATATATATATATATATATATATGCTTACTTTTTTAGGTAAACGATTTATTTAAATTACAAACCGTTTATTTCAAAGCGAATTAGTTGTGGACGACTTATGTAAATCAAGTTTAGGATAACGGTTATAAAGCCGGCTTCTATCTTAGAATGGTTTACACGGCGAGACTATTATGATTTTACCGCTTAGGGGCGTGATACAGACATCACATCATCTTAGAAGAAGACCAAGAGCGACATCTTACCTAAGATTCACCTAGGGTCAACTTGCTTGCCTCCTTAGATTGCTCTCCTATTTTAGGTTATTATAGGTACATGAGCTTCTACATATATCCATTTCCAAACTATACACATTTTACTAAAGTTTTATAATATCATAACCCAAAAATATTTAATATTTAAATAAACATACAATTTGCATATCAAGATACTTTTTGTAGGGGATTTGTACAATAAGATTAAGCATGCAAACAAACCAAGCTTCTTCATAAACTACTCAAATTCAACTTGTCAATAATTCATATACAATTAGGTTATAAGCCAAGCTTAGGTTTTAACATATTTTTATCGTTGGTCACATGATTTAAATATATTAAGATTTGTTAAATATGAATCTAGTGAGCTTAGTTGAGTTGAATTTAAACCTATAAATTAATACTTTGTAAACTGAGCTCAAATTTAAAATTTTAAATTTGATAAAAGAGCAAAGTTAAGTTTGGTTATTTCGATTTTGACTTGAGTTGAGCACGATTAGATTGAATTTAGTGTAATCTAGGACCTTAGAGGTTACTTGACTCGTGTTGTAAGTCGTTAGTCGTTGTATTAAAAATTGAATGATCATATCATAACTGCTCACATGGACAGTGGGAAAAAGACATGATAACAAAAAATTTACGAAGATGACAAAGCTGTGAAGAACAAATAATTTCTTGGAGCTCCATTGGCTACAAGTGAAGAACAAAAAATTTACGTAGAAGGCACTAGTTTCTTGCTATTCATGCAAGTATAATGTACATAAAATGAGAATAATTATGTCGAAATAAGTCTAAAAAGTTGCTTGGAATTGGAAGGCCATTTGCATAAATAATATTTAATTTGCATCTATTAATGATTTCAATTTCAGAATAAATTATAGGGATAACATCTAATTAAATGGAATAAAAATTTATATTCTAATTATTTTCTTAAAAAAATAATTTAACCCATCTCAGTTGTTGATAGAGTGTCTGTATTTTGTTATTTCAAATAATCGCCAGAAAAGTAATTGATCGCCTTAGAAATAATCAAATCTGATGCAATTAGAATTAAATTAATAGGAATGTGGCAATTGACTAAATGTGCTTTTTTCTTATACCATCTTATTTTTCGTTAAAAAGCAATTATAAGATATTGAAAAATTAGTAGCTAGAATTTAAAGTAAGTGTTTGATTAACTTAACTGCTGAGTCAACAGTTTATTATGATTATTCAGTTAAAAAAAAAATGAACAACGACAAATATTTAATAGGATAGTTAAGAGTATCCTTTTTTCTCTTTTTAAATTTGTGTATCCATATTTTTGTTGCAGAGTAGCGAATGCCTTAGTAGGTTAATCTTAATCATTCTATAATAGACGTAGCTTTATTTGAGCCATTATGTATATAATTTAAGAAATATCGCATTCGTACATGTAAATGTGGCATGCAACATATATCAGAAAATAAGACTAAAGTCTATCATCATAATTTTTTTTAACCAAGACTTTATTCATCATTGGACTTATATTCATCAACAACAACTGTATTTCTCTCTCTCTTTTCTTACAAACTACATTTTACATTTTATTACGTAGAAATTCTATTAAAAGATTAACGTTTATGTTATTAAATTATAAATATTTTACTTGACAATTCAAAAGGATTTCTTCTGAAAAAAGAAAGAAATTAAATGGAGAGTATAAAGCTGTAAGTATTTATGCTTATGACTTTATCCAGTATTTATTATTGCCATCCCTGATCAATTGAGGATAATGTTCTCCTCGCAAACCTTCTCTGTTGGAAGGATCCAAAATTGTTTGAACCATTACTATATGGACACACGACAAGACATCAAAACTGTCGGTCGGAAAGCTGCCCCCTCTCATACACAGATGACCTTCTCATTATACATACACTTCTTTTTCGTTTTAAATCTTGGATGATATAGATTCCATTAACGTATAATTTTCAAATCATTTAGTGGGGCAGAGAGAGATACTTTATCTTGAGGAAATCACAGATACATATCCTAATCCGACAATGATCCTACACCGTTCATTTAGCAAAGATAGGGTTTTTAAATTTTTAAGGTGTGTCTTAACTTTTTTTAAACTTTTGGAAATATACAAATAAGGAAATTATATTTTTAATCCTCAAATTTTATCATTTTTTTAATTGATTCCTTGCAATTTTATTTTTTTATTTCAATCTTCAAATTTTTCAAAAGTTTAGAAAAAATTCATTTGTTAATAAACCATTAGTTTTTCCATTAATAAATGATTCTTTTGCAAACATTTGAATAGTTTGATGATTGAAATGGAAAAAAAAAAATTTCTAGGACTCAAATAGAAAAATTGACAAAGTTTGAGGACAAAAAGAATAACTTTCCATTTTTTTCTTTTTCATCCCTTCTTAATTTCTTAGCAAGAAAATAAAAGTTACCACTTAATAAATCATAATAGTTAATTATGTTATTAGACAAAATATTGGTAGAAAATCATTTATCTTCTTATAAATATATTACAAATGTACACTAATATACTAACTAATTTTACATAGTCTCATTAAATTAAATACAATAATTTCACTATTGTTTATTTACTTTAATAATTAAAATAAGTAATAAATAAGTCGTATAATTACTTAATTAACACTAGTTTTTCAAAAGGATGGACCAGGTTTGAATTTATTTTCCTTTAAATTTCTATATATATGTAGTTGGTGCAAAAAAAAATTATTTGCAAATCTAAAAAATTATAAAATTAAATGTGATTTGATTATATTAAAAATGCAAAATTAAATCATTGACTATTTGAAGTATTTGTCAATCGAAACGGAAAAAGTATATTTAAAGGTCCAAAATTTTGTTCTTATTTTTTCGTTTTAAGATTTTTTTTCTTTTTTTTTTCTCCATTTCAAGACTTAAGTTCTTAAAAATGAAAAAAACTATGATCTTTGTTTCTTTTTTATGTCATAAGTGCTATTAAGAACCATATCCTAAATATATACACACACATATATAAACATAGGTCATAATTGAAAAACAAATAAAAATATAGATTCTAAAAGAAAAAAAGAAAAAAATTGCACCTTTTACTTTTAGTTTTCAAATTTTGTCTCTTTTCTAATTGAATTCTCTAACTTTTATTGTTTCTATAAAATAGTCATTTATTAAAAAAACTAATTGGTCACTAATGAAAAACTTTTTGTAAAATTTTGAAAAAATTGATGACTAAAATAGAAAATATAAAAGTTCGATGACTCAATTTGAAAAATCGGTAAAGTTTAAGAACTAAAGGAATTTTCCTTATATAAATACTTTTTTAAGGTTGTTGTTTTGTCTTCAAATCATTTGTCCCTATTTATGATTTTTTAATATTAATTTTGGGATTAACATATTTTTAAACTTCCTTTTATCTTTCTTTGTTGGGATAATTTTATAATGACACAATGCTTGAGTGGAATAAGATTAAGTGATTGAAAAGATTTTAATAATTAAAGTTCTTTCCATGGGCCACCACTCCATCCCATTCAATGGGAAAAGAAATTAAAAAAAAAAAATTAAAGGAATAAGTGTGAATGGATTACAATCACAATCATTATTTAAGATAACAGAAGATGGGACTAGGTATGGATAACCCTAATACGGGAATTTAGTGGAGAAGCAAGAGGGGAAATAAACTACAATATTTAATGATTGTCTACAAGTTGTTGTTGATAATATATACAAAAAGGTTTTTGTCTTTTAAAGGGGTAGGAAAGCATAGTATTTGTAGGTCCTCACATTGCCTTCAACCTCCTTGCATATCGATCTTACTCGTAAAATATATCAAGAATGCTCCATAGTACCAAAATGATTCATTTTTATATGTAGATACAGAGAATAATTGCAAGTGTAACTTCAAAAGTTATTAGTTAGATGTAAATGGAAGGAAGTTTTAAAGTTGGAAACTTTCTATAACTTTTGGAGATATACTAATATCCTAGATTTTTATTAAAACCCTTAAATCGTTAAAAAAAAAAAAACTTAAAGTAGCAATAATTTTGAGGTTTTAGTTAGAGGTTATCTATATATTTTCAAAAGTTATATAAAAATAAAGTATGTTTTAAGATTTTCAAATATCTATTAATATCTTACCATTAAATCTGGAGCTTTGTCATTTAGTAAATGGCTAGTAAAACTGATGTGAATGTGTGATTCATCAGACTGTAGATTTACTGGAATTGGATTACGTAATTAAAAAGATGAACGGATGATTTATTGAAGAGAAAAATGGGAACATAGGAAATATATTCACGTTATTTGTGAGGAAAAAAAAAATGGAAAGAAATCGGAGGAGATGAAGAAGAATGAAAAACAAAAGAAGTATACGTCTGTTTGGATATTAGAATTTTATTATTTCAATGAAATATAAATAATATCATTCAACGAGTTTGTCTGGTTTTGAACGATGTAAAGAGTCTTCAATTGATGAATTTAGAAGAGGTTTTTAAGTTATGTTTCTTGTATATTATATATCTATATGTATACGTTATACACAATGAATAAGTACCAGCAGAACTAAAATAAATGATAATAGTAACGAATAATATCTAAAAAATTATCTTTTGTATTAATACATACTGTCATATGCTTAAATGGTGAATATACCCGTTGAATCTTTTCCTCTTATAAACAAAAGAAAGAAAATAAAACAATTATCCTCCATATAATCCCTTCACTTTATTTGAGTGAAAAGTATATTTATGTTATAGGTATGTTCGAATTTCAACCAACTTTCATTAATTACCTTTTACCATTGGGAGAAAATATATATGTATATATATCTTACTTTCTCTTTTCCATATTTTATAACTAACCAGGTACAAATTCTCTCTTACGTTTTTCCAATCAATTTCACTTTGGATCTCCTAATGGGTAAAAACATAAATAAACTATTAGTCTATTTATTTTTAATAATATTTTCTATTAAAAGTGTAATATATAGGAATAATAGGATCTCATGATCCTCTATATAAAGAACATTTAGTTTTGCTATTTTTATATATCACATCTTTAATATAAAGTGTTGTTAAGTTAAATAAACCATTGATGTATGTATTAATTATTTCTCCCTATTCGAATCAAACAGAGCTTTACATGCCGATGGCTGTCATATTTTGCACAAACAATTAAAAATAAATGATGACAAAAAATTTTTCGTTCTAGTCAAGAGAGAGGATTCTTATCTTTCACAACCCGAATCTTTTTATAATACTATCTCTAAGATAAAAAATCTATAAAGCTACCGTTATATATGATTCATATTTTTAATTAGACAAAAAAAAAATTAATATAACCATATTATAATTTTCTGTGTATATACAATGCAAGGGTGTCGTCTTCTTTTAAAGAATTGATGACCAAAAATGAATTTACTTTCACATCACTAAATACTATCTTTATCCATATTCCTATTAATTAGGTATGAATTGCCTATGTGAATGATATATATGTTTAATCCTATTTTTTTATCAAGGTTATTGTAGTTTAATGGTAATACGATTAGTCTTTCATCGAAATAAATTAGAGCTTGAATCCCTTCTCCATAGTTGGTTTAAAAATGATCAAAATCCTATTTTTGCACCATTTTATTTCAACCAATGAAAATTGCATTTGCATAGCAAAATCCTAATTAATAACTTGCCCTCCATTTCTTTATAACCACATCTCAATTGTAACTTTTGCATCATATTTGTTTGTTTGTTTTATAATATAATATTTTTTATTAAAATGTAAATAAGTCCCTTAAAATATTGATCATATGTTGATAAATAATTGCTAAAGTAACTTCACTTTTTATAATTTTTAAAAATGTATGGATATTGTTATTGTTAGATTTTTTTTTTTTTTTAGGTCGAGATTGGAGGCAACCCACAAAACAAACATAAGAATACTTAAGTTCGTTGCAGGTTTAGGGTTAGCATAAAAAGTACACAAAAGTGAGAAAGCAAGAGGATTAGGATACTTTACCCATGATCTATGCTTGGTATTTATAGGCATAATGGGTGAGCTATTTATAGAAAGAGATCATAATCCAGAAATACACTCTTTAGGATCTTGTGGAAGGATCTTGAGGATGGGCATATGCTAGTTGTGCAGTTTCCTTATCTAGCCAAAGTGTTCCTAACTAGTCCTATTTTAAATATATGGATTGAGCCCAAGGGTCTTAGGCTTAAGAGTCCATGTTCTATGAGCTTGGATAAAGATGTGATGTCTTCTTATGAGGTCGATTGAGCTCTTAGGAGTTTGATCTAACCCCTAGTGAGATCATCCCTAAGGTCAGGAGGGTAACTAAATTATGATGAGGTCGGTCATGTTATAGGAAGCTTAACTTGAGTTGTAAAGAGATTGGTCTAAGTTTTATAGGCATGACCCATGCTTAAACAAGGTTGGTCTTGGATTAAAGACCTATGTCCAAAATAATTTATCAACAAATATATTTTCAAACCATCATTAAAATGCTAAAACCATAAACTAAGTATCGAAAATCATATTTATATATTGAAAAAAATAAATCTTATTACAGGTTAATAGGTGGGTCGTGACTTACTTATTAATTTGAAATGTGAATCATTGGGCCTATCCATAGTGGTTTACATTGTTACGCCCTAAAGTAACGAAATCGTAATAGTCCAATCGTGTAAACCAATTTAAGATAGTAACCGACTTTATAACTATTATCATAAATATGATTTATACAAGGTGTCCACGATTACCTGCTTTGAAGTAAATACTTGATATAAAATTATTGATAAAACTACATATAAAATTGTAAGTCATGTTTATCTAGATATATATATTATCTCAAGATCCCAAGGGATATTTACATATTATAGTAGTCTAAACTAAGTAAAATATTACACGACTAACTCACATATCTATGAGTTATTGACAAAACTCTCAAAACTCTATTAACCATCTAGTTTAGTCTTCACTTCCCCAAAGTTCTTCAAAAGGAAATTAACCTCTAGGTAATTATAATGTAGTATTTCAATCAGCACTTACAAAAAGATCTATAAGGGTATAAGCAACTAACATCTTAATAAATAACAATAGAGACATAAAACTATGCAACAGATATAAGCAAAGTTCTCAAACAATTAATTAAATTCAATGCAATACACAAATATCATCACATAATGTTATTTGGTCTATTATGAAATTAGAGAAATTTCACCATCTCTAATTTGAATTTGAGGAGTTTCAACATGTATGTAGTAACTCATGGTCAAACTTAGGTTTGTGTAATGGAGATACTGTTTCTCTTATGACTATCTTTCGAACCAATATCCTCATTTTTGCCGTGGCCTCATTTTTGCCGTGGCCTCCTTTTATGTCACTTAGTTCGATTAAGGATAAAGAGGAGAATATTATGCTACAGCGCTATATCTTTCAAAGATATTGGTATTTGATTGAAGAATACAAGTAATTCCCTCAAGGGTTATAATACATGTCCAATTAAGATATTTGGGTCAAATATAATTAAGTTTAGTTTATAGTAATTAAATAATTTCACTCGACACAAATCATAGCAAACCACTATAGCAAAACATTATTATCAAGTAAAAAAATTTTAGAGACACACAAACATGTGCATAAGCATTTATTTATAAGTATAATCAAATACAGTCTTAAGCCTCCGAGTACCTTAATTAAATATCCCAAAATACATTAACGTATGGATCCTAACTTACCTAAAATTCTTGATTTGGTCACTAAAGCTTGATGTAGGGTCTAATTGTCGCCACTTGCTCCCATAATATATATATATATATATATATATCTTTTTAGTATTTATATCCTTATTACATATAAGCTTTAAATTATAATTTTACCCAATTGCCTATTTTTTACATTACTTATAATTGAATTAATCTTAAACTAGTTTCTTATTCAGTTTTTAAATTAGCTCCTAAATTAGGTTATAATTCATCTTCTGGTTACAGTTTTTAGTTGTAAGCCATAGGAACTCCTTCTGATTCAATATGTGAAGTTCATCTAACTATATTTAGGTATCTCAAGTTTTTTATTTAACTCCTAATCAATATTCTAGTCTATATTGTATACTCTATTCCTAATTTAACTTTTGAATTTGTTCTCGATATGAGAATACTCTACATTTTTAATATAATTTTATTGAATTTAAGTTTCAAATTAGATTTGTATTATATTTCCAATATTATAATATTATCAATTTAACTTAATTTATTCTAGTCATTTAATTTCAATCTTCATTTATTACCCTCTATTACATAATCTACACATAAAAGACACATCTAATATCCCTAACATTACAAATATCATCTCCCATCAACACTTAATATTTCAAGATGTCTAAATATATCCTAAATTAGAATTTTTATCAAATTAGTCTTAAATCATAAAATAAACTTAAAATATTGCCTTTTATTTATGATCTTAAGATCAAAAAATTAAGTAAAAATTAAAAAAATTAATTTAAAAAAAAAATCTTCATAGCAATATAATATATACTCTAAGCAGTACACAAAAAAATTTTAAGCTCAGTACTACATTATTAAGATTTTTTAAAACAAAAGCAAAAAATAGCTCTAGTTTAATGATTTCTTAAGAGTAATATATCCTAGAACGTAATTTTACCAAATTTATATTTTTCTCTAAATTTATATATATAAATACCTCAAAATACCAATTTTTATAATTTTACACATGAATTTGATATTTTTAATGAATTAAACAAAATCTGATAAGAAACTAGACTCATCAGAACCACTAGCTTACAGTCACCTCCGGCCCTCCCTAGGGTTGTCGACACAACTAGGCGTAGGGTCCATTGTGTGGCGGTGGGTTTGGTGTTGTTCTAAGTGCTGGTCAAGTGTAGGTTTTCCTTTAATGCCCTAAATGCATTCTACTATGTCTAATTTTTTTTTTTTAAATACTCTCTCTCCTCTTCTAAATTTCTCTAAAAAAATTTGTAAGTTCCCAACTACCTGAAATGAATTATGGCGAGTGTTCTTTGAATTTATAGAGATGGTTAGGAATTTCTTGCAATTTTTATTTGCTAGGTGTTCAGTTTCTTTTTCTTTTCTACTTTCTAAATGTCCAGTTCCTATTTGTTGAACTTACATCTTTAATTCCCGACTTGCTATGCCTTAAATCTAGACATTTCTACACTTTTCACAATTTTCTTAATATTTTATTAATTTTCCTTAATTAATTTAGTATTATTTTAACATACATTAGGTATTTTAAGTGATTTCAGATATTTTTACGTATACATAAATATATATAATAAAAATAAATACTCTTAAATATTATTTATATTATTTTATAATTTTTAGTATATATATAATTTATCTTTATTATTTCGTTAATTATCAAAACTCGTTTTATGTATTTTCAATAAATAACGAGTAATATATATAACTTAATATTATAATATTTAATTATTTATTTGTTTTAAATCTAAACTTATGGGATCACTTTTATTAATATTTCTAACTTTGTTAAAAAACTTAGGCTCGATCAAAAAACTTAACTGGTCACTGTAAATTTTACGTTTTAAACTACGAAAACCTAATGTGAGTCTTAAATACACCACCTTAGGAAAAAACCCCAAGGGTGAGGAGTAACTAATCTAATGCCATAATTGTTGTTTAGAAAAGGAAATTCAAAGAAAACGCTACTTAAGTTTAACCTTTTTTCTTTTTCTATTTTTTTTTAGGGTGATAGGTAGTAATCCATTATAACAGGTGGTCAAACAACCCATTTTTGTGAGTACATGAGTTACAACTTATAGTTGTTTAAGCTTTTCTAAGAAAATTCCAAACCTTTTCTTTTTAAATTTTTTAAAAGCTTTTATTATTTTATTTATATAATATATAATTACAGTTTTGATTAAATTAATTATTTAAACTAACTAATAGGATTGCGAACAAGTTGAGTTAAGCTAAACTTATGAAAGCTTAAACTCAATTTATTTAAAAATTATCAAACTTAAGCTCAAGTCGAGCTTTTGATCGAACTTGTAAATGAGACTTAAGCTCAACTCATTTAGATAAAAGAGTTTTATCTTCAGCTTAAGTTCGACTTAGTTACTAATCGAGTTTGAGTAGAGCCGAGCCAAGCCAAGTTAAGCTAAGCCTAAAGTGAGCCAATTTTGATTATAAATATACAAAATGAAAAAAAAATATAAATAAATTAACGAATAGGGAATAAGAACCATATATAATATAATTATATACGTTATATAGATATTAACCTTTGGATTTTAATAATATAAAATATATCATATTTGTAATATATATAAAAATCATAAACTAACTCATAAGCTTAAATGAGCTTACTCATGAGTCTAAACTAGGGTTTAAGTAAGTTCGGTTTGTTTAGATAAATGAGATTTATTTTAAACTCGAGCTTAACTTGTTTATTGAGTAAGCTCAAGCCAAGTTGAGTTCAAAACGAGTAGCTCACAAGCAGCTCGACTAACAGCTCGACTCATTTGTAACATTATCGAATAAATTGTATTACGTATCAATGGAAATATTAATGATGTTAGGAAAAAGTAAATCCAATTTTGTGTGGTTTTTAAACATTGAAAATTAAAAGTATGCTATTTTTATTTATAATTATCTTAATATTTTTTTACAGGGAAGAGTTAGACTGGAAATTTGACTATATAATTAAACTTAATTTTTGCATACGCATTATAAGTAGGTTTTTGTTAGTTTATAAATATATAAATGTATATGTATATGTATATATGGCTCATGTTGACAAGACTCTTTAAATATGAGTTCTTTAAGCTCGTCTAATTTTGACGTACCTTACTTAAGGCTCGCCATCCTAAACTGGAATTAATCAAACCTAAAAAGGTTTCTTAACGACTAGAATATATAGGATAAGAATAATATGCTAAGTTAATAACCATCTTCAATATTAGTGAGACACGTCAAAAACCTCACTCTCTTATACTTATAAGAGGTAATCTCTCCCGTTAATTGTTCTACAACTATTGATACCATTTTATTATAAATATCTCATCACTATCTAATAGTAAGGCTCTATATAATTTGTATACTAAAGCTTATTTATTATCTTTAAGTATCTTTTATTTTTCTAACATGTTTTAATAACTTAAATATGAAAGTATTCATATCAAACAATATTTCAATATTTTTTCATAATGCTTTATTTTGTACCCCTATCATAGGGAAACCTAAGCTATTATCATAAATTTCTAGAGACGACAGATCGTATGATGGCATATAGGAAACGGATTGAGACAAAAGTCAGCTATTGAAGGCAAAAGTATAGGAATCTATACGATGTTCTATCGAATCTTCGAAACCACTTACCACGCGACTGCGTCTACTCCGCCCCCAAATCTCTATTTAAAGGACACCTACCAATAACCTTGTCCCATCCTAAAATTGCCCGTAGCCGATGTCAATGTTATCACCTGCACCACCACAGTAGTCAAACTTAAAACCCCATCTCTCTCTCTCTCTCTATATCCTGCAACAAAAAAAAATGGGAAAAAAAAATACTCCCTTAAAAATATAATAAAAATGCTCTCCACAAAATCACAATAATAATCTCTGGAGGCGAGGGAAAAAAAAAAAAAAATCACTCACTCTCCCTCCCTCCCTCCCTCCTTAGATATACCCAACACACGGGTATATTTGCAACCTCTGTCTGTCTCTTTCTATCTATCACTCTTCTTTAGATACAAACTATGAACGCACCGACCCTTATCAAGGATTAAAATTTTCAGATACTTTTACATACAGAAATCAATACTAGCTCCCAAAAGAAAATCTGGGTCGATCTCATTCCTTCTAAATATTCAACATTTTTACACAAAGTTTCTCTCCTGTTCTTCGCAAAACAAGAAAGACAGTGAAGAAATAAGCGTGAAGATCGGACATTTGGGCAGTTTACTAAAGTGGGCATGAGACTAAAAGGAGAAATCTTGAGTAAAGAAGATGAAGGAGAAGGGGAGATGGATAAAGAAGTAAGTTCACAAAATCAAATGAGTCTTGGTGTCGGTTTTCCACAGACCCATAACAGTCTGATAGTAGGATATGCTTTAACCACTAAGAAGAAAAACAGCTTTTTGCAACCAAAACTTGAAGGCGTAGCAAGGTACGTCGTATAATGTCATAGTATATACATAGAATATGTATCCTAATTGTATTTTGTATACATGTATTGTTTGGTTTTGGTTTTGGTTTTGAACGAAATGGGTTTCTGTGTCTGGCATGGCTAGTTTATAGTTGAAATCTTTGATGAATTGTTGGTTCTTGCATTGGTTTGAATACGTATAAAGTGTACTTTGTATTGTAGTTATGTTTTCCTTGGGGTAATACGATGGTTTTTAATTTCTTTAATGAGATTATTGTATTTCATGGGCATGTCTAGAATTGTTTAAATTTCAAATCTTTGAATGTTTTTTCTCCATTGCATGTACTGCATACGTAGATTAAGCGTATTTGTTTTCCTTTTTTTTTTTTTTAAATGTGATGGGCTCTTTACCTTTTTAAAGATTATTTCTTTTAGTGGGTATGGGCAGAATTTTTTTCTTTTTTCAACTCTAGCTATATTAGTAGAATTCAAATCTGATCCATCTAATTCAATGGGTAGAATTGTTTAAAATTGAAATCTTTGATGTTTTTAGTAGCAAAAGGTTGTTGGCGATTTCGACTTCAAAAATGAAAAGTTCATTGTTTTTAGGATTCGTGATGAACATTGTACATTTACTGGTGTTCTATGTTTTGTATCTCAGACAAAAGTCACAGGTTTGATTTTCTGACACCTTCTGACAAAAAGATTTGTTTTTTTGTTCTTCATTTGCACTGAGAAAGAAATTATGGTGCATCTGTCTATAGGGAGACTAATATAAAATTGAAAAATATTTGCATATCCTTTTTTTTTTTTTTGGCCAAATAAAAATATTTGCATATCTAAAGATCGCTTTCTGAGGACTGATACAATTGTTTTCTGCCTTGACTTGTCAGATAGGGGTAGTCAGTTTTTAGGTACCGGAATCTTGGGCCTTGTTGCCTAATTTTGTAATGGGAATATTCTACAAGATATGCCTTTTGGATTCCTCTAGGAAATTTGGGAGTGTAGAGTCAATCCTTAAACTTCTCGGTGTTTATTCTGTAATTTTGATTTGACTTTCATTTTTTTTTTCCCTTCTTTTTTTGGATGAACAGTTTTTAATTGTCTTTGAGCAGAAAAAAAGGTGTTCATCACATTATTTCTATATTTTGCATAATTACTGTGAGCTGGCTGATTGTTAGTTCCAATCGAAGGTTATTGCATTTCCTGTCGGACTTCGTCTTCGGTCTTGCCCAAGATGAGAACGGAATTCTCCTCCTTTCTTTTACTTGATCTCATCTAACTAGTTAAATACAGCAAGCCCAAGAAGTTTAGGTCCCATTTCACAGAGCCATTTATTTCAACACAAACTGGTGTGTGGGACAGCTGTGCAACTTTGTACACCAGAAGAAAAAGAGTCTTAACAGTTGAAATGAAAAAACATGTGACACTCCTAATGGAATCATTTCAAACAAATCTAATTTTTTCAAGTGAAATGCAACTGTCCTTAACTTGGTATCGTGGATTCTGGGCAAGGATGTTCATTCTCCAGTGCCAAGTTCTGGGTTTTTGACTTAAGTTGGATAGCAGTTTTGATTTCTTGGGAATATTACAACTCCTTTATTTTCAGGTGGTGGCAATTCACAGGGAATAGCCTAAACCAGGCTATGATAGTTCCTATTGATCGAAGAGGTGGATTTCATCTTGTGGAGTAACTTTAGATACCACCGTTTACAGCTATAAGAGAAACAAAACGTAACAAATAAAAAATGACCTGTCATTTCTTGGGTCCCTTCATTTAAAATTATTGACTGAGCACCACTCTTACAAAGGCTTAAAGCTGCTTTGACTTATTTAAAGATACTGAAAATCGTTGAGCTTGAATGTTGCATTGTGGCTAAGCTGCTTCTTACTTGTGAGTTATAACAAATTGGCACATCACTTGCAAAATCTGTTGAAATGAATTTAGAAGACGCGACTCTTGCGTGTAAGATTGTACAACAGAAGGGAAAAACAATTCCTATCCTCACTTATCAATCTTCTCATATCTTTCTTGGAGGACAGGAAGAGTTGTTCTTATTAAATTTAGATACATTGAACCTGTTAAATTGTGATATGGGTGGCATGTTGATTTATATTTCTCATGTATGGGATCAATTAATTAGGTAGTCGAATGCTGATCTTGAGATTTGAACTCAGAAACTTCTGCTTTGACAATGTTTTGAAATATAAATCTGCAACCTTTTGGTCTAAGCAGACATATGGTTGCAGTTTCATTTTATATATTGATGTAATACTGTTATTTGGAATCTGCTGCTGTGGCAAAATTGAATAGGTTTGATATTTGTACAGAAACAAAGGGATATTTTTCGTTGCCATCGATCTTAAGAGGCCATTAGCAGACCAAGGTCCTTTTGATGTCTTCTTACATAAGGTTCATATCAATTTTATTCTGTCTCAAGGGCCCACCAGGCTCATTGGTCAGCATTCTTTGTAGCTTTCTTCTTTGACTCTTATTGGCTAACACAGCTTTACTATTTATGTCTCACTAATGTTGTTATTTCCAGCTATCAGGGAAGGATTGGTGCAAGATTGTTGAGGTTTGTTCACCAAAGCTTTATGAGGCTGGTAGCATCTGCATATGCATCCATAAAGCTAGAAATCTTTGTATCTCCAATACTTGAGATGCATTTCTCTTTTTATAAGAAATTTTGACACCCATACACATTTTAGAGTTTTTGAATTGATGGTGAATGGAATTACAATCCATCCACTTAAAAAATTCTATGGGAAATAATGCATGCTTGTTGCTTCACTAGTGGTAATCGGTACTTCAAGGTTCAATTTAGTGACAAATCTACTTTTGTGATCATTTAATATAAGTTGCTTAGGTCTGGATTAGCCAATGAAGTTTATTCATGCTTTGAAAAATTTCAGATGCCACAATGGCACATTGGGTTTTCATCTTCCTTTCTTAAGAGATTTCCTTTTATTAAGATTTCATAACACCAATGCGGTACCTCTTCATGATTTAAGTTGGAATCTTGCATGTGTAATCCAAAATTTTGTTCATTTGATCATTGGCGTGTAAGGATGGAGGAAAATGCTCTTAATTTGGTATGCTTAACCTTGTAGATTGACTGTGACTCATTTTCCATTGATAATGTTGCTCCACTTAATGAATTTTGATAGATGGCATACATCTTCTATCTTGGTAGTTGAAACAGGCTGATAATTTGATAATTTGCTATGTATTACAGTCCTTAACTTTGACAATGTTTATATTGCTTGCTAAAAGTTCTTTCCCTTTTTACCCCGCAGAGGATGCCCTAGAAATCATTTTATCAATCAACAAGACAGATTAGACTGCGAGCAATAATTATTTATCAGAAAAAGAAAGGATCTGCTTTTACCAGTGCAAAGTGCCTAATATTGTGCCAATTGCTATGGCCTTGTACACATTAAGTCTTACAACTTTGTTAGCCAGGGGGATGGGACTGGGTTCAACACATAAAAATTGCTTGGATCGATTGATTGTCATGGCTGCTATATGTGATATTTTTGGCTATCTGAAAGAACCATACCAGATTCAACTAATTTCCTCCCTATGTTCTTTTCTCTTGAAGGATTACCAACGTAGAAATCCTGAGGTGACTGTGCTGGATCCTCCTGATGCAATAGAACACTTGTACAATCGCCAATCCATGCTTCGTGATGTGGCAGATCTAGATTTGTCTGACAGTAATGGTAACTGTTAAGATTCTATGCTTGACAGACTCCAGTATTTTTTTTTTCCCATTTGCTTCATAAAAATTCTTTTTGGATGTGCGCTACATCTAAGACCAATTGGTATTGAATTGGTTCCTGCTCTTATTGTTTTGTTGATACCCTTGCAGGCAAAGTTGGTGTGCCGAAGCAACTTGTCATTCATAAAGATCCATTTTCTATTCCATGTGTAGTTGAAGAAGCTGGGTTGAACTTGCCGTTAGGTTTGTTTTCATGTTTCATTGACAGTTCTTGTGCAGTAATAATAGTGAGGTTTTTTTTTTTTTTTTTTTTAATTATTATTCTTATTCTTATTCTTTTACTGAGACATGGTTCTTTAGAAATCTCTAACAACTGCTCCAGACTGGTTTATGATTTATGCAGTGGAAGCAAGAAATTACAAGCCATAGCAAATTATAACAATATATTGATGATAGGATCGATGATAGCTGATTTCTAGAGTTTCAGGAACCTAAGAAAAAATCCTTAGGTTGCTAGAAATAAAATTTCACCGAGAAAGATAGCAGATCATATGGCTTTCTATCATGTTAATCGCCTAGTCAAAAGCATCACGATATGTTGCTACTTGCTATTCATACAACTAAGGATGCATTTACATCTGTTAGATCACTTGTAAGATCTTGGTGCCTTGACATGTGTTTTTGTGTTATAATGTGTGTTTCTTATGAAGTATGGTTGTGACTCAATAAGTTGAGGAATAAAAAAATTCTCCATGTTTCAGGCTCTTGATCATTAACTTTGATTGCTATTATCACTGATTGCAGTTGCTAAACCACTGGTAGTGGATGGAAGTGCCAGGTCGCACAAGTTATATCTTGCCTATGATCAACTCTCTCTCGCAGAACTTGAGCCTCCCTTGGTTCTACAAGAGTTTGTTAATCATGGTACAATATTTATAATTAACTAAGAGGAATTAGCTGCTGTTTCTTAAAAAACGTTCTTTCAGCTTAAGAGTAATTCCTTCTTGGCCATTTAGGTGGTGTCCTTTTTAAGGTTTACATCGTTGGGGAGACAATTAAGGTTGTCAGGCGTTTCTCTCTGCCTAATGTAAGCAAAAAGGAGCTCTCAAAAGTCGCAGGTGTGTTTCCCTTCCCAAGGGTTTCTTCTGCTGCAGCTTGTGCTGATGGTGCGGATCTGGATCCTGGTATCGCTGGTAAGATGATATGTACCTGAGGCAGCGATATGTTAGTAACATAAATTTCATATCCTTGGATCTTTTTGTTCCATTGTAGTTCATAACTTCGATTCAACATAGGTACTATTGTGATCTCATCAGTATAGCATCTTCAATGCAGAACTTCCTCCAAGACCTTTGCTGGAGAGGCTTGCAAAAGAACTACGCCATCGGCTGGTAATGGTTCAATAGTCTCTGTTTTCTCCTCTTGTGACTGAAGTGCATGTCATCTTCGACCTCCATGTTTCTCACTTATTCTTGCAACCACATGTAGGGTCTTCGGCTTTTCAACATAGATATGATTCGAGAGTATGGAACCAGAGACATGTATTATGTCATTGATATTAACTATTTTCCTGGCAAGTACCACATATTCTCATTCTCTTATCCTTTTCTTAAGGTGGGTTTGTACTGTGTGATAATCCTTTGTCTAATGTGAATGTAACAGTTCTTGCAAGTAATTTGACTTGATATGGATATAGATGGAGGTAGACTTGAATAAGGATCGGTTTTGAATTGTGAACTAGTTAGGTTCAGTAGTGGCTAAGTCGAATCACCTTAGCAAACCGTCGAGTTTTAAGAGCCTAGGCCATTCGCCTGGACAAAACCGTCTAATTGGCAGTTCACAAACCGTTGGGCTAATCCATTATTGAACCGGCAGGTTAGTCCGGTTCGATCGGTTTACTCATAAAAAAAAAAAGAGAGAGAGAGAAAAGAAGGGCTATTAAGTTAGAAAAAATAATTGGATAATATTTAATAAATTATTATATATCAAAATTACTTTATTTACAATAATGAGTGATAATTTTTTTTAAAATAATATCATCAAATTAATAATAGATAATTAATTATAAGTTAATTATGTGTTAAGAATAAATAGAAAATTCAATTTTAGTTAATATAAATCCTTTTTGTAAAACTTATTAAATATTAAGGATTTAAATATGAGAAAAAAATAAAATTTAAAGGAAAAATAAATAAATAAATTAAAATCACATTAAGTTAAAAATTAATAAAAAAAATTAGAAATTATTAAAGAATTAGTATACTTAAAAAAAAAAAGGAAAAAGGAGATAACATTATTAAAAATTATTAATGTATATATATAAAAAGAAATTAATAAAATAAAAAATTAAATATTAAAGAAAAAAAAAAAAACGGTTCAAGTGCCTTGAATTGATCATTAAACCACTGGGTTTAGTTAACCAGAGCAGAACCACCAGCTGATGAGCCGGTTATAGGACTTTGCTTAGCCTCGTATCAGTTTATAATTCTTTTTCTGTTCTTAGTTTGGTTTTGCTTCAGTTCATTTTCTGCTACAATTATGATTTCTCCTGTTTGCACAGCAGGCAATACACATAAAGCGAACGCATGTTCTCCGGAGACTTTGCATTTTAAAACTGCTGTTGCTTATTGTAGACTTGTGCGGTATTGCCATTTTCAGCACTCTCAGACGAAGCTTATGAAACGTTTCAGGGTATGGAAAAGTGCCGGACTATGAACACATATTCACGGATTTTTTAGTGAGCCTCGGTCAATATAAGAAGAGACTCGGCACTTGATCCATTTTTCAGTTGATGTTTCTGTTTCCGTTTCCGTTGCGTATGAAGTTCGTTGCAGGATCAGGTGGTACTCGGAAACTGAGCACTTAAAAATCTTGTTAAACTTTCTCATATGGCTGCGGGTATGAGATGTCCCTTCCCCAGGCTATATAACAGTATAACATTCCACATCTGATGCTTCCTTCTCTTGCTAGGCTAAGTGAAGTACATTCTTGATTCTAGTGCTTGCGCATGGACATAAATTATCTTGTAAGGGAATCTCAACACAATTAGCTATTGCGGGAGCACGGTTGACACCCAACAGGAAAGTGACTTGCCGCGGTGGCTTTACTGGATCGTAGAAGATGCTCCAACAGAAGTTGCATGAACGAGTGCTTGATGTTGCTGATTTCTTTCTTTGACAATTTAGCAGTGTCCCAACAGAAACATACGTCATTTCTACTTCCTCTTTTCTCGTTAAGTTGTAGCAAAATAATGATCCTCCAACATAGTAGGATATACAAGCCATATCATCTTAGGCTTGCTTCGACCTGGGTATTCATGGTCATTACAATGAAATTTCAATTACACTTCGTGAAGGCAATGCTAAATTTTTAGAGAAATATACTGCGCGAATCTACCGTATACTTAGGAAAGAAATTGCAGAAGCTGTCATACCAGACATGGAACCGAACCCCAAACCGATCCCATCACCCCGCCTGGACCATCCAGCGCTAGTTCGATGCTGAGTCCTTGGACCTAGCGGTTTTTTATGGGTTTGATTCGTGGTTCATGGACCTGTGGAATTGACTTTTGATTTATTTTTTCAGTTAGAATGATCTCATTTCATAATTATTTAGGAGGAAAATAAATACATGGGAGTATTGCTCCCTCTATAATGATATATAATTTTGTTGAAATTAAACAAGATAGCATTAGATATATGTTACAAGACAAAAATTAACAGAGGAATATTATAAGATCACTGAAGCTTATAAGAAGTTTGTCGTTTTGAATGTTATTTTTCATGCGATATAAAACTTTTTAAGTATCTTGCAACAACCATTAGTGTTATTTAATACGGTGGTACTTAGATTAAAATAATCATCTATTGCTTTTTTTTTGAAATCTTGAAATGATTAACATCGAGTGAAAAGAAGACATTAAGAATGAGAAACAGGCAAAAATGATTTCCTTCATGTTCAATTCATTGAATGAAATAGGAATAAAATTGCTATTACTGCTGAACAGAATAAGGAGAGATAGACATTACATTGTTTACTTAAAACAAAAAGTACACTAAAGAATAGATATTCGTGATAGGAATTAAAAGACCTTTTTACTATTTTTTTCCTTGTCAAGTCACATGCTCAGGTCAACTCCAATAATAAGCTAGCATTACAAACCAATAAACATGTGATACATATCCTCATATATATATATATATATATTCTCGAGAAAACTAATTGATTGCCACTGTATAATTTTCTAATTTAAATAAAATAAAAATGAAAAAAATAATTTAATTATTATTTAATGAAATCAAGATTCTATTCTCTATCCCTCTTCTTTGTAATTCTCTCCCCATCTCTATTAAGTAAAATCAACACTTAAGCCTAATTGAGACATATCTCCTTTTTGTTGCTAGCATAAGGTGAGTTTCTCTCTTTAAGCGTAACCAAGATCCATCTCAACTTCTCTCTAAATATTATTTCAATCTAACCAATTTTGAAGAGTGAAATGAGTCTTAATAAATTCTATAGGTTGAGTTCTCTCAAAAAAAAAAAAAAAACCTAACTTTAGGCTTGATTTTATCAAATTTGCTAATCATAAAACTTTAATCGAGATCTTTTGGGTATTTAAGAACCATTGCCATGCCACTTCATCAAAGTGGACCGTTGAAGTTGCACTATTGGCCACTACAAGAAAACCATTACAAAATACCCAATAGCCTCAACGATGACTAAGGCACTTTGAGGAAGCAAAAAACTACCTCTATAATGTCTAATAGACGATGTTGCTCTTAGATTTTCTCTTTTATTTTATAATATTAAAAAAATCATTGATGTAAATTTCTTTTGACGCTTGTGTTGTGGTTGCCACTTAGTTTGTTGATTGTGTAGGTATTCGTCAAGATAGGGAAGGATGAAAGAGAGTGAAGTGGTGGTGTTAAAGGAAAAGAAAGGAGAAGAGTTTTTTTCAACTTATTTTTAAAAAAATTAATTGTTTAAAATTAAAATATTACATTAAAATTAAATTCTTTTTGAGTTATTTTAATGGAATAATTGAAAAAATGTGGCAATGAGTTGGCATCAACATGTTTCCTTTTTTAATATATTAAAACACATGTCTTAACTAGATTCATAAAAAATGCCATGTAATATAATAGATGTTAACAAAGTTAGCTGAGGTATTAACACTGACATCACAAAGTTTAATTAAGTAGTAAATTGATACGTCGAAACTTTTGATAGTGTTACACCTCGAATAAGTGGAGTTATGACAATTCTGCTATATGAATCATTATAAGATAGAAGTTGACCTCACAATTGCTATAGTAGACTTAATCTATACAAGGCGTACTTGACCCAACTGCTTTGTAGCATCTAACCTAGTGCCTATTAGTTATAAAACTTGTATCTTAATCTTTCAATATAGTTCCTATCAAAGATCTATAAAATAAGAGTTGATTTATAAATGTAAATACTAATAATACATTTACATGAAAAAGATATATCATTAAAAAGGTCATAAAAGACTATAGATTCAAGTGAAATTTATTGCAAACCAAGTGGTTTGGTTGTAGACCACTAAGCCACTAGGGGGGACCAAATTAGTTTTTCCTAAAAAGTTACAATAATTTGACAATTGAAAACATGAGTCCAGCCATTTCTTCTTTATCCTCACACCTTAGCCCCACTCATTGTTAATTGGAGGAGAGGAGAGACTCGGTTTGTGACTCTAAACTTGGATAAATATCTATAGGGGAATCAATAAGTAAGACGAAGATAGAAGTATCCATTCAACACAAAATATTCAGGGTTTTCAATTAAGTTAATTAGATGTAATGCATGTTTAAGTAAATGTTATCACATAATATTATCTAATTTGTTGTAAAATTAGAGAAATTGCATCCATTCTAATCCGAGTTAATAAGTTTGATGTCATGCACTCATACATCAAAGCCAAATCGAGACTTATGCAATGGAGAATGCTCTCTACTTGAGACTACCTTTAAACCAATATTCCCAACCTGGCCATAACTTTCTCTCGTATCACTTAGTTCGACTAAGAATGAAGAAATAACCATTACAACTATCCTTATCAAAAGATCTACATTTGGTTCAATAATTCTACTCGTTTCCCTTAGTAGGTTGCAAAGCATGTTAGGTTAGAAGTTAAATTATGGTTAAATTAGTTTATTTTTAAGATGATCAACCAATTCCAAGTAGTCCAAACGAAAATAGTATACATAAAATAGATACAACATAGAGCTTATCTCTTACAACAACCGGATAATATTTAAGAAGATGCGTAACATATACATACGAACAACTAAATTACAACCATAAGCAAAAAACATACTAATGCCTCCAAATATTTTGACATAATACTAAAAAATGCCGTAAAGTATTAATCCCACTTACCTTAGTATTGATGTTCATTATCTTTATGCATTGCTCCGGTCTTCTTCAATCATCCCTAAATATTTAATAACCTCTTCAATTTCCTTCCAATATATAGAATAGGAGCTCTTTTTAATATTTAGGCATATTCTTCATTTGAGTTAAGTAAGTTTCCTAAGTCATTTATCAAGTATTAATTAAGTAATGTAAATTTTGACCAAAGTTCTAACTTCATATTTTAGCGTCGCTTGTTGCCTAAGAAATTTTTTACCTAGGTTCTGACTTTGATAAGTCCTTAAAGTTTATATAAGCCACTTCCTAACTTATTCTCTGACTCTAAGTGATTAAATACTCAATACCAATCTATTCTCTGTTCAAGCTTTTTGACTACTACAACTATAGTAATATATCAAGCTTCCTTTATAAGACTACTTTATGACTGATTTTCTGACTCTACTGTCACTTCCATATTTCACCTCAGAGTTATGGAACCATGTTAAATTCACTTCTTACAACATCATAGTATCCCAATATTATAACCATTTATTCCACTCCTTTACGAACTTTATTTAGTTAGTTTTTGAGGAAAACCATAGGATTAAGTTTATAAATCTTGTGCCTAAGTCAATTAGCTACTAAGATCATGAATTAGTAATTGTATCTTTCGATTTTCGAGAAGTATCATGATCATCCAATAATAATGGTTAGCTTGAATCCAATTCCTACAGTGATGAATATAAGCACAATTGAAATTCCATGAAGCTTAAGGTTAAACTCACCTTTCAGTATGAAATTCTTAATTTACGACTTGAAATTTCTCATGTTTAGTTGTTGTTCACTTGAGAAGAATATATTATACATAGTTAAACAAAAATCAAGTAACTTTCTTCAAGAGACATAACTACCGACTCACTATTCTAGAGAAAATCAAGAATTTCCCAAAACCCAACTACATGATTTTGAAAATGTAACCACATAACATGAAAATATAATTTCTTAAGAGCTTGCACATAAACATTCAAACCGAAACTATAACATTTGTATATTTGAAAATGCAATAAAAAATTGATTAACAAAGAGTTTTTCTTAAGAACTCTATACTAGAACTTAAAATTTTGAAAATCTAGTTTGATATTTGAATTCTTCATACAAAAATAATCTTGAAAACCAAGTTTTATAAATTTTGGAAATTGTTTACTATTTTTAGTAAAAATTTTGATGAAATTGAAGAAGTCAGACACTCATTAAAAACCGCCTCTCCAACTACCTTCAACCACCCCAAGTTTGTCTACCCTCCAAGGCATGGTGCTTTCATTCAGGTGATAGTCTTGTTTCACTCCCTGGTGCTGATTATACTAAGGAACCCTTCAATACCAATATTTGTAGTAGTTTCTTAAAATTCTTCTAAAATTCTCTCTCTCTCTCTCTCTCTCTCTCTCTCTCTCTCTCTCTCTCTCTCTCTCTCTCTCTCTCTCTCTCTCTCTCTCTCTCTCTCTCTCTCTCTCTCTCTCTCTCTCTCTCCAAGGACCTCAAATGACCAAACTTGTGAATGAAAGCTTGCTTGTGTTTTTATAATCAAGTTTAAGGTAATTTTGGTTAATTTCTTTTACTAACACATGTTATAAGGTCAAGATTAAGTGTCAATAGTTTAGGTTTTTGATACACTAGCATGTACAACTTATTCTCCTCTTCTTACCACACCTCCCATAATTTTCCTACTGATGCCACACATTTTTTATAATTGTTTGCTAGTTTTTATTAATTTAGTCTATTTTTGCTTAAATTCAGGTATTATAAATAAATATGGGTTTATATATTTTCATAATAATTATATTTATGTATATATATATTTTATAAATATTATTTTTATATCATTTAACAATTTTATTACTCGTATAATTTATCTTTAAAAGTTCATTTATTATTAATACCAATCTCATATGGTTCTAATATTTAGATAATAATATAGTATAATTCACTATTTTGACTATATTTTTATTATTTTATTATATTTTCGAGATTCAAACTTATAATCTTCATCTAATGTTCCCAATCCACTCAAGTTACATTTTCAAATGCCCTAAATTAGTTACTCAAAACTTAATAGCAAAATTACAAAACTTACATTTTCTAAATTAGGTGTTAGATCTCAATTGCTACAATTGCAAGGTACCACAAATAGTTAATTGAAAAAATGATCAAAGTTTAAGTACCAATTGCCACATTAACCGTAAAGTTTCTAAGAAGGCACATTGATCAAGGTCAAAAATTGGCATAAAGAAGTTATTCTTACTATCTTAATTTCCACTTCTAGGTTTTTACAAGTTATGTAAACCTATAGTTTAATTTCTTGATGGATTTTATTATTTAAATATAATTATTGCATATATAGGTCATGGGATAGGTAGATTTAAGGTTTAAGAGGACGAAGATGATGGAAAGTAGATGAATGGAGAGATGACATAATTGTAAAAGGAAGAGATTGATGGAGTAGATCATAGATGGAAAGTAATTTCATGTTCAGGCATTCTTCTTCTTCCGTTGTTATCACTATTAGAGAAAGCACTTGAGTGGGTTCATAATAATAAAAGTGTAGAATACTTCCTAGAAAATGTCAAAGGAAGACTTCGGTGTTAAGATGCTTCTAGGAGTTGTAGCCGGCTTGCTAGAATTTTATGGTGGTGGTTGTCGCTAGAGTTTGGTTAAGTAGTGGTGGTGGTCGCCAGAGTGTTATGGTGTGTTGAAAGTGTGTAGTTGGTGAACAATATAAAAGAAAAATGCATTCTGTGTCCTTTGTTTGCTGAGCGGAACTCTTAGATCCAAGCTAAGAATCTCTAAGAATCCTAATTTAAGATTCTTATGAACTAGAATTCTTAGGAATGGTGCTTACATATAAGTGTAGTGTTATAGAGAGGTTATATGAAATGAGGGGGGAATGGAATAGGTAATCCTCTCAAGTAAACATGCCATCAATATTCCTTTAATTCCACCATCAACACTATAAAGTACCTCTAATTTTGGAGATTTGTATTAAAATCTTTCAAAGTTACATACATATTGGTATTATTATTGCTATCATCTTTTGTGATGCTACCTTTATTGATTAGTCATGTATAATCAACATTTGCATCTTCTAGATATATGTCACCTAATTTGTTTTTATCCAATTACTTGCTCAAACTTCAATATCAATAAGTATTTTATGAATAGTGTCCATGTTTAAGATAGTAACTAAACTAAAGTAAATTAGAGACTAAATATTTCATGATGGTTGTGAATAGCAATATCTCATATCTAATTGATGCAAATGGTGCAATAACAAGAGGAATTGCTTTCTTATTAACATTTCATGAGATTAATCCTTCTCTTTGGTGCTCCTATATAAGCCTAGTTAGTTACTGTAGTACTTATAAATTAGTAGCAACAATCCCCATATGTACATATATAATAAATAATTCATTGGAGAGTTAAGAAAAAGGTTATGCTCCTTAAAGAGGATTAGACATGGGATCATAAGAGGATATCTAACACTTATAATATTCTAGATAACACGGTTAACAATGGCTTTCCCTTTCATCTAATGAAGATCTTTGTAGTAATGATAGAGGATATCATATCAAAACAATATTCAAACAAAAGAAATGTAGAGGAAGGAGCTCAAGAAAAGAGATCAAGAGGAGCAATAGAGAGATGACTTTGATTATGTTGTTCATGAGGTCAGTGATAGGAGTTGGAATTCATGAGTTGTGTTTAACAATTACCATTCTTAATTTTTAGGAATTGCAAATCTTACGAAATGGATACTATAGGGGTAAAAAACCAACTAAACACCATAATCCTACATAAGAAATTAAGTAGGAATGGAATTGCCATTTCCCCTAAGTGAACACACCGAACTTATTTTCTAAAAATAAAAAAATGATATGTGGATCTTTTTTTTTTCCTTTAAAACAATCAAGCAATCTACATAATAATTGTAAATAGTATAAATGTATTATCGAATTTACTGTAACATCACAACCTTTTGTTTTGGTGATATATGAAATTTCACTTTCCCTCAATTTTCCATTTCAAATAAAATTTTAAAGGAAAATTTGGACAAATTTTTGGTAAAGAAATTTTTTCAAGAAAGAAAAAACTCCATGTGCATTTGACTTTCTAACTAAGTCTAGATATTCAATTAAGAGAGTTTTATTCCTCAATAGGCTTGTTTTTGAAATAAAGGAAGGCACATGGCAATCCCATGCCTTTATTTAAATTGAAGGCTAGCACTATAAAAATCATCGAATATGCACAATTCAATCATTTTTTATTCTCTTAGTCTCTTAAAATACTCTCAAGCTCTCTTAAGGATCTACAACCTGTAAAAACATGCTGTTAAACTAACTCTAAACAGTCTCAAATCTTTACCTTCTAGTAAGTTAAATTAAATCTATTTTATACATTAGTTTTTTTTTTTAGTAAATTCGTAATTTCATATATCATACTGGTTTGTAGAAGTTATAGGTTTTACGGTAGGTTATATAAATTGTGTTATTTTCTACTAAATTATTTGTTCTTGCATATTCGTGTTATTTTGTCTATTAAAATAAAAATGTGATGCATGATTTATTACTTGTAATATTTATTAAGTCATAACGTATATAAGTTGTTTGACGAAATGTTGCGCTAAGAGCCAAATGAGCTAGTAGCATAGTGTTTATGGAAATGTGATTGTTGAAGTTTTAAATTATGTTGTCGAGTACTCTTGACTCTAATATAATCCCTAACCACTAAATTACTAAGCTGATAATGGTTAAAGTAAGTCCAATTGCTTATAATCCCGATGAGGAGCTAATACTCATGGTTCTTGACAATGATGACGAGGGAGATAATAAGAAGATGAATGGGGAGGTGATGAGCAAGGTATTAAGGTGGAAAATGTGGTGGATTTTGGGGTCAATTCGGAGATTATCAACAATAATGTACTATTAGTACATCATTATGAAATTGTGCAACAAATTCAAGGATGGCTGCATCCCTATCAATCTAATATGACTAAGACGGTTGCAACAAATCCGATCCCCTTCTTCAACGTTAGCAGAGATAGTGGATGCGTTAACTTTTAATGAGGAAATGGATGTGATATGTGGCAACCAATTAAACAATGAGGTATTTAATAAGGGCTAACACTTCGACATGAAAGAAAATCTCATCCAAATGGTTAAAAGGTATCACATCAAGAACTACTGTAACTCTAAAAATAATGAATAACAATACCATTTAGGCAATATCTTGTAAGGAGATGGATAATAGTTATAAGTAGAGGTTTCAGGCATGCATGGAGAGGTTAGTAGGGTTATTTGTCATCATTATCCTCGAAAGACCACATACATGTGTCATCCATAGCTTGATAATAAAATCATGGCCAATTTCTTTGTAAACAATGTCAAAGAGAATTCAGACATAAAGACTGTGGATCTTCAGATGAATATTTTAACCACCTTCAAATATAAACCGATGATAAGAAGGGTGTGGGATAACAAGAGGAAGGCCATTGAGATTATGTATAGTAAATATGAGAAATTGTATAACAAGTTACCAAAACTCCTAAATGCTTATACACTATTGAGTGGTATCTTTTAAATCGTATTATTTTTTAGTGTAGGAGGCTCCAAGGGGAGTTACTGAGCATAGATATGATTGAGCAGCTATACTAGATTGACCTAAAGGGGAAGACCAAAATCAATTGACAATTGGTGCATGCTAGTCACATAACATCCTGAACTAATTGCCATACACATCCTTAGGGAATCTTTAGGACCAATCCCAATTACATCGATGGTATTGGGAGTACATACATTGATACATCACCTAGTAAGGTGTAATACTGGGGCACTTGATAAGTACAACTTCTACACTTGTGTTATGGTATCATATAAAGTGAATTTTGATCATTCTTTCATTTTTCGTCCTATGAAGTAAGTAGATACACTTCACCAAGTACGACTAATAAAAGAAATAAACACTACATACAATGTTATAAATGGAGGCCTCTAGTTCCTTGAGGTCTATAATGGCTTAGATTTGTATCCTCATGATAAGGAGGAGGCGATACCTACACTTGACCTTGTACCCATCCTCAACCATTAGTAAGGGATAGAGTACAAGTCAAAGGAGGAGAATATAGGTAAGTGGTTAGGGTTACCATGATGGGGAGATGCTATCAAGATTGTGCCACTCTATTGACTTAGGCAAGCTTGGTAGTACCATTGGTGTTGGTGAAACTCTAGTGCTTTCCCCAGTTCCTACTGTACTCTAGCAAAGCATCATGTGAAACTTCAGTAGATGCTACCGGCTCTTTGGAAGCAGTATACTAAGTGGTTTAAGAGTTCCAACATAGGGGAGGATGTCACCAAATAATAGCCGGCATCACATTTTGGTCTAATGCCTGCTAGAGATCTAGAGGGAACCCCCCCTGAGCCATCAAAAGGTACATTAGTTATACTATGGTTAGCAATTCATATTATCATGTAATGTTGTTTCCATGTCTTTAAGGGTTCGTGTCTAAAATACCTAAACTTATGACACAATCCTTTTATTAATCGTGAATGAAAACATAAACCCGTGACTAAGTGCGTCTTATGTTTAAGTTGGACCCATTAATATTAGGGCTAAAAATTTGTGCTAACATATCATATCACATTTATTTTTTAAAAAGTTATAATTAAATTTATAAACTATATATAGACACAAAGGAAAAAGAATAATAATAATATTTAACTTTTACGAAGACAAAATAACATAATATCTTCATACTTAATAAAAACACTACAACCCAAAAAAAAAATTTTTGTAAAGTAAGATCTTACCAAATATTGAAAATTCAAAATGTCAAGTTGTATAACATTAGTAAAGTAAGTGAAATCATAAATTAAATGAATATTAATATTATTACCAGTATTGTTTTCCAAAATTATCATATTATTTTTTAGATTTGCAAGGGAGATGATTAAAAAACCTAAATATGATTTCATAATTTTTTTCCCATTTAAAATAAGATCCAATAAGAAGAATATATAACTAAAAATATCTTATACCTTCAACTAAGATATCTAACTTAAAAATAAATGATTTTGTGTAACAAAATGTAATTACAGAAGAATACACAATTTATCTCATGTCTAATATCTTGATCTAGAAACTTAACCTAAACTCAAATACAAACTTAAATGTGTTTAAATAGGTATGGACTGTTTGTATTTTATATCAAATTTTCTTATACACTAACCTGTTTAAATCATATCATGCCATTTAAGCATGGTTAACTAACTTATGGTTGAGGAGTTTGATCGACTGTGCCCATATCTGCGCTTATATGTGACAATGAGATTGATGAAGCAGTTAGACCGATTCTGCAAAAGGAGGCATCTTATGACCTAGTTGTTGAGCACATGGTAATGTGTGATGACGAAGATGATGATGATGAGGATTATACCCTTAATAACACAAAAGATGATGCCAAGGATGATTCTGAGGATCAATATGGGGATGCCTTGTATGAGAACACCGAACTTGAGTTTATTGTAGATCCCTTAGACTTTATTGTTGCATCACAATAGTGTGGCCAATAGAGGAGTCCGAAGCTCATCTAGTTGCGAAGGAGAGAACATCTAGGAAGAGAATAGCATCGTAAATATCACATACTTTTACTAGGAGTAGGAGTTAAAGTAAGAGTAAGAGGAAACATGCATACAATTATATTGCATTGATCGAACTTGAGTTGACTAATCATTTTGAACTAAGTATACTTTGTTTGAAATTAATTTACTAATATCATTTAATGTTTCTTTCATGTTTCCAAGTTTGTCATTTCAGTTGCATTTATTTTTTATTTCTGCACATGTCTCTTCTATTTGGAGCATGGGAATTAGATGGACAATGGAGTTGGCTTTTGTGAGTTTTTGTAGAATTGTCTGTATACTATAGCATCATTTGAAAGGCATTGTATATTTGTGGACAGTAAAAGCTTATACGGTAAAAGCACATTTAACATAAGTGCTTTCAGTTTTAAAGTAAGGCACATACGACAAATGTACCTTCTTTTTCGCTTACTGAAAACAAACATACTATGTGCACCTTCACAACCCCCAAACGAAATAAGTTTGAGAAGAGCTCCCTTTTTTTCTATTTCTTTTCGAGACACATCCTTTTAAGTTGCAACACGTGCTACCCAATTAGGTTTCGATGCCCTTTTTTTCTTTAAAAAAAAAAAAAGAAAGAAAAATAGTAGTGGGAGACGCTTGCCTCTTCTTGCTTTTTTCTTTTTTCTATGTAGCAGAGGTAATGTGTTGCCTACCATCCACCTTACCCCCAAAAGGTAAAACCCACGTTTTTGTATTTGTCGTAACCTGATTAAATATATGTTGCAATATCTTTTTCTCTTATTTTTCTACAGTTTTCTTCTTTTTATTTCTTTTTTTTTTTTACAATTTATTATATTATTTATTTAATACAATTATGTCAACCAATCAAAGTGTGCCATGTATTATTGTACATTAACAAAAAACATAATGATATTTAAAAAAAAAAAAAAAAGGTTATCGTTTGTAAATGTTGACAAATGTTAAGAACTCGACAGGGGAAAAATGAGTTTTAGAACTCAAATGAAACATTGAGAATTAAAAATATATTTATTCCAATCCGAACTAAAAGACTCAAATAAATGTATATGACTCGATATATTTACACATATTTACCACAATTGGGCACAAAAGATAAATTAAACTTACTTATATTTCACACTGGATCTGTATATTTCATGTTTCCTCCTCCCACCACCCAACCCTTAAACCTACATATGTTACAAGAGAGGGTTTACAAACTATATCTAGAGTACTAGAATAAATACAGCTATATACAGGACATGTACAGCTTTGCTTCCACAGCTCACCAGAAAGGACACCACCTGAAACAAATGTAAAACATGATCGCGACTTCAGTTTTGGAAACATCGACGATCGGCAAAGGTGGGTCAAATGCTAAATATAAGATACTGGTCCGCACTTCATGAGGATTAAGAATGCAGACATCAAACGATAACTTGACATAGAAAATTACGAGATTATGACAACAGACGAAACCAAAGCGGATATAAATGCTAAATATAACATTTCACATACATGGCACCTAGGGAGATTATTAAGACAATATTTCACATGGCAAAGGTTTCCAAAGTTTGAATTATCTATCAATGCAATCATACCGGAGAGCTTAAATTAAGCTTTAGCCAGTTTGATATCTTGGCAAAGAAGTAGAAACTATGCAACCCAAAAAGCCGTTTGTCTACTTTACTCAAATAGATATTACAACGCCACTAGTCCATGCAAGATGGCACCCTGGCATATGCACAGGCACAGGCGCACACACACGCAACAAGAGAGAGGGATGTGGAACCATACCCAACATAATTTTGGCAGAGATTCTCATGTGATGTAGCTTGAATTATTAACTTCTGAACTTGCAACTTGACAGATAGACCATGATCAACTTCCCGGGAATCTCCTGAGATTAAATTGCCATGATCCAACACATGCTGCGGGGAGCAGGCAGAAATAGAAGATGTGGAGAAATCACGACCAGTAAGTTTATTACTCATCCGACTCATGACAACCACAGCCCTTTCATTCAAAACTTCATTTGCATCGCCGAGCTGGTTAACAGCCTACAGAGAACAAGCAAATAAGCACCACTCGAAAAATGTGGCAAAATTGCTTACATTTCCTGGTTTCTCAACTACCTGGAGAAGCTCCCTCTCTCGGGCACCGCGCTGTGGTTGAGCAAGTTCCCTATTTGTGCCACACTCTTCAGCATTCACCACTGGGGCCACATGATTACCAGCAAACATGGACATTTGAGGGACTTCAGTGAAATTGAAAAGACGCCAATTGATAAGAGGATCATGGACAAATGCCTGAATAATAACAAGAAGATTATCAATTTCGTTAGTAATCATGTGTATATGCATTCCGGAGCAGTTTCTCTTGTATTTTAAAGGCAGACTTCGGACAGTTATCCATGAGCAGATAAGCATTATTTGCTTCGTCCGAACACACATTTAAAGAAGTTTCTATTCTATGGATGTAAACATATCCAGAGGGGAAAACGATTTCATAAGAATCAAAGCTAGACAGCGAAAAACAAAGGACCATCCAACTGTCCCTGAAGGCTAAATCTACGTGTCTTTGGACATCCATGCGCCTCCCTCATGAGGCAGGCTTTGGGGAGGAAACTGGTTCCATTGCAAGTGTCACTTTAAAGAGTAACTTCATCATACATGTGCCTGCCTGCCTGCCTGCCTTGTGTGTTAGACATTGGAAGGGAAGCAACTGGTTCAATTTCACGTCTCTTGGTTTAAAGTAATTTCATCACGGATGTCCATGAACTTGTGCTCCTGTAAATGTACTCTCAGTTCTCCAAACAATGGAGCAATTTTACATTGCTTATTTCTGATTACATAGTCAAAGATCACTTCTATCAGTGGACACAAACTTCCTTACATTTAAAATTCTGAAAATGCTCAGTTTGAATCTATGGTACACCCCAAGAAGACTAAGCACGCAAAGCTCTTGTTTATGTAATTCCAGAAAATTCATTTGTTCTTATTTTTAAAGAAGCTTGGTGAAGATGCTAGGATGAGATAAAAAGATGTGGTTCCATAGCATAATAACTGATGGGAGGGACTGGAATGAATCGAGCTCCATGAAATTGGAAGCCGTTGGACCACATTTTTTTATATTTGTGCTTATATCCTAATCAAATTATTAATAAAAAAAGAAAAAAAAACTAGATTCCAAAATATTAGTCATACATGGCCTACGCTCAGCTATTCCATAAACTATCAATAGTATAAACAATATAAGAGAAAAACAGATTCAAATACAAAAAGAAGCTTCAAAATCTGACCTCCATCATAGCCATAACGCTGTCGTTGTTTGACCTCAGAACTTGCATCACATTTTCACAAGTTGAGCGAAAATTTCCCTCAATACCACTAACCTCCATAGCTTTGACAAGCATCCGGGTCAAGCGAAAAGGAACCTCCACATATTACCAAATTCAAGAGAGAGACTCAATCAAAGAAAACACCAAATGAATAGCATGTGGAAAAGAAGAGTTCCGACCATCACAATTCTATTGACAGCAAAATACCTTTTCAGGAAATTTTTCTCGATTCATTGAAGCTTCAAAGCAATCCCCAAAATCTATATGCAAGATCTTTCCACTGCAATCAGCAAGAAAGGGATGGCTCATACCTTCAGAAAAATATTATCCATAATGGCATTGCTCCATACTAAAAAAATTTACCTGTAGCGGTGCAGCATAAGATTACTAGGGTGCCGATCACCCAATCCTAGAAGATACCCAACCTGACAGGTATAATTAATAAAATAAAATTAAAAAAAATCAGTTCCTACAAAGGGCAGCAATCATAAATACTGTCAATTTATATCAGTTGATAAATTTCATGTCCTATACTCCTTTAATTTATCTAAAGAACATTTTTCTTATCAAATATCATCAGGACTCAGATTTTTTCTCCTGGATGTCCAGGCAATATACACTCCATGCACAGGCAATTCCTAAACAAGCACATGCCGGTTTTTCCTCTCCTTATGGTGCCTGAATCATATAGAATTTATCAACTGTGCTAATATCGCAATACGGGTTTTCTAGAAATGTGTTCTGTTTTCAATGCAAGGCAAAGCCTCCTAAAAAAGTTATCATTTTCCATTATTTTCAAGCTGTCAAAAGTATTATCAAGGGTTGCATGAATCAAAATACCATGAATGAGACACCAATACTTTTAGAATTTGAATCAATTGAAACCCCATAAACTTTTGAAATTACAATATCGTCCTAGATCTCTTTGTTATACAAAGACCCCTTTGATACGTCTAATTGTGTTTAATTAGAATGATAATGCAGGGGTTATCAGCGATGACTCTTTCATGTGTGTCAATGGCATCTCAAGTTCCCAAATCATGTCATATTCAAATTTTCATCAAAGAAGCAGAAGTATGTTCTTTTTCAAAAGTAATTGAATAATACTATCTCAACAAGTTATCTTCCGAGTTACTCATTTACATAAATTCAATTATACCATTGCACTCTATCTGAAATCACAGATTTTTACCTGAAAATGACTCCGGATAACCAATCTGACATTTTATTAATTCCCAAAACAAGCAGAATTTTTTTTCTCTATCACTATAAAGATGGGTCCTTCTGAAAGTCACGTTGTTAAGAACAAATCAAGTCTATTTGTGACTTGATTCCTTCTTAACAACGTGATTTTCAAGTCTGTGGGGTAGACTCGTTCTTAGCAAACTGGGGCTTGGAAGCCCTCTTCCTTCTCTAGGTTATATAAGCAACAGATTACCACTTATGCTACTCTTCTATAGAGTTTGTTTTGGCGAGTTTTCCTTTATTTCACAGTGTTTCTGTATACTCCTATGTTTTTGTAGAGTAGCTCTGTATTTAAACCTTCCTGTTGATTACAGTTGTATATCCTCCTTGATATTAATGAAATTACTTATTTTATCTAAAAAAAAAAAAAGGAACAAATCAAGTCATGCAATGATATATCAACATTTTCAAGCAGTAAAAGGCGAAAAAGGGAAGAAAGAAGAGACCTATAGGCTAGGGTAGTGATGTGTAAAATCTGTTCAAATATATATTAATAAAACTTCTCTTATTTAAGAACTTAAGTTCTTAGATCAATTGACTGAGTTCTTAGCAAAAGCTAAAAAATTCCTTCTCCAAGAAGAAGGCAGGGCCTCACCCCTCTTTCTTGAAAAAATAACTATATTAGTGTATTTCCATGCTACGACCATTTCCACTCTTCCACTTGGGACGGAATATACTCATAGGGCAAACCAGCAGAGGCAGATGATTGCAACATATAAAGCAGCAAAAACATACCATACTCATGACTGCCAAGCTTCTAGTGTAATTTGTCCTCCTTTCCAGCCAAACCTCAGAGGTGCGACTCTTCAACCAAAGAACCTGTTCACAAGCCACAGGTCAACAACTACAAGAAATACATATATGCAACATGGTCTGATAATTATCTTGGGATGCTCACCCTTGCTAGGTCATTTCCATCCGTGTTCTGCAAAGCATACTCAAAAACTTCCACCTTTGCAATCAGGGGTAGATGATCATAGTCTGGGGCAAAACTCAGCATATATTTATGCTCTTGATTTAAAGTAATCTGCAATGGGAAAGCAACTATAACTGGGTTAAATGTCTTTGCTGTTCACTATCTTATAACTACCACAGCTCTTATATAACAAAATAATCTATCCAACTAATCAGCATGACAATATTGACAATTTTGCTTCATAACCTTGTCATATGTACTGCAAGATATGGTGTTCTTTCTTCTTTTCTCCCCCCTCCACCCTTCTCTTGGGCTAATTAAGAGTTATATTAAAATGAACAATTATAAGGATTAAAATAGCAGCTATCAGTTGGTGCAAAGTATTCTAATCATCACTTGCACCCTATGATGACAAAACTGAAGAAACATTCCACTGATTCTCCTTTCATTATGCTCCTTCCATGAAAAATAAAGCGCCCTGCAAAGGTCAATTTCCATCTCAAACAAGCAGCAGCTTTTTTATCAGTTCAAGTTGCTAAACCCTGCAAAACTTGATCCCAGCCAGCAAAACAAGATGGTCTTGACAAACCTTCCTCCACAACTTCACCAACAGTCCTCCCGCCACCCCCACAAGCCCCACAACATCATCCCCCAACCCCCACAGCCAATCTCAAACAAGCAGCAGCTTTTTTATCAGTTCAAGTTGCTAAACCCTGCAAAACTTGATCCCAGCCGGCAAAACAAGACGGTCTTGACAAACCTTCCTCCACAACTTCACCAACAGTCCCACCCTGCCCACACCACAACCCCACCGCACCCACCCCCCCCCAAAAAAAACCAACAACCGCCCCCTTCTTTTAATGAGTGAAATACTGAAATAAATGTTTGGCAGTATACTGCTGGAAGTGCAGTTAAATCAAAGAAGTGCACTAAATTGCATATGACACCATTTCTTCATAAGCAACTGTCAATATTTTATTTTATTTTTTATTTTGTTGTAGGTAGAGCACCATATTCTTATGTATTAAAGTTTCAGAACTCCCTAGAGGCATTGGAGTTTTATAAATCAGATTTTACAAGCTGCGCAGCCTTTCACAGACAGCAACAGAAGAACAGATAAAAAAACAACTGTTTGATCAATGGCAAATTACCTTTCTAGCATCACGGTACTCACGGATCAGCTGATGCAGTGTGTCACAGTTTGGAACCCAACCAATCAATCCACTGTTTGGAGACAAGGGTATAACAGAATATCTTTCTATGGACAGATCCTTTTCAGAGGTCTTCCTAGAGTTTTCAAGCAACATATTCACCAGACCAAAAAGCTGAAAAGAAGTGCATAAACCAAGCTAAGAACATCTGTCATTGGACAAATGTGTGTGGAAGATAATTATCAGCAAAATATGACAAACACTGCAAGAACTTCTTCTTTGGCAATAAGGTGCATAGAGAGAATACACACACACACACCCAAAAAAAAAAATCATTAAAAAAAAAAATTTAGCCCTCAACATTCATCTACTTTTCAATCCAAGTCCTTAACGTTTTATTGTATTTTATTTTTTATTTATGTCCTCAGCATCTTCCAAGTTTTATAGAGAGGACCCCCATTAAGATGTTAAAAATTCCTACCATCCCTAACATGTCAACTTCTAATTCAACCACAATAATTAATTTAATAAAATAATATTATCAAACATATTTGGTAAAATAAAATATAATAAAATAAGAAATACAGAAATTAAATAGAAAAGTGAGAAATCAAAATTACAAGGAAAAATTTTCGATTCTTACTCCTCCATCAACTCAATATCAATGCACAACCTTGATAATGGTGTTTATCTTACGTAACTTCATTCTCTGACTCCCCACAATAAGTCAGATTCAAAAACTGTTCACGAATTTTCCCATTATCTTGCTTAATCAACACAAAATACGGACCCAGGCACAATCTGAAAAATCCAACACAAAAACATGCACACTTTCTCATTCTCTCTCTAATCATTTCTCTCTTTGTGCCTCCTCTTCAGGTACCTTTCTTGAATATGAAAAGCATTTCTGGTTTCTTTTTGGAGGGTGTGCGCAGGGGTTGGTGTTTTGGGGGTGGGTGTGCCTTTTGTTTTTTTTTTTGGTTGGGGGTTTTACTGTGTCTGTGGGTTTGGTTTGGGTTGGGGGGTGTCTTGGGGAGCGTGGGGTTCTTGATGTTCATGTATGGTGGTCGCATATAATCCTAATTGATGTTTTATTTGGTTGCTAAGAAAAGATGAGAAATCTAGTCAATTTAGGGTGATACATGATATAAGCATTAGTTTGGTTTCTCAATTTTTGAAGTCTTATTACCAAGTCCTTAGAAGTTGCAATATTGAAAATATGGAGAAATAAATAAGTAAATTTTAGGTTCCAAAGTAAGATTCAAATTTGGATTCAGCTTTTCCTTGAGAAGGTTTAGAAAAGGCTTCGGTGTTTATTTTTTTCAGCTTTTTCTTTTCTTCTTTTTAATTCTCTCTATTTTTTATCATTTTACTAATGACATTTAATTAAATATATTTCATAATATTATTTTATTAGTTCATCATTATGGAGCAATAAAAGTTTCACACATGTCAAGGGTGGATGGTTTCTTTAACGAACTTAATGGAAATTCTTTATTTTCAATAAAACTTAGAAAACATTGAGATTCAAATAGAAAGAGTAGAACGTTAAGGAATCAAATAAAAAAGTAGATACATGTTGAGAACTAAATGAGTACTTTTCTAAAAAAGCAATAAGTAACCTGCATGACACGTTCATCCTGACGTAAGTCTTCATGTCCCTTCAGCAGATATGTATAATCTTCTCCATCACTCCCATGAATTGTCAATTTTCGTGGCCGCTGTTTAGAAGTGATGACAACAAGTTGGCTAGCAAATGATGCAATTGTTACGACGTCTGAGGCTGAAACAAGAGATCAACATTTGACATTAAATTTTTAAAATCAAACAAATGTTTACTTAAATGTTTTGACAACATATTCTCCTGTAACCTGCACGATATGTCCCAGGGACAGCCAGCTGCAAATCGCGGCAATCTAACAGCTCCGGAGAAACAGACTGATGTATGGACAACAAATTATCAGCTTCATAACACAAACAACCGACTAGTTATCAAGTAAAAATAAAGCTCCTCTTGCCTGAAGATCCAAGGTAGTAAGGCTCTGAAGCTGCTTGTCAATCCGTCTGAAAACATGATAGTAAAGATCCCATGCCTAAAAAAATAAAGAGGGCCAACTCTTTCAATATGTCCTCCAAAGCAAAACCACCAGGATTTTTAGAAGTCAAATATCAGTACTACTGGCTCCCTCCTTGTACCTTTTTTTCCTTTATGGGTAAGTAATTTATGCCTTAGCTTCTTAAATAAATATATATACATGATGAGTACCCCTCTTCACCAACACTTCAGGAAAAAGAGAGGCACGCCCTTTTAATGGCTAAACTCCATGTCTTTGCGTGCATATGATATCATATCTAGTACATACACCCCTAAAGTGAACTTGATGAGGCTCTCTCATTTTAATGTCTTATAAGAGATTAAAAATTGAATGAGTTTCTTCACAGAGAAAGAACTAATGATTTTACAGGATTTCCTTTGAAAAGAAGTTAACTTAGGCATCCAGTTTCGCAACTGGCATCATCTAGATCTTGTCAATAGAAGCGACCAGCTATGATTATTAATTTTAGAGCTAAAAAGCAAAACACCGGAAATAAATGGTATGGTTTCAAGAATGCATGTTTATTGTTCAAGCATAAGAATGGACTAATTTATCCATGCAAAAGGTAAAAGAAGAAAAAAAATTAAAATATTAGCCAAAAAATCTTATACCTGTGAAAGTTCAGCATCTCTACCAGTTCTCTTGTAATTCATACAACATTCATAGGCCTCCAACAGCTCAGTTCGATATGCCTAAAACAGGGTAAAACATGTGATATACTTGATCAGTCTACAGAATCTCTGCTATAGGTCTGAAGAATCAAGAAGAAAATGGAAGTTCTGCCATCCCAGATGAAGCTCTACCATTTGTTAAGCCCTAGAAAAGACTATCATCATTTAGAAATTACTTTCAATACAAACCTCAATAAATGCTCGCTCTTTTATGGAAGTATTATTCATCATGGCCCCTTCCTCAAGCATTTCATGCAATGGCTCCAAAACATTGAGCATGGCCTCTATGTTGTGTTCACCAAAATAAAGGCGACTAGCTTCTTCCAATGCTTCATGCCACGTTTCATGCCAAAGTATTGCAACTCTAATGAGTTCTTTCGAGACAAGTTGCGCCTACGAGAAAATCCATCAAAATTACATATGCAAAGTAGCAATCATCAACCTTATCACCTCCTAATTAAAGTTGAACTACCTGATCCACTAGTGTACCACTGTGTTGCCGGACTTTATCAACCACTTCTTGGGCAGCAGCCCGTCGCAGATTGCTAATTGATTTACATGCCACAAGAAGAGGATACATGAGCGCCTGCAGGCAGATCATTGACTCATTAGTTAAATACACAAGCAGCAAGCAATAACGGTTACAGCCATCTGAAGCCAAAAGTCTCCAAACTTTTTATTCATTTACCCTGCAGTCCCCACAAAAATGAATGCATTGCTTACTTTTAGTTGAGTCCTTTCTGTTATAGGAGTATGTAAGATGAATTATATAGATCATTACCCAGAAATGATGAGTTTTATAGAATTATTATAGCATGCTATTAGACATATACTTTATAATAAACTGTCACCCCAACTCTCAAGCTTAAGCTTTTAGATTAGTTGATATAACATTGAGTTGAACATTGTGTCAAAGCAAGAGGTTAATTATATAATTTTCAACCCGTCATTTTGACCCTACTGAATTGTTCTACATGATGAGCATCAACATTTCAACCTGAATGAGGGAGCATTGAGTATAAAATAAAAAACAATGCTTATTTTAATGATTTGACTAGTTCTTTTTGGGTAATTTCAGTAGCTGTATTAATAGAAAATAGTATATGGTGTATACGGTTATCGATTCCCTTCATAAAATCAAAAAATAAGTAAGGTCATAGGTGATTCAAATAGCAAAACAATAGACATTAAAGCATGCACCATTTTCACGAGGTGCATCATTCAATACTCAGGTACAATCAAATAACTACAGGTCTATTAGGCGAATCCATGTTACACAATACAAAACTTTGCAGAACCATCTACCGAGGTTTGCAGTGAATAATACAGATGCCATCACTTTCTGGATAACAAAATCCACTAAAATAGCAGGTCTGCCTTTCTTCTTTCATTTTTCTCCCCCCAACACATAATATATACTAGCAGGGGAACATAGCTTCCAATGCAATTTCATCAGTTCCTTAAAATCCCTAATAATCCGAAAGCTATAAGCATTTAGATCAGTTGGCTACAACTTTATATTCAACATAGTTGTATAAAGTTACAATCATCCAGCTACACTATCCAAATCTTCAAATATAGGAACTTACTGGCCATACAAACAGGTAAACAGTCTATAATTTGAATAATACAGCAACTTTGAACAAGTTCAAAAGACAACCTGTGGGTGGCTTTGTCCAATCCGAACCAGAAGTGACTGAATAAGTTCCCTAACAGCGCGGTTATTAGAATGAATCCTTGCAATTATTTGGGGCAACACAGCCAGCCATGTGTTAATATTTACAAGTGCAAATCCTTTCTGCAGTGCCGTTTGAACTTCTGCCGCAGCTCCATGGTTGAACCATAAGGTAAGCAGACGAAGTATGTCCTGAAGAAGATGATAAATTTGAAAGTGGTTTCATATGTATGGGGACTAAAGAAGAAATGCAGGATGAATCACCCAAAAAAGATATCAATTTGTCGTCTACGTATACTCATGCACAGTGCAGCTTCTTCTTCCAGTGCCTTGCAATTTCATGAGGAACAGAGGACAACATATTTTTCCTTATAAATATTAAAAAGCATTTTCATAGTTTGACAATTAGCAAAAGTTCGAAAGAAAGTTAGACAATCGATTCCCTGATCTGTCAATGAGTGACTTCTTTAACCTGAATATAGGCATGTTTTTTGATAATTGGATAGAGGTAAATGTCCCTTGCACATAAGAAGATAGATACCGAGGAAAATTGCAAAACAAACAGCGCACAAGAAATAGTTAATATCTTAAAAAAGAGTATTTGATAAGAGTCCTAGGAAAGCAACAAAAGTAGCATAGTCAAGATTGTTAAAATCGCGATAGAACTTTTAAAAGCATAATCTTGTAAAATCATACACCCAAACTCATATTTTTACTAAAAGCCTCCATCCAAATATCACTATTTGATTTACAGGATGCTCAAATATGATGCTGCCATGCAAACATGATTAGATGAACTTCATTGTCATGAACTCAATCTCATATTGATTCTTTCTTTCTCTAAACTTGATTAAACTTAGTCCACCGTCCTTGTTTAGTCAAGATTGCTCAAATTAGACTAAAGAGGAGCAAAGAGTTTTTTATCCTCTTTCATGAGAAGAGACAAAGATCCATGCTCATCAGTGGGGTTAGCAACATTAAAAAAAGAGAGCCAATTGCACTGTACCAGCTTTTTGCAAAAGAAATATCACCTTTGTTATATCTTAACTCTTTGGTTGACTCAACATCCAAATTAGATGGAATAATGAGGGTAAATTGCAAATACACCTCTTAATGCTCCTTGTGGACTTATCTACTCTATCTTTAAAATTGAGCATTTAGACCAAAAAAAATCTATAAAAGATGTGATTTCAAATCCTATTTTACTATTTTGCCCTTGCATAAAAATAATAAAAGAAATTCTAAAATTGAAAATAATTACATAAAATAATAATAAATAGGAAACCCACATTTTTCTGTTGGTTCCAATTATTAGGTGCCTCCACAGCCCTCAATGAAGGCCTAAGAAACACTTTTTTTGGTAAGGAAAAGGAAACTTCTCATGTGTTTCCATACCGATTAGTCACTTTCTGGGAAACAAATCTACAAAAGGGAAAACAATTTCTTCATTTTGGTATCTTAAAAAATGCTCCTAGGGTGTTCATTAACTTTTTCCTTTTAAGATTTCAGTTTTTGGATATTTCATTATACACAAGGTTATTTTATTCTTTTTTCCCCTTTTATTTATTATTTTTATTAGAGGCAAAAAAGTCATATAAGATTCTAATAGTATGTTCATGAAGATTTAGATATTCAAGCCCTCAATTGCAAGGATTGGGAGCCTAAGCACATATGAAGCAATAATAGGGGAATGTATTTGCAATTTACCATATAATAATTAGCATTAACAAAATTCTTAGAACATCTACCTGCAAACTGTCATCAACACCTTTGGTATTTGCTGCGCATGCTATTGAATGGAAGTATCCAGTCACAGCTGCAACAACAAACTGAGCAGAAACGCTAGGGTAACCTCTTATATAATGTGACATCACGGCTGTATTGAACAGTGCCCATCTATGCCAAGCCTTCGCCCATTTAGGTGCATAGAGAGTGGCACTTTTGAAGGCAGCAAGGATTTCTAAAACAATTGTCATCGTATCAGCTACATGTTTCACAAATTTATATGAGCAACATCACAAATATACACACTACACCTTCTATAGATTCATCATCAAGCCCAGGAAAAAGTGCCCACTGCCAATTCCCAAGTTCAAGATATACACGTGCCAGCAGAGGAACACCTGGACTTTTGCTGCTCAGATGACCACTTGACGATACTGACTGGACACTTTGTCCAGATGAAAGTTCTGCTGCCAAATTCTGCAAAAGAGATTTAAGGTGAGCAGATTCTTTTTCTTTCTTCAATTGGTGATTAATGGGTCAGCAAGCATATAGTAATCTTCAAATACCATGCATATCACATTTCCTTGAGAGTGAAAATCTAAAGTACCTTGAGGCGAGTAAATGCCTCTTTTCGTTTGTGATCTTCTCCAAGAGACCATTGATATTTCAAGTATGCAAGCATCACTTCAGGGCGACCATGGTAGCGTATATTTTCAGGACAAGTTTCTGGGTCAAACTGTAGAAAGCAAAAGATTATGAGTTAAAACCACTACATTATATTCTCATTAAAGAACATGTGGAAAACATCATAATATCACAATCATTATATTGTCATTAAAGAACACATGGAAAACATCATAATATCGCAATCATTACAACCAGCACTAAACAACTTTGTCATACTGATTCCATGTTATAGTTTTGGCTCAATAAAAGTATTGCAACACAAGTTGAATTCTCACCGGAAGGAGCTTAATCAGGGTAGATCTAGCTTGACTAATACGTCCACTCTTACGACAAAGAGAAGCAAACCTGAGCCAAGTTTCAATATCTTCCGTTGGGGGAACAACAAGAGCTCTGACAGCCAAAAGCCCTTGCCAAACCTACAAATTCAGAAAATTCATAAAAATCTTTTATCAGGTGAAAGTAAGTAGGATATAGCTACTAAAAAGTATACAAAGCAAAATGAATAGGTTATACTCATTTCATGGGAAGTTAAGCTTTAAATTTCCCATGAACCAAAACATGTCCAGACATTTCAAATTTCCTATAATGTCAACTGGACTCAAGAAATATTAGATGCAAGTGCAGGATGATGCGCTGAACCCAGAAGAGAACTAAATGTGAGAGCCAACAAATCAGAACAGTGGGTTTCTGGGATTAACAGGGAACATACAAAATTTTGTTCCCTTTTTTAAAATCTCCAAATCAAATGTGTGCACCATCATCATGCTACACTGAGAAAGATCTTCCAGTGCTGGTTGCATTTCATGTAACTTTATTTTGAGGTCAGAACTGACTATTGATATGTAGAGGAGGAAACACAAAAAGAGCTCATATTTTAGCAGGAACTTCTTGAATCTATGGTAGAAGTACAAAAGTCAGATGATTTTAGTAGCAATAAAACAAGTCTCAGCCCGCTCTTTAAGCATATAGTTGTTTGACGGCCACTAGCACCCAAAAAGCTGCTCCCTTTGTGTGATCTACCTGCATGGGCATGTAGGTCTCTTCTATTTCACTCTAAAGCTGACTACATAACCATCACAACATGGCATGCCAGAATTGATTGCCGGGAACTAAGAACAAATATACAAGACAAGACATCTTAAACGCACATGCCATGAGTGGTTTATTGGTATACATTGTCTTTGGTATGAGTAAGTCAAGCAGAAAAACCAGTGCAACATTAACTCCCTTAATTGCTACCTCAACATTCCTTTTAGCTCCTTTTATGCGCTCTGTCCACATATCACGGATAAGAGCCCGCCGTCCTTCAGCAACACGGTTAACAATAGGAAGAGTGCAGTAATCAATGACCTAAAATGAATGTAGCATCCACTAAAGCAGATCAGAGCTACTTAATCTTTTGAAGTTATTATTATGTTTGTGCAACAGGTAATGATTACCTCTTCAAGCTCTAGCAGCTGCTGAACACGGACCATGTTGCCATAAGCACGCTCATAACTCTCCAAAACCTAAGCAAACATTTATTTGAACATATACAAGAAATAAAAGAGAAAACACCGCTTATAAAGGACGCTCAAATAATTAAATATTATTTAATTGATGAAAATGGGGGGATTTATAATCTTGATCCAAGCAGTAAAATCTTTTTGAATTCATTCAATTTGAATTGGTATTTTCTCCAGAATAATTATTATTCTAATAATTGGGAAGAAAGTTCCACAATAATTAGTCTTGGACAGTATATTTGTGAAAATGTACGTATAGCCAAATATGGACCCCACCTAAAATCGGGTCCCCCCCAAAAAAAAAAAAAAAGAGATGGGGTCAATGTAAAAAAAGACTATATGTGGGCACACATGTTTTTGAACTATAATTGCTTTATTATAACATCCTTGTTGAAAGAACAAATAACTAAATATTTAAGATAGCCCAAAATTACAGAAATGCATGGTTAAGTTATTAATAATATTAAAAATATTCTGTTATCTTGTTTTATAAACATATATAATTTTTTGGATAAATAACATAATATATAAAGCAAATATGACTTTGATTATCACAATGGGTGAATATAGTTATTTGATTTTGATAAGAGCAATGAAGCACAGGATTTCGATCTAGTAGACAAGCAATAAGAAAGGTTTAAAGGTGATAAAAATAGTAAAATGTAAACTCACCAAAGCAGCAAGCTCAGTTGCTAAGCATTTTCTAGCCCTCTCAACATATTCACGAGCCTCATCAAACTGTAAATAATTATAAAGATACATGAAGGACCTGACAGATCAGACTACGTTAAGAATTAATTATCAGGAGTACACATTACCTTGCCTCTGTGCACTAATAAAACAGCCCTGAAGAATGTACCATTACTACTTCCATCACCACTAGCAGCAGTGTTTCCTAAACCCCTAAGTCTAGTCTCATCACCATCATCCAGTCGAGATACAAATTCAGCCATTTGATCCCACTCTCCCATATTCCAAGCAGCACTAGCTGCCTAAATAAGTAAAAACATGAACATAAGCCTTTGCATCAACTATTAGATTACTATACAAAGAAATGCAAGCTCACCCTAGGAGCCATTTCCAATCTAGCCGCTGGCTCAGCTGGGGTCCAATATTCTTTGCAAAGATTGTTGAGTTCTTCCCATCGAGCCAATGCAGCAAGACATCGCATCCGCCCTTATGGCACAAAAGTACAATCTTTAGGAACTATATCTCAAACTCTGAAGCCAAACAAACAGAGAACAGCTACATTGATTCCTTAAGGACCATACACCAAAACACAAAAACTCAAGCCATGCTCCAGCATTGAAAATAGAAACCACACTGGTGGTGCTACTTCAAATATAATTTGTGATGATAAATAATTTTCAGCCTTAATCTAGTCACTTTAGACATTTAGGCAATATATCTTTTTCTATCTGAATATTTCAGATGACTATTGAAACGACATAAGGAACTTGCCTCAATCTCTTTATTTCAACCTGCCTAGAATCTTCAAATGGGTCGTTTGAGCCACACATTGCATCACCAATAGGGCTCCCATTAGTTTTATTATCCACATCCAGGGGTTTTAGTAAAGGGGCAGACCTGATTATCATGCTCTAGGGTTTTGCACAAAAGGGCATCCATTCATATTCCATTTGAACTTAAACAATGCAACAACTGGCACAGGCACCACTCACTTTCGGGTGTTATAGTGAAGACAGACAGGTGATCACTGAAATTCAAATAATCATTATGGTGTACATGATACTGATAGTTTTCAACTAAAACAGGATTATTACCCAGGCATTTCTTTAATGAGCTTGTAAGCTCACTCATTTAGTGTACTGGAACAGGTTAGTAATTAGTGAGGCACTGTCTTGACAAGAAATTATTAGCATGACATTGGAAAAATTATTTTCAAGGTAAAAGCAGATAGTTATAGTCTTGGGGCTTGATATCAATGGGAGTACTCCATAATTAACATATTCTTTTATTATAAAGTTTTAGTTTGAGATATGATCTTGCAGCTTGAATAGCTAGTTGAATTAAAACATACATTTTTTGCATGTGCTGTATTTGCTTGAAAGCTTTCTGAATAGAATAACAATGTAGTTAACATGTTTTATACTCAGAAAAGTGAAACATTGAGTTTGCAATGTATTGATTTGGAAGGTAGGATGAAAAAATCTTATATAGGAATAATAATCCTTCATTAAGTCACATTGTTAGGAATGGCAGTAAAAGCCAACTTGGAACAGCTATAACTTTTTTAATGGCATCATACAGAGAAGAATGTACAGGGATATAAAAGTTTTCATGAATGCTTATTTCCTTACATGAGGTATTTACTAAAATACTTTGCACAGATAATAATAATTTTGTTGCTCCTTCTAGCTCAACCTCAAGTACCCTTTTTAGCCGTAATGGATCAGGAGCTACAAAGTCATCTAATTAGAAAGGAAATGATAGAAGCCAAGAACCAGGGAGAGTTGAATGTTATTATTGTCATGAGCATGATCACACCAAAACATACTTGTCTAAAGTTGTTGAATAAATCTCAGAAATCTCATTCAGCTCATGTTGCAGCAGCTACTCACACACCCAATCCATCATCCAAATAGACAATTATAATTTTTGCAAATAAGTTTGCTCATTTTCGTCGGTATCAAGAAGTACTGAAAAATTCGTCTCAATCTACCACAACTATTGCCGAGTCAGGTACTCTTGATAAGTGCCTTCTTTCGTCCAAATTACAATGGGTCATTAACTCAAGTGTTATTGATCATATGACAAGTAATTCTAGTCTCTCGAATACTTTTAAATCACATACCTCATCTTCTTCTATTGTCACTTTATTAGATGGCTCTGCATCATTTGTTCTACATTTTGGCACTATAAATCCCACTTCATCATTCTCTATCTTTGGTCTTAAGTTTATCAAACTTCTCCTTTAATCTCATATTAGTTAGTCAGATTACTCATAGCTTAAACTACAATGTCTCATTCTTTCCTAATTATGTCTATTTCAAGATCTTATACCGAAGAGGATCATTAATTAAGGGAATGTTTCAAGAGGACTCTCTGTCTTGGATACTCAAATGGAGGTTCCTAAACCCATTACTTACTCAAGTATCCTAACTCCTTTTGAAGTACATTGTCAACTTAACCATCCTTCTCTTTCTACCTTAAAAAAAGTGTGTATAAATATAATTTTTATTATAAATACTGTTTTAAATTAATATTAATACAGTATTATTATTATTATTATTATTAATACCATTTTATCTACCAACTTATCATTATATTTATCTTATGACATAGGCTCAGTACAACAATTTTATAGTTCTCTTTTTTCTTTGAAAATCTCTCCCTAAAAATGGTAATTTTTTAGGCTAGCACAGCAGTCATATATATAATTTTATTGCTAGCATTTTTTCTGATAAAATAGCTATATGAAGATTTAAACTTTAAATTTCTATATTAATAAACAAGTGGTGTTAAATTAGATTGCTAAACTAGTATGTTTCTTTGGGTGTATTCTAAAGTGCATCATCTTTAGATTGCAAGTCATGTTATTTTGCAAAACACCATCATCAATCTTATATTTCTCGTGTCCATAAAAGAGCCAGTGCAGCTTTTGAGTTAATACATTCAGATGTTTGGAGTCCTTATCCAGTTACATTTGAAATTGCATTTCATTATTTTGTTATGTTTGTGAACGATTTTTCTCATATGACTTGGCTTTATGTAATGAAAAATCAATTTGATTTGCTTTCTCATTTTATTGTCTTTTGTACTAAAATCTAAACTCAATTTAATATTCCTATATGAATTTTAAGGAGTAATAATACTTGAGCATATTTATGTGAAGCATTTAGAACCTATATGGCTAAACAAAGCATTATTCATCAAACTTCATATGTTAATACACTACCTCAAAATGGTATGGCTAAGAGAAAAAAATAGGCATTTTGTTGAAACAGCAAAGACATTTTTATTTCAAAATCATGCTCCTAAATGCTCTTGGATAGAAACTATTTTCACAGCTTGTTTTCTCATTGCCTGTATGCCTTCATTCATTCTTCAAGGTAAGGTTCCTCATAGCATTCTTTTTCCAACAAAACCTTTATTTCCTATTGAACCTTGCATTTTTTTGAGTACATGCTTTGTTTGAGATGTTCAACCTTAAGTCATGAAGCTAGAATTTAAGTCTGTAAAATGTGTTTTCTTGAGTTAACTCTCGTTTATGGAAAGGATATCTATATTGTTGTCCTATTCTCAATGAATTTCTTATATCTACTAATGTTACCTTTATAAAACAATGTCCCTTCTTTCTTGCTTCTTCTGATCACATTGAGAGTAAGGGGGAAAATAACTATTTAGTAGTCTACTACATTACTCATTAATCACTAGATATTGTGTCTACCACACCACCACCTCCTACACCTCTAGGGCCACCACCGCCTCCACCAATTCGCCATCTTTATACCAAATGTTAGAATCATCCCATCACATGTCTAAGACAAGTTCTTTTTCAGAATTAGATCCAACCAATGATGATTTTAACCTTTCCATTGCTCTTCGTAAAGGTAAGTGATAATGTATTTATCCCATTTCATCATTTTTGCCATATAATCAATTATCTATTTCTTTGTATTCCTTTGTTGCCTCCCTTGATACCATATTCATTCCTAAAACTCTTCATGAGGTTTAGATACTAATGGTATAAGGGATTTGGTAAGTTTACCTATAGGAAAAAAAAGCTATTGGATGTAAATGGGTGTTTGCAGTCAAGGTGAATCCCAATGGATCTATTGCTTGCTCAAAATCTCGTCTTGTTGCCAAGGGTTATGCCTAAACTTATGATGCTCACTATTCTGATACTTTCTCTCTTGTAGCTAGGTTGATATTTGTCCATTTATTTATCTCCATGGCAACCCCCTATATCAACTAGATATTAAAAATGCCTTATTACATAGAGATCTTCAAAAAAAAGTCTACATGGAGCAACCACCAAGGTTTGTTGCCCAAGAAGAGAGGGGGAAAGTCTGTCGTCTTCAAAAATCTTTATATGGTTTGAAGCAAAGACCTCATACATGGTTTGGAAAATTCAACTAGGTAGTTGAAAAGTTTGAAATGACCAAAAGTAAGTCCGATCACTCAGTGTTTTATAATCACTTTTCATCTGGCATCATTCCTCTTATTATTTATGTGGATGATATCATAATTACTAAAACACTTTTCATTTGGCATCATTCCTCTTATTATTTATGTGGATGATATCATAATTACTAAGAGTGATGCAAGAGGAATAACATCTTTGAAAGATGTTCTTCATAGTCAATTCCAAACAAAGGATTCAAGATCCTTGAAGCATTTTTTAGGAGTTGAGGTGATAAGGAATAATAATGATATTTTATTGTCTCAACAAAAATATGTCATTGGGGCAAAACCATGTAGTACCCTAATGACACCAAATTTGCAACTCACCCAGGATAGAGTTATTCAAGGATCTTAAAAGATATAGAAAACTAGTTAGGAAGCTGAATTACCTCACATTAACTAGTCCGAATATCACATATGCTATTAATGTTGTAAGCCAATTTATGTCTTTACCAACAATTCATCATTAGACTGCCTTAAAATAAATCTTGTGTTATTTAAAGGGTGCTCCTAGATGAGGTATACTATTCAAAAATCATGGTCATTCTCATATAGAATATTTTCCATATACAGATTAGGCTAAGTCTAAACAAGATCGAAAATCCATTAAGGCTGTTGTGCTTTCTTTAGAGGAAATTTAGTTCGTTGGAAGAGCAAGAAGCAAAATAATGTATCCAGATCTAGTGTAGAATTGAAATATAGAGCTATGGCTCAATCTACATGCAAAGTGATGTGGATATATCAAATTCTAACTGAGGTTGTGCTCAAAGTTTCTATGCCAGTAAAATTATGGTATGATAATCAAACTATTCTTCATATTACATCTAATCCTATGTTTTACGAACAAACTAAATATATTCAGATTAATTATCAGTTTGTTCATGAAAAGATACAACAAAAGTTGATCTCTACTGGATACGTGAAATCTAGACACCAACTTGGAGATCTTTTTACAAAAGCTCTAAATGGAAAATGGGTTAGTAATTTTTGTAACGAGCTAGGCATGATAGACATATATGCTCCAAATTGAGGCGGAATGTTATGGAATAAGAATTTAAATAATATTATATTTAATAGATAGTATAATTAATGCAGTGTTAGATAGGGGTTGGTACAACAATTACCAGGAACACATTATCTATATATATTATATATATCACTCCTTATATATACAAAAATATACATCAATATACGGTTATATTATATTTTTCTACACATATTTCTCTATAGGAAGTATCAAAGAAATGTATAGTTGTACAACAAACCTAATGTGGCTTCCAAAACCAAATGCGGACTGGTGGCTTGAGATGCCTTGAGAGTGTAAGCTTTTAGAGCATCATCCCAACGCTGCAATTTCTCATACCTAAAAGAATAAACAACATTGTTATTAGAAAACGACCACTTGAAACTTGTTTCTAATCTAAACAAAGATAACCAAGTGCATCCAGATGGTCCCAATGCCTTCAATTAAACTATCTATATTCTATGCTTACCATGATTCCTTCAGTTGAACATCCATGTTTTGCTGGGCATAAGTTAATATACCCACAGCAGCCTAAGAATTACAAATTCTCCATCAGTAGATATAATTGGTTTAAACAAACCCAGATACTTCAGAAATATAATAAAATAGTTGCAGCCAACAGGTTCTCTCTAAAAATAATAGTACAGTGCTGACCTCATGCTGATATAGTTGATTATTTATGTGTATCAGAGCTTCAACTACAGCAACAGGATTAGCATCCATCTTCTTGGAGCGTGCACCTTCAAATTCCATTTCTTTGTAATGCAGTGCCTTGGCAAATGCACGGAACTGAAGCAAGGGATATACATCCAACAAGAAATGACAAAGAGTTGTGTATAATAGACATAGACAAAAGAAAGAAACTGAATTTTCTGAACTCAGAAGCACAAATATATATCTAGAGTAATATCATACAAAGGCCTACTTGGACAACTAAAACCCAAACACCCAACTAATCAGGAACCCTACCTGATGCAGACAGAACTTTATAATAACATTTCTTCCCCTATATTCACACACACATACACACAGAGAAAGTTTTTTCCCCAGAAAAGGGGACTAAACACATCAAAAAGGAAGACCAAAACAGAGAATCTTAGCTAAGTTAACCATGTCCTGAAATTCACCAGCTTTAACTTAATATATAGAACATTTTGTATCAAAATGAATTTACATAAACCATTGAAAAGGAAAAAGAAAAAAAAAACATATGTATTGATTGAAGTTATGTTCTTTCCTCCATGGAAGGTTTTGGCTCCTTATCAATCTGTCTCTATAAACAGGGTTTGGAAGACACGTGCTTAAGGAATTTGTAATGAACAAAGTGTAAGATCTGCGAAAGAGAGACATACATTCAACAAATGGTTTCACATTCATTTCTTTGTCTACGTGGGCTGGGTCAGATGTGGACTTCTACCAGGTACATGGTTTCAGTTGTTCAAGTCAACTTCCATCATGAGATGGCTTTATTTACAATTTAGCAATTTTAAATGCCATGTTTGCTACTCAAGTGGGCCACACATTTTTTCCTGGGGGTTACTGTTGAGTTTATAAAAACATGGATAGTGTCATTTCCACACTTTTGAAGGGAGATTGGTGTGATTATCCTCTTGAATTAAATGACAAGTGAATTGAGATTTAAAATCACATCTCAAGAAACACAGTAAAATCATTAGACAAGGAACAAGTTTGCAAGCAATATATCCAAAAAACATCATACTCTCATTTATACACTTTGGATTCCCAAATCAAGATTCAAAAATTATCATAAGAAAGCATAGAACCTTCTCTGCAAGAGCACCAAGGAGACGGATGTCAATAGGGAGAGGCTTCTCGTCATGTTCCATGAATTCAGCCTGCAATATCAGTAGGTGCATTCGGTTGTAACATTAGAATCAATCAAAAATAAATAAATGTACAAACCTACATGTATATAACACCCTGTCACATCATAGCTCTCCATAAACACCAGTCAGAAATTGTAGATCATTCTCCAAAAGGAAAAAAAGGTAAAGATGAATATTGGAACAATTTGTGCAGAAAAATCTGTAAACAGCCATACCAGGTTTAGAAGAGTTGCTAGAATTTCAGGAGGAATGTTTGGAGCAGAAAATGCCATCTCCAGACTACGAACCAACTGTTTCTGACTAGTTTCATTCAACTGTGTCCAACAGCTGACAAAACCAGCTGCAAACAACTCTCGCCCAACAAAAGGCTGCAGAATGGGAAGTTAGACTGAGAATACCTGGATAAGAATTTAAGAAGATAGTTTCCCTTACCTGCAGCTGTGCTAATTTTGCACAGGTTCGTAAAGCAGGAGATGGAGATTCTTTCAAGAGCTCAATGCTGAAGTGTCGCATCCATTCAGCCCAGTCTTCCTTAGTACTGCGTTGTGAAGCCTCCCCAGCAGCAAGAAGATGCCCCATGTTGACCTACATTAAGACAAACCAGATGGAAAAGCTCACATCAGCATTCTTTCACCTACCGGACTCATTTAAAAATAGCTACAACTGAACAAGCTTAGCAGCCCTTGGTGCCCACTGTTGAAAATTTTTCAGACATAAAGATAAATTGAAGAATAAGGTTTTGCTATCACTCGACACTATTAAATGGAGGAGAAAAATCTAGAGCTGCTAATGAAATCGGTGGTTTTCCTTATATTTTGATAAAAAATGTCTTATGAGATTGGTGCTGCTACACTATTTAAGGCAAAACTACATGATTCTTAGGCAACTATTGATAAGGGGCACTGCTCACTTTGAGGCAAATAAAAATATCAGATATTTAACAGTTAGTAGTTGTATGGATGTTGTAGGTAGGTAGAATTAATATTGTAGTGTAGCAAGGGTTGGTGCGATAATAATTGTTTCTACCACCCATGTCAGGATTGTTTATAGATTGATCCTATTATTTACAAATTCTTCATAATATTCCAAAATAATTTCCTGATGGTAGCAAAGTCTAGTCAATGCCAACATCAATGATGGCCAATCATACACCAAAACCATGTTCTCAAACCAAATTCAAGTTCAATCGTCGTGAATACATGGAGATGTCAGTTGTGTCAATAGAGGCAACCACAAATAAGACAATCAATCTAGATTTGTCAATGGAACAAATTGAGCTTCTTTCTAAGTCATACGAAGATATCATATGTAAGTGAAAATCAGAGTGACACATTTCCATTAGTTTCTACAGTGCGCAAAGGCAAGTGTGCACGTTTCTTTACATCATTTTGTGGAGACTAGGATGATAGACATGGGGGCAGCAAATCATGTGGTAAACTTACTTTTAAGTTGTTTGAGGATATGAGGCACGTAATACAAGTTTCAAAGTTTGAGTTGCCAATGATGGTCCTATGCATGCTAAAGGGCAAGGGGTACTAGTATCAAATTTAAGGCTCCGTTCATCTCTGTTGTGCTTAAGTTAAATATTAATTTGAACAAAATGAGGATAATGTATTAGCAACAATCTTAGACCACAAAGAGGCTATCATATCCCATTTAAGTTGAGCCAGCCTCTTTCTGGGGTTCCATACATTAGGACTCTATTTTTATAACGATGTCATGCTTGCTTTTGGTACTCTAATAGCAAGTTCACAAAAGGTATGCATTGACAATTAACTTTTTCCTCTCATCATTGTAAATTTCAAGATCTATCTTTGTGAAAGATGATTAGCACTGCTGAGGAAAAGACAGGGTTTTAATACTTGATAGGAATAAGCAATAAGTCCAACACATTTATTGAGTCCAAGGTATCACTGCCTAGAGTCTAATGTGTTGTTATAGCATAAGTGTCTAAAACATCCAAGTTTTTCCTATTAGTATCATTTTTATCCGAAGGCATTCAAGAATAATAAAAAGACTAAGATGTCTTATAATCACTATGATCTTGCAAAACTCACCAAATCTATTTATCACATGCATCCTCTTAAGTCATCTAAACCTTTCATCTTATATCTAAAGTACTAAATTCTTTTTATCACCGATGGTTCATCACTTTCATTAATAACCATAAATGAGGGAGTCAAATATACTAGCTAAAGAATAAATATAATGCGAGAACAACTTTTCACCAATTTCACAAATAGACATGCTTCAAGCTTCAACTTAGACCTAATAATGGCTAAGAGTTTTTCTCATCTGATTTCAAGTCTCCTTTTGTAGAGCATAATATACCACTAAAGCGTTAGAAGGGCCCTAACCCTTGAAGTTTAGATCTAAGTGAATCAAACCATCTTTCTTTTTAAAATGCTGTTGAAGCCCACCAACCCAACAAGATAACGCGATGGCAAAGCTTACATGGGAAGAGGTTGCGATTAACACAAATTAATTACTAAAAAAATGGTGTACAGGAAAGGAAAAACTGTCACTTGTTAGTAGTGACTAGTTCCCTCATGTAAGCCAATTCTACACCATAAGCCTATTAGGTAGATGTGCTCTTAACTGCAACTTGGTGAATTGAGTCCCACCATTGAAATTTTACTTTTTAAGTGTACTTCAAGAGTCATTTCCACATGTCAAGTTTTGCGCTTGCATACAACCATCCATCAAACCCGAGTATGTCTTATGCAAGGTCCCTTTTGCAGAGTACTCCTTAAATCAAAATGGTTACAAACGATTTTATCTTAACAAAGAAAATTCACATGAGTTTGTTTTCTTTGAAAATCAAAATTTTTACGACCCTTCATTCCAGGTGGAGAATGTAGAGAATGATCCATCATCTTCACTTCCTCTCTTGTTCCAAATCAATCTAAAAGTAATCATAAAACTCTAAATTGTGTCCCCATTACTCTAGGATCTTTGCCTTAGTTAACTCCTCATTCATAATCATCATTGTGAGCCCCATATTCCTAGCCATCTACATAAGCTCCTTCTGGTCATTCTAAATCAGATTTAACACCATCAACTTCACCATTCACCCAAGTTGAGGTCATTCAGGGCAAAGGTGTACACTAGTTTGACCAAAGCTCCTCAATGAACCCAATCTTCCTCCTAAAAGTCAGGACCACCTCAACATGAGAACTGCAACCATGATTATGTAATTGTTCCTCAACTTCAATCCATTCATCCTCTGGAAAATCTGCATTATCCTCAAGTATCATGACAGAGAAGGACTTATTAGGACATTTGTAACCTCGATTGAATGGTTGATCACATTTGAAACAGTCCCCTATTGCGTTTATCCACATATTGCGTGATGTCATTTTTTGAGAACTTTTTCATAATTCCAAACTGGATTTGAGCCACTACTATTTGCTACCGTTCCTTCTCTGACAAGGTATCACTCGGCCTGAGCTACTGCTGCTACTGTTTGCACACTTTTTATCCATCCTAGAATAGTCTCCATGAATTTACAGATTGGGAAATAACATGAGACATTATTCATAAGCTACCTAAAGAGGAATAATTGGATAAATGAGGACAAAAATGAGTCTTTACCATACCACTGTCAGCTCTCCAAGCCGAGGCAATCTCTTCCTTATGATCTGATTGAACCACAAGAATCCCATAAGCAAACTCTTGCTCAACACGCAAAGATAATTCCACTGCATCTGACACATTTATAGTTCTTAGGGTATGAACTTGCCCTCATATTTCATCCTTCAACCGTCTACGGAAATACCTCAATAATTGCAACTCAGTCATCTGAGGTGCTTAGGAAATTAGGGTTTCGAGTTCCTCTACATAAGTTTCTACCATTGAAATCTGCCTTAGCATTGATAATCTCTCGAAAGGATTATTGGAAAGTTGATACCCATATCTCACCATCATTCTTGTTTCATACTTTCCCAATCCAAGTTTGGAATTTTTCACTTCAACATCTTGAGCCAATATATGGTTTGGCACTGCATACACACAGTCAACAATGCCACTTTTCTCTCATCTCAAGTTTGATTAATCTCAAAAAATTGTTCAACAGTAGCCATCCAATGCATTGGGTCTTACTCTTCAGAAATAGATAAATTTACATTCATGCCATTAGCATGGTAGTCATTGTCATTGTTCAAATTATCAGCCCTTCATACTTCATTGCGATCACTAGAAACCCTAGCAAATCCCCACTCCATTTGAGAGTTGCCATTCGTTAGTCAATTGAAAAAAGATTCAAACTTGAATTTTACTCTACCAAATTCTGATGCTGTACTTTGGTCAAGCTTCCATTAAGTTCTCGCAATTCATTCACACCTTTCTCCAAAGTCTCCATCCTAGTTATCCTCAATCGAAATTCCCACATATAGCACCAATTGCTACTACTAGGATTTCTATCATCATGAAAAGGATCACACTAAGAAAAGTAAATGGAATTATAATGAACAAATGAAATAATTGGAAAGCAATACACGACTAACTTCCAAATTAGGTTGCTAAAAACTCTTACTGGCCTTCAATTTTTCTCAACAAACGTAACAAGTGAGCTACCTCCAAACTACCTTTCCCTCCTAACAATTTATAATCCATTTTACAACTACATATACTATTCTACCTTTATACAAACTCCTACAATTACAACACTATATGCTATACTACTAATATTCCTATTTGGGTTGTGATGTCACAAGTCAAACATACTATGAAATTTGTTTTAAAGAATATGATAGGAGCTTAAGGCTTAAATGAGTTTGTTTACCTTTCTCAAAGTAAGAAGCTTTTGGGATGTTAAAGTCTACATCATGATGCTTACGGGCTTCAAGAAACCATGATGACCAAGAGATAAATTTCTCTAGGTGATTGGCAATGGAAACTCTATTTCACTCTAGTTTGAATAATTGGCATCCAAGGGTCACAACTAAGTAATAAAATATTTCCTCCTCAAATAATACTCCATTTGCTGATTGGACCTATGGGAGCACTAAGGTAGATTGAAAGCTTCTAACCCTATCTTATAGAGGGTGAGAATTTTTGAGAAGTGCATTTGGTTCAAGAAACATTTCCCTATTCATGTATTCATCCAATGTTTGGCAATTGAAGGGAGCCTATAAACCATGCACAATCTTCTTGTGAGGGCATTTGTAACTTGTAACGCTTGCCTTCTATGTGTATGAAATCCCAAAAGACATCCCACCTTTTCTTTAAATGCAATTACCCTAAGGAGGTTGGATAATAGCGATTGCTAAAGTGGTCTTCCCTGTAAATCTCATCAATTGCAGATGCTTTTCTTTGCCTTAGGCTTGAAGGGTCCAACCAAATATATCTGCAATGGAACATTATGATAGACATTTGGGAGGTCATTTTGTCTCACTTTGGCAGAAAGAAGTATCTACCATGTGTTTTCTGTTAACTTAGATTGATTAGCTCCTCATTAGAAAGAGAATGTTAGCCAAGTTCCCTGTCTGTAAGGGTATGAAACCATGCAACTGTTTTTGCAGCCTTGGATGTATTGTCCACTACATACTACAGCAGCTATGCCCATAGCAATTCTACTGCACAAATTTTATTATTTTCAATGAAATTTACTGATGTAACAATGCTTGAACTGCATACCTGACGAACTTTATGTTGTCTCTGCACATCAGATCCATCATCATATGGATCATTTTCAGTATTGTTCAGTGGATTGCTAATAACCTCCACAGGAAGCCGTTGACTCAATCTCTGAGAAGCTGTGCTACCTGCGATCAGTGGTTTACGTCTCTTCAAGTGACCTTCAATTTCTTCAAAATCCTTGTGCCGCAAACTAGGTTAGTTTACAACAGACAACACCATAGTAGAGCGATTTTAAGTTCAAAGATTAATTGGATTTGAGCATACTCGCAATCGATGTTTCAGAAGAAGTTTGTGGATTGATGGAATGAAGATAGTGAAGTCTTCCCCAAGGGCGTGTGCAAGACAACAAAGGGCATCAACAGCGTCCTTCCTGAGATCATCAATTTTTCTGATGGAAAGCAAAAGTTTTGAGTAGTCAAAGGAATCAGGCCTAGTGGTAATTTTGTATCAAAAGTGCATGCAGACAAACATTTTAACTAAACGGAGATGATTTAAACTGGCAGCACATTTATAAAGAAAGAAGAAATGTAGTTAATAACAAGAAAAGAGTAACAGAATTTCAACAATAGATGCCTTGAAAATACATGGTGCACAATCCCAACTCAATAAGAACCACACATTCTTCTATGATGCATCAAGAAGAAGTAAAAGAAACCCTTACCCATCCAAAACAAGCTTCAAATGATGGACAAGAGCTGATATATGGCCAGTGACCTGATGGCAGGAAAGCATGTGTAAATGATTCCTCTTTCTTTTTTTTTTTTCAGTTTGTGATTCAGAAAGAAGTGGAAGAAAAGCTATATGTACAGAGGGTAGACAATTATTAAAAAAGAAAAAATCCCTTTACAATTACAAAAACCAGTGGAGGGTGAGAATAACTAAGATTCCTCACTTGGAACATCCACCACACTTAAAACTTGTCTAACTAGCAGAGAAGAAATGATAGTTGCACACAGAAGCAATGTATAAATGACAGTTGCATGCAGAAAAAAAAGGAAGCAAGCAAAATCCACAGAGATCATTTTATGAACTAAATAGGAGATGGGGAGAAGTTGGTTGTGGAATCAATAATCAAATTTAACATGGTATTAAAGCATAGTGCTCCCAGTATGGGTCTCCACATCATCATTTAACTCAACATTCACCTAGTTCCTCTACATGGACATTCATTAATATCTGTTCACACTCAAGGACTACCTGTTGAAACATAACATTAAAACCCAACTATTATCAATTATCTTAATCTTTCCAATGAGTTATTTGCTTGTCTATGGTATTGATACTAGATTTAACAATATTCAATACAACAAATAACAACCTATATTGGCATATCTTACAAGTACAGCTCAGCTACTGACCTGTACACGTGGGATCAGTCTGGTCAAAGTTTTAATAGCTGCCCGCCTGATTTCCACTGGAGCTTCCTCCTTAAATAATCGAATGAGAGCTGGAAGAAGTATATGCATATGCTCATCCAAAGTCCCTGCATATGCACACTATAAGAAATTCTACTATGACAGAATTGCCGGAGGGAACAAATAATAACCTTATTTATTTATTTATTTATTTATTTTTGATAAACATAATAGCTTTAATTTTGATAGCATATTTATCTCAACCAGTTGAGTCAGTTACAATAGTTCGCTTTACTTATTAGTGGCAACAGTTGAAGCTTCAAAGTTTTGACAGTACAAGCACTATTCGTTCTACAGCCTGAACCTCCAAAGGGATCTTAAGATTAACATTCCTACGTATTCTTATTTTTCCCAAGTATGAATGTTAATAACACAATAGGGGCTGAGAGCAATCCCTCTAACAACATTCCATATGCAAAGAAACAAGAAAGAGGGAAATATGAGACAAGAAGAGCACCCTATGATAAGAACCATAGTTGAAAGCTAATAAAACCGACATTCTAGAGACATATAAGTTCAAAATCAAGCATAACATCATGTCTCTGTTGTAGCAAATAATTCCACAACTACACTATCCACTGGCAGCAGATCCTCCTACTCTCTATTCCCTCCAAATGTAGTATATTCCAGTTGCATATCTAAATTACCAATTTTTTATGGAGCAATGTTTACTTCCATACTATAGAAAGCCTCATGTTGATGAAATTTGCAGGCCAATGAAATTGCATAGCATCCTTCCTCCACACTTGCTTAGAACAAGACACTTTAAAAATAAATGCTTACTTTAAAAGTAAATGCTTGCACTCCAAGAATTCAATTATAGGCCAAGCTTTTGGTCCTCAGTATCCAAGTTATTGGCCAATATATCATTCTATGGGAAAATGTGTTCATGAGGCCAGGTACATGTGTTCTTTGCACCTTTATAAGATCCAAATAAAAGATACAGTTTGTATACTACAACTCGAATGTTTTTCAATTATCAAAAACCAACCGTCCAGAGGCCAGAACCCTGAGCTCAAACCTCCCAGGCTACCGACTGTTTCCAAGTATCCATGCAACAAAAAACTACAAGTCCACCAAATTATGCACATACAAGAATTGGCACTGCACGTACAGTGTGAATTTCTGCACACCTACCTTTCAAGATCAAGTCATGGGGAATGCTAGCAATGGTGACAAAGAAATGCGAATGGAGATACACAAAGACAGACCCAGCCTCATCTTACATGTGCATGATCGCACCCGCAACCACAGGCATATCTCCATAACCATTCAAAGTCCTAAATATTAGTCATTCGACAACTACTTTTTGTAATTAATTGTTCAACAACTTTAATTTGATGGGATTCTTTCTTCTTCTTAGGAGCTTTAGCAATACTAATTTATCAGTTTAAAATGCTCACCACCAAAGACCTCTAAGGTATGCAGGATATCAAGCACGTATCCATACTCATTACACCTTTCTGCATCACTAATCACTTGAATACAACAAGGAAGAATATCTGGAAGATAAGTTCTAAATTCATCATTGAGAGCCAAACAAAGCTGTTCCACGAGATGCAATACCTGAGCATAGTGTGGACAAGTTAGTCACTCCACATCGATAGTTATCAAATTCAGAAAAGAAAAAAATAAAAGGGAAAATGCAATATACTCACTGGAAAGCCACGGGTTGGACGATTAGCAGCAGGCAAGCTGAGAGATGACCATAATTCAGAAATTAAGGACAATAAATCAAGTCGATATTTTCGGATATGCTGCATAGATCAAATAGACCATGTAACGAATCCATAAGACCACCTTAATAGCATTTTCTGAATTATTTACCACCAAACAAACCTGACGAACAATTGACACAAGAGTCCCAAGCTTCCATGTTATAAAATCCTTCAGACTATCATCGCACGTACTAACAGTGTGAAAGAGATCTGGTAAAACCTGAAGATAAATTATTAGAGTAAGAACACAGATTATTAGATAATGCCATACAGTACCCTTCCTTAAGTTCGTGGAATTTGAAGAGTAAAAAGAACAAATAAAACAAAACATTGACAATTGGAAACAGACTATTTTTCAACTGATGATCTACCAACCAGTATGCCATAAAAAATATATATATATTTTTGGGTAAATTCAGTAGCATTTGATTTGGAGAGGGAGGAGAGGAGGAGAGGGTGGGTGCATGGACCATAATGAACTCAGTTACTTGTGCTAAAACCAGCCATAGCCCTACCAATGCTCTAAATTTGTAAAAAAACACACTACCAATATCAGGAGCTGAGCCATGCAATCCTAGATGTCAGTTATTTTGCGCCCTCTAAATTGAGTAGATGCACGCTGCAAAGGCCAACTTCCATTTAATCACAATATCTAACTTAGGATTAGGAAATCTAAACAGCCTAGTACACTAATATCCTAAATTGGAGAGCCATAGGGTTAACAACTTCCTAGGCCAATCATGTCAATGCCAAGGCTTGAGTATTTATGAAACAAAACTGATGTCAATATGTTTCAGCTAGTTGCTGACATAGGTGGCTCATGTTTGAAGCGATGACTCCTAAGAGACGAGCAAGTTCACAGTTTAACAAGTTTTTCCCCCATGAAAAACCATATGTAGAAACCCAAACCCATTTTACCCAAGGTGGCTTTGGTTCACTTCTCTAAGGTTATTATTGAAAACCTAACCATGAACTCGAGATGCACTTTAGAAGTTGCTTGATATTAGGGGGATCTGGTCACTTTGGTAACTCTATTGAAAATACATTGAATAAGGTTTGGATAATCTCCTATGCAAAATTACCTACCATATGGGCGAGATGCACCGTCCTTACAAAGGTGCACCATGAAGACTCTGAACATAGAGACCATGTTTGGTACAAATTACGTTGAGACATAAGTAAGACAGTAATCAATTAAGGGAGGAAGGGAGGAGGGAAGGGAGATAGGGAGAGGAAACAACAGAAAAAACCCAAAGAAACACAAAAAAAAAAAAAGAAAAAAGAGAGAGAGAGAGAGAGAGAGAAAGAAATATAGTGTTCAAAATATTTTCTATTTCTGTGGTCACACTTCTTGAAACTCCCACCACTGAAAATGCATTCCTATTGAGTCTTCTCTGATTTCTCTCTCTCTACAAGCAACAAACCCCTGCTGCAAAGCAACGTTTCCATCTTGTAGTCACTGGGTTTCCCCTCCCTCCAGTTGTTGAGAGACCAGGCCTAATATTCCTAAATTAGTATATTGTGAATGTCAAATTAGGATAAAGGCCAGGGTTCTTTATAGCTCTTTGGCATCACTTTCCAAAGCACTGCTACATAGGAAATGTGCAACATTTTGCACACCATCCAGGCTTTAAACTTAAGCAGGGCGCAAAGCTGTTTGCTTATCATCGACTGTACCAAATAACTGAAATCCAAAGGACACATCAGCTCAAATTCCTCAGCATAATAACAGCAGCTTTAATGGTGTATATCTGAATGTGTTCAGCAACCAGACGATACATCTTTCTAGTTGCTTAATACAATTGACTTACAATCTTCCAGATAGCCATTCCAGTTATAACCATTTATTATACAGCACAGTCTTAACTCCATTTGGTACATCAGATGTGTGCATGATTCTCTCACCCAAATTATCAACCGCAGGGCCTTTGCAGTGCCACTTGACATACCACTAGAAGAAAGAATTCCAATCATCTATATCCCAACTGAACAAAAAACTTTGGCCATTTTCTCCAAGTTGAAGAAGCTTCCTCTACGTGCACCATGCCTCTCCAGATCCTTATATGCCAGAAATGTTAGAAATCATGATATGGCTACTTAGGAGGTTTTGGAAGATCGCATGTTATTTTAGGAATTTCAATATAGTATTTATCTTTTTTTTCCTTTGAAAAAAAAATCAGTATTTTTCTTAATTGTCAAGTCAATACTTTTAAGATAGTGATCAGGCTTTTTGTATTCCAAATGTAAAAGGATCTTTATCGATAAAAAAATTCAATTTGACCTACAAACAACAAGTAGTGGATGGTCAGCCTCATAAAATGATGAAATCAAATTAGGAAAAAAAGGTGGGCAGCACACGTTTAGTTGAAACACACAATCATAGAAGGCTGTAGAGAACTGTGAGCATAGTTGTTATTCAAGTGTCAAATTTATCATAACTGAGGAATAGCATGAAGAAACATCAGCACTAGGAAATATCCAGCATAATTACCTTAGGCAAATAAGGGACACAGCCGAGGCCCATCGACTAACCTCGCAAAAAAATAAATAAAGAAAATAATAAACAAATAAAACAAAGCATATAGATATCAGGAAGATGGAAACAAAATATCACCAATAAAATAAACAAATGACAGGCTTCAGTTATGTACCTTGAATATGAACATAAGAGATCCAACCACTTTATGGTGGTGACTAGCTAGTGATGGATCCCTAAGAATCCGCATAAGAGAATTTATTGCAACCTGAAATTGATTTATGTGAGACAAACTTTGACAAGAAAGAAAAGGGAGTTTTTGTTTTTTTATTTTTTTGGTGGTTTGGAATTTTTGGTGTTTGCGGGTTTTTTTGTTTTGGGGGGGGGGGGGGGGGGGGGTTTGGGGTTGTTGTGCAGCAGGTGGTGGGTGAGGATGGTTGTAAGGCATATCTCAGGTAACAATTACCGTTGAGTAATAATCCTCAGATGTAGCAAATGCTGGCCAAAGATCCATTGGAAGCTCATCAACAGACTGAATGTGCTGGCCTGAATCACTAGCAGCACGAGTAACTTCACAATGTGAACCTGGCAAGCTTAGCTGATTTCGCTTATGGACATGTGGATCTAGAGCACCCATAATTCCAAGTACCTAACAAGATCCAACAAGCACACCAAATATCACGAGCAAATTGAAAAATTGCTCTGGGTATGTAGGAAATAAAATGCAGAGGCAGTTAAGGATCATAATCACAACCTTAAGTACTTCACGTCTGGTAGACCATGCTAATTCCCCATTCAACAGTTTCAACAGCAAGCCAAGTAGCTGTGGGTACTCATTGTAAGGAGTTATAACATACCTGTCAACATTACACAAACAGTTTCTGAGACAAGAAGCATGTCTGGGTAAACAGCTTCTCAAACCAATGACATTATAAATATATGCATAAAATGTCCTTCAGAATTAAACAGTTAAACTCTCAGTGTTAAACTGACATGGTATGAAAACTGAATGTATAACTTCTTTTTGGTAATTATTGGAATGAGTGTAACTAGGATACTTTTTTCCAAATCTAACGAAAGAATCCTATAAATAATTCAAAAGTACCATATAATATTTAGCGAAAGAAAGTACTCTACATCATAAAATGTAAGAAATTTCAGGTCTCAGAAAAAAAGTTTGTCAATGACATTTTCCCTCAAAATTCCAAATCAGCCTATCCATCTGCTTTTTTGCTGAAACACAAAGGCACATCTTGAAGAAAGAAGCAAGGAATACTCCAACCAAAAATGAACATAATGTCAGTCAAGAAACAAATGACATACCCAGTGCTCTGGACAACTTGACCAAGGGTTGCCACTGCCACTTCCCTTTTTGCGACAGCAGCCCCATCCAACAGAGCTTCAACAATCAAAGGCATTAAATCAGGGATGTATTGCCGCATTGCAAAACCACCCTAGTCAGAACAACAACTAAAACTTTTACTTCAAAGATTCATAATTGGCAGCAAGATAGTATCTCGATTCACTGTGGACCACCACAGCTGTCTGGACAGCATACATATTTAACAAATTCAGCACCACTTTACACAAGGATTTCAAGCATACATATACAAAAAAGAGGAGGAAAGAAGAAAATATATATAAAAAAAAAAGAGGAAGAGAGAGAGAGAGATTGGAGCGGTAGGGAACAACACGAAAAGAGAAAAGGACAGCCTGAAAGAACACAAAGGGCTATAGTAATAAATGTAGAAAAGGACTACAGAAAAAACTCTAGGAAATTCCATATGCCATAAACATATCCTGGAAGAGGATGGCTCAAAAATTTTCCCAATACTGCCCCCAAATCCCCCCATCCCCTGAAAAAAAAAAAAGAAAAAACCCACGCAACCCCCACCCACAACAAAAAAACCACCACACCACAAAAAAAAAAAAAAAAAGAAAACAAATAAAATTGACCACATTATCCAGTGTGTCGTGTGGGATAAAAAAATTGGTGATCTACATGCTTTTCACACAATGATATTATATATTTCCAGTAACAACAAAAATTATTAGTTTAAAAACAATATTTCAGGCCAAACAAGATTTTTTTTCGCGACAAGATTACTTGAATCAACCCATCTCTCTTAAACATTATTCAGCTTTTTCTTGGTAAGTAGTTTGTTCAGCTTATAGAAGCGAGGACAAAAATCAAAATAAAGTGTCAGATTTCAATTTCCTCTTCTTTTTCTTTTTTTCCCTTCAGCAACTGAGATGAACTATACATCATGAAATAAAGATATTGCAACCAAATATTTAAGCACCATAAAGTTCAAGCAGCAAAATGATGAGTTCTCAAAAATAAAAACGGTGTACCCACATGAACTAAAAGATCTAAATGTAGAATCCCTATCACAGTGATAGGAGGGAAAGCCAGGAATCCCTCCCTTAAAAATACAAAAGAATCAAAAAAAGCCAGCACAATACTCTACGCACCACTCTAGCAAGATCTCCAACGGTTACAAGAACTCCGGTTACAATTCCCATGTTGGCATTGCCCTGTGAACCCTCTCCAAGTCTTGCAACAAGTGCCTTAAAAAATACATAGTATACTCTACATTAGAGGATCTAAACAATATTTTTTTCAATAGTAAAAAGAATTTAGTAACAGCAGCATGGAAACATTCTGGTTAAACCTTATGAATTGGAGCTACATATGGGAGTATTAAACGTTCACAGTTGCGAATCAAACAACCAAGTAATTTAGCACTTTCTTCCCTGCACTTGCTATCTGCACTGCTAACACAAATCGAAAGACAAGGTGGGCAAAAAAGCAAATCAGAATTTGTTGCGAGATGAAAGAGCAGGAAATAGTTTTCTCCAACTTTCTATCCACATAAATTCTCATGTACCATTCATGCATTCTACATAGTAAAACCCAAAGCTTTGAACATCACCTTTGCTCTAAATATGTAAGCAATTGAATAAGATGGCGACGTAGAGCTGGAAGGACGTAAGCAGGATTTTTCTCCGATAGCCGTCCCGCCACCGATATCACAGACTCTCGAACATCAAAATCCTTTCATAACATTTTCAGATCAATCAGAAAAAGGAACATCAGACCACAAAATAAATGAATATATCAGACCACAGTTTGGAAAAGCAAATCATTGACGGTAGTAGACTAAAAGTGGGTGAGAGGAAGGGACGGGGGAAATGAGAGAGAGAGGGCATCAAAACGTGCATGAGTAGTGGTGGGAGAACCAAAGGGAAGAAAGGACAAAAAATGCCCACAAACAGAGAAGGGAAGAGGGAGAGAGCCCCCACTGGCAGCCTTACACACATATTTTGTTGGTACTACTATTTGATTAGTTTGTCTTTGGGAGACAAGATTATGGTCAATCTGAATCAATATTTATATTTTGTATGTGCGTCACTTTGACATCAAATATTTGGAAAAGTATACAAATTTGTATCTTCCTGTTATTGGTAAAATCGACTAATGGGTAACTTGTTAAAACTATGAGGAAAATGATGATGGAGAATGAAATTTATCAAGCGAAAATTCGTGTATTTTCAAGCTAAACAGCTCCAGAAATGAGGCAATTCAATATAAAATAAAACTTTATTTGGTTATTTGTGAAACTACAAAAAAACAATGTAAATGATTCTACTTTTACAGCAATTTGCTAGGTAATTCATCTATGTGATGCATTTGTACTTGCAAATTTTAATAAAAATTCCTTTGAAACCAATAACAATAATTTTCCAAGATGAGGCAGCCAGCATAATTAGCAAAGAAATCCCAACACAATAATGTTTAGATATAACATCTTACTTTGAATTTTGACAACATGGCACTAAATATACAGACAAAAAGCCTCAGAACTTAAGACAGCATCAAAATCACGCTTTTGTTTTATACAAGTCCAAATCAAAATAATTGTAGATGAATATTAATAAAATTAAAATTAGCATAAAGCAAGAATATATATAACTACCACCAGTGTTATCATAATTATAATTAATATTCCTCATGATTACATATAATAATGCTAAAGTAAATATATTAACAATATAAAGTACTAATAATATGATACTAATTATAAAATATAATAATAACATAATATGATTCTAATACTAAATATATTACTATTATCAGTAATTATAATAATAAATCAACAGCCTTATTTAGATAATAAAAGAGTAATATTAACAACATTAAAAATGTGATAAATATTAGTCAATATAATTAGAAAACACAATGGATGTAACAGTCTGACTAAAATGGTTACATTGTGCCACGTGTCTTTCGTACTTCACGTCCTCGGAGAAGTGATGTGATGATGATACATATTGAGGATGACTTTAACAGGGAAGAGAAACAAACAATTTCAAAGTCTTGAATGCACAAATGATGCGCAAAGGAGCATAGAGCATCAACCTCATACTGTTTCTCTGTTCTCTAAAAATTGTCAAATAAGGAAGCATGATTTGAGCATTTATAAATTCTTGGGCTCGATAGAATCTATAAAATCATTTTAGTGATTAGGGATGAGATGAAATATACTCACTTTAAGGTTACCTTAATGAGCTTGTCATCAGCCTAAGGTCTTAGCCATCCCCATTAGGTGCATGAGCCTATCTGAGAGATTCAGAGTGGGTAGATCAATTCAATTCGAACCCACCAAACCAAATCTCCTTAACCCTATGACTTAGTTCAAGAAGTCAAACTCAAATAAATAGTGAACTTAACCTAATATCTTAATATAAAAAATTTAGCCCTCTACAAACAGTGAATAATATTGTTTACAATATATTTAAATAATATAATAACTTTCTGTAAAATGATTATATTAAAAGGTAAATTCAATTAATGTTATAAATGATATATTATATATTATCAATTATATCCAATGTAATAACATTACCAATATGATTATATAATGTTAATTATCATTTACAATAAATATTATGAACAATAATTATAAAATACACAATATCAACTATCATCAAGCTGTACCAAATATTTTAAATAATATATCAAATGCAATTAATTATGTATACACACTGTTTTAATCTGAAACAAAAAAGAAATAGGGAAAAAAATTTATCAAAGGCTATATCTCAACCAAAACAAATAAAATTAAAATGAACAATGCAGAGGCAAAATGTCAAAGTGATGGATCCAAATTACGAAAGTTGCATTAATTATAAACGGTATAGATTATTTTCAGAAAATAAAGATTGATTTTGTCGATGTGGCGATGCGCAGGTTTTGATCAAGTATACTGACATAAACAGATCCAATATCGCCAAAACCAGAACTCCAATCAATTCCCACCATGAAGTCACCAGATGATGTAAGTTCAAATCCTCCAATTGCTTTCCACAATAACGGATATTGTCACTGAAGGAAAAGGCAAAACAAACCCTTGGAAGTTTTAGAATTATATTTTCTGTTCAATTTCAATGTTATCATAAACTTTTAAAACTGCCCTACTTTGCCTTAAAACTTTAAACTTGTTCAATGTTGCCTTCAGTCTGCAATACTCTTGATATAGTCCCCCAACTAATATAAGCTTATGTAATTCTACAATTTTGTTAGCATTCACTTGATAGATCTTATCCCAATATATGATCACATGGCAATTGAAGTTAAACCTCCACGTATTGCTAACAAATACTGTATTAATCATTTACATGTCATCAAAATTATCAAAATTTACATACTCATGGCAGTGGGAGATATGTTGAACAATTCGTAAAGTTTTTTTTAACATTGAAAATCATAAAGACAACCTAAAAACATGAAAGATGTTCTGTGGTTAAGAGGCTAGAAATATCAATTTTTGGATGCTCACACGTGCAAAATTGATTGGACCTAAGGTTGCATTTGTTTCAGCAGAAAATGTTTCAGAAATTTTTCAACACTTGCTGCAAGAAAAACTTTATGAACATCTTTGTCTTGTATCAACTTTTATAGATTACAATACCCCATGCCCATTTCCAAGATGGAGGAAGGAGTTGAAGCTAATGGCTCAATTGCTGTTGTATTAGCTGCCATAGAGAATGTTAATAGAAAATGAGAAAATTGATTACTATTTTCAGAAAAAGGAAATCAAATTACTCAATATAAACAAGCATTTTCCATAAAACACCACCACCAATAGACAGTCACTAACATTGCCTCCTTACACCACTTATCCCTCAATGCCACTACCAGTCACATCTTCTCAAGATTACTATGATAGAAATATAAAGAGAAATTACAACAAATATAAGAATATGATTTCAGGGCATTTTTCCACAAAACAAACACACAGGTTTTCCTCTTGATCTATAAAAGGACAAACAGATGCTAAAATCTTCTTTAATCAAAAAATGGCGGAAAAGGGTGTATTTCATTGCGCAAGATGAGTCGATACTATAATTATTGCCTAGACACTTAGACACACAACCCATAATTGTGACTTCTCGTGATCTTTGATTAATTAGGGACTCACAGTATGAATTATCACTTCTATTGTCTAACCAAGACGAGTGTCAAATTGCAAGAATCACAATTCTTTGGAAATGAAGTACAAAATCAATATTAATTACCAACAGAAGTGCAACATAACGGAAAACATAGATTTGCATCACAATTTCGGTATGCTCTTTATTTGTCTTTTATGAAGAAAGAGTGAATTGGAAAATATGAGAAGAATACGAGTAATACCTCATCATTTAAAGAAGCAAAAACTGCACTCAGACTGTCCGCCTGCGCTAAATAATCATCAAATCCTCTATTTGCATGCAGTGAGAGGAAGATTGACCGTCGAACACTAACATCAGCATCAGCAACAGCAGTAATGAGAAGCTTTTCAACAAGCTGCAACAAGCCATTCATTCGTCATTATGGAGGCCAATGCACCATAGAGACAGCATGAACTATCAATTTTGTTAGGTAGGGGAGGCTTAGGGATGATAAATTTATAACAAGAATACTGGAAAAATATATTTGGAGCTCCATCAGAGTTTATCTACAATACAAGTATATCAATCCTTTACAAGCAAGACTATTAGGATTATCACTTCTGATCCTCAAACAGTCAAACCATCAAGATACAATTCTAGGCTATGGGTTCTGGCGTTGTTCCACAACTATTTATGATTCTCACTTATATTTACAAAGGTTGCAATTTGGATTAATCTGTATTTTACAGATGGGCCTCTCAACAATGTATAAGCTGACATTCTACCATTGGGAGGGAATCAAGGTTCATAACCATGATGTGTTCGGAAACTGTAGAATAACAGGAGTAGCAGTAATAGGAAGTTAGTAGCATCATATGTTTCAGGTGTGCTATGCATGTGTGTCCAAGCTGTGAAGAGCTGATGTGACATGTATGTGAGTGTCTTAGGGTTCTATTAAATGTACCATACATCTGCGTGAGTGTTGTAGAAGTCACGGATCAAATGACTAAATTTTAGTGGTGTCTCTAACATCACACTAAGGTAGCTATCATGTAGATAATTCAAGTGTCAAAATTCGAGTATAAACAACACAAATAACCACTACTTGTCTTGGAATACAAGTATAAGGTAAAAAAAAAAAGGAGATGGAGAGGGGACGCCTGAGAAAGAGAGCAGTAAGAAGGAACAAAAGTGCTATTTCTTCCAGAAATTTAGAATTCTTTGAATTTAGGGATATCAGAGTTTGCTCTTCAATTGTGCCCCACTCAAGAGAGCGTTGCCTTCTCTCTTAATAAGTCTGACAATTACTATTCCAAGATAGGTACAAGGAAAGAGAAAAATAACCCCAAAAGAAGGGAAGATAAAGAAGCAAGAACGAGTTGGAATCTGATTTTGTCCTAACACAACCAAAAACACAAAGATATATTTGATCCTGTAAAAAGTTGGTACCAGAGCTGTGCTCTCTAGAGAAATTAAAGGACCTATAACAACTACTCGAAGCCTTTTTGCTGATGTACAAGGAAGACCAGGAGGAGACGGCAGCAAGGCAAAAGCAGTTGGTGCCCCAAATGGCAAGCTAGTCCAATGACGCTATCTGATCAGGATGTGGAAGAAGGAAATTGGGATGAGACCAACGACAATAGGAGATGCATTGATAGCGGCTTGAACCATGATGGTTGAACCAAAAAGCATGATTGCTCCTAATTTCAGAAGATGCTTTCTAATGTATGAAGAAAGTGTAGATCCAATCAGGTGACTCAATTGATGCAAACATTTTTTTTTTAACACCAGAAGATTGTAAAAGAGGAACGAGTAGAGTTGGTTGTATTTCACATGGAAGGAGATGCACAGCCATGTTTCTTATAGTTAGAGTGTGATTGACCCAAGTTATCTCAGGAAGAACTTAAGGCCTTAAGCAATTTACGATTTGTACCTCCATTGTGTAGCAACAAATAAGGGAAGTTGTCGAAATTGAGACAAGTCTGAGCTGTAGAGAATTGTCAATGAAGGTTTGAGCAATAGTCAGCCCAAGCTACAACTCTTAACTTCAGAACAAGTAGCAGCAATATTTATTAAATAGCTTGAGAGATTTTATAGTCGTTGCAGTGGAATTGCATCAGCTCACTAATCTTACTCAAGCTATGAGTTTGATGCACCCGATGGGGGTTCCAACAAGAGAAGAGATGAGTGGTGTGAGAAAACTAGAAGCAACAAGTCCAACCATGTCCCAGCCCTGACATCAAGAAACCAAGCAGAGTGGAGATGTGGATAGAACGGTTAAGAGACACTGTTTTCACTGTGACGAGCCTTTTATGGTATGGCACATATGTAACAAATTATTTTAGCCAGAGGGTGCAGAGGAACTAGGGGAGGAGGATGATTAGCTCAAAGACTCCAATGAGGAAGAAAATGAAGGGAAGACAACTACAATATGTCAATACTACTCAACATTCGCATATTGGCAATAAGAGGAAAATAAACAGAAATGTAGATAAAGGCACACAGACCAGATGGCAGAAGTAACACATAACGGCAAAGATACAAAACCAAAATCATTGGTCCCTATTTGATTGTCAGAAAAGATACCTCCTCAATAAGTCGCCGTCGCTTTCCTCCAGCTCGATTTGACCTTACAGAACTAAATTGTGACATAGACACATCGGAGAAAGAATTTGCAACCAGTTGACAGCAGCAGAGAGCAGCATCTTTCCGGGTGGTGCCATCTTCATCATCCAAGTATAGAACAACTGATTCTCTGACAAACTCAAGAAGTTCGTGTCCCTAGAAAATTAAAACAAAGAATCAGATGGCAACTAGAAGTGAATCAGGCCTTGTCTTCAAAAACGTGACTTAGCTACAACCTTAAAATTAAAATGAGCAAGAGTCTGCAAAGCAAGTTGCACAAGAGCTGAACCACTAGGGTCCAAGGGTTGCTGGGGGGTGTTTATCATACTCCCTCGAACCAGGGCTGTAGTTGGCCTAGCCTGAGGATGATGGCCTTTTGAGAGAACATTGGAAATACATTGGAGCAACCGATCCTGAATGGTTGGCAGCAGAGAGGGAATACTGGAAAAAAAGAAAAAGAAAAGAAAATTAAAACAGATAATCCAACAGAACATTTTTCCACTGTTTTATGGCCAAACAAGTCTTGAGGAAAAAAGTACAGCAATATGCTTCACCTGACAGTTATTTGCCTAAGAGCCCGTACAAGGGTAGGAGAGAGACCAGAGGAAAACATGCAATCCAAAAGTCCACGGACATGAGGTTCCATTTTTGACCCCATAGCATTTGCAATGTTTCCAACACAAGCAATAGCCTCAAGTGAGGGCCTACCCCTTCGTGGAGCAATCTGCACATTAAGGAACCTGCATGTCACAGCTATCTTACTGGTGCTATGCGTTATATTAACTCTCTTCTTGTAAAATTGCCCCAGTTAGAAATATCTAAGTTACATGCACAGAGTATAACTGCCAGATGAAAAATGACATACTGCATCGCGCAAGTGCAGTGTGATGGTCGGCAAGTAGTCAACAAGTTCCCCATCCAAAGCCCCAGCCATCTCTCCAAGGGCAATAAATCCACTTGCACGTTCAGCTGGGGTCCGCAAAACAGCAAGAATATGATCCATGCAAATCTGCAACAAAACCAAAACGCTATGCATGTAGTGAATAAAATAACCCAATCACAGCTTAAACCATTAACTTGGAATACTCCCTTAGGGGATCTGCTGGCCAATCAAAATGGAGTATACACAAACCTTTAAGTAATGAGTAACAAATCTGTCACGTAAAAAGTGAGCAATGCGAGGTAACAATGAGGTTATGCTAAGGCGGACAAGCCTATCCTTGTGCTCCAGGTATCTGAGAACAATTTCAGCGACCTCTCTATATCTAGACATCATAAATTCACCTGTATTCCTACATAATGAAATAAAATTACCACTCCCTATCAGCTAACAGATTTGTGATATGAAATAAGACCAACAACATTAAAGGGGAGATAATATTAAATAACATTAAACGGTAAAAAATTGCAGTACTCAATCACACATACAGCACATCAAAGTGCCAAGATCCTTCCAATCAATTATTTGAATAAGTTCAGGATTTCATTCCAAAAATATAAAGGTACAAAATCATAATCACCGTACAAAAACTTAAAAGGATCCTTTCAATCAGGATAAATCTGCAACCGGCACTCCAATAGCCTGGGATCATATAGGTAAATCTTTGCAATCATAAAATACTACATACTTTTTCGTCAAAACCATAGAAAGAGAGATCTATGAGGAAGGTTTAAAAGAAGGATGCGTTTCACACCAAATAGTAATAGAGCACATAAACACAGAACCAAGCTTGGTTCTCTCCCTACCACAATCTTAATGGAACTTCTCCAGTAAGAAGCAATAGATTCTTGCATGAACGCAATTATTTATAGAGACACATCCAAATAAAACAATAATCAAATAGCAGCCATTCTTAGAATGCATATAGTGTGCCCCAGCTATATTTCCAGCAATGAATCGGTCATGCAATGATCAATAAATGTTCACTGTGATTGTACCGTATCATATATTCATATGTTAGCAGTCCTATGATTGTAAATGCATCAACCCATGCAATCCGTACTGCATTTTAGATACCATATATGTAGACACTAAACTCATAAAATTGTGCATATGTTTCTACTTCTTAGAAGTATAACTAATGAATTGCCCAAATAAAGGAGCAACAAAATCAGAATAACAAGGTGGCAGTAACAACCAGTACTCACTTTTTCTTCATTCAAAAGGAAAACAATCGAAAGACTCAGTATGCATACATTTTTCACCATAACAACCAACCTTAGGAGCTCTCCAACAGCCAGAAGAGAACCATGTATGCTATGGACAGAAGCATTTCTGCCCAAGCCATCTTGTGTGGCTTCAAACATGCGATAATACCTGTCCAATTCAGATAAAGTTTGTTGTATGTTGTGGTAATAATTAAGATGCAAATCACAAAATTGGCATGCCATCGCTATTGGAATTCAACAGAGCTTTACATCTAATTGTGTTCTATTGCCACTCAGAAAAAATCAAGCTGTATCATTTATTGATCATAATTGATGCACACATTTTGTGTAAAGCACAATTGACAATTAGGTTTCCATATAGTTAGGGAGCTTTGCCATTCTTATAAATTACTGTCATATTGCCTCCATGGTCTGAGAAGAATGCTCTTGACATTTATAGCAACAAATTGCTATCCAATTTGATATGTAATCAACTTAGAATATTAGGACCCCAACTACACAATAGATTTTAAAGGAATCCTAAAGGTGTCCAAATTTTTTTTATTTTTTTCCTTCTTGTTGGCAAATAAATGATTATTTATGTCTGTATATTTCATTCATTTAGACATCCTTTTGACAGAGAGCTTACTGTACATTATTTTCCCAATTTTTACAGCTTTTTTTTGATAGACAGTCAACCAACAATCAAATACTGCCATGGGGAACCAAAGTTACTCAATACAGAGAAAGAGCAAGGCAAATGTGTTGGAAGAACCTGCAACCTCTTTTCTTTTTCTTTTTTTTTTTTTTTTTTTGTTTGTGTGTGTGTTTTGTTGTGTGTGTGTGGGTGTGGGTGTGTGAGGGTAAGGGGAATGGGGAAGGGACTATGGCATCGAACACATCACTAATGAAAATAGGTTTATTGACTAAACACTTTTGGTTTAAAGAGGAGCGCATGGTTGATGTGAGTAATTTGATGGGCCAATAAGCCATTTTCCTGCCCTCAAATGAGCCACACTGCTTTCCGCACTTGAACGAACAGTATCTTGTTTTGATTTCTTTATAATGTCAAGACACACATGGGGAGAGAGAGAGAAAAGAAAACCAAAAGCTCAGAAAGCATGTATGCTTTTTCATTTTTTAGTGGTGAGAAGGAGGAGGAGGTTGTGGGTCTTGGTTCGGGTGGAGGGGAGGGGGGATTTGTTTGGGAACAGAATATATATACGTCATCATGTAGATCCATTTCACAAAAAGATACTTATAAATAAGCAACTTCTTTTCCTTTATTTTCTTTTATGAACAATTTCTCATTCATATACACAACTCTTTTTAATTCTAGAAACTTACTGAATCTTAAAACTACCTAGTTTGGGTGGTCCCTGCCATCATTCATGGACATTCCCTTGGAACATGGGCACAATTAGCAGCTAGTGACAGCAAGGCCTCCCTTTCAAAGTGTAAAATCTTTTATTAGAAAGACCCAGACCTTATGTATCATGAGAATGACTGTAAGCTGGAAAACTTGGATAAAGCCACCCAATTGTCAACACCCTTTTAATCTTTTAATCTTGTTTTGGCCCAACCAGCAAAACCAGAGTTTGCAGGCCAAATAGGTGAAAAACTACCTAAAGAGATGTTATTCAGATTTGCACTAATGATATTAAAAATTAATGCATGTTAATAATACCATTACTACTTGGATGACTAAACTAAAATGTACTCATGATATTTTTCTTAAGTTTCATGTTGATAAACTAACCATTGCACACGCCATCTTGTCTCACGCTTCTCAATAACACGAAGACAAGCACGTAGTGCCTCCACAGCTCTCTCTCGAACATTAACTTTTGGATCCCTTAATGCAACCCAGATAGCATCGACAAATTCCGGTACATGGACATTAAAGACAGTGGAAGCATTTTCTGCCATTTCCTGCAAAGATTTTAGACAGATGAAGCTATTGACTTCACCAAACGGAAATTTTCTGAGTAAACAATTTTACTGTTTATGAGAAAGAGGATACCATAAATTCCTTACTTCCATTGGAAAAATTGTTCATCAAAAATGTTCACAGAAAAGCTCTAAAAGAAGACATGGAAACCCACCTTCAAAATCAAAACAGCAGCAAAACGACGATACTCCACCCTGTCCCCCCGAAGCCAATCCAGTGCCACTTTCAACTAAAGAGATCAAAAGTTAAAGAGGTTTTTTATTTTTTCTTTTTAAATATTACAACCATGCAGCTGGATAATTAGCAGATAAGGGACGTACTCAAACCTGGTATTCAACTTCATCTGCAGTCATTGCTCCACCAGCCCTTGCAAGGTGACCCAAAACTCTGCTTGCAAGTTCCAAAATTTCTTCATCACGTTTTATTTCAAATACTCTTCGCATGTAGGATGAGAATTTTGAAACCTTGGAGGCATTTTCACCCAGCTCAAGATCAATTAGTTCGTCAATGACTCTCAATGCCCCAAGATTTTCAGCAAGATCACTACTTTCTAGGAGAACTGAGATGCGCTCATATAATTGATCCATAAATCGGCCAAAAGCCTCCCCACTTAGATCACGAGCTTGTTCCTCCACATATTTCCTCAAAGCTAGGGAAGCCCCATCCTGGTTTAGTAGAAACATTGGTAAGTGGTTATAGATTAATCAGGTAAATTAGAGAGACTAGCTACACGGACAGAGGAGACACGTGTGAGCCAATCAGAATAAACATACATAAATATGACAGAAATAAAAGCAATAACTACTTGTCACTAAAATCACATTACTGTTCAAAGCTAATTAGTGCAATTAAGATTTAAGAGTATAGTTCTCTGCAGAAGCTGACAAGAAGCAAAATTATTCATATGGTAAACTATAAAGAAACACACAGGACTTGGTTACACGTCATTCTGTACTTTCACATAGAGATTTTTTCCCTTTGATCTGGTGATTTCATTCAATAAAAAGGAATAGTATAGTGATCAGCAGATGCTAATAGCATTGATAAATGCTTTAGTGAAAGGCTTACAGAGTTAGAGTAGAGGGATCATACTGTTACACAAGGAGGAGAAAATAAGAACTCATGCAATTCCAACATAGACAGATTTATGTGTGATACAAGTAGGAGAAAACACAGCTCAAGTAATTCCCCGAGAAATTCCCTTTGGTGCTCCCTTCCGCAAGAATTAACAGCACATTATTCATCCTTATCCATCACTTCTCTCAATACTGAGTGACATCATTGTTCAAGAAGCAATCCCTGGTCAGGTAATGCCTAAACAGACCCTCAGTTTGCTTTCAGTGTCTTCCCACTCCCTCTCTTATTTCTTCCTAAGTATATTTGCTTTCAACACTAATAGAAACAGGAAAAGTGTATCGCAATAGACGACAGAGAATATTTATTTCTATGTTTATGAGACAAAAATCATGCTTGAACTCAAGCCCCAGAGTCTAAAGAGGAACCCCTATCGCCAGAGAAAAGGGGGGGATTTGACTAGAAAAAAAGAGGTGCTTTCAAGGATCTGCTCTCCAACCTTCAACAAAGTTCCTAATTTCAATGTTCACAGGTACAGATTTGGCACTAGATTCGCTTTTTTGTTACTGTTTTAAGTAGTTTTTCCATACACCTTTGCCTTTGCCACTTCGGTACAATTCAACAGCACTGAGCAACCAATCTCACTCTTGCTACCTCAATCCTTAATTGAGCACAAATATTCAACAATAAGAAGCTATAATTTCTTCAAACTATCAACTGCAACTGATCTAACTAACAGGATGCTACACAAAAGCAAAGAACTTTATCCAAGCACCTACTACTCCTTGCAATATTAACCAATCTCCAATGCGCTCCAAATATATGATATCACACAAATAATCACATACATAGTACCTTATCTTCAGCTAAAAATGCAAACTAAATTAACCAGACTCAACCCATAACAAACGCAAATAAATTTCTCCAAACACACAAAATCTCCCAACCAACTCCTCCTGTCAACACCAGCTCAGCTCCGAGTTACTCCTATGATATTGCTCAGGAACCAAATATTGAATTACATTTTTCTTCAACTACTGGAAGTAACTAAATTAACAGAACTTGATCAAGACAAAAGCAAAAAACTTTCTCCAAACACGCAAAATCTTCTAACACTTACCACCCCTCCCGACATACAATTCCTCCAACTTTACATGTCCAAACCAAAAACCATAAAATATATACATACACACATATATGTATACCAAATTGCACTTAATCACCAAAATAATGAAACAAGAAAGGATTGCGATACCTTAGGAATTCCACGAGTGCAGAGGTCGGAGAGGATACGATTAAACGCATCAAAACTCCCGGCAGCGGTGGCGGCTGCAGCAGCTGCTGCGGCTGCGGCTGCGGCGGACCCACCAACACCGAAGCGGAGTGACGGTGGTGCGGCCACTAAAGCCATTTGCCAAACAAGCCCTAAACCCTAACTCTCTCTCTGCCTTACACCCCGTGTATTCTCCAAAGCTACCCTATTCAAGGCATGAACTAGGGTTTCTTACACAATCCTGCTCGATTGACAAACCGTTCGTCGTTTCAGCTACAGGGTTACAGTCTCTCTCTCTCTCTGTCTTTTTGGGGTTTCGTTGTTATTGAAGGTAAGGATTTTTTTTTTTTTTTTTCACTTGGACACGCTTTTTTCGTTTTTCGGCTCATACAAATTGGTACACTGATGTTTTTCCGTTAAACTGGTGTCATGTAAATCTCGTTTAGTAACGTTTTTTTCTTTTCCTTAATGGACTTCTCTAGCTGTACACTTATCGAGATCTGATTGGTTCGCGATGGACAGAGTTCGCGTGGTGTTGACTAAATTTCCAATTGACGGGGAGAGAGAAGAAACAGCTGCGTTTTGTACGATGATTGATTGCGTTGATCTAACGTCCCCGTGCTACATGATGTGCTCAACATCACGTGGTTTTTAATGATTACCCAAAACGGGAAAGAAATAAAAGTAGAAATATCCTCAATTTTCCACATCTCCGGTGAGAAAGGAAGAAAAATAAACACAAAGGGAAAGACGGGTAATTCTTATTTTATTTCTAGAAATATTGAAAAGTAAATGAGAGAAAAATGGCAACAAATTCATTTTCCTTATTTAGCTAGTGTAGTAGAGGAAAAATAAAGAGAAATAAAGTTAGACTTTGATAGAATTATTTATGTTTATTTTTTATTAACATTTTAATAATAAGGTAATTTATATGTGCATCTCATTTTCATCTAATTTCACTCATTTCTCTAATTCTATAAAAGAAAAAAAAAAGAAAACATATTTTAAAGTGGAATCTTTTCTATCCACTAATTTCTTTCTTTTTCCGCTCATTCCACTTTATACTCAAATCACCAAACATAACTTCTTCTTTTTTCATTTCCATTGATTTTCTTCCATTTCCAATGCCATAATATCAATCAAACATAGGATTTATCTCTATATTTTATAAGCACTCTATTATTTAAGCCAAAAGATATATTGAACTCCACAATTTATTTAAGAGATTTTACTTCCTTTTACTTTTCACTTATTCATAGGATAGTAGGTTCATTATACAATTTCTCTATCGAATAAATTATCGAGCTTCATTTTATGTTTTTTTTTTTTCATGCACCAACTATCCACAACTGATGTCGATTCAACTTACAAACTTTAATCAACCTAAAGATGATATATCATTCACAAAATACCCTGTAGCAATGAGCTCATCTCTTTTCTTACCATTAAGTATTTATTAGTTAAGGAAAAATCATCTTTGGTAAGGTTTAATCTTAATGTTGAATATCATTCTACTAAAAGGAGAAGAGAAGAAAGAGTAACATGGTGACATGTTTTGCCTGTCATGCCTTATTTGGAGTATGTTTTAGCATCAAGAGTATGACTACAAATGAGTCGAGATATTTATGAGTTGCTCGAGTTCGACTTACATTAGAATTGGCTCGGTTTAAGGTTAATTAGTAAATAAGCTAAATTTAAACTCAAAATAAAACCAGGTTATTTAAATGGGTCGAGTATGAGCTTTAATTTAGGCTCGCAAGCCGATTTTTTCACGAGCTTTATATATATTATACATTTTACAAATCTAAAAGCTAATATTTATATAATATATATTATATCTTATAAGATAATATGTAATATTATAATCTAATCCCATTTCATCATTCATTAATCTATTATTTTTATATTTCTTCATTTATATAACTAGGTTCATGAATGACCTCAAACTCAACTTACATTAGGCTCACATTGGCTTAATCTCAAGCTTCATAATTTTTAAACGAGTTGAGTCTAAGCCTTTAAAAGCTATTTAGCTCGGCTTAACTCAATTCAACACGACTCATTTACAACCTTAATTGAAAGTATAGACTGCTCTTTCAAAATATTAATAAATAAATGAGGGATAAGAAGATCTTTTATTCCCATTTCTTTTTTATAGAGAATTGGTCAATTAAAATCTTTTTACATAATCTTATGAGTTGGAAACAACTAAATTGCCTTCTATTATGTGTTTATAGACCAATCTCTCTTTCCTTATGCTCATCATGAGTAAATTCCTTGAAATTTTAAGGTATGGAAATTACCATATTCTATTATTTTATTCTCTTTTTGGTTTATAAATTCATGTTTTATTTTCCAATAAGGCATTGACACCTATAGTTGGTGTGTTAATAACATGTAAGAGGCATATCTTTGAGTCGTGGTTAGCTATTGTACATAGTTTTAGTTTTGCTCAATGCCTTAAAAATATTGTTGGAGAATTAATAGGGATTAAGTTTTGATTTTTTATTAAGTTTATAAACTATTTATTTGTGGAGATGGAATGTTATTGCTAATGAGTTTGAGGGTAGTATCAAGGTCATTGACTCGATTAGAGGTGTCCTAAATCGAATCTTTGACATTTTGGATTAATTTTGAGAGATAAATTGTTGATAAGTCAACCACCACTACCTTTTGGTTCATTATATGCCTTATAGTCAACCATGGTAAATCAGGGAAGACCATAGTCAACCACTTTGTCTATTATGGTTAGGTTTTTGGTTTTTAAATTGAGAGTGTGATTTTTAAGTATATTTAAGGCTTTAGATCAATCCATTTTTTTTATACGTTAGTAAGTTTTGTTATGAGTTAAGTTGTGTGAAGGTTAGTAAGTAAGCACAAAGTGATGCAATTGTGTTGCTTATGCATATAAGAATTGAAAGATAAATTGAAACTAACACTGGATCTTATAAATGTTGAGTGTTGTTTATGTTTATGCTAAGACTTTGTAACCATCCCAAATTGGCAAGTCATGGACTATAAAACCAAAATTCAGAAATAAATGAATAAAAAGGTAGTAAAGATAATAAAAGGATTTATAAATTATAGGCTTTGGTATGACATAAAATAAGGTAAGTAGTAAGGGCAATGCAGTCCAAGGGAAAGTTTGAAACCTTCATTTCCCATTACGTTATTTGGTTTCCCATTATTCCCTATTCTACCTTACATTTTTGTTAAAACCAAAAACTCCCCAAGAAAACTGTTGAAGGTCATTAAAGTTCAGATTTAAAGGGGTTTAAATGTTTCTAGTGCAACAAAAACCCAACATTTCGAAAAGGAGTAAACAAATTGAAAGTAGAGTATAGGAATTGCATATTTGAAGGTTCTTACATCAAGAAACGATGGGTTGTAGAGCATGAGGATACTTGTCTAACGCTACTATAGAGTTAGGCATGGGATACATAAATGTTGTTTATGTGTACTAGTGTAGTAATCTAACCAGACTAAACAGAACTTAGACCTTATTCGACCACCTATTGGTAAAGTTTAGTGGTGTTGGAGAGACACCTAATGATCTTTGCGTAATGCTATCCCTAATGGAGTCCCGTATTAAAAGGGCTTAGGTAGATTTAGGTTAGCAATCAATTATTTAGGTATTGGGAAGAACCCAACACCAATATCTATGTGGTATTTATATTGGTAGTTTATAATGACCATAAGTAACTCTAAGTCTCAGAACACTAAAACTATACTGCTTGTGAACTTAAATAACAAAGCATAAAACTGCTACTTATTACATTTATTATGGTTACTCATATGTGTTTATGCCTGTTACTTGTGTATTCATGCAAATGTGTGTAATATCCTATACTGGACATTAGCTAACCCTCTAAAGGTTGTTGTTTTTCAATTGTAGGTTCAAGGTATGAGGTTTATGACGTTTTCTATGCAAAGGATTCATGTTATGATTATTTATACCATGACGAGGAGGATAATTATTACTATTATGATGATGGAGACAAGACATCGTAGTTTAGCTATTAGGAGTGAATTTTTGAGAACTTTATCTTCATTTTCTCCTTATACACACTTTGAGATTTGTGTACATGTTTAGAGTTGTCTTTGACTCCTATTGTTGGTATTTGGTTGGTTATTACTAGATGGAGCTAATAGACTCCTAGTTGTTTTCCTTAATGATTTCCTTATGTTTGGATTCCTTAACTCATATAATTTAGATTTAATGTAATGTATGTGGAGAAATGGGTAGTTGATATTTCTACTCTTATTACTAAATTTGGGATTATTAATTTGTGAGTCGACAAATTTCTTGTACTTATGTGAAATATAGACAGGTATAAGGACATATGTTAGCCTTAGCGTATTTACCTCTAGGGCCAACACGTGGCAGAACCGTGGCTACCTGAGTTCTGGGCATTACGTAGATTGAGGTCCTCATTACCAATGTTATAGGACCTAAACTAATGCTACAAGTTCAACTAGAACTACCTAGGAGAAAAAGCTAATCTAACATCCTTACCTACTCTTAAAAAGACCCAAACAATCCCATGAGACTTGGATAATTTAACCATAACCCTGTCAACCCAATAAGGTTGATCGAGTCAAAATGCAGCCATTTAAGAAGTAAAAAAAATAAAAAGAAATAAAAAAATGAAAATAAAATAAAACTTAGATAACCAACCTTATAAACAGTACTTGTTCCATTGTCACAAGAGAAAAGAAAACAAAAGAAGGTTTCTCTTTGTAAGATAAAGGGGATATAATTGGCATACATAGTTTAATATAGACCTAAATATCTCATAAAAACCAAGCATCCTGTTGATTAACATTATAAGAAATAATTATAGTTTGTAGATCTTGTTGTGAAGTGAAGTGGTTCAGAGAAAAGGACCAAAGGAATAACAAAATCATAAGGCGAACAATAATAAAATCAATCTTTTGGAGAGTGGAATTTAGAGTTATATGGAGAACGAAAGACAAAGTGATAAGAGTGCATGTGAGAGGTAAAGAAAAAGATAGAGAAATGAAAATATTTGATTGGTAATATTTGTCTAGACTCTAAAATGTAAAATGGAGAACCCTTGTTCTCTAATGATGGAAAGAAAACCAGAAAAAAAAAAAAGTAAAAGGGATGTACTAATATATCACAAAGTAAGATATATAAATGGAAAGAAGAATTACATGTAATTTTCAATATATTTAATAATTATGTCGAGTAACCAATTACTTTTAATTAATGGGAGTTCATTAATAATTTTTTTCTTGTCTTTATTGGCATTTTCTCACTCTCTCTTAAAGTCGTCCAAGTGAGTTAAACGAGTCAAACTAATCCAACTCACTTTGGCCCATGGGTTAAACAGGCTAACTAATCTTAGCCCACTTTATAAATAGGCCAGAATTTGCTAGCTTAGCTCAGCCTTCATAAGCCAGTGAGTTAAACAAGTCAATTCACTTACTTAACCTATTTAACCTACTTATGCAGTGTTGTCAGTTAAATGGGCCAACCTAGTCCATTTAACTCATTTTTATGGGTTAAAGGATCAACTCAATATGTTTAATTCACTTATATTTTAAATATTTTTTATTGAACACATCAAATTTACTGTTATCATAATATATATTTTATTATATGCTATCAAATGGTACTATTACTATTGCATCATATTATGAGGTTAATTCCATTAATAGTATTCTTATTCGCATGACATTGTTATGACCAAACGCTCTAAAGAAAGTGGTTTTAAAATTAAAATATTCAAGTGGACAGCAATCTTCAACTAAAGAATTTGGTTATCGATGTGTTTTTAATGGACAACACTAGTTGGTTTTTTAAGGTCAAAATTAAGCCAAAAAAAATAATACCTCTAGACAAATGGACTTAGAGTGACCATGTCTTTAAGGTTTCAACAATCAGCAGCATTACCATTGAGGCATTTATATATATGTATATTGAAAAATGTAGAGTATGTTTTTAGTTATTTACTTTTTCACTTTTTTAAATATCTAAAAAAAAAAACAATGGGCCAACCCATGAACTTACGGGTTAGCTCGCTTCAACCCACGAGTTAAACTGGTTGAACAAACTGACCCATTTTTTATACTGGTTGAAAAGCTTGAGCCTAACCTGCATTTAAAGTAGGTTAAACCGGCTGACCCGCGAGATAAAACTTACTTTTTCACAGCTTTACTCTCTCCCTAATAAATATAAACATAAAAAGAGACTTCAGTAAATATTTATTATCTACAAAATAATATATAATGTTATATAATTGGAGTATATGCTAGCCCACAAAAGAAATGGTAAATTATAACTTTTTCTATTTACGTTTTATGCAATTAGCTCCTTATTTTTGAAATTATGCGCTTAAATATCTAAAATTTGAAAATCATGCATTAAAGCCCCTACAAGTAGTGAAAATGCACATTCTTAAAAGATTTGGAGATTTAAGCACGTGGTTTCAAAGATAAGGAACTAAATGTACATGAAGTAAACATAAGAGGATACAATAATTTAACATTTTTTTAATTATAAGAAAGAAAGATAACATCTAAAATAAAAAAAAAGAGTCCATGAGTGAAAAAATAAATAAATATTTTTTTATTAAGAAAAGAAGCAAAATCCAAAATTTATTATAAGATAATTAATGTTTGAGTAAGGTATGAATTAAAAGGTATAAAGGGTGCTTTTTTTAGAGGGAAAAATACACTTTTAGTCATTAACATTTATCCATTTTTTATTTGAGTCATCAATTTTTTTTATTTAAATGCTTAGCATCTTTAAAACCTTACAAAATAGGATTTCAATTAAATACATTAATCTTCCATCCATTTTAACCATGTATTAGCTTTTAATTAACCTTAGGTTAGTCTGCCAAGATGGCTAAGGTACTCACAATTTTTTTCAACCTATTTTCCTATTTTCAATTATTTTTCTATATTTTTTATTTTTTTATTTGTATTATAACATTAATTTTTAAATTTTATTTATCATTATATTATGCAAATAAATATTTTTGATGTTATATTTTTGTTAAATTAATCTGTGTAGACCATTTTGAAATTGATACACCTTATGGATGGACAAAAATCTTAATAAATTTGATACAACTATTTTTGTAAGGTTTTGAAAATGTTAATGATTCAAATAGAGGAAAAATTGGTTGAAAACTTAAATAGAAAAGTAAGTAAACATTAAGAACATAAAACTTACTTTTCCCTTTTTCAATTATTTATTTACCAAAGTTTTCTTATTTTAGTTATTATCATTCATTCCTAAAATTTTTAACACAAAAAGTAATCACTAATTACATCTTTCATAGAGATTAAGAAGAAGGATTTTTTTTTTCCATTCCATAGAGAAAACAATAACATAAGATAAAACCAGGGATATGGAAAAAATTACAAAAACGTGGGTCTTGAGAAAATATTCCCAATAATAAAGCACTTGAGATCGCTTTTTCATCTTCAATTACACAAATATACCTCTTGAAAAGGCGATTCTATCAGTATACTGCCCCATCCCCTAATTATCGCAAGTAAGAAACTCGAATTCATACAACTTAATCCAAATACCCTTACCCTTTCTATAACAAACAACGTAAGCTCCTTTAAAAATTTTCAACACAAAGCAGACTTGAATGAAAATAAGCTAAGCACTATTGCATGTAGTAACACATATAAAGGCTAAAATAATTCAATATGACTACTAATCTAATATAATACTTAATTCTAATAGTCTAGAAAGCGTAAATAAGAGAAGTTAAATTTAGGAATATGAACAAAAAATGCATTATGTTGACTACACATCCAAATATTCAATAAATAAAAATAATTAGAATTTACTATTTATGTCATCTACATATATAAGTACACCTCTCTCATATATCTGCTTCAAGCTACGGCTGAACCATTTGATTTGCTTCCAGCTAATTGATCTATGCTCGATCAATTGGAAAACCATTAAAATCAATGTAGTGGATAAAGATCAAGGTAGGGTTGACGTACGTGATCCCCTTACCTATGTTAGCATTACAATTTTTAGGGTAGCCCTTAAACAAAGTTACAGGAGTTTACATCTATCGATATGTGCCCTCATTAGGCGGGGTATGAATCTAGAAATGAGGTACTACTAAAGGTACTGGGGGTAAGTAGTATGGAGGAGACGTATCGTCTCGTATGAAAGTATCTACATCTTTGGATGTTGTCCTCTAAAGTAAACTTTAGTGTGAAGGCTCATCGTCTTGGCTCCGTTGTAGTAGGTACGAAATTTACAAGATTATAACTAGTAAGTAACCTTTTTTATTAGTTCTTTGCAATCTCTATTCTTAGCCTAGGTGTTGAAGTTATTAGCAACATGTCAGATATACCATCGCCATGGCTATACTGCATTTCCTCTTATAACTATAGATTGGATCCTAGCATAACAGTTCGAAATCAAACATATGTTCGTACGATTTCTTATAACATGCATGAGCACATGTTTCAAAACCAACTTCGGCTATCCTAAGACTCTTCATCGACAAAGGTAAAACCCAAGGGGACTATGTGATTTTAATCATCAACTCTGGTCACAATTCGTAGTTTATGTTTGTACTTCCCGTATAAGAATGTTCGATCAATAGTAACGATAGGCCTAAAAAATATAAAATGAGTTTGTTCATATACGGTGCAATTGATATGGTAAGATATTTAACTTTCTACATGAGGGTTGGTTTTAGATTCGAACTTGCAATGGATGAAGGCCTCAATACATGTTCAATTGTCTAGAAGATTGTCAAATAACTTGTGGCTGGTGTTATCACTGTCTCGTTATTTCTACTCAATCATAGTACTTGGATTAGCCTCTTGGATGGCATGTAATAGATATGGAAGCATCTCATATGATTCTTCCCACCTTCCATAAAACTATTCAATTGCTTTATACTTTACTTCCCTAATTTTCTTTATGTGCACCGTATACATGTATTGTTTACATAAGGTAGCTTAGAGATATTTTACCTTAACGCTTGATGACTCTTGTATATCCTTTATAAGAAAATAAGATAAGGTGCTTGAATCTAGTTAGGGGCAATCTTAGCTCATAGTAGGATTGAGGTACATGTATGGACCCACAAACCCAATTATCACAAAACATCCAACATGCTTCTTCTTATAACCTCAAAGTCTTCATTTACATCCCTTTTCCCAATCAACACATCTGATATACAAGATTGTAGGTTAGACTCCTTTATTATAGAGTCATGGTGGTTCATAACATAGTGCATCTTCACAGTTGTTTGTAAATGTTTTTTATTTTCAAACCGCATGCCCACCTTAAATTCATCCTTGAAACTCCACTTACCATTATTTATACTCTCTTCATACAATAAGAGTCCATCGCTAACACTTAAAGTATAGAAAGGCACGAGTTCTAACATTCTGATCACATTTATATCTGTGGTCAACCCTTACCTCTAATTGTTCCTTCTACGTAACCCTTGTGCTTTTTCCACTTTTTGCAACCAACATTCACTCGGACTAATATCGATGTTAGAATCTGTATCATCAGAATCTTTATTAATGTCTTTGCAAGACAGTTCATTCTTGACATCAGTGTCTTTATTGGATTCATTAGTGACCATTACATTTGGTTGACAGGGCATGCGACTATTACTTGGTATATGATTCAATGGGATCTATTGAGATTCAAACACTTGAGTTTCAACTTAAACTCCTACATCGCCGCTGTGCTCCTCGAAATCATACTCAGCTATCAAGGGGGTTACCAATGGTGGGTTCACTTCATGAATTTCAATATATATTTCTATTAAATCAAAGACTCCACCATGCCCTTATAAGGAAGCTCGTAGTCATCACTAATTGGAGCAATACAAAACACGTCCTTACTCCAGCCTATAAGGAGGCATCTATGAATCAACTTAACCTGGAAGGTTGTCATATTAATCCAAAGCCAATCACATATCAAGCCAACCAATTGATCGTTCGTAACTCTAACTGAAACTCCAACAACTGTTTCGAGGCGCCTATCATATTGTACCACATCCTATCCTTCTATAATATTTCTACCAGTATAACAAACCAACCCCATATTATCCATTTACAACTGTTTGCCAACTTCATAAACTTCAGAGTCCACAAATAAAAATATTAGTGTCTACTTATAGGCACACTCTACTGGATTTCACCAACACATTAGTTAAATTCAGTTCACTATCAAATTTTCGTAACAACACTAGATTCATTACTTACTACAATTGAAATAAAAAAATTACACAACCTCCTCTAGACAATTCAACAATAATTACTTGTACACATATCACCTAATACACATGCATATATAAGATATAGTAACGAAGACGAATTTATAACTAGAAAAAAAAAATTTAAACTATCGTAACGTACTATAACATTTTCAACAATAATTCATATCTCCATCTAACATATTCAAGAATGATTAATCACATCCGTATTGACATATACATATGTATATGAAATATACTAACGAACACAAATTTAAACAAAAAATAAATAAATTTACTAATAGTGGATTATAAAATAAAAATTCAAGCCACACGATTCGATTTGTATAGAAATAGCTGTAGATAAAAATGCACCATAGTGTTTCAAACAATAACACTAACCTTAAATTTACACATCCATATAATGGATTAAAACTTGCAAAATATCGTACCTTTTCAATGTCATTGTTTAGAGAGAGAAAGTAAGGAGATTGTACCAATTGATTTCTAGTTTTGAAAAATCTTCTCACAATTGTGTTTTATGCTATGCTACTAATCCCAAAATGTGATTGATTCAAAAAAAAGGTATACAAATTGATAGATTCGAAATAGGGAGTTGGGAATCGTTTTATAGAGAGAGAGATATATGTGTTTGAGTTTAGCATAAATGAATTGTGCGGAAAGATGGAAGGGACTTATTTTAGTGGAAATCACTTCTTTCTATTTGAATAGAAATGGTCTTTTCAAGAGACGATTTCACCATTAAATGTAAAATGGCTTCTTGAAGAGCTGATTTCAAGCGCTGTATTTTTCGGAATATTTTTCATGGACTATTATTTTTGTAATTTTTTTTTTTGCATATTTTTTCCTTTTCCCATAAACCATGCTACTTTGAGTTTGATTGAAAGGTACAAATTGTGCTTATCTATTTATTTTTGTTTGTTTCTTTATTTATTTATCAAAGTTTTTTTATTTTAGTGCTCATCTTTTCTTTCTAAAATTGAAAAAAAAAGAGTATTTGCAAATATACCTCCTAATATTTGCTTTATATGCAATTGGACCCTTATCTTTGAAATAGTGTAATTAAACCCCAAATCTTCAAGTAAAAAAAATAAAAAATAAAAAATTTGGGGTGTAAATACACATTTTTTTTAAAGGTTTGGGATCTAATTACATGATTTCGAAGACATGAAAGTTAAGTACACATGAAATAAAAATAAGCGAGTGCATCCACAATTTATTTGAGGAAAAAAAAAGTTATAAACTGTTATTGTTCCAAGAGTTTAGATTATATAGATTGTATATCATTTAGGATACGTATTTTATGCTGATGTAATGACTAATTGATGCATTCGAAACAAATAATGGATTTGATATTGTAATTTCATGCTTATGTGTTTTTAATAATTAAATATGTCTTATATTTTAATTTTCCTATAGACTCTGGGTCTAACCTTGGTTAAATTTAGTTTCATCCCTTTATCCTTGACTCTCCTACGTATCAATGCCAACCTCCTATGGATGCAAACAATATCGCTTCATTTAAATGATTACTTAAAATAGGAAAGGGAAAAAAGTAAGAATATCTTTAATTTCCATATTATCTTCATTGCTTGGCAATCTTCTACAAGTAGAAAATGGAGATGTGAGTGAAAAAGAGGAAAGATATATCAATGCTTATTTTGTGTCAAGTATGTTGGTGGGAAACACAAGAAAACTGAAAAAAAAAAAAGCATTTATTTTCCTTATATTATTAGTTTAACAAAAACAAAAAATAGTTTTCGACATAATTATCTCTACTTTCTTTTGATCAACATTTTTTTTTATTTTTATGGGTTAAAGTAGATTCATTCATTAAACAAATTAGAAAAGCAAAAGTCCAACAACAACCAACAAAAAATTATCCTACACCAATAGCATGGACAGTAGTTTCCCACGTACTAAAATCTTGCAAAATAAAAATAGGTTTATATCTGTTAGACATGAACATAGCTAAACAGATCGAAATAGTATTGGAAAACAACATTGAGCTTGGGGTTTAGATTCCTTGCTTGGCTAGATAATTTGTTGTTTCATTCCTTTCATGAGTGACCCTGCATAAAGAAATAGTTATTACAAATGATTAATTTATAGTTTTATTTTATTTCTACTTATTTCCAGTTATCTCTCTCCAATTTTGGTGAGGAAAAATAGATTTTAAAGTGGAAACTTTTCTACTAAGGCCTTTATACAACAGTTAAGTGGCAATTCCTCTTTCTCTCATTATTGTTGTAATAATATTCAAGTAAAAAAAAAGTGGAAACTTTTCTACCTACTCATTTCTTTTTTTTTTTCCTTCCACTCTAATATCTACTTACATTACCAGATATATCATTTTTTTTTTTCACTTCCATCGATTTCCTTCCATTTATACTATCATAATATTATTTAACTTCATAATTTATTTAAGAAGTTTTACTTCATCATATTGTCTATTATATTTTTAAGCCAATATTTTTTATTTAACAATTTCTCTATCAAATAAATTGTAAGGATTTGTCTCTTTTTTTTTTCTTTTATATGTACCACTTTCTCACCTTTGAGTATTTTTTAATTGAAGAAAAACCGTCTCTAGTTGTGGTGATAAAAAGGAACGAAAGGGATGGGGGAAAAGAAAGATGTAACATGGTGGCATGTTTCTTAAGTGATCCCTCAATTGAAGTGTATTGTTGCATAGAAAGTGAAGATTGAGATAACAACTTTAAAAATACCCAAAATAATAATCTAAATAAGGGTTGAGAAGGTCATTTCTTCCCATTTCTTTATTTAAAGAATTGATGGGTTAAGTTTTCCTTGCAACCTTGCAAAATCTTATAAGATCTAAAGGTTGCTCTCTTATTCTCTTGTGCATTTGTTGCACTAGTCTCTCTCCTTATACTCGTTATGCATAAGTTCTACAGGAATTCAAGGTAAGGAAATAGCATATCTCTTTATAACATTATCAATCTTGATTCTTAATTTGCATGTATTTTATTTTCCAATGATGCATTGATGGCCATAGTTAATGTGTCAATAGCATGTAGGGGCAAATCATTGGAAGGTGGTTATTCATCATACATTCTAGTTTTATTTCCTAAGGGTCATTTGCCCTAAAACCCTTGTTGGACAATCATCGAGGATTAAGTTTTAATTTCTTGTAAGCTTTATAAACTTTTCACATATGACTTAAAATCTTGTCAATTGTGATTCTATAAAATATCTATTATTGTTAATTTATTGATGTTGTTGATTAGTCTTGATGATAACTTTGAAGTGTTTCTAGAGTTAGATGATCAAACTTAGGAAGGGATCAAAATCATACCAAATTTTAGAGTTTGGGTTGTCTTTAGAGATGAAAAGTGTAATTATTGTGTTCTAAGGTAGTACCAAGGCTAGGGACTTAATTGAATGTATCTTAGATAGATCTTGTTTTAGGTTGATTTTGAAAGATAGGCTGTTGAGGCAATCAACCATTTGCCCTTTGGTCAAATATATCCGCCTTTAGTCAACCATATAGACTAGGGAAGATCATGGTAAACTATTTTGTCCTATAACCAATCATTGTGGTCCGTTCTTTAGTTTTTAGATTAAAAATGTGACTTTAAGTATATATAAGGTTTTAATATCTATCTTTCTTATATATGTTAATAGTTTTTGTTATGAGTTGGGCTATGTGAAGTTTAGTGAGCAAAAGTCAAGTAAAAGGGACGTTGTTGTGTGTTTCTTGTATATGTATAAATTGAAAAAAAAAAAAACTACATTAGAGCCTATAAATGCTGAGTATTATTTATGCTATGTTGAGGCTTCATGACCATCTTAGATTAACGAGTTATGGATTAAGATACCCATTACCTATTGAGGGTTGAATATTTTGAATGAAATGACTTATGATTATGAGCTAGGGCCACCTTAGTTATAGATAAACAAGTTATCCATATGGACCACTATAGCTTTTATGGGTAAAAACATTTGAAGAGAAACAATTAGTAGGTCATAATGGTAATATATAATGGTATACCAAGATGGAAGTATTACAATAGATTTCTAATGGCTAATATAAATTGCAAACTTAGTATGAAACCATAACATAGGTCATGGATTTAAGTACACCATTATTTATTAAGGGTCAAATATTTGGAATGAAATGACTTATAATTAAGAGCCAAGGTTACCTTAGTTATAGATAAGTAAGTTGTCTATATGGAGAACAATAGCTTATATGTGTTAAGACAACTAACGAAAAGCAATTAGTAGTTCATAATAGTGGTATAAAATGGTATTGTGGATGGAAGTAGTACATTAGATTACTAATGGCTAATGTGGATGGCAAATTAGTATGAAACTGTAACTTGGTCATAAGTTAAGGTACTTATTACCTATTAAAGGTCGGATATTTAGAATGAAATAACTTATAATTAAGAGCCTAGGCCACCTAAATTGCAGATAAGGGGGTTACTTATGTAAGGAATTGCAACTTATATAGGTCAAGACATCTAAAGGGAAGCGATCAATATGTCATAATACTTTATACGGATTGTTAGGAAGGGGTGGCACATGGTTACCGATATCACACAAGCCAAAAGATAATGGGTCCGAACCGTAAGATGGTCCAAAGGATAAATGACAGTCGAAGGTTAAAGAGGGATCCTCATGCACTAACAGTAGATATGATGCGCTGACAGTAGATTTAACGCATTGACGCCTTACATGAGCTCAGGTTATCCCTAATATTATGTATAAGTGTAGCCTAGGACACTTGCCACTAATCTACACTTGCAATAGACTACATAAAAGTAAGTAAGAGCAAGTAGGGGATACTTAACTCATAAGGGAAAGTATGTCTGAGATTCAATCTTACTTGCTTACGGCTATTACATTTATAAGTATTATATGGCCCAATTAAGGTAAGTCTTAAATATATGTAAATTATAAAAAGGATTTCTATTAAAAAAGGAAAGGGGAATAGATTACAAGAGTAAAGTTGTAAATAGACAAAAAGGATATTAAGCTATAGAAAGGATAGTATGGGTGTTAAAACAATGGGATGTGTGTCTACTATCCATTATGTGGTACAGATAATACTATATGCTAAGTGGAGTTGATTTTGATCAGTAGGTCAGGTCGGCTGTATGGTAGACTTAGGAAGAGTTGGTCTAGTGTGCAACCATTCTTCTAATTAGCCTTAGCTAATTGGCCCAGAAATGGGGCAACTCGGTCTCAAACGTGAGTCAGCTAAAAGATAGGTAGATTTAATGCTTAGCTTTAGACTACTGAAGCAATAAGAGGTTGGCTCAGTAATAGGTTGGTTACCTCAAAAGCCTTTGAGAAGAGATAGAGAGAGAGATCGGAATAGAGTACCTTAGCAGATTGGGGGTAGATAGTACATTATTCTTTAAAGTTTAACTCCCTTAGGATAGCTCAACGAACCACATTGGCGAGTCATTGAGCTTGGAAGCCAGTGATTAGCCCATGGTCCTTATTAATACTAATATAGGATGGTATTATGGATGGAAGTAGCATATTAGATTACCAACAACTAATACAGATGGTAAACTTAGTATGAGAGAGAGAGAGAGAGAGAGAGAGAGAGAGAGAGAGAGAGAGAGAGAGAGAGAGAGAGAGAGAGAGAGAGAGAGAGATTAGGTTTCTTGAGTTTGCTACCCTTATATAAAAAAAGCCATTAACCAATGCCTATGTTTTGTTTTTATTGATGCATTACATAATCTATTTTCGTATGTAAGGGTGTAACAGACTATAATAAGGTGTTTCCTTATTAGGCCTTGTGGTTACCCATCTTTAGGATTATGATTTCAGATTTAGATAATATGAATGGTGATAATTGCTATGGTAGTTTGGATTACAATATACTAATTGGTAGAGTATAGAGTATGGATGGATTTGACTTTTAAATGGACTTGATCTAAGGATTTATGTATAAATTGTAATTTTCTTATACTTGAAGACAATTAATTAGCTTTCCTATGAAATTTGAGATATGTACCTATGCATTTAATGGCTACACATGCATGCATGTTTATGTATTATGAATATAGAGAGATATGTCTTTTTATATATATTGTGGATTTCTCTTAAGTGCAACTATTATAACTCATCAACCTTTTTTTCTTTCCTACTAAACACATTTGCTATTATTGTATTGGTATTTTTAATGATCTACTTCAATTAGCTATTTAATCCAACTAAAAAGAAATTGGTTGAGCTATTAAAAACTCTATTATACCATTCATCATCTATAGACAAACTAAAGTGCAACAAAATTTTTGGTACTGTGTTCAAGGTCATTGCTTCAATATATAATTACATTAACAAATCTAACAACTCAACTCTTCTTTTTTTTTTTTTAAATTAGCCAACAACATTACAACTTAAGGGTAGAGATTCAAACCTAATCTGTCTTATTGGGAGACCCTATATTTATGCCACTAAGCTATAGTGGTTTTGAGCCAATTCTATTTTATTTACATACTCTATTCTTTCAAATTTTAAAAATCATGATTACACTTGAAAAAAATGAGAGAATTAAATTAATAAGTGCAAAAATGGAGGAAAATGAAGGAACATGTAAAAAGTTGTATGTAATATCCTATCATAGATTTTCTTTTTATTACCAATATAATCTATACTTAAGTCATGCGATTATTACTATTTAATTTGATGAATTATGGCTCTCTTGTACACACACATATTGACATATATATATATATATATTCGTATTGTAGATACATTTTCTGTTATTATTACTTGAATTCTCTGAGTTTTGGGTTTCTGCTTGGTTAAAAATTTTTAAAGCATCTTCTGCCACTTATTGGTAATCTTAAGGGTAATACCGTGAAGGCTTAATAATGTCTCAAACGCCTTAGACACGATGCTAATTTACATCATAAACTTAAAACTTTCAAAAAATGTCACAAGTGTTAGGGTTAATATTTTCTCTATTAACAATATTATACCTTTAACAGTGAATAACATGACAATTTGGAGCCCATCAGAACTCATATAATCGAAAGACATTATTTTAATTAATAAAAAAATTTCTACATATACATTTTATATTTTATTAATTAGGAAATTCAAAACACAATATTTTGAAATCCTTAAGAGTATATTTTTAATTCTTAAATTTTAGCGTAAAATATAATTAATCCTCAAACTTAACCAAAACCTTGGTCTTAAGGCGAACTTATTCTAAACCTTGTAGTTACTGTGCCTCAAATTTCTTTGCAAATCAACGACCAAAAAAATGGAAAAAAAAAAAGATTAGATAAGAAGTATGTTACGCATATATATATAGTATGTAATTACTAATTATATTTATATATGTTACAATAATAGAAGTAAATTTTTAAGTAATTATTCACTACTATCTTAAGAATTTGAATCTAATTGATAATTTTATCCCATATGCGTTTACATATGATGTATGCTATCTAATGAATATTTCTTGTAAAACAATAGGATAAAGGCCATCTGAACTTGAAAATATGAAAGATTTTGGCGGACCACATATCGTACCGCATTCGAAAAACGTCATCAGTCGGAAGACGGAATATAACGTCATTCATGGTTTGATCAGTAAATACATTAGATAACATTGAATATTAGATAACATAAAACCAAGCTGTAACATATAAAAATTTAAGGAAATAGAAGTTGACAAAAAAAGACCGTTTGAAACGTAGAAACTATGTCATGCACTTATTAGTACGTAGTTTTTCTATTATAATTATTATTTTATTCGATTGGCACCCAATGTCTAATTTCCCTCTGGACTTTCATCCTCCTTGGTCATGGCAATTATGCAACAGCAAGAGTCATAACCATCTTTAGATTTTTGGACACACCATCCGCCAATGGTATGTGGGAATTGCTTACATTTCACCTCACATTCTTCGTGATGCTCGCATGGTGAGCCAATAAGCAGACAATTGCCTTGCCCGGGGTTATAATCGTTCGGCACTGCATTGTAATTAAAAAAAAAAAAAACCACCGAAACACCCGTTAATAAAATTCAACGACAGATAGTCCACGTTGATCTTAAAGCTGAGAAAATCAATAAATTTAAACTTTATAGAAAATATTCATATTGGCTTGTATGAACATGTTTATTTTATAGAAAACATTCTTTTGCTGCATACCTACAAACTGATCACCCACTAGAATGTGACAGAGAAGAATCATGACCACAGTCTGCGCCAGAAATTTCGACTTCATATGATTGATACGAGTGTTCGTACTGTCTTTTGGATGTTTTTTCCCTCTAAGTTGCTAAGAAACCACAATTGTAGTACTTCATATATATAAGCCACAAATCTGGTAGGATCCTTCGCTCGTGGATTCGTGCCAACTGCTCATTTAGATTTTAGCAAGATTTATGTTAATTATGATGCTAGTGAGAAACCTAGATTCCCTCTTGTGTCAACATAAAAAGCTAGCAATTCACTGGTGTTGGTATTTTTATGGAAAAGTCATTTTAAGGTTGTCTGGTTATTCCACTATCTATGGTGTATAATTTGTCACGCCACTTTTAATTTGTTTCCACTACAATTTCAGTTCCAAACTTCATTTATCGAGACAATCAATATCGATATCGGTTTTGATGTTTGATTATAAATGAAGAAGATACTATTAAAGGTGACGCCACATAAATCTACGTCTACGTGTAATAGGATCTTGACGAAATTCACAATCACCTCGTTAATGCTCTTGTCCACAAGAAGTAACGTTCAAAACATTTACGAGAGAATCATGGTGCCATCCCACACGGCTTGATACGAGTCACACTTGGCATTACTCAATTCCTTAAAAAATTCAAAGGTAAATTTTCCATATGTAGACAGGAATAAAACGAGTCATTAATTAGAGTTTTAATTATTCCAAATCGACCTCGATTTTTTAAATTTTTTTTTCATATTATTCAACCGTTAATGCACACCATATGTTATATATATATAGTATGTAACTACTAATAAAATATTAGCATGTATAACATAAATAAATTATGGATGATTAGTAATTTGAAAATTATCCTTTTCATCATTATTTATATCAGTATTTTATAAATATTTACATACTGCGTATATATAATTTGTGGCATATAAAACCTTATGAATCTTTTTCTTAATGAAATGTGAATTTCAAATATTTGATTATGAGAAAAGGTAAAAACCTTTGTATTCTAATAATATAAAAAATACGATGAATTAAATTCAGTTTCCTCTCCCTACAATATATATGGTATTTGGATAGGAATAAAAAGAAAGAAAAGGGGGTATGAAGCGATACTTCCAGACCTATGTTCACCGGAGAAAAAGAGATGCCTTCACTAATATAACATAATCGTTCCTATTTTCTTACTCGTGGTTTTTTCCTCCTTCGGTAGCAATTTCTATTTTTCATAGGTAATATTTGGTGATAAGGATTCAACTGAACAAATAGAATTAGATATGACAAATATAAAGAGGGTTAAACAGTATAAGTTTATTGTATCATATTTGGTTTGCTTAGTAGTGTATATAAATTTTAAATTAAAAAATTAATTATTTATATTATAAAATAAATAATTTTTTATAATATTTAATAAAAATAATATTCTTTAACTTAATATTATAACATAGAGGAATATTTTTGGGAATGCAAAATATTTTTTTATTTTTGTTCAGTAAATTTCATTTTTCTACTGTGGTTCAAATGAAATAAAATTTAAACATTTTGTCTGATTTATCGGCCTAATATTTATTCAGTTATTAAGTATATTTAAAAATCAAATATAAAAGAAATTTTTTTATCTAATTTAATATTATGAAAATTACACAATCAAATACTTCTTCTGTAACCCTCTGGACAATATTTCAGTATTACGATATATTGTCGATCTAGTTAACTCCAGTTAGAAGTCGTGGACTCATATGATATATATGACACGAGAGTGATTTTCTTTTAGTTCCGTTGTATATAACAAATAAACTGTCAACTGTCAAAGGGAGTCACTAAAGATCCTTCTCCTTCCCTAATCTTGCTCGTGAGGATAATGAAGTCATCCGTTAGACACAACCATAATTTGGACAATGATAGAATCTCACTTTAATCTTCTACATAAAAGGCACTTACTGAGACTAAACATGATTTTTACAACTACGCTATTACCGGTGCCGGATCCACCATAAGATGCTTTTAGTTTCGAATAAAAGGAATCTTCTCAATTCTAATTATTTCGAGTGGCTTGGTTCACATCCATAATCAAATGTATGTTATAGTTTGGCTTGCCTTCGATCTCAATCTACCAATAAAATGATAGATTTTGGTTTGGTTCAATTTGATTATTGATTTCCATACAAAATGCATCTCTTTTTTTTTTTTTTTGATAATCTTAAATTGCTGATTACACTTGACAACATGTAAAAGGATAAATTGATGGAAATTAAGACAATACAAATTGAAAACCATCTTAGTATGGGGAGTCATTGTAACTGGCCAATCACGTGCAACAATTGTGTGGATCGGCTTTGAAGAAGTTTTGATCCAACAACTCATAAAAGGATGATCTTAAAGAAAAGTATAGGAAGAGGAATAGATTAACTCAATGTCTTGTGTATGCATGTATAATGGTGGATGGAAAATTATGTTCCTAGTGTAATCGATCCATTCTTCACAAGATAATAGATTTGATGTTTTGTGGTGGGTGTATTTTGGTAGAACTTTTGCATTGCTCTCAAACTTAATAATATGCAGAAAATGTATCCAAATGAGAAAACAAGTCTTAATTTATAGATTTTAGAGGTTAATCTTGATCATGGACGACTTTGAGATGAGTAGTTGGCATCATGTCTTATGTATGATTGATGGATTGCTTTTGATGATTCAACAAATGCAATTCATCCCTTCTTATCTTTTTATGATGGGATGGACTTGGATATAAAAATGGGCTTGTTTAAGCCCAACTCCTTTAAAGCTTAGCTCTACTTCTTTGTAAATAAGCTTAGATCCTTAAGAAATAACCTCATAGCTCATATAAGTTTTCTTAAGGTTTAATAAAACTAAACAAGACCTAAATTGATAGGGATCATACACCAATTATGCACACACTTATGAGATTGAGGACTTACTTGGATGGTTTGTCGAGCTACTCAAGGTAAGTTGAACGTCGAGGAGCAGTACATTCCCTAATTTGACCTGTCGAGTTACTTTACGCTCCACATCATCCAAAAAGCTATTGAGGTAACCAGTTAACATGTCAAATCGAGCTCTCCATTACATACTTGCCTAAGAATCAAACTAGAATACTATTAACTTGATCTATTTCGAGGCCAAGTAGACAACTCTCTGGAGTCCAACTCCTAAAGCTAACTTGACAATGAGCATTGCCTAAACCAAACCTTTCCCAATCTCAAATATTTGAGCTGTCGAACTGCCAATGCCAACTTAATCTATCAGAACCTGCTTTGCTCAACTAGCAGTGTCAATAGCACCATAGAATAAGCAAATAACGCATGTACTACCTTTTTTTGATATTCTTACTATCCTTTTTGACACCAGATATTCTTTTACCTGATTACAATGTTACCCCTATAAATTATTTCCTTTTCCCTTACTAGTAGGAATCTTTTTTTGTAATTTACTCTAATTTAGGATTTACCTTAATTGGCTCATATAAATACTTGTATATTGTAATAGCTGCAATAGTTAATACAGTCTTGATTTTTCAGACACATTTTCGTGAGCCAAGTGTTTTCCTTACTTACTCTTGACTACTCTTATTTAGCCTATTGAGTATAGACTAGTGGTGAGTGACTTCTGGCTACACTTATACATTGTATCAAGCATGACTCGAGCTCGTATAAGATATCGGTGTATCATTTCCTTTGTTGGTACATAAGGACCTCTGTTCAACCTTTGACTTTCAATTACCCTTTAGATAGTCTTGGGGTCAAGACCTACCCCTTTGGTTCATGTGATACTAAACGTTGTGTATTCATTCATGTCGAACAGTATCATCTTGGTATTAGAGTCTAGCTACATTTGAAGCTAGTTTCTATTACTTTGTTCTCTAAGTAACTTATTATTGATTTTGTGCGTGTATGTTAGACATTTTGTTGTGGTCATTAGAGTTTGAAAGGTGAGTAGCATTGAAGAATTTAGTGCTTTATCTTCCATGTTTCGTGTATGCAAAATAGAGTATGAATGTGTGGTTAATTATTGTATATTGGTTGTACTAGCTGTTGGTGTATTCGGTGTTAGTTTATCTTCGTTTGTGGTAAGAAGCTTTAAATAGTGCATCGGCAATTAATCTTGTGAAAATAAACAACAATGTCTGACTCTAGCGTATAAGGAGTTATTTGTAACCAAGAGAGTGGTGCTCAAAATGGCTAAGGCTGACAAGGAAGCTTTATACCCCAGTCAATAGGTGACCAATTGGATAAATTTACCGACCTGGTAGCCAGTTTGGTGATTATTATAAATGAAGATAGGCAACAAGCTAAAAATGGCCCATATAGAGGATGTGAACAACCTAAGAGAGGTAATGGTTAGTTTGGTCGAGTTAATGCCCTAGTTCGACTACCCTAAACTAAAGGAGTAGGTATAGTTGCTAGGTGTAGGCTAGCACTCAATGAAATTAAAGAGGAAGAAAAGGAAGGAGATGATAAAGTGGAGGAGTACCATGAACCAGAAGAAAGGAATGTTCAAGCCCCTATAGTTGAAGGATTGATGATGCGCATTCTAAGTTTTTCTAAAAGTGAAGATACCAAGGACTACTTGAATTGGATAGGTAAGATTGAGAAGCAATTTGAATGTCATAAAGTACAAGATAATACAAAGGTTAGACTTGCTTGTTGGAGTTTATTGGTTATGTTACCTTATGGTGGAAAAACATGCAAGCCACCCAAAGAAGAGAGGGAAAACATGAAGTTAGGAGTTGAGATGAGATAAAGAGGGTCACAAGGAAGAGATTCATACTGAGTTACTATTTGTAGGATGCTTTCAAAAGATTACAAGAGCCAAGGTAAGGAGGATCAACGGTTGATGCATATGTAAAGGAATTTCAAATGCTTATGATCCGATGCAAGTGATTGAGCCCGAAGACCAAATTGTATCTTAATTCATTAATTGATTGAAATACGAGATTGGAGATGTTCTAAAAACCATGGATATTGGATCACTTAATGACGCTCTCCGAGTAGCCCAAGAATCGAAAAGCACCGAACAAAGAAGGTTTCGACCCCCTATCAGCTAACCCAACGATAGTCAATTTGTTCTGAGCAGACCTATGCGAATGGAACCAAGTAAAGTTGTTGAGACTTAACCTGGTCAAAATGCTTGAGCAGAGGTGAAGGAGATCCCAGGGGAGTTCAAGAGAAGTCAGAGCTCAAGACGAAAGATGAGTGAGATCAAGTGTTTTAAATGTCAAGCATTTGAACATATGGCTGCTTAGTGTTTGAACAAAAGAAACTATCGTGATCTGAGGTGAAGCGCTGGCTATTGAGGTAAACAGTACTGATGAGGAAGTAGAAGACTCGCAAGAGACCAAGTAAATCTAATTGTTCGAGGAGGAGGAAGTCATTTGTAGCGAAAAAGGTAATTTTATGCCGACTACTCTAGTATTGAGGATGAGAATGAATGTGAGTCTTGTGTCTAAGGACAAATAAAGAGATAATCTTTTCTACATTGGATGCAATGTGAATAGGTCGCTTTGTACCCTGATTGTTGACAGTAGGAGTTGTATCAATGCACCCTTTGCTTTCATGGTCCAACAATTAAAGTTTCCAACCTAGCCTTACCTAAAACCTCATAAGCTGCATTGGCTCAATGACAAGGGAGCCCTATAAATGAATAAACAAGTGTCTGTATTAATTTGTATTGGCAAATATTGAGATGAAGTACTCTATGATATGTTATCCATAAGTCCTTACCACATTCTACTTGGACGAACATGAATGTTTGATCGAACTGTAATGTATGATGGAAGGAGGAATACATGTTCTTTAGAGTATGAGGGCAGGAGGGTGAAGTTGAGCCTTATGACTGCCAAGCAAGTAAAATCATGCAAACCCAATTAAGCTAAGTCTTGAAGAAAGAAGCTTTAGTGATGACTTGAGCTAAGCTGAAAAGAGAGATGAAACTCGAAGAGCTAACTTATCTATTGGTCAGAAGGTTGTTGGAGATGAGATCCAAGGAGGAAATGGTGCCTGTTGAGGTGAAAATCTTATTGGATGAGTTTGCTAATTTGTTCCTAGGTAAGTTATTGAAAAGTCTGCCTCCTATTTGAAGCATTGAACATGCAATTGATTTGTAGCCAAGAGCTGCACTACCGAACAACGTTACCTATAGGTTGGACTTAAAATAGGCTACCGAGTTGCAGAAACAGGTATATGAGTTGATGAGGAAAGGGTATATATGAGAATCCCTTAGCCTTTGTGCCATGCCGACCTTGTTGGTACCTAAGAAGGATGAGTTATAGAGAATGTGTATAGATAGTCGATCAATCAATCACACCATCATTAAGTATAAGTATCTCATATGAAGGCTTGATGATATGTTGGATGAGTTAAATAGAGCAAAAGTATTCTCTAAGATTGATCTCAAATTTGGATAACATCAAATCCGAATACGCAAGGGCGATAAATGGAAGACCACATTCAAAACATGCCATAGATTGTATGAATGGCTTGTGATGCCATTTGGACTATCAAACACGTCGAGCACATTTACACAATTAATGAATAATGTACTCCGAAAACTAATAGGGAAATTTGTAGTGGTTTGTCTCAACAACATCTTAGTATATAGCCCTGATTTGGAGGCTTACTAAGAGCATCTCTGAGCAGTCTTTGCAAAACTCCTATTTGAAAGGCTTTATACCTATCTAAAAAAGCGTGACTTTTGCTGACCCAAAGTAATCTTCCTAAGGTTTATTGTAGGCAGTAAAGGAATACGAGTCGATGATGAGAAGCTAAAAGCGATCGCTGAATGGCCTATGCTGACCACTTCAGTTGATGTGAGAAGTACATCTTGACATCATTCTATCATAGATTTATAAGGAATTTTAGTACGATCGTAGCCCAATTTACCAAACTGTTGAAGAAGAATTGATGGGAATTGAGCTACGAGACCTTTGACCTGCAGTCGAGCCTGAGGACTAGAGGGGCATGCACGATAAATCCTTATGCTCTAACTAACCCTTGTCGAAGCCGAATACTTACTTGCCGAGTCACCTTTAATGCCATGGTGAATGACCCCCCTTTATTCTGTATAAAGTTGAGCTGATGACTACTCTAATGCTGAGCCGATCAATCACTCGACATCATCCTTGTCAAGAAACTGAGATATAGAGAATCTAGACTAACTAGGCCATCCCTATTCGAACAAGCCTACCTGTCTATACTTTTTATCTACATCCCTTAACAACCTTGCCAATACAATATCGCCATATATACAATATCGTATGGAGAATTTGCAGCTCTCTTGTATCATGTATATTGCTTCTTTAGGAAATATCCTTACTGTCTTTTCGCTTTCGAGTAAGTTACTCTATTTCACGGGTATAAATACCTTTGTACTTGTAGCTATAAGAGATCGGATTACCTTCAATATATTTAAGTACTCTCTTCTTTGCGTAAACACTGCTTATTTACTCTCGGCATCACTCTTATCCTTTCCCTTAAGTAAGGTTAGGTGGCGAGTAACCTCACTAGACTAATTTATGCATCATATTGAATTGTATCGTGAGTCCTTGGAAGTTCTATTAGTGTGTTATATCCTCTGGAACTATTCGTGGGTTTTTACTTACTGTTTCATTCGTCTTTATCACTGTTTTTGTACCTTTCCTCATTAACCCTTTTTTCGAGCTTTCTACAAGTTTGGATCTATCCAGTAACCGGCTTTGTTTATTCTTGGTCACGGTTCACAATATCTTAGTATTAGAGTAGAGGTTTTGTGTAAGTTATAGCTAGTTTTTCTTAAGTTCTGTTATACTCTGTTTTGCGTGTAAGAAATAGAGTCGGTTACTATGTTCATTTGACTGCTGTGTTATTAGCTATTCACTTTTTAAAGTATTTGTTTGAATTTTGAATTTGTGAGAAAAAAATGACAGACCCAAATATGAATGTTAGTGCTGATGATGACAATAGAGTTGTCCACCATGGACGATGATCTCGGCGAACTCCTAAAAACATTGATGAGAGACTTGATGAGGTAGTTAACCTTTTGGTAGATTTGACCTGAGCTGTTTATGTACTGTCTTGCCGACCCACCGAGGCCATGCAAAACACTCCACAAGCTATTTAACCTGTTAGAGGTCAAAACCCAACTCGACCGGTTTGAGGTGGAGGAGTTGACGGACGAGTAAGGCGAAGGATAGACCTGAGAGAACTTGATGAGGAGGAAAAAGAGTATTTTGAAGAGGAACGTGTACAAGTCTTTAGAGTATCCGACTATGTGAAGCTTTGGATTCTAAGTTTCAATGGGTTTGGGAATGCTAACGAGTATCTGGATTGGGAAGAAAAGGTGGAGAGTGTATTTGATTACTATCAATATGAGGATTATGAGAAAGTGAGGGCTACTGCTGTTGAATTCTTTTAATATGCCGCCATATGGTGGAAGAATTTTTAAGCCATAAGAAGAAGAGAGGGATACCGAGAGATTAACACCTGGCTCGAGATTAAGAGAGTACTCAAACAAGGAAGTCGAATTGTCGATAAGTATGTTCAAGAATTCCAAATACTTATGATAAGGTCCGAAGTAGAGGAACCACCAGCTCGAACAGTTTTAAGGTTTATTATTAGATCGAGAGAAGACATCCGATACATTGTGGAGCTCCAATGATTTGATATAATTAATGAAGCTGTTAGAATTACCTAGCGAATGGAGAGGCAACGAAGGAGACGAGTAACGACTAGAATGACGACTAGTTGACCAGAATAGGCAAGTTACCGAGCTCAGTCTAGTATCAAACCGAGTAGAAGAGTTAATTTCAGAGCCGGGCAAAAAGGCCAACTTGAAGATGTAGTGCCAACTTGAATGTATGAGAAGGGGCAAGGGTCTCGTAGGAAGACCAACCAGATCGAGTGTTTCAAGTGTTAAGGGTTCAGACATATGGTTGCTCAGTGCCCGAATCAAAGGACGATGGTCATTGAGGGAGACATCCCGAAGTTAGAAGTAGAGAGTACGAATGAGAAACCTGAGGAGGAGGAGGTTTCAGCCGAGAAAGAAAATATCGAGAAAGAACCGATTGGAGAGGATGTGTCTCCAGAAGACTTAAACCAGTTACTCATGGTTGTCTAGTGTACTATGAGCATTGAACCTTCACGAGAAGAGGAGCAGAAAGAGAATTTGTTTCATACCACCTATAAGGTGAATGATCAAATGTATGCTCTCATTGTAGATTGTGGAAGTTGCACTAATATGGCATCAGCCGATCTTGTTTCAAAAATGAAGCTGCCAACTGTTGCACATCTTAGGCTATACAAGTTGCACTGGTTAAATGAGAAAGGAGCATTACATGTCACTCAGCAAATACTGTTATCAATAATTATAGGGAATTCTTTTGACCAGATCCTTTATGACGTGCTGCCTATGTGCACTTTCTACTTGTTTCTAGGTAGGCTGTGGTTGTTTAACGGGAGAGTTATATATGATGCTACAGGATCACGTATATGTTGGAAAAAGATGACTGGAAGATTGCATTGAATTCGATGTTGCCAAGAGAAGTTCACAAGTTACAGATGAAACTTGCTCATGGATTGAAGAAAGCTCTGTTGATGAGTAGAACTGAGCTACGAGAAGCCATCAATGATGATAAGCTAACCCTATTATTGGTCAAGCGACTATTGGAAATAAAGGAGAGGGGTGAGCTTCCCCAGGAAATTAAGGAGTTGCTAGATAACTATACCGACTTGTTCCTAGAACAGTTACCTGAGGGGTTGCCCCTAACTCGAGACATAGAGCATTGTATTAACTTAGTACCCGGCATTGCACTGCCGAATAAGCTAACTTATCAGATGAATTCTGAGTAGGCTTTTGAACTCCAACGTAAAGTTAATGAGTTGCTGGAGAGAGGTTATGTGAGAAAGAGTTTCAGCCCCTGTGTCATACCTGCACTTCTGGTGTTGAAGAAGGATGGAACCTGGTGAACATGTGTTGACCCCCAAGCTGTGAACAAAATCACAATCAAATATAGGTATTTAATCCTGAAGCTAGAAGACATGTTGAATAAACTGAATGGAGCCAAGATTTTCAGCAAGTTTGATCTCAAGTCTAGCTACCATCAAATCCTTATGAGGTCAAGAGACGAGTGAAAGATTGCGTTCAAGACTCAACATAGACTTTACGAGTGGATAGTCATGCTCTTTGACTTGTCCAATGCCTTGAGCACTTTCATGAGACTTATGTACTATGTACTGAGACATCTCATTAGGAAGTGTATCGTGGTGTACTTTGATGATATTCTAGTCTACAATGCTAACATGTTGAGTCGTATTGAACATCTCAGAGTAGTCTTAGATATCCTCCGTACCAAGAGATTATTCGGCAACTTGAAGAAATGTTGCTTCTACCAGGAAGAAGTAGTATTCTTGGGTATGTAGTCAGTAGAGGAGGCTTACGAGTCAATGACTAGAAGAATAAGGCAATTGTTAAGTGACCGACTCCTACAACTTGTACTGATGTAAGAAGTTTCCACAGATTAGCTTCATTTTACAAAAGGTTTATCAGGAACTTTAGCACCATCACCATACCACTTACTGAGCTAACAAAGAAGAACACTGATTCCGGTGGGGAGAAAGGAGGAGAGGAGCTTTTCCGACATAAAAGAAAAGTTGATCTTCGCCCTAATGTTAGTACTACTTGACTTTGAAAAAATTTTGAGTTGGAATATGACGCATTGAATGTTGGAATAGGCGTTATCTTGATGCAGGAAGGTCGACCAATTGCCTTCCACAATGAGAAGCTCCGAAGACCACAGTTAAACTACTCCGTATATGACAAGGAACTTTTGGTATTGATCCAAGCAATGTAAGTGTAATAACATTACTTAATGTCGTAAGAATTTGTCATATATACTTACCATGAATCGCTGAGGTATTTCCGAAGTTAAACCAAGTTGTCAAAGCAGTAGACAAAGTAGGTTGAATTCCTAGAAGTGTTCAATTTTGTGATAAAGTACAAGCAAGGAAAGAGCAACGTAGTTGTAGATGCTCTTTCGAGCGGGCATGCGCTCTTATCAAAACTATAAACCAAGCTATTTGGTTTTGCAGATATTAAAGAATAGTATTCTAGGGATCCACACTTTGGACCAATAATTTCACGATGCGTAAAAGGGAGGATAGTGGAGAATGGCTATTTGTTATGAGGAGGGAGACTGTACATGCTGACTTGTTCCTTACGGGAATTATTAATTAAGGAAGCCTACAATGGAGGGATCTCTGGACACTTTGAAGAAAGGAGGACCTGTGAACTATTGAATGACCGATTCTTTTGGTTGAAAATGAAAAGAGATGTGTATTGAGTTATGGAAAGTTATGCAATATGCAAAAAGGCTAAGTGCAGAGCTAAACAAGAAAATGCAATGTCGCTACCTATTCCAACGAGGCCGTGGATTGAATTGAGTATGGACTTTATTCTTAGACTGCTGCGAACTGCCCGAGGCAAAGATTTCGTAATGGTCATTGTAGATCGGTTTAGTAAGGTGCCACACTTCATGCCTTGCACCAAAACTAATAACGCTTTGGCTATTACTTCTCTTTTCTTGCAGGAAATTAGGCGAATACACAGCGTACCAAGGAGTGTAGTCTTTAATAGGAACTCGAAGTTTTTGAGCCATTTCTGAAAGACCTTGTGGCATCGTCTGGGAAATAATTACTCTTTAGTACTCATGTTACCCCTAAATTGATGACTAAACAGAAGTGGTTAATCTCAAGTTTCCCTTCGACTATGCCCTTATACTAGCACTTGTGCAAGAAGACTCTGACACCTCGATCAGAGTACAATCTCTTCAGCACATCAATGATAAGGTCATTCGGCTTGTCGACCAAGCTGCTAGAAAAATGTGAGAAAAGACCAAGGGTAGGTCGACCAAATAATTTCAGCCAGGAACGGTTCTCGAATAAGAGGAAGAACAAATTATCTACAAGAGTGGAAGGGCCTTTTAGAATTGTCCAAAAAATCAGTGACAATGCCTATAGGTTGGAACTGCCTTAAGATTGTGGGGTTTCTAATCCCTTCAATATTGCTAACTTTAGTCATATTATCTTGACGGAGAACTGAGTGAACATCATTCGGATTTGATCCCAAATCCAAAACAATCCGGAGGGAGTGATGGGAATCAAACTATGGGACCTGTAAGTCCCAAAACTAGCAATTTGAGGTTTCAATCGGTTGAAAGACCTGATTGAGCTTAAATTATAAAGTAGAGCTTAAATTATAAAATAAAGCTAGAAATATTAGGAAAATGATCCCGTAAGCTTAAATTTAAGAAAATAAGTAATGAAATAAAAGAATATAAAAATTCCAAATTTTAAGTATATAACTCGTTATTTAACGAAAATACGTAAAATGCATTTCGATAATTAACGAATCGTTCGAAATAAATTATATGTATACTAAAAATCATAAAATAACCTAAATAATATTTAGGAATATTTATTTGTACTATATATGAATTTACATATAGGTATAAATACGCGTAATTACTTAAAATACGCGAAATGTGCTAAAATAATACAAAATACTTAAAGAAAATTCATAATTAATTAAGGAAAAATTAGGAATGCTCTAGAATTGGGTCATGGCAGCTGGGAAAAATAAGAAAAAAATCAGCCAATTAAATTAAGACAACACAAAAGTCAAAAATTAAGGGATAAGGCAATTGTCTTGTCCAATTTAATACACAATAATTACACTAAAGCTCTATAAATAGCTCGAAAAATTCAAAAGCTCAAAAAATTCAAAAGCTCATTTAGACAGTTAGAAATTAGAGAAAATTAGGGAAAATTAGGGAGATGCGAAAATTGAGAGAAAAATTAGAGTTAAAAAAAATAAAAATAAGAAAAACTGTACAATTAGGGTCTTTAAAGGGAACCCACACTAGACGAGCAACTGGGAATTAACGGCCACCACCACCACATGGTGGTGGTAGGGCCCAGACCGGCCGACAAGGCAATGACGGCCGGTGGTGGCCGGAGCCACCCAAACTGATGAGTTCAATTTCCAGCCCGATTTTATGTAATTTTGTTAAAAATAGTAAATATTCTTAGAACATTATAAAACTTATTATTATGGGATTTTATTGTATGTAGATTTAGGGAAAAATAGTGATTTAATTTAATCACATCTGAAAATATAGGGTTCTTAACAAATTGAGCAAAACTGAGCATGATTAGAACGAGAAATAAATAGGTTTAGGAGTGTAGTTTAGAGCTCAAATTTTTTCTGTAGAATGCTGATGTGATATAGAATAGTGCTATGAAGCCATTTTTCGAAAATTAATTTTCGAAATTTTTAAGTTAATTTTTAGCCCTAAAATGATGGAAAAATTAGGTAATTTTGGATTAATTAGGTAATTAAGATACTAATTATTGATTTAGATAGTAATTAGATGTTTAGGGATGTTAATCTCTAATGTGGAAACCTAATCCTAGCCTTTGGAGTATTAAGTATAGTTAATTTAGGAAATTAAGTAGTTATTGTAAAAAATTAGTAATATGTGGAATTGAAAATTAATAAATCTAAAAAATTAGGGTTATTTAAATAATATTAGAATAAAAATCAAAATAATACTAAATCTGAATTAAGATTTAATTTAGGTAATTGTATAAAAATGTAAGATTTTCTCATATCAAGGATAAATCCGACCCCAATTAGGAATAACGTGTGCCGAATAGTTTAGAATATTGAATTAAGACCCAATAGGACATTTGAACACTCGAGCTTAATGTGATTAATTTCACATTAGGATTCAAGTATGTTTAGGACTTAGAAATCAAACTAAAACCTAATTTAAAAATTGATACGGAAACCGAATCCGAACCTAACCCCAAACCTAGAATAATTGTAAAAGACTTAAGACCTAGATAATTAGGTATATTAAACCCTAAACAAAACATAACAATAAGTGTTATAGGATAAAATAAACCTATAATAGTTATATGAAAAACTAAACCACATTTATGGTATAGGAATGATCGGCAATGGCTTGAGTAAGTCGGACCTTGAGTGAGTGAACAAGGAGTCGAGGTAAGTTGGGATTAATACAATGTTGTATTTTGGAGGTTTAAGATTATGCTTGGTTATGCTTGTTAGATAGTTAGATATGTGCATGTGCTTGATTATGGGTGATGCTATGATTCTATTTGTTGCTATGGCATGTATTGTATGATTTGTATGAAATAATTGATCACCCTAAACTGGACTTAATCAAATATACGACCAATAATCATAATCGGACATGCATGGCAACCCGTTAGGGGAATTTAGGACTCTCCGGCCAAATGCTGACCCCTTCGAAAGGCATAGCGCATGATTGCAATTGGTCCCTTCTTCATCCTTAGCCGAACTAAGTGACAGGAGAGGAGGTCGCGGCGAAGGTGAAGACAGTGGTTCGAAGGTAGTCGCGGGAGGAGCGAGGTCTCCATTGCACAAGCCTGGGTTTGGTCGTGAGCTATTGCATTAATAGCAACTCCTCAACCTGGATTAGAGTGGGCGCAATTTCTCTAATCTCACAACGGGCCGGACAACGTCGTGCAATGGTATTTGCTTGCACATGCATTGCACCTAACAAGTTGGTTAAAAACCTTGTTGTGTTTACGGTATAGTTTTAAGTCCTCCATCCTAACTTACTGAGCCGTGGTTGCTCACGTCCCTATAGACGTCGTGCAGGTGCTGGCTAAGAAGTGATAAACAACTATTCTGAAGCTAGCAACTGTTGGATCCTAGGAAGTGAGGAAAAACATTGAAGAATCAACACATATTTTATTACTTTTCATTTCTGAATAAATGCATAACTAGGAAATATGTTACGGAGAATTATTGTAAACTTTAATTGCAATAATTGATTATAGTGTATATATATATTTCCTCACTTTCTTAGGTAAACGATTTATTTAAATTACAAACTATTTACTTCAAAGCGGGTTAGTCGTAGATGCCTTATGTAGATCAGGTCTAAGATAGCGGTTATAAGACCAACTTCTATTTTAGGATGGTTTACACGGCGGGGCTGTTACGATTCTGCCGTTTCGGGGCGTGACAGGACCTCTGAGTTGCAACTGAGCATACAGACTAGAGGAGCTGGCACGACGAATCCTTATGTTCCAACCTACCCTTACCGAGGTCGAGTACTTACTTACTGAGTCACCTTTAATGTCGTGTCTAATGACCACCTTTTATTTTATGTTATGCTAAGTTGATGACTACTCTAATGTTAAGCCAACCAATCACTCGGCATCGTCCTTGTCGAGAAGTCGAGAGATAGAGAATCTAAACTGATTATGCTGTCCTTATTCAAATAGGCTTACTTATCCGTACTTTTTGTCCGCATTCCCTAATAACCTTGCCAATGTAGCATCGCTACGTGTGCAATATCGTATAGAGAATCTATAGTACCAATGATTGATTTCCTGAATATTTATTTTTACCCTCTTGTACCATGTATATTGCTTTTTTAGGAAATATCCTTATTATCTTTTCCTTTTTGAGTAAGTTGCCCTAATTTAATGGTATAAATACCCATGTATTTGTAGCTATAAGAGATCATATTACCTTTAATACATTTGACTACTTTCTTCCTTGCGTAAATACTATTTGTTTATTCTCAAAATCACTCTTATCCTTTCCCTTAAGCAAGGTTAGCTGGCAAGTAACTTCATTGGACTAATTCGTGCATCATATCGAATTGTGCCATGAGTCCTTGGAAGTTTCATTGGTATGTCGTATCCTCTGGAACTATTCGTGGGTTTTTGCTTACTATTTCATTCGTCTTTGTCACTCTTTTCGTACCTTTCCCTATTAACCCTAAGCTTGAATCCATCCAACGACTGGCCTTGTCTGTTCTTCGTTACAGTTCGCAACAAGAATGTTAAGTTCATATAAGGAGAGAAGGAGTAAAGGAGTCTTGAGGAGGTAAGGAGAAGCTAACTACAACCCCTATCTTAACTTTGCCGAGCTTTGACAAAGTGTTTGAAGTAGAGTGCGCTGCATCCAGACTAAGCGTAGGTGTCATACTGATGCAAGAAGGCTGACCTATTGCTTACTTCAATGAAAAACTTAAAGGAGTTACACTCAACTATTCTATTTATGCTAAGGAGTTTTACTCTTTGATCCGAGCCTTAACTATATGGCAACACTATTTGTTACCTAAAGAATTTGTGATTTATATCAATCATGAATCCTTAAGATATCTATAGAGCCAATTTAAGTTGTCTCGAAGACAAGGTAAATGGGTCGAGTTCATGAAGAGATTTTCTTATGTTGTGAAATACAAGAATGGGAAGAATAATGTAGTGGCCAATGCTTTATCGTGACGACATTCTCTCCTGACTGAATTGCAGACTAGGCTACTTAGTTTTTCAATAATAAAAGATTTATATGTTGAGGATCCATATTTTAGTCTTATCTATGCTAGGGGTGAGGAAGGATGGACATTTGATGACTATTATAGGAAGGACGGATACTTGTTCAAGCAAAGGACATTATGTATCCTAACCTATTCAATGAGAGAATTGTTAGTGCGCGAGGCACATAGAGGAAGATTATCAGAATACTTTAGCCAGCATTGCACTCATGAGGTCCTATCCTTAAGAATCTTTAAGCCAAGAATGATGAGAGACGTTAATTTGTGTTGGAAAAATGTGTTACTTGCAGAAAAATGAAGAGCCTAGTCGAGTCGAGTAAGGGTTCTATTTACCCTTACCTATCCTGACCAAACCTTGGTCAGAGTTGAGCATGGACTTTATGTTGAGATTGTCGAGGACATCTCGAAGGAAGGACTCTATTATGGTGGTCGTGGATGGATTTAGTAAGATGACACACTCTATACCTTGTACAAAAACTAATGACACTTCAACTATTTTTTTTCTTTTCTTTTCTTGCAAGAAGTAGTCAAGCTTTACAGAGTGCCCAAAACCATTATTTTTTACCATGACCTAAAGTTCATGAGGTACTTCTGGAGAACATTATGAAGATACATGGGAAACAATCTATTGTACAACATATCCTATTATCTACAAACAAACTGATAGACTGAGATTGTTAATAGAATAATGGGAACTTTACTACAGGTTGCCATTAGATAGAACATGGCTTATTGGGATTTGTGCCTGTTGATCATAGAGTTTTCTTACAATAGGACTGCCCATAGCATAATAAACATGTCTTCATTTGAAGTCGCCTATGAGTTCAACCTTGAGCTCTGAATGGACCAAACACCCCTTCCAAGCTTAGATGATGACCAACCAGCTACAGAAAGAGTTGAAGACATTAGAGCCATGTACCAAAAGGTTGTAGAACAATTAAGCTGAGTTATTATTAAGCTCGAGAGACGAGGCTGAGGACAAAAGAAAAGAAAATTTCCACCAGGTGATCTGGTTTAGATCCACTTAAGCAATGAGCAGTTCCTTAACTTGAGGAAGAGTGAGTTATCTCCCAAGACTGACGGACCTCTCAAAGTACTTGAAAAGATCAATCCTAATGCCTACAGGATTGAACTACTTGAAGAGTATGGAGTCTTGGACTCCTTCAACATTGTCGATCTCTACCATATACTCCCGAAGAAGAGCAACATGGAGTTGAGTTAGATTTGATCCCAAATCTTAAATAGCCCGGAGGTGATGATAGAGATCATAGACCAATCATGTGCTTTCGAGCACAAAGACTTGCTTGGATGGTTCACCGAGCTGTTTGAGGTAAGTTGAATGCCGAGGAGCAGTGCATTCCTTAATTTGACCTATCGAGTTACATTGCTCTCTACATCATCTAAGAAGCTGCTGAGGTGACCAATTGACGTATTAAGCTAAACTCTCCACAATACACTTACCTAAGTATCAAACTAGAATACTGCTGAACTAATCTATTCCGACGTAGAGCGGACAACTCTCCAAAGTCGACCTCTTGAGGCTGACTTGATAGTGAGCCGCTACCTAAAACAACCCTTTCCCAGTCCTAAATATTTGAGCTAACGAACTATTGACATTGACCTAATCTGTTTGGAACCTACTCTGTTCGACTAGCATTGTCATTGGGACTATAAAATGAGCAAATAACGTACAAACTATCTTTTTCTGACATCCGTACTGTCATTTCTACCACCAGATATTCATTTTACCTGATTACAACGTTACCCACGTAAATTATTCCCTTTTCCCTTACTAGTAAGAATCCTTTTTTGTAATTTACTCTAACCTAGGATTTACCTTAATTGGGTTATATAAATACTTGTATATTGTAATAGTTGTAACAGTAAATACAATCTTAACTTTTTAGATACATTTTTGTAAGTTAAGTGTTTTCCTTGCTTACTCTTAACTACTCTTATCTAGCCCATTGAGCGTAGACTAGTGGTGAGTGATATTCGGCCATACTTATGCGTCATATTAAGTGCGACTTAAGCTTGTGTAAGGTATTCGTGCATCATATCCTTTGTTGATGCACTATGACTCCTACTTAACCTTCGACTTTCATTTATCTTTCAGATTGTCTCAAGGTCCAGGCCTACCCTTTTGGTTTGTGTGATACTGACGTTGTGTGTCATCTACATCGGACTGTATCATAAATGAACTTGAAAAGACCTTTTTCAAGTCTTTTTTTTTTTATGTATGAGACAACTAAACAAGGGTTGATAACCCATCAAATCGACTCATGGCATTACATCGAGTTATAAGTTTAATTATTGAAATAGCCTTATATATAAATAACGATGATTAGTATATTTCATAGGGTTCTGTTTAGAAAATTTATTTTATCAAAGTGATGCACGTTAATTCATACTTCTAATTTTATGCCATCTATTTTTAAAGTCATGCCAAAAGGGAAAAAAATTTCCAAATTCGGTCTTGTTAATAAGTATTTCTCTAAGATTATAGTTAACAAACAAAAAAAAAGTAAAATGTCTATTGGGTGTTAAACAAGTATAGGGTAATCATTCATATTTTCCCTTTCAAAGAATTAATCGCTTTTGGAAAATATCTAGTTTATCCATTAAACAAAGGGTCTAAGCCAAGTAGTGATGACTTCAATTTCCTTATTGAAAAGATTTAAAAGAAGCTGGCTGGGTGGAAAATGAACACACTTAGCATGGTAGGTAGGCTGGTCTTAGCATAATCCACCCTTCAGGCCATTCCTACTTAATATAGGTAGATGTGTATAGTACCTAAAGGAATTGTTAGTAAAATTTCCTCAATTATCAATAAGTTCACTTGGTAAGGAGCTAATGACTCTAGAAAAGCATACTGGGTTAAATGGGATACCATTATAGCCTCAAAAGAGCAGGGTGGTTTAGGGTTGTTCATTTTAGAACTAAGAAACAGAGCTTCCTCTCTCAAGAGGTTTTTTTAGCTGAAACATCAAAAAGTGCAATGGACTCAATTGATTTAAGATGAATATAAAAAGTCTTTTGAATAACCTGATGAATTTAGGAAGAGCTTATAATCTTTTACAACAAGAGAATTAATAGATTGCCACTTTAGTTTACAACACTCCAATTTTATAATTTTGGGTAATGGAAGGAAAATTTGTTTTTGGCATGATCACTGGAATAAATTGGGGGTTTTGAAGGATGTATTCTATGGTCCCTTCTTGCCAGATTCTTCTTTTACTTCAGCTTATGGCGATTGGTTATTTGAAACAAGTGGAAATGAAGACTGTATTGCTAATCTAGTTTCAGATTTTTTATTCCAATACATTGGCCCTACCTTACTTGATAGATACTTTAAAGATCAAAAGGCCATGGATGCTAATAGTAGATTCATTCCATCCATTAGTGACATTTACCATGCTTTCCTACACAACAATCATTTGCATGAAAAATTAATGTCTTGGTCTTAGATATGGGTTTCCCCCTTTCCACCAAAGGTTAAGATTTTACTATGGAGCATAGCCATTTCTCCTTACCCATTGTAGACTTATTGGTTAGAGGAAAAATTATTCTAAATGGAAACTATCCTAAATGTGGCTATCCCAATGAAACTTTAATCTATGCTCTTTGTGATCACCCAGCTATAAGTAACGTTATTACGCATTGGCAATCTATCTCTTTCCCTAATAGTAGCACTGAAGACTCCTTTTTATATTGGATTCAATCAAATTGCTTTGTTAAGAGGTAAACTTTTTCAGCCTCATCCTCCTCCTTAATTTTGTTTTAGCATTATGCTTTGGAAAATTTGGCATGTAGAAATTGCATCCTGTACAAACATTCTCTACTATCAGCTAATCTTCTCCAACCAATCCAAAGTACTAACCATGCATTGTTGATAGGAATCAAACGACTGGACCCTTGACTTGCACTTGAGCTCGAGGGCTAAAAAGTATGGCTAGGCAAATTCTTTCCTTAAGAGTCACCACTGAGGAGTTTAAGCTGTTCCAATCTGCTAACTCAATGCATTGGCTAAGCTGGACCCTCTTGCACTCATCATTCGTCTCTAACTGCTGACTTGAACTACACTTAAACGTCGGCTCGACTCATCTAACCATCAACTTAACCGACTCAAACTTGTACTATGGTAAAAGTGTCCGAAGTGAATTCACCTTAGAAGAATTATCTGCTTGGCTCGACAAGACCAACCTACCACCCCTACTCGGTACCTCAGCCTCGACAAAAAACAAACTGATCGTATAGAATTGTCTTTTCTCTTAGAAAGTCATCCAGCCATTAGGAGCTACGTGTTTAAGCAAGCATACGATAGAATCATCTATACAAGATACTCATTTTGTTGTATTTTCAATTGTACCCTTATTATTTCTTATGCATTACTTCTTTTAAATAATACCCTTTTAAGTTTTTTTTTTTCATTTTAGGTAGGTTGTCTTAGTTTTTTGGGTATAAATACCCACTATACATATGGTTGCAATCATCTTATTATCAATATACCAAATATCCTTCCTTTCATGAACATTGCTCTTGTTAGCTTATTTACTTACTTCACTATTATCTTAACATTTAAGTAAGGCTAGATGGCGAGTAACCTCACTAGACCACCTTGTGCATCATATCGAGTTGTAACGTAAGTCCTCAGAAGTTCAACTTCCATCTTGTTATTTTGGAGTTGTTCGTAGGTTTGCTTATCTTACCTTTTTCTATTCTTTTACGCAACTTCCATCTCGTTCTTTAAGCTTGGACCCATCCTAGCAACTGACCTTATCTGTTCTTGATCTTGATCCGCATCAATTGTGAGCTTTTCTTAGGAAAAGAAGAACTTTAAAGCATATAGAATTGGTCAATTTGGGTTCCCCTACCTCAAGGATGGATCCAACTCAATACTAGTGGGTTAGTCATCACAACAAGTTATTATTGTAGCAATTTTGAGAAACTCAAATGGAAGATGGATCTATGGTTTAGCATAAAAACTTGGCAAAATGGACATCTTAACTACTGAACTATGGGCCATCCATTGGGGTCTTTCCTATTGCTTATCAATTGGTCAAAAGAAAGTCAAGATATATATGTAGTGATTCTGCTTGTCTTGTCTTGTCTCACTTTTGTAGGAAAGTTCTAACGCAAAAATTGCCTATTTCAATGTTTTAAATGCTTATATAGGAAAGCTATTATAGAGGGATTAGTGGAGGAATAAATGCATTCCTTGTCAGCTCAATAAAGTAATCGTCTCCTTAGCCCAGCAAATGCAATACTACCAAACTCAAGAAGAATCTTTTGTTTTCCCACTTTCATTTTGTCTAAGTTTACTTAAGGAGGATTTGTGTAGTTTTGGTTTGTGTAGGGAATTATGAACTCCCTTAAAATATGTTTTGACTTGTTATGATCATCCATCCTTTTTATAGACTCTCTAACCAAGAGCCATTAGCTTTATTGCTACTTATAACAAGGGTTAGCCCCTCTTTTACTTGATGCTTATATATATATAATATATTATCTTATTCTATGAAAAAAACATATACACTCTTGTTGTTGATATAGTTTAGAACATAACCTTTTATTGGAAAAAGTTTAGAATTTTAAATATAAATGGTTATAGAAGGTATCAACGGTGATGAGTCATTGGAGCATGTTTAACAACAAAGTATGAAAAGGGATAGTTGTAATACCATATCAGTATCTTACGCAACTCTTCTTTTATAAGTAATATAAATAACTCTTCTCTTTATCAATAAGTATCAAACCTAAGTTATTTAACAATCATTTAAATCTTTTATGGCTACCATGTTCATTACTTTTCATATCAATGTATAAAATATATTTTAAAAGTGGAGTGCTTGGCACATAATATGTGCCAGGCACCGATTCTTATTGAGAAAACTATATTTTTAGTTCTTAAATTTCATCACATTTTCTAATTAAGTCCTCGAACATTTACTTATGTTTTTTTATTTTAGTCATCAAACTATCCAAAAATTTGCAAAAAGTCCTCTGTTAATGAACCATTAGTTTTTTTTGTTAAGGAATGACTTTTTTGCAAACTTTTTGAAAGTTTGAGAACTTAAATAGAAAAAATAAAAAATCGAGAAATCAATTAGAAAAAATGACAAAGTTTGAGGACTAAAAGTGTAAAAAGTAAAGTTTCCATTTTTTTCCTTTTAGGATCTATATATCTATTTGTGTTTTAATTTACAACTTATGTTTATACATACATGCATACATACATACATACATACATATATACTTATATACATATTTGTTCTTTTAGGACATGATTTTTAATGGTATTTATAATGTAGAAAAACAAAATTGCTAGTTTTGTTCATTTTTAAGAACTTAGGTCTTGAAATGGAGAAAAACTAAAAAAATAAAGTCTAAAACGAAAAGGTAGGAAAAAGTTTTGGTCCTTTTAATGTACTTTTTCGATTTTGGTTAATAAATACTTCAAACAATCAATCCATTTTGGTTAACAAATACTTTAAACAATCTATGATCCAATTTGACATTCTTAATATAATCAAATCACAATCAACTTTATAATATTTTAAATTTACATATAATAATAGTATTTTTTTTCTCACCAATTACATTACATATTACAATAATTTAGGGAGGAGAGATTTGAATTTGATGCATCTCTTTAGGAGACTAACATTAGCAAAGTAATTGTATAACTCATTTGATACCTATTCTAATTATTAAATTAAATAAACAATAACAATTATAAATAATTATCATATTTAATTTACTGATAATATGTAAAGTTAATTAGAATATCATTAAACATTTGTAAATCGAAAAATATGAATAATGATTATATTTATGATAAGATAAATAATTTTTTACCAATATTTTATCTAATAACACAAGTAACCGTTTTGATTCATTAAGTTGTAGCTTTTTTTTTTTGTTACAAAAATTAACAAAAGATGAAAAAGAAAAAAAAAATGGAAATTATAGTTTTAGTCCTTGAACTTTATTACTTTTTCTAATTAAGTCCTCAAAATTATTTTTTTCTATTTTAGTCCTAAACATTTTAAAAGTTTTCAAAAAAGTCGTTTGTTAACAGAAAAACTAATGGTTTACAAATGAATGACTTTTTTTGCAAACTTTTAGAAAGTTTAAGGATTGAAATAGAAATAATAAAAATTTAAAAACTCAATTAGAAAAAGTGGTAAAGTTCGAGAATAAAAAATGTAGTTTTGCCATGCTTACTTTAGTATTCGAGTGAAGTTAAACACCCCATAATACTTATGCTTAAGTGAGATGCTTGAAATGATAATATATGCCAAATACTAAGCACCTTTGATAAGTTTACTCTCTTATGATATATATATATATATATATATATTTTTAACCAACCACAATGTAGTACAACTTGTTAGAAGAGAGAGAAAATCAAACATGATCCATCTTATTGGAAAATCTATGCTCATACCATTTGACCATAAAGGCTTAAACATTAGTTTGGTGATTAATATCCATGAAAAGTATTAATGCAAAATGAGAACAAATTATTTTTGTTTTCCATTTTGATCACCATATACTTAGGGACGAGTCAAACTCAAACACAATAGGTTAAGGGCTAGGTTCACCTTGAACAAGCACGAGCAGAGTTATGGTAGGTTTTGGGTTAGTTTATTTGGCCCGACAGTTCAATAGGTTAATTTACGGCCTTTGAACCAATTAATTTTTTTTAATTTATATTTTCAATCGGATAAAAATATATTCTTTTATCTTTATTTTTAATTTCAATAAAAAAACCACTAATAAGTCATAAGAATTTAAAATTTTAACCATTTCACTATATTAATTAGGAGGCACGACATTAATAATTTATATTTTCAATAATGCACAATTAGACAATATGTCCACAATTAGTAAATTGAGTAAGGAATATTTTTTTTTATAGACAACATCTCAAGAAAAGTTTGTCAATATAATCAATGTAAGATTAAACTTGTGTTGAGCAATACTCATTGTGATCTTTTTCTTGAGAGAAAACTTTAAAAACAATATAATATATATAGCAATAGGATTTATATTGTAAAAGGAATAACATTTATTTAATATGTATAATAAGCTTACTGTTTTATATATAGTATAAATATATATTCCTTATGTCTTTTGATAGTATTAAATTATAAATAAAATTGCATTTTTGTAAATAATCAAAATATATTAATTTATGAAGGTAGTTGTTCTCTAAAAAATTATGCAAGATTATATGAAATTTATGATATCTTATATCCCAAACTCTTTAGTGGTAAAAGTAATATATTTGTGTCAAAACTATCTAGTTTCACTAATATTAAAATATATGGGTCTTAATGATTCTTTTTCTTACAAAATCATATATATTATTGAATCTCTATATTAACTTATTAATATAAGTAATAATATATATTTAATTTTTTTTATATTTTAATTAGACCAAATAATTAACCTTTAATTTATCTAAACTTGCAATTTTTTCAAATTTTTAGATTAAAACCGGCGAGTTCAACCGTTTTGGTTTTTCGATTTGAAATTAGACCCGCCGACTAAACTGTACCAACCTAGCCCTTCCCAAGGCTAGATGACCATTATTGCTCATCGGTTGCTGCCTTCAATTCCCTTCATCATTTGCTAATGAAATATACTAGTAAGTGCAATTTCTTAATATAACTCTAATTATCGGCCAAAAAAAAAAAGCGAAACTCTAATTATAAAAACTTTAATGGTAACTATGACTATAACCAAAAATTATTACGGGAATGGCATTAACACTAGGAAGGAGCATTCTTAAATGCAAACAGCAATCAATTGGTTCAACCTCCGAATAATCGCAAATTCTAAATAAGCATTTAATTGTTGTAAAGTTCAACAATATGAATATCATAGTTTTTTTTCCCTATTATAATTATATTCTAACTTTAAGGGATAGGAGAGAATTAAATCCAATATATCCTTTTATAAAACAAATATTCATATGTTGAATGTGCTCACTCACAAACAAGGAGGGATTGCCTTTAGAGGTTTGCGCCTGATGTTGAAAATAACTATGAAGTAACTTGTGTTGTTAGATTTGAATTGATCTGTTTGATTAAATCTAATTTAATCCGATTTTTCTATAAAATTGATTTCAATTACCCCTTTAATCTTTATTGATAGTAACACTTTTTCAACCTAATTAACTTAAGCGGTTCAACTTGATTCATTTAAAAACCTATCGAATTTTTCAGGTTAAAATATATATTTTTGCTCATGAATTTTCTAAAAAGTATACTAATAAATAATTGTTCTCAAGGATATAAGTAATTTTTATTACTTTATAAATATATATGAATTATACTATATATTTTTCTTAACCTTGATTCAATTTTAATTTAATCTCGTTGATCTTGTTGACTCTTAACCACTTCTCACTCTTGAATCAACTTTTCGGTCTGGTTTTGATAACATTAGAATTAACATGCTATCTTTTATTCTATTATGTTTTATTTTTTTGTTTTCACTTTCGAATAACTAGAATATGGGCAAAAGTATATTAATTGTCTAACCAGGACCGCTACGTTGGGATAAATTCTTTAAATTTTCGTAATATACCTTTTCCTTCCCATAACTTGGCGTGTAGATATGCATATACATATCCTAAATTACTAAAGCCCCAAATCTATTCCTGAATCATGTTCCATTTAAAAGCAAAATAATACTAAGAAATATTAAAATCAAGCCAAAGCTCGAGAAAAGACTCAAAACCCAGTAAAAATGGTGCTTTTAATTGGCTTTGATATGGATGCCACATGGTTTCAATTAGCGGATCGAGTTTGTTTTTATCTACTCACATATATGAAATGGATGAAAAACGCTATCTAATAATTACATTCGGGATTCAACAGGGGTAAGTCACCTAAATGTGACTTAAAGTCCTAAAAAATATATTAATTTTTTTAGTAACACTGCTAAAAATTACACTGTCATTAAAAGTTCAAAAAAAGCTAATAGATAGTAACTTTTGCCACTTTTATACGTGTTTCATAAATTTAAAAAAAAAGTATTACTAGAAAATGAATCCATTATATTCTTATTCAATTCAAAATGAGAGTGGTAAGACGGGAGGGACTTTTTAACTCCTAAACTTGACCGTGGCAAGAATCTCAATCTTATTTATTCTTACTTTTATTATATTTTCATCGTCATCCATGTTTTCTTTTATTACCTGACAAGATTGAGAAATGCATTTCCTCTGATTATTTCTTTCCCAAGTGTGGCTCCTGTCCTTATAGATAAAGTGCTCCAAATTTTACTTCTAGCGTTATAAAATTGAACAACAATATGCAACATATTGATCTTAATTTGCTAGCATTATTATGAGAAGATTAGTAAGTTCCCATTAGTTGTGACCAATAGAGATCAAAGTTGGGGTGTTTATAACCTAGAACCAACTTTGTTTGTATATAAATTGGTAGCTTATCTTAGTTGTTGTGATGTTTGCCCTAGTCGTGCTAAGGTATTGTCATTTTTTCTTTGGAGTCTTCCTCAAAATGATCATTTATGTATATGTTTTTAAATCAGTATTGTCAAACATGGGTTGATTATATAGTTCAACCTAGTTTCATTCCCACTTGAACTCAGTTTCTCTTCTTAATTCTTAATCCTCTCACTTGTTCAAGTTAATGATTGGACCGAATTTGACAACATTATTCTAATAATTACTTATTGATAAATTAGAGGACGAATATTTCCATTGATCCTTGGTAAAGTCGATTAAAGTGCATAGAGATTTTCTTTCCTTAGTTCTTTTTTTTAAAGAGGAATTAGATTAATAAATCTAACAACTCGATGCTCTCATATTCAATTGTACATTCCACTCTCCTATTATTTAAGGATCATGAAAGATTAGAATAATTAAATTAATATAGACAAATAAAAAGAGTAAATGAGGATACGTGCAAAAAAGCGGAAAGTAAGCAACAGATTATTTTTTAATTACCAGCACACAAATAATAATCAATTTGATTATTTTATTATTCAACCTGATGAACTATGGCTCTCAAGGGTATGCATTCATTTATATGTATGTATGTACACATACATTATGTATATGTAGAAAATAAATTATTTTTATTTATTTTCTTCAATTTCTCTCAATTTATTCATTTAAAATGTTGTTATGTATAATTAATGGCCGAGATTATAAGAAAGATGATTGAATCACAATAACATTATTGGGTACACCAAAAATTTAGAAAATCTCAATCAATAATTTATGAAATTGAAGAAAATTGGGAAAAGCTAGATTGGGAGGATTCAAATCCATTATATATATATATATATATATATATATGAGTTTTACAAGAACATGAGGTGCTTTTTGAAAAATATTATGGAAAATGACTCCTTACTAATAATGTTCTCTAAGCCATATGCATTTTATATCATTTTAGTATTACTTTCTATATGATATGAGTTATTTTATTTATCACATTATTATTGGCCTTTTGACATAATTAAAAGAATATTTGAATTTTTGTTCTTCCTGATATTATTAAAACACGTGACTTTAATAGGAAAACTATAAGTTGATGAGGATATTATTCTAAATTATCCCTAATCGCTTATTATATGGAACAATAATGAATTAAGACTAGTATGTTAGCTAAATGATAATCATGTTTTACTGATTATGTATATGATATATCAATTCAGCACATAGATACTGTAAACCCTACAACCAGTTATTTGAGATTCTTATTAGTTAAATAATTCGATCGAGCTTAGATTAAAAAGTAAAACTAAAAATATTAGTAAAAATGATCCCGTAAGTTTAAATTTAGAAAAATAATTAACAAAATAAAAGAATATAAAATTTCTAAATTTTAAATATATTACTCGTTATTTATTGGAAATGCGTAAAATGCATTTCGATAACTAACGAATCGCTAGAGATAAATTATATGTATACTAAAAATCATAAAATGACCTAAAATAGTATTTAGGAATATTTATTTATACTATATATGAATTTACTTGTAGGTAGAAATACACGTAATTACTTAAAATAAGCGAAATGTGCTAAAATAATGCTAAATAATTAAAGAAATTTCATAATTAATTAAGAAAAAATAAATAAAAATTATAAAAAATAAGGAATGATCTAGATTTGGGTTCTGGAAGCTGGGGAAAAGAAGAAAAAATTTAGCCAATTAAATTATAACAATAAAAAGGGCAAATTGGAAGAAGATAAGGCTCATTTCACATCAATTTAATGCACAAGAAATCCTTAAGACCTCTATAAATAGCCAAATTTTTACAGAGGATCATTTAGTTAGTTGGAGTATGAAAAAAATTGAGATCACTAAAAAAACAAATATTAGGATTCTTGTAAAAAAAATTACAAACATATATGTGCAAATAGGAGCTATAAGGTGAACCTAAACCCAAAGAGCACCTGAGAGTAGATTGCCACTACCACCACACAATGATGGTAATGCCTAGGCCGACTGACAAGGCCAAGGTCGCCGGCAATAGCCGGCCCACCATTTTTGGTAAGTTTAATTTTCTAACCAATTTTACTAAAATTATTAATTATTTTCAAAAAATTATGAATCTTATTATTATAGGATTTTTTTTATGTAGATTTAAGGAAAATTTTTATTTTGATGAATTTATGTCTACAAATACACGATCCTTAAGAAACCACGCAAACTCGACCTTTGTTCGAGTCATAAATAAATAGGCTTAGGAGTGTAGTTTTGGACTCAAAATTTTTTTGCAAATTACTTAGGTAATATAGAATAGTGCCATGAAGCCCTTTTTCAAAAATGAATTTTTGACATTTTTAGGCCTTAAAATGATGTATAAAATGGGTTATTTTTGGTTAATTAAGTAATTAAATGGTTAATTACTGATTTAGTGAATGATTATATATTTTAGGATGTTAAAATATGATGAAGTATGATATTTATATCCTTTAGGGTATTAGATATAATTATTAGGGTATTACGTAGTATATATGTAATAAGTAAAAATGGTAAATTTAAGTTAATTTTGAAATTTAGGATAATTAGGTAAACAATTTGATTTGGGATTAATTTAAATATTTTAAAATGTTAGTTGATGATGAGAGATGTAGATTATGGTAGTGGAGAGGTTAAATGTATGCTTTATGAGTGGATTAGGTAGTAATAAGTAATATGTGAAATAGGAAGATTAAATAAGTGAAGAAAATTAAGTTAAATTGATAGCACTATAATAATAAGAGAATATTATAAATCTGGTTTGAAAGGTAGATTTAAGAAATTATGTGAAAATGTAGATTAATCTTACATTGAGAACTGATTCGATATTTAAATTAGGAATGTAGTCTATCGAACTAATGAAAATACCAATTAGGAGCTAAAACATAGATTTAGGATACTTAAGCATAGTTAGATGAATTTCACATTTTAGTCCGTGAAGAATTCCTATGGTTTACAAATAAAAACAATAATTAGAAGCTAATACAAAACTGAATTTAGGAATTGAATTAGAAATTAATTTGGAACTAATTCAGTTATAGGAAATATGGAATTTGGATAAATGCATAAAATTATAATTCCAAACTTTAAACCCATGATTTAAAGCTTATATGTAAATATATACATATGTATAAGCAATCACGTTAAATGTAGATTATTCTTAAATCAGAATCTAATTTAGAAGCCGAAATCGTAATTGAAACAAGAAACCAATTTGAAACCTAGCTGAATGAGAGAAGTAATTCTAAAAGAATAAGACCTAAATTACTAAGCGTAAGAAGATCATAAACCAAAGACAATTATAATCTAAATTACATAACAAAAAATATTTATGATAGTTATGGGAAACTAAACTAACACTTGTATTATAGGGATTTTTGGAAATGGCCAGTACAAGTTACATCTTGAGTAAGTAAGCGAGGAGTCTGAGTAAGTTGAGATTAATACGTAGCTGTATTTCGGAGTACTAATTTGTAGTACTTGGAGGTTTGAAATTATACTGGATTGGTCTTGTTCAATAGTTGATTATGTGCAGTGCTTGTTCTAAGTTAGTGATATGATTATTGATTTGCTACTTTGGCTGGTATTGTATGAAATTATTGATTACCCTAAATCGGACCTAATCAATTATATGACCTGTAAATATAAATCGGATCTATATAGTAACCTATTAAGGGAAATCTACAATTCTTCGGCCAAATACCGACCCCTTTTGAAAGGGATAGCGCTGGATAGCATAATTGATCTTTTCTTCATCCTTAGTCGAATTAAATGACAGGTGAAGAGGTTGCGGTAAGAGTAAAGTCAATTGTTTGAAGGTAGTCGTGGGAAGAGTGGTGTCTCCATTGCACAAGCTCGGGTTTGGTCATAAGCTATTACATTAATGGAAACTCCTCAACCCAGATTAGAGCGGGCGCAATTTCTTTAATCTCACGATGGGCTGGATAAAGTTGTGCGATGGTATTTGCGTATTTATGCATTGCATCTAATTAAGTTAGTTGATAACCTTGTTTTTGTTGGTGATATAGTTTTAAATCCTCTGTCCCAACTTACTGAGTTGTGGTTGCTCATATCCCTATAAACTTTATTGCAAGTGCTAATTAGGAAGCGAATTTCAATTACCTTGAAGTTAGCAATTATTGGATCTTAGGGAGTGAGGAAATATATGTAAAGAATGGATATATATATTGTTAAGGTCTTAGCTTTTATTTGGAATATTTCATTTTCAAATAATGTATTATTTAGGAAGTCTAGGGCAATGAAGCCCTGTAAACATTATTTGTAATACTTGGATCCTAGTGTATATATATATTTTCATACTTTCTTAAGTAAATAACTTATTTAATTTATGAATTGTTTACTTTAAAGCGGGTTAGTCATGGATGCCTTGTATAGATCAGGTCTAAGATAGCGGCTATGAGGTCAACTTCTATCCTAAAATAGTTTATACGACGGGATTATTACGATTCTATCGTTTCGGGGCATGACAGATATATATATATAAGAGTATATTATATTAGATCAATCCACTTTAAGAGTACTACACGGATCAATTTCATAAGTACTACTTGTTGCGATATTAGTTTAGTCCTTCACCTGATGACATCATGGATTCCTACATGGTAACGTCCATGTTATGACTCAATTCTTTATTGTTTTTTTAATTAGATGATTATAAGACCGTAATTGGATATGGAATAAATTATGTGGAGAAGTAAGTGTTCATGAAGAAATTTGTCTATCTCATTTGAGAGAGATATCTTTTGGACTCCTTAAAGAGTAAGATTGAGAAAGTGCATAGCTGTGCTTAAGTGAATTGATAAGGAGTTATCAATGTCATTTGTCTAAGATAATCACACTTTAGATTCAAGAAACAAGTAATTAAATAATATAAGAGTGTCTTAATTCACACTTCATGTTTAATCATTAGATATTATGGAACAAAGGGATTAAATAGGTAGAGTTAGATCATCGACCTTTACTTAATTTAGATAGGCATAATGTCTTGTTAGAATCCACTTATGTCTTGTAGGTCCTAAAATAAGTTTTAGGCTTACTACCAACATTAGGTAAATCTACAGGGTCGTACATAAAGAACGAACCAAATGAGTTATGGGAATTATTGAAATATTTATTATTCTTGAGTAGTTTAGGAATGATAAACAAAAATAAATAAATAAATGATAAGATAACATATTAGATATTATCAATATCTTTAATATCTCATAATATATCTCTTAATATCTTTAAACGTATATTATCACTCCCTTATATATAGATAGAGATAGTGGCTCTCTATTAGGGTTATGATAATACTTGTCATTAACATCAAACTGGCAAAGAAAGTTTGCATACTTAAATAGAGAGAAAAAAAAATGAGAGATTGCAAGAGATTTATTAGATGAATATAGATTCATTGTATAGTTTTAGCATATTATAGTTCGTTTGAGCGAGTTTGTTTGTATGTGAATATCGGTAGAGGGTGTTCGCATCTTGCAACACCTACAGATTCACTTGTGAAATTCGAAAGGATTAATGTAAGGTAAATTTGTAGTCTCTTCTCGATTTAATTGATACGCATAGATCTTAGGGCATTTAGGGTTGATAAAATTCTTAAAAAAATTGCTACATAAATATATGTTTCACGACCTTAAAACCCAACACCCCTAATGATAAATAATTTCAAAAGTAGTATAATGAAGGTACATGTGTGTGCCTTTAATTTAAAAAATTCCATAAATTATGGAAGAATGAAGATGCATGCAAGTTGTGTGCCTTTTTTTAATACCCACCTATAGATCACATCAAAGAACGAAGTTAAACTCAAAACACATTACTTTTTGCAAATACAAACATAAGTTATACATAGTTAAGTGCAGCCTCCCCTCTTAATAAAGCAACTTCAGTTCTTGCAAGGAAAAAGAATAAGAGTCAACATACATAACAAACATCTACTTCGCATAAGAGATTAAGAAAGTAAAAAATCATACAGCATATTTTAAGATCAAAAGCTTGCAACACATATTAATATTTGATAAAAGCTCAACTTATATTCTTTCAAAAATATATGTACAGAACAAGTGTTAGTTATATCTCTATAAGCAATTATAATAATTTATATTTCTATCTAATCTTTCCTGCAACATGTCATGCCCTAAATTACAGGGGTTATAACAGTCCCGTCGTGTAAACCAACCTAAACCAGAAGCTATCCCCTAAGCTACTAACATAAGTATAGTTTACACAAGGCGAATGACCATTCGACCAGCTTAGAAGTAGTCAGATGAGTACCTGTAGTATATAGAATTTGTAGAGTAACATTTTACAAAAATACATTTTCTTGTACTTATAAATAGATTAATTCATCGCATAATATTAGGTACATCAAGATTCTAAAGTTTTCAAAAGAAACTATATATCTTCACAAAAGGATTACATTACATATATAATGATAACAATGAGTTAGTGAATACTATAAGGCCTCCTAAAAAAACCTTATAATCATCCCATAAAAAAAAAGAGAGACTTGAGCTTCATTTCATTCATTAAACTCCTTCACTTTACTCCCAACCTATCGAAACTAACTTATGGATAAGTATAACGAGGCATCTTCTAGTACTACTTTGCACCTATAATACAATCTATAAGGAATTGAGCTCAATTAGCTCAGTAAGAAGGGACGAAGTTGTAAGAACACATTAACAAACAAAGGTTGTTTAATCATTAATTATATGCAAATACAACAGACAAATGATATCGCATCTTACAATGTTTAACTAGTTCATTATGAAGTTTAAGTAATTTCGTCTTCTCTAACCTAAATTCCGAGTTTCAACATAACACTAGTAGACTAAATCCAAGCTTGTGCAATGGAGAGTAACTTCCTTCGTAGATAACATTCCAACCACTGATCCCAATCTTGCTGCAACCTTCTTTACTATCACTTAGTTCAACTAAGGGTGGGAAAACAACCATTTTTGCTATCCTTAACGAATGCGTTGATATTTTTTCCGATAACCTAATCGTTACCCCTATTGGATTATCATGAATGTTGGGTTAGACTTTTAGTCAACTTAAGTTTAGTTGGGTGACTAACCAAGTTCATATACGTAAGATATGATATATGTTCAATCAAAAAGCAACACTTGGAGTTCAACTCTCAATTAACAATCGGTATTCTAAGCATACATATAGCACCCACGTAAACAATCTAACTACAACCACAAACAAGTATTCTTACTCTTATAAGTATCTTGACATGATACTTCAATATGCCATTAAGCATCGATCCCAACTTACTTGGATGTAATGTTATGTGCTTCTATACGTCGCGTTCGTGATCTTCATTAATAATCCCTAGAAAGTAATGCACAACTTCAGTTTTAAATTCACATATGAAGTAAGAACTTATTTTCATTATTAAGTAGGCTTACATTTTGACATTAATAGGTTCTTTAGTTATTTATCTAATTTCTAGTCGACTTAAGATAAGTTTTTACTATGTTTCTAATTAAGGTTCTGACCAATTACCTTAAGTTAGGTTTTTACTTAAGAAGTTCTTGACTTACATTTTAACTCTAGTATAGTTATAAAATTCTAGTATCAATTACTTTTTGACCTAAAGTTCATTTTTTATAGCATAATCAAGTTATTTACTCCTAAAGTACATTATGATCTTCTATCTAATATAGTTTATGATTCTTTAAGCACTATCACAACTTACTATTTAGCTCATACACAAGTTTACTTTGTATTTCCAGAATTTTCACACTCTATAACATTAGTGAATATCCATTACGAACTTCAATTATATATATATCAACTCTCAATATAATAAATACTCATTTACATTTATATAGTAACTTATAGATTTAACGTCAAATTCACCAAATACCAACTTTTTACTTAAAAATAATCACTTTTTAAATCATAATAATCAACTTCAAGCTGTTACAGGGTAATAATCATGTATCACACTATAGTTTTACAAAAAATCATTAAAGTTCTTTTAAAAACACTAGTCTAACACACTATTTTGACAAAAATGAATTTTTCTCCAAAAGTTGACATGATTTTTGCAATCTAATTACATAACATCAAAATTCATCATCTTAAGAGTATAATCACAAAATTTCAAGTCAAAACTACATTAATTAGTCTTTCAATACTCATTTAAAATTCGGTGTGCAGGACGTTTTTCTTAAGGACTTTATATTTACACTTAAAAATTTGAAAATCTGATTAGATATTTGAATATCTCACGTAAAAATACATATGGAAACTAAATTTCATAATTTTTTTTGTGATCATTTGTTGTTTTTCCTTAATTATTGACGAACTTGGAAGAGTTTAATGACTTACCAGAAACTCGAACTCCGGTCACTATGGGCAGGGGAAGGTATGTCAGCCCAATCCACCATTGGCCACTCCTTCAGACCATCACTTGGTTTCCGTTCCAACTACTCAAGTTCCTCGAGTACTCAGAAATTCCCAGATTTACCTACTATTGTCTTAATTTTTGTTCTTCACTTTCTCTTTCTATATTTTCTACTTCTAGAATTTTTCCAAACTAACAAATGATCAAACTTTGCTCCAGATTGCAGGATGTAATTTTACATCTCCAATTGAATGGCTTTTGATATTTTTTTTCTTCCTATTAACATGTGTAAATAACATATGGCTAGGCGTCAAAATTCTCAATTCTTATCTCATGCATTCTCAAACTTCATGCCATGCCTCTTACACCTGTTTTTTTGGTTTTTTTATAAATTTTTTACTATTTTCCCAATTTTATTAATTTATTTAGTGATTTATACTTAATTTTGAGTATTTATAATAATTGTAGGCATATATATTTATATAATAATTATACTTGATGTATATACATGTCTTTTATATATTACTTAATGTCCAATATTAATTATATTACTCTTATAATATATTTCTAAGTGTTTGTTAATTTTCTGAACCTATATCATGTGTACCCAATAATATAATAATGATATAATAAATTCTTACTATTTTAGTTATATTTTTAATATTTTATCATATTTTTAAATTTCTAGCTTACATAATCACTTCAACTAATGTCTCGAGTCTATACGTAAATTTTTATGTTAATCGAGTTAGTTTCACCAACAACTTAAATTTACTCGCTTGATTCATACACATCGAGTACAGGGCTCACATGACGCATGAAGGCTCGAGATAGCATGGAATTCCTTCAATGCTTTAGAGATTGTGAAGGCTCTGCTGGTGTATTGTCCAAGTCACGGGAAGGCATTGGATTAACAAGAGAAGTTGGCTCTCTTGAGTAATGCCCTCGCCTATGGAAGACTGTAAGTAAGATGAAGGTTACTTTAGAGAAGTTGGTAGAGTGAGGAGTTCCATCTAATGATGGAACTTAGGAGTCATGTAGGAGCTAAATTTACCTCCCAAGTTGGAAGTGATTGTAGAGTTGGCATCTGTATCATACCTAGGGCTGATGTCGCCTAGGTAAACAAAATGTTGCCCCTATGATTGCACGTTCTAGTCACGACCACTACAATCATGCCTCAACTGAGCAATGCCTCCTTGAAATCTACCTCTACCTTTAGGTGGTAGGTAAGGAGGCAAAATAACTTTAGTAGCAAGTAGTCCCTGATTATCGTCATATTTTCCACGATGTTGTTGTTCTTCTTCCTCTTGCTGTAGGTAAAATATGAGGCCACTATGCTCCTCAATGAATTGCAACATAGGATTGATATAGTTCTTTATATGAGGTCACAGTTCATCGAATTACGGGGGGAACCAATTCCTTCTTAACATTACAGAACTAGGATAGCAACTCCTTAAAGTATGGCTCCCAAATCATCTAGTAATGACAATAGATATGTGAGTGAGAGTGAGTCGTCATTAGGAATGTAAACGAAGAGGGTCTAAGATGGGTCATAGGAACCTATGACTCGTCCCACTACCTTAATAAGGTTCTCAGACCTGTCCCAAAACCTTAATAGGATACTTATTTTCTAACTTATAAAACTTGTTTATTTTTTTTTTCAAAGAACTATTTTTTATTTCATTATTCATTACATGGGAAGTTGATTTGCATTATTTATATTTATAAAATATGGGAAATACAATGAGGAAATGTTAGAGGAGAAGCCATAAAAATATGCCATACTTCATCTATAATATATTCACAGAACACCAAAATACGGAGGAGAATAGAGAAGATATATGGAGACAAAAAAAGTGGATGGAGATTGGAGAAGGAAATAGATTTAGGGATGCAGGATAGTGATAGATACATTAATAATTTTACTTTTCATTTATTTTTTATTTAGTTAATATTATATTATTAATATGTTATTTTTATTGGGTAATGGGTTTCCTAACGGTTTTTCTTAAATCCCAAAACTTATCCCATAACCTGAATGGATTTTTAGCTATATCTTATAACCTATCCCAAATCTTATCGGGTAATATCTTATAGGGTTTTTAACGGGTCGAGCAAGTCGGTTACTTTATTACGACTTGCCCATGTATCCCTTAGGTCATGTACCCAAATCGTAAAACCTATTATATACCAAAATCTACCTATCTAAGTTTATACAGTCAAACCATTTAAGGGCATCCTCCTTCACTCGTCCTAGTTAATCCACAAAGCCTTTGAATTTCTTGTCCTAAGCCTGATCCCTTACAAACCACATAAGTTACAAAGTTGGTTTTTATGAACCATGTTGAAATTGTTTGCAACACGTCGTAGATAGTATCTCGGCATTGTAAATGGAAGCTACCATCCATTGATGGTTCTCTATATGCGAAATTGATGTTGGATTGTTTATAAAAAATAAGAAAAAGGGTATCCCCCTTTTGGCTAACTATGTATCTCTTAAGTTTCTAAAGAAACCATCTCCATATTTTCACCGATTCATTATCCTTAAGTGCATAAGCCAATGGAACTATGGAATTATTTTTGTCCATGCTACATGCAACTAATAACTTATAAACGTACTTGCCATATAAGAAAGTACCATCAATGCATACTAGAGGTATGCATTATTTGAAGGCCTTCACACATGGCCTGAATGTCTAGAAAACCAACTAAAACTAAGACTCACTTGGTTTTGGCGAGGTGCTCCACCGCCAATCCACTTGTATTCTTAGTTTACTTGTATTCAATAGCCTACGAAGCTTATTGTATGACTTCTCGTAATTACCATAAACTATCTCAATTGCCTTCCTCTTGGCTTTGAAAACCCTCATATTGCTTATAGTATATCCATACAAGCTTTGTATATTTGCTATAGGATCAATAACCTTTACATCAAGGTTATGTTATTGTGAATTTGAGGTGATCTCAATTTATCATTAGGTTCACACAAGTGTGTAGTCCTTCTATAGTGGTGGTTTTGAAAAGTCAATCTTACTTCTTCAAGCATTCTCATAATCTCCACTTATAACCTTTGTCCTTTTTATGAAATATATTACATAGATAATCTTATTTGATATGTCAACATGAAAATCGCCATGGTTCTTTATGTGGAACGACTTTGACACATCTATAAGATCCTTTTTGTCATTGAATCACATGCCTATACTTAAGTCATCATTTATGCTAATGCTGTTGCATATTTCATTGAAATTTCGCTCAAATATCAGATATTTATTATTGTCATACTCGTTATTATAGAAAGGAATGGGATCTCTAGCAACCTTATTCATTGTCTCGTTTAGTTGTGGAATCTCTATAGTTTGTATGGTATACATTGACACTTGAGGAAGGCGACGAGGCCTGCTAGGCATAATCTCATAAGTAGGCTTAACTAACACATTACTAGCAACAATTTCTAGATTCACCTTGTGTTCTCTCGGATCCTCTCTATCTTCCCATCATCATCATCAAGTCCAACATCTTCCACCCCATTATCTCCAACTGGCTCCTCATCTACATTGTCATTTCCATTTATGTCTATGGGCATTTGCTCTACATATAGATCATATGACTCTTCATGTTTGATAATTGAATTGAGTGCTTTATCAAGTTGCTCTTTTATGATATCATCATGCCTATTGTCGGGGTCCTATTTTTGTAACATGCTTATAATAGTAGGGACCTATTCTTTTGTATATATGTAATATAGAAGAAGACTTTTTTCCATTTTAGCTAAGGTCTTACGATTATTAGAAATTTTCACTTTTAGAAAATGATATCATTTCATCAGTTTTAATGTCTCATTTTACTAGGCTAAGAAATGTCTATAAAGCTCTTTATAAGGGTACAAGTACTCTTTTGGATTGAAGCTCTTTCTCACCACGTTAGTTGATCACAACTGACGACACCTATTACATATACATTATCCCTATGCACACATATTGAAGCCTTGTAATACTATTGGAATTAATAAAAGTATGCTATTCATTTTTCCACTCGTCCCCATGTCCCTTATATTACTGTTGACTTTCTTTTTTGTTTATGTTGCTAACAAGTTTAGGCTTTGTTGGCCAGTGTTGCATGTGAATTAAATTTGCTTACTACTATAAAGGTAGGACAGTAAATGCTATATGGTTCGTTTGAAGCTCGGATCGTGATAGTTGATATTGGAGCTTAGGTTATTCCAGTAGGAACAACCATGACACGATAAGAGGAAGCGAGCAAGAGGCTAGATAGCTTGGAGGAAATCCTCAAGGGATTATCTAAATGGCTGGATGATTTGGTCATATTGTCAGTAAGAGTGACTAAAGTTAAGGCCAATCATTAAGATATGAATGCTAAGATAACTGAGATGACTAAGAATTTTGGTATTACAGCATAAACACTCAAAGGGGAAAGATACGCGATGATTGATAATGCAAGACAACAATTAGGGACTTAAGTGGAAAACTTGAGAAGAAGTCTAATACTCATGCCTTAATTGAGATTATTGAGGAGTTGAGGGCACAAGTAGCTATTTTGACTCGGGTTGTGGGGAATGCTTCTGCCCTTGCCTTCGTACATGTTCCTACTCAGACATTTAAAGATGCTTGAGCCCAAGGCATTTATTAGCATAAAGGATGCCAAGTTGTTGGAGAACTTTCTATTTGATATGAAGCAGTATTTTACCGCTGTTGGGACAAATGATGAGAGAATAAAGGTCACCATAGCTGCAATGTACTTAATTGATGATGCCAATTTGTGGTAGCACACTAAGTATGAGGAAATCTAAAATGGTAATGCTTGTGTAGATATGTGGATTGAGTTAAAGGTTAAGTTGCAGACTTAGTTTTTCCTTGAGAATGTTGAGTATAATACCCGAAAGAAGTTAAGAGAACTTCGATAAGGTGATGACATCAGAAAGTGTGTTCGTAAGTTCTTACAATTGATGTTGGACATCAAAAGCATGGCTAAAGATGATAAGCTAATCTATTTCTTGAAAGTAGCTGAATGTCCATATAGGGCTATACTTAATTCTATGGCACGAAAGGCAAATAATGTATGCTAAGATGAAGAGTCGGAAGTGATGCAGGAGTTAGTCCTCACACTTCCTAACATTTCTAAGCCTTTTAAAGTTTATAAGGATGTCTCAGACATTGCATTAGGTGGAGTGTTGATGGAAGAGGGTCATCCAATAGCATATAAGAATAGGAAGCTGAATTAAACGAAGTGTAGATACTTAGCCCAAGAGAAGGAGTTAGTTGCAATCATTCACTATCTAAGGACCTGGAAACACTATTTGCTGAGATTAAAGTTTCTAGTGAAGATAAACAATTCTATTGCCAACGATATATTGACTCAATCGAAACTCTCGGGCAAGCAAGCTAAATGGCAAGAGTTCTTTGTAGAGTTTGATATAGAGATTGAGCACCGCAACAGATGGACTAATCAAGTAGTAGATGCTTTAAGTAGGTAAGCTGATTTTGCTTTCTTAGTGTAGATTGTGCACCAGTTAGTAAGTCAAATCTCAACTTCAATTCAAGAGTAGATCAAGTAGTATATAGGTCAAGACTTGTTGGCAAAAAATCTCAAGTAGTTGGTTGAGGAAGGGAAGATTCGTAGATTTTAGGTAGAAGGCAACCTCATCTACACAAAGGGGCGCCGATTATATGTCTTGAAGGCGGGCAACTTAAGAAGGGTGCTCATGAAAGAGTGCCATGATACTTTATAGGCTAGACATCTTGGCTGGTAGAGGACATTAAGCTTGTTAAAGTGAGGCTATTATTGGCCGGATATGGAGGAGGATGTGATGAGTTATATGAAGACTTGCTTGACTTGCCAACAAGACAAAGTCGAGAGGTAGAAGATTGCAAACTTGTTGGAGCCACTTCTAATGTCATCTCACTCATGAGAGAGTATCTCCATGGACTTTATCACTTTCCCAACCAAAAGTAGGGGAGCACTTATCTATTTTTCTTGTTGTTGATAGGTTCTCTAAGTATGCTACCTTTATTCCTACTATCAAGAGTTCAAGTGCAGAAGAGACAACCTTACTTTTCTTTAAGCATGTAGTGAAGTTCCAGGGTATTCCCCATAATATTATGAGTGATAGGGATGCTAGGTTTATAGCATAATTTTGGACAGAGTTGTACCACCACCTGGGTTTCGAGCTAAGCATAACTTCCAGCTACTATCTGCAAAGTGATGAGCAGATAGAGAGATTCAATGGTTTGCTGGAGAAATACCTTCGACACTTTTTCAGTGCTAACCAGAGGAATTAAGTTGACTTGTTGGATATCATCCATATCTGTTTCAACATCTAGTAGAGCTCTTCCTCTAACAAGAGGCCTCTAGAGATCATTATAGGTCAACAACCACTGTTACCCTATATAGTGGCGGTACCATATATTGGGAGATGCTTAAGAGCTTATTAGTTCATTATAGATTGAAAGCAGAGTTTAGAAGTAGCAAAAGTATACTTTGAGAAGGCTTCCAAGAAGATGAAGAAATTGGTAGATTAGAACCGCCAACCTAAAGAGTTCAATGTTGGAGATCAGGTCTTCATAAAGTATCTTCTAGAACGGGTTAGATCATTGATGAACAAGGATAGAAGATTGATTTAGTCTTAATCATCTCGAAGATTGGAAGAGCAGCCTATAAGGTCAAGCCTCCTACATAGTTGCAAGTCCATCCAGTTTTGCATGTCAATATGTTAAAGCCATACTATCTAAACATGGAAGACCCATCTCATAATGTGTTTAAGCGGTTACACATTAAGATCAAGTTTAACCTAAGTTAAGTCATGTAAGACATCCTTGCAAAGCGAAGAATCACATATCTCATCACTAGAGAAGAATATATAGAGTATTTAGTCAAGTGAAAAGATTGATGAGAAGAAGATACTAGTTGGAGACTAAAGAAGACTTCAAGCCCTTATCCGAGAGAAAGTTAGTCTTACCAGCCAAAGACCTCCACCACCAGATCCAAGCTCTAATATATATTGCCGAGGACGTCCATAGAATTAAGTGAAGGAGGATATCTAATAGGAATAAAGCTATAGGACCTTTGACCCGCAATCAAGTCTAAGGACTAGAGAGATTGGCATGACAAATCCTTATGTTCCAATTAACCCCTGCCAAAGTTTAGTAATTCCTTGCCGGGTCACCTTTAATACCGTGCCGTATGACCGCCCTTTATTCTGTATTATGTCGAGTTAATGATTACTTTAATGTTGAGCTGAACAATCACTCGGCATCATCGTTACCGAGAAGCTGAGAGACAGAGAATCCGAACTAACTATCCTACGTGTATAGTATCAAATGGAGAATTTATAGCACCAATGATTATTTTCCTTGTATATTCATTTTTGCCCTCTTGTATCACGTACATTGCTTCTTTAGGAAATGTCCTTATTATCTTTTCCCTTTTGGGCAAGTTGTCCTAACTTACGAATATAAATACCCTTGTATTTGTAACTGTTACTTATTTGATTACCTTTAGTACACTTGAGTACTTTCTTCCTTATGTAAACACTGTTTGCTTACTCTCAGCATCACTCTTATTCTTTCTCTTAAGTAAGGTTAGGTAGCGAGTAACCTCATTGGACGAATTTGTACATCATATCGAATTGTGTCGTGAGTCCTCGGAAGTTCCATTAGTATGTCATATCCTTTGGAGCTATTCATGGGTTTCGCTTACTATTTCATTTATCTTTATCACTCTTTTGTACCTTTTTCCATTAACCCTTTTTTGAGCTTTCTATAAGCTTGGACTTATCTAGCGATCGGCTTTATCTATTCTTGGTCATAGTTTGCATCATCTTGATATCAGAGTGGAGGTTTTATGTGAACTATAGTTAGTTTTTCTAGAAGTTTTGTTGTGCTTTGTTTTGCAAATGTGGAACAGAGTTAGTTACTATATTCATTTGACTGCTATGTTATTAGCTGTTCACTTTTTGAAGTTTTTGTTTGAATTTTGAATCTATAAGAAAAAATGACAGACCCAAATATGAATATTAGTGCTGTTGATGACAGTGGAGTTGTCTACCATGGACGACAATCTTAAAGAACTTTTAGAAACATTAACAAGAGACTTGATAAGGTAGCTAACCTCTTTGTAAATTTAACCTGAGCTGTTCATGTACTATTTTGTCGACCCACTGAGGCTGTATAAAACACTCCATAAGTTGCTCAACCTATTAGAGGTCAGAACCCAACTTGACCAGTTTGAGGTGGAGGAGTTGGCAGACGAGTAAAGCAAAGGATAGACCTGAGAGAGCTTAATGAGGAGAAAGAAGAGTATTTTGAAGAGGAACATATATAAGTCCTTAGAGCATCCGACCATATGAAGCTTTGGATTCCAAGTTTTAATTGGTCTGGGAATGCTGACGAGTAGCTAGATTGGGAAGAGAAGGTGGAGCATATATTTGATTACCATCAATATGAGGATTATGAGAAAGTGAGGATTGCTATTGTTGAATTCTCCGGATATACCACCATGTGATGGAAGAATTTTCAAGCCATGAGAAGAAGATAGGGGTATCGAAAGATTAATACTTGGCCCAAGATAAAGAGGGTGCTCGGAAAGAAATTCGTACCAGAAATGTATCTCTAAGATACTTTCACTCGGCTTTAGGAGATGAGATAAGGAGGTCAAGCTGTTGATGAGTATGCTCAAGAATTCCAAATGCTTATGATAAGATGCGAAGTGGAGGAACCACCAACTAAAACAGTCTCAAGGTTTATTACTAGATTGAAAGGAGACATCCAAGACATTGTGGAGCTCCAATGATTTGATAAAATGGATAAAGTTGTTAGAATTGCCCAATGAGTGGAGAAGCAAAGAAGGAGCTGAGTAACGACCAAAATGCCGACTAATCGACTAGGACAACTAAGTCATCGCACTCAATCTAATATCGAACTGAGCAAAAGAGTTGATGTCAGAGCTAAGCAAAAAGGTTGACTTGAAAATGTAGTGCCGACTCAAACGTATGAGCAGGGGCAAGGGTTTGTCAAGAAGACCAGTCATATTAAGTACTTCAAGTGTCAAGGGTTCAAATATATGGTTGCTCAATGCTTGAACCAAAGGACGATAGTCATTAAGGGAGACATTCTGAAGTTAGAAGTAGAGAGTATAGATAAGAAACCAGAGGAGGAGGAGGTTTTTACTGAGAAAGAAAATGTCGAGAAAGAACTGATTGAGGAGGACGTGTTTTTCAAGGATTTAGACTGGTTACTCATGGTTATTCGGTACACTATGAGAATGGAACCCTTACGAGAAGAGGAGCAGAGAGAGAATTTATTTCACACTACCTACAAGGTGAACGATCAGATGTATGCTATCATTGTGGATAGTAGAAGTTGCACCAATGTGGCATCGGTCGATCTTATTTAAAAATTGAAGCTGCCGACCGTTGCACTTCCTAGGCCGTGTAAGTTGTACTGGCCAATTACTATAGGGAATTACTCTGACCAGATCCTCTGCGACGTACTGCTTATGAATGCTTCTCACGTATTGCTGGGTAAGATATGGTTATTTAACAGGAAAGTTATATATGATGGCTACAGGAACACGTATATGTTCGAGAAGGATGATCAGAAGATCATGCTGAATCCGATGCCGCTAAGAGAAGTTAACAAGTTGCAGATGAAACTTGCTCATGGATTGAAGAAAGCTCTATTGATGAGTAGAACCGAGCTCCGAGAAACCATCAATGCTGATGAGCTAACCCTATTGTTGGTCAGGCGACTATTGGAAATGAAGGAGTGGGATGAGCTTCCTTAGGAAATCAAGGGATTGCTAGATGACTATGCCGATCTGTTCCTAGAACAGTTACCTGAGAGGTTGCCCCCAACTCGAGACATAGAGCATTGCATTAACTTAGTACTTAATGTTATACTGCCAAATATGCCAGTTTATCGGATGAATCTTGAGCAGGCTTCTGAACTCTAATGTCAAGTTAATGAGTTGCTGGAGAAAGGTTATGTGAGAGAGAGTCTTTGCCCTTATGTTGTACCTGCACTTCTAGTGCCGAAGAAAGATAGAACCTGGTGGATGTGTGTTGACCACCGAGCCGTGAATAAAATCATGATCAAATATAGGTATCTGATCTCAAAGCTAGAAGACATGTTGGATGAACTGAGTGAAGCCAAGATTTTTAGTAAGATTAATCTCAAGTCTGGCTATCATCAAATTCGCATGAGGTCAGGAGACGAGTAGAAGAATGCGTTTAAGACTTGACATGGACTTTATGAGTGGATGGTTATGCCTTTCGGTTTGTCCAATGCCCCGAGCACTTTCATGAGACTTATGAACCATATGTTGAGACCTCTTATTGGGAAGTGTATCGTGGTGTATTTTGGCAACATCCTAGTCTATAATACCGATATATCGAGTCATTGTAGACATCTTAAAGTATTCTTGGATATCCTTCGTACCGAGAGACTATTCGGCAACTTGAAGAAATGTTGCTTCTGCTAGAAGGAAGTGGTATTCTTGGGGTATGTAGTCAATGGAGGAGGCTTGTGAGTTGATAATGAGAAGATCAAAGCAATCAAGTGACCGACTCCTATTACTTGTGCTGGCGTAAGAAGTTTCTACGGACTGGCTTTGTTTTATAGAAGGTTTATCAAGAACTTTAGCACCATTACCGTGCCACTTACCAAGCTAACAAAGATGAACATTGACTTTCATTGGGGCAAAAGGGAGGAGAGGAGCTTTGCCAACATAAAAGAAAGATTGACTTCTGCCTTAGTGTTAATATTACTTAACTTTGACAAAATTTTTGAATTGGAATGTGACACATCGGTTGTTGGAATAGGTGTTGTCCTGATGCAAGAAGGTCGACCAATTGCCTTCCACAGTGAGAAGCTCCAAGGACTACAACTGAACTACTTCGTATATGACAAGGAACTTTTGGCACAGATCCAAGCAATACAAGTGTGGCAACATTACTTACTATCGAGAGAATTTATCATATATACTGACCATTAATCGTTGAGATACCTTCGAAGTTAGACCCAGTCGTTAAAGCAGTAGGTGAGGTAGGTTGAATTCCTTGAAGGGTTCAATTTTGTGATAAAGTATAAGCAAGGAAAGAGCAACGTAGTTGCAGATACTACTAACAACCCTGATAGAGAATTGAGCAAACACCATTCGGATTTGAACTCAAATCCAAAACAACCCGTAGGGAGTAATGGGAATTAAGCTACGGGACCTCTAACCCGCACCTGAGCCCGAAGACTAAAGGGGTTGGCATGACGAATCCTTATGTTTCAACCAATCCCTGCCGAGGCCGAGTACTTCCTTGCCAAGTCACTTTTAATGCCATGCCATATGACTGCCCTTTATTTTGTGTTATGCCAAGTTGATGATTATTTTAATGTTAAGCCGAATAATCACTCGGCATCATCTTTGCCGAGAAGTTAAGAGACAGAGAATTTGGATTGACTAGGCCATCCATACTCGGACAAGTCTACCTGTCCGTACTTTTTTTCGGTATCCCCTAACAACCTCGCCAATATAGCATCGCTTCATGTAGAGCATCGTATGGAGAATCTGTAACACTAATGATTGTTTTCTTTGTATATTCATTTTTGCCCTCTTATATCATATACATTGCTTCTTTAGGAAATGTCCTTATTGTCTTTTTCCTTTTGAGTAAGTTACCCTAACTTACGGGTATAAATACTCTTGTATTTGTTGTTGTAACTCATTAGATTACTTTCAACATACTTGAGTACTTTCTTCCTTTCGTAAATATTGTTTGATTACTCTCGGCATCACTTTTATCCTTTTCTTTAAGTGAGTTTAGGTGACGAGTAACCTCACTGAACCAATTCGTACATCATATCGAATTGTGCTATGAGTCCTTGAAAGTTCCATTAGTGTGTCATATCTTCTAGAGCTATTCATGAGTTTTGCTTCGTATTTCATTCATCTTTGTCACTCTTTCGTACCTTTCCCCATTAACCCTTTTTTCGAGCTTTCTGTAAGTTTTGACCTATCCAAGGATCAGCCTTATCTGTTCTTAATCACAGTTTGCACCAATGTTAAGGTCTCTTTTTGTAACATATTTGTACTAGCAAAGGCCTATTCTTTTGTACATATTGCAATATAAAGGGAGACTATGTTACAATATGAGAGAGAAAGTCAATCTTGCCAGCTAAAAGACCTTCACCACCAGATCTAAGCTCTAATATATATTACCAAGGATGTCCATAGAATTAAGTGGGGGGATAATGTAAGGGTCCCTTTTTGTAACATATTTGTACTAGTAGAGGCATATTCTTTTGTATTAGTAGAGGCCTATTCTTTTGTACATATTGTAACATAGAGTGGCACTTTTTCCATTTTATCTTGGGCCTTACCATTATTAACAATTTCTACTTTTAGAAAACAATATAATTTCACCGATTTTAATGTTTTCTCCTATCAGGCCTAAAAATATCCATAGAGCTCTTTACGAAAGTGCGAGTACTCTTTTGGATTGAAGCTTTTACTCACCATGTTGGTTGATTACGACTGATGGCACCTGTTACATATACATTACTCTTGTGTACATACATTGTAGCTTTGTAATACTATCGGAATTAATAAAAGTACTCGTGTCCCTTATATTATTGTTGGCTTTCTTTCTTGTTTGTGTTGCTCACAGGTTTAGGTCTTGTTAGTTAGCATTACGTACAAGTTAGGCTTACTTATTACTGTAGAGGTAGAATAGTAAATACTGCACAGTTTGTTTGTGTGTTAGAGAAAGCTTTAGACCGTGACACTTGGCATAATGAAATCCATAGAGAGTTCTTATGGCTCATTCAAATCTGACCACTTCATACCGATCATCATAAATTGCACTTAAGGTGTTGGAAAAGTCTAATTGTTTGCTTGAAACATGTTATGGTTAGCCTAAGCACTTAATTCCTTACAATGCTTAATGCATTCCTTCTACATGTTACGTTCCTCGAAAGACTTTACTATCTAAATAAAATTGTTAACATCTTTGTCGTCTTTAATGACCATCAACTTATAAGCAACTCTCCCTTATAAAAGAAAGGATGCTTATGCATGACTTTAACACCAGTCAAGTTAACTTCCATGCTTCTACAAATCTTTTAGAAGAAGTAGGAGAAGCTTACATCTTTTCTCATCTTCAACATCTTAATGGGCTTCCTATCGTACTCTAGCTCCTAGTTACTAGTCATAATGTTTCCATTTATATACATGATAACTTTACCGTAATCCGCCATTGGCACCCTAATAATATTGCCATCAACCAACAAGTTAACATTATTGTAGAAATTCGCATTTGATTATCTCTAAAAATTCACTAACTGTTTGATATTAAGTTTTCTTAGGACTTTCATCGAACACATTGCGTACATCTAATTTTAATTAAAATTCCGAGAGTTAAACTAATGTTTTCGTAACAAAATAAGCACAATTTAACTACCTAACTAGTGGATTAATTAAGGCTAAAATTACTATAATAGATAGGCACCATATATGAATAAATTGGATAGTTTAGGGTTTATAAAGAAAAAATGATAATTTTTTTTGGGAAAAAAAATAAATGTACATGTAATGTATAGAATATTACCTCTTTAGGATGATTGATGTACAAAAAATTTAAAGAACCCATGTGAGAGAATTGCATTTTTGAGATAGAAAGTTTGGTATATTTTATGGGTATAATGTTCTGTTCATGGTTTTATCATATAAATATATGGCTGTGGAAGGCGCATGTAGGTATGCACATTCCATGACTCATAAAATTTTTTACACTAAAGGTGCATGCTATTAGTGAAATATTTTTCATGAGGGGCCATTTTCAGTAATATTTGTATTCGTATAAAACTTACATATATATATATATTATACACATCATTAATGTTTGATATTGCTAATGTTGAGACTATCTAGCTTAATGTCTCTAATGTAACAATGTCATGGACTCTTCTTTCTACCAGATGCATTAAATTAAATTGTGATGCCTCTGTTAATTTGCAACATTTCTATGGAGGTTTGGATATTATTTACAACAGTAACAAACTTAATATAAGCTATGGCTCTAGTAGTTTACACTACTGATGTTGACGTAAAAGAAACATGTGTGACTAGGGAAGGACTTATTATAACGAGAGATGGAGGATAAAATAAAACTGAGCTTGAGTTTGATTTCCTTAAGACTATCCATGTTTTATCTTTCTTTTTAGGCTACATGGCATGTTGTTGGCATTATTAGAGACATCTTGCAATGGAAGTCTTTGTTTGCTTATTGTAGCTTTAAGTCTATTTCTTGTGAAACAAATGCATGTGCGCATTGGATTGCTTCCTAAGCAAAATTTGCGATGAACTATAATTTCTAGTCACTCAACCCTTATCTCGATTATCTCGTCTTTTGTTTACTAACTATGCTTCCAAACCTTCAGGCTTGTAATGTGTTTTTTTCTTTTTCTAAGTTGAATAAAGTTCTTTTTGCAAAAAAGAAAAAAAGACAAAAAAATTCAAACTTTCAAAAAAATGCCATAAGTATTAGAGTTAATATTTATTAACAATATTATACCTTTGAAGTTGTTATATAAATTATTAATTTTCATTAATAATAAGTATTAAAATTATTAACATGCCAATTTGAGCCAATCAATGCTTATATAAATTGAATGTCATCTTTTTTTCTATTTTAGTCCTTAATATTTCAAAACTTTCATTTTATTTTAACATTTGCATAAATTTACAAATAAATCATTTCATTAGTTTTGCCATTAGTAGTGACACGTGACAAAATTTGATTCATCTAAGTGATTGATTTAGTTAAATAAATTTATAATATATTTTAATAAGTAAAATTCATATAAAAACTAAGAATTATATAAAAATGATGAAAAATTAGAAAAGTAAAAATGAAAATAAGAGGAATAGTATATATTATCTAGTAATATATATTTATATACATAAATATTAATATTTATTTTAAAATAAATTCATAAAAATAACAAAAATTAAAAACATGATAAAATATAGAATAAAAAAATTCGAACACCTCAAGGCCAAGCATGACTAACAACTACTGGCGGGTAGGGTTGCTCAACCCTCTTTGGGGTGGCTATAAAATGGCCACAAGATCAAGTAGGTCATGACCTAGACCCTCCTTGGGTAGAGGACGACTACTTAAGACCATCTAAATTTTTTCTTAGAAAAGGTAATGTAACTCGACTTTAATCTAATCAAATTTCTTAGTTTACTTTTTTTTTTTTTCTTTGGGGGTAAGGGGTGAGTTGCACAAATCCCCTGGTGGGTATTATCTTAGGTCGCCAGTGGGTTATACAACTCACTTTCCCACTTTAGTTGAAATTTGGCCACTTTTTACTATTGGGTGGTCAGATTCTCTTGTTCTAGGTTTTTTTTTTTTAATTTTTAAATAATTTTAATATACTTTATTATTATTTAAATATGTATATAAGTATATATATATATTAGATATTATATATTTGGTTTTTAAAATATTTTATATGTTTTAATTTTTCTATATATTTTTTAATTTTTTAGAAAGAATTTTTCTATTTTTTAATTTAAAAATTACATGTGAACTAATTATGTACTGCTATATGTCCTTATTAACGAAAAATCTAACGGAACATGATGGAATGACTTATTTGACAAAACTTTAAAATATTGATAACTAAAATTAAAATTTTGAAATGTTAAAGATTGAATCGAAAAAGAGGTCAATATTAAGGAGTTTTTTTTGTACTTTTTTCTTATTTAAAATCATTATAACATTTTTATCAATATAGAATGTAAGGAGGTGCTTAAGTACCATATCAGTATTTTAAATAATTTTCATTTCTAAAGAGCTCTTAGTTTCGATAGGTCACCTAATCAAAATTACTAAATTTTTTAAATTGTTTGTAGGTCCCATGCTCATTGCTATTCAAACTAGTATATAAATTATTTTTTAAAAGTTTTTCCTTTCTAAACAACTCTTTACTTTTATCAATGGGTATCTAATCAAAATTACTTATCAATTGCTCAAATCTTTTGTTCAACTTTTCAAATCGATATATAAATTATTTGTTCAAAGTTGCGGCTTGATACGTAAATATGTACTAGGCATCGGTGCTTGCTCGCTTTGGTATCTTAGTGGAGTTAGGCACTCTACCAATGCTTGTTTGGATACATAATATTATATTGATTATATATGTCAATATTTTTTATGTATTGAGATTTTATTAGTATTTATTTATTATTCATTGAAATATATGAGGTATTAGTACTATTAAATCCTTTTTTCCATTAAAATTTTTCTCCTCATAAACATTCTCTCAAAAGTATGTTTCTAATATAAAATATAATCCTCAAAGTTTGTCCAAAACCTTTGGCTTAAAGGCAAACATATTCTAAATCTTTAATATATATATGGTTAGTGTGCCTCAAATTTCATTGTTAATTAACAAGAAACAATGGGATAATAAGACCACCAGACTTGAGTGTATTAATATAAATCGATCATAATTTCCTAAAGATTTAAGCTATGATTTTCGACCATGTATCGAACCTCATTCAAAAAAAAAAAAAAAAAGACCAGTGAAAACACGAAATATAACATTTCATGGTTGATCATCATATATAACATTATTACTCATTAGATAACATGAACCAAGCTGTAATATATAGAAATCTGAAATATATATATATATATATATATATATATATAAACATAACATGAAACCAACGTTTTAAATAAAAGCTTTCTATTATATGAAAATCATGGTTTTTATTTTATTCGACTGGGATCCGTATATCTTCTCTCTTGATTATCGTTCTTCAGGGTTCATCATGGCAATATTATGCAACAGCAAGTGTCATAACCCCCTTTAGGGTTTGGGACACAACTTCCAATAACGGTACCCTTCAATTCCTTATCACATTTCTCCTGACAATCTTCGTTAACCTTGCATATTGAGCCGATAGACACACAATTGCTTTGCCCAGGGCTATAACCATTCGGAACTGCATTGTAATTAAGAAACGAAAACGGAAACACTGGTTAACAGAACCTAACAATAAATAACCGAGAATATTAGAACATTAATCTTAAAATTTGAAAAATTAATAAAATTAGACTCCATGGAGAACATTCGATTTACTTCTATAAACATGTTAATAATTCAAGGAAACACACACACATATATATATACATATGCGTATATGATATATGCACACACATACATCATAATTATAAAAAGATGGAATGAGAAATATAAAATGGCAGATTAATTGCCTTAAGTTACAAAACTCCAAGAACCAGAGATTGATTGATTCATACCAAATGACTGATCTCCCACAAGAATGAGAGAGAATAGAATTACGACTATGGTGTGCGTTACAAGTTTAGATGCCATATGAATTTTTATATGACTTTTGACTGTTTTTCGTTCCTAAGAAACTCCACTTGTTACACTTTATATATAATCTGATGTATTATAAATTTAGATTGCCGATTTGGTGGGTCCTCGTTTAGCAAAAATTTATATTAATTATCATGTTATTGGGGAACCTAGATTCCGTCATTGTGTATCAACATAAAAAGCTAGCAATTTATTAGTGTTTGATATTTTTATGGAAAAATAAATTTAAAAGTGTCTATTTATCCCACTATCTAGTAATATATTATTTATAATTTGTCAAGCTGCTTTTAATTTGTTGTCTTCATAGTTTTCAAAACCAATTTCAGTTCCGCACTTAACTTATCGATAATAAATATAGATACTCATTTTGATGTTTGATTATAATTGATGAAGAGGGAACACAAGCCTACATGTATATTACTCAATTCTTTCAAAAATTTAAAGGTAAAGTTTCCATAAGTAGAAAGGAATAAAGCAAGATATTAATTAGAGTTCAATTACTCCTTAGGATCAAATTCTTCTTCTTCTTTTTTTTTTTTTTTTTTTTTTTTTTCTAAGTATGACATGTTTGGTTGCCTCAATGTATGGAGTGCACGTCGCAAAGGTTTGATTATGAGGAAAATGGTCAAGACTCTTACATTCCAATAGTATGAAAATTGGATGTTCGGATTGAATATGCTAAGTTTGATTTTTTGTTCTGGATAATATATGTAGTAGTTGAAAAAAAAAAAACAAAGGAAAATAGAGCATATATTTCCTAATTTATTTTCATCCCAAAAAAATGAAAAAAAGGAGATGGCTTCATTAACAGAACATGAATTTCTTCCTTTTTCCTTTCCTTTTTGTAATATTTTTCCCTTTTTGGAGCAATTCCTTTTCCTTTTCTTTCGTATAATCTCAATTGTATACTTGAATTACATTAACCCTTTGGATTATATTTCAATATTACGATAGACTGTCATCCAATTAACCAAGTTAAACAGCATACGAGTATATAATATTAAAATAATTTTTTAGCTCAGTTATACGGAACAAATAAACTGTCCAGACAATAAGTTAGACCATGATAGAATCTTATTTCAACCTTCTATATAAATGCACTCGGTCTCACAATAAACATGATTTCTATATCACATCATTGCTGAATTTAACATAAGACGCTTTTTAGCTTCGAATAAGAAGGGTTCCTTTCACCATCTGGAGTGGCTTGGTTCATATTTATAATGGAATGTAAGTTATACTTCGGTTTACCTAGATCTACTAACAAAATCATGGATTTTGGTTTAATGATTCCGTATCTAGCAGCCAGTAGACATCGGTAAATGTAGTTTTTTCCCCGGTAATACCAATCATTAATCATACAAGATAGTATATAAGTAGATAAATTAAAATTAAAAGAATACAAATAAAAACGATCCAAATCCTATATATCAAATTAAACATACTTATTATTAATGTTATTAGATCTAGATTGCATAGACCCAAACATGTTAGAAGGTTGAAAATTAAGGGTTTAGTCGAGTTTAATATGAAGTTTGAATTGGAATTGAATCGAGTTGAATCGTACGGATCAATTCAAATTTAACAACACTACTTATTATTATAAATGTGATGATTTAGAGAGTAACAATTCAATTAATTTTAAGATAAACAGTTTAGGAAGAAGAGTTAGATTCAGTGACAAAAGTAAAACTCTTTTTCCATTTTTTTTTCTTGTTGAAACTAGAAAAGATATTGCGATAAATAAGTCTATTATACAAGGTTTTATTAAGATATTTTATTTTGTCAAAAAGTGGTGCAAGTTAATTTATACTTCTAATTGTATTTTTGGAGATATTGCTCCTACTTAATGAAGTCTTTGCTTATTTGAAAAAAAAAAAAAATTATACTTCTAACTATATGCTATCTCTTTCCCAAACAGTGCCATAAAAGGGGAAAGATAACACAAATTTGGGTCTCGTTAATAAGTGTTTCTCCCAGACACTATTTACTAGAATGATTCTTTTTTTTTTTAAATAACATTCTTTAAAGTTAATCATATGTTTCACGAATAAATAAACTCATATTTTCCCTTCTTTACATACACACCCTTACTACCCAATCCTCATATAGTCTAAAACATAAACTTTTGTTGGAAGGCGGTAGCAGTAAGTGGATACCTAGTATTCGTACCACTTTACTAGAAGGTCTTAGTATTAGTGTGGTAATTACCATCTATAAAAAATATGAATGGAAAATAAAAAAATAATTTTCTCTTTATAGACACAAAAATCATGTTATTTATTTTCCATTATCACTATCACTTATCCATTGCCATCTTTAACTCCCACCATCACCGATTAATAAAATACATTATAGTATGTTTATAAGGGAGTGTTCAGCATAAGTACCTATGTTAAACACCCATCTTCCTTTATAATTTACATATGTAAATAAATAATTAATTTAAGTGAAGTGTTTCACAAAAAATCGGTTCTTCACTTTATTTTATGCATCATAATTAATCAGTTTCTATTAACTAGTTTTTTTTTTATTGATTTGTTCTATTTATTTAATATATTAAATAGTAAGTTACTGAAAAAAAGTAGTTTTTTAATTACTTTTTTCTTTTATTTCTTGGGATCCACAAAATAATTAAATAAAGACAAAGCACCTTTACTTAAAACACTCTTTTATAAAGTTAATAAATGTTTAAATGAAAAGATATTTATAATACTAATATAATATCCTAAACATCACATAGAAATATCGGTCGTTTCCAGTCCAACGTAGAGATACCTTGTCTCCTCTGCAAGGGATAAAGCACGTCCCCTAGTGTGGGGATGTCCCTTGTCTAACCCTTTTTTTTTTTTTTCAAATTCTTTAAAATGAAGCAGTTGATGATGTCGAATATTGTAGAAATATAATATTAATTAATATCATTACTAATATCATAATACTTGTTATAATGTCTAAAATTACATTTGTTTATACTAAAATTGTATTTATAAAATATTAAAAATAGTGATTTAAAATTTATTCTATATGGTAAAAACAAAAATGGAATAGTATTAAGGTATTCTAGTGAAGGAAAGTGTAGAGTTCGCTGAAATGTAGTCTCTGAAAAAGTTAATGTGACTTTTACTTTTAGAGTTCCTATAGGATAAATAACTCCTATTATAAAACTTTTAATGGTAACTAAAACTACAACCGGGAATTATTACGGGAGAGCCTTGTTAATTCCAAATAGCAATCAATGTACAAAAAAAATCGGTGATTTTGTACCAGCATTTAAAGGCCCAGCAGTGTCTTTTTTTTTTTCTTTTTTTTTCCCTCGATAATACCTTGCACTCCTGCAGTCAATGTTGAAAGAGCCAACGGAGGGAATGACTTTTAATATGGTGACATGCTGAAAATAACGATGAACATTAATATCCAAGTCTTTTGTTTTCAGATTCGAATAACGAGAATGTGGGTAAACTGTATTAGGTGTTTGTTTGAGGTCGGATTGGTTCTATAAACTTTCTACATGTACGTTTATCTTCTTTATGCATATAGAGATCCTAAATTGTTATTGGAATTCAAAATCTCAAGAAAAGACTAGAACCTCTGACTCGTAAATTAGTTTAATATGAATGTCACTTAGTATTAGTGATCTATTTTTATCTGTGCATATATATAAAATGGATGAAAATGCTTCCAATAATTACATAAGTTCTTATTCAATTGAATAAGAGAGTGCCATTTGCTACATAGAATGATTTTTAACTGAGTTTTGGATTTCTATTTTTTTTTTTTTTTTTGACAAACTAATGGATTTTCATTTCATACAACATAACATATTTACACCATAATTTCAAAAAATATCCAAGGCAACCCTGTGGACACGGGATGCTCAACAAAACCCTAGATCGTCCTTTCAAAATAGGTTTTCTTGACTCCCTTACAATACCAAAACCTAAAACATTATTAGATAACGAGAATCTAAAAAGAGACAAAAAAAAAAAAAGAAAAGAAAAGAAAAGAAAGAAAGGAGATTTATGGTAGATCGCAAAAGTGTGCTGCTGCTGCAGGGCCTAATGTAAGACCCAGAAAAAAAAAAGGAAAAGGGTTATATAAAAATAATAATGATATTAATAATATTAGAAATTTAAAATAAGGGAAGAAATAGGATAGTGGAATAAAAACTTAGAGATATTAGTATGATTTGTAATTTATAAGAGATAGTAAGGATAATTTGATCATGGGAAAAGATTCAAACTTCCTATTATGCCTAATTCCAAATAAACTCAATATCTTTTTTTTACCAAATTATCACTTTAATTTTCTAAAAGAATAGAAAATTTATAGTTCTCAACTCAATCCCTTTCAAATTCAAAGCCAAAATTCGAATTTAGGGGTTAGGGTAAGAGAAAAACCAATGAAACTTTAAGAAAACATAAAGATACAACGATTTTAAGTAAGTTTTTAGTTTACCTAACATAAAAATTTGTTTTCCTTCAAGAAGATATCATAAAAACCATAAAGATTTCCATTTTTGTAGTTTCACGCATTTATAATTCGAGTCTAGGGTATTTCTTATCAAGAATTATATGTAAGTATTGTTCTTGCTCATTTTCTTTTTTTTTTTTTACAGAATTATTATTTTATAGTTTTGGTGTAGAATCAGCGAAAATGGTTGACAAGGTGAATGAGAACAATGGTGATATGGTTACGACGTAAATTGCGAACTATTAGCGTTGTTGAGCTGGTGTTGGAGTGTATGGTATCGGGGTGTATGGTATAGTGGTATGTGAGTCACAAGTAGATTCTCTTACTTGAACTCGTGCGGCACTCAGCGTTTTTGACCATACTAAGGAAGGCTAAGTCAGCCAGTATCAACTCACAATGTTTAAAGAGAGAAAATATATAGAGAGAAAATATATAGAGAGAAACTCTGATGTAAATAGTATTCACTTGAAATAACTTGATGATACAATTGAGGGGATCTCTCCTATATATACAAGAGGCCTCTCAAGATGAAGAGCTAAGATCAATTTGATCTAATAGTTACAAATGAATCCCTACCTACCTATACATTAAATGCATTTATCTACCTTACTTACCACGTATTCTGAAACCTTCTAGATCTTTTAAAATATTCTGGATGATTTCCTCTTGGGCTTGAACGGACCCATGATTTTGGGCCCTTCTAAATCGACTCGTGATATTCTCCCCCACTCATTCCGAGGACGTCCTCGTCGTATTTTCTTCGTGGAACTTTTGAATTTTGTTTGGAAAACTGCCATAGAGCTTAAGTAGATTCCCAACTGGCCTCACTTTTCGGCTTTCCTTTCCAAATAACCATATACTTGTGCCTAGGGGAGTAGCCTCGTGTTCTCACATATCTGTTTGCAATAATTTTTCCAACTTCTTTTTTGTATGATTCCCGAATTCCAACTGGAGCCCTCTATGATATTGTTCTACTAAGGTCATCCTCATTCTTATGATATGGCTTAAGCATACTAACATGAAATATTGGGTGGAATTTTAATCTTGGAGGTAACTCCAACTTATAAGATACTCGTCCAACTCGTTTTATGATGAGAAATGACCCTTCATAACGCCTTATTAGTCCTTTATGCAATTGGCCCTTGGTCTACTAGATCAAGTGTAACTTCACAAGTACTTGATCCCCTACTTGATACTCTATTGGCCGACGCTTCTTACCCGCAACTTTCTTCATTCTCTTAATAGCCTTGTCTAAGTAATTCAGAGCTAAGTCTTGGCTTTCTTGCCATTATTTTACAATTTTATATGCTGGGGAACTAAACCCCGTATATCCTGTGGTTACCATATTGGGAGTTAACAGTTGTCTCCCTAGGTCAAACTCAAATGGACTATGCCCTGTTGATTCATTCTTCTGTAGATTGAAAGAGAGCTGTATGACATCCAATAACTTAGACTAGTCCCGCTGACTTATACTTACAAAGTGCCTCTAAACTTGAAAGCAATGCACTATAACTGTCATTTTCTTCTCATATACTGGGTATCGCCTCTCCCTATTGTTCAACTTTCGGCTCTCAAAGACTATTAGATGGTTTTCCTGTATCAAAACCTCACCAATGGCATAATCACTAGCATCCATGCATACTTCAAATACTTCACCAAAATTAGGGAGCGCAAGAACTTGTTCTTTAATGACTAGTTCCTTCAAGGTATCAAATGCCTTCTGTTGATTTTCCCTTTATACCCATAGAACATCTTTCTTAAGTAAATCCGTTAAAGAGGCAGCCATTCGAGAGTATCTACGTATGAGACTTTTGTAATAATTCACTAAGCCAATAAATGACTTCAATTCGGTAGGCTTAGAAAGTTCTTTCCATTCTCGAATGGCCCATATTTTCTCTTCGTCCATTTTGATCTTCCCTTTTCCTACTACGTGCCCTAAGAAGGCCACTTCTTCCTTTGCAAAGGCACATTTCTCCAGCTTTACATATGACTCGTTTTCCTTTAAGGCTAAGCAAATTGTATGAAGATGTTCTAGGTGCTCTTTCATAGATTTACTATAAATCATGATATCATCCAAGTAAACTACAACAAAATGATCTAAGAATGGTACTAATACCCTATTCATAAGACTACAAAAAGTAGTTGGGGCATTCGTAAGCCTAAATGGCATAACAAGAAACTCAAATGCACCATACCTTATGATGCAAGTGGTTTTGGACTCATCTCCATCTGTTATCCGTACTTGATGATATCTCAATCATAGATCCAATTTTGAAAAATATCTTGCCTCTCCCCATCGATTGAACGAGTCTGATACTAAAGGAATATAGTACTTATTTTTTTTAGTAACCTTATTCAAAGCCCTATAGTCAATATACAACTGGACGAACCCATCGTGTTTCTTTTGGAAGAGAACTGGAGCTCCAAAAGGTGTCTTTGATGGTTGGATGAATCCATCTTCTAACAGCTCCTTCAATTGTTGCCTTAATTCTTCTAATTCTTTTGAGGACATACGATAGTGAACTGTAGCAAGGGCCTTTGTACTTGGTTTTAGCTCAATTGCATAATCTACTTCCCTTGTTGGAGGTAGTTTCTTTGGCAACTCTTTAGGCATGATGTCTTTGAATTCTTCTAGTAACTCCCTCACTTGATGTGGAATTACCTCTTGACTCCCCGTCTCTTCTTCCCCCTTCAATATAGCTATGTAAGTAACTTCATTCTTTTTTAGGCCCGTCGCTAGTTGCATAACGGAAAGGAATTTTGTGGCTTAACCAGCTTTCCTTGTAACAAGCACCACACATTGAGAGTTAGTCTCAAGTATACATATACAGTTTACACGATGAACAATAAGTGCGTCAATAAGATCTAGGAATTCCAGCCCAATCAGAAATTCGAAGTCATCTATAGGTTTTACTTCGATGGTTTCTTTCCCTTTCCACCCTCTCACATGGAGCTCTATCTCCCCAGTAACTCCAATAGTAAGGACTTCCTTTGAGTTTACCGTCTTAAGCCATGTCTTGATTTTCTCCACTTCTATTCCAATCTTACTTACTGCTACCTCGGAGATAAATATAAGCCATAATACTAGCTATTCGAGGTTTCAATCGGTTGAAAGACCCGATTGAGCTTAAATTATAAAGTAAAGCTGGAAATATTAGTAAAATGATCCCGTAAATTTGAATTTAAGAAAATAAGCAATAAAATAAAAGAATATAAAAATTCCAAATTTTAAATATATAACTCGTTATTTATCGAAAATGCGTAAAATGCATAAAATGCATTCCGATAATTAACGAATTGCTAGAGATAAATTATATGTATACTAAAAATCATAAAATGACCTAAATAATATTTAGAAATATTTATTTGTACTATATATGAATTTACATGTATTTAGAAATACGCGTAATTACTTAAAATATGCGAAATGTACTAAAATAATAAGAAATAATTAAAGAAAATTCATAATTAATTAAAAAAATCATGAAAAATATAGAAAAATAAGGAATGATCCAGAATTGAGTTGTGGCAGCTGGGGAAAATAATAAAAAAATCAGCCAATTAAATTATAGCAACACAAAAGCCAAAAATTAAGGAATTTGGACAATATCTTGTCCAATTTAATGCACATTAATTGCCAAAAAGCTCTATAAATATCCTAAATTTTTCAAAAGCTCATTTGGGCAGTTTGGAGAGTGAGAAAAATAGAGAGGTTTGAAAATTCAAGAGAAAAACCAAAGAAAAAAAAAAAGAAAAGGAGAACTGTGCAGTTAGGGCCATAAAGGAGAATCCAGATCCGATGAGCATCTGGGAGTGGACGGTTACCACCACTACACGGTGGTGCCAGCGCCCAGGTGGGCCGACACACCCATGGCCACCAACGGTGGCCGGAGCCACCCAAATCGGTGAGTTCGATTTTTAGCCTGATTTTGTGTAAATTTGTAAAAATAGTAAATATTCTTAAAAAATTATGAAACTTATTATTTTGAAATATTTTTGTATTAGTTTTTAGGAAAAATATTATTTTGATGAGAATATGTCCCGTGATATATGGTCCTTAAGAAATCATGTAAAACCGAGCATGATTAGGATTAGAAATAAATGACTTTAGGAGTGTAGTTTTGAACCCAAAATTTTTTTGTAAACTACTTAGATGATATAGAACAGTGTTATGAAGCCAGTCTTCAAAAATTAATTTTCGAAAATTTTAGGTAATTTTTAAGCATAAAATGAGGCATAAAATGGGTAATTTAAGGTTAATTAAGTAATTAAATGGTTAATTACTGATTTAGTGAATAAATATATGTTTTAAGATGTTGAAATCTGATGGAGTATGATACTTATAGCATTTAGGGTGTTAGATGTAATTATTAGGTTAATTATGTAGTAAATAAGTAATATGGAAAAATAGTATATTTTAAGTTAATTTTGTAAATTAGGGTAATTAGGTGTAAAATCTGATTTAAGATGAATTTAGAAATTTTGAAATGATAATTAATGTTGGGAGATAGTAATTAGAGTGATAAAAATATTAGATGTGTATTATGTACATAATAAGTAATAGTATATAATACACAATTATTAGAAATATAATAAATATAAAATATTATAATAAAAATCGATATTATGATAATAATAAAAATGTACAATAAATCTGATAGGAAACTTGAATTTATATAATTAGAGGAAAAATGTAAAAATTTCTCATATCAGGAGTAAATGCGGTATATTAATAAGAATTTAAGTATACCGGGTATAATAAAATACCGACTAAGGGTAGTGATGGTATTTAGGATATCGGGAAGTAATGTGATTAATTTCATATTATGAGTTGAAACGAATTTCTAGGGTTTGGGTATAAAACAACACTTAGAAAATCAAACTAGAACCTAATCTAGAAATCAATGCGGAAATTGAACCCGAACCTAGCTCCAAACCTAGAGTAATTGTAAAAGATTTGAAAACCTAGATAATTGGATATATTAAACTCTAAACAAAAGATCACAATAGGCGTTATAGGATAAAACAAACCTATAATAGTTATAAGAAAAACTAAAACCACGTTTGTATTATAAGGATGATTGATGATGGCCTGAGCAAGTTGGACCTCGAGTGAGTGAACGAGGAGTCCAGGTACATTGGGATTAATACGTTGCTGTATTTTAGAGGTTTGAGATTATATTTGGTTGTACTTGTTAGATAGTTGATTATGTGCATGTGCTTGATTATGAGTAATGCTATAATTATGTCTGTTGTTTTGGCTTTTATTGTATGATTTGTATGAAATGATTGATCACTCTAAACTGAATCTAATCAAATATACAACCTATAATCATAATCGGACTTACATGGTAACCCATTAGGGGAATTTACGACTTTCTGGCCAAATACCGACCCTTTTAAAAGAGATAGCGCAGGATTGCAATGGGTCCCTTCTTCATCCTCAGTCGAACTAAGTGACAGGAGAGGAGATTGCTACGAGGGTGAAGACAATGGTTCGAAGGTAGTCGCGGGAGGAGCGAGGTCTCTATTATACAAGCCTGGGTTTAGTTGTGAGCTATTGCATTAACGGCAACTCCTCAACCCGGATTAGAGTGGGTGTAATTTCTATAATCTCACGATGGACCGAACAACGTCGTGTGATGGCATTTGCTTGAACATGCATTATACTTAATAAGTTGGTTGATAACCTTGTTATGTTTGTGGTATAGTTTTAAGAAGCGGCAAATAATTACTCTGAAGCTAACAACTACTGGATCCTGAGGAGTGAGGAAAAATATTTGAAGACTAAATACATATTTTTAAGGTCTAAGTTTTTATTTTAGAATTATTTTTCATTTCTGAATAATGTAATAACTAGGAAATATATTACAGGGAAATATTATAAACGATAATTGTAATAACTAAATTATAGTGTATATATGTATTTCCTCACTTTCTTAGGTAAATGATTTATTTAAATTACAAACTGCTTACTTCAAAGTGGGTTAGTCGTAGACGCTTTGTGTAGATTAGGTCTAAGATAATGGTTGTAAGGCCAACTTCTATCTTAGAATGGTTTACACAGCGGGGCTGTTACGACTCTAATGCTTCGGGGCATGACAATAAACAGATGAGTTACCCCTATCAATAAGGGCATTTAACTTCTTATCAGCAACTATCACCTTAGTGTACATCAACCCCTTTCGCTTCTCCTGCATCTTCATAATACTAAGCAGTCATACCGAACCCAGTTTGGCCTCATCCCCTTCATCGGAGCTTTCATCTGCCATAATTACTGCTAACCGATCTTTCTTTAGGCATTCCCTAGCATAATGGGGCCCATTGCAGAAATAGCACTTCAATTCTTGGGGCTTCCATTGTTCCCTATCTTTTCCTTCACAAGTCCTTCCCCGATCATTATTTTTCTCTTCCATCTTAGGCTTCCCTCTTGAGGAACTCCCATTCCCTTCCTTCTCAACTCCCCCTATCTACCTTCCCATTAGGGTCTTATGTTCTGTCTTCTTGAACTCCGTTAGGCCTTCAGCAACTGCTATGGCCTTAGAGATGTCTTCTATTCCTCGTTGATCTAACTCTAACTTTGCCTAAGGTTCCAGACCATCTAAAAACATCACTAAAGCGTCATCCTGGTTAAGGTTTGGGATCTCCAGCATTAGTTCTGAGAATTCCTTCACATATTGCTTGATGTCACCCTTATGAGTTAGGTGACACAACTTCACCTTTGCTTCTTTAGCAACATTTTGGGGAGAGAGTTGCCCCTTGATTTCATGTACAAAGCTAGCCCAAGTATTGATTTCGTTTGCCCTTCTACGCTACCATACCATAGCAGAATCTTTCAAATACATAGCAGCAGTACGTACCTTTTCGAGGTCATCCAAGATTCTTACAGCATTGAAATATTGTTCTATTCCCTGGAGGAAGTTATCCACCTCCCGAACGGATCGTATCCTATTGAAAGGTTCGGGCTTGGGCACATCGATCCTATGAGCAAACTGGATGGTCACTCCATTTGCCACTATTGCCTGACATACTGCCAGTTGGTTCTTAAGTTCTTTAATCTCTTAGCGCATGGCCACCATTACAGCATCCATCTTGGCTTCATAATCTTCCTCCTTAGTTTCCAAAGCAGTAACTTAAGCTTAGAGTACTTCATTCTTCCCTTCAATTGCCTCATCACGCTGCTTCAGCTCTTCAATGGCTTGATTCAATGTTCCTTGCAACTCACCTCGAAGTTCTTCCTCCATCTCTTGAAGGATGCCTTGTGATTCATCGGATTGTTCCTTCGCTTCAGCAATGCTCAACTTCGCTTTATCCATCCTATTAAGGAGGGAGTTCAGAAAGTCTCGAGACCTAGCCATCTGCTTAGTAACTCTGCGGTCCTCTTAATTACTTGACTCTTCGACCATCGAAGTGTTGTTATCTCCTCCGGAGAACATCTTCTCCACATAAAGTCTCTTAACCTGTCTCTGATACCATTAGTCATGAGCAGATTCCCTTACTTGAACCTATGTGGCACTCAGCGTTCTTGACCACACTAAGGAAGGCTAAGTCAACCAATATCAACTCACAATGTTTAGAGAGAGAAAATATATAGAGAGAGAAACTCTGATGTAAATAGTATTCACTTGAAATAACTTGATGATACAACTGAGGGGATCTCTCCTATATATACAAAAGGCCTCTCAAGATGAAGGGCTAAGATCAATTTGATCTAATGGTTACAAATGAATCCCCACCTACTTATACATTAAATGTATTTATCTAACTTCCTTACCACTTATTCTGGAACCTTCTAGATCTTCTAGAATATTCTGGATGATTTCTTCTTGGGCTTGAATGAACCTCATGATTTTGGGCCCTTCTAAATCGGCCTGTGACATGTGCATGTTGTGCATGAGTGTGAGACTGTGTGTATATCGTATGACCATGTCTTTATGTGTATTGGTGTTGGGTATGGGCGTATGAGTGATTGTAGGTGTATTGCATATGTACTGTGGGTGTGTGCAAGTCAGTGTTGATGTGTACAGATTATGAGAAGTCGAAAAGTAAATAGGAGATTATGAAAGGACAAATAAAGGGTAGATTGGAATCTCAAAGGGTAAGGCAAAGGGTTGAGTTAAAGGAGAAGCAGTGTTGAGTCGAATTGTGAAGAATTTAATAAATGCTAAATTCGATATTCAATACTTTTGTACAGATGTTAGAAGTTACGAGGAATCAAATTCTTACTGAGATAGGAGTGTTAGGTACGGGATACGTGTTTGTTGATCGTGTGTGCTAAATTAGTGTACATTAACTGGACTTAAATGAAACTTAAACTTAACTATTTGCTACTTGTGCTTGATTTCAACCATCCACTAGTCGGGTCCAATAGTATTGGTAAGGCACTTGATGATCTTTATACGACGTTATCCCTGGTAGAGTTCCATACTGAAAGGACCTAAGTAAATCTAAGATGGTATTATCTCAGGATGCTGAAACTATGCTGTTTGTGAACTTAAATGACAAGATTTAAAACCGGTTGTTTGTTACATTTATGTTGATACTCGTGTATGTGCTTAACTCGTTACATGTATGATCATGTGCATGTGTATGGTATCCTATACTGGGCATTAGCTCATCCTATAGGGGTTGTTGTTTTTCAGTTATCGATTCAAGGTATGGAGTTTATGGTGAAGCAGCAGGGACAATGTAGTTTAGTTTTAAGAGTGAACCGTTGAGGATCATATGTATTATTTCACGTTACATATATTTGGAGATTATTGATTGTTTGGAGTCGTCTGTGACTCCTTTAGATGATGTTACTTTAAGCTGTTTGTTTAGAGTTATATCTTATTCGAGTTTATTCACTTGTAACAGTTAGGTTCGTTTACTATAGTGGTATGTGAAAATTGGGTGGTCGAAATTCCACTTTAATTTGGATTTGAGATTATTAAATCGTAAGTCGGCAGATTTCATGTAATCAATTTATGGATCTTAGCTAGGTTGTTGGTTGTAGGTTCTTAAACACCTAACATGTTAGCAGAAGTTAAGGATACGTAATGGGTTATAGCGTTCTAAATTCTGGAGCATTACACTTAAACTATCATCTGATCCGTAACTGCATTAACTTCTCGAGATATTACCTTGATCCTCCATCAACATCGCTGCAAGATTATGTCCTTGCATAGGCAATATGATTATATTTTAGTTTAATCCTTGTATTAGTTGTTAAGTATAACACTGCAATTTGTGGATTTCTACTTTGTCAAAAGCTTTCAAAACATCTTTTGGCACTGATTGGAAACTCCAACAGTAACGTCCTCAAGGCCTCAAAGGTTAGTGTCTCAAAGACCGTATATACCGGCCGGAAAAACAGTGCAATAATTATTTGCAACGTAAACGTAAAATTTCCAAAAAAGTGTCGTATGTATTCGATTTGATATATTTGCGCTATTGGCAATATTGTGCCTTACTTAACTTCGTGACCAACATGACAAATTGAACGAATTTGGAGCTCATATCAATTGAATGTCGTTGTTTAATTTAATCCAAAAAATTTAACGTAAACGTTTTATATTATATTAGTTAAGAAATTTAAAACACTATATATATTTTGAAATCCTTAAGGTATAATTTAATTGTGCCAAATATATGAAACTGGACAATACAAAATTTTTTCTCCAATATTATTTGCAATTTTAACTTAGTTATTGAACAAAATATTCAAAATTCATCTTATTTCATCTAAAGTATAGTACAAAACTTAATTTCATTGGATAAAATACAAGTTTTTTGAAATCTCAAAAAAACCATCTTATAATCCGTTTAAATCATATATTTTAAATAATATAAAAATATATAATTTAATATATATTAGACAATATTTTGAGTATAAATGTCAAAATATAATAACGAGTTCAATATTTGTGTATACTAAATAAGAGAGAGTATAAAAGTTTGTGTTCAATATTGTATAAACTAAAAATAATGCAACAGGATTGTATTATTTAATTCTCCTTATATTTGTACTGTTTAGTTTTATTTTTCTAATTTGATTCTTGTCATCAAATGCTACTTTTAGGTATGGTTCCAATACATAATACATAAAAGTAAACTATGGAACAACAAGTGCCACTATGACCTTTACAACCCATTATTTGGCTGAATGGAAATGGGGAGGAGAGGAATCGAATTGTAAATACCATGTAATAGACTAAAAGTGTAATAAGTTGGGAATGGGCATTACGGTGTTTACCAATGCGTGTTGCCAAGATATGGACAAGAACAATGAGGAAATAGAAGGTGAAATGTCCAGAATACCATTGTCTAATTAAATAATAAAATTTCACACAATAAACAGCAGAAGATTGTCTACCCAAGATTATGCCCAATCGTTCTATCGAACCCTTAATTGTCGATGAGGAAATAATGCTCCCATCTTTCAAAACCCTACCTTAGCACTAAGAAATCAATCTCCCACTTCAACGAGAATGGCGATTGGATCAATTTCCTCACTATGACTTTGAATTAGGTATGCAAGTTGTTCATATTTACACTTCTATAACCCTCAAAATAATCTTATGCGTGCAAACATTTGACTGAATAGTTTTCCCTTCGATCTTAGCACGACAACGTGTGAGGAGGAGATAGTATACGGACAACACTAGCATTGCCATTGTTATGATTGAGGATCATGAGGACAAAGGCCAAGATGCTACCTATTAGTACTACTATAGTTATGGGGGAAAAGGTAAGGTTATGAATGGGAGATTGAGGAAGAAAGTTCTTAAAGTTACGATGGAGACATGGAGAAGGCATTGATTAGGGTTATGAATGGAGAAGTTTGGGATGATGTTTTTGTTTTGTTTAAGGGTAAGATGTTGTAATTTTTATTTTTGATTGGGGTTGTTTTGGGTATGAAGATGGGGGAATGAATTTGGAAGTTGGATGCATAGGGTCTTGATCAAAATGTCTATTACCTATTATTAGTTGTGGTTTAACCGACTAAGAATGAGTGAAGTAGTCTTGGATTGAATGGGTAAGATTTGCCTCTTGCTCCTTGATTCTTGCAAAAAGCCCCTACAGGTGTAGCCACGGGGCCCTCCGATGCTTAAGTTAGCAAGAAGGACTAAAGGAAAAAGAGGTTGAGCAATAGGGACCTAAGGTATAGTGCTTGTCCAATGTAGGTAGATAGTTAAGATTGTGTATGGAAAATGAGGTGAAAGAGTCAATAGATACCCCTACATCATCGTGTCTAGTACTTTTTATGGGGATTACTTAAACATGCAGTAGTTCAAGGTTTGTTCATACTGATTGTTGGCAGACAGCATGCATTATGGAGGAGACTAGGTAGCTTTGAAGGCAGTTAACCATGATCGGCTTGGCAACTAAATCTACAGCTTAAAGGTCCAACATCTATAGGAGTTGTTGGTTATGCTGGTCATACTACGGATGTCAGACGAACATCAATGGATTGCAGTCAAAAGTTGACACTAAAGACAAAAGAGAAGCTAGGATGTTAAGTGGTCAGCAAGTATTCGGTTAAGGATGAGTTAGGACTCGAGTTAACACTTGGTGGTTGGCATATATATGCTCGGTGGTCAAGTTGGCTTGCTTGAGTGGGGAGTGAAGAGGCTTGCCGAGTAGTTTCTTGGTGGGTTTACTCATGTGTTGGGCCTTGGGCTAAGTGAGAAATAGGTATCAATATTTGCCTCCTACTCTCCTCGGCATCTAGGATACGGGGAGAGTAATTTGTGTAGAGTGACTAGGTTAAGGTAGGACCGCTTTTCCTATGAAGAGAGGGCTTACATTATTGTTTGGTGGCATAACATTTGGCATCTTTAGTTAAGTCTGTCTTCTTATACACTAACATCGGTACACATGAAGTATCATGATGACCTTTTTGGGACGTGTAACACACATTAATGATCCCTCAAGAGTGTCTACGCATGTGGGATGTTCTGTTGTCAGGCCACGTCAGCTATCCATATGTGTAAATTAATCGGGGCCTTTGGCTCATGAAGTGGGATATGTGGATGGCCGAGGTTTGGCACATGTCCTTTCGTAGTTTCATGCTCCAGGAATGAGAGAAACCGTTCACCTTCTCTCCTTGTTTATCTATATAAAGGAGTGGCCAACGCTTCATTTTTCACTTTACATTGTTAAATTACAAGAGACTCTACTAGATTTTTTACTTATGAACTAGTTCCTTCTTGCGGTAGTTTTGTTTCTTCGTTGATCTTCGATAATGGCTAACTAGAGCACAATCGATCAACATAATGAGTCTTCTCATTCATCCATGTCGAGGAAAGTGGACGAGGGTTGTAAGGATTTGGCCTGACAAGGGAGTGATAACCCTGTTTCCCCTGAAATGACTATTAAGGCAAGTAACAAAGATAGGGTCATACTATCTCGGGTGGAGAGGAAAGAGTATACGCTGGGGAGGCCTTACGATGTGTATTGCTTAGATGGTGAGGAGGATAAGGAGGGGGAGTTGTTACGTATGACTAACGCTAATGATAAGGCGTATGCATGCGTTGCTTATGTGGCAAATGAGTAGAAGTCGAGGCTTGTGATTGGATGGGGAATTGCCTGGGTGGCCAGTAGAGGTGCCTACGATTAGACCGAGCGTATGACATAGGGGATGACTGGTCGTTTGGTATTTATGTGAATTTGCTTGAGTTGGTCTTCGGCTTCCCTTTTTGGAGTTTCTTATGGAATTTTTCAATTACCTTAAGGTCACCCAAGGGAGTCTGAATGCCAATGCGTAGGCACAACTTCTTGCATTTGAAGCGTTGTGCCTTTAGGAGCTGCGGTGGCTAATAACACAGCTATTTAGGTACTTCTTCCACGTGAAGAAGATAGCTTATGATTGGGTTTATATTGCCAATCGAGGGAAGTCATTGAAGATCTTTAGTGATTTACCAAACAAGGTAGATGATTGGAAGGAATTTTACTACTATATATGCATTCCTAGGCCGTTGGGTTTCTCATTATAGTGGAGATGGCCTATTTGGGGCAAAAAGTTGAGTGGTTTTGGGGATGAGGATACCATGACCTGTATCGAGCTACTAAACTCGTTTGGGTAGAAGAAGCTCTGTCTACTGTCTATCCGTTGCAAGTATAATAATGGCTTGGTGCTATTTCGGTTTGAGATAGGTATTTCTTACACTTCACTGAGGAAGGTTGGTTGGTTGTCTACTACATTGCTTTATCATTAGAGTAGGGTACATCGGGCTTGCTTGTCCTTGGCATAGTATCTCTTCTTCATGTTATTTATTCACTCAATGAATTTGTTAGTTTCTTATAGCTATGGAGTTGGCTACTGAGAGGGTAAGGGCAAAGCTTTTCTTTGTTCGAAGTAGGCGAATGGAGGGTTTGTCTAAGGCTGGTTAGAAGAGAAAATAACCTGTGGAGGGGGAGTGGGACACTTTACATCAACCTTCTAAGAGAAGCAAGAAGAAGAAGGGTAGGAGGTAGTAGATGCTTCTTGAGGTGGTTTAGCATACTATGGGTGATATGTTGATGGTTGTATCTGTAGTTCATTTGAAGCCTAAAGGGATGGCTTCTAGCTGTGGGTTGGTCCAGGGCGGCAAAGTTAGAGGTGTAGGTGCTTCGTAGGTGACCTAAGGAGGGGATGCTTGTTTAGAGGTTCAGTAAGAGGACTTGGAGCAGACCATTCATAATGTTGAGCTCCCCACAATCGAGATCCTTGACAGCAAGGATGTTATGCCATTAGTTCATTTTAGTAAGTGCCCAGCAGTAGTAGAAATGTAAGCATTGTCCCCTTTGTCCTTAAGTAAACCTTTATAAAGTTTCAACCAATTGCAACCTTACTTTAGGTGGCTCTTTTCTAAGAAGATCGATGTTGAGGCTTTGGTGGAATTGCTAAGGAGGCATAATAAGGTAAGATGTTTGTAGCTTTTATTAAAGTATTTGGTCTTGCTCTTTCGACTAACTATGCATTGTGCTTGCAATTCTATGACCTTTTCGAGTTTGTTCTTATGTACAACCAAGTATATCAGTAGTTAAGGTTTTAGAGTAGGAGAAGAAGGTGCGTGGTGACGTAGTTGTCACATTCAGTGATTTAGAGCACCAGTACAAGGAGCTGGTTGGGTAAGTCGACAAGCTGAAGCGCGACTTGAAGAAAGTCAAAGACTCTACTAAAGTTGCTAAGGAGAAGCTATCTACTTTATGGGTCAAGTTAGAAGCTAAAGGGAAGGAGTTGGAAGGGGCTTGGTTTGGCTTTGTGCAGAAGGAGGCAGGGCCACTAAAGGGCAAGGGTTTATCCATTAAGGTTAGGTAAGATGTCTTTCTGGAGACCCTGATGACCCTTTGATTGAGAAAGTCCTTACCCCTGCTAGGTATGCCATGGCTGAAGATGTTTAGAAGCAAGTACACCAGAAGTTTCTTACGGCAATTTTGTCCTTCTTAAACTGGATGAATGAACTTAAGGTTGTTATTGGTTGTAGGGAGGGAATCGAGTTTTTTGATGACTTGTTAGGTGGCTTTGCCAATGCTTCTATGCAAGTCGCAAGGAGGATAAGGGAAAGGACGGGGGCGGACAAGTTTAGGTCAAGCAATAGGAGGAAGGTTAGGGAGAGAATGATGTTACTAAGTAGGTTAGGGGTAACTTTGTTTTTCCTTATAGTATTGAATCATTTGGGTTATGTATGCCCATTTTTGCTTGCTTTCATTTATATTCTGTCAGGGAGATTGGGATGTTAATCTCCCCTTTTCAAATGTAATTACCATTGATTAGAATGAAAAGGTTTCATTGATGTGCTTGACTCATCTCCATTTTATTCGACTTTACCTTTGTTGCCTTTCCTTGCTTATGCATTTTTTATCCGTATTTAGACTTCATTTTTGTCTAAGTCTTTTGTGCTATCACTAACTTGTTCGAGCAAATTGATTCATCTTATTTTTCATAAAGTTTTTTGAACACCTTTTCCCCAAGCAAGTTGTTTATCCTTGCTCACAAGTGAGTCTTTCAATTTTCATTAGGCATTACTAAAGCTAAGGTAGTACTTGACCTTAGCGTGGGGTCATCGTTTGAGGATGACAAGGATGTTTGAGTGAATCTTTTGGTGATGTTACGGGATCTTTCAGACAAAGTAAACTTAACCAAGTGAATCTTTTCTGACACTAAGCAATCTCTTTAATAGGGCTTATTTTAGGAAATGTGTAATTGTCTTGGGCAGTGTTCTTTCTTAGAAGCCATTGCTATTTTCTAAGGCATTACTTGGGCTGCCGATGCACTTAGGACATTCGATGAGTGCTACGTACATAATCAGGGATGCTCTAGGTCCCCTAAATAAAGGGTGTGTAGGTCCTTACTTTGCTACACCAAACATTTGAACACTTTTACAGGGGTATAGCCAAGAGCAGACTCACTTCTTCTCTTTGCCGTGAACAAGTCGAGGATGATTGGATTGAGAGATAGAGTGTTTGAGTTGGGAAGGAGGTCTCCATGGCCCCTCCCTTCAAGTATGATTGTGAAGTGTAGAGAGTTGCCTAATAATGGGGGTGGCCCTCGAGCTGTGATTGGGAAGCATACGTAGGCCTTTGGGTCCTCCCCTCTTCCTAACCCCATAACACCTGGGCGAAGAGGGACATCGGGTGCCATCTATCACTTGTTAGAACAATAATCACCATGAAGGCACTCGTCTGTACTAGTTTGTAGGTGGTTGCTCCAAGCATTGCCCCCACATGAAACAGTGTAAGTGAGGGTAACCATGGTGACTATGGTGGTAGAGGAGGTCTCTCCTTGCCTAGATGTCCCGACCAAAGAAATCATGAAAGCTTAAGGGTGTAGAGGGGAATCCTCTATTTTGTGAGCCTTCCTGTTTTCTTTGAAGGCAGCTTAGAGGCAGTAGGCAGTAGGCAAACCACACCTCATCCCCCCTCTAAGTTGCTCTGATGGGAGGTTGGTTAGTTTGGGTGTTAGGAGGACCTTACTTTACCACTAGTGGGGCCCTTAAGGCTTGGATCTCTAATGGAATGGCTGGATCAACTATCTCCATTACCACTTCTATGGAAGCCTGACTCTATTAGGTAGAGTGGGGACCTTCCTTTAAAGGTTAAATGTCATTGGAGTCCTTGAGTTTTGAAACTTAGCCTGGCATGGCTGAAACTTGGGGATGTAGTCACAACCATCTCGGTTGAGTTGGTTTGCCGAATTAAGGTTAAGAGCAATTCTTCTTAGAGAAGAGTCCAGGACGAGAACCTGAGTTAAAGTTGAGAGCAACCATTTAAGCATCGAGTGGTAGATTAGGATTGGGGCTTATGCCTTTGTAGATTTCTTTTCTTTTCTTTTCTGATTGTAACAAGGGTTAGTATGCTAACCCTCAAAGCCTTATACTTCATTTTGTTAATGGAATAACACTTTTCTTTTCTTGCCATTGCCTGTCTACTGTTTAGTCTTTTCTTAACTCTCTTTTTTTGTTCAACTGTGGTAGCTTCGTATAATCCTGCTTCGCTTGCTTATCCTGGAATCATGTTTAGTTTAAAACGCAGCTACAATGTGATAGCTTTGTTTTTGCGTGTGTTTAAGGATGAAAAGCAATCCAAATGCAAAAGTTACTTGTATTGTCAATGTAGTGACTTACTTAAGCAAGTGCTTGGGGATGAGGATCGACCCAAGGCTTAGAGCTTAGTGTGAACTAATGCTCTAGAATGGATAACTGCCCATAGAGTTAGTGTAATGACTAACTTAGGCAAGGGGCTTGGGGATGAGAATTGGCCTAAGGCTTGGAGCTTGGTGTAAACCGACACTCTAAAGTAGATATGATGCCTGTAGAGTTAGTGTAAGGACTAACCCAGACAAGGAGCTTAGGGATGAGAATCGACCGAAGGTTTGGGTTCAATGTAGACTTGGTAGGAATCCAACCATTGGACCTTTAACCCTTACTTGAGCCCAAGGTTATGAAGGACTAACAAGGCAAATTCTCCTATTCTAGCCGACTTATGCTGAAGCTAAGCTAATCTTTGCTGCCGATCAATTCCTTGTGCCGAGTCGAGTAACTAATCTATCAGAAGTCGTATGCCAACTAGCTAAATGCCTTGCTAATAGCTAAACTCCATACCTTTACTCAACCCTGACTAAGCTAACCTCTTAATTGATAACATTGGCACCGAGAAGCTGAGAGCCTTAGTACATATCTACAGGTACCTCTTCTTAGATAGGTCTAAGTTTACTTAGCACTCCTGCTTAACCATCTATCTTAGCCCTACCATCTTGCTTATTCCCACCATAAGCATCCTTGAATATGCTATCGCCTCTTACCCCAGACTCGCGTGAAGGAATTTGTTGTAATAATCATTATTCTCCCTTGAATTTCATTTCTACCCTTTATATTCCTTATACATTACTTCTTTTAAGCATTATCCTTTTTGTCTTTTCCTTTTTGGGCATGTTGCCCTAGCTTCTCGGGTATAAATATCCATTGTACATGTTGCTACATCATCAACTTATCATCAATACACTGAATAATTCCCCTTTATGAACATTGCTTTCGTTAGCTTGTTTACTCTTTTACTCTTATCCTAACCCTTAAGTAAGACTAAATAGCGAGTAACCTCACCGGGCTATCTCGTACATCATATCGAGTTATATCATAAGTCCTTGGAAGTTCCTTAGTATATCATATCCTTAGAGTTGTTCGTAGATCTTCTTACTTTACGTTTACTGTTCTTGCACAATTCCATCTCATTCTTCAAGCTTGGACCCAATCCCGATGACTGGCCTTATTAATTCTTGGCTTCATTATGCATCATCTTAGTATCAAAGTACAGGTTTTAGTTGGGAAAGTTGTATTTACATTTTTGTAAAGTAGTGTTGCTGTAGGTGTGTATCGTAGTTGTATAGAGATTTAGTAGAAGTATTCTAGTAAGTAAGAGAGTAGAGTGGTTTATTTTTGTGCTTACTTTGTTTTGCCCTACTTCTAACATAAAAAAACAAAGCAAGTTTTATTTGTCAGTGTTGTTATTATATTATGACTAAGCTGGATATTTGTGTAAAGAGTATGTGTGTTGTTTAGTTTGGAGGAACAGTGTCAATTTTATCTCATATTTGCAGTTTGAAACCAAATTTATTATAGAAAATGATATATCCGAGTATTAATGCTGGTATCGGGGATGATAATAATGGTGTTGTCTACCATGGCTATCATGCCCCAAAAAGGTGGAGTTGTAATAGTTCCATCGTGTAAGTTATCTTAAGATTGAGATCAATCTTACAGCTATTATATTAAACCTAGTTTACTGGATGGGTCCAAGCTTGCAGGAAGCTTGAAAAGGGTTAATAGGGAAAGGTAAGAAAATGTGAAAGTGAAGAATGAAAACAATAATAAAAAACCCATGAATAGTTCCAGAGAATATGACACACCAAAGAACTTCCGAGGACTCACGGCACAATTCGATATGACGTACGAATTGGTCTAGTAAGGTTACTCACCACCTAATCTTGCTTAAGGGAAAGGATAAGAGTGATGCCAAGAGTAAACAAGTAGTATTTACATAAGGAAGAAAATACTCAAGTGTATTGAAGGTAATCTGACTTATTATAACTACAAGTATAAGGGTATTTATACTCGCAAGTTAGGGCAACTTACCCAAAAGGGAAAGACAAAAAGGACATTTCTTAAAGAAGCAATATACACGATACAAAAGGGTAAAAATGAATATACAAGGAAAACAATCATTGGTGCTACAGATTTTACATATGATACTGTACACGTGGTGATGGTGCATTAGTAAGGTTGTTAGGAGATGTAGACAAAAAGTATGGATAAATGGGCTTATCCAAGCAGGGATGGCCTAGTCAATCCAGACTCTCTCTCTTGGCTTCTTAGCAAAGATGATGCCGAGTGATTGGATGGTTTAGCGCTGGAGAGTAATCATCACCTTGGCATACCACAGAATAATAGGCGATCATATGGCATAGCATTAAAGGTGACTTGGCGAGGAAGTACTTGGCCTCAGTAGGGATTGGTTAGAATAGAAAGATTCATTGTGCCAGCTCCTCTAGTCCTCGGGCTCGGTTGCGGGTCAAAAGTCCGGTAACCTGATTCCCATCACCAAGCATACTAAACTCTACCCCTTTAAAGCATCTAATTCAATACTTATTTAATACAAACTTATTAAATACTTTAAAAATAAACTTGAAATTCAACTTTGCAAAAGAGTAGTAGTAGTAATAAATCCCTTAGGTACCTATCATTTCATACACAGACTAAATTATAGAAAACTACTAAGCCTCTTAAGGAGGCTTGTGTAATTTTCCTTAAAAGTTAAGCAACTCAATACTAAGGACCATATCTAGCCATTCCTTGTTATGTCTCACTCCCTATTCTTGAGTATTGAGACAGTAAAAAATATTCATATAGAGAATTTATAACTTGAACGTTCCTTTTGGAAGTAAGGATATTCTTGAGTCCTTTGAGCTGGCATTTCGGATTATTGAGTCTCAAATAACTCTTTAATCTTTCTTGCATTCTTATCAGTCTTGTCCTGAAGATTATGGCGAACCCCTTCATTTGAGCGAGTTAGTGAGTCACATCTAACCTATCATTTGAAACTTGAGTGACATTTAGTATTCGTGAGTTATATAGAACACTATTTATTTCGAGTTCTTCCCCTTATTGTGTTTATGTCTTGGTATGTGATATCCATACACATTTACTGTCAAAACCCCCATTTTAACTTCCTACCCATTATTCTCATTCAAACCCAAATTACCACATTCTTGGTTAAAGACCTGCTGTATGGATTCGCATCAACTTTGTTGGTATCAGAACCTTGGGGAGACACACGTGCTAGTGTTCTTCAAAGTTAATTCATGGTTTGAACATTTCTATTGATTGTCATTCTTGGTATAGTGTGTGGTTTGTGGTTTGTGTTCTTAGCGCTAATTTTTAGGTTACTGTTAGTTATATTTTGCTACAATGGTATTTGTGGATTTGTCTCAGTAGTGGTTCCAAGTCAAGTACAGTTGAGTGTAATACATGTTTGTTAAAGTTTTTGGAAATTACCGTATGTACGAGAATGTTGGAAGATAGTGTTAACAACAGTGGTGATAGTCCTCACGAAAGCTTGAGGAAATGTGTTGATAATTTAGACTATCAGATTCAGAATCTCACCGACTTTATTTAGGAGCATATTAGGTTAGTCAAAGGTCGAGGACATAATGACCAAGGTGAAGGAAGGGAACGAGCAACTACTAGTCGAAGTAGTTCAAACGAGGTTGATAATGATGAACAATAGTCGAGAAGAGCTGCCTAGTTGAAGAGAAGAGAAAACCGACCTGAGGCGAGGAGAAGCAATGACAGGAGAATTGACTTCGAGGTGAGCCAAGGAGCTTGAATAAGAAAGCTGAAGCCAAGAAGGGATATGGCCGTGTAGAGCTCCAATAGAAGTGGGCGATCAGAGGTGAACCAACTAGCTCGAATGCAAGGGATGAATTCCAAGTACCTGGCAGAGGACTTGATAATATCAAGCTTAAACTGCTGACTTTCAATGGAAGTAGTTGACTTGAAGAATTCCTTGACTGGGTTCCCTGAGTCGAGAAGTTGTTTGAGTGCAACGAGTGTGATGATCGAACAAAAGTCAAGCTAGCTTCATTATCCCTTATTGAATATGTTAGCCTTTGGTGGGATAAATTGGTTACCAAGTGAGATGTTGAAGGAGAAGAGTCGATTAAAACTTACAGGCTCATGAAAAGATTGATGAACCAACTCTTTGTGCCGACTTATTTCAAGCAGGAGATGTTCTATGCTTTTCAGCACCTTAGACAAGGCTGAAACGTTGTCAAGGAGTACTTGCAAGAGTTCGAAATTCTAATGACGAAATGCGAGATTGCCAAGCCATAAGACTACACCATTGCTAGATTCCTGAGTGGACTTTGAGACAACATTGTTGACATAGTTGAACTCCAATCGTTCAACTCATTGGATGAATTGATTAAAGGGTAAAGAGACAGAGGAGGAAACAATACTAGAGGCCTACCATCCGACCTCAACAAGGCAACCTTGAGCTTGAGAGGTATGAAGAGAAACAAAAGCTCGAGAAAAGGATGGAGAAAGGAAAGTCTAATCGACCCAACAAGGTTGACACCAAGAAAGTACAAAAGGAAAGAGTATCCAACATTAAAGCCCAAGAAGTTAAGTGCTTCAAATGTTTAAGTTACGGACATATTACCTCCTAATGCTCGAATAAGAGGGTAAGATTTTAAAGGGTGAAGGACATGATGCTCAAGTAGAGAGCCATAGTGATAAGAGCTTTAAGAGTGAGGAAGCAATAAACATCTACCCTGATGGGGGAGAACCTTTGGCATTGATGAGCAGATGAGTTGACATAAAGGAAGACTTAGGTCAAAAGGAGAACTTATTTTAGATCCAATGTTTGGTGAATGGGAAGACCCCTTTGGTAGTTGATGGAGATAGCTGCACCAACATCATTTCTGTCGAGCTAGTAGAGAAGATGAAATTGATGACCTACCCACATGTCCGTCCATCTGAACTGAAGTAGTTTAATGATAAGGGTATAGTCTATGTTCATAAGTGAGCTCAGATAACATTTAAGGCTGGATAATATGAGGACAAGGTTGACTTCGACGTGCTGCCTATGAATGCAGCAAATTTGCTTCTTGGCTGACCTTGGGAGTATGACTAGAAAGTGATCTACTATGGCTTCCTTAACACCTACACGGTAACCCTTATGAGTGTAGGGGAGATCTAGAATAGCCCAATGCCTATGATAAAGAGAAAGGGGCAGAAGAGCCTGTTTGACATCCAAGCCCGTGCTCATAACCTAAAGTCGAGGACGACTTCTCTTCAACTTCGCGATGATGATAGGAATCAGTCTACGACGATCCTCAAGCTGAGGCTAACCTGCTAAAAGTTGAAACTAACGTATCTTAACCCAAGGTTGACTTGCTCTTGTCGAGGCTGGGCATAGCTTAGTAAAGCTAATGCCAAACAATCCACGAGTGCAACAACTATGGGTCGACTTCACTGAGAGCTCGGGCAAGCACAATAAAACTTCCAAACATCCTACCCCTGCTTGGGCATTCAACTGCTAATCGGCCCCTGCTCAGGTCCGACCGTACAAACAGCTTGAATGACTGCATTCTAACTACTCTGCTAAATGTACAGTTTTTTATACTTTGTAAATGTTTTTCTTATTTCAATTGTGGGTCATTCTTTAGGATTTAAGGCCTTGTATATTATTTATAGTTTTACCACTAGGGTTTTAGGATTTGTTATAAATAGAGACATTTGTAATTATTGAGACAGTAAAGAATATTCATATAGAGAATTTACAACTTGAACGTTCCTTCTGGAAGTAAAGACATTCTTGAGCCCTTTGAGCTAGCATTTCGGATTATTGAGTCTCAAATAACTCTTTAATTTTTCTTGCTTTCTTATCAGTCTTATCTTGAAGATTATGGCGAACCCCTTCATTTGAGCGAGTTAGTAAGTCACATCTAACCTCTCATTTGAAACTCAAGTGACATTTAGTATTTGTGAGTTGTATCGAACGTTATTTCGAGCTCATCCCCTAATTGTGTTTGTGTCTTGGTGCATGATATCCATACACATTCATTGTCAAAACCCCCATTTTAACTTCTTGTTCATTATTCTCATTCGAACCCAAATTACCGCATTCTTGTTTCGAAACCTGCTATATGTATTTGTATTAGAAACCAAACCAAAGCTTGTGTAATGAATGTCATGCCCCGAAGTGGTAGAGTTGTAACAGCTCCGCTGTATAAACCATTGTAAGATAAAAGTTGGCCTTATAACCGCTATCCTAAACTTGATCTACACAAGGCGTCTACGACTAACCCGCTTTAAAGTAAACGGTTGTAATTTAAATAAATCATTTATCTAAAAAAGTGAGAAAATTATATATATATATATATACACTAGAATTCAGTTATTACAATTATCGTTTTCAACGATAATAGCTTAAACATTAAAAATATATGTCTGTTCTTCAAATGTTTTTTCTCACTCCCTATGATCCAACAGTTGCTAGCTTCAAGGTAATTGTATGCCGCTTTTTAGCCAGCACCTGCATGATGTCTATAGGGATGTAAGCAACCACAGCTCAGTAAGTTAAGATGGAGGACTTAAAACTATACTATAAAACATAACAAGGTTATCAACCAACTTATTAAGTGCAATGCATGTTCAAGCAAATGCCATCGCACAACGTTGTCTGGTAGATCGTGAGATTAGAGAAATTGCTCCCGCTCTAATCCGGGTTGAGGAGTTGCCCTTAATGCAACAGCTCATGACCAAACCTAAGCTTGTGTAATGGAGACTTCACTCCTCCCACGACTACCTTCGAACCATTGTCTTCACCCTCGGCGCGAACTCCTCACCTGTCACTTAGTTCGACTGAGGATGAAGAAGAGACCCATTGCAATCCTGCGCTATCCCTTTGAAGGGGTCGGTATTTGGACGGAGAATCCTAGGTTTCCCCTAATGGATTGCCATGTAGGTCCAATTATGATTACAAGTTGTATATTTGATTAGGTCCAGTTTAGGGTGATTAATCATTTCATACAAATCACATAATACAAGCCAGAATAACAAACAGAATCATAGCATCACATATAATTAAGCACATGTACACATCCAACTATCTAACAAGCACAACCAAGCATAATCTCAAGCCTCTAAAATACAGCAATGTATTAATCCCAACTTACCTCGACTTCTCGCTCGCTTACTCACTTGAGGTCCAACTTGCTCAGGCCATCGCCGATCATCCCTATAACACAAACGTGGTTTCAGTTTTTCTTATAACTATTATAGGTTCGTTTCATCCTATAACACTTATTATGATCTTTTGTTTAGAGTTTAATATATCCAATTATCTAGGTCTTAAGTCTTTTACAATTATTCTAAGTTTGGGATTAGGTTTGGGTTTGATTTCCGTATCGATTTCTAAATTAGGTTCTAATTTGATTTCTAAGTATTGTTTTATACTCGAACTCTAGAAATTCGTTTCAACTCATAATGTGAAATTAATCGCATTACTTCCCGATCTTCTAAATACCATCATTACCTCTAATTAGTATTTTATTCCACCCGGTACACTTAAATCCTTATTAGTATACTGAATTACTCGTAATATGAGAATTTTTACATTTTTCATATAATTACATAAATTTAAGTTTTCTATCAATTTTATTATATATCCCTATTATTTATATAATATCAATTTTTATCTTAATATTTTCTATTTATTATATTTCCAATAATTGTGTATTATGTATTATTACTTATTAGGTACATAATATACATCTAATATCTTTATTACTCTAATTATTATCTCCCAATATCAATTATCATTTCAAAATGTCTAAATTCATCTTAAATCAGATTTTACATCTAATTACCCTAATTTACAAAATTAACTTAAAAATTTACTATTTTTCCCTATTACTCATTTACTACATAATTGACCCAATAAATACATCTAACACCATAAATACTACAAGTATCATACTTCATCAGATTTTAATATCCTAAAACATATAATTATTCACTAAATCAGTGATTAACCATTTAATGACTTGATTAACCATTTAATGACTTTATTAACCCTAAATTACCCATTTTATGCCTCATTTTAAGGCCTAAAAATTATCTAAAAATTTCAAAAATTAATTTTTGAAAACAGGATTCATAGCACTGTTCTATATCATCTAAGTAGTCTACACAAAAATTTTGGATTCAAAACTACACTCCTAAGGTCATTTATTTCTAAACTGAAACATACTCAGTTTTGCATGATTTCTTAAGAATCCTATATCATAAGACATATTTTTATTAAAATAATATTTTTCTAAAAACTACATACAAAAATATTCCATAATAACAAAATTCATAATTTTCTAATAATATTTACTATTTTTACAAAATTACACAAAATCGGGCTAGAAATCGGACTCACTAGTCTAGGTGGCTCTGGCCACCGTGGCCTTGTCGACCGGTCTGGGTGCTGCCACCACCATGTAGTGGTGGTGGCCGTCCACTCCCAGGTGCTCGTCTGGTGTAGGTTCCCTTTTAAGACCCTAATTGCATAGTTTTTCCTTTTTTTTTTCTAACCTTAATTTTTCTCTCAATTTCGCCTCTCTCTATTTTTCTCACTCTCCAAACTGCCCAAATGAGCTTCTGAATTTTTTTGGCTATTTATAGAGCTTTAGAAAAATTATTGTGCATTAATGAGACAAGACAATTGTCTTATCTCTTCTTTTTTCCACTTTCTATTTGTTGCATTTTAATTGGTTGATTTTTTTTCTTCAATATCAGCTTACCACACCCCACTTCTGAACTTTTCCTCATTTTTCTATATTTTTCTTGATTTTTCCTTAATTAATTATGAATTTTATTTAATTATTTCTTATTATTTTAGCACATTTCGCGTATTTTAAGTAATTATACATATTTATATATATATGTAAATTCATATATAGTACAAATAAACATTTCTAAATATTATTTAGATCATTTTATGATTTTTGGTATACATATAATTTATCTCTAACGATTTGTTAATTATCGAAATGCATTTTACGCATTTTCGATAAATGATGAGTTATATACTTAAAATTTGGAATTTTTATATTCTTTTATTTTATTGCTTATTTTCTTAAATTCAAACTTACGGATCATTTCACTAATATTTATAGTTTTACTTTATAATTTAGGCTCGATCGGATCTTTCAGCCAATTGAAGTCTTGAGTGACTGGTTGTGGGGTTTACAATGAAGAATACTCTCCTTCCATAACCATTTTCGAATCACAGCCCCTAACCGTGCTGCAACCTCCTTTTTTGTTACTTAGTTCAACTAAGGGTAAGGAAATGATCATTTCAATTATTCTCATCGAAAAAGTCCATATTTGACTCAAAAAGCCTAACTGTTACCTCTAGTGAGTTATAATGCATATCATATTAGTTATTAAGCTAAGTTTGAGTTAGTTCATTTTTAGGGTGATCAACTAAACTCAAATAATCCAAGCATAATATTCACGGAACAACCATAAGATAGAGCTTGACTCTCATCACAACAAATCGAATCTTAAACACAAGTGTTGTATACACATACATAACTAACTATAATTACAAGCAAATATATACCAAAGTCTCTAGATATTCTGAAATAATACCCTAAAATGTTGTGAAATATTGATCCCAATTACCTTAGTATTGACACTCGATATCTTTATGTGTTGCTCCAATCTTCTTCAACTACCCCTAATTATTTAATATAACATCTTTAGTTGCTATCCAATATATAAAATAAGAGTTTATTTCAATTGTTAGTCATGTTTTTCACTTAGGTTAAGTAAACTTCCCTAACCATTTACTATGTCTTAGTAAGTAAAGTAGATTCTGACCAAGATTTTAACTAAGGTTTTGACCCTAATAGATTTTTAGAATTCATATGTAGACAACTTTTTGATCTATTTTTTAACTCCAGGTGAGATCAAATATTCAAGACTAAACTACTTTTTGACCAGACATCTAACTGCAACAACTATAGTTATGTACCATTAGACTACTTCTTGACTGAGTTTTTGACTTACCTTCTTACTCAACTATAGCCTTATAACATTGCTAAATTTGACAAATGTTAACCCTCATTTCAACTCTTCTCCACCAAACCAACTTTTACCCTAATTACCGAATACTTATTCCTACCTCAATTCAACATATCCAAGTTATGGTTTCGCCTCCCTAATTACCAGTTTTCTCAACTTCATTGATTTAACCAATAGTTGCCAATCTATTTCAATATAACCAACAATTACCAAAACAATTCAAAACTTGGTTGTTTAAAATTCCATAAACAACATAACCAACGTTTCAATTTAATAATGTCAACATACACCTATTAAAAAATTTAGTGGTTGTGGCCTCAAAAATACAATTATTTATAAAGTTAACTCTTTTTATTCACAAAAATAAATATGATCTTACCACACATCATCACAATACTCTACAAATGCCTTATGATCAAATTCGATAATATTTTTTTGAAAAACCAATAGTTTCTTTTCCAATATTTCCCATTATTAAACAAGGTCACCTCCTAACTTTACCATGGTTATATGTATATCCCTAAGTTACGACATATTACATACTTATTACAAATTAGTACCTCCCTTGCATTTAAATCTCATAAATGTTATTTTTGTCACATATATTCAATCTTTTCATTAAATATACTTATTTTCATATTGCATACAATCGGTGTAGACCATAGGATATTAACTTCTACTTAGGTATTAATTAGCCCATATTAGAATTTAAACCACAGTAACATTTCGTACAGTTTTTTTTTTTTTTTCCTTTTCAAGATCACCACTATAATAGAACCACTGCTGAAGAAAGCCTTATAACCATCATATTAAACTAAAGGTAATATAGAACATACCTGGAGTCTTTAAAAATTAATTGATTTAGTTGACTTTTTTTTTTTTCCTCTTATTTTTCTTCTCAATGGAAATTTTCCTTTATGGTGCCCTCCGAATTTTCTTCTTCTCTACATCATGAATTTGGCCGCAACATGTTGACAAACGCCTCAATGGAGAAAGAAGATTGAACAGCGGTATTTGTAAATAATGGAAATCGTAGATTATGATTTTTCCCAATTTCTTTATTTCTTTTTTCTAGTTTTCTTAGTACAAAAGTTCATAATAGTTTGCTGTAACTAAGAAAATCCAACACCTGTTAAAGCCTCTTTATCGGTCCAATGAGAAAAGGAAAGCTAGCACTTAGTTGTTCGATCATTATTGGACAATTGCCATGCATTATGCTATGTGGCCAATATTATGTTGTTGTGTAAACCATATTTAGAATTAAGCGCACTTCAATGTGGAGGTCCCCTGGTATTTAATAATATTTTATTAAATTTATTTTACAATGATAATGATTTATGTATATACTTTATCCCTATTTAATAAACCATTAGTTTGGTGTCCTTTGTTTTAAATTATCAGTATATCTTTTCTATAGTATATGTCCTCTAATATAATGGATAGAGTTGATCTTCGTTTTCCTTAATCTTGGGGTTGCCACAATGTGCTCCTACAAATACTTTACATTTAGACCTTATTTTAGTATTCGTTAATATAGTTATAATACATCTATATATATATATATTGATCAATGTGTATATATATTTTATGTTAACTATATTTAATTAAATATACAAACCCCTATAATATTATTGTTTATTATTTTATTATCATTATTATTCAAATAATTTATTCGTAAGAGCTCAATTAAATCTCGATTTTCGTACTACAATATATAACAAGTAATGTTGTTACCCTCAATGTTGTAATTATAGTAGCATTTTCATTTTCAATTTCAAAGGTCCACATCTATAAGGTCGCATCTATTTATATATACATATGTATTATTTTTATTATGACCCCATTGCTACTATCGAGTTAACTAAAAAAAATCTTCACGAACACCCTAATTTAAGTGCTAATATTTTAGTTGTTAATTTTTAAGGTCTCATATTCTGCAATTTTTTTTTGTCTATTTTAAATAATAGATTACTAGACTTTATAGCCAAAATTTAGTTGATAATAAATCTAGAGATACCTATTATATATATTCTATTAAATTAGGTGGTCATTCCTAATTGTTAAAATTATAGGGTCTCATAATAGCCAACAATCCTAAGGCATCCCTAAAAGTACGGAAAAGAGACTTGATGAGGTGGTCAACCTCCTAGTTGAGTTAACTAGAGCTGTTCATGCAATGACTTATTAGCTAGCTGAGGCCATGTAGAACACCCCACAAGTTGCTTGACTTACTAGAGGTCAAAACCCAACTTGACAAATTCGAGGTGGAGGAATAAGAGGATAAGCGCAATGAAGGATTGACTTAAGAGATATGGATGATGTTGAAGAAGAAGAAGAGCAAGTTAGAGTACCTTGAGCTGGCAATCACGTGAAGCTCTAGATTTCGAGCTTTAGTGATTCTGGGAGTGCAATTGATTATTTGGATTGGGGGGAGAAAGTTGAGCTAGTTTTTTTTTTAATTATTATTATTAGTATGGGGATGGAGAGAAGGTTATAATTGCTGCTGTTGAGTTCTTAAGATATACCACTATGTGATGGAAGAACTTTTAGATCATAAGAAAACGAGAAGGATACAGAGAGGTCAATACTTGGCTTGAGATTAACAGAATACTTAGAAACAAGTTTGTATCAGATACTTACTTGCAAGACACTTTTACTCAAGTATAAGAACTGAGACATGACGAGTATGTTTAGAAGTTCAAAATACTCATGATTCGCTATGAAGTAAAAGAGCCATAAGCTTGAATAGTGCCCATATTCCTCACTGGATTAAGAAGTGATATCCAAGACATCATGGAACTTCAGTAATTCACCGCATTGGATAAGGCTATAAGGATGGCTTAACGAGTGGAAAGATAGAGAAGAAGTCGAGTACCAACTCGACTACCGCCGAGCTGACCTAGCTAGTTAAGCCTACTTGTTTAGGGAAGCTATTGAGCTCAATCAAGTACCGAGTTGATTAGACAAACATATGTCAATACTAAATAGAAGAGCTAACCTGATAGTGATGTACCGACCTGAACATATGAGAAGGGGCAAGGATTTAGAAGGAAGACGAGCTAGATTAACTGCTTTAAATGCTAGGGGTTTGGACACATGACTACTTAACATATGAATCGACGAGCTATGATTATCAAGGGAGACATCTCGAAGCTTGAAGTGGATAGTACCGACAAGGAACCTGAGTAAGAGACCGTTTATGAGAAGGAAATTGGTTAGGAGAATGAACTGGTCGAAGAAGATGTGTATGCTGAGGACTTAGATCAGTTGATCCTAGTTATCTGGTGTACAATGAGTTTGAAACCCTCACATAAGGAGGAGCGAAGGGAGAATTTATTCTACATCACTTGTAAAGTGAACGATTAGGTATGTGTACTCATAATGGATTGTGGGAGTTGCACCAATGTAGCATTTATTGACCTGGTTAAGAAATTGAAGCTATCGACAATGTCACACCTAAAGCCATATAAACTACATTGGCTAAACGAAAAGGGAGCTGATGCTTTCTGAGGCCAAGAACTGATAAGGCCAATTGTTAGGATTGGGTCCAAGCTTACCGAAAGCTTGAAGAATGAGATGGAATTGTACGAGAATAGTAAATATAAAGTAAGCAGATCCATAAATAGCTCTAAGGATATGATGCATCGAGGAACTTCTAAGGACTCACGGCATAACTTGATATAATGCATGAGATGGTTCGATGAGGTTATTCGTGACCTAGCTTTGCTCAAGGATTATGATAAGAGTGAAAGAGTAAATAAGCTAACGAGAGTAATGTTTACAAAGGGGAATATTCAGTGTATTTATGAAAAGCTGATCATGCAATGGGTATTTATACCCAAGAAACTAGGACAACTTGTCCAAAAAGGAAAAGAAAAAAACAAAAAGGAAAAGAAAAAAAGGATAATGCCTAAAACAAGTAATGTACAAGGAATATAAAGGGTAGAAATGAAATTTCAAGGAGAATAATGATTATTGTAGCAAATTCCTTCACGTGGGTCTGGGGCATGTGTCGATAGCATATTTGAGGATGCTTTTGGTAGGAATAAACAACATGGTGGAGCTAGGATGGATAGTCGAGTAGGAGTGCTAAGCAAACCTAGACCCGTCCAAGAAGAGTTGCTTGTAGATATGTGGGGGGGCTTTCGACTTCTTGGCACCAATGTTGTCAATTAGGAGGTCGGTTCGGTTAAGGCTGAGCAGAGGTATGGAGTTTGGCTATTAGCAGGGCATTCGGTTGGTTGGCACACAACTTTCGAGAGATTAGTTATTTAGTTTGGCATAAGGAATTGGTTGGCAACAGGGATCAACTTAGCCTTAGCAGGAGTCAGCGAAAGTAGGAGAATTCACCTTATTAGTCCTTCAAGGCCTCGAGCTCGACTATGGGTTAAAGGCCCAATAGTCAGATTCTTACCAATAGCACTTAATGTCACTTAGCAAGTGTTACTATTGATCTTTGATTGGAAACTATTCCAATGAAATTCTATGTAACATACTATCCATGTACACATCATATGTGTTGTTAGGTTGACCTTAGCTTTTTGATCAAAGGGTTGTCCATGATAGGTTTAGCAATACTTATGTGTTTTAGAAGGATGGTAGATGAATCACTTTGAACCCCTTGACCCTGAATCAAGTGAGTAAACTACAAGTCAAGTTGGCTTGAAGATCGAAGAAGACCTTGGTGTTGAGTAGAGCTGAGCTCTAAGATGCTATCAAGGACGATGAGTTGACCTTCTTATTAATTAGGCACCTACTAGAAATCAAGGAATGGGGTTAACTACCCCTAGAGGCCAAGGAGCTATTGAACGAATATACCTACCTATTTCATAAATAATTGCCCAAGGGACCACCCTCTTTCAAAGGCATTGTGCATTGTATTGACTTGATGCCTGGCGCTACCCTATCAAATAAGTTAGCTTATCAAATGAATCCTGAGCAGCAAACTGAGCTTTAAAGACAAGTCAATGAACTTTTAGAAAAGGATTATGTAAGAGAGAGTCTCAGCCCTTGTACTATATCGACGTTCCTTGTGCCGAAAAAGGATGGTACTTGGTGATTGTATATTAATAGCTGAGTTGAAAATAAGATCACAATTAAGTACCAATATCCCATCCCTAGGTTGGATGACATGTTGGATGAACCAAGCAGAGCTAAGGTCTTCAGCAAGATTAATATAAGGTCTAGCTACCATCAAATTTGAATGAGGCTGCGAGATGAATGGAAAACTGCATTTAGAACTCGGCATAGACTCTATGAGTGGATGCAAACGCCTTTTATCTTGTCAAATGCCCCGAGCACTTTCATGTTACTGATGAACCATGTATTGAGAAATCTGGTCGATAAGTGTGTTGTAGTGTACTTCAACGACATCCTTATATATAGTACCGACCATGCGAGTCACTGTAAACATCTTCGAACCGTGCTCAATGTCCTCTGAGTCGAGAGATTATTCAACAATCTTAAGAAGTATTGTTTCTTCTAAGAGGAAGTGGTATTTTTAGGCTATGTAGTTGGTAGAGGTAGCTTACGAGTGGATGATGAGAAGATTTGAGCCATTGTAGGGTGGCGGACTTCAACCACTTGTACCAAGGTAAGAAGTTTCCACAGATTATTACCCTTTTATTGACTGTTCATTAAAAACTTTAGGTCCATTATCACACCCCTCATTGAGCTAATGAAGAACATTGAATTTAAGTGAGGAGAAAGAAAGGAAAGAATTTTTTATGAAGTGAAGGTAAGGTTAACTATTGCACTTATATTATCTTTACCTGACTTCGAGAAGATTTTTTAGTTGAAATGTGACACATCAGGCATTAGTATAGGTATTGTCATAGTGTAGGAGGGCAGACCAATTGCCTACTTGTTTTAAGTCGTAACCAAGAACTGATAAGGTCGGTCATTGGATTGGTCCAAGTTTGTAGAAAGCTCTAAAAGAGTTAATAAGGAAAGTGTGAAAGGGCAAAAATGACAAATGAAATAGTAAGTAAAATCTATGAACAACTCCAAAGGATATGATGTACCAATGGAACTTCCGAGGACTCACGGCATCAATAGAACATTAACTACCTCTATTTGGTTGTCAGTTTAGGGGTGACATAAGGTACTAAAGAGTAATTTAGTCCCCATCCAACGTTATAAGGTTCTCCAAAATGACTTAAGAACTTTAGGTCTCTATCAGAGACTACACTTCTCGGCATGCTGTATATTTGCACAATCTCTTGCAAGAAAAGAGAAGTAATAGTCAAAGCGTTGTTAGTCTTGGTGTAGGGTGCGAAGTGTGCCATCTTACTGAACATATCTACAATGACCATTATTGAATCTTTGCCTCGAGTAGTTCATAGCAGTCCAAGAATAAAGTCCATGCTCAATTTAGTCAACAACCTCATTAGAACAGGTGGAGGCATTGCTCTTCCTTACTCGGCTTGGCACTTAGCCTTCTTGCATACGATACAACTTTTGATAACTCAGTGCACATCTCTCTTCATTTTCGGCCAAAAGAATCGACTATTCAACAGTTTATAGGTCCTCATTTCTCCAAAATATCCAAAGAGTCCTCCATTGTGAGCTTCCTTTACCAATAACTCCCTTAGGGAACAAGTTGGCAAGCACAGTTTCCTACTTCGAAACAAGTAGCAATTCTCTACATGGTAATACATCATGTAAGTATGGGTCTAAAGTATGGATCCTCAGAATACCGCTCTTTGATACTTATAAACCTAAACGATTAGGTTTGTAGCTCATATAAAAACGCATGCCTTCTCGAAAGAGCATTTGCAACTACATTACTCTTTCTCTACTTATATTTTATTATAAAATTGAATCTTTCAAGGAATTCAACCCATCTTGCCTACTGCTTGTAAGCCCTAAAGTCAAGCCAAATGACCGTAGGATTGAACTTAGAACACAAAATTTAGGGCGATCGGTTAAATGATCCAATCAAACCCAAATTATAAACTATAGATAGAAATATTAGTAAAAATGTTCCCGTAAACTTGAATTTAAGAAAATAAGTAATAAAATGGGAGACTATAAAATTTTCAAATTTAAGTATAATAATTGTTAATTATTGAAAAGGCAAAAAGTGTAAACTAATAACTAATAAATTACTAGAGATAGATTATATGTATACTAAAAATCATAGAATGACTTAAATAATAATTAGGAATATTCACATGTACCCCACATGTATTTATGTGTAGATAAATATACGCAAAATTACTTAAATTGTCTAAAAACTTATTAAATAATTAAAGAAAATTATTAATTAATTAATAAAAAATTAGAAAAAAATCAAAGGAATAAGGAATGATGTAGATTTGGTTGTGGTAAGGCAGGAAGTGAAGAAGAAAAATTACCCAATCAAAATTAAGCAACACAAAAGGAACAAATTAAGGGATTTGGGTAATGTTTTGTTCAATTAAATGCACATTAATTACCACAAAACTCTGTAAATAGGAAAAAAAATTACAGAGCTCCTTTAGATAGTTAGAAATCAGAAAAAAATAGAGAGCATCGAAAATTCATGAGAAAAATTAGGGTTAAAAAAAGAAGAAGGAAATCTATGCAATAGGAGCTAACTAGCCAAACCCATACACTACCCCCACTTGGGATCGAGCCACCACCACCACCACCCCACTCTAGCCCCACTGCCTGGACCAGTCGACACACCTAGACTGGTGTTGGAAGGCCAAAAGTTATCGAACTAGGTAAGTCACTCATCAACTCTGATTTTGTATAATTTTGTAAAATTATTTATTTTACCCAGAAAATTACGATATTTATTATTCTGAGGTTTTACTGTATGCAGATTTAGGAAAAAATAGCGATTAAGTGCAATCACGTCTAAAAATATAGGGTTCTTAAGAAATTAAGCAAAACTGAGCATGATTAGGATTAGAAATAAATAGGCTTAAGAGTGTAGCTTAAAGTTCAAATTTTTTCTGTAGAATGCTTAAGTGATATAAATCAGTACTATGAAGCCATTTTTTTAAATTTAATTTTCAAAAATTTTAGGTAAATTTTAGCCCTAAAATGATAGAAAAATTGTGTAATTTTGGATTAATTAGATAATTAAGATATTAATTACTGATTTATATAGTAATTAGATGGTTAGGGATGTTAATCTATGATGTGGAAACCTAATCCTAACCTTTGGAGTGTTATGTGTAATTAATAAAGGAATCATGTAGTAATTGTAAGAAATTAAGAATATGTAGAATTGGAAATTTAATAAATATGAAAAATTAGGTTCAATTAGATAATATAATAATAAAAATCAGAATATAATAAATCTGAAACAAAATTTAATTTTAGATAATTGTATAAAAAATGTAAGATTTTCTCATATCGAGAATAAATCCGGTACCCCAATTAGGATTAGCGTGTACCAAATAGTTTAAAATACTAAATTAAAACCCAATAAGATTAGAATACTCGAGCTTAATGTGATTAATTTCACATTAGGATTCAAGCATATTTAAGATTCTACAATCAAAACTAGAATCTAATTTAGGAACCGAACCCCGAAATAATGTAGAATATATCATTAGTAAATGATAAGTATACATGGAGAAATGAGTTAAATTATAACTTAGAATATGAATCATTAAATTATAAGTACTAAAAAGACCTATTTATATTATAAGATATCTAGAGACGAATCGGCTTAAAATTAAGTTATTAGACGATTGAGAAATTCCAAATAAGTTGGATTATTACTTACTGTATTAGAGTACTATTTTATGGTACTCAAAGACTTAGGATTGTATATGATTGTGATTGTAAGTAGTTTACGTATGTGTTTGATGTATCTGAATTCATGCTAAAATTTGTAATGTGATTGATTTTGTGTTATAATTGAATTAATGTGAAATTGTTTGAACACCCTAAATGAAATTTAATCTTATTCGACTTTAATGACCTAAAATGTCATGCATTGCAACTCGTTAAGGGATCATTAGGATTCTTCAACCAAATATCGACCTCCTTAAAAGGGATAGCGCGGGATTGCATAATGGTCTCTTCTTTATCCTTAGTCGAACTAAGTGACAGGAGAGGAGGTAGTGGAGAGCGTGAAGGCAATGGTTCGAAGGTAGTCACGGGAGGAGTGGTGTCTCCATTGCACAAGCCTGGGTTTGGTTGTAAGTTGCTGCATAATATGAAAACTCCTCAACCTAGATTAGAGCAGGGTGAAATTTCTCTGATTTCGTAACGGACCAGACTACATTGTGTGATGACACTTGATTATTACATTGCATGAAAATAATTGCTTGATAATCTTGTTTGTGTTTGTATACTTTCATGAGTCTTCAATTCAACTTATTGAGTTATAGTTGCTCATATCCTTATAGATCTTTTTGTAGGTCCTGATTTTTGAATACTTTAAGTATTATGCCACCTTATAATTATCTAGAGGTTAGTTCTTTTGAAGCCAGAGGTGTGAGGATCAATTTGCTTAGCAGTGGATGTATAGCTAGAGTATCCTTTGTTGTTTAAGGATGAAAGATTGGTAATTGTTATGTAAATTAGTGAACTGTTATATTTATGTAGAGTTTCCTAGAAAATTCTGTGGACTTAACATATAATTATGTATGTTTATTAAAAATTTGTGATAATTACTATATTTGCAGTTAAGCACTTAATTAGACTGTTTACTTCAAAGCGAGGAGTCTTCGACGCCTTGCGTAGATCATGTCTATGGTAGGTACTATGAGGCCAGTTACTATCATAGAATGGTTTACACGGCGGGACTATTGTGACTCTGTGATTTCAAGGCGTAACACTGCTTTGACAACTTGGTCTGACTTCGAAGGTACCTTAACAATTCATGGTCAGTATATATAACAAATTCTCTCGGTAGTAGATAGTGCTGCCATACTTGTAGTGCCCGAATTAGTGTCAAAAGTTCTTTTTCATACATGGAGTAATTCAATTGGGGTCCTCAGAGCTTCTTACTGTGGAAGGCAATTGGTCAACCTTCCTGCATTAGGACAACGCCTTTTCCAATGCTTGACATTCCAGCTCAAAAATTTTGTTGAAGTCAAGTAGCACTAATACTAAGGTATAGGTCAATTTTTTTTTTTTTTTTTTTATCTTGGCAAAATTTCTCTCTTCCCTTTCTCCATCGGAAGTTGGTGTTCTTCTTTGTTAACTCGGTAAGTGGTGCAGCAAGGGTATTGAAATTCTTAATAAATTACCTATAGAATGAAGCTAGTCCATGGAAACTTCTCACGTTGGCATAAGTAATAGGAGTTAGCCACTTGAAAATTGCTCAAATCTTCTCATCATCAACTTGCAAGTTGCCTCCACTAACTACATAGCTCAAGAATACCATTTTCTTCTGGCAAAAGCAACATTTCTTTAGATTGCCAAATAGTTTCTTAACATAAAAGATATTTAGGAATGTTCTGAGATATTCACAGTAACTCGGTATGTTGGCACTGTAGACTAAGATATTGTCAAGGTACACCATGATATACTTTCCTATGAGATGTCTCAACACATGGATCATTAGTCTCATGAAAGTGCTTGGGGCATTTGACAAGCCAAAGGGCATGACTATCCATTCATATAATCTATGTAAAGTCTTGAACATCATTTTCCACTCATCGCCTAGCCTTGTGCGGATTTGGTGGTAGCCAGATTTAAGATTAATCTTGCTGAAAATCTCGGCTCCACTCAGTTCATCTAATATGTCTTCTAGCCTTAAGATTAGATACCTGTATTTGATCGTAGTCTTATTCATGGCTTGGCTGTCTATACATATCTGCCAAGTTCCATCTTTCTTCGACACCAGAAGCGTTAGCACATCACAAGGACTGAGACTTTCCTTTACATATCCCTTCTCTAGTAGCTCATTGACTTGTTGTTGGAGCTTAGTAGCTTGCTCAGGATTCATTCGATAGATTGGTTTATTTGGCAATGTGACGCCGAGTACTGAGTTAATGCAGTGTTTTATGCCTCGAGTAGGGGGCAATCCTTCGAGTAACTCTGGGAACAAGTCAACATATTCATTAAGTAACTCCTTTACCTCTTAGGGTAGTTCACTCTGTTACTTTAATTCCAACAATTGCCTGACCAGCATGAGGATCAACGCATCAGCTTTAAGGGTTTCTCGAAGTTCGGTTCTACTTATCACCAGAGCTTTCTTCGATTCATGAGCAAGTTTTGTCTGCAACTTATTAACTTCTCTCAACGGCATTGGATTCAGCGTGATCTTCTGGTCATCTTTCTCGAACATGTACGTATTCTTGTAATTGTCATGTATAACTCTCCTATCAAACAACTACGGCTTACCCAATTACATGTGGGAAGCGCACATGGGTAATACATCACAAAGAACATAGTTAGAATAATTCCCTGTAACGATTAGCAATAGTATTTGTCAAATGACATGTAATGTTCCTTTCTCACCTAACCAATGCAACTTGTATGGCTTGGGATGTGCAACAATCGGCAACTCCAGTTTTGAAACAAGATCGATTGATGCTACATTGGTACAATTACCACTATCCACAATGAGGGCACACACCTGATCATTCACCTTACAGGTGGTATGGAACAAATTCTCTCTTTGCTCTTCCTCTCGTGAGGGTTCCATATTCATAGTAAGTCGGATAACCATGAGTAACTTGTCCAAGTCCTCAGCAAACACATCGTCCTCAATAAGCTCTTTCTTGGTAGAAACCTCCTATTCTTCAGGTTCCTCATCCGTACTTTCTACTTCTAGCTTCGGGACGTCTCCCTTGATGACTATCATTTGTCGATTTGAGCACTGAGTAGCCATATGTTCTAACCTTTGGAACTTGAAACACTTGATCTGGTTTATCTTCCTACCAGACCCTTGTTCCTTCTCATGAGTTCAGGTCAGTACTTTCCCATCAGGGTAGCCTTTTTGCTCGGCTCGAACATTAATCTTTTGGTCAGCACAATACTTGACTAAACATGGTAACTTGCCTGTCCAGGTCGACTAGTTGGTATCCTTGTTGATACTCCACTCCTTCTTTGCCTCTCTACTCATTAAGCAATCCTAATAGCTTCATTCATTGTATCAAATTGTTAGAGCTCCACAACATCTCGAATGTCTTCTCTCAACCTAGTAACGAATCTTGAGACTGTTAGAGCTGGTGGTTTCTCCACTTTGCAACAGATCATAAGCATTTGAAATTCTTAGAGATATTCGTCAATAGTTTGGCTTTCTCATCTCAGTTCCTACAGCCAAGTGAAGGTATCTGGGAGATAATTTTCCAGCATAAACCTATTTTTGAGCACTCTCTTTATCTCGAGCCAAGTGTTAATCTCTCAATAGCCCTTTTGTCTTCTTATGGCTTGAAAATTCTTCCACCACATGGTGGCATATTTGGAGAACTTAACAGCAGCAGTTCTCAATTTCTCGCAATCCTCGTACTGACAGTAATCAAACACACACTCTACCTTCTCTTCCCATTTCAAATATTCATCAGCATTCCCAAATCCATTTAAACTCGGAATCCAAAGCTTCATATGGTTAGATGCTTTAGGGACTCATACACGCTCTTCTAAAAAATACTCCTCTTCTTCGTCGTCTCCCATACCTGCTAAATTAATCCTTCTCTTCACTCATCCGCCTATTCCTCCACCTTGAATGGGTCAAGCTAGGTTCTGACCTCTAATAGGTTAAGTAGCTTGTGGAGTGTTTTACACGGCCTCAATAGGTCGGCAACATAGTGCATAAACAGTTCGGGTCAAACCAAGAGGTTAGCCACCCCGTCAAGTCTCTTGTCAAAACTTTTGGGGGTCCCCTGAGATTGTCATCCATGTTGGACAACTCTACTATCATCTCCAACACTGATGTTTAAACTTTGGTTAGTCATTTTCTTCATTGATTCAAGGCTCAAACAAGCATTTCCACAAACTAAAGAAATCAACAGCAAGAAAACACAACAATTAATATGAACACAATAACTTGCTCTATCCCACATACATAAAACAAAGTACAACAGAATTTCAAAAACTAAATACAGTTTATACGAAACCTCCTCTCTGATACTAAGATGTTGCAAATCATAACTAAGAACTTACAAGACCGGTCGTTGGATGGGTCCCAGCTTGAAGAAAGCTCGAAAAGAGTTAATAAGGAAAGTGCGAAAGGGAAAAAATGACAAATGAAACGGTAAGCAAAACCCCCGAATAACTCTAGAGAATATGATGTATTAATGGAACTTCTGAAAACTCACAACACTATTCGATATGTCGTACGAATTGGTCCAGTGAGGTTACTCGCTACCTAACCTTACTTAAGGAAAAGGATAAGAGTGATGTCAAGAGTAAACAAATGGTATTTACGCAAGGAAGAAAATACTTAAAGTGTATATTAATGGTTATCTATAGTTACAATTACAAGGGTATTTATATCCATAAGTTACGGCAACTTGCCCAAAAGGGAAAGGACAAAAAAGGATATTTCTTAGGAAATAATGTATAAAATACATAAGGGTAAAAATGAATATATAAGGAAAGCAATCCTTAGTGCAACGGATCATACACATGATACTGTACACGTAGAGATGTTATATTGGTGATGCCATTGGAGGATATTGACAAAAGTATGGACAGTTTGCTTATTTAAGTAGGGGTAGCTTAGTTAGTTTGGACTTTCTCTTTTGGCAACTTGGTAGGAGTGAGGCCGAGTAAGTAATTGGCAAGGTATATGCGAGAACAAAGATAGGCTGTTATCTTGGCCTTTAGTTTCTCAGCACTCAACATGCAAGAGAAAGGTAATCATTCGGCTCGACATGTAGAACGGGTCGGTAAGGAGATACTCGACTTTGGTAGGAGTCGGCTGGAATAAGAGAATCTGTCGTGCCAGACCTTTCAGTCCTCATGCTCAACTTTAGGTCAATGGTCTAGTAGTTCGATTCTCATGACTACTACAGTGAGAAGCTTAAAGGACCTCAACTAAATTACTCTACATGTGACAAAGAATTCTTAACCCTTATTTGAGCACTCTAAGTGTGGTAGTACTATTTATTACTGAGAGAGTTTGTCATCTATACCAATCATGAGTATTTGAGATAACCCAGAAGTTAGACCAAGCTATCGAAGCGAGAAGCAAGGTTAGTTGAATTCTTAGAAGGATTCAACTTTGTGACAAAGTACAAGCAAGGCAAAAACAATGTCATCGTTGATGCTTTATCAAGAAGAAATGTTCTCCTAACTAAGCTATAGATCAAATTGTTAGGGTTTGTAAGTATCAAAAAACAGTAACCTAAGGACCCATACTTTGGACCTACACTTGGGCACTATGCCGATGAAAGGACCGTAGATGAATACCATGTGGAGGAAGATTATTTATTCAGAGGTGGAAAGTTATGTGTTCCAACCTATTCAATAAGGGAGTTGCTTATCAGGGAAGCTTACAATGGAGGGCTTTTGGAGATTTCGGGGAGAGCAGAACATATGAGTTATTGAGTGGAAGGTTATTTTGGTTGAGAATGAGACGAGACATATACCAAATAGCTAAGGGTTGTGCTGTTTGCAAGAGGGCTAAATGCCAAGTCAAACAAGAGAAAGCAATGCCTTTGCCTGTCATAATCGGACTCTAGACTGAGTTGAGCATAGACTTTGTTCTCAGTTTACCGAGAATTTCCCGAGGCAAAGACTCTATGATGATCATCGTAAATAGATTTAGTAAGATGGCATACTTTGTGCCTTGCTTCGAGACTAATGATACTTCAACTATTGTTTCTCTCTTTTTGGAGGAAATTGTTCAATTATATGACATGGTAAGAAGTGTAGTCTCAGATAGAGATCCAAAGTTCATGAGCCATTCCTGGAGGACTCTATGGCATCAGATGGGGACTAAACTGCTATTCAACACCTCTTGTCATCCCTAAATTTACAGCCAAATAGAAGTAGTCAATTGTACTTTAGGATCCTTGCTTTAAGCTACAATGGGGAGGAACTTAGCTAATTAAGAAGTTTGTTTGCCTATGGTGGAATTCATTTACAACCGAACAGTGTATGATACCACCAAGTAGACCCCCTTTGAAGTTATCTATGGCTTTAATCTTGAGTTGCCTCTTGATCATACTCCTATGCCTGTATCTAAGCAAGAAGGCCTTAACACAAGAGCCCGAACCTAGTCCCTACAATACATCTATGAGAAAGTTACTAGGCAAATTAATCAAGCCGTCAAGAAAATCTGAGAAAGAGCTAAGGGGAGGAAGTTAGTACAGTTTTAACTTGGAGACCTAGTGTGGTTACACTTGAGTAAGGAGATGTTCCTGAATAGGAGAAGGAACAATTTGTTTACCTGAGCTGGAAGCCCCTTTAAAATCCTCTAGAATATCAATGATAATACCTATAAATTAAAACTACCTGAAGATTATGGAGTTTCGAACGCTTTCAATATTGTCCACCTTAGTCCCTATCACCTTGAAGTAGCATCAAACGAAGACCTACAGAATTTGAACCCAAATCCAAATCAACCAAGAGAGAATGGTAGGTATCTGACTACTGGACCTTTAACCTACAATCAAACCTGAGGCCTTGAAGGATTAACAAGGCAAATTCTCTTACTCTAGCTGACTCTTGCTAAAGCCGAGTTGATCCTTACTATCGACTAATTCCTTGTATTGAGCCAAGTAGCTAATCTCTCAAAAGTTGTGTGCTGACTTATCGAATGCCTTGCAAATAGCCAAATGCCACACCTCTGCTAGGCCTTAACAGAGCAAACCTCCTGATTGACAACGTTGGTATCGAGAAGCCTAGAGCCCCAACACATATCTACAGGTTTCTCTTCTCAGATGGGTCCAAGTCTACTTAGCCCGGGGTTGTAATCATTGGGCCCTACATTGTAATAAAAGAATGAAAATTAAACTCATTAAAAAAAACAAGGAAATTCAAAAAGATAAATGATAATTACCTACATTAAAATATTTTCGAGGTTCTTAAGTGTTGCATACCATAGGATTGAACTCTAATAAGAATGAGACAAAGTATAAGTAGACTTGGGCAAGGGTTAGTTTCGAACAGTGAACTAGCCTAAAACCTGCTCGGGTGAGCCTTGAACTGGCCTAGCGCAATGGTAACCAGGTTGAATCGCCTTAATGAACGGTCGGACTTTCACCTAGGCAGAATTACCCGAATTGGTGGGTTGTGAACTACCGAGTTGACCCACTATTGAATTGGTGAGCTGCAAACTGGCTCGTTCATCCCTATAAAAAAAAAAGAAAGAGAAAGAAAAAAGAGATGCCATTAAGGTGGAAAAAATAATTGAGTAATATCTAGTAAGTCATCGCAAATCAAAGTTACTTTATTTGCAATGGTGAAAGATAATTTTAAAAAAATAATATTATCAAACTAATAATAGATGACTAATTATAAGTTAATTATGTATTAATGATAGATAGAAAATTTAATTTCAGTTAATATAAATTCTTTTTGTAAAACTTATCAAATATTAAGTACTTGACTATAAGAAAGAAAAATAAAATTTGAGTGAAAAAAGGAAAAAAGTTGGAATCACATTAAATTGGAAATTAATGAAAAAATTAAAAATCATCATTGAATTAATATACTTAAAAAAAGAGAGAAAAGAGATCACATTATTAGAATTATTAATGTATTTTTAAAAAATTAATAGAAAATTTAAATATTAAAAAAAAATTGATCCTTAAACTACTGGACCTAATAAACTGACTCGAAACAGTCAATTTAAAAGCTGATCATAATTCATTGTATCATTGATTTATAAACCAACATTTCAAGGCTAATTTTGAGCTTATTCGACTTGGTACCTAGATTTAAGTAGAAGTTCAACTATAATGTCCGGTAAAGGTTTAGTTTAGACACCATATGAGTTGTTTTGGATGATTAATTTTCACTCTTAAAATCCTAAGAAACTTTCTGAAGCGAAAATGAATATAAACAAATCCACAATTGCTGTACTTTTATATATAATCTCATGTATTTGGATTTTTAATGGTTGATTTGGTGGGCCCTCGTAAATTTGTCTCAACTGCTTGTATAGGTTTTATATAATTTTGCCATGCTGGATTATATTTGTTATCTCCATAATTTCCACGATCAATCTCAAACTCGTTCTTGGTCTATAGAAATTATTTGTTCGGCTTATCATTTATTTGGATGTTTGACTATAATTGATGGAGATACCTTAAAATAATAGGCTGAAATCATGTTATGCAAACTGATATATGATATTCAATGGTCAGCCAAGTAAGATATTGAATATTAATTTTCTTTTTATTATAATGTCATGTTTGATATATAAAAATGATTTAGAATGGAATAAAATAGAATAAAAAATAAAGAATAAATCCTTTTCCATGTTAAAAAATATATATGAAATGGAATAGAATGAAATAAAATTAAATATTTATATTACAGTAACTATCTAAAATATTTTTAATTATTGAATGTTATGACTAAATTGAATATTAGATAAATAATTTCACTAATAATAAATACAAGAGGGATGAAATTGTAATTCCATATTCTCAAAAATATAATTAACTTACTACTTAAAAGCTAATTTTTAAATGTACTTTTAAATATAAGAAGGAGACTAAAACCTAGAATCTCAATTTATTTTTTTTGTCCATCCTCGTATACTAAATATGATATAATTGTATTTCGTAGAAAAAACAAAAAAAATCTGATATATGGGAGATCCTCGTGAAACGAAGAATGACCTAATATTGTCGTAATATTTGACGGCAAGCTAACATTAAGTAGATATTTATAGGAAAAATTTCGGAATAAAACAAGCCGTTTGTCAGATCGCTTAATTATTCTAGAGGGACCACAAAGATTTTCTTTTCTTTTCTTTTTTTAATTTTTTGGCCGAGGACTACAGACAATGTTAGAGCTTTGATTTAGCTGATGAAGTGCAAGTTGCAAAGATTTAGTTACGAGGAAAATAGTTTTTTTTTTTCTTTTTTAGGAGAGGTGTTTTGCGATTGATATTGCTTGAAGTACAATCACCACACAATATTTTAAAATTATGATAAATAAACCATCTATTAGACGATAGTTAAAGGCCATGTGACACATCTACTAATAGGGAAGTGAATTTTTTGGCCCGTTGAATAAAGAAAAGGATGGTCAAAACTATATAATGGATGAGTTAGAGGAATTTCATTGTCCTTTTTTTTAAGTGTCAATGTCTTTATAGATAAACTAACGAGATAGATAAGTTTTGACTCCTTATTATATTATTAAATTAAATAATATTATATTTTTAATATTTATTTAAATATTATATTTTTGTTGGTAATTAAAGTATCTACAGTATACTATTTTACATATTATTATTTATATATTTTGACTTAATTATATAAAATTTTATTTTAGAATATAAATGTTAAGAAAAACAGTTAAAAAACTTTAAATATCATAAACATGATTTTCTTGGATGAATAATTGATCCGTTTGATTGAATATATTTTATTTCTATAGTTAGTGTTAAAACCAGAACGTATGACATCGTTGAAGCTTGAAGAGTCGAGAAGGAAAAAAAAAAAAAAAAAAAGGGTTTTCATCCAGCGGAAAATCTCATCAATGACACGTGAGGTGATTCTTATAATCACTTTTTGTCTTTTAGTCGATTTTTTTTTTTTTTTTTGGGCGGGGTCAACCTGTTTTTAGTCGATTTGAAATTTCAATTCATCGAGATCTTGTCGCTGATGTTGCCGACATCATCATTACCCGATTCAACAATTGTAAGTCAACATAAGTTCAAGCCGACAACGAGCCAATTCAAAATATAAATTTATCCGCTGCCGATCAAGTCTTTCCGTTGTCTTCGCAGTCAACCGGTGAAGCAAAATCAATTCTTTTGTTGTTGTCTCATCCAAAATCCGTGAAGCGAAGTCTGGTTGTAAAGAATTTTCTTTTTCTTGTCAATCAATCCTAGACGGCTACACGTGAAGCACCAACAAAATTGAAATTTAGATGGAAATAATATTTTTTATAAATAGAAAGCCTAAATGTAATTTTTGTAAAGGATTGTTTGTATTTAGGATATTGTAGAGAATGGTTTCAACAAATTGAAAAATCTCGAGACATTATCAAACATACAACGATGAAATTTATCTTGTAATCAACTCAAAAATTATTAGGACACTATTATATTTTTCAGTTTGTTAAACTTAGAAGATTATCAATTATAAAATCTTCTAAAGAGGCATATAACATTTTGAACTAATCTTATCAAGGTATGAAACATGTTAAAAGACTCAATTGCAAATATTGAGAAGGAAGTATGAATTACTTCAATAGACAAAAAACAAGAAGATTTCTAATTGTTTCTTATGTATAGAAGCTTGTCGATGATATAAGGGCAAAAGGTGACACTATTATAGATATCGAAGTCATGGAGAAAATCCTACATACCCTGATAAAGAGATTTGATGTTATGGTTATAGTCGATGAAAAAACTAATCTCACTATTAGAACTATTGATGACTCGTAGAGATTTTTAGAGGCTTATGAATTATGGTCAGATGAAAGGGTTATAAAAAAAATTAAGCAAGCTTTGAAAAATTCAAGTAAATATTAAGAATGAGAAAGATGAGTTAATGAATTATCGTGGTAGTTTTAATTGGAGGAAAGGCAAAGGTGATATGAATTTTCAGTCTAATCAAAATCATGATAGATTATCTATTCAATATTACAAGTGTAAGAAGTATGGTCATAGAATGCAAGGCACATATTTGGTGTTATGAAGATAATTGATATGGACATATTAATAAAGACTGTTGTGCCAAGTTAAGAAATAATAAGAAATTTCATACAAAAGTTATAAAGAGTTGTGCAAATAATATAGAAACCTTGTTGATTGCCAATCATGATAATGTTATAAGTAATATCTAGTAGTTATTAGATACATGATGCACCAATCATCTTAATGGTAGGAGGACTTTTTAATTGATTTTGATGATACATTTAGTACATGATACTTTTAGTACTTCAGTAAAGCTTAGTGATGATCGTAGCATACTAATATGTGGAAAAAGGTAAAATTGTTATCAGGTTGAAAGATGGTTCTCTAAATAATATTTCATAAGTATTTTACTCTCCTAATGTTAGTGAGAATCTTTTATGTATGGGATAGCTATTAGACAAAAATTATGATTTACAATTTAACAAACATGATTGTATAATTCCTAATGTTGATAAACAAGTCATTTCAAGGGTAAACACGTCTTAAATTCACTTGGTTCCTTTGAAACTCAATTGTGGTGCATTTTATTGTCATGCCTTTGTAGTTGTTGATGATAATAGGTTATGGTACATGGGATTTAGACTCTTAAGTTATAATAGACTTAATTTTCTTAAGCGCAAACAATAAGTTTCTGGCTTACTTGTTATTAGCGTATCTTATAAAGTATGTGAGTCATACAATTTGGGTGAGAAGTACAGGCATATCTTTCCCCAAGAGAAAACTTAGAGAATTAGTAAGCCACTTGAGCTTGTTTATTCAGATTTATGCTCTATAGAGATTCCTTCCATTGGTGGTGGCAAGTATTTTATCACTTTTATTGATGATTTCAATAAAAAGGCATAAGCTTATTTTGTGAAGTTTAAATATGAAGCATGTGATATTTTGAAATCATTGGTAACTTATGTTGAAAGGTAGAGTAGATATTGACTTAAAATTTTGAGAACCAATACTTAAACAAAATATACTGCGTGAGATGAATTTTTTAAAAAGCATGGTATTTAACATTACTTAATTGCTAGGTACACACCTTAGCAAAATAGTGTAGTTGAGAGGAAGAATAAAATTGTTATGGATATGGTGAAATACGTATTGCAAAGTAAACATTTACCTAAGTAATTTTTAGTATAAGTAGTTGCTTGTGCTATTTATATTTTGAATAGGCTCTTACCAGGAATGTTCGTGATAAAACTCTATAAGAAGCTTGGAAAAATTAGAAGCCTAATATTGGGCATCTCAAGGAGTTTGGTTTGTGGCTTATGCTCATGTGTCTGATGAGTTGAGGAAGAAGCTCGATAGTAAAGCAAAAAAATGTATCTTTATTGGGTACAGTCATGAGGCAAAGGGTTGCAAGTTGTAAAATTCAAAAACTAAAAAGGTGATTGTCGGTAGGGATGTCACTTTTGATGAAGATGGTGTTTGGGATTGATCTAGTGAAGAGAAAATTTCACAACTAGCTCTTATCATTGGTGTTGGAAATAATGTTGATGCTAATATACAACCTACACTTAGAGAATCTTCTTGTCAACTATAAAGTCAGCGTAAGATGCCTTCTTATTTGGAGGGTTATGTGTTTGGTAATGTTGGCAGTTTTTTTTTAATGATGATTTTGATGATGTAGTGCATTATGCCTTGTTTGTTGATTGTGATTCTTTATCTTTTGAGAAAACTACTAGTAATGACTGTTGTGTGAAAGCAATGGATGATAAAATTCATTCTATTGAAAAAAATGGAACTTGAGAGCTTACTATACTTTCGAAGGATGAGAAGCTAATTGGTGTTTAATCAATATACAAGACCAAGTAAAAGTCTAAAGGAGAGGTGGATCATTCCAAAGCATGTTTGGTTGTAAAGGGTTATGAGTAAAAGTTAGTTATTGACTATTTTAAGGTTTTTGCTCTAGTTACTAGACTTGATACAGTTATAATGCTTATTTAACTTGCTGTTCATAATAGTTAGAAAGCTTTTCGAATGGATGTTAAGTTTGTATGGCTTAAAGCAAGCTCCTAGTGCTTAGTACACTAGAATTGATTCTTATTTTATTGATCATGGTTTTCAAAGATATTCACATAAGCATACTTCATATGTTAAATCAAACTTACAAGGTGATATAATCATTTTGTGCTTATATGTTGATGATTTAATTTTCATTAGCAATAATTCAAATTTGCTAGTAAAGTTTAGAGAGGCTATGATTATTGAATTTGAAATGACAGATATAGGCTTGATGTCTTATTTTTCTTGGTATTGAGGTGAAATAGATAGAATTTGGGATTTTATTTCTTAGAAAAAGTATGTAAGTGATGTATTGAAGAGGTTTAGTATGGATTCATGTAAACCATTCTTGACTCCAATTTAAAGAGATATTGAAACTAGTCAAAGGTTATGGTGGTGACTTAGTCGATGTAACTAATTATAAAAGGTTGGTTGGAAGTTTGAGGTACTCGACAGTTATCAGACTAGATATCATATATAATTTTTGCATTATTAATAGATTTATGGAGGCTCCGTATCAATCTTATTGGCAAGCAATTAAACATATCTTGATATATATCAAAGGTATGTTTAGTGATGCAATTATTTTATTCTTGTATTGATAATGTAGAGCCTATTGGCTATACGGATAATTATTTGGCTAGTGATGAGGACATCTAAAAAAGTATTTGTTTTTCATTTTGGGGTTAAAATTTTTTCTTGGTTATCTAGGAAACAACAATTGGTGGCTCTTTTAATAGTACAGGTAGAATATATAGTTGCGGTAGGATGTGCTACATAGGTGATTTGGTTGAGAAAAAAGCTAAGTGAGCTACAACATTAATCAGCTAAGCTTACCAAAATTTTTTATGACAGCAAATTAGCAATTACTTTACCAAAAAATCCAATACTTCATGGTTGCAAAAAGCATATTGATATCAAGTATCGTTACATTCATGACTTAATGAAGGACGATGAAATTGTGATTGAATTTTATTCCTTTACAAACAAGTTATACATATCCTTACAAAGCTACTTAAAGCATATGTGTTCTTTAAGCTAAAGAAAATATTTGACATGGTGAAGTTTAAAGACTTGGTTTAAGGGAGATAATGTAAGATTATTAACCAAGTAATATTATATTTTTAATAGTTGCTTAGGTGTTATTATTTGTATTGGTCATTAAAGTGTCTACGGTATGTCATATCATGTATTATTATTTCTACATTTTAACCAAGTTATATAAAGTCTTGTTTTAAGATATGAATGTTAAGAGAGATAATTGAGAAACCTTAGATCCTATAAGCATGGTTTTTTTCTCTTGAGTAATTGATTCATTTGATTGAGTGGATTTTATTCCTACATTTTTCCATCTCCATAGTATAAGACGTAATAAATATATAATAGAAATTATAAAAATGATTTTTCTTGATATTGGATTATCAGTACGTTGCATTATATATAATATAAATGTATAAATAATAACTATATAAGAAAACATTTACAAAGTATTACTTTTAATTATATATTACATTACATATGCATTGTTCAATAGTGAAATCATATGTATGTAATAAATCTATAATAAAACGTATATTATGAATTATTTTTTTGATATTAGATTATTGATATATTGTATAAAGCATATCCTTACAGTATAAGAAAATGTATTTTGAAAAAATTGTGTTTTATGATATAAAACTAATGAAATGTTGTTTAATATGTAATTATTAGTATACATAGTAAAAAAAATAACAAAACATATAATAAATATTATATTTCTTGACATTGGACTATCAATACATTATATAATAAGGAACAAGCATATGTTAAAAATTATTTTTGTGGTATTACACTATCAATACATTGGCGAACATGAAAAATAAGGTATATGTAATAGCAATGTAGAAAAAGTGTAATGAAAATATTTTCTCTTGCAATATCAAGGTGTTTAATATGTAAACTAGTAAGCATATACAATCATTATATTTTGTGAAATTTTACTTATTAAATTATAATCGACGTAATTCATCATAATGACTTCAATTTTAGAAGGAAAGATGCTGAGACTAAAGAAGCAATAAAACATTGAAAGAGAAAAAAAGAGGAAAAAAATAAAGAAAGAAAGAATAAACATTTAAAGAAGCTAATATAAATGATCCAACACTAGATTAGAAAACAACAATGGTACCAGCACTTTTGGGATCGTAGAATTTCCCTTCAAGTGCTAAGCTTGTAACAGTTAAGTGGTATAAATATTGGTTTCTCAATGGGATGAATTAAATTTAATTCCTCCCTCTTCAATAACTATTGTAATAGCATTTAACAAAAAAAATATTTGCTTTTAAGCAAACGTATCAATAATACCAATAATATCTTCATTTTGATGTGTGCACCCAAGAAAAGGAATCAACTCATCAATCGTAAAAAATTAAATAAAAGTATGAAATATAATTTATGGTTTTACCTGAATTGCTACTGCAATCGTCATTTTATTTCCTAGTCGATCTAGTGGATCTGATATTACTTGTTGGCTACAAGGAGGCTAAGGAGCATCCATCACTATAGAGAAACTTTGTATTTGGGCATACTCATGGGCTTGACATCAAAATTAATCTTAAATCTTAAAATATTTAGTTAATAGCTCTTTTCCACTTATATATCATTCAGCTCCTATCTTTTCAATGTGTATTTCATTTAATCGATACTGGAATCTCACTATAAGTTTGCTTTAGAGTTTCTCCCTAATGATGAATGCTTTTTACATGCAATATATTCGTATGATTTAGGGTTACATATCAAAGGGGGTAATTGCTTAGCAGAATTGTAGACATTATAAAGTAGCTATCATATACCCTTGGGAATTAGATGCCACAAGTCTAGATGCTCCTTTTTCTTATTAGATGAAATTTTGGATTCTATATCCTCCTTCTCCCCTAAAACTAAAACACTATATATCTAAATTTATTGAAATAAATTATGAATGATTTTATTGGAAGATTTTTTAGAATTTAGCAAAAAGATGCAAAAGATTATTAAGAATAAGCATTAACCACTCTACAATGATTATATATATATATATTACATATATATTATATATTTATCTATCTCTATATCTATATCTTTTATTTTAAGGAATAGTAGAAGTTTTTGGACTCCAAACCATCCTTATCCCTTAAAATTACTCATATCTCCTTTAAAAAAAAAAGAGGAAAAAAGAAAGAAAGAAAGAAAGAAAAAATAAACATTTACATTTAAAGGAATATATATATATATATATATATCTTTTAAGAGCTACTAATATACATGATCCAATAGTAGGTTAAAAAATATCGATATGGTATCATTACTTTTGAGATTGTAGAGTTTGCTTTTAAATGCTAGGTCGTTATAATGAAGTGGCATAAATACTAATTTTCCAATGAGATGAATTGGATTCAATTCCTCCTTTTTCAATAGCTATTGTAATAGTATTTGACAAAAATAAAGTATTTGCTTTTAAGCAAAAATATCAATAATACCAATAATATATTCATCATGATGTGTGCATTCAAGAAAAAGAATCAACCCATCAATCATGGAAAATTAAAGTATGAAATATAACTTATGAGTTTTACCTGAGTCACCACTGCAATTGTTGTTTGTTGTCGTTCTAATACATCTGATATTTCTTGTTGGCTGCAAGGAGCATCCATCACTAGGGAGAAACTTTGCACATGGACATACTTATGGGCTTGACACCAAGACCAATCTTAAATCTTAAAATATTAAGTTAATAGGTTTTCTCTACTTAGATATTATTTAACTCTTTCTTGATTCTTGTATCTCATCATAAGTGTGTTTTAGAGTTTCTCCCTTATGGTGGATGCTCTCTGCACCCAACATATTCATATGATTTAGGGTTATGTATCAAAGGGGTGATTGCCTAGCAGAATTGCAAGCGTTATAAAAACTATGAGTTATACCCTTGAGAATTCTAATGCCATAAGTCTATAGGTCTTCTTTTTGGTTAAATGGAATTTTGGACTCCATATGCTCCTTCTCCCTTAAAACTAAAATACTATATATATAAATTTACGAAAACAAACTAAGAAAGACTTTATTGGACGATCTTTTTTGAATCTAACTAAAAGAGGCAAAAGATTATCAAGAGTAAACATTAATTGCTCTACAATGATTATATATATATCATATATATTATCTATCTATCTATCTTGCTATATCTAGATAAATATCTTCTTTGTTAAGGAATAGTACGAGTTTTCGACTTCATACTAACCTTATCCCTTAAAATTACTCATATCTCCTTGAATGCTATATCTAAACTAATTAGAATAAAGTATGAAGGGTTTTATGCATCTTTTTGGTATTTAGCTGAATGATGCTGTTGCTATAGAAGGTTATTAAAAGTATTAATTACTCTACAAGCATTTCTTTTTTTATATATATATATATATTATGGCTTAAGATTCCACACCCTCTCTAATTGAAACACTCTAGTTAGGTTAGTAATTTAATTAAATTGTAAAATCTTTTAAGCTAACATTGTTAAAAATTGTTTCTTAATCGATAATTATTCAATTTAGTAAATTTCAATGCAATTTTAGATTCATTCTAAGCCTACCTAATAGTATAGAAGTTTAAATCAAACTTCCGATTCTATTTTTCTAAAACTTTTATTCTACATAAGTACTAAATAGATTAAATTTTATTTTACATACAAGAATTAAATATTTTATTAATACTATATATATTACGATATTTTTACATATAACCTATTTTCCTTAATACTATATATTCTTATTTTAATTAATTCTCTAATTTTCTTTTTCAAATATAAATCTACCCTATATTCTAAAAAATTCTAAAATCACCTATCCTAAAACCCTATCTTAAACCTTAATTTATTTTTTTTCTTTTCCCAGCCGCAAATTTTTCTTTCCTCTCGGCCCAATCTCTTTCTCCCTGCCCATCCTCTGTCTCGACATTTGTTTTTCCTTCTGTCCACAGGATCCATCCTCTCGTCCACTGTTTCTTTCCTTTTTTTTTTTTTTTAATTTCTTTCCCCTTCTCGTTAACATTCCCTCTCGCCTCCCATTCAATTTTCTCTTCCCCCTGACAAATCCATCCGATCGGTAGCATTAGGCCCCACCCCATTCTTTTCCCTAACTCAATATCCACGTCCTTGCAATTTCTTCGAACCCCAATTCCAATCCTACAAGCAAGAACCCCCTCACCTTCTTCTCATTCGTTAGACCCACGCCTATCTCGCCTCTCAAATTCTTTTGCAATTCTAAGCCTGGCGTTGGAAATTCTGTCTCTTCCATTTTCGAACACTTGCAAAACTTTCGTTTGTGTTTTCGGCCTCTTCGCTAAGTTGATTTTGCTTCTGTTTTCTTCGTGCTCCAACCCACTTTGGTAAATATTATTAATTATTTAAATATATTATCTTATAAAATATAATTTTTGTATTATTATTTATGTTAGGTTCTCATTTGATGTTAAATCATGACCATCTAATAATTTTGTCTTGATTAATTTTGCAAGCCACTTCAATTACACATAGTGTATTATTTATTTTTCATTATTATTGTGAAAATAATTAAGTATTAGTATCCGATTTCTATTAATAAATTATTTGATTATCATGTTATATAGTATTATTTGATACAAAAATTACCGCTAAATAATTTATTGTATTTTAGAATAATAGTTAAAGGTATATATGTTTGGGGCTAGATTTCTATTTTCTGTTGTATTTAAATTGGTTCACTATTTTTTATTTAATTATAGAGTTATATTAATGCTCGTATTTTTTATGTAAGTCCTAAGTATCAATTTGATTTACAACGATATTATTTTATTATTAATATTGACAGTATTATGATCTAAGTATTTTTTATCACGATAGTATGATGATTGTATAGTATATTAGATTATTTGTTTTGTGTATCCGTTTTATATATCGATTATTGTTATGTCCTTCTTTACAGAAGTTTATGAATCATAATAGAATTCCGATTAAGTACATATTATTTTATTACTATATCGATTTGATAATTTATATATTTTGATACCCTAGTCATTTTTCCACTTTATATTTTCTTTTATATAAATACATAAAAAACGTACTTTATGATTTACAATAAATAAGTAATCCTATATAGTAATACCAACTTTTTGGTTAATCGTATGTTGGACTTATTATTTGATTTGATTATTTTCTTTCAAGACCTTGATTGGATAAATTATAGGTTCATAGATAGCTTCTAGATAGAACTTAATCATAGAGTGCTTGAAAGTTAACGTATTACCTGTTTTTTTATTTAGATTCATGGTGGTAGTTAGTTTTCCTTGTTGAAGTTTGAGCTTTTGTTTTAGATTGTGAGATTAGAGTCTTATTTTTGGCTATAAAGTGATTCCAGATACGTGGTGCTTGTCTGTTTGTATGGTTGTACTTATTAGGACATAAAATGTAACCAAACTAATTTATATACGACCTAAATGACTTAGACTATTGGTTATGCTTGACTTATTCACTCTAGGGGCCTACATTGGCAGATCCTTAGAGGAGCAATCGTTAATCATATGCAAAGATTTCTTAGTGAACTTTCATATGGGATGACACAGTTAGAATAGTAGGTTTCTATACTTAAAGGAAAACTTATATTATATTTATTTATGTACGTAGGCAAAGATCAACGTATGTAGATAAAGATCAACGTATGGCAAGATCATGAATACTACTATGTTGTATGCTGGCTTGAGTAAAAGATAATTCAACGATTGTTTTCTTATATGTTGTTACAATTGCATTATATACATGTATATGTTTTGGGCTTGGCATTCGTATGTGTTAGTGTACCTATATTAGCCTTCGACTCATTACTTTATTTTCATAGCTGCAAGTTGACTCGATAAGTTTATGACAAGTATGAAAATTGTTATCATTGGATTGGAAAAGAGAGGCAGTTAGTTTTGCATATTGTAAAAGATCAAGATATAATTATTTAGTATATTTGTGGTTGAAGTAACTCATTTGTGAGTCACTTGATTTGATGTATTTGGAGAATTGATGTTTTGTATATGATGAGGGATTATTATAAGTGATTATGGAGATTATAACTAATTTTAAAGCCTTAACATGTTCTTGATAAGTAGGGATATGCGGCAAGTTGTACCGCCTTCAGGTTTTGCAGCGTTACACTGACCTTTAGAATTACTTATATGTCTTAAAATATTATATCTAAATACATGGAAACAAACTTGCTGGAATACATATATATACATATATTATTGAAAAAAGATGCAACTATTAGGGATGAGTACTAGGGGTAAACACTGATTCAAGACGAACAAGTGGTGAAATGATTGTTTTTGAATTGATAAATTGATTTTTTTTCATAACTATTACAAGTTGAAATTCTTTTAATGCTAACATATATAAATTTTTGTGAAGATATATTTTTAAAAACTCTTCATTTCATAGCAAATTATTAGATAAATTTTTTTATGACGAATTTAATTTAATTTTTTGGTCAAACAACATTATTACATTTCAACTTGGGGAAAGAAGAATTTGAATCTAGTTCATCTTGTTGAGAGGCTAATATTTTTATGCCATTAAACTATCACAACCTTAGCTTTTATTAAGACTATTAGAAAACTTCTTTATAATTTGTATATCTATATTATTAAAAGAAAATTAGGATTTAGGAGCTTTAGACTCCACACCTTCCTTATCTCTTAAGATTACATAATGTCATTGAATACTATATTTAAATTTATTGAAATAGAATTAAGAAGGATTTTATTGGAGGATCTTTTTGAAATTTAGCAATTAAAATTACTTATATGTCTTAACATATTATATCTAAATACATTGAAACAAACTTGCTGGAATATATATATATATATATATATTTAAAAAAGATACAATTATTAGGGATGAGCACCGGGGGTAAGCATTGATTCAAGACGAACAACTTGTGAAAGGATTGTTTTTGAATTGATAAATTGATTTTTTTATAACTATTACAAGTTGAAATTCTTTTAATGTTAACTTAGATAAATTTTTGTGAAGATATTTTTTTAAAGAACACTTCATTTCATTGCAAGTTATTAGATAAATTCTTTTATGGGGAATTTTCCCTTTTTTTTTGGGGTCAAACAACATTATAATATTTCAACTTGGGAAGGAAGTATTCGAATCTAGTCCATGACTAATATTTTTATGCCATTAAGTTATAACAATCTTAACTTTTATTGAGATTATTAGAAAACTTCTTCATATATCTGTATATCTATATTATCTAATCTATATTATTAAGAAAATTAGGATTTCGGAGCTTTAGACTCCACGCCTTCCTTATCTCCTAAGATTACATAATGTTCTTGAATACTATAGTTAAATATATTAAGAAGGATTTTATTAGAGGATCTTTTTGAAATTTAGCAAAAAGATATAGATTTTAGGGATGATTATAAAGAGTAAGCACTACTATAAGATAATCAACTGTTGAAGTAATTGTTTTTGAATTATAAATTCGTTTCCCATAACTGTTAAACGTGTGAACTCTATTAATACTCATTTAGATGAATTATTCTCATGATATCTAAAAAATTATTATTTTTTTTCATTTCAATAGCAAATTATTAGATATATTTTTTTTATAGAGATTATTAAAGGGCTTCAATAGAACATAAAAATAAAAAGCCCTTTCTAAAACTCGTACCACTTAAAGTGAAATTCATTCCAATTAAAATTTCTTTTCATATTAAAAGTTAAGTATGGCAATGGAGATTGGAGATAATTTCAATTTAAATATTAGCTAATCAAAGAGCCCATATAATGTGTAGATAAAAATTTGAACGATTGCTATAATTTTTTTTTATAACCAAAAAGATTGAATATAATATATATATATTTTTGTTATAAAGAAACATGTTAAAAAATTATTTAAGCAATATAGGTCAAAAAACAAATCACTAATTATATATGTCTTACTATATATTTAATAGAATATAAAAAAATTATCAATATTTTGTATTTTATTACCAAATAACATATAATATATAATTTTCATACAAGGAATGACTTAAAATAAATTAATAGCAATTTGCTACAACAAAACATAAATGGCAAGAGTTTTTGAAATCATATTAAACTATTTAAGAGCTTGCATTATGGGTAGATGAAAGTTTGAATTATGATTAAAAATTTCTTATTTTAGAAAATAACAAATGTAAAGATGATCTAATGTTTTATGTATTATTTTAAAAAAAATCATATAAAATATTTAATTCATTTGTCATTATAACATATTATAATGTGATATATAATTTTCGTATAAAGAATGACTAAAAGTAAACTACTTAATAGTAATTTGTTACAATAGTATATAAAAGGTAAATGCTTATGAAAATATATTAAATATGACAAAAATTATAGAAATGCATTAATGATACTATAAGAAAAGATGTGTATATATATAAGGAAACATCTTTTGAAACTAACTATTATAATATGATATGATATAATAAAAAATAATGAAAATGCATTAATGATGCCATAAAAAGATAAGATATTAAAAAGGAAAAATTTTCCAAAATTATATATTATAATATGATATAATTATTACCTACTTAAACAACATGTATTATTGCTTAAATAGGTTCAATTTTGAAAGTTTGGTGCTAAAAATTTCTTTCTTTCTATTTTTTTTTTTTGTAATTCTCATCCATATGCACTAATTAGTTCAAAACAATTATCCTATCATTACAATCTATATTTAACACATGAATTAATTAATAGTTATTGGATAGTTAAAATTGTAGCAGGCATACTAGAATAAGTTTAAATTTTTACACTTCTTTTCTTGCTAAAGAATTTTAACACTTTTACTTAAACATCCATTTAAACATAAACATTAATGTTTAAAATCAATTTTTTTTTTTGGTTAAAAATTGATTGACATTTTGTACTCGCGGCTACTACGAGCATTCTACAAACATTAAGATCCACGAGGTTCTTCCTAGCCCATTTGGTTCTTCCTATCTTAGTTTAGGGGAGAAGCCAAAAGCCCATGTCTAGATGGAAAACCTAGAAACTAGAAGGTTTTAGAAATTTCCAAAATATCTTAGGGTGTACCATAGTAAGTGAGGCAGTTGGATGTATATAATTTAAGAGTAGGTAGGGTAGGTGAGACTGTATTATGATCATTAAATCAGATAAACCTCAACTGTTCATTAACAAAAAGCCTCTTATATATATTGGGGTAGTTCCCTTTAGTTGTATTCATCTAAACATTTGGGTAGATTTGAATACTTCTATCTCTACTTTCTCTCTCTAAAACTCGTGTTGGTTGTGTGATAGGTTGAACTTATCACTCTTTATTGGTTTTGAATGTCTAAGTGCCACATGAAAAGCTCTTAGATAGGAAGTTCCATGACATTTGGTATTAGAGCCATGCTGTTGAAGAAAGGGTTTTGTAATTTGGAGTAGACAATGGTACATAGGTCTAAGAATTTGTTGAACTCCTTGAATGCCAAGTTAAAGAAGGTTGAGTTAAGCATAGCCAAGGTAGAGTAGCAACTTGATGATTCCCAAGCCTTTATGGAAGAGATCGAGGAGGAACTTCGAGGCGAGTTGTAGGGTACCTTGAATTAAGCGTTGGAGGAACTTCCATAACATGACGATACTATTAAGGGGGAGGAAGGAGTCCTTGAGAGTTAAGCAGATGGTCTTGATGCTGAATAAGATGCTTATGAAGCTAAAACTAATGCTACACTTTTGGCTATGCGTTTAGAGATCAAAGACCTTAGGAATCAGTTGGTAGCATGATGGATTGTTGTTGCTAATGGGGTCACTATTCAACCTATCTCAAAGGTGGAGTTAGCAAAGCTTGAATTCTTCATAGGAACTCGGTTATCTTGGGATGTTGATAATTTCTTATAGGGTCTTGAGTAATACTTTAATGCCATGGGACTTATGGATGATCATAGTAAGGTACATACTATGACATTGTATTTAAAAGACTTAATAATGATTTAGTGGCATAAAATGTCCAATGAAATCACCAAATGGGCTAACTTTGTCCAAGAACTTAAGAATTAGTTCTTCCTTCAAAATGCCCCTAGAGAAGCTAAGGTTAAGCTCTATCATTTGACTCATAAGGGGGGAGATAAAATGGTATGTTCGAGAATTTTTTGGATTGATATTCGAGATACCCAATCTTAACTCAGATAATGCCTTAGTAATGTTCCTCGATGGACTAAAATCTTAGGCTAAGAATGAGTTAGAACGAAGAGGAGCCAATGACATCTCTAAGGCCATAGCTACTGTTGAAGGGTTAGTAGGATTTAAGAAGTTCAAAACTAAGTACTTCGTTGAGAGAGGAAAATTTAGAAATGAGAAAGAGGAGACTCATAGCTCTTCAAAAGGGAAAGGAAAGACGAAGGAGAAGGATGATAAGAGAATTGATTGGAGGAAGCCTTATGAATTGAAGTGCTACTTTTGTAATAGGTCATATTATGTTAGAGAGTGCCTAAAGTAAAACTAACTAGCTAATTTGGTAGCAGATGAAGGCTTAGATGATGAAGAAGTTAAGTTCACTACTAGTTCTTGGTGCCATGAAGACTCAATTTGTAGAAAGGCACAAGGGATAGATGTACATCGAGATATTTGTTGCGAGAAAGGAGATGAATGTCCTTATAGACACATGTGCTTCCCATTTTTTCATATCTAAAACAACAGCTGCAAAGCTTGGGCTAAAAATTGAAAAGTCCTAGACATGACTCAAGACAGTTAACTCAAAGGAAGTCCCTACTATTGGTGTAGCAAAAGAAGTAGAGCTATAAGTTAGGGGTTAGAGTAGGATGGAGTCTATTGAAGTGATACTCCTTGATGACTTTAAGTTTGTGTGTTTGATCAAAAGAGCCCTCAGGCTAACTATCTTTGTGTACTCGACCAAAAGGCCCAATGTGTATTTACTATGGCACAAAAGCCAGTGAAGCCATCGAATTCCTCTTAGCCATCTCAAGAATGATGATGGAATAAAGGAACAAGTCAAAGTTTTGTCTTCAGTAGGGGAGTTGTTAGAAGAGTTTCAAAATGTCATACCACCCCAACTACTAAAGAAGCCTCCTTCAAGATGTGAAGTAGATCACAAAATTAAGTTGGAACTTGGGGCTATGCCTCTTAATAGGAACTAGCTTTAAGGACCCCTTACTCGTTTCCAAGTCAAAGGACTTGTCAACAAGGTACAATGGGTTCACTTCCATTGCATAATCTAAAGTAGGCTGACCTAATTTGCTAAGCTTATATGATTGGGTACTCGAGCCATAGTAAGTAGAGCGTTATGCTAATACATGAACAAGGTTAGTCTAAGCTATATATAAGACTGCCTAAAGTTATGTCTAAGGTGTCTAAATTGTTCTAAGATTCCTAACCTTTACTACCGACCTGTTCTAAAGACCTCCTTACTCTATAAGTTCTAAGATATCGAAGTGTGAATGCTAAACTGTTTGAAGTCTCAGTTCCATCGACCTTATCCCGACTAACTAGAGGCCATTATAGGGTGTACCTCCAAACCTCTCTCTGAGTAATATGTATCTCACTACCTAATTTGTATAACTCTAAAATCGTGATATTCTTTCAACATAATTACGAATTTGCCCATTTCTTTTTATGACATAGATGGGTACATTAGTTTTATTATTTTACCCTTTTTAGTAAATGTTACTGATGTAATGTTGCCCTAGCCATATGAGTATGAATGCCCTATTTTGTGGATGCTATAATCATTATCATCATCTTCCTTAATAAGTCATTGACTTTTACTACTCTTCTTTGAGTATTTCCTTTGTGAAAAACCCTACCTCTTATCAATCTCTTTAGTAACGATTGTAGTGAGTGACCTACTTGACTTGGACTAGTGTGTTATATTTGGTAAGTTATTTGGCTAAGTGTATTTGTTTGGTGTGTCACATTCATTTTGGAGCTCACAGATTTGCTAAACCTCTACTATGAATCCCATTTGTGTCCATTACATTTTCTTTTATAGCTTCGAAGGACCCATCCATGTAGTAAGACCTAGTCATAAGCACATTTGCACCTTTGTGTCGCATCACCTCTTGTATCCATGCCACATTGCATGTCACCTAAGAATTTAAAGAGTTAAGGTGACAATTAAAGGAGTTGCTAGAGGCAAGATATATTAGGCCTTCTAAAGCTCTCTTTAGAGCCCTAGTACTATTTCAAAAGAAGTATGATACCACTCTTTGACTATGTGTAGACTATTAGGCACTAAATAGAGTCGTTATAAAGAATAAGGCATCCAATCACTTTGATTCCTTAGTTAGGGGCATGTAGCTGAGCTAGAGGGCTATGAGTAGGTTAACTCCTTGAGTTACTCACACATATGTGAAGCATTAAGAGAGAATGAATTGTATGTGAAGAAGGACAAGTATGGGTAGGGGCATGTAGCTGAGCTAGAGGGCTATGAGTAGGTCAACTCTTTGAGCTACTCACACATATGTGAAGCATTAAGAGAGAATGAATTGTATGTGAAGATGGATAAGTATGCTTTTTCCTAAGAAGAAATAGTATCTCCTAAGCATGTGATTGGGAGAGGGATGATTCATATAGATGATGGAAAGGTTAGGGTGATCAAAGATTGGAGGGTACTTACTAAACCTACGAAGTTGAGATCATTTGTGGGTTGTGTAAACTACTATAGATGATTCATTCAAGGATACTTGAAGATAACAACTCCTTTAATGGACTTATAAAAGAAAAATGTTCTATGGGAGTTGAATATGGATAGGCATAAAGCTTGTGATGCTTTGAAGATAACAATCATACAAGAACCAGTCTTGGCCTTTCCTGACTTGAACATACCATTTGAAGTATATATAGATGCTAGTGATTTTGTTATTGGTGGCATAATAATGTTGGATGGACACTTGTGGCTTTTGAATGTCGAAAGTTGAATGAGATAGAACGGTAATACGGAATAGATGAGAAGAAGATGACTGTAATAGTACATTGCTTATGAACATGGAGACATTAACCCCTTGGAGGAATATTTTATGGTGAGAACAAGTAATGTAGTTGCTAGCTATTTTCAAACTTAGAAGAAGTTCACTCTAAAGTAGCCTAATGACAAGTCTTTCTAGTAGAATTTAACTTTAACTTGGAGTATAAACTAGGGAAAATAAATATTAGTTGCTGATGTTCTTAGTCTAAGGGTAGAATTAACACATATTAGTAAGCTCGAGATAGACCCCATGTAGGGTGAGATGGTGAAATCCCTATTAGGTTAATGCAAGAAAGGTAAGACTAGAAGAATTTAGGAGGATGATGGATTGATTTATACTAAGGGTCATAGAATATATGTGCTTAGTTATCCTAACTTGAGAAAAGAGATGTTATGAGAATTCTGTGACTCAAAACAGATTGGCCATCTTGGTATACACTGAACTTAAGCCCTTGTTGAAGAGTGATACTTTTGGTCCCATTGGAGGGATGATGTGGAAAACTATGTTAAAACATGTCTAGTGTATTAGTAAGATAATGTAGAGCCTAAAGTTGAAGTTAGGTTCTTGGAGCCTTTACCTATCCTTGGGGAACCATAAGAAAGTGTTATCATGGATTTGATAATTAGCTTACCTAAGTCTAAAGGGTTTTATACTATCATGGTTGTATTAGATTGTTTCCTTAAGTATGCCACTTTATTTAAGTAACTAAGGAATACCCAACAGAAGAGGTTACTTGATTATTTCTAAGTACATTATGAAGTATTGGGAAATACCAAAGAACATCATTATACTATCATAGGGAAGTTTTGGACAAAACATTCAAGCTATTGGGTTTTGAGCTGAATTTCTTGACAAGTCTTCACCCCTAGACACATGGATAAACAAAAGGAGTTAATGCATTGGTGGAGTTGTACCTTAAACATTTTGCAGGGGTGAATTAGTGAGATTGGTCTAAGCTAATAGACATAGCCCAATTTTCCTTGAACTTGCATAAAAATGAATCTATGTATCAAAGCTCATTTGAGATTATTGTGGGAAGCAACCATTGACACCTACGTTGCCATAGGTTAGGGTGTAAATGAGTCAAACTGCTCTCAAGAATAATTGAGTTGAGCTTGAGCTCGAGCTACTCAAGTAGTTAATAGAGTCAAGCTCAAGCTTCGTAGTATTCGGCTTGACTAGTATTTGGCTCGACTAGTATTTGGCTCGACTAGCTCATGAGGCTAATTGAGTTAGAGTTAAATATTAATATTAGTCAAGTTTCAATATAAATATTATTATAATTAGAATAAAAATGTATCTTTTAAATGAATTGAGCTCAAGTAAGCTTAATTGAGTCAAGTTCGAGCTCAAAATTCTAGGCTTGATCTTGCTTAAGTCAAGCTCGAGCTTTGAAATTTTGAATTGAGTTCAAGCTTGAGCTTGAGCTTGAGCTTGAGCTTGAGCTTATCACTATATTGTTTTGACTTAAGTCGTTTATAACCTTACCATAAGCTATGTAGGAACTAGTCCCCCAACATATAAGTTTACACAAAAATGGCAGGAGAATAGGGACTTGGCCTAAACTTATTTATAGAAGTCTCAAAAAAGGATGAAGTTTGTCGGTAAGAAGAGGAGGCAACTGGAGTACAAAGTTGGAGACTAAGTATTGGTTAGACTACACTTATACAACACACAAAAGGGTAGTGGAATAAGGGACTCATGTGAAGATATGCAGACCATTGTGCATTTTGACTAGAGTTAGGAGGGTTGTCTGTAAGCTTAGGACCAGTTAACATTTAATTCACTAATATTATACTTACTTTTACTTTAATATGCTCAATACAATCTTTTACAACCCACTTAATAGTACCTACTCTCACTTTGTTACTTCTTTTAAATTATAATGCTTTAAAACAAGTTTACTAGAACTATGCTTTGATACCAACTAAGAACTATTACATCTCGAAGCGATGGAGTTGTAACAATTCTGCTGTATAAACTAACCTATCATGGTAACTGACCTCTCGGTTACTACTATAGATACGATTTATACAAGATGTCAACGACTCATTGTTTTGAAGTAAACGACTCATTCAAGATTATTAATAAAATTTATATATATGACCAAAAACTATAAGTCATATTTACATAAATATACTCATATTTTCTTATGATCCTAAGAAATATTTACATGCCATAGTAGTTGGGTAAGTAAATATTACATAACTATCACATCAACCTAAGAGTTAATAAGAAAAACTTTAAAGACTTGATTGATCAGCTAAGTTAATCTTCACTTCGCTAAGGCACTTAAAAAAGAAACTAAACTCGGGATAGTTATAATTCGGCATCTTAGTCAATATATGCAAGAAAATTTATAAGGGTATAAGTAAGCAAAATAGTTCAATAAGTTGGGATGAAGACTTAAGAATACATAACAAACTCAAACAGGGTTTTCAAACAATTAATTAAATGCAATGCAATGCAATCACACAAATGCCATCACATAACGTAGTTTGGTTAGTTATGAAAATAGAGTAATTTCATCAGCTCTAATTTAGGTTGAGGAGTTTTAATGTTTATGTGATAGCTCACAATCATACCTTGATTTGTGCACTGAAGACACTTTTCCCCCATGACTATCCTTTGAACCATTGTCATCATCCTTATCATGACCTCCTTTCCTGTTACTTAGTTTGACTAGGGATTAAGAAAACACCATTATGCTACCCGGAGTTATCTTTTTTGAAAGTGTTGGTATTTGGTTGGAGAATCTTAATAGCCCTTTAAAGGATTGCAATGTATGTTTAATTAAGATATTTAGGTTACTTATAATTAAGTTTGGTTGAGGGCGACCAAACAATCTTACACCACTCAATTTACAACAAACTAATCAAACATAACATCAATTTTTAGCAAGTAATTAGAGACACACAAGCATATGTACATATAACTATCTATAAGTACAATCACATACAATCTTAAGCCTTTGAGTACTTTAATATAATACTCTAAAATACAACAATGTATTGAACTCATCTTACTTGAAATCCTTAGTTCACTCACTTGACTTGCCCTTGGTTAAATTGTCTCCTTATGTCCTATATTATAAATACTCTTTTAGTATTTATATCCTCATGACATAAAGGCTTTAAATTATGTTTTGACTCAGCTTTCCAAATATATATGTATTACTTATTGTTGATCTATTCTACACCACTTTCTAAATTGGTTTTTGATTTAGGTTTTAATTTAGTTTTCAATTACGGTATTATATGTAAACATTAATAACTCGTTTTGAACCATAATGTGAAATTAATCACATTATACTCGGGTATCCTATATATCATATTTAGCCCCTAATCAATATTCTAGTCTGTATAGTATATTCTGATCCTAATTTAATTATTGAATTTACTATTGATGTAAGAAAAATTTACATTTTTCATATAATTACCTAAATTTAAGTTTCATATCAAATTTATTATATTTTACTATTATTATTATATTATCAATTTTAACCTAATATTTTCTACTTATTACATTTATAATTTCACATATTATTAATTTACACGTAGACACTACATAATATACATAATAATTATATCTAACACCTTAAATACTATAAATATCATACAATACTACATCAAAAACTAACATTCTAAAATATTTAATTACATGCTAAATCAGTATTTTCATCAAATTATCACTAAATTACCCAAAACACACCTAAAATCACTCTTTTATGTATCATTTTAAAGCTTAAAAATTATCTAAAATTTTTTAAAATTATTTTCATAACACTATTTTAAATACTCTAAATAGCTTACTAAAAAATTTTGAAGTCAAAACTACACTATTAAGATCATTTATTTCTAAATTGAAAATAAACTCGGGTTTCGAGATATCTTAAGCACTATGTATTTATAGATCTAAATTCATCAAACTAATATTTTTTTCCTAAATCTACATACATAAAAACCTTATAATACCAAATTTCATAATTTTCTAAATACGTTTAGTATTTTTATTAAATTTAACAAAATCGAATTGAAATCTGATTTACCTGATCGAGTGGCTTCCAACTACTTGTAGTGGAGCTAAGGTTGTTGATAGGGTAGGCTAGTGGTGGTAGGGTGTGGTGGTGGTGGTGGTGGTGATGGTCGATTTATTCCAAGTGGCTGTCGGGTCTAAGATCCCCTTTATGCCCTAATTATATGTAATTTTTGCTATTTTTTTCTAAAATTATCTAATCTTATTTCTCTGGTCTCTCTCCAATTTTTTTAGCTTCCTAACTAACTAAAATGAGGAATAAAGATGATGTTCTAAATTTATAGTGAAGTTAAGGGTTGCTTTTTAATTTTCTAATTTCCAAATGTCCCTTACCCTCCTCCTTGTTGGCTTTCTAGTTGGGTTATTGTTATTGGATAATTTTTTCTCTTTAATCCCTAACATGCCACAACCAAGATCTGAACAATTCCATATTTTTCTTATTTGTCCTGATTTTTCTTTGATTTTTAAAATATTTTTCTTTAATTATTTAATTTTATTTTAGCATTTTTCAAGTATTTTAAGTAATTTCGAATATCTTTACCTACATATAAATACATATATAGTATAAGTAAATATTCCTAAATATTATTTTATGATTTTTAGTATGTATATGATTTATTTTTATTGATTTGTTAGTTATTGGAACTAATTTTATGTATTTTCAATAAATAATGGATAATATGCTTAATTCAATATTATGATATTTAATTATTTTATTACTTATTTTCTTAAATTCAAACTTATGGAATAATTTTTATTAATATTCCTAACTTTATCGTATAATTTAGGCTCGATTAGACGACTTACTCGATAGTCCTAAACTTTATGTATCGAGTCCGAACTTCTTGTTGCAGGGCTTACAATTATGATGTTCCTAAGAGTTTAGTTAATTATTATGGCATACCATAAGAGATAGTAACCAAGTGGATTCTAAGAGATATCGAAGAAAAAGGAAGTGGGTCAGCAAACAGAGCAGCTTCTATGAAGCTTCTTATAGGATATAATGCACTAATAAACATAATACGACTTAGTACTTCGCTTGATATGATGCGTAAACTAATACTAAAGTTCACTTACCATTAATTTCGAGCTACTTGTTAAGATTAGATAAGAGCATGAAAATGATGTACTCAAAGAATGATATCTTGCAAGAACAACAAGAGGAATATTCATTAATGTTTAGAATAAGATGATTACAGCTACAATAAAAATGACTATTTATAATAAGTCCTTTAAGGCAACAATACAATAAAGGAATTTACATAAAGGATAATGTATGAAGAAGATTCCTGGTACAAGCAAAAAGGATAAATATAACAAATGACAAAAAGGAACATAATACAAATATAAAAAAAGTAGGAGACAATTAGCATGTAGTGATAGGGTTAACATATACTGTATTAAAGGTTATCGATGTGATTAGGTAAAGTTGTAGCTTGGTTGGATAGAAAAGGAGAGCTCGGTGTACAGGGAGCTTTGACTCAGCACTCGGAAGGTCAACTTTGGCACTTGGTAGATAGGTCTTGACATTCAGTCGGTTGGTTTCAATACTTGGCAGGTCAGCGACTGGGTGAGAGTTTGAGTAGAGCAAATGTAGCAGAGTTGTGGCCTTAGAGAGTTCTTCCACAGCTCTTCCATATATTATAGCTCGCCCTTGGCAGGTTGAGAAGATAGGATCTTTCTTGTGAGAGATTGTAATCCTCGGAGGTGATCTCTAGTGAAGGATTTAGAGGTCAGCACTGCATCAGGTTAGCCCCCAGACATGAGGATGTAGTGGTTTGGAAGGGAGTAACGGAAAACAAAGCAAGTTGGGAGCCTACTAAGGCTTTATGGCAATTCTGTGATAAAATCAAGAAGTTTTACGAGAAAGATGCAATGAGGGCATTACTAGACTGAGTAGGGAGAATGTCATGGGCTTGTAAACATTAAGATCTATGAGGTACTTTTTAGCCCATGTGCTTCTTATTGGCACATTTTAGGGGAGAAACCAAAAGCCCTAGTCTCGATGGAAGACCTAGAAATTGAAAGGTTTTAAAAGTTTCTAGAATGTTCCATAGTGTATCGTAATAAGTCGGGTAGTTAGATATACTTAATCTAAGAGTAGACGGGGTACATGAGATTGTATTGTAACTATTAGATCGAATGAATCTTGGCTATCCATTACCAAAGCCCCTCTATATATATAAGGGTAATCCCTTTCAATTTTATTCATTGAGACATATGAATAAGTTACTCGAGTACTTCTCTCTCTAAAACTCGTGTTGGTTATGTGATAGGCCGAAATTAGCACTCTTTGTTGGTTTTAAGTGTCTAAATGCCATACGAGATGCTCTTAGATAGGAAGTTCCATGACAAAGTGTTGCCTTGTTAGTGGACTTTTAACTAAAATACTATTTTTCCCTTTAGAAGCTACGTAACATTTTCCTCTTTTTGCCAACTATTATATTATAACTTTAGAAAGGAAGGGAAAGGAGAAGGGAAAGAAAGATGGAGAGGATGCGGGGAGAGGGACTACATGGGCCTGGGGGGTGGGGAGGTGTGATGTGTGAATTAAACCTAGCCTATCCTAATAAGAGACTAATGTTCATACAATTAGGCTACAACGATTTTGCCGAAACATCTTTTTTTTTTTTGTTTCATAATATATAATTCATTAAATAATACTTAATGAAAGATACAAATGAAATTTCACAGATTTTTTTTTTCCTTTCAATAATTTCTACATTAGAGAAATCTTTGTATCATCTTTTAAGTATTTTATATTTCTAAGATATCTCACTATGCAAAATCATAGTATAAAATTGATGGCTGATGTTTAATGGATGCCTTTGCATTTATATATTGTAATTTAATTGAATCTCTTCATTAATATTAATTGTCTTTCCTATTATGTGCTCCCCTTTTAATATTCTTATTTTACATATTGTTAAAACTTTAAAATATTGAGGTATATTTTCTTTACATATTGTTAGGTATCCTAATTTGATTTTGATAATAACAAAACATATGATAAGTTATCATTAATATGTTTATAAAGTGAGTAGATATATTATGATATATCATGATTAATTCTAAAAAAAAACTACAATGAAAAAATGTTAAAATATGTTTAACAAGAACAACAAGTATGTAGGTCAACTTTATAATAAAATCAGTTCAAGGAAGAAAATTAAATTTAAAACTATACTGGTCAGCCATCAATTTTATTAAGTAAGATATGTTCAAATTTATTTAAGCTTATCCATATTGCAAGATATTTGGTTTTCAAATTTTAAATCTCAATAGACTCTTGAAGCTCATGGATTAGAATTAACAAGTTACAATGGTCAAAATAGATCAAGCTCTTCGTGGAATATATTAGGAGATAACAGCATTTAATTTCAAAAATTTCAAATGTTTGAATTTGTATTTTCATGGGATATTTCTCCAATAACAAAGCTATTTGCATTTAAATAAAGATTCCTTAGATAAAAATTTGGAACTAACTGTTTCTAGTTGTTACACCGAAGTTTATTCAATTTAAAGATGAAGTTGCACAACAAATAGAGGAGTACATTGAAGATCAAAATTTAATTTAAAAAATTCTCTCTGTAGATTGTTAGAAAACATGTCAAAAACTTAGTTAGAAATTGAGTAAAAACAACTTTCTTATTTCATTGTTATTGTATTTGTGTGAAAGTTGTAAAGAGTTATTTGATTGTGTTGCCTTATTTTCTTTATAAATATTATTGATATTGTAAATTGAGTGAGTGTGAGGTTAGAGAGTTCTTTGTAGTCTCGTGTTTAGCTTAGGAATAGCTACTTAGATAGAATAGAAAAGCAACTAGATATTCTTATAATCTCTTATTCATTTTTTATTAATGAAAAGATTAGATTAGTGGAATGATACTGGTGAGTAGAACTAAGTTCTTAGTAGTGGAGTTAGAAGAAAGAAGTAGGCAAAAAAAGTCAAAACTCTATAAATCGATCGCCTGATCTTCTTTTTCTTTATTCTATTTAGTTTTTGACTTTTATTACTTATATTTTTATTTTTGTGCCTAAAGTTAAACAATTGATTTTCAACTACTATTACACCATTTAAACTATTAAGAGGGGCTTTGTTTTTAAATTGAAAAGTTATAATTTTTGCAAAAGATATTAATTTACGCTCCCTTCTTGATATCTTACACGGTACCTACACATATACGTTGAGTAAATTAATTAATTTTCATTGGCAATCTCACAACACTAACCATTTATTTTTTAGAACATGTATTGCGATTGCTTTGTTGGCTAATTTGTTAATGTCTAAAATTATGTTAAATATTACACCTATTGTAATGTAATAGCTAAATATTGTAAAAATTATTGTTTACAACTAAGAGTAAGCTACTACCTAATAAGTAAGGTATAAGGTTCTATGTATAACTTACCTTATAAATGCCACCCATAAACTATCCTGAAATATGTGTCCTATAAAATTGATAAGGTAAGAGGTATTTGTGAAACCTAATGTTGTAAGATCTAAGCAAGAGTTTGACCCAAATATGCTGAAAGGTTCAAGGGATTGAATCGGGTTCAATGAAAGATTGAATTGGGCTTGATAAAAGAATAAAGAGTCATATTCTTTGTAGCTAATTTACAAAAGGGATGGTGCATATATAATGGGTATAGTAAATTTATACTATATTTTTCCTTGCAATTTCTTAGTTTTTATTTTAGTATTTATTTTCTATGATATTGCCTTAAAAGATCCATTTCCTAAATAAAACGGTAGCACAGCATCAAACATGGAAGATTTATTTGCAAATTGAATGAATTTTTTTTTAGGGGAAAAATAATGTTGGTGGGTCACGAGATTAAGTGAACCAATAAAAAGGTGTTTGACTTCTATTTTAGGAAATCTTCGTCTCTTACAAGAAGTTTGCCTATGGTCGTCAAAACGGACACATACACATGGATCTCCCCCCTACCTTGGTCGACAGTTCCACCGGTTGAGCTGGTCCGAGTCTTACAACATTAATGTAACCTATAAAGTTTTCTTATATCCACATGAATTTAAACTTCATATAATTTTTTCAATTGCAAATTCAAGTTACATTTTTCTCAAAATCAAAAGATTTCCTTTTACATTGGGTTGATAGATTTAAATGTGCACTTATAAAATATCATTTTTTATTTTTATGACATTACTAGATCAGGATTAGCACTAAATAAATGAGGAAGAAGAATCTAAGAAGGAAAAAAGAGGTGCTAGTGAGAGACATAAAAGAGACAATTCTAGGTGTAGATTTAAAGATTTTCGGGTCCTTCTTTTTTTTTTGTAGTAAAATATTTTTACAAAAAGAAAAAAAAAATGTAACACTACCATTTATCTTTTATTTAATAATATTATTTAATAATTTTTATATAGTTGATACATATATATAGTATCCCATATACATAATGAATATGGTAGCTATACTCTATGTTGTGGGAATAGATAGGTACTTTTCATGATTGATCCCTAGCCAGTGTGACTTGAAACCTTAGATTCAACCCTGTAAGAACTATAGAGAATAATAAAAACTAATTTAAAAACTAATTTAAACACTACCATTTATCTTTTATTTAATAATATTATTTAATAATTTTTATATAGTTGATACATATATATAGTATCCCATATACATAATGAATATGGTAGCTATACTCTATCTTGTAGGAATAGATAGGTGCTTTTCATGATTGATCCCTAGCCAGTGTGACTTGAAACCTTAGATCCAACCCTGTAAGAACTATAGAGAATAATAAAAACTAATTTAAACATATTGTTATTTGAAACTTGAACAGGAAATGTGGATAAAACTTAAAAGCAAATGCTGATATATGAGCTACCATTTATCTTTTATTTAATAATATTATTTAATAATTTTTACATACTCTATCTTGTGGGAATGGAGAGAGGTGCCTTTCATGGTCAATCCCCAGCGAAACTTTAGATTATATGACCTTCAACCCTGTAAAAACTACAGAGAATAATAAAACCCAATTTAAACATGTTTTCTAATTAATCAAATGTTATTTGAAACTTGAACAATAAATGTGGATAAAACTTGAACAATCAAATGCGGAGATTACTATTGTGTAGGATTAAGTAATTAATTAACTTAATTGAATATGGATTCTTGTGATTTACTCATACGTGTTGGTTGTGTGGAGTCAAGGAGTGTGATCAAGCGGACCAGGTAGAGTTTTAAGCATTGAGATGGTGATGTGGATTGTCGATATAACAAGTCTTTTAGTTTAGTTGATTTCGGGTTACAAAACCCGGAGAAAACCTGTTAACAGGATGTAAATGTCAAACAAGAGGCGTGGCGTGCGCGTATGTAGAGTATATGATCCGATCCTTAATTCGCTAATGCAAATTTTGTACTTATGGATAGGAATAAAAGACTCTCTGATTCCTCAAGTTAGCTAAGTGATACTTTTCTCTTTTCTTTTTTTTTTTCCCCTTTTTAGCTACATTATAAATGCAAAAAAGTAAAAATCGAACTTGGATGATTATGTTGAAAAGGCAATGTTTAGTTATAAAGTTGCAACTTAAACAAATACTTAGAATGAGGAGAACATCATGAAATTTATCATGAAACACAACTATGCTAAACCTAACGACAGTTATGTGATTTTGAAAAAAAAAAAAGAAGAAAAAAGCAGTTCACACATTTTGTGAATTAGAAGGGAACCTTGTTAATGAAACACAGCAATCAATAGGTTCTCGAATTACAAACTAAAACTAAGTCAGTAACTAAATTTTACCATATATTCATTCAGATGAATATCATCTTGCGCAATAAAAAAACACACCAGTATCTACTACTACTACTGGGCTAGCAGCAATAGGTTTTTCTTTCCCTTCTTTTTTGTCATGGAGAATTGACCTATTTCCTCAATCTGCTCGAACGTCTGATTGGAGTGACCACAACCTCTTCTTCTCCGTTTCGCTTCAGCAAGAAAAACCAAAACATCAGTTTCCAACTGTATAAATTTTATATCCACAGCCATCTAACGTTAAAAACCCGGTTAAGATCTATTATGGTGGTGAAAAAAATGTGCAGGGTTTGAACTCAGGACTTGTGTTTGCTTATCTCTCGATATATATATCTATATTTGAATAAAACATTAGAATGAAAAGAAAACGAGAGAAATATGCTTACGTGTTTGGCAGAGATCATCTCATATGTAGTGAAGCTTCCATAAGACGCAGACCCCAAAGAAAGATCTGAAGAAGCCATTGATTCCCTCCTATAACCGGTCTTCCTAGTCTGCTTTCTCTCGTAGCTTTGAGCTTCATTTTCATTCACCTCCTCCCCCCACGCCGAGGTATTCTGGAAGCTGCTCATTTCAGAGGGGCACGACTCTCCAACTACATCAACCTCAGTAGGGTAAGACACGGCATCGTGCTGAGGACTGATGTTGAATTTCTTTGCCAAATTCGGTTGCTTCACTACTACAGCTGGAGAAGGCTTTGTAGAACTTCTTCCTTTCTTCATGTACAACAAAGCAGATGCAACTAGTGCAACGACCACAGAAGAAACAACAATCATAAGTGGAACATAGCCAATTTTAGACTCAATTGGTGTCACCATGCCTACATCATCGGCAACTTCTGGGGTTTCTGCCATGGTGAAGCACCCTTCCATCTCTGTTGGAACAGAAGCAACTTCTTCATGTGTGCCAACAACTTCTGGGTTTTCTACCATGGTCAAGTTCCCTTCCGTCTCTGTTGGAACAGAAGCAATTTCGTTATGTGTATCGGCAACTTCTGGGGTTTCTACCATGGTCAAGCGGCCTTCTGTCTCCATTGGAACAGAAGCAACTTCTTCACGTGTTGGCTCTTGCTCTGGTTGTAATTTTGGTTCAGCAACCTGTAATATCTCACTTTCCACAGCTATCTTATCACCTTCTGCAGCATCATTTTCTGGGCTATTCGCTTCATCCAGAACATCCTCACTTGTCCCCACCTGACCATCCTCTTCAAACCCTTCTTCAGCTACCTCCTCCTCCATAACTTCAAAACCTGCCTCGTAACTATCCAGCTTGAGTGGCTCCTCATCGGCTTTCTCCTTGTAATCAGCCATAATGACACTGCTTTTCCACGATGCGTCCTCTATGCTGTTGTCTAGCCAAAGACCCTCGTGCATATCTGTCAGGTTATAGTAAAGCAAAGAGCCAAATGCGGTTTCACCTCTCAACTTGTGTACCAGCTCCGAAATGTGAGAAGAAGAACTACCATACCAATGCCGTAGATTCTGAGCCAGCCCCTTGAAATTCTCCTTGACGACTTCTAGTATCTTATATTCCTCAAGAAGCTTACTGAAGCTTGTTGGGTCATTGATAGCTGAAATGTTTCTAAGTGCAGAATTTGACCCAGGCATCCATAAACCGGCTAATAAGACCATCGATAAAATCAAAGCAAAGCACTTTGTTCTTGTGAAGAAACGCTGCTTCGAGGCGTTTCTCGGCTCAACCATCTCCTTTTCCACTTCAGCAACTAAAGAACGCTGCTTTGAGGAGTTTCTTGGTTCAACCATCTCGTTTACTGTTTCAGCAACTGACGGAACTACTTCAGTAACAAGAATCTCTTTGTTAGCTTCAACGTCTTTGGCCAATTTGTCAGAAGAAACATCATCGGATGATTCTTTCTGCGAGGAGTCAGACTGCGTTTCGTCAGTAAAGTCAGAATCAGAAAAGCTATCCAGATTGAAGCTTTCCTCAAGCGGATTTCCATCTCCTTCCTCATCAAGATAGAATTTGATTCGTAGGCTCGGTTTGTAATGAAGAAACTGAGGCCTTGGAGAGAGATAATTGGTTTTAGGATCATAAGGTGGCATTAATGGGTCAGCATCGAGAGGTGCCAAAAGGGTACTAGCAGTAGTACCTGGTGATTTAACACCAGGACTGGCAACAACCTTCACATCCTCATCCACATCTACACACTCAGATTCCATTAATGGGATGGTTTCCACCTTTGTATCAAATGCCACTTTCTTCTTTGAACCTTTTGAAGCTGAAGTAGCTTCATGAACTGGCTCCGAAGAATTCTTCACACAAGTGACCGTAGAATCACTTGAAGCCTCCATCTTCTCCTGAACTGCTTCACACTCTGGTTTTGAGTTCACATCTAATGTTTCGAGGATATTATTCCCCGAGGTCCTAATCTTTGCCTGTACGGCTTCACATTCAGGTTTTGAGTTCATATCTAATGTTTCGGGGAAATTATTACCTGAAGTCCTAATAGGCTCATTCCTCTCTGTCAATATCTTCTTCCTTGGTGAAGCATTGATTTTCGAAGACGCAGAGATTGTTGGAGACATGAAGTTCTTCGTACCCTTTACAACGGCAGGCGATCTTAGCCGGGTTTGTTTCAGGTTCTGGTCTTTGCCGTTCTCTTTGTCCTCACAGTCTTTTAGAGAAGTCAGGCTTTCTCTGGTTAGTGAAGCTCGATAATCTAAGCATATAAAAAATTAGTGTGAGTCGAACGCCAAAAATTAAACATGAAAATCCAAGTGAAGCTATTGAACAAAGAACAATATCAGCAAATAATCTCAAAATAATCAGATCTCTCTCATTTTCCAAACCACATATCAACATTTTATTTGCGAAAAATTCTACAGTTACACATTACATAAGCTAAAAAGTCGAAATTCGCAGCACACTCTACATATTTGAAGCTCCAACTCCAAAAAAATCACATAACATATTATTTGAAAATCAATCCTTCTCAGCTTACACATAACATAGTATTTGAAAGAATTCCGTGTGAACACAGAACATTAGCTAAAAGAAAAGCAGGATCCTGGGTACACTAATCATACTAATTTAACCTCTCTTTGACAGTACTGGCTTTGCCGATTAATTTCAAGTTTTTAGTCCCTTTCATGCGATTTAACTAAGGACAAGGTTGGCGGAGGAGGGGATACATAGAATAACTATCAGACATATTGCAAGTTAAAAAGTAACCCACTTCAAGAAACTAGTCTAACTTTTTGAGTCCGGCTTAATTGGGCAATTTGATATACCAATGTAAGGGAATTCTGCATTTATCTTCTGTGTTTACTATCAATTCTTGGAAAAGAATAAAAACATGGTTTGAATTTCGAAAAAAGCAGGATCAACCCAAAAAAATAAAAAAGGAAAGAAAGCAAAGTTTCAATGAAAATGGCAAATAAAACCAGTACCAGATGGACTATTGGCAGGAGTAATAGGGTTCAAGCCTCTTGAATTTGTGACAACAGAGGGTTTCATGAATGGGTTAGCCCCGAAACTCCTCCTCATTGGGTTGCTAATCTCTGAAGACCTTGAAGTGGAGTTCTGTCTGCCTGAATTCAAATTCATTAGTAATGTCGGAGAATTGGATTTGTTCGGATGCATATCTGAATTCAGGGACGATTAATACGGATTTTCTTCCTGTTTTAGATTTGAAAGTGTGTGGGAGGCAATGAAAGTTACGTTTGTGAATGGGGAAAATAGAGAGAGATTTGAGAGCAATGAATGTTGAAAAAAGGAAGGATCTTGGAGGATTTGGAGTGGTTCAGGAGGGGATTTGTAACGGCTAGTTTTCATGAGAATGGAATTTGAATTTTTGAGTTTGACTGATGACCGTTGGAGACTTGCGTCTGTAGGAGAAAAAGGTACAGAGCCGTTACAGTGCTTAAAAGGATCGCTATCGTTTCTTGTGCTTTTTTATATCGATTTTTCGTTCCCTCGTTTTTATTTTTAACGAGACTTATATCATCTTGTATTTTATTTTTAATTTATATTTATTTAAATCTTAACCATATAAATTATGAATTCAATGATTTCAAATTTAAAATAATATGAATTAATAGTAAGATAAAAAAGAATTAGTCTCATAAAAAATAAAAATAGAATCGTAGAATCTCGTTATATGAGTTTTTTTTAATCTCTCTAAATTTTCTAATTTTTAAATATATATATATTCTAAACTTATTGAAACTCCAAAACCAATGATAATAATCCTATCATATTTAACATGATTTATAATTAAATGTCAACAATATGTCCATTATAGTAATCTTTTTAAGTAAATTGATTTTTTCTTTATATATATGCATCTATGTTATATTAAAAATCCATGCACGATATGTGATCTTAACTAGCTCTCCAAGGCTAAAAAAAATTAACTCACATTTGAAAATTTAAAGCTATATATGTAAGCTGCAAATAGTTTAAGACTGTATTTATAATTATCTAATGATATGAATATTAAAAAAAAAAAGAAAAAGAAAAAGAGAGTATGTTTGTGATTTTCTTATTTAAAGATGGATAACAGATAGTAAACAAGTTCTTTCTAAAATAATGCTAGTTAACCAGATTGGATATGATTCAATGTGTATGTAACAGAAAAATCAGACTTTATCCTGTTAGAAGTGAGCAAATAATGTTATTGTACTTTATACAATATAATACATTCCTTGATTAGGTAAGTTTTGGGCTAATATTAAGGATTATAGGATAGATTTAAGAAATAATATTTTGAAACCTGTTCTCCTAAGGTAGATGATGTGTAGTGAAAATTTAATATGATAGTGGGTATAAAAGTAGAATTGTCTTCTAGGTATTCGAAATCTAAGTGTAACTAATAATAAATAGATAAGGGCTTATATTGTAACTTTTGGTAGATGTAAATGGTTTATGATGGTAGATGTGATGAATTGCTAAAAATGAAAAGCAAAGATTACTTAATCTAAATGCAGATCTCAACATGTCTCAAATATAGCACTACATTAATGGCTTCTGAATAAAGAGACACGATATTAATTGCGGAGAATATTTTTTGAATTTTCATTCATAATTTCTCATGTACATGTACAATGTATATGTAGTCTTCTCCAAGGCAAATATCATAACAATTAAAGAAAATTTTAGAAGTGTTTAGTATTAACAACTTAACATATATATTTTTGTTTTTGTTTTTTGTTTCCTTTTCTTTTTTTCTTTTTGTTTTCCTGATAATATCTATTAAACTATTACAAAAGAAAAGTTTTAGATTTTATAATATTAATCTTACAACAATAGGGTACAAGTAAGACGTCTCAATACACTATACCACCCTAAAATCTATACTCTAAGGTTTATAAGTATCATCTTTAACTTATACTGACAAAAGGATTAGGTTTAAGAGCCTATTTGGAGTGTAAATGGATTTGCAAAACAAAGAGAATAAGATCACGAGATGTCCATAGAGCTATTTTGATGCTTAAGTTAGTAGGTTGCACAAGAGGGAGCAAATGCGCAATGTAAGTTGAGTTCTTGAGTGTAGATGACGTTAGTGAAATGCCGCTCGAACCTAGAGCTAGTTGGTTCTCCCCAAAATGTGTTAAGGCGCAGCAGTTAACTGGACATCTAGGGGTAAAGCACTGTTTCGGTGTGGGCTGTAAGCCCTAAAGTTAAGTTAAGAGGCTGTAAGATTGAACTTAGAGTATAAGGTTTATGGTGATCGGTTAAATCATCCGATCAAACCCGAATTATAAACTATGGAGAGAAATACTAGTAAAAATGACCCCGTAAACTTGAATTTAAAAAAATAAGTAATAAAATAGGAGACTACAAAATTTGCAAATTTTAAGTATAATAATTGCTAATTATCGAAAAGGCGAAAAGTGTAATTTAATACCTAATAAATTACTAGAGGTAGATTATATGTATACTAAAAATCATAGAATGACCTAAATAATAATTAGGAATGTTCACATCTATCTTACATGTATTTACGTGTAGATAAAAATACGCGAAATTACTTAAATTGGTAAAAAACTTAGTAAATAATTAAATAAAATTATTAAAGTAATTAAGAAAAATCAGAAAAAAATTAGAAGAGTGTGGATTAATGCAATTATGGTCGTAGCAGGTCAGAATCTAAAAAAGAAAAATTAACTAATTAGAATTAAACAATACAAAAGCCAAAAATTAAGGAAATGGGGTGATGTCATGTCTGATTAATGCATATTAATTATCCAAAATGTCTATAAATAGGGAAAAATTTCAGAGAACTCCTTTAGACAGTTAAGCATTAGAGAAAATAGGAAATTTAAAAAATTCGAGAGAAAATCCAAAAAAAAAAGAAAAGGAAACTGTACAGATTCAGCTAGTGAGCCAAACCTACACCTCACTACCACCACCACACCACTCCAACCCCCACCGTCTAGGCCGGTCGATACACTTGGACCGGATTTGGATGACCAAAAAGCATCGAGCCGGTGAGTCCCTTAATTGACCCGATTTTGAATAATTTTGTAAAATTAGTTATTTTGCCTAGAAAATTATGAAATTTGCTATTCTGAGGTTTATTGTATGTAGATTTAGGGAAAAGTAGTGATTTAGTTTAATTACGTCTGAAAATATAGGGTTCTTAACAAATTGATCAAAATCGAGCATGATTAGAACGAGAAATAAATAAGTTTAGGAGTGTAGTTTGGAGGTCAATTTTTTTCTATAGAATGCTTATGTGATATAGAACAGTGCTATGAAGCTATTTTTTAAAAATTAATTTTCGAAATTTTAAAGTTAATTTTTAGCCCTAAAATGATGAAAAAATTGGGTAATTTTGGGTTAATTAGGTGATTAAGATACTAATTACTGATTTAGATAGTAATTAGATATTTAGGGATGTTAATCTCTGATGTGGAACCCTAATCCTAGCCTTTGAAGTATTAAGTATAGTTAATTTAGGAAATTAGGTAATTATTGTAAGAAATTAGTAATACGTAGAATTGGAAATTAACAAATCTAAAAAATTAGGGTTATTTAGATAATATTAGAATAAAAATCAGAATAATACTAAATCTGAATTAAGATTGAATTTTAGGTAATTGTATAAAAATGTAAGATTTTCTTACATCGGGGATAAATCCAATACCTCAATTAGGAATAACGTGTACCGAATAGTTTAGAATATTGAATTAAGACCTAATAGGATATTTGAATACTCAAGTTTAATGTGATTAAATTCACATTAGGATTCGAGTATATTTAGAACTTAGGACTCAAAATTAGAATCACATTTAGGGTCTGAACCTCGAAATAGAGTAGAAAGAATTAATAGTTTATAATAGGTATACATGGAAAACAGAGTTAAATTCTAACTTAGAATATGAATCCTTAAAGGATAAGTACTAAAAAGACCTCTTGTATTATATGACACCTAGAGACGAATCGACTTGCAACTAAGTGATTAGGCGATTGAGAAATTCCAAGTAAGTTGGGTTATTACTTATTGTAATAAAGTACTAGTTTTATGGTACTCGGAGACTTAGGCTTGTATATGATTATGCTTGTAAGTAGTTTACACACGTGTTTGATGTATCTGAATTCGTGCTGAATTTGTAATGTGAGTGATTTTGTGATTGATTGAATTGGTGTGATTGATTGAATTGGTGTGAATTATATGAACACTCTAAATAAAATTTAATCTTATTCGACCCTAATAACAAAAAATGTCATGCATTGCAACCCGTTAAGGGATTATAGGGTTCTCTAATCAAATACCGACCCTTTCGAAAGGGATAGCGCAGGATTGCAAAACGGTCCCTTCTTTATCCTTAGTCGAACTAACTGACAGGAGAGGAGGTTGCGACGAGGGTGAAGTCAATGGTTCGAAGGTAGTCGCGGGAGGAGCGAGGTCTCCATGGCACAAGCCTGGGTTCGGTTGTGAGCTGCTGCATAACATGGAAACTCCTCAACCCAGATTAAAGCGAGTGAAATTTCTCTGATTTCACAACGGACCAGACTACGTTGTGCGATGACACTTGATTATTGCATTGCATGAAATTAATTGCTTGATAACCTTGTTTATGCTTGTATGTATTCATGAGTCTTCAATTCAACTTATTAAACTGTAGTTGCTTATACCCTTATAGATCTTTTTGCAGGTCCTGATTTTTGAACACTTCAAGTACTATGCCGCCCTACAATTACCTAGAGGTTAGTCCGTTTTGAAGTCGGGGGTGTGAGGATCAAGTTACTTAGTATAATGTATAACTAGAGTGGCCTTGTAGTTAAGGATAAAAGATTGATAATTATTATGTAAATTGGTGAACAATTGTGAATATGTAGAATTTCCTAGAAAGTTCTGTGGACTTATATATAATTATACATGTTTATTAGAAATTTGTAATATTTATCATAATTGTAGTTCAACTTTTAATTGGACTGTTTATTTCAAAATGAGGAGTCGTCGATACCTTGTGTAGATCATGTTTATGGTAGGCACTGTGAGACCAGTTACTATCATAGAATGGTTTATACGGCGGGACTGTTGCGACTTCGCGACTTCGGGGCAGAACATGGGCCTCGAGAGCGGTACCAAATCGAGGCCATCTTCTATTTATAAAGAATGAGATTAAGTTAAGTTCGTAAAGTAGATCTTCTCATTAATAGCACGCTTTGTAGATTATATGGGACATGATTAGAGTCATTTGGTGGTTGCCATTTCTAATAGTTGTTCTTGCATAGCATAACTAGATTTTCATAGATTGGATCTTGTCAACTTGTGCTTGAGGGCCTAAAAGTCTTCTTTTAAAGAGGTTGAGATCTAATGTACAATTTCACGAAGATTGGCAAAGCTTCCTTGGAGCTAGGATTTGCTTCTATTGAGAACTCTTGACCTAAAGTAGGTCGATTTTGGGCAAGACGAATTAGGCCTTAAGAACTCAACCCATGTGTCACATAGTTTGATTTAACTTGAGGGCCCCTTATCTAAAGTAGCCCATCAATAATAAGGCATAAGCCCTATGTAAGGTGCTCTTACCTTATAATATTTTTATACCTTCCATATTTTGCGTTGCCCCTCACCAAATAGAAAATGAAAGGAAAGGAAATAAATATATAGTTTTGTAACTCAAATCTATCATCGATGAGAAATTCACCTTTTTACCTTTCTTAACTCATTTCTTTCTCGTAGCTAACCTTATATTTACTGTTATATTTTCCATCCAAAGTTGTACTTATAAACTTACTATGATGGTTCATTATTATATAAACATATAACAATAAATCATCACGGTGAGTAAGTGAATTAGTTTTTCTAATGTGACTTTTTAAAACCTGTGAAGAGTATTATGGAAACATCGGTGGATTTAGGATATTGAAAATTTATCTTAAGATTTTAATATTATAAACTTGTAGTATAAGAATTTATATGCTTCACAAAATACCTTATACCCTATGAATTCTATAGAATGTGCTTATTATAATAGTTTCAATATGTTATAAGGTAGGTTTCGGTTATAAAATTTAAGAATTTATGTCTATAAGCATAGTATTAAATAGAATCTTATATTCTTCCTACCTTATATCTATCGATTCCTATTATCATTGCCATTATACTATGAAGCGATTCATTATCTTACTTTCTTCATGAATAATATAATTAATATTTTTGTCGGTCTTACTTAGTTAAAAGGGAAAAATATACTGCTTAGGAACCAAATGTGCAACTCCAGTTGCTAACGTTTGATAACGGGTGATCTCGATTGAAAGAAGGATCTTCGATCCCCAAGCCGCACGAACATTAGAGTGGCGGATCGTGCTACCACAGATGAGTTCCATGCCCGGGACAGTTGCTGCAAAGCAAACTACTAAGCGAAAGAAAAACAACAAAGGATAAAGCGTAAACACAGGGAAATTTTCATTTTATTACTCACATAATTGTCCAGCAGAACTACAATCTTAAAGTCAGAGTTCCGATCAGATACGTGATAAAGATTTTCGCAACGCTTACAAGGCTATGACCGGCAAAGTAGGTTTTTATCTTACCCATTTTGGACCTACTTACCCTAAAAATATATATTATAACAGACAACATTGAAGATATTATGGATGAAAGCATATTTTATATATGTTATGTGTTAGGCATTGAAATATAAATATCATTGATTATAAATTTAAATGAATTAGATGTTATTAATGAATATATATTGATATAATATATTATGCATCATTATACAAATGTCCGATATAACCATGTAATACATTATACATATATATTTTATATATATTAGTGGATGTTGTACCTGGATCATGTGCGCAAATTTAACATAAAAATAATTATTACCCTAAAAGAGGTTTTGAATGGAGTTTAGAAGCAATTGTTAAAATGGTAGGCCTATAGAACTCCTAAAATTGAGAGATGAGGGAATGAGGTAGTTTTTATTTTAGTAGTTGGCACATATAGTGAGAAAGTGGGTTAGTCACATTAAATTTTATTACAAGCCCCTTTAATAATATGAATATGACACGTATAGTTACATAACATCAGAATTACAATATGCGTATAATTTTTTATGTAACATATAATTATTGATAAATATATATGAAAGTGTTATATATTGAAATATATATACATGTCTTATTGTCTTTTTCAAGTCTAGTGATCTAAATTCTACCGTTAACAAATAATATGTGTAATCTTTATATTAATTATGATACCCCATGTGTAAGTACTCCAACATGGATTGTGCGAAGTTGTATTGGTTTATAATACTAATGTAATGAATCTCAAGTTAATACTAGTTAGAAACCATTAAGCCAAGTGATTTAAATGGACTATTAATATTTATTGGTATGATTATTAACTACTTTTAATTTGAGATATTACAAATAGTATTGAAATCGGTCATCTATTAGTAGGTGGATGATTTGAAAACTATTTTGACTCAGTTTAGAGAAGAGATCCAATGAGAGCTAAGAGTGTCACTAGGATATGACTCTTAACATATTTTTAGAATGACCTATAAGTTGATGGCGATAGTAATGCACTGAGTTGTGCACCAAAAAAGGGAAAAGACTAGGCACAACAGTAAAGTCTAGCGACGAGATCATTGCGTATTTAAGGAAGGAGAATATGATATCCTATGTGTAAATAATACTACATGGATTGTCCGAGAGGTGTTGTATTGGTTTATTAGGTTATTATAGTGAATCTCTTGTTAATATTAGTTAGAAATTTTTAGGTTAAGTGGTTGAAATAGACTCATTAATATTTGTTGACATAGTTATTATATACTTTTGGCTTAAGGCATAATATTTATAAATTTATAACCTACGATATGTACTTATTCGTCTATGATTATATATTATATATTGTGCTATATATATATATATATATACTATAATTTATATGAAATATATGCCTTTGTGTCTATATATTCTATATTTTATATTTCATTATAGGTAATCTTATAAATATTATATGAAAGAAGTAATTTATAACTTGTGTTTAAAAACGTGTAGTATATAACTTATAATATGTACTCATCTTTAATATTTTTGTTATAGTTAATATTATAATATACAAAATATATATTTTCATATACATTGTATGACATATGTATAATATATATCTTATGATATATTTAAAATGTTATATGTTATATATTGTATTTTATTATATATTATTAATAACAACATGCATTTTATAATTTATATATTATATATTTATTATATTGCATTATAGATAATGAAAAATATGTATTAATAATACATATCAAGATCTTAATGATATATTTTTTTTTGTAAAATATTATATATCTAAATTTACATCATATGACATTAACATCGTAATATGTAGCATAATACAATGTCTAATATAGAATCTACATACATATAGTATATTTCTATATGTACAGTTAAACCTTCATAAATTAATACATGATAAATTAACAACCTCTCTAAAATAATATTTTTTTGTCCTACTTTAGGCCACTTTACAAAATTAATAATTTCGATAACTTAATAACATAATAATTTTTAGGAAGACCCTTATACTAAATCTATAGTTTCATCAATATCATAAATTAATAATACTCTATGTTATAAACATAACTATGATAATTTAGTAAAAAAATCTTGAAATTTAAATCTCGGTGTTTAACTATTTTAGTAATTAGTCCATATAATGAATATTGTTTAAGTATTGAAAACAATGAATACCATTTATGTGCTTATTTTCATAAATATATATAATGACTTTTCTTTTTAAATTAATTCATGAAACATGATACATATATTAATGATATACAATGATTTTTTTTATGTAATTAAATTCATATTCGTTGAATAAAAAAATCATTCTTTAAATTAATAGATTATGATATCCAATAAATCGGAAATCAAGACATAAACATCTAAGTATTAGGACAAAGTCTTGTCTTTGTATGATTAGAGTCAATAGCTGATTTAGGGCATTCAGGAAAGTAAACCGATTAGGCTACAAACTTATGAGAAACATAATAGCCTTAATTGAGGAATTCTTATACGTTTAGAAGTCAATAATATAATAACATATAAAAAATACAATAAAAATAGTGAGGATTTACTTTATATGAGTCATTAAAATTGCATTTAGGGCAATTATACTTAGTTTAGGACTTCTGGAAAAAACTTATTCGATTAAGTTTGAACTTTACGATTTAAACGGAAATGTTAGTTGAAGTAATTTAGTGAAGTTAGATTTGAAAAATAATAACCCAAAATCTCAATTTTAGCCTCAAAAGCGAGATTACTAAATATAGTGTAAAAATAATCGAAACCCCTAAAACCGAGTTTAAAATATGATAAAGACTTAGAGATAAGTTAATTAGGTTATAAAATGAATTAATATAGAATAATATGCTATATAAGTATAAATGTATTTTTATGAATATATCCAGTATATATAACAATTATACTCATAAATTAATCTAAAATTATATAATATGCATAATAAGTAATAAATTCACAAAATTAACTAGGAAAAATATCTTAAAAATAAAAGATATACTAGAAACATGATTATATGTATATAATTACTCATTACGTATATGATATATATAGGATATATACCCGTATATTAACAAAATAATTAAATACTAACATAAAGTACCAAAATACCCTAAAATAGTATCTAAAAATTATAAAAAAAGAATAAGAAACAACCTGGAATATGATTAGATTAAATGTATAGCAGCTTAAAAAAATAAGCAGCTGCATCAAAAGTAAATCTAAGAAAATTTGACACCTCCTACCATGCATTTTTCAAGGAAAATATTAAAATAAATTACTTAACAATTAAGAAAAAAATTTGGTTGACCCTAATTCTTATAAATATGACTCCCTTATATTAGATATACGTTTAGGAACCTAAACTATAAAAAGAAAAAAATCACAAAAAATTGAAGGAAAATAGAAAAATCAAAATAAAAACAAAGCAAGGATTGAGTTAGGATAGTTTCTCAATCGAACGATGATTTGTGATGACACCCTTCCACCACCATGGAGCACCACCAACACCCTTGCCGGCTGACATACCTCTATTAGCTAATAGTGGTTGAAGTATTGATGAATAGGTTGATCAATTTTATACTCTGCTTTTCTTATACTTTTTTAAAATATTAAATTAGGTCAGAAAATTATGAAAAAATATCTAGGTTATTTTAGATATACTTTTATGTTGTAATTTTATTTTTGTAAAATTATAATTATTTTATGCACATGTTTAAGAAAGTTATTATTCATTCGCATTTTGATGTCTAAAATAAGTACCCTAAATGATGTAGCTTCTAGCTTAAAATTTTTGTATAAAATACATATGATATATATATTTAATTTCTATGTAGCCATATTTTTAATTTAGGTACTTTTGATATTTAATATATTTTTTGGCCCTAAAAATAGTTAGAAATAGGATAAAATGATGAAATAAAATTTTTTTTATGAAATTAATTAATGGAAATATAAATTTTGGTGAATTGTAATGATGTTAGGATATATTGGAAATAATTTTACAAAAAATAATAATATTTGATCAATTAAATACAATTTAAGGATAAAATTGTAATCACGAGCATTTTGGCAATGAACCTGATAGCATGGGACCATATGTTGACCGAGTTCCCATATTTTTAGGAGTCTATAGAGAATTATTTAGTGAATCGAGTTATTTATTAAGAATTTACACAATAAAATAGCTTAAATTATGAACATGGGGTCGTGTTTAGTAATAATGAGTTAAAATATGATAAATATTGAAATAAAAACTACATATATACATATTGGTTAGATTTGGTAAAATTGAATTTTTAATATATTTAATGATAGTTTTTACGGCCATGGTAGGTTATATACATATTAGGATTAAATAATAATTATATTATTAAATTATATTAGCAAATTATATAAAAAAATATAGTTCAATTACATAAAATGAGTATAATACAATAATACTTATTATAGGCACGTATAAGTATATTAGAAACTCAAAATACCATTTAGAAGTTATTTTTCGAAATAGAACCCATTATATGTATCCTCAAGTATGTACAAACCTAATGACACTATTTTTATTAGAATCTGACAATCCTACATAATATAACCTATATCTCTACAATATTATGAGAATTTATGAATTATGATAACTTGATCGTAATTAAAACGTAAATTGACTAATTAATAGTATATTTCGAAATGATCGAAACGATATATTATATATAATAGTATAATTGCCAATATTATCGATACTTAATAACTTAACTTATATAATAAAATTATATCTCATTATATAGGGAAAATAATAATATACTTTAGATATATATATATATATATACATAATTATATAGAGAAATACAAATAGATAGAACCCTTAACATTATCGTAGCTCTCACGAAAACTAAAGCTAAACTTTGTATATATATTGGGTCTTCTAGTGAACAAGGTGTTGGCAACAGGAGTCTTTCATAGTAAGAGTTATAACAGGTAAGTAAGATCAATATTTCACAACATTTTGAGGTATTATTTTAGAATATTTAGAAATTTTGGTATGTAATTGCTTATGATTGTAGTTAGCTATATGTGCGAATGTAGTACTCGTGTTTGAGATTCGATTTCCTGTGGTGGGAGCTGAGCTTTATGTTATGCTTGTTTTGTAAATATTATATCTGAATTATTGAGCTTGATTAATCACCCTAAAAATGAACTAATTTAAACTTGACTTAATACCTAACTTGATATGTATTGCAACCCACTAAGGGTAACGGTTAGGATTTTTAGGCTAAACACGGACCCCTTTCGATGAAGATAGCTGAAATGGTCATTTCCTTACCCTTAGTCGAACTAAGTGATAAGAGAAGAAGTCGTGGCAAGATTGAGGGCTATGGTTTAAAGGTGGTTATGGGAAGAGAGTATTCTCTATTACATAAGTCTCGGTTTGGTTTCAATTTGCGAGTGCGTGACATCAATTTTTTCAACCCGAATTAAAGTGAGCGTAATTTCTCTAATCTCACGATGAACTGGATAACATCGTGCGATGGTATTTGTTTGTATATGTATTGCATCTAACCAACTTACTTGAATTGAAAACCTTGCTTGTGATATACTGAACACATACTTCTATCTCCGCCGAACTTACTGAGTAAGTTGTTTGTTATTCCCCTATAACTTGTTTTGCTGGTTTTGAATGGATTATAAGTATCTACCCAAAACTAGAGAAGTAGTAAATTAGGATGGGGGATTGAGGTGTAACAAGAAATGGTTGATTATTGTTTTTAGTATTGACTTTTGTAATTTTTATGGAAAACTATATAGAACTTCTCAAGAGGCTTAGTGGTTTTCAATATTCTAGTCTATAATAATATGTACCTATGTGATTTACTACAACTTTTTTGTAAAGTCAAATCGATAAATTATCAATTTATTTTTAACAAATTATTTTAAACAATTATTCCATAGGTTTATATCAAACGGGTATCGAGTTGGATGCTTTCAAAGGGTATAATCGAGAGTATGATTAGTGTAAACTAGGTCTAAGACAATAACTGTAAGAATATTTTTTATTTTAAGATGGCTCACACAATGGAACTATTACAACTTTACTTTTTTGGGGCGGGATTATTACGACTTTACCTTTTTGAGGCATGATATAAATTATTGATTTGTTGATCAATCAATACCTCTTTAAATTAAGAAAATTTCATGGTCTTAACATTATTAACTTATAGAGATTTTACTATACATTTTATCATGTGATATATTATCTATTTTACATACACTTCATGCATACATGTACTAAAAGTATAATAAAAACATTATGCAATATAAGATACATTTCTACTAGAAGGAATTTATTAGCTTTCACAAATTTTCTTCATTCTCAAGATACACTTTCATAATCAATTTTATATATGCTGACATGCTCATTGAGATGAAGGGTAGTGATTTTCTTATTTTATACAAATTGTGAGAATTTTCAAATTATGTTTTTCTTTTTTATTTTACTGTACAGTCAATATCTAATCAGTTGCTTTCCTCACATATATTGTAATGTGAAGGTAAGGAAAGAAAGTTGAGAATTTTTATAGAAAGATTGTTTACCTTAATTGTTGAATTACTTGAAAATTATGTAACTCGAGTTGGTAATTAGAATAATGGCATGATTTAAATAAACTTAAAAGTAATAGTAAATGATAGGTTCTATACAAAATATTTTCTAGACGACATGTTCACTAAAAATTGTGGTGTCATACTTTATTATTACTATATTAACATGCGCATATGATGCGTGAATCTAAACTAAAATGGACTGTTTATTAAAAATATCAACATTAGAACTTTTTCAATTTTCACATCCAAATATGCTCTGCTCTCTTAAGATGAAGAACTTGATGTATATAAAATTAGAAATTGCTAAGTGAAAGAAATTTATTGTCAACTTAACCTTGAAGTGTTTCTGAGATAAGAGACATATTTTTAATTTGAAATCCAATTGAAAGAATTTATTAGCAAAAGTTAAATTTTTAGAAGTGTAACACTAAGATAGGTCTCTTGTGCTCTAATGTATATGTATGTGTGTGTATATAGATATGGTTAAATAAGTTCATCATTGATGTTTCAAAATTTAAGTTGGATTGTCTTAGAACTCATCCTAACAATAAAATGAAGCCAGTTCACTTATTTTAGTATAGATAAAAGGCAAGCCTATAATTTTTTTGTCGATAAGCTCAGGTTAATCAATCGAAAATAGGCGCATGAAGGCATGGATCCAAGATACGTTCTAGGACCATCACTAGGGAAACGAAATGCAAGGCTTGCTGATGGCATCCGCGTGGTATGAAGTTTTCTTGTTAGTTATATTCAAATGTTTTTGTTAGCTGATAAATCGACTGTCCATGCAATACGTTAGTTAGTTTCTGACTACTGCTAATATCAACCCATCTTCCAGAACCCTCCCAGTGGAAATGAAAATCAAGGTTTGCTTATGGCATCCACGTGGTATGAAGTTTTCTTATTAGTTACGCTCAAGTGTTTCTGTTAGCTGAAAAATCGATTGTCCATCCAATACGCTAGTTAGTTTCTGACTACTGCTGAAATTAAGTTGTATCATGTTGAATTTCTTGTTTATAAATATCGTCTAATCATCCATTTTATGGCAATAACACAACTAACTAGACCTTTTGTTTTTTTTTTTTTTTTTTTGGAGGTATATTGTTCTCTTTTCTCAACTTCGCGAAGACCATTTGTTTCAAATCCTCCTCAATAAGCAAATCACAAAAATAAGATGAGAGCTTAAATGATGACGCTAGCTACTGTGCTTGGCACTAGAAGTTACAGGGCTAGCTGGTGATTCTCCATTCACTAAGTAGGATGTTGTTTTTTAAACAGTCGACATCAGTATTCTTAATCTTCACCACGATCGACACGATGTTTCGAGACATGGTATGCTCATGGAATGTCTCACATAGTTGCTCTAACGCATATCATGCAAAAATCACCTAGTCTGATGGTGTAAATACCACAATATATTATGAAGGCGCCTTACTTGACAACACGGTCATTCACTTCGACGAACTGCATCAGGGAACGGGTCAAATTTGATTAATCACGTCGACAAGGATCGAGCAAACTGAGTGCATCTCCATGACTTATTGGCGTATACACCTGCTCGGGATGTAAACGATAATGCTATCAAATGTACTATGAAGGTGAAGACTCGTGCTTTCATCTGCGGTTTGGTAACAAACCGAAGTTAAGTCATTACAGTTACAATACCAATTACCATACTCCATGGTGTAATCCAGAATCTCATATGTTTTTGTCCCGTTGAATTTGTTTTGTCGACATTATAGGTGCTGGGGTGAATATTATTAGTGACTAGAAATTTCCTTCTTCTTTATTTTTTAGATCATTGAGTGATGTGAAACAACCCAATTCAGCGAAGCGATCAAGTTAATTAAATAAAAAAGTGATTTCTACGTATTATCTACGTTTCTGATCAATTATTGTCTGTAAAATATATTCTAGTTTCATTGTTTTAATATTGATGAGTTCAGTTAGAAATGTTGATTTAGTCAATTCTTTATTTTAGTTTTGGTTTTCAAATATGTAGATATAAGTATTTGATGCTTGATTCCATGATACTATGCCTTTACGTAATGTTGTGCACCTGTAAGATATTCGGTCATCTTCATATGCATAACCTATATCAAAATTGTTAATGCGCTAATTCATTCTTCATGATGGTAAGTTAATGAAACTTCATTTAGTTAAATATAGTTTCTCATATAACAATTTAGTTTGAATTGCTTTACTTATTTATTGTTAAGAAGAGGATGACCTGTTGGTGGCTCTTGACATATTGTTTGCCGATTTCGGCCCGGAAAGGGCCGGTTATGTCATTTCGTTTTAACTCTATTGGAATAATATTTAATATTATGGAAAAAAAAATGATTTTGATAATAATAATAATAATATGTTAATTATTATTATTATTATTGTTACTTGAAGCAGGGTTGCAGTTTCGGACATGAAATGGATAAGGACTTGTAAATATATATATATATATATATATATATAAATATAAAAGAAAGGAGAGAAAAAGATTCCGATGCTATGAAGTGAAATTGAGAACCCGAACGTTTAGTTCTACGAATTGCATAATAGAATTTTGCTGACATATTACAGTATTTGTTGTATCCAAATTTGTTTCATTATCTTGAATAAAGTAAGTTTTATTAATTGAGACTTAACTTATATACATAACCTGACTTATTATTGACTAACAAATACTTAACTAATATAAAGTTGATATGTGTGCATGCTTGTTCATGTGTTTAAATTTCAAGTTTATTAATGAAGTAAGTTAGCAATTTCATAATCGAAGTATACTGAACTATGTGGTTTCCCAGTGATAGATGTTAGGACCATCAAACTGTTCTAAGAACCAGTTAAAACGGGATCCTCGCATGATCAGACCTATTCACCCTAAGCCCCTCGAACTGGTCGCTTTAATTCATAAAAATTTAAAGTCTAATAACAGCAGCAACAATAATAATAAAGTTATATGATAATGAATAATGATTGATATCTAATAATTATTTAGATTAAAGCAGATGGGTGGGCCTAATCTTAAATTTTTTTGGACTAGAACAAAAGGGCATGTCTGGAGGACCTACTAATATGAATTTGACTCCACGAAAAATTCAGCAAAAAGCTTCTGAATCAACCTATTTCTTGCACATGCCAATTAAACACAATCAATAAAGCAAACTTAATAAAATGTTGAGTAGTAAACTTAAAATAAAACTATGTAATATTCTGTAACTAGAAATGGTATAATATTGATGTAGTACTCCTTTTATTGCATATAACACAGTTTACGAGTTGGCGGTGGACTAATTGATCTTCATTTTGCGACACGCAATAGCATTATGTGTTGCGAGCTAGGATAGAAGCTTATTAAACCAGACTAATAGGTAAACTCATTTATTAATTGCGTGTTGTTTGCTACTTGGTCGTCTCGATCAGGCGAGCAACACCCTTGGACTGAGGCTAGGTCTGTGGGTTTAGTTTTTTTGGTGATATGGTAGTTAAAAGCGTAAGCCACTTAGGTGGCTCAGTGAGTAATCGATAGCGAGGAACGGCATCAGCTAACATTCGCCAAAGTGGAGAGAAGTCATGGCAGGTGTTGAATGACGAAGTGGGACATACATATAATACATTATGGATGGACTGCAGTGGTGGCATTAGAATAACGGCTGTGAACCCTGTATGATACTACTTCTGGCTTCGATTTTGCTTGGAATTTGGTTATCACCGCTACCGCAGATAGCCTCTGGTGGAGTGGTGGTATTGGACCCCTGTGTTTCCATTGGAGCCATATAACTTTCTTGCTTATTTTGCAGACCTCTGGGCCACTGAAATTGTGTTGGTTGCTACACTACGATTTAAATAACTAGATGAATTTTTTCTAACGCATTATATCAGGCATTCGTGTAACACTTCGCATGTGGTTGTGGTTACTTTCGTATAGAGCTCGTTTTCGCTAACCCTTTAATCTCTTTCTAGGTGATGAAGTACAAGTTGTTTATGTATACGACCTCTTAGGTTCTGGACTGAGAATGCCATTAGGGGCAGTGAAAGCGTTATGGACGAGGAGTAGTAGTCTAGTATTGGCTCCAAAACTTTGATTTTATCTTTATAATTACCCTATTTATTTGAATATATAACTTTTGAACCTTGAATCTTTTCCAACTGTCGGGGAGGTATTTTCACATGTTATGCAAACTTTTGGATGTTACGAAAAAGGACGGCACCCTGCTAAATTTTCTAAAAATTTCGATAATTAGGAATATTTCAAACCTAATAATACTTTTTCAAGAAAAAGAAAAAATTAAAACTTAGTAGGAATGCACATAGTTAGTAGAGAAGCCTTTTGGATGTTTCAATAGTAGACGGCTACCTATTGGATTTGCTAAAAATTTTAGTACTTAGAAATATTTTTAAACCTAATACCACGCTTTCGGAAAATTTAAAAATTAATAGAAATGCATATGGTTAATAAGGAAGCCTTACATCTTCTATTTAAGAAGAAAGATGGTGAATTGTGAACGCTTTTTAGATTTTGAGACATGACATAATGATTGAATTTGTACATAATAAGAATAATAGTATTTTTTTTATTTACAAGTTAGATTTATTATCATTGTGTCACAAGAATTATGCTTCAAGGAGAATGACAAAACTTCTCTATTGGTTTGATCAAATATTTATTTTCTTAATTATCCAAGAAAAATGTTTGTTTTCTTTGTGTCGAGCTTGAATCTTAATTGTCTACTTGAACTCTTTTTAGTAATGACTTGCGATCAATAAACTTGTGAAGTGTAATCGAATTGAGTCAAGTCCTAACCTCGAACTTAGCTTGAGATTCCAAAGTTTTAACTCAATTTAAACTCGATTGAACTTGAAATTTTGAAGCTCAACTCAACTCAATTAGATACATTTAGACTTGATTGGTTAAAAGGAAAGGTAATGCATAGCCAACTAAGTTACTTTCCAGGGTAAGTGTCAGCTCCCACAAGTTGGACATGTCGCTTAAGAAGATGTGATACTGATATTTTTGAAGATTAACCGGTCGAGGTTTTAACTAGCAAGAAATATGGCAAATTATAGGTATGAATCAAAAGGAGTATGACAGGTGAGATCAGAAAATCTGAGATCAAGGAATAAGGATGAATTTCGAGGACAGAGCGTGGAAATAAAACCCCTAAAGTTTGATAGATCTTAGTAAAGAAAATTAGGATGGTTGTTTCAATAGTAGGGCAATGTTTAGTATTTGTACGACTTACATCCCTAAGATAAAGGAATCCTAAAGGTGGTGATCAAGCCAATATTTTAGAATGACTTGCATTAAAAATATTAGGGCCTTTAATAGAGTTACGAGGATGACAAAATAGGATAAGGCCCAAAGAAAAAAAGAAAAAATCTTAGTGATGTCGCAAAATAAAATATCATGATGCCTAAGGACATATTACAAATCCTTTTTTGGGGGCTCAAAATAGATAAGGATATTTTATTAATCCGCAAAGATGGGCAAATACATCATTATTTACAAAATACCCCACTAATCAGAAAATAACAAATCTAAAAGCGGAGATGGGGTCTTACAACCCAATCAACTAGACACATCGCCTTGGGCCTTCCCAGCGTACAATACTAATTCAGGATAAGAGCAATCACATTTATACCCATAATTAACAGATTCATTATTATTCTTATTCTTATTATTTTTTTGGTCACTTTGATGGGTACCACAAGTTCTCCACTAGTAGACTCAATCTTCCAAGAAGCGGCAAATGAAAAGAGGAAGGAAGATTAAAATTTATGTGGAGACATTGGATGAAGCCCATAGAGGCTGTCGCTCATAATCCTCGTTTCGACACATGCAATTAATACTTCTTATCTCAATGATTCCAAAAGATCAATTCACAGAGCCTACAAAACTAATTTCACCAAGAACAAAGGTATAAATCCCCACCAACCATCCTTCATAGCTGGGTGAACACAACATTGCGAGACCGAAAGAGTCAAACTCATATTGTTCAAATTAATATTAGAACTTTGGGTGAAAAAAAATTTACTTATTATTATAATTTGAAAGCATCTTATATACATAAAAGGATTTTATTAAAAAGGTGCACTCCATACTACAACTTAATATTGAATAAAAAATATAAATCTTTTTATGAATTAATTATGGATACACTACTTACTTTGTAAAAGGCTTGAAGAATAATTTTTTATTCTTTCTTTACAGCATATATATTAATTAAAATAAACTGTCAATTTATAAATAAAATAAAATCAACACACAAAACTCAATAAATTTTGCTACTTATAAAAATAAATTGCAAGAAGTATTTATACAAAAAGATTACAAGTATAATGAAAAGGACAATACAATATAATGAATAGTATTCAATAATTTTTTTGTAATGACTTTATTGAAAATGTAATTATTATTCATGGTAGAGTTATTAGTGAATAAATAGTGTTTAATAAAAATTATCTAATTTTCTTAAAATGAAAATTCATTTAGTTAACAATCATTTTTTATTAGTGGAATTTAATTTTATTAGTTATTGTAAAATAATAATAAAAAAAAAAAGATAATGAAAGCTACTTATGATAGATAATAAATGTAACTTGAAAAAGTAAAAAACTACTCTAGTGAGAATTGAATCCATAACTTTATCAATGTAAAAGTAAAAACTTAACCACTCTTCTACATTTAATTATATAATAATATTTATACTCTAAAATATAAATATAATATACACTTTTTTACTTTTAAAATAATTTTATGTAATTAACTTTTTCTTGAATTTGAGGGGCTAGAGCCCCTTAGGGCCTCCCTTAGATCGTTCATGCTTTATAGTTTCCCAGAGTTTCTATTCTTCAATGAAAATGAAAAAAATTAACATTGTTGTCCAACTGAAAATGCTCAATAAAATTTCTTTAAAGCTAAGATTATATACACCATAACAACATTCAGAGTTTAGTTCACAAGAAGCAATTGTAAAAGACAAACACCAAACCTATTTTAGTACCTAAGAAAAATGTTGGACGTTGTGCTTATTAATCCACATCTTATTCTCCTAATACATGGCAAACAAAATTATAAATAAATAAAAAAACCTTCATATTTTCTTCCAAAATTTGAAATTTATAGAAAAGTACAAAAAAAAAAATTATAGGTTTTATAAAATATAGATTTCACGGTAGATTCCAATTCTAAAGTTCGATATTTGCACCTAATGAGAAGGCATGGCTAGGATCCCATTCCCTACCGCTCCATACTCATTCACTCTAAATTGTCATGTCATATATTGTATTTTATGTACATTGTAATGTATATGTACTTTAAGTATTTATGCCTATATATTATATTATATTATTTTATAAATATTGTGTGCAGTAGGTGATTTATAACTTGTGTTTGACAAGACTTAAAACTACAATATATGAAATCATTATCATATATAATATATGACATATGTATAATATATATCTTGTAATATATTTAAAATGTGATATTTTATATATTGTAACTTTATTATATATTATTAATAACAACATGTAATGTTATAACTTATATAATATGTATTTATTATATTGTATTATAGATAATGTAAACAATATATGTCTATGAATAAAATATTTCTTAATCAGATATATTTGTTTGAAAATATTATGTATCTAAATTTACATTATATGAAATGTACATCATGATATATGGCATATTATAAAGTCTAATTGAGAATCTACACACATATACTCTATTTCTATGATATATATTGTATTATGTGATATATTATCTATTTTATGTATACATATTAAAAGCATAATAGAAACATTACATAATATAGATGCATGTCTATTAGAAAAAAAAAAAAACCTAGTTTTCACAAATTTTCTTCATGGCAAAGCTTAAGACATATTTTTTATAATTAAATAGAAATATATTAATGCACTCATTGAGATGAAGGGCAATAATTTTAATTTTCTACAAAAATCGCTACAATTTTCAAATTTAATGTCTAGTCAAAGTCTAATAAGTTTTTGCTTCATCTATCCTGTAATATGAGGGTAAGGAAAGGAAATTAAGAGTTTTTATTTTAACTTTAATTTTTGGATTACTTGAAAATTATGTAACTCGAGTTGGTGATTAGAATAATGGCATGATTTAAATAAATTAAAAAGTAACAGAAAACGATTAGATTATATACAAAATATTTTCTAAAGGGGTATATAGCTTCTTATTTTAGTTTTATTATCAATATGCATCTATAATGAGCCCAAACTTAAATAGATCTTGAGATAAAAATATCCATATCAGAAACCTTTTTATTTTCACATTGTGATTTGCTAGAGCTTAACCTGCTTACTTAAGATGGAGAACCTAATGTATATAAAATTAAAAATTGCTAATTGATAGAAATTTTTGTGTCTATTAGAGTTAATTAACCTTAAAGTCCATCTAAAAGAATTTATTAGCAAAAGTAAATTTTTCAGAGCTACAATACTAAGATGGATCTCTTATACCCTAATGCACACACACATACATATATACACATATTAGCAAATGATGCACTTGCGTTGTGTGTACTGATTAAATAATATTAAATTTGTATATTTATAATTTATCATTATCTATTTAGTAAAAAATCATAATTTTGGTTAAGTAATATAAATATAAATTTATTTTTTTCCCCCTATTTACGCTCACTTTAAATCCTTTATTTCTTACTTATTAGCAAATCATAATTGCGGATAGAAATTATCTATATGCGTGAACATCAATCATCATTATGATTATATTTGATCATAATCTGAATTTTGGCCATACACACAGATAAAGCAAGTGGGAGAGAAAATGGAAAGAGAAAGAAACCATTAAAGAGGTCATGGGGATAAGTACCATGTTGTGTGGAAAGATAGAGAAGAAAATGGAGAAAGTAAATTTTGGGATTGAGAGAGATTAATGGGAGAGAGTGTGTTGATGAATTTATCCATTGTTTATAAGTTTAGTAAACTATACTAATATTAGTATTTTTATTAAATAAAATTAAATAGAAGGTAAATAGATAACTTGAAATGTGACGGTTATTTAAATCTCAATCAGTTTTAATAATATAGCTATGTAATATTTTTTACATAGAATATATACCTCTATATTATCATTGATGTTTCAAAATTTAAGCCGGATTCTTTGAGAAGTCATCCTAACAATAAAATGAGATCACTTCACTTATTCTAGTATAGATGGAAAGCAAGCCTATACTTTTCTGTCGATAACCTCAAGCCAGTCAATCGAAAATAGGCCCCATGAAGATTGAAGATATTGATCCCAAGGCGTGTTCCCCATCTTCCAGAATCCAGATCCATCACCATGGAAATGAATTGAAGGTTTGCTTAAGACATCCACGTGGTATGAAGTTTTCTTGTCAGTTACGTTCAAATGTTTTTGTTAGCTTATAAGTCGAGCGTTCATGCAATATGCTAGTTAGTTTCTGACTATCGCTGATATCTCCCATCTTCCACACATCACAAGGGAAAGGAAAGTCAAGGTTTCCTTATGACATCCACGTGGTATGAAGTTTTCTCGTCAGTTATATTCATATGTTTCTGTTAGCTGAAAAATCGATTGTCCATCCAATACGCTAGTTGGTTTCTGACTACTGCTGAAATGAAGTTTTATCATGTTGAATTTTCTTGTTTATGAATATGGTCTAATCGTCCATTTTATGGCAACAACATAACTTGATAGACCCCCTTTTATAGGGAAATATATTACTCTCTTTCTCAACTTCACGAAGACCCTTTGTTTCAAATCCCCCTCAATAATACGCAAATCATAAAAATAATATGAGAGCTTAAATGATGATGCTAGCTATTGTGCTTGGCATTGGAAGTTACCGGGCTAGCTGGTGATTCTCCATTAACCATATAGGATGTTGTTTCCTAAACAGTTGACATCAGTGCTCTTAATGTTCACCACGACTGATACGATGTATCGAGATATGGCATGTTCATGTAATGTCTCACATAGTTGCTCTAACGCGGATCATCTAAAAATCACCCAGTCTGATGGTGTAAATACCACAATATATATTTATGAAGATGCCTTTCTAGGAAACGCGGTAGTTCACTTCCGTGATCTCCATCAAAGCTATGGGCTAAACTTGATCAAACATGTCAACAAGGAGGCGAATTGAATGCATCTTGATGACTTGTTGGCTTATACCCTTGCACAGGGCATGAATGACCACACTATCAAAAAAGGAATATTCCAAGCCATCTCTCTCAAGGATTGCTCTTTGGTATTGTCATAGGTCTCCATATATTTTGGGAGGCTCTATATCACAACTGGTTTTGGCCTGCTATGGTCATTATTAGTAAAGCAGCATCAGCTGCTAACTAATTTTCTCATGAGAGACCAATCTCGCCTTGAGAGAACACTTAACTCCACGACCAAATCGTCAGCTGACGTTACTCACTTCACTTTAAGCTATAAGTTGAACAACCCAATTAGCCCTCAAACTATTGAACCATAACATTCTTTCCCACTTAATTCATGACGCCCTCATCATGAAGCCAAATTGTCGCCGCTACCCTCTCCAATAGATTGTTGACCCTCTTCCACCAGTTGTCAAACTCCACCCAAAATCATCTCCATTAGAACATTGGGTCTCTATAGGCTTCCTCTCGCCTTCACCTATCTCTTTGTCCTTCGAGGTCACTTAATAAGTTACTTAATGGTAGGGTGGTACACTCATGTATACTGATAAAATATTTGGGTAGATCTTGTTACGGGCCAACTTGTGACACAACTGCCTTCTATAGTGATGTCTTCTCTGGTGATTACTCTTTTAAGCTTAATCTACACGAGCTGGGGCTCAAAATACAGTTGCCCCTCTTGTAAGAATGTCCTTCTCTAGTTGCAATTCCTCTAAGCTTAACCTACACAAGCATTTTCAAGTTAACAAGAACTACCTACTCATTAAATACACGGGTAGTATTTAGGTGACATGAAGAAAGCTGGATTGAAACTGATATGATTCTACTTGTCACGAGATGAAAGGTTCAACTCTTACAAAGTGCCCATGCGGCGCTCAACCATCTATTCCTTTACGTATTTACTTATAGTTTAGATGGCGAGTTAACCTTCTCTTCCTGTTTACCCCATGATTGTTCTAAATCCATCCCTTTCAAGGAGTGTCTATTGGCATTATCATAAGCCCTTGTATGTTTTGGGAGCTTAACATCACAGCTAATTTCAACTTGCTATAGTTATTATTGGAAGAGCGGCATCAACTCTTAACCATTGTGCTTACAGGAGACCAATCTTGCCTTGAGAGAACACTTAGACTCATGAACAAATTGCTAGCTGACGCTACTCACTTCACTTTAAGCCTTAAGTTGAAAACCTTCACTTGCCCTCAAACTCTTGGATCATGATGCAATGGTCTTACGTATTACATGTTAGGATAATAAATTGTTAAGTAGAACTAATAAGTAAACTTAGGTCATTAATTGAGCGTTGTATGCTGCTAGGTCATATGAATCCCACGAGTGATGTCCTTAGACTAAAGCTAGGTTTGTTAATCTAGTTTTTAGGATGATACGGTAATTAAGCACTTTGGCTACCTTAGATACTTAGATGAATTGTTGATAGGGATAAATAGTATCAACGTAATGATAACTAGAGTGAAGAGGAGTTATAATGGGTATCATATAATCGAGTAAGACATACATACAATACATAATGGATGGATTGCAATGGTAACATCTGGATAATAACCATAAACTCTATACGAGACTACTTCTTTTCGTTTCAATTAGGCATCGAATCCACTTATCTTTGCTACCCAACAATAGTTACTATGGTGGTATCGAACTACTGTGTTCCTTATTGTTTTAGAGTCATAAATACTCCTTACTTGTTTTGTACATCTCTAGGATGCTGAAAATGAGCTATTTGTCACACTTCAATTTAAATAACTAAACGAATTTTATCTGATCCATTAAATTAGGTGTCTATGTATCACTTCATGTATGACTGTAGTTACTATCATACTAAGCTCGTTTTTACTCATTCTCTAATCTCTTTACAAGCAACGATGTATAGGTTGTTTATGTATATGACCTGTTAGGTTTTGGACTTTGAGAATGTCCTTGGGAAAGTGAAAGCATTGTAGACGATGAGTAGTAGTTACTAGATTGTTTTGCAATGTTGGCTTCAAAACTTTAATTTTAGCTTTATAATAACCTATCTATTTATTTAAAATATGTAACTTTTGTAGCTTGGATCTTTTCCAACTCTTTGAGCTCATGTAGAGCATAACTATTTTTATTATTGGGCCTATGAGCCTTGTTGAGTCTGATTTTTCAGTTTTTGTTTAAAATTGATTTCTCATTTCTTGATTAATACTAAACCCTAACCCATTTAATATTAATCATCGATTAAAGAAATTGAGAAATTTTGGTTTTTTATTGAAAATAATTTTTGAAGTCGCCACCCGACTGAAGTCGGGAAAAGAAAAAGAAACCGTAACCAATTAAGTAGATTGATTACGATTTGGGTACCGGTTTTTTATTTCAATTTTAAATGAAGAACCAGAAGGTTTCAAGTTCGGGGGCTAACCTATTAAACCTTTGACGGATACCACTATTTATTTACCGAAATTAGGATTATTCTTCTAATTATAATGTTTAAAAAATAAATAAATAAATAAATAAAATCAAAAGAGAGAAAAAAGAGGAATCTAAGTTTCCATATATTTTATCGTCATCCCGAAGGTGCCTATGTACTCGCTAGCAAGGATCAGACAATCGTAGTTCTTTCCGAAAACTTTAATGTGTTCGTTCATTTTATAAAAAATGATTGGTTGAATTTGCGTTTTTATTAACCATTTTATTTTTATTAAGAAAAATCCCGGAAAGCCTAATTTTTATTCCTAATTATAAAAAAAAACCTAAAAACCTAATTTTTGAAAAGTGCCAAATTAAAATTTTTATTTTAAAAATAACTAAGCGATAATTTTTTTTTATTTTTAAGAAAAACCCTAAAGATTTTATGAAATATGCAATGTTCAACATGATGAAACTTTTATATAGAAAAGATGCTTAAAACATTAAAAAAGAAAGAAAGAAAAAAAATTTCCCAATAATAGAAAAAATGCCTTAATTATAGAAAAGATATCTAAACTATGAAAAAGATGTTTAAACTATAGAATAAAAAAAAAATCTAAATTATAGAAAAGACGTCTAAATAATGGAAAAGAAACTTAAACAATAGAAAAGAAACTTAAACAATGGAAAAGATACATAAACTATAAAAAAAGCCTAAATTATGGAAAAAATGTTTAACCATAGAAAAGATACCTAATCATAGAAAAGATACCTAATCATAGAAAAAATACCTAATCATAGAAAAAATGCTTAAACCATAGAAAAGAAATTTAAACTATGAAAAAGATATTTAAACTATAGAAAAAAAAATCTAAGTTATACAAAAGAAATTTAAACTATGAAAAAGATATTTAAACCATAAAAAAAAAATCTAAATCATAGAAAAGACGTCCAAACCATAGAAAAGATGTTCAAATCACAGAAAAGATGTTTAAATCATAAAAAAGAAACCTAAACTATGGAAAAGACATCTGAACTATGGAAAACAAGCCTAAACTATGGAAAAGATACCTAACCATAGAAAAGAAGTCAATTAAAGATTTTTTATTTTATTTTATGAACATCAAAATGATTTCTTTACCTAGAAAACCCTAACATGCCTAATGCAATTTTTCTAAATTAATACAATATGCAAAGAACAAGATTTTATAAAATATGAGATTTTATAAAAATATCATTTAGAAAATATGAAATCTAAAAAAATAATAAAAAATAAATAAACTAAAACTTAACTTAACATATGTTCACTAGATATTAATGTTATAATTAATTACTAGCAATTAAAGACGTGACAAAAATAAAAAAAATTAGTACAATTCTTAAAAATAACTGCGCATATACTAAGTGAGATAAAAATAAATAAATAAAATATCCTATAGATAATAATTAAAAACCACTATTACGTACCTGCAAGGCAAAGCATGCAAAGCTGATGAAAGGGAACAAATTGGATCCCTAGTCCCATTACGCGTACAACTATAGAATTGGTCTGAGAAGTGGATTCAAGCGTGTTTTTAACAAATGAGTAATTGTTTTTCTTTCTTTCTTTTTTTTTTCGTTTTTTTTTACAAAAAGGGTCCTAATTCTTGAATGTTATTGTTTTATAAAAAAATTTCGCTAAAAGCCCTAAAATTTAAAAAGGATTTTTTATTAACTTTTATTTAAAAAAAAAATTTCTATATGACAAATCCTTAAACAAGATCAAATCATAACAAAAATAACCAATCCTAATAACTCCTAAACTAACATAAAATATACATTTACTTAAATCAATACTTAATTTATCAAATCAAGAAAACTAATGTTAAAAGAAGAATACATAAATTAATATATACATATATATTATTGTTATTAAACAATTATCTATATATAAAAGACTAAGAGTAAAAGCTCTTAAAACTAATATGTTCATATTCGTATATATTATATTCAATAACTAAAGATCTAAATAATAATAACAATAATAATAATAAATAAACAATTAAACAAACAATTTTGTAATTGGAAAGAAACGGACCTGAACTTCTTGATTACGTGATGAAGAATGATGGCCGATGTATAACAGAGTTGCTATTGCGTATGGCTACTAGCGTCGGATTATTGTCTGAGTTTGCTTTACTGCTGTCTGCCTTACTGCTTTCCTATTTGCTGCTGTCCACTTTGCTATTATCTGCCTTGTTTGCTGCTATTTGCCATGTTGCTGTTCGCCTAGTCGTGCTGAAGAATTCTGCAGCAGTAGTCATTGGACGTACGCAGTCTTGCAGGGTGTTATAACAGTGGGCTATTTGTGGGACTATGTTTAGTTGTTGAATTATTGCTGTGTCAAGGTGGATTCTTTTTTCTGCAATCTCTTCTTTTATATGTACATGTATGGGTGTTTTTTAAGGGCCAAATCAAATCATATCTGGATATATCTATTGTATTTGATTCGATAACGATTAAACTAGGTCCAAATTAATTCAAATCCGATTTAATAAAATTAAATTAGATGCAAATGATTTTAATTAGATATGAATCCTGTTTATTTCTCTAGCTTTTATAAAAAAAATAGAAAAATAAAGACATAGATGCCTAACCTACGACCTCAAATTATATCCAATCCAATACTCCAATGCTTATCCGTTAATCCATTGGCTTGTATCTTGACATTCATTACCATTAAATTATATTTAAACTATTTGATTCCCTAAACTAAAATTTTTAACTAAACTAACACTAAAACTAATTATTCCTAATATAAATTACTTCCTAAAAATCTACGTAATTTTTATAATTTTTCCTTTTCTTATTTTTTTGGTATTTTCATTATCTGTTAATTTTTATTATTATTATTTATTAATTTTTTTGTTATCTTTGAATTAGGACCCTTTTTGTAAAAAATAAAAATTAAGACTACGAAATGGCAAAAATTATGTGTTTATAAGCCTCTTATGACGTTGGAGGCTATTATAGCTAAATGCTGAATGTATACAAGTCTTTATAAAACTAATTGAGATATTTCACCAGTTATGTAAACTTCTAGATGTTTCAAAGATGGATAGCACTTTATCGTATTCTCTAAAAATTTTTATACTAAAAAATATTTTCACACCTAATAATACATTTTTAGAAAATTTAAAACTTGGTAAAGAAGCACATACTTAGTAGGGAAGCCTTGTGACTGTTTCAAAAAGAGACAATACTCTACTGGATTTTCCAAAAATTTTGATACTAAGAAATATTCCTAAACCTGATAATATGCTTTTAAAAAATTTAAAACTTAATAGAAATGCACATTGTTAATAAGGAAGTCATACATGTTTTACTTCAATGAAGAGATAACGAATTACGAATGTCCTTTAGGTTTCAAGACATAACAAAACGAGTATATTTGTGTAGGATAAGAATAATAGTTTTTCTATTATTCATTTTATTGCTAGCTTTTATAAGTAAGGTTTATTTTTTTGTGTCACAAAGATATTGTGCCCCAACAAAAATGACAAAACTTCTCTATTGACTTGATAGAGTGTTTGTTTTCTTTGCATCAAACTCAAATCTTAATTATTTACCCAAGGTTTTTTTAGCAATAATGATTTAAAATCAACAAAGCTATAAAAGTGTAACTAAATTCAATCAAGTCTTAACCACGAATTCAACTTGAATTTCAAAGTTGAAACTCTATTCAAACTCAATTAAACTTGAAATTTTTAAACTCAAGTTAAATCCATTAGACACATTTAGACTAGACTTCTTAAAAAGCAAGATAATGCGTATTCCAACTGAGTTGCTTCTTAGGATAAGTGTGAGCTCCTGCAAGTTAGACATGGTTGCTTAAGAAGAGGTGATATTGATGCTTTTCAAGATTAACCGATTCATGTTTTAAATAACAAGAAATATGGAAAATTATAGATAAGAATCAATACGAATTTAATAGGTGATATCTGAAAGTTCGAGATCAAAGAATAAGGATAGTTGTTTTAATAGTCGGGCGAATTTTAGAATTTATAGAACTTAAAAGGAACACTGTTGAAACTTAAATCTCCGAGATATATAGGAATTCTAAAGGCGGTGATCAAATATATTAAAAATATTAGGTCTTTAATCGAATTACTTAGCATGGCAAATAGGACATGCCAAAAAAAACCCAAAAAAAAAAATTACTGAGGCCGCAAAGTGAAATATTAACTTAAAACGGAAATATGTACATAAGATTAGTGCTTAAAGGTCATAGTTTTTCTAACGAGGGGCAAAACTAGTTAATCCAGCCGGCAAAGATGGATAAATACATCATCATCTACAAAAGACACCATTGAATCAACAAAATCTAAATGCGGAGATGGGGTCTGAGTACCCAATCAACCAGACACATCCCCTTCCAAGCGTACAAGCAACCTTTTCCCAGTTCAAGATAAGAGCAATAAAATTTATACCATAGTTAAATCAAGGGTTCATCATTTTCTTTTCGCCACTTTAATTGGTGCCACAAGGTTTGCACTAATAGACTCAATCTTCCAAGTAGCAGCAAATGAAAAGAGGAAGAAAGATTAAAATTTATGTCAAGACATTGGACGAAGCCTTACAGGCAGTTGCCTCATCCCATAATCCTAGTTCCCACACATGCAATTGATACTTCTGGTTCTTAATGGTTCCAAAAGATCGATTTCACAAAGCCTAAGAAACTAAGTTCAACCAGTACAGAGATATTAATTTCCACCAAACATCCTTCATACTTTTCCCTGAGTATCTATTCATCTATCAAAATGAAAAAATTAACATTGTTTTCTAACTGAAAAAGACAAAAACCAAAAATATTTCTACTAGCTAAGAAAAATGTTGGACATTATTCATATTAATCCAGATCTTATTCTCCTAGTATATGGCAAACAAAATGAAGAATTGTCCCATTATGTGTGTACAAAACTGAACTGGTGTCTTTGAATGTTTGCTTCGGAGCATGAGTACAGAGTTATTCACGATAATATTAATCATTTGCTCAGCTTCTATTTTCATGGCATTGGCATGGATTCTTCTTATCTCAAGGAAATTTCAGTATAGGTGCTTATATTAAAGGAACTCTGATTTCTAGGTGGATTCTTGCAGGCTGGTGGAAGCAGCGACTAATGCAACTTTCTACACCATGGTTGTGGCTTTCCTTTTTCTTACCCCCACTTTCTAAACGGAAAGGTGTGTGCACTTCCCTTCTTCTTCACAGCGGAAGCAAGTTTCTAAAGAACTAATATTCTGGACTGATTAACTATGAGAATTTCCATAGAGCTGGGCATACACACTTCTCGTCCGGTAAACGACAACCAAGCTCAAGACAGCTGCAACAACACAAAGTCCTGACAAAATGCCACAAGTCAGGGAATAACATACGACCCCAGTGCAGGTGAGCTCTTCTTCTGTCTGCACTGTTTTTACCGACATTGGTTCGTGTAATTTCCATCGTAAAGCGGTTTGTCTATCAGCATAATAATCATAGATACCACTGGCAAGGACACCTGAGAATAAAAGAGAACCAGCAGGATTTGCCAGAGTAAGAAAATTGTACAATGCACCAAAGCTTTTCAAGCCAAACAACTCTGAGGCTGATGCTGGAATGATTGCCCAATGGGCGCCATAGCCAAGGCCTGTTAGGACAGTGACGACATAAATTTGACCAGGAAAACCCATAGCATAATAGAACAGCCCAATTGCCATAATAACCTGGAATACAGCCATAGCTGCTGGTCTTGGAAGGGAAAGCTTTCTGCCAAATGAAAGGAGAAATAGAAAGATAAGTAATTGTAAGAACACATTAAGAACATTTTTTTAGGTCAAAGAAGAAGGTCAGGGAGATAATAAAAGAAATAAAGGAATCTAGATGCACCTTATAGTGATCTCAGAGAAGTAGCCACCACCAACCCGACCAAGAAAATTCCAGATGCTGATCATAGAAACAAATATGCTGCTGTCACTATACCCCAAAGACTCGCAAATCTGGCCAAGGTTATCAATAATGGTGACACCAGAACCAGAAGCCAATAGAAGTGAAAAAAACAACAGCCAGAAATCAGCCTTTATCAGTGCCTGAAATAGTGTAAAATTCTCTCCTCGACGTGGGCCCTTTTTTCTCTTTACCCTTACGGCTCCTTCAGCTGCTGCTTGAAAGAGTTTTGCTTGCAATTGGGCTATCCGTTCTTGCCTTACTGATGCTGGTAGTAGTTCATCGTCCTCAGATTTCTCTTCTTCAACCTCACTAAGGAGGACTTCATTCCCATCATTCTGAACTCGACTAGGTTCTTCTTTTTGATCCTCAGAGAGAAGGTTCACTTCTTCTGAAGGAACTTTCTCCGAGAAAAAAACCAATAGAATAGGTATTATGACTGGCAACAGTATAAGAATGATAAGTATTAATGCAAATAATGTGATGAGAGTTTGATTTGCATCAAGTAGATCCTCAATTAGCAAGACTCCAAGTAAGTAAGCTGCAAGGAGGATGCATAAACTATAAATGAAAAAGAAGCTCGATCCATCCGATGGCCTAACTTGCTTATGGCCTCCCATCACTGGTCTAACAACAAACATAAGCAAAATGACAACAATTGATGGTCCAACAGCAACCATGAAAATAAGTGTAGCAGCGCTGGAGGAATTGGTCATCAAGTAAATCTGTGTGATAATTGCACCACTCAACCCAGCAAATCCTTTTAAAATGCCTACTACAGGACCACGGCTTTTGGGAAAGTTCTGAACACATGAAACAAGAGCTGCTGTATTGTAGTATGTCTCACCATTGGTTCCGATAAAAACACAAAGAGAAAGCTGCAAAATTACACGTGGTCACATTCAACTTCATGGCGGGTAGGGAAAAAGAACATTCTATTTCAAGTATATGAGAAAAGTTAGAAGTGAATCTTCTGTCTGTAAATTGACTAAGAGGTACAGCTCTGCATAAAGAAATATCAACAAGGCATGCAGTTCCTGAGGAAGAGTGACTTTGAATGCTATATCATGAAGGGAGACAAGTAGCCGGTGTCAAGACGAACATATATCTCTGCATGCAGTAACATTTATTTCTTTACAGAAAGTTTAGGGGGAAATAAACAAAAGCTTTCTTTCTTGATTGAGGAGATGAGATGAAGCTGTCATCCTTGAGCATTAGGAAAACCACATGTAAAGTATTAGAGGTCTCTGGACAAAATAAATAAATATATAGGTCCTTCTTAAAGCTAAGAAAGGTGATCACCCCCCATTTAGTTTTACATTCTGCCACAATCATCAACTTGCTTCAGCTTTTTTAAATTAAGATCTAAACAGTGATGGTTTTGAAGATATCTTTGAACTGGAATTGTTTTCCTTAACAGTAAGTAAACAAATTTGAAAACAGCAGAACATTTGATGACAAGATAGAGGGTTTATAAGAATGAGAAAGTCCAGGAATTATAACGAACAGAAAACCATAGAAATCTTAAACACTACAATTGCACTGAAACATGGCTGCCGGAAGAAGGCATTTATTTTCTCTCCCCTAACCATGGCAACCTAACAATTGCTGCAGCTGATAGTGACAAAGGGTATATTTTCAATATGATTATCCACAAAATACTATTTCTAACTGCAGCATCTATAGCCACTTTTCTCTAAATAGAGTAACAAGCTTTACATTAAAATACAACCAAAATTCGAGTGAAATACACAGTGATTATCTTCACCATTATTTGAAGAGGATTGCTTTACCACAAAACATAAAGAAGAGATAGCAGGTAGTAGAAACCTGTCTTATCACGGTACAATTTGGCTAACAGACATTGTGTTGCTATATTGCAGTGTACATAGTGTTATGACAATACTCATTAATTATCAACACTTATATTCTGCAATGTGGAATGAGTCAGTTGATTCTGCTGACACATTTTTTGCCTCTCTGTATGCAATGCATTTCCAAAGTTTCTAGACTTAATTATGGTCAAGCTTTTATGTATTGCTTGGTTTGAAAGTTTGACCGATGGAACCCTTTTATGGTTAATGAATCTAAAGGTTGGTATGTGAAAATCTTTGAGATTGATTAGTAGAAATCCCACAAGAGTATAAGCTCACGCGTGAAACACTATTGCTTTATCATCGACAGCTTCCTATGAGGAGAAAGACTGTGGCTAGCAAAGAATTTTCCAATCGGAGCTATCTACTCAGGGCAAATATCTATTTCCCATCTGGTGTGGTCAAACCTGAATTCGAACTTAATTAATACATTCTACATAAAACAACTGACCTACAAATTAATACATCATCATTGCAGATCTGGAGGTTTGTTTTCATTACAGGCAGCAGATACACTGTAAACCGGATGGATGTAACTGAGAGAATTATTTTCTGCAAATTGATTCGGAATATATCAGTTCCTAAGCCAACTATTCCTTGTTCATTTCATCCAAGCATCCAAAAGTGTTTGCTAATCCTGCTAGTACTCCCACTTTCCATGTATCATATTGAATTGCCATATCAAATTTCAATTGATTATCATATTCTTTTCTGAGATCAGCCAAAGATATGGATCCACTAGAAGGTCACAAATTCTAACAAGTTAAATCTATTATTAAGGAAGAAAATGAAAGTGCACAGAACCGAGCTATTCAATATGCAACTGAAATCATATCAAGACAACGGCTATTACGAGCTATTTTATCTTATCCTCGCTGGAAAGATGGCAATTCAGTAACTAGTGCATAGCAGTTGACACGAAGGAAAAAGGTATAAATAAGGACTTTACTGCTCGAATTTTAAAGGGAACTAACTACTAACCACCCAAAGAGGCAAAGCAGGCAGAGTCCTATTCACAATAAGCCAGAGCAAACCATACCCAACAAAGTTTTGAACAACTCCAATAAATAGTATTCCCCATACGGGCAAGATTTCACATAAGCTCCCCGCTACAAAGCCAACGCTGTCCCCAAGATCCTTGGCAACACCAAGAATGGCTACCTGTCTCTGGTCGTACCCCATAGTGCTCTTTATCACCGGCGATATGCTCCCAAACAGGTAACCTATGCCTGCACAAGTCTGTATCCACATTGCACACACGAATATTAGCCATCTGTTTCGACAGAATTCCCGGATTTTGCCTCCCATATGAATCATGCTGCTCACTGTAGTGATCGGAACCAAGGAGCTTATGAGGAATGGAGACGTGCAAGCATAAGCATTGGTAAGACCCGGTGGACTGCTTGTATGTACGATAATTGGATCTAAGTTTGAAGTCAGTGATGATTTAGCCTTAAATTTTTTTTAATTAATTTAGGAAATGAAACATGTGAAAATTGGCGTTGATAAGATAATAGCATTGATGTGACATGGGATGAGAGAGGAAGGATACATCCAAATAACTTGCAACCCATTAAAAGCTTGAAAGTCAAAATCTAGACTGTATAAAATGTGTAGGTGTTGACTGGTTGTCCTTTGTTTGTGAGTATGTATAGTTTGTAACAAAGGATTTACGAGTATTACGTGTAAATACATTATATAATTATTAATCGAATTTCAATTTATCTCTATTATCATATATTTAAATATAATTAATAATTATAAATTATATGTCCTATTTATAAAATTCTTTTTCAAAGTTTAGTGAGTAAAATGTACAACATTAAAAACTAGCTATCATTGGTGAAGTGTACCCTACTCGTGTTCTTGTCTTAATTCGGAAAGATCACCTTATTCCGTGTACTTTCATATCTTCAATGTTTTAACCCATCACTCATCTTTCCCTAATCTCTATCTTCCCCATTGAACCTTCCCACTTTATTGGGAAACTAAAAACTCCTAGATGAGAAGATCTCATGTTTTAGATTTCTAAAATACCGGATCTTGTTTAGATTGTTTTTTTTTTTTTTATGTTTATATTTTATTTTTATCTTATTTATGTTTAATCTGTATCTATTTGAAATTTAATATTTAAAAGATTATTTTATCTATTTTTATTTTATAATGATGATTAAAGTGTAGAATTGAAAAATAGAAATTCAAGTAATTTTAAGACAAGATTTAGAAAACTTATTTTATGTATTAAAAATGATTATTTTAATTGATATTTTTAAAAAATATATATTTTTATATTTTATTCTTGTCAATTATAAAGATTCTAATAAGACACAAATAAAAAAGAAAAAAGACAAAGCAAACGGAAAATAGCATAAAGCAAGCAAAAGCATCCGCAATTCTACTCTCATACTCAACTGACGTGTGAGGATTACACCCGCCAACTCAACCAAGCCTCATTCCATACAACTACCGGTTCCACCAACCGGCCATCGTCTCCGTTTTAGAGTCCCAAGTAAATGATACTCAATACCTGGGGATTTAGTTCAAGTGCAACCAAAACTCACGTCGCCTGTTGAAAATTTAAGTTTACCACAACAACTCCAAATATAATCCCCTAACGGCATCTGTACATATGGTTATACGGATAGGTAACTTGGGATTAGAAAATGGATTATTATTCTTTGTGTAAAACGAATTTCGCTTGTATGCGCTTTAACGGAAGCGACAACTATGTTCTTGTTGACCACCATTCGTCTAGAAGCAGAAATGAAATCCTCTTAACGGTATCTGTGCATACATTTTGATTTTTATTCGATATCTAACTTTCAGTTGCTCTATGTTAAAATGACGGATGTAATTGCTTTTAATTGGCAAATAATTTTTCTATTTTTTCCAGATAAATTTATCCCAATCCGAAAATCATGACCGATATAATTTTAGATTCCACTAAAATTTCTATTATTTCCAAATGAATTAATCTTAATCTCAAAATAATGATTCACATAATTTTGGTTTTCACTAAAATTTTTAGTCAATCAACTTGTTTCAGTTAACCACACTATGGTGTGTGATGCTTTAGTTTCTATACACAAATAAGTGTCTACCTCGAGACAAATTAAGAAATCGTCTGGCAACAATTACTGGTCTATTCAGAGACAAATCGACGTAATCGCCTGTCAATAATTATTGGTCGTCTAACATAATGGAAAGATTTGGAGCTGGTGGTGCGGCGGTTCGATGGAGCTTAGAAGGTAATGGGTTTTGGAGTTGGTTGTGCATTGGAACAAAGGTTTAGATCGGTCGGGTCACAAAGGAGCAGTTGACTAAGTTGGACAAAGCGGCTTCTTCGAGGCGTATTGCTGGTCGCTTCGCTGACCACCCGAAGTGCATCGGATCGGCCTAGGGGAGGATGGAGAATCGTCTGGTCGAGGTAGTTGTGTAGCAGATTGTGGCGGAGGTGTTGGTTCAAGGCCGGAGTTAGTTCTAGGCTTTCTGGATCTTGGCTTACGTATGATGGTTTATTTTATAGAACCATTTGTTGATGTTCTCGAGCAGCCTAGATGGCATAAAGGCTGATTGAGGTGATATTAAGCATCGATATTCAACGATTCGCCTCGCAATGCTTTTAGAGAGTAAGAGCTGGATCGATCTCAATTTGTTGAAATGGAAGTGTGTTTCTTGTTGCAAATCGAGTTTTGTATTTCTGTAATACAAATTTGGAAAAAAAATATCAAAATGGTATATTCATAGAAAATTTTATAAAACTAGTATAGTGAAAATGCGCACGTGAATGTGTTTTTTTTAACTGAAGGCGTGCTTGGAGATCGTGCTTCCCTATATTGTAAGAAAAGAGCATAGAGGAATTATGCCTTTCTGTATTGTAAGAAAGGTCTTTCTTACAATAAGGAAGGCGCAGGGAAAGAACGCGCATTTAGTATTGTTAGGAAGGCGTAATTCTCCTATGCTTCTTCCATTCGCTATATATACCCTTGTTCCGCCTTCCGTCTTCATTTATACCATTTCCAAACATTGAAAACCATTAATATTTTACCTTTAAGCAATAGCTTAGTTTTATTTTTTCTCTTTGAGCAATAGCGTTCTCAATAATATTATATGTAACTATCTACCATTTTTGTTTCGCAATTTTTTTTTTTAATTATTAATTACATTGTATTGATAGCTATATTTATATTGTGCAAGTAAAAAATAGTTACATGATAATTTTCGTAATATACATGTTTAATTGTGTTTATTATTCTTAATTTTGTATTATGTATAATTTTTGTAGTTTTATAAGTTGTAGTAGTTACGTAAAAATATATATATATGTGACTTGTATATGGTATGTGATATTATCGATATATTAGTTATGATACACCGAGAAATGAAATCGTATAGAAGATTATAGTTATAGTATGAGATGAACCCCTCAAGATAAAATAGTGTGGGTGTGATAACACGCCCCTCGAGATAAAATTATGTGTGTGCGACGAGACGTTTCGCCGAAAAACGATGTTGTGTGAGAGCGTGTAAGTTATAGTGTGAAGTTATAGAGTTTGATAAGATGTCCCACCAAAAAGTTAAATTATGTAAGTGCGATGAGATGCTCAACTGAGATAAAATTGTGTGGGTGCGATGAGATGCCCTATTGAGATCAAATTGTGTAGGTGTGAAGACACACTTCACTGAGATGAAATTGCGTGGGTGCGATGAGACGTTTTACCGAAAAACGAAATTATATGGGTGTGATGAGACGTCCCACAAAAAAACGAAGTCATGTTGGAGCTTATAGTTATAGTGTAAATTTATAGAGTGTGATAAAACGCCTCAGCGAGAAGAAAAATTATGTTGGTGCGATGAGACGCCCCATAGAGATGAAATTGTGTAGGCACGATAAGACGCCTCACAGAAAAACACAGTCGTATGGGAGCTTACAGTTATATTGTGAATTTATAGGGGGTAATAAGATGCCCCATCGAGAAGTGAAATTACGTTGGTGCAATAATACACCCCATCGAGATAAAATTGTATGGGTGCGATGAGATGCCCTATAGAAAAACATAGTTGTGTAGGAGCTTACAGTTATATTGTGAATTTATAAAGTGTGATAAGATGCTCTACAAAGAAGTAAAATTGTGTGGGTGCGATGATATGCCTTACTGAGAAATGAAGTCATGTGGGAGCTTACAGTTGTAATGTGAAGTTATGATGCCTCACTGAAAAATGAAATTCTGTAGGTGCTATGAATTGTGCAAAATCATATGGACTTTATTGATTTTGTCATTTATGATTCAAAAGGTTATTAATGACTGATTATGTGAAGATAATTGTGTATGCGGGTGGGAATATTGTAAATGGAAGTAATAATCTACAATATGATAGGGATCCATTAAAAAAGTTGAAGATGAGGAATGATTCCAACTATAATCATTTTCTCCAATGGATTTGTACAAGTATTGGAGTTAATCCTTATAGGGTTGAGCTTGTTTATCGACATCCTTGTTATTATGAGGGAGGTGTTTCATATACTCTGATAGCCATTATTGATGATGATGATGTAGAAAACTTTATAGAAATGGCCAACACGTTTGGAGAAAACCGGATATAAGAGATATATGTTAGGGTTTCAATTAGCCTAGCAGGACTATTGCTGATAGAACTTTACGGGTTGGGTCTTCCAGTTTTTCTCAACCTCATATGCAGCAAATCAATGAAGATAACCCTATGTATGACGAACTGGAAACTTATTTAGTTGAAGACTCCACTTTTGGTGAGGGTGGTGTGGATAAAGAGGCAATTGATACATAAATAGGGTCAATTTTACAAGATGACTCGGGCTAAGACCCTAATAAAGATATGATTCCAATGGAACTTAGAATTGAGGTTGAAGAGGAGCATGTAAGGGTTGAATATGAAGTAAATGATGAAATTATGGGGGTTGAACACACTGTAGATTATGTGGTTACATCAGAGTATATATTGAGCAACATTCCATTTGTACCTCAGTTTACTGCTAGCCAGGGGATTGGGATGGCTCCCTAATATAATTAGTCTAGGATGCCACATCCTATGTTAGAGCTTCAATTCCATATATGAATATTGGTGGTAATAGTGGTTATGTGGAATTCGAAGAGGAGATGGAGGTAGAGAGTAATAATCAGGTTAGCGGCGTGGATTTATTTATCGGATAATGCTTCAGTACGAAGCATGAGCTTATTGACACTGTCAAAAGATATTACATTAACAACTATTGTGACTACCACATCGATCAATCAAAACCGAACCTATGGGTCGTTTATTGTAGAGTGAAGGATAATGGATGCAAGTGGAGGCTAAGGGTATCATATAAAAGTTTAATGGGGCTATTCATCATAACAATTCTTGAGGGTCCATACACTTATGTCAATCCCGATGTGATGTAAAACTACATACAGATAGATAGTAGACTTATGACCAATTGTTTCATCACTAATGTTAAAGAGAATCTTGATATAAAGATTATAGACTTGTAAGCAAACATTTTAAACATATTTAGCTATAATGTGACTCAAAAGAGAGTTTGGGATGCGAAGAGAAAAGCCATGGAGATAGTATATGGTAATTGGGAGAAAATATACAACGAGCTTCCTATTTTGTTAAACGCAATCAAGATATCAAATCCTAGCACTAAGGTAGTGTGGGGATGGAGGAGATCCCCTGAGCCTGGTATGTCGATAATGAAGTGGTCTTTTGGACATTTGGTTCGTGCGTATACGTATTCAAGTATTGTAGACCAGTGGTTTGTATTGATGGCACATTTCTATATGGGAAGCATGGTTTTGTACTATTGATTGCTTGTTCTATAGATGGAAATAACTGTATTATCCCTTTGGCATTTGCGCTTGTTGACAAAGAGTCCGTAGAGACTTGGGGTTGGATTCTCAAAAAATTGAAGTAATTCGTTGTAAATGGTCTAGAAGAGACAATTTGCTTAATTATGGATAGGTACTTAAGTATTGAAAATGCATTCGACAAAGCAAAAGTTAGCTAGAAGGAACTATTTGCTGTTTGGAGATGGTGCATGCGGCATGTTACCACCAATTTCAATAATGCACATAAAAACCAATTATGCAAAAAGCTTGCTACTGTTGCTGCCATGCAGGTACAGTCTAGGAAATTTAAATACTTAATGGATTAAATGGTGCAAGTTAAGGAAGACGCTCCATCATGGTTTTCACTGTTTCAAAAGAGTAAATGGACGTTGTCTTGTGATGGTTTTTATCGGTTTAGATATATGACATCTAACATCTTTGAGAGTTACAATACCGTTTTGAAAGGTTGTAGAGGATTGCCTCTAACTTTGCTCGTAAAGAAAATTTTCTATAACCATGTCGATTATTGAGAAAGGAGAGTTGAACAAGTGAGGAAAGGAATGAACGTAGGGCAAGTGAATATGAAGTATGCTATGAAAAAGCTGAAAACATGGGCCAAGCAAGCTCCAGCACATTCTATCAAGCAATACAGCCATGGCAACTGGATGTGAGAGGTGAAGATAGGCTAGAGGCGTAAAGAAAATAGAGTGATGAAATGAGGTGGATGAACACATATTATAGACACGAATAGAATGACGTGTTCATGTAGAAAATGACAAATCTATAGAATCCCGTGCTCACATGCAATAAGGGCAATTAATTCTATTTAAGTAACTATTGGCCGATACACTGGCGTATGGTATACGTAGTCCCATCAGTTGGATGTTTACACTAAACACTTCATGCCAATAGGTGATGAGTTAGATTAGCCCTGCCTTGATTACCCATTCCTCATACCCAACGGGAAACTGAAATGTGGTTTGGTTAAACTAGGGAAGAAAAGATTTCATATGGAGATGGACTTAAGGAAGCCTGCTGATAAGAGCAGGTGTAGCATATGTAGAATGAAAGGACACAATAGGAGAAAGTGTCCTCAACTTAATAGAAATGGTATATACAGATATATAAGTGTTGTTTTCTTACATTAAATTATATATCATATAATGTTATGCTTTCATAAGTCAATGACATAACATATTTTTTTATTATTTTATAGGTTAGATGGATCCAGGACTAAGTGACTCGTTAGTATTGCATGGATAGGGATGACATTGATTGTAAGATGTATGGGATCGTCGAGTATGTTTTAATATTAAATCATGTATTAATCTGTACAGTTCAATAATTTTATAGTGTTGAATTGAAATTGAATCTAATAGTATAGGGAAGCAAGCACATTATGGTTCGTCGAGTGGAGTCTAACCTGTGGAAGGGCATGTCATAGAAACCATTGGACAATTGCTTTCAGACCTACCTTACTGATGCTGGTTTCTTGGGGGTCGCACAGCTGCTATTCATTCAGATCAATCATTACCTCATCACAACATTAGTTAAGAGGTGGAGACTTGAGACCCACACATTCCATATGGTACATGGGGAGATGACGATCATGTTATAGGATATAGAGGTTCTATTTGATCTCCGTATAGATGGGGCAGCAGTGATTAGGCCTACGCAGTTTGTATGGCCTCAGATAGCTAGAGGATTGCTAGGAGATTACCCCATTGATAGTACTAGCAGAGGGGGACGTATTAGTTTGCATTGGTTATGAGATAGATTTAGCGTTCTTCTTGTAAGTGTAGATGAGGAGACCATTCGTTGGCACACTTGTACATCCACTCTATAGTTGTTTGGTAGATTTTTATTTGCGGATAAATTTTCATCCTTCGTTCATATGATGTTCTTACCCATCTTGGAGTATTTCTCATATGCAGTGACGTCCAGTTGGGGATCGGCTTATCTGGCTTGGTTATATCACTAGCTATGTGGGGGCAGTACTATCAGGAGCGCAGGAAATTGAAGGTATTGCCAAACTATTGCAGATATGGGCATGGGATCATTTTCCCCACATTGCACTACAGACCAGGTTCGGCTTCACCATATTAGAAGGCTTACCATTAGTTGTTAGGTGGGCTATATCACGAGTATTACACATCATGTTATGCATGTTGTGGATGCGTACTGGATAGCATTTGATCTGCAGACGAGTAGACAGGTATGTACTTCTTTAATTTTGTTTCTGTTGTTGATCTTTATTGAAAAATTAAGCATTATTAATATACTTTCTTTCCAAATGCATTGTAAGTCGTGTGGGAGCCATACTTGGATGATCTTGTTGATCTCTTACCGCCGTTTTGCAGTGCTGGTCGAACTGTTTGGGTGACTAACGTTCCACTGATATGTTTCCACATTATGGAGTTTTATTTCCCTGACCATGTCCTACGATAGTTTAGAGGATTCCAGATGATATTGGTTAATGTTCATACGAGTGACGAGCTACATCATATTAACCTTAGAGGTAGGATAGACATAGATTGGTCGATCGCCCATCAGGGAAACATATCAACCTAGGTAGATCACCATGTATGAATTGTCGATGTTCAAGGACCAAGGAGTGTTGATCTACATTACCATGACTAGTATAGGGATCATACATGCCGATATATTACCCATCATGGGGCTGTGATGGGATACTTGGTAAGGTTTCTTTCCATTTATCTTATTTCATTTTTTCCTAAAGTAATCTATATGAATATAACTTGAACTATTTCATTAATTGTAGGTAGATACTCTATGTCGAGCGAGATTAATAGATGATGTCTATGCTGCTCATCATATCATCGATGGTGGGGTTCACTAAATCGAGGAGCACGATGGTTTGATATTATTTCTCGACCAGCTAGATGACCCGGCTCTTGTACTTGCTTCTCCACTACATGTAGGACCTGGAGCTCACACAAGAGGCCGTTGACCACCACAAACACGTGGTCGGGGACATGATGTTGATTTTATGCCATCAGGATCTTGCCATTCCATTGACTTGGGCGAAATTGGTAGTAGTGCATTACCTACTTATGCCTCTAGTTCAAGTCATACCTCATCTGAGACTCCTAATACTTGCGTGTGGATGTATTCGTAGCCGACATTGCCAACTCCCCATAAATGTCGTACCGGATGGCCTTAGATAGTACACATAGAGGAGGCTGACACCTAACTATCTCCATTACCGTCTACTCCAGTTCCTCATGTAGATTTCGCTGATACTCCTCTGCAACCATCTGAGCCTTAGTCATCAGAGGGTCCATCCACTCACAGACCATCATTATTAGCTCATTTCGAAAAATAATTAACTAGATCTAGGAAGAAGTAGTTGTAAATAACTATATTTGTATTACTTAGTTTGATTGCTATGTATTATCGACATTTATTACTCACTATATATATAGTTTTTATAAATTATTTTTCATATTATATAAGCTGGCTCATTACATCGATACTTCTAGTAGGAAGTACACTTAACGAGAGGTAATGTGAAGTGTAAATTTAACTTAGGTTAGAAATTAGCAATTAACCTGTCATTTTCAAAGTATTTTGTTACGATCCGAAGGGGGCTAGTTATGATAGTCGCCGTATACCGTACAAAGGATTAAAGATTGAATTCCCTTACAATCGGTGACCCTTTTATACGATACATAAGGCTACGGCTACTACTAACTACCAAGAGTGCGCAAGCTTAAGTAATATCATTTCATGATAAATAATAATATTATAAAAACATAAGACATGGTCTATTTGTATAAAAGTTTACAAATATAAAGTTTGAAACATGTCTTAAGTTCAACTAGTATAACAATTACATATTCAGATCTATAAACTATCAGAAGTACTCTCTGATCTCATCCACCTCCCATACTGACCCGTATAGAAAACTAACCTCGGGCATGCTACGGCCCGACTCCACAAAAAGGTCGGCCTGCGAGAGAATACTATAAGGGTATAAGCTAACTAGCTTAGTGAGATAATTTCCCTCAACCATACAGCAATCAAGTTATACAATAGTTAAGTTCAACCAAATGAATGCATGACAAACAGTATGGTAAACAAATACATGCAAGTGACCAAGTACTGCATGCAACTTAGATTTAATGCTCTTCAAAATCAGGGTTGGAGATTCATCGGTACAGTCAGATCCGAGTATCATATTAGAACTTATTTCATAACGAAACTCCGCGTTTCGTATTTAAAATGTAATGATACATCCATTACCAGTTTTATCAAAATGAGTTTTACATATGATTGTGAGTAGGTTCATGCAGCCCTTACTCACCCTTAAATGAAGGACTCTAAGCTCGACTCATAACTAAGCAATTGGCACCTCCAACTCTTAGTCATCCTGTGGGCTAGGGTAAAGTCATATCGCACATGTGTATCGTACGAAATCTATCACAATCAATAATCAACCCACGTGTGGCCTCTCGCTACCTCCGTGTAATGTGATTGCTGGAATTAATTATGCAGTGCATGATTTATGTGTGATCTAAGTTAACTTTTTCTAGTCGAATAAAATTAAGTCTTATTTATTCAGTGATCATTCCAAGTTATAAACAATCAATTCGTAGTGAATCTACTATGCAACAATAATTATATTATTGAAGTTTAAGGTAAATTCACCATCAGCAACAATTATCATGCACAAGCATAACCCAACCCCATATACATTCATTTATTAATCATAATTTATATTCACTAATTACAAACACAAATAAGTATGGAATCATTAGGAGAAACTCACTCAATCATGGCTAACTCAGGGGTCGTAGTAGTCTAGTAGTAGCTCAGGGTCGATATTGAAATCATCTGAGAATAATGAAAATTTTGTAAGTTTGGGAATTTAAAGCTAACTAGTGTTATAATTTCTAAGGTCTATTTTACTTAGTTACGTGTAATCATCGATTCGAGCTTTTTATCGAATCGTGGGTAACTTTTTCATTTTAGCTCGGATTGTTTGAACTTATAGTCCATTTTGATCATTTTCAAGTGTATTTTCTCGTAATGAGATTCGTTTTGGACACTGTGACTCGTAGTTTAAATTGTGATATAACAATATCACAAAATTTACTTCTTAAGTTTAAAAATTATAAAGTATTAATTTTCGATTTTTCATAATATATTTATGATTTAATATTTATTTAAACCATATATTTGATATTTTTATTATTTTGAGCATACTTTTCCTATTTTTGAGGTTTTAGCTTTATTATGATTATGATTATTATTATTATTGCCTTTATTATCTTTATTATTCTTATTTTCTTATTATTTATATATTTCACGATTATACATATATATATTCATATACTTATAATATATTTTATTGAAAAATCCTAAATTACGGTAATATATATATATATGTACCTACTCCTTATTTAATTATAAATTTATTTTAGTTTATAGATATCATTATATTACATATGTATTTTCGGTATACTACTTATTTATAATATATGTTATACGTTATATGTATGTATATACTTATTTTATGAAAACAAACATACTCTTATGTACATATATATATTCATGTATTTGTATTTATATATATAAATATACTTATATAATTCCAAATATATAGATATATATAAATAGTCTATAAATACCTATTCTGGTATTATATATTCGGTATATATATATTTACACAGTATTTGTTATAAAATATGTATACTATATATTATACATATATTATGCCGTATACCACAATACATAAACTCTCTCTCTCTATATATATGCCATATATTACCACTTATGGAAGTATACTACTATATATATACTATACGATTACATATGTATATATACACAAAAATAATTATACATGGATACATATATATATATATATAGTTTACGGTACAAATATATATATATATACTAAATTATTTAATGAAAATACTTAATATTAATTATATGTATTCTTAAAAAAATACATAATACATACTCTTTCCTTATAATATACTCATGTACATACATGTATACCTACATAACTTATACATACATATTTAATTAAATCTAAGTATTTATGCACATAGACATGTATTAGTAATGTTATATATATAAAAATATCATACAATACTATATTTATACATGTATATACTATATAGTATACATCTATACTAGAAACATAATTTACTTACCTATTTATTTTAATTCTTTCTTCTTCTTTTCCTTCTTTCTTTTTCCTTCTTTCCCTCACGGTTTTACTTCCCAGATTTTCGGTTGTGTGCAGAATTTTTTTCTTTTTTCCAGATTTTTATTTCCTCTTGTTCACGTGATTAGTAAGCTTAGAATGTAAGTTAAGATATTATTTAATCTTTTGCATTAATGAGGATATGGCAAACTTAATCGTTTCAATTTTTCTTTTATTTTATACTTAATACATGGCATCTTATTTTAGTTACATGGGCTGCTAATTTTTGTTGATTTTTGTTTCAGTTCTAGGACGTGTAGCAAGGAGAAAAAAGAAGAAAAGAAAAAAAAAATAAAATTAATAATAAATATATATATTTTTCGAAATATAAAAATTATAACAATAGTTATCGTAAATTAATTTTTAAATTTTTGTGAAAATTTATCAATTTAATTGGTACTTGTTACAATTATAATTTTTACAAGTTATTATAATGATTTTGTTATAATTTTACGCGAATAAGCGATTTAGTCAAAAATTTATAATTGACTATGATTATATCTTTATCGAGTAATATTTAACTATTTTATAAGCTTATATTTATAATTTTAGGGTTTCGATTAAATTCGGATTTAATTTTGATTAATGGTGCATAAAGCAGTTTTAGGGTTTTAGTATACGATTTAGGGTTTTGATGAATTCCTAGGGTTTTGTTATCGGTATTATATTTGATTTCTTAAATTTCATGATTTTTTATTGTTGCTAGCCTTATCGACTTATTGTATAGTTTAGGATACTCAGACTTGAGTTAGGTTTCAACTATTGATTTTCTAGGGTTTACATATTTAGTTAGGAGTAGTGTTAAGTGTCAACTAAATGTGCATAGTGGTGATATTGAAGACACGCATTATTGGATACTAAAGGCGTACGAAAGGGATGTGTATTTATATAATAGCTTGACTATTAAAATAAAAAAAAAATTTAAAACAAATAAATTAACATCGAAGACGCGTTGTCTGTAAAAGGAAAAAAAAAAAATGAAAGGCGCGCATATGGAGTGCGCCTTGCTTGGATATTAAAGGTGTGGATATGGAGCGCGCCTTACTTGGATACTAAAGGCGTACGCCATCTTTGTGCCTTCCTTAGACGTTAGAAGGTGTGCTCTCTCAGTGCATCTTCAGTTTAAAAAAACGATGAATAGTGGAGGTATGTGCATACTATTTTCGTAAAATTTTGCGAGAATGCACCATTTCGGTATATTTTTCCAAAATTTTTGCTATAGAAGTACAAAACTAGTTGCAAATTTGAGTCTGATTTTTTTTTTAATTTTTAGTAAATTTAAGTTCTCATCTTTATTTCAAATTACATTACTTATATTATTTAAATAAATAAGGATCCTTTAACTATACATAATTACTATTTGTCTCTATCATATAGTCAATATTAGCGAATGATGTATCTACATTGTTAGTATAAAATAATTAAAATTTTTTAAATTTTTAAATAGAAAGAGTTACATGAGTTGTTAAATCAATCCATTTACATACATTGCTTGCCAAAAGAGGTGAAAAATACAAATCAGCTACGTATCTTTCTCTAAAAAAAGTTATTCCAAAATAAAGAAAAATTATTGATAATTTTAAATTTAAATTATGAAATATAATTCATATAGGATTCAAATATTTTTATATAAATATTTTTAAATTTACATGTACATTTATTTAGTGATATCTCATTAGCTTGCTTGATATATGTAGCATAGAGAGAGATACCGGGAAATTAGAGAAGCGGCTGAAAATAGATTCAATATGAAAAATAAAAAGAAAAGTGTCGTGAGAGAGTAAAAGAGAGGAGGGAGAGAGAGATAGGCGATCATGGAGATCATGAAGATGTGTGAAGAGATATAATGGGAAAGAGAGAAAGAAGGTTTGGAAAGAAAGGGAAAAGAGACAATGACATATTTACTGATTATTTATGATGTTAATAAATTATTTTAATGTTAGTTTTTTTGTTAAATAATATTACATAAAGAGTGAATAAGTAATTTTAAGGGAGAGGTTTAAGCGACGATTACTTAACACCTTTAGGCTTTAACGATATATATATTTAATGTATATAATTTTATTTGTTTCATTTTTTTACAACTATCTATATTATAATAATTGTATCTTCAATCCCCCTCTCTCTCTCTCTCTCACTCTCATATACCGTTTCATTCTTCTTTCCCTTCTCTTTCTACTTTTTCTATCTTCCTCCTACTCTCTCTCTCTCTCTCTCTTCCCATGATCTTTTACCTAATTAAATTTACACTTTCTATTCCTTTTTCTTTTTTTTAGTGTGTTATAAATGAATTTATTTGTTTCCCTATGGTTGATTGTAGATAAATAAACTCTAAATGATATGTTGTATGTGGTTTAGTAGGGAATGGGCTTATCGAGCTCTTTGCTCTAGATACTTACAAAAAGCCCCCTTTAGGTGTGACTATAGGGGATCTTCGACACTCAAGTCAATAAGGAAGACAAAATGGATGAGGGAAGAAGGGGGAAAGGTTGAGCACTAAATTCATCAAGGAATGTACTCAGGTTAAGAGGGAAAGTAAAGAGCAAAATATGATTCTAGAGTCTTTGGGTTAAGGTCTAAAAGTGGAATCCTCCTACCTATTGATCCTCTTACACTATTTATAGCGTAAGGGAATACAATAACCTAGACATGTATCAACTTAGGATTCGTCCGTATCAGTAGGTGGTAGGGGACATGTATAGTAGGATTAATAGGGTGGCTCTATGAGTTGGTAGACTATGACCATGTTGGTAGCTATGCTTATGACCTAGGTCTAACATCCTTAGAGCATGTCAAATGTGCTGGTTGTACTACGAATGTCGGGTGGTAATTAATGAGCCAAGGTGGGACGCCAACGCTAAAGGATAAAGGAAGGGTAAGGAAGTAGGTGAGCTAGTCTGAGTACGCATTAGGTGGCAAGCTAGGCATCTAATGAGCTCGTAAGGCCAGAGGTATGCTTGCCTATAGTGTTTGATCCAATGAGAAGAGGGTCCTTCACACTTTTAAGCTCGGTTGATCTATTGATGGAGTTCTCTTACATCAAATGGGGTTTCTAGCTTTAGGCTTGTAGTGGTTAATTAAGTCCTTAGGGTGATAGGAATCGGATTATTGGAGCTTTAACCCGCAGCCGAACTCGAAGCTTAAAAGGATTAACAAGGCAAATTCTCTTGTTCCAGTTAACTCCTACCGAGGCTGAGTTGATCTTTCTTGTTGACCAACTTCTTATGTCGAGCCGAGTAACTGCATCTTTTGGCAATTGACTGCTAACTAGGCAAATACTCTACTGATTGTCCGACCCCTCATATGCCGGCTCAACAATGATCGAGTCGACATCCAGCTCAGCCACACTGGTGCTAAGAATCCGAGAGACTTAACATACATCCAAAACCATTTCTCTTCAAACGGACCCACCTTTACTCAGCTGCCTTTACCGAGACTATACCTTTTTGTTTGTTTCTGTTAGAAACATTCTAATAAGTTATTGCTACGTGAAGAATTCCATTGCATTAGTCATTGTTTTCTTAGCAATTTCATTTATACCCTTTTGTCTTTCATTATATAACACTTCTTTTAGACATTACTACTCTTTTAGTTTTTTCCAGTTTAGGTAGGTTACCTTAGCATTTTGAGTGTAAATACCCATTGTACATGTAGTTGTGAGAATCATCTTATCTAAGAATATTGAATATAATCTTTGTGAACATTGCTTTCGTTAGCTTTTTTATTTACTTTACTCTTATCCTAATCCTTAAGTAAGACTAGGCAGCAAATTCCCTCACTGGACCATCTCGTGAGTCATATCGAGTTGTGCTGTGTCCCCAAAAGTTCCCTAGTGCATCATATCCTTAGAGCTATTCTGGGTTGCTTATTTTACTTTTTCCTGTTTTTACGCTTTTCCCATATTGATCTTTAAGCTTTCTGCAAGTTTGGACTTACCCCAATACATTCTCCTTTGTCAACTCTTACCTCGACGTATCATTGAGGCATTTATTCAATTGAATGCTTATTACGAGACTGGTGGATGGCTGAAGTGCTCAAGCAAGATGAAGCATATTAAAGGAATGGGAGAGAGATAGGGGAATTGTTTTATTTGGGGCCGATGGGACTTCTAAGGGCCTTCTGTCAAAATTGGGCCTTGGGCCAAATGAGAATCGTGTATCAACATTTGGTTCCACCACCACTACCCACCCTCCCTAAATCTCCTCAACATCGAGGATGCAAGGAGAGTAGGTAAGCCTAGAGGTTCAACTTGAGGTGAGGAGGGATGGATCTGAATACGAGCCTTTCCACTTCAAATGGTGATGTGATGCCTAATACATTTGATCAGGTTATTTAGACTACATCGTGATGTTTGACGTAACTGACATGATTGTTAAGGTGCTTAAGGTGACATAATTGTTTTTGGGAAGAGCACTATGCAGTTATTGTTTTGTTGGAAATGGTTTTGTGTGTATGAGGCCAATATACGTAGCTTCGTCAACAATAGATGTGCATATAGCAAACTAAACCGCTCGTCAAAGGAGTGGGATGTGCGTACGGCAATGATTCATTGTATGTCACTATAGTGGGTACATGCTTTAGGAGTGAGGGAAACCGTTTGTCTCCCTTTAAGCTTATCTATATAAGGGAGTACATGGGTCCTCATTTTTCACTTTCCGCATTTTGCTAAAAGAAAAATCTATTAAAATTTGCACTTGTGAGCTAATACTTATCCCACTATTCCCTTAGCCCAGTTATGACTATAGTTGATCAGAGTGCATCCAATTCTTAAGGTAAGTCCTCGCATAGGTCCATTTCAAGAGAGGGTGATGAAGACTATGAATAGATAGTGTTCGAGAGGGATAGTAACCCTATTCCTTCTAAAACAACGGTGATAGTGGCGGTGGATATCGATAATGGTGATGGGGTGTTGTTGACTTCGCCCAAGAGGAAGATATGGGTGAGCAAGAGACTTTTAGATGTCTACGCACCTGATAATGAAGGCGAACAGGCTACGGAGGCCTTGCAAATGATGAATAGTAATAAGAAGGCTTATGCTTGTGTTTACTTTAAGGAAGACAAGGCCAAGCTGAGGTTGGTCAATCAGGTAGTTGGAAATGTACCTGCATGGTTTATGGAACTTCTTACTAGCCAGGAGAGGGCCTTCGAGATAGGAGATGAGTAGTCGTTTTGTATATACGCTAAGTCGCTCGAGCTTGGTTTGTAACCACTATTCTCAAACTTTTGATTGAGGTATTTAATTACTTTTAGATAGCCCTTAGTTTTCTTAATGCCAATGCTTGGGCACAATTGCTTCCCTTTGAGGCAATCTACTTATGGCGATTACAAAGGTCTGTGGCCTAGTTATTCAAGCACTTGTTCCAAGTGAAGAGGAGGCTAGATGGTTGGGTCTATATTTTTGGTTAGGGTAGTCCATTGAAAGTTTTTAACAGGCTGTTAAACAAAGCGGATGACTAGAAGCAGTATTTCTTCAATATCTATACATCCGAGTGGCTTAACTTCCCAACAAAATGGATAGTGCCAATTTGAAACAAGCCTTTAAACGATCTAGGTGCTGAGGATAAAGAGATGAAGGTCGAGGTGTTAGACCTTGCTAATTGGAAAAAGCTCTACCCTTTTGCCATTATTTGAAAGTATTCCAATGAGAGGGTGCTATTTGGGTTCAAGATAGGTATCTCTTAACTCTTGACAGGGGAGAGTGGTTGGGTGTCAATCATATCATGGTGTCATTATTACTAGGGATGTTGGGCTAGCTTGTCCTTGGCTTCATTGGTGTAGCTGCTTTTGTTGCTTTGCTTATTGACTTTGTTTTTTGTTGTTATAGCTATGCATATAGTGTCAAACAAGGTGAAACATAAGCTTTTTGCTATTTGGACCAGGTGTAAAGAGAGAGTTGTGGAGGCAGGGAAGAAGAAAAAGCTTCCTACTGTAGAGGGGGAAGGGGAGACTTCGCGATCTCATTTGTAGAAAAGAAAGAAGAAGAGGGGGAACGGGCAACAAATGATCCTTGAGGGAGTCCTGATTGTGCAAAGTGTGGAAGGAGGTTTGGGGTAAGCACCAGTTGCACTTGGAGGCCGTAGTGATCGAGTTACATAGGTTGAAGGGCGTTGCATCGTTGAAGAGATGGAAGGTGGTAGGTCTAGGGGTAACGATAGGGAGTACGAGCGAATCATAACTCCCGAGCTCGAGGACTTGCTCATATAGTTTGTTGACCTATCTAAGGGAAGTTAAACTTTGAAGAGCAATGCATTCTCTAGTCTGCACTGTTAAGTAACTCTGTTCTTCATCTCATCCAAGAGAATATAGAGGTGACTGATCTATTGCTAAGCCAACCTCCTCACAATACGTCAGTTTAAGTTCAAGCATTCAACTTGATGTGGACCGTGACTAAGAACAAACAAGTACAGTCATTAGATGGGTCTAAGCTTATAGAAAGCTCGAAAGAAATAAAAGGGAATGGTGCAAAATAGGATGAATGTGAATAAAAAAAGTAAGAAAAACCCATGAATAACTTTAATGGATATGATGCACTAATGAAACTTTCGAGGATTTACGGCAAAATTCGATATGATGCACAAATCAGTTCAATGAGGTTATTCGCCACCTAGCCCTACTCAAGGGTTAAGATAAGAGTGATAAGGAAGGAAATACTTAAGTGTATTAGTATGACGATTTTTTGTTACAGCTATAATTACAAGGGTATTTATACCCATAAGTTAAAGCAATTTGCCTAAAAGGGAAAAGACAAAAAGAACATTTTCTAAAGAGGCAATGTACAAGATACGAAAGAGTAAAAATGAATATATAAGGAAAGCAATCATTGGTGCAATGGATTCTACACATGATACTGTACACGTGGTGATGTTGTATTAGTGATGCCGTTGGAAGATGTGGGCAAAAAGTACAATTATCCGAGTAGGGATAGCTTGCTTATCCGAGTAGGGATAGCTTGGTCAGTCCAGACTCTTTCTCTCAGCATCTTAGTAGGGGTGTAGCTGAGTAAGTAATTGGCTAGGCATGTGTGAAAATGAAGATGGGATGTTATCTTGGCCTTCTGTTTCTCGGCACACAACATACGAAAAAAAGGCAGTCACTCAGCTCGGCAGGTAGAATGAGTCGGCAAAGAAATACTCAGCCTCTACTTGAGTTGGCTGGAATAGGAGCATTTGTCTTGCCAGTCCCTTTAGTTCTTGGGTTCGGCTACAGGTTAGTAGTCCAGTAGGTTAATTCCCATCATTCCTTTAGGTAGTTTTAGATTTAGGATTAAATCCGAATGGTCTTCGCTTAGCTCTCCATTAGGATGATACTGATTGAGGTCAACAACATTGAAGACATAAAAAACCCCATAGTCTTCAGGCAACTTTGATTTGTAGGCATTGTCATTGATCTTCTAAAGGATTTTGAAAGGTCCTTTAGCTTTTGCAGATAATTTGTTTCTCTTCTTGTTTGGGAACCGTTCCCCTCTGGTGAGATGTAGCCATACTAAGTCTCTTGGTTGGAATTGTTTAGTCGTTTTACCCTTGGTCTTCTCCCCGTATTCTTCTAGCAACTTGGTCAATGTGCCGAGTGACTTTATCATAGATGTGCTAGAGGGATTGTGCTTTAGTTGAGGTGTCAAGGTCCTCTTGCGTGAGTGAAGGTACAGGGGTGTAGCCGAGGGTGTTGTAATTCTTAATGAATCGTCTATAGAATGAAGTCATTCTATGGAAACTTCTTATGTCGGCATAAGTAGTAGGAGTCAACCACTCTACAATTGCTCGAATCTTCTTATCATCCATTTGTAAGCCTCCTCCACTGATTACGTAGCCTAAGAATACCACTTCCTCTTAGCAAAAGCAACACTTTTTCAAGTTTCCAAATAATCTCTCGACATGAAGGATGTCTAATACGGTACATAGATGTTCACAATGACTCAGCATATCAGTACTATTTATAAGGATGTTATTGAAATAAACCATGACATATTTTCTAATCAAATGTCTTAACATGTGGTTCATCAAGTGCATAAAAGTGTTCGGGGCATTCAATAAGCCAAATGGCATGACCATCCACTCATAGTGTCTATGCCAAGTTTTAAACGCAGTCTTCCATTCATCTCCCAACCTCATGCGGATTTGATGATAGCCATACCTCAGGTCAATCTTTCTGAATACCTTGGCTCCACTCAGATCATCTGATATGTCCTTTAGTCTAGGAATGGGGCACTTGTATTTGACTATGATCTTGTTCGCAGCTTGACTATTGATACACATTTGCTAGGTCCCATCATTTTTTGGTACCAAAAGCATCAGTATAATGCAAGGGCTAAGACTTTCTCTAACATACCCTCTCTCGAGCAACTCATTGACTTGGAGTTCAAAAGCTTGCTTAGGATTCATCTAATAAGCTGGTTTATTCGGTAGTGTGGTGCCAGGTGCTAAGTCAATGCAGTGCTCTATGCTTAGAGTAAGAGGTAACCCCTTAGGTAACTATTTTAGGAATAGGTCGGCATACTCATCAAGCAACTCTTTGATCTCCTAGGGTAATTTACCCTACTCCTGCATTTCTAATAGTCACCTGACCAACATGAGGGTCGGCTCGTTAGTATTGATGGCATCTCGGAGCTCGGCTCTACTCATCACCAAAGCCTTCTTTGATCTGCAAGCAAGTTTCATCTACAACTTATTAACTTCTCTCGATGGTATCAAATTCAATGTGATCTTCCAGTTATCCTTCTCAAACATGTACATGTTCTTATAACCGTCGTGGATAACTCTCCTATTAAATAACCACAATCTACCTCGTAACACATGGGAAGCACACATGGGTAGTATGTCACAAAGGTTCTGGTTTGAGTAATTTCCTATAGTAATCAGCAATATTATTTGCTAAGTGACATGTAATGCTCCTTTCTCACTCAACCAACGTAACTTGTACGGCTTCAGATGTGCAACAATCGGCAACTTCAGTTTTGAAACAAAATCGGCTAATGCCATATTGGTGCAGCTTCCACTATTTATGATGAGGGTGTACATCTGATCATTCACCTTATAGGTGGTAGGGAACATATTCTCTCTCTACTCCTCCTCTTATGAGGGTTCTATGTTCATAGTGCGTTGAACAACCATGAGTAACTTATCTAAGTCCTCAGCAAACACGTCATCCTTAATTAGCTCTTTCTTGGTAGGGACCTCCTCCTTCTTGAGTTCTTCATTTGTACAGTTTACTTCTAGCTCTGGCACATCTCCCTTGATGACCATTGTCTTGCGGTTTGGGCATTGAGCAGCCATATGTCTAAACCCTTGGTGCTTGAAGCACTTGATTTGGCTCGTCTTCTTGCTAGACTCTTGCCCCTTTTCATAAGTTTGGGTCAGCACTTCACCATCAGGTTGGACTTTTTGCTTAGCTCGAACATCAATCTTTCGGCTTAACTCAGCACTCGATTGAACTCAGTGACTTGCTTGTCTGAGTCGGTTAGTCAGCATCCTGACCGTTAGTCGGCCCTTCCTTTACCTTTTTATTTATTGGGTAATCCTAACAGCTTCATCTATTGTGTCAAATCATTGGAGCCCCACAATGTCTCAAATGTCTCCTCTTAACCTAGAAATGTATCTTGAGATTATTTGGGCTGGTGATTCCTCCACTTTGCAATGGATCATAAGCATATGAAATTCTTAAACATATTCATCAACAGTTCGGCTTCCTTGTCTCAACTCCTGAAGTCGAGTAAAAATATCTTGAAGATAAATTTCTAGCACAAATCTGTTTCTGAGTATTCTTTTCATCTCAGGCTAAGTATTAATCTCTCGGTAGCCCTCTCGTCTTCTCATGGCTTGAAAATTATTCCATTACATGGCGGCATATCCAGAGAACTCAATAGCAACAGTTCTCACTTTCTCGTAATCCTTATAATGATAATAACAAAAATACGCTCTACCTTCTCTTTCCACTCTAAATATTCATCAATATTCCTAGATCCATTGAAGCTCAAAATTTGAAGCTTCACATAGTAAGATGCTTTGGGGACTTGTATATGCTCTTCTTCGAAATACTCTTCCTCATCCTCTTCATCAAGCTCTCTTAGGTCTATCATTCGCCTTACTCGTCCACCTACTCCTTTACCTTGAGCTGGTTGAGATAAGTTCTAACCTCTAATAGGTTGGGTAGCTTGTAGGGTATTTTGCGCGGTCTCGGTGGGTTGGCAAGCTAATGCAAGAACAGCTTAGGTTAGATTTACCAAGAGATTTTCCACTTTGTCAAGTCTTTCGTCAATGCTTCTTGAGGTTCCTTGAGACTATCGTCCATGACGGACAACTCTACTATTATCATCTCCCATACCAACATTTACACTTGGGTTTGTCATTTTCTCTACAGATTCAAAGTTCACACAAACACTTTAAGAAATTAATAGTTAACATCACAGTACTCAAATGAATACAATAACTTACTTTGTTTCACATATGTAGAACAAAGTACAATAGAACTTTAAAAACCAACTACAGTTCAAACAAAACCTCCATTTTGATACCAAGATATTGTGGATCGTAACTAAGAGCAGACAGGACTGATTGTTAGATAGGTATGAGCTTATAGAAAGCCTAAAAAAAAATAAAGGGGAATGTTGTGAAATAAGATGAATGCGAATAAAGAAAGGTAAGCAAAACCCACAAACAGCTCAAATAGATATGATGCATCAATAAAACTTCTAAGGACTCACGACACATTTCAATATGACGTATAGATCGATCTGATGAGGTTACTCACCATCTAGCCTTGCTTAAGGGTTAAGATAAGACTGATGCCAAGAGTAAACAAGTAGTGTTTACATAAAGAAGAAAATACTCAAGTGTATTAATATGACGATATTCTGTTACAACTACAATTATAAGGGTATTTATACCCATAAGTTAGGGCAACTTGCCCAAAAGGGAAAAGACAAAAAGGACATTTCTTAAGGAAGTAATGTACAAGATGGAAAATGATAAAAATGAATATACAAGAAAAGCAATAATTGGTGCAATGAATTCTACACATGATACTGTACATGTAGTGATGTTATATTAGTGATGTCATTGGAAGATGTGGACAAAAAGTATGGACAACTTGCTTGTTTGAACAGGGGTGTGTCACGAACTGAGGACGACCTAATCGTGGCAGACGCTGTATACTGTACGAAGAACCCCTGATTGATTACCCTTCCAATCAAGAACTCTTCACACAATATATAAGGCTTTACAACAATTAGTTTCCCAAGAACATACAAATTCACATGATATCATCACACTAACATATTTATAAAAATTTTGAACTACAAAGCTTACATTATATAGTAATTGAGTACATCTAAGACTATAATGCTAGTAAAACAAAAGTACATGAGTAAGAGTCTACATAAACTATTCTCTCTCAATACACAGGACAGCTCGCTCTTGTTCAAGTCCCCAATGTAAGCCCCACAATTAAGCAATCCGAGGTTTCGATCGGTTGAAAGACCCGATCGAGCCTAACTTATAAAGTAAAGCTAGAAATATTAGTAAACAGATCTTGTAAGTTTGAATTTAAGAAAATAAGAGACTACAAAATTTTCAAATTTTAAGTATATAACTAGTTATTTATCGAAAATGCGTAAAATGTATTTCGGTACTTAACGAATCGCTAGAGATAAATTATATGTATACTAAAAATTATAAAATGAACTAAATAATATTTAAGAATATTTATTTGTACTATATATGAATTTACATGCAGGTATAAATACGCGTAATTACTTAAAATACTCGAAATGTGCTAAAATTATACTAAATAATTAAAGAAAATTCATAATTAATTAAGAAAAAATCAAGAAAAATCAGAAAAAAATCAAGAATGATCCAAATCAGGTTGTGGCAGGTCAGAATCCACAAAATAAAAATTAACCAATTAAAATTAGACAACACAAAAGCCAAAAATCAAGGAAATTGGGCAAAGTCATGTCTAATTAATGCACAATAATTACACTAAAGCTCTATAAATAGCAAGAAAAATTCAGAAGCTCATTTGGACAGTTAGAAATCAGAAAAAATTAGGGAGAGGCAAAAATTTAGAGAAAAACCAAAGAAAAGGAAAACTGTGCAGTTGGGGCCACAAAGGAAAACCCGGACCCGACAGGCAGCTGGGAGTGCATGGCCACCACCACCACATGGTGGTGACAGTGCCGAGGCCGGCCGACAAGGCCACGGTGGCGGGCGGTGGCTGGAGCCACCCAGGCTGGTGAGTCCAATTTCTAGCCCGATTCTTATGTAATTTTGTAAAAATAGTAAATAGTTTTATAAAATTATGAAACTTGTTATTCTGAGGTTTTATTGTATTTAGATTTAGGGAAAAATAGTGATTTAGTTTAATCACGTCTGAAAATATAGGGTCCTTAAGAAATCGTGCAAAACCGAATATGATTAGAATGGAAAATAAATAGGCTTAAGAGTGTAGTTTGGAGCTCAATTTTTTTTCTGTAGGATGCTCATGTGATATAGAACAGTACTATGAAGCCATTTTTCTAAAATTAATTTTCAAAATTTTTAATTTAATTTTTAGCCCTAAAATGATGGAAAAATTAGGTAATTTGGGGTTAATTAAGTGATTAAGATATTAATTACCGATTTAGATAGTAATTAGATGTTTAGGGATGTTAATATCTGGTGTGGAACCCTAATCCTAACCTTTAGAGTATTAAATATGGTTAATTTAGGAAATTAGGTAATTAATATAAGAAATTAGTAATATGTGAAATTGTAAATTAATAAATATAAAAAATTAGGGTTATTTAGATAATATTAGAGTAAAAATCAGAATAATATTAAATCTGAATTAAGATTGAATTTTAGGTAATTATATAAAAAAGTAAGATTTTCTCACATCGGGGATAAATCTGATACCCTAATAGGACTAGTGTGTACCGAATAGCTTAGAATACTAAATTAAGACCCAATAGGATATTTGAATACTCGAGCTTAATATGATTAATTTCACATTAGGATTCGAGCATGTTTAGGACTTAGAAATCACTAAAACTTAATTTAGAAATTGATGCGGAACCGAACCCGAACTTAACCCCAAACCTAGAATAATTATAAAAGAGTTAAGACCTAGATAATTACGTATATTAAACCCTAAATAAAATATAACAATAAGCGTTATAGGAGAAAATGAACCTATAATCATTATATGAAAACTGAAACCACATTTGTGTTATAGGGATGATCGGCGATGGCCTGAGCAAGTCGTACCTCGAGTGAGTGAGCGAGGAGTCGAGGTAAGTTGGGATTAATACAATGATGTATTTTGGGAAGCTTGAGATTATGCTTGGTTGTGCTTCTTAGATAGTTGGATGTGTGCATGTACTTGATTATGCGTGATGCTATGATTCTGTTTGTTGCTCTAGCATGTATTGTATGATTTGCATGAAATGATTGATCACCCTAAACTAGACTTAATCAAATATATGACTAGTAATCATAATCGGACATGCATGGCAACCCGTTAGGGGAACTTAGGACTCTCCGGCCAAATACCGACCCCTTTGAAAGGGATAGCGCAGGATTGCAGAATGGTCCCTTCTTTATCCTCAGTTGAACTAAGTGATAGGAGAGGAGGTCGTGGCGAGGGTGAAGATAGTGGTTCGAAGGTAGTCGCGGGAGGAGCAAGGTCTCCATTACACAAGCCTGGGTTTGGTTGTGAGCTATTGCATTAACGGCAACTCCTTAACCCGGATTAGAGCGGGCGCAATTTCTTTAATCCACGACGAGCCGGACAACGTCGTGCGATGGCATTTGCTTACACATGCATTGCACCTAATAAGTGATTGAAAACCTTGTTGTGTGCATAGTATAGTTTTAAGTCCTCCATCCTAACTTACTGAGCTGTGGTTACTCACATCCCTATAGACGTCGTGCAGGTGGTGGCTAAGAAGCGGCAAACAACTACTTTGAAGCTAGCAACTGCTGGATCCTGGGGGAGTGAGGAAAAACATTGGAGAATAAACACATATTTTTAAGGTCTAAGTTTTTATTTTAGAATTATTTTTCATTTCCGAATGATGTAATAACTAAGAAATATACTATAGAGAAATATTGTAAATTTTAACTACAATAACTGAATTATAACACATATATATATAATTCCTTACTTTTATAGGTAAATGATTTATTTAAATTAACTGTTTACTTCAAAGCGGGTTAGTCGTGGATGCCTTGTGTAGATCAGGTTTAAGATAGCGGTTGTAAGGCCAACTTCTATCTTAGGATGGTTTACACGGCGGGGCTGTTACGACTCTGCTACTTCAGGGCGTGACACCCAAGCTAAACTGTAGCATCCCTCGACCAGCCTCTACGAATAGGTTATCTTGCAGCAAAAATCTAAAGGGGTGTAAGCCTAAGCTTAGTGAGCAAAACCCTTGGCTGCACCACAAGCAAGTTATAAGTACATTATATTCATGCTATGAATGAATGATCAAACAGAATGCCAAACAATACGTATAATTAACTAGTTCATATACGTAACTCGAATTTAATACCCTCCGAAGTTAGGGTTGGAGTATAAATGGCACCAATTAGATCCGGGTATTATACTAGAACTTTCTTTATACGGAACTCCACACTCTGTACTCAAATCAAATAATTCTTTTATTTTCATAAGAACCAAATTCTAGTATAATCGTGAGTGGGCCCTTGCAATCCACATTCACCCCTAAATGGAAGCCTCTATACTCGACCCTTAGCCAAGCAGTTGGCACCTCCAATGCTTAGTATTCCCGCGAGCTAGGGTAAGGTCATTTTATATGAGTGTACCGTACAGAACCAATAAATGAATAATAATAACCTTCGAATGGCTTCTCTTTACCTTTGTGTGATTTGACGGTCGAAATTGTATCTATCCGATGCATGTTCCAGTTTCTATTTATAAGCCAAGCATAGTTAAGTTCAAATTATGATGTGACGATCCAATAGTACACACAATCATTTTCTATACTACTATGCAACAAACAAGGAATTATTTGTACTTAAGATAAATTCACAAATCAACACACAATATCATACATAAGCATTTCATAAACCCCACACAGTAGTCAATTAACAATAATATTTAAGTCCACTATCTACAATCACAAACAAGCATAGAATTATTGGGTAAATACTCACTCGGTCATGGCGGCTCGCCCTAATCGTAGTAATCGATCGAGAGGTCCTTGCTCACCTTAGGATCACCTGATTATTTTTGATATGATAACGCTAGTAAGAAATTGAATTAACTAATAATTCTAAATATTTAGTTACCCAATTTTACTTCAATTACTATCAATTTTTATCCAGTTAGACCTTATTATTAATCATATGTAACTTTTTTGTTTTATTTCTAATATTTATGGATTTATAGTCATTTTTCATCGTTTTCGGATATATGTTCACACGGTGATGTCAGTTTTAGACGTTATGACCCGTGTTTTATGATATGAACTAAAGTTATAGAAATTTTAACTATGGAAACTTAATTATTCTTATTACTTATATTTATATCTTTTGTTTATACTTAATGATTTAGTTAACCCATAAATTCTTATACTTAGAGAATTTTACTTTGCTATTACTAATTCATATATTTAATTAAGTATAATCCAATTTAGAAAGTGTATTAGGGTTTACTAATTTAGGCATCTAATTATTATACACTCTTCTTATTTTCTTATTTTATAATCTATGCTTATGTCATCGTTCATATCATCATTCACTTATGTCATCACTTACTTATGTCATGGCTTATGTTATCATGTGATTACGTCATCATGTGATTACATCATCACTTGCATCATCCTTTGCTTACCTAAGCCTTATCTCATGATTATGTGTTTTATGTATACTTATGGACACTTATACATAATGTACATATACTTATATCTTTCCTTTACTTTTATGTATACTAGCATACTTATATATATACTTATGCTTATACCGTATTTATACTTTTTGTACAATTTCGTATGCTTAATTTTCCTTTTAAGAAAATCTTCCTAATTTCATTCTTTTGTGTTTTTAAGTGTGTATTTAGTATAGTATAGGTATGTATAGTTAGGTTTTGTCTTAATTTAGGTTATGTCAATGGTAAATACCCATGTACAAAGATTCCCATACATGTATTCTTTTAGTATTTCCTTATTTACACATACTTAAGAACATATACACATGTATTCCTTTCCTCTTCTTCATGATTCCTAACTTCCTATATTTAAAGATGGGAACTTTATATCATCTTTTTCAAGATCACACTTAACACATGTCTACTTATCTAATCTACCTAATTACCTAACTAATGAATAATATAAAGCAACATAAAGTAATTTAATCACATATCTTAGTTTGTGTTGGAATTAAGGAGACAAAAAGGAGACAAAAAGGAATGTGTTGAAAGTAAAATGGAAGAAAAAGGATCACGGCATGGAAGGGCTTTTGCTTTGTTCTTTTTTTTTTTTGTTTTGATTATGGAAGAAAGGAAATGGGGGGGTCTAGAAGGGGATGAATGGACGGTAATTAAGGTAGAGGGGGAGAAAAGAAAAACCAACATAAAAGGAAAGAAAAGCAATCATTAGATGTTTAGATTTTTTTTTTATGCATTAGTGTCTTTTGTTGACTTTTCAAATTTTTGACTTTAGTCAACATGTGTTGACTTAGTCAACCCTTTGGTCTTGGTCAACATGTGTTGTTTTGGCTAACTTTCCTTAAGCTTATGTCATTTTGTACATATAATGTAGTAATTAAGGAAAATTAAGGAAATGAGGTATTTGGTGAATTGATTAGTAAAAATAATTGATGAGGTCTTACTTTAGGTATTTATAACCTATATATATCATTTGATAAACTACTTAGTGTAACTAGTGTGAAAAGTACTAATTAGGGTATTAAGGTTCACTACATTTATCCTAATCTTCAACTATACCCTTAATTTTATGTAATACTATCTTAATCATATACTTAAGAGATAAATGTAATCTATGATTCATTATCTTAGTTTCTAAAAGACTACTTGAGGATTTAAAACATATATGCATGATTGAAAGTCATATGTAACCTTTTACTAATGATTTGGAAAAATATGAGGGTTATATTATCAATTAGGGTTTTAGAGTATATTATGATGAATTAGTGCATATATGTCTTTAAGGTAATCATTTTAAGGTTTCTATCACTTTTGAATGAAATCTTTAGCATTTAGATGCATTTAGGGTAGAAAAGTTTCTTACGCGATTGATTAATTCTTTTAGGGTTTTCACTTTCATTAGCCTTGTCAACTCTTAAATTGTCTAACATAGTTGATCTATTTTAAAAACTAGATTGAAAATTTTAGGGGTTTACATCCTTCCCTCCTTCAAATAAGTTTTGTCCTCAAAACTTGAAATGCGTACCTGGTTTATCAAATAAATGCGGATATCAATGCTTTACCTCATCTTCTACTTCCCAGGTAGCAGATTTTTGCTCATGATTTCTCCAAATGACTTTAACATATCTAATCTCTTTATTCCTCAACTTTTGCACTTTACATCTGTAATCTTAACTGGATGTTCTTCATAAGTCAAATCCTCCTTCAACCTTACTGGTTCTAATTCAATGACTTAATTAGGATCAGGAATGCGTTTTCTTAAAACAGACACATGAAATACATTATGGATTCCTGACACATTAGGTGGTAAAGCCAATCGATAAGCCAACTTCCTAACTCATTCCAGAATTTCAAAAGGTCTAATATATCTCGGACTTAGTTTGCCTCATATCCTTATATAATGAATACTTTTGATTAGTTTCATTTTGAGGTACACATGATCTCCCGCTTGAAACTCCAACTCTCTTCTTTTCACACATGCACATATACATTTATATTGGGTATCCTAAATCTCTGTTTTAACTCTTAACCGGTATTTTGGTTAGTATAGTACATTTTATTCCTAATTAACTATTGAATTTGATTTGATGAAAGAATAACCAACATTTTTCGCATAATTTTCTAAATTCATAGTCTAAATTAGATTTATATAATATTCATAACATCATAATATTACTAATTTTAACATAGTAGTTTCTACTCATTAATTTCCCATATTCATATATTACCCATTATTACCTAATTTACACATCAAACACATATCTAACTTCGTCAACATTACAAACACCAACTCCCATCAGCAACTCACATCCCAAAATATCTAATTACACCATAAATCAGAATTTATACCAATTAATCGTAAATCACAAAATTAACTTAAAATATACCATTTTATCTTTGATTTTAAGGCCTAAAAATTAAGTAAAATTTTAAAAAATTAATTTTAAAAAAATCTCTTCATAACACATTCATATATATCCTAAATAATCTAGCAAAAAATTTTAAGGTTAAAATTACATCATTAAGGTAATTTAAATCAACATTGAAAACTAACTTGGATTTTGTAATTTCTTAAGAGCAATATATCTCAAGACTTAATTTTATCAAATTGATAACTTTTCTTAAATCTACATACAAAAATATCTTCAAATACCAATTTTCATAATTTTTTATAATTATTTGATATTTTTAATAAATCAAGCCACTATTGGAGGCTCTACCCCTGTCAATGCAACCAAGTAGTGGATTTGCTATTAGTTAGTGGTAGTCGTTCCTCTCTAGGTGGTTGTCAAGTGTAGATTCCCTCCCAATGATCTATTTGCATACTAATTTGTTAATTTTTAGTAAAAATTTTTTCTCTCCTCTTCTCACCTCTCCCTTTTTTTTTTTGGATTTTAGAATGACCAAAATGAATTTTAAATGAGTTGCCCTGAATTTATAAGGTAGTTTAGATTGGTTGTGAAATTATTTGTTGTCACATGTCCATTTACTTTTTCTTTTTCACTTTCTAATTAGCTTATTTCTATTGGTTGATTTTCTTTCTCTCATTCCCAGCATGCCACACCTCATTTCTGGACATCTTCACACTTCTTGTGAATTTTCTTTAATTAATTAGTATTATTTTTAGTATATTTTAGGTATTTTAAGTAATTTTGATTATTTTTACCTAAAATAATGCATATATGGTACAAATAAATACTCATAAATATTATTTAAGTTATTCTATGATTTTTAATATACATATAATTTATCTTTATCGATTGTTAATTATCGAAACTTGTTTTATGCGTTTTTATTAAATAACGGGTAATATATATCTTAATATTATAATATTTAATTATTTATTTTCTTAAATTTGAACTTATAGGATCATTTTTAATAATATCCTAAATTTCGTCATAAAATTTGGGTTCGATTGGACAACTTACTAGATCGTCTTAAATTTTACGTACTGAACCTCCAACACTTAATTGTGACGCTTACAAAAAATACGCGAAATTACTTACACTACCTAGAATATGTTAAAATAATATTAAATAATTAATGAAAATCCATTAAAAATCAAGAAATTTATTAGAAAATATGGAATGGTCTAGAAATGGGGCATGGAAAATTGGAAATGGAAAATGGAATTAACCAATAGGAATTATCCAACTAAAAAGTAAAAAGAAAAAGAGATAAGGGACATTTGGCAAATAGAAATTAAAAGAAAAACCCTAAACCTCATTATAAATTCAGAACACCTTCTCCATTTCTCATTTTGGTCAGTTAGGAAGTTAGAAAAATTTGAGAAAGACAAGAAATGGAGAAATAAGTAATTTTACAAAAAAATTCTAAAAATAGTGTGCAAATAAGACATGCAAGGAGATCTTACACCCAACGACCATCTAGGAAGGGACAGCCACCACCACCTGGTAGCAAATCCACTGCCTGGTTGTGCTAACAAGGGTGGGGTCACCACTGGTGGCTGGAAGCCTTTCGATTGGTAAGCTCAAAATTTCATTTGATTTTTATATAATTTATTAAAATATTAAATATGCATGGAAAATTATGAAATTTAGTATTCTAAGATATTTTTGTATATACATTTAGGGAAAAATGTTTATTTGATAAAATTTGGTCTCGAGATATATTACTCTTAAGAAATCATCAAACCTGAGTTAGTTTTTGAATTTGATTTAAATGATTTTAATGATATAGTTTTGATCTCAAAAATTTTTTATAGGCTATATAGGGTATTCATGATAGTGTTATGAATAGTTTTTTGAAAATTTATTTTCTAAATTTTTACTTAATTTTTAGGCCCTAAAATCATGTATAAAAAGCAATTGATGGGCTTAATTAGGTGGTTTAATGTTAATTGGTTGAAAATTCTGATTTAGTATGTAAGTAGATATCCTTGGGCATTGGTTGTTGATGTAGGATGGTATTTGTCGAGTTTTAGGTGCCAATTGTATGTGTTATGCATAATATATAATAAATATATATGAATAAGTAATAGGTAAAAAGGGGATATTTAGGTTAATTTTGTAATTTATGGTAATTAGGTATAAAGTCTGATTTAGAATATAATTAGACATCTTGATATGTTATTGGATGATGAAAGATGGTATTTGTAGAGTTAGAAATGTTATATATGCGTTTTAAGTGTAGATTATGTAATAAGGTATAATATATGAATATAGGAAATTGAATAAATTGAAAATATTAGGTTAAATTGATAGTATTATAATATTAGAAATATAATATAAATCTAATTTGAAATGAAAATTTAAGAAATTATGTGAAAAATATAGATTATTCTCACATTTGGAGCAAATTCGATAGCTAAATTAGGAATATAGCATATCGTACAACTTAGAATATTGGTTAGAAGCTAAATTGAAGATTTAGGATTCCTAAATATTGTTAAATGAATTTCACATATTGAATCAAAAGGAGTTCTTAAGGTTTACAAGTAAAAATTGTAACCAAAAGTTAAAATTAAAAGAAAATTTAGGAATCGATTTAGAAACTAAATCATAAAATTAGCTTGGGGTGAACTCAGTTATCAGTAGCATAAAACGAGGATAATTAGGTCAAAATTATAATTTAAAGCTATATATATATATATATGTATATCTTAAATTGGGTCAAAACCAATTCCTCAACACCACCATCTAATGTCTCAACTATAAAGATTTTTAGGAAGCTTAAATTATGTGACAGATTTTTTCTCAAATCTTAATATAATATGTAAACCATTATATCAAAGATTAAAGAAAAATCCACCTCAATGGATTAATGAACATGCAAATGCAATAAAATTAATCAAATAAAGAATTAAAAAAATTCCTTATTTGCATATAGCAGAGCCACTTCTACCAAAGGTAGTAGAAATCGATGCTTTTGATATAGGATTCGAAGGAATTCTAAAACAGAAACAAAATAGTAAAGAATACATTGTTCAATTTGTGTCGAAAAATTGGAATATTGCCAATGTAATTATTCTACAATAAATTCTTTAAATTCAAGGTCATTTTTTAAATACATTAAATGATTTTCTTTGCATTGTATTAAACAATTTAATTCATCATTCTTTAATTGGTTTATATATTTAGTTTTTGGTTTTGTGACGAATTTGAATACAATTTCTCTTTTTAGATATTGTGTTTTAATTGCATCTTTATCCACAAAAAATGGTTCGATTTGATTTATGAATTATGTTCCTAGAATAACATTTTTATTCAAATTTTTTATAAGTATAAAAAAAGTTTTATATGAAGCATTGTCTTTTAATACTTTAACATTGGACAATTTATATTTGATGCATAATTTGTTACCCGAGCAGAACTTAGAGATTGGCTAGTTTTCTCAAAATATTTTGTTGGGATTAAACCTTCTCTAGTGCAATTTAAATTTGCACTAGTATCAAATAAAACGGGTGTCTATATAACAAATTCATTATTGATTCTGATTAAGATATTAATTAACCATTTTCTTATTGTTATTTGAACAAGATGCATTAAATAATCATTATTTTCAAATGTTGGTAAAATTTCTGGATTTTCTTAATTTGAAGTGTCAAAATTATTTTCTTGGATTATTTTCGGGTTTAATTCAAGAAGTTCCTTTCAGAATTTTATTTGTATTAGTTTTAATTCTTTTATTTCTTGTTTTTAGCTATTGGTTTCATTTTGTAGATCACTAATTGTTATCAATTTTTTATGTTTTCTTTTACCTCTTTCAAGCATTTCATTAAGATTATATGGAGAATTTGGCGTGAGAATTGTATTGGTTTTAAAAATTTTAATATATTCAAACTTTTCATTATCATTAGACATTTGATCAGTTCTTTTAAGAATTTCTTCTTTTTCAATTGTTAAAACATTAATTTCATCTTTTTCTTCAATCGATGAGGATAAAGTGAAGTTCATGTCATTGACTTGAATTCCATCATCGCAATCATTTTTTGATGAAAAAGATTCATTATCATAAAATATTTATAAAATATTTTCCATTGTTTGTTCATCTAAATTTAATTCCTTAAGTTTGTTATTTATTTTGCAAAAATTTGTTGTATGACTAATTTTTTTACATTTATAACATCTTAGTTGTTTGTATGATTTTCTTTTATATTTTTAGGTTTCTTATCACTTCCTAGTTTTTTAAAGGATTTTCTCCTAAAATTTCTTCGGGGTTTATGTGAACACTTGGGACAACTTGAAGATTTCTTATTATTTTTCAATTTTTTATTGACAAAAGAAGGGTCATATTGAGCACAGAGATTACCAAGGCTTTAGCGTTTTAAGTGTTGTTCATTTTTTAATTGTTTTTGTAATCTTATTGTATTACATAAATTGGTTCCGATTTTATTAATACATGATGCTAATTCCCCATATGACAAATTATCATAAGGAATTTCACCATTGTTTTCTTCTCTGAGTAATTTTCTAACTTGTTTACTTATTAATTTTGGTAAACTAGCTAAGAATTTTTCTTTCCAAAAAGGTTGTTGCAATCATTTCTAAGAACAACTTTTTGAAAAAAATATCTTTATATTATTTGAATTCTCTTAGGGACTTATACTTCATATTAGATAATAGATCTAAGGTTTTATCCCTAATATGGTAGGGGTCTCCTATGAAATGTTGACTTATTGAAAATATTAAAGTATTCATCATATCTTGAATTGGTTCATTATTATCATCTAATATTCTCCTGTTGTTTTCATCAATTTTGCATGAAGTGAGGATATTAATTCTTTGTTCCTCAGTGAGATAGTTATCCCACTATCTTTTTAATTGTCCAATGAAATCAGAAATTAAAAGGAGTGCTACTTAATAATCAGTAATATTTGGAATAGTTTTATTAGTATTTAAGAATATTATCATTTGATTAAGGACATTGAGAATTTTCTGTTCTGAGTATCCATCTATATTCCATTCATATGTAGATCCTATAGAGTACTTATTTTGGTAATTATCATTTTTTTCTTCTATTAGTATATCAGGAGGTGTTGCTCTCTGATAATATAACTTTTGAGGTTCTTTCCAATTAATTTTATTAATTTCATCATTCGATTCATTAATATTTAAATCTTTAAAAAAAATATTGGACATTGTTTCATTCATTGATTTAGTATCTGTTTCGTCTAAAACATTAATTTTTTCTGAAAGTGTATCATCAATGACAATACCCTTTCTTATTAAAGTTGGCTTATCCATATTTAGAAAATTTATTGGTTTTGAAGAGGAAGTTTCTTCTTTTATTGTATTATTTTTTAGTATTTCTTTCTTATATTCTAAAGCTTTTAAAAATTCACTATTGGGATTTTTAGGCATTTCAAAAGGTTTAAATAAAAGTGTATTTTTGTTGATTTTATTATTTGAGGATTTTTCACTTATCTTATTAATTTCAATATTAATTGCATCTTCTATTCTATTCAATTGTTCTCCTATTGTATGTAAATACTGGTTAGTATAATTATTTTGGTTTATTATTTTCTTTATTCTTCAATCTTTTTTCATTTCATCTGTTGTATTTTTAAAAGGAGTAAGAGTTATTTTTGTATTTTTGTGAACAACTTTTATATTACTTAGTGGTGGATGATTTGATTCTATTATCTATCCATTACTTAGTTTCCACTTAAGACATCCATTAATTACATTGATTTCTTTGGGTTTTAGATAATATTCTTCAAGCCATTCGAAGAAACATGTTTGAGCTCCAATTCCATTCATGAAATTATAATATTCATCTTTTATTTGCATTTCAACTTTATTGAATGTTTCAAAGTACCATTTTCTAATTTTTTTTTTCATTTTTGGGTGAATTAAATTCTTTATTAAAAAGAATCTATCTAATTCGAAAGGTTTTTCTATGACATTGAGTTCTAGATCACCTATTTTTGATAATGAAGGTTCTCCTTATTCTGGTTCATTTAGTTGGTATACTGGTTAGGTTATACTGGAACTATTGCGAACAATTCCTGAAACGGGTGGATTATCCTGAATATATGGTTGTCTATTTGGTTGGTCGTTAGGTCGAGTAGTAAATGGGGTATAAATTATTAGTAGAGGATTTGGAAGGTCTACCGATCTTTTAGAGGAAGATGACATTGATCTTATTTTTAAGGGTTTATTTGGTTGATCAAAAGATCTTCTATTGAATTGGATGGTGACTTTACCGTTTGGATATTGAATCACATTTAGTGGCTCAGTATTGTATATTAGTTGTTTAGGAAGTGGGTTTTCTACTTCCCAATGTTCGAGTAAATTAACCTGAGACCATTTAATCATTTTGGGAATGGACACATTAGCTTTGGTTAAATCTATTTGAATAAGGAGAGTTTTCCTTCTCTTATCCATTTTATATGCTTTAGAACCAAAAGCAGTTTTCCTTAATTTGAAATAGATTCTATATATTACAATCATTGGTATTGATCTTTCTATCATTTGATAATTATGGATCTTAATCTAGAGGATTAATGAACTCATTATTGTCTTATCTCTAAGAGCAAGAGTAATGTTTGGATGACATTCAAATTGTATTGGTCCATTACTAAAACTAGTTGCAATAGTGGCATGTATTGATCTTTCATAAATTAATTCTCTAGCATCTCTAAGAACTATGAAGAAAGAGGTATCTAGACCTAGTTTAGTAAGAGGTTTCGCTCTTACTTGGATTAAACTAGATGCATATAATTCCAATCTTTTGCATATTTTTTTTATTGAATCTATATTCAAAAGTTTTATTGTTGTTAGGCCATCAAAAATAGGAATATCCTTTTCTTCGGTGGCTATAACATAATATATATATATATATATAAGAATATAAATGCTAAAATGATACTTACAATATAAAAGTAAACGACGACAATCTAACCTACATCAAACTTAAGTGAGAAGATCAAGGACTTCAAGTAAGTTTAGGATCAATGCGTTATTGTATTTTGAAATACTGTTTCATATTACTTGAAGACTTAAGATTATACTTGTTTTTGCCTATAGGTAGTTTGATTGTGCGCATGCCTATGTATACGTGTTCTTGAATGTGTTGTGTACTATTGGCTTATTGTACTAGTTTGCAATTGTTTCGTATTACATTATATGGATTGATCACCTTAACTAAACTTAATAATATCTAGCTTGCAAAATTAACTAGTTAGGCATTTCAATCTATTAAGGGAGATGTTCAGGGTTCTCTAGCTAAATACCGACTTTTTTGAAAGAGATAGTACTGGAAAGCATAATTAGTCTCTTTTTTATCCTTAGTCGAACTAAGTGATAAGAAAGGAGGTTACGACAAAGGTAAAGGTATTCGTTCGAAGGTAGTTATGGGAGGAGCGATGTCTCTATTACACAAGCCTAGGTTTAGTCATAAGTTGTTGAAATGTACATTAAACTCTTCAACCTGGATTAGAGTAGGTGTAATTTATCTAATCTTACGATGGACTGGAAAGACGTCATATGATGGTATGCGCCCTTTACTTGCATATAAATAACTAATTGATAACCTTGCCTATGTGTGATGTGTAGTCTTATGTCTTCGTCCCAATTTATTAAGTGGTTAGTTTCTCACATCCCTATAAATGTTGTTGCTGATCCTAGCTTGGAAATAGCTTTATAATTGCCTTGAAGCTAGCAACTGCATAATCCTAGGGAATGAGGATATAAAACTAAGGATCGGTCCTACTCTCGAAGTTTGGGTCTTATCTTTAAATCTTTTAACGTCTATTTATCTTAATATGTGTTTTTCATATTTTTGTAAGTAATTAACATGTTTAATTTATGAATTGTTTATTTCAAAGCGGATTAGTCATGGACGCCTTATGCAAATCAGGTTTATGATAGCTTTTGTAGGATCAGCTTCTATCCTAGAATGGTTAGCACAACGAGACTATTACGACTCTACTGATTTGGAGCGTGACATCATATAAATACTTGTGAATTGTAATAGCCGCAACAATCAATAACATAGATACTTAGACTTTCCCTTCTTAGGTGAGCTAAGTGTCTCCTACTTACTTTCGTCTACTCTTATCTAATACATCGTGAACGTAAATTAGTGGCGAGTGACCTTTGGCCACATTTGTGTGTTATATCAAGTGTGACCTGAGCTTGTATGAGGCATTGGTGCATCATAGCTACCATCGATACATGATAACCCCCTGTTAAAACCTTCTACTACCATTTATCTTTTGGACCATCTCGTAATTAAAATCCAACCCCTTGGTTGTGCATGATATCAGACGTCGTATGTTCATTCAAAGTAACCCACATCATCTTGGTATTAGAGCTTGGTTATGTTTGAGTAAGTTTCTATTACTTTGTACTGTAAGTGATTTATTGCTGCTTTAGTTTGTTTTAGAAGTTTTGTTATTGTCGAGAGAGTTTAGAAGGTATGTAGTGCTAAAGAAATTTAGTGCTTTGTCCTGTTCATAAAATAGAGTGTTAGTATTTGATTGATTCTTTGTATGTTGGTTGTAATAGCTGTTGGTGTGTTAAGCAATGCTTCATTGTAGTTTGTAGAAGGAAAATTTTGAGTTGTCTCAGCTATTAACCTACTATAATAGTCAACAATGTCTAATTTTAGTGTTCAAGGAGCCATTGGTAACCAAGAGAATGGTGCTCAAAATGGGTAAGGTCAACAAGGAAGTTTTATACCCCAGTTTGCGTATGATGGATTGGATTGACTTATTGACCTGGTAGCTAGTCTATTGATAGCTATAAATGAAGATAGACAAGCTAAAAACGAACCCCATAGAGGATGAGATAATGAACAGCTCGAGAGAGGTAATGGTCAATACGCTTAAGTTAATGCCCCGACCCTGATTTGAACACACCAAGTTAGAGGAGTAGGTAGGGTTGCTTGATGCAGACTAGTATTAGATGAAATCAGAGAGGAAGAAGGTGATATGGAAGAATATTATGAACTAGAGGAAAGAATGTCTGAGCTCTTAAAGTAGAAGGGCTGAAGATTTATATCTCTAGTTTTTTTAGGAGTGGTGATGCAAAGGACTACCTGGATTGAGTGGATAAAATTGAGAAGCAATTTGAATGCCATAAAGTGCCTAATAATGCTATGGTCAAACTTACTGTGTCAGAGTTTACTAGCTACGCCGTTCTATAATGGAAGAACATACAAGCCACCTGAAGAAGAGAAGGAGAACATGAAGTTAGGAATTTAGATGAAATGAAGAGAGTCATGAGGAGAAGATTTGTTTTGAGATACTATTTATAAGATATGTTCAAGAGGTTACAGGAATTGAGGTCAGGAGGATCGAGTGTTGATGCCTACATGAAGGAATTTCAGATGTTAATGATTTATTATGAAGTTGTTGAGCCTAAAGATTGAACTGTGTCTCGATTCATTTGTGGGTTGAAGTATGAGATTGGAGACTTTCTAAAGACCATGGACATTAGACCACTTGATGAAGTACTTTAAGTACTTCAAGTGTTAAAGATTCAGATACATGGCTGCCTAATGTCTGAACCGAGGAACCATGGTGGTCCAAGGCAAATCGCCAGCCATTGAGGTGGACGGTATTAATGAAGAAGTAGAAGAGCCAAAAGAGAACGAACGGATTGAATTGTTTAAGGGGGAGAAAGTTATCTATAGTAAGGAAGGCAACTTTATGCTTTCTACCCTAGTATTGAGAAGAACAATGAGTGTAAGCCTTGTACTCGAGGATGAATAACGAAAGAATCTATTCCACATTAGATGTAAGGTGAATGGGTCATTGTGTGCATTAATTGTTCACAGTAGCAGCTGCACTAATAGCATCTACTTTTATGGTCCAGCAATTGAAGTTGCCAACTAAGCCCTTCCTTAAACCTTATAAACTACAGTGGCTAAGTGACAAAGGAGCCTTACAAGTAAATAAATAAGTTTTTGTGCTAATAAGTATTGGAAACTATCGAGATAAAGTGCTCTGTGATGTGTTGCCCATGAGTATGTCCCATATCCAACTTAAACGACCATGGATGTTTGATTGAAGTATGATATACGATGGAAGGAAGAATACATGTTCTGTAAAGCATGAAGGCTGGAAGGTGAAGTTGAGCCCTATGATTGTTGAATAAGTTAAAAGCATGTAAACACAATTGAGCCAGGTTTTGAAGAAAGAGGCTTTAGTGATGACCTGAGCTGAGTTGAAGAGAAATGTGGAGCTTGAAGAGCTAACCTATTTGTTGGTCAGAAGGTTTCTTAAGATGAAGGGATCAGATGAGGAGTTGCTACCTACCGAAATGAAAACCTTGTTGGATGAGTTTGCTAACCTATTCCTAGGAGAACAACTGAAGGTTTGCTTCCCTCCAAGGTATTGAACATGCAATTGACTTACCAATAGGAGTTGCATTGTCAAACAAGCTTGCCTATAGGCTGAACCCTAAATAGGTTGTTGAGTTATAGAGACAGGTGGATGAACTGATGAAGAAAGGGTATGTGCAAAATTCCTTAAGCCCATGTGCTGTACTTGCCCTGTTGGTACCAAAGAAAGATAGAACATAGAGGATGTGTATCGATAGCCAAGTAATCAATCGCATCACTATCAAGTATTATTACCATATACCAAGGCTTGATGATATGCTAGATGAGCTAAATGGAACAAGAGTGTTCTCAAAGATTAATCTCAAATCAGGGATACCATCAGATCCGAATGTTGGAAGGAGATGAGTGGAAGATTGCATTTAAGACCCACCATGGACTATATGAATAGCTTGTGATGCCATTCGAACTATCAAATGCACCGAGCACGTTCATGCGACTAATGAACCATGTGTTCTGAGAACTGATTGCAAAATTTGTGGTGGTATATTTTGATGATATTCTAGTCTACAACCCTGACTTGGAGGCTCATTGTAAGCACCTCCAAACGGTTTTTTCAAACTTTGAGCTAAGAAGCTTTATGTCAACTTAAAGAAATCTAACTTCTGCTAACCTGAAGTAATCTTTCTAAGGTTTATTGTGAATGGTGGTGGTATATAGGTCGATGATGAGAAGATAAGAGCGATTACTGAATGGCCTGTGTTGAATTGTTCAATCAATGTGTGAAGCTTCCACAACCTAGCATCATTCTATCATCGATTGATGAGGAATTTCAATACCATTATGGCCTTGCTTACTGAGTTATCAAAAAAGAATGTTGAGTTCAGGTGGGGAGAGAGAGAATAGAGGTATTTTGAAGAAGTAAAGGAGAAGTTGACTATAGCCTCTATCTTAGCTCTATTGAGATTTGATAAAGTGTTTAAAGTAGAGTGTAATGCGTCTAGACTAAGCATGGGTACTGTATTGATGTAGGAAGGCTAACCTATTGCCTACTTTAGTAAAAAGCTTAGAGGAGTTACACTTAACTATTCTGTTTATGATAAAGAGTTTCACTCCTTGATCTAAGCCCTGATCATATGGTAATATTATTTGCTACCTAAAGAATTTGTGATCTACACTGATCATAAATCTTTGAGATATCTAAAGAGTCAACCTAAGTTGTCTTGAAGACAAGCTAAGTGGTTTGAGTTTATGGAGGCAGTTTCTTATTGTGTGAAGTATAAGAACAAAAAGAACAATGTAATAGTTAATGCCCTATTGAGACAACATTCCCTCCTGACCAAATTGTAGACCCAATTACTAAGATTTTCTATGATTAAGGATTTGCATGTTAATGATCCACATTTTAGTCCAATTTATGCTGGATGTGAAGAAGGTTGAACACTTGATGACTATCAAAGGGAGAACGGATACTTATTTAGGAAGAGGAGATTGTGTATCTTAACTTGTTTTATGAGAAAGTTGCTAGTGCGTGAGGTGATGGTAGAGGATTATCTAGACATTTTGGCTAGCATTGGACTCATGAGGTATTATCCTTTTTATTCTTTTGGATAAAGATGATGAGAGAAGTCTAAGTTATGTTAGAAAGGTATGCAACTTGCAGAAAGGCAAAGAGTTGAGCGGAGCAGGGACAATATTTACCATTATCGATCCTAACCAAATCATGGTCCAAGCTAAGCATAGACTTCGTGTTAGGGTTGCCAAGGACATCCTGAGGGAAGGACTCCATCATAGTGGTTGTGGATCGACTTAGCAAGATGGCACACTTTATGCCATGTTCTAAGATTAACGACGCTTCGGTTAGCTCTTTTATTTTCTTGCAAGAGGTTGTCAAACGACATGGGTTACCCAAGACTGTTGTTTCAAACTGAGACCCAAAGTTCATGAGCCACTTTTGGAGAACATTATGGAGACGAATGAGAACCAAACTATTGTACAGCATGTCCTGTCATCCACAAATGGATAGACAGATTAAGGTTGTCAATAGGATAGTGGGAACTTTACTTCAGTTTGCTATTGGTCGAAACATAGTCAATTAGGATCAGTGCCTACCTGTAATTGAGTTCGCCTACAATAGGAGCACCCACAGTATCACGAACATGTCTTCATTTGAAGTCGCCTATGGGTTCAATCCTAAGCTCCCATTGGACCACACAACTCTTCCGAGCTAGGATGATGATCAGTCAACTATAGAAAGATTCGAAGCTGTCAAGGCAATGTACCAAAAGGTCGTCGAACATCTGAGTTGAGTTGCTACTAAGCTTGGGAGCTGAGGTCGAGGATGGAAGAATAAGGAGTTTCAGCTAGGTGATTTAGCCTGGATGCACCTCAATAAGTATTGATTCCCATGCTTAAGGAAGAGTAAGTTATTTCCTAAAGTTGATAGACTATTTAAAGAGCTTAAAAAGATCAATCCTAATACTTATAGGATTAAACTACCTAAAGATTAAAGAGTCTCAAAATCCTTTAACATTGTCGACCTCTACCCGGATACTCCTAAAGATAAGCAACATGGAGTTAAGCCAAATTTAATCCTGAATCTCAAACCGCTAGAAGGGGATAATAGAGATCATAAGCTAATCTCATGCTCTTGAGCTCGAGGACCTGCTTATATGGTTTGTTGAGTTGTTCGAAGGGAGTTAAAGTTTGAAGAGAAATGCATTCTTCAATTCGACCTGTTGAGTTATTTTGCTTTCTAACTCATTCAAGAGACTGTCAAGGTGATCGACCTATTGCTGAGCCAACCATTCTACAATACATCGGTCTAAGGTTAACAATCGAATTCGCATACTGCCAACTCGGTACATGGCCAAAGTCGAGCTAACCATTTGAGGCTGACTTAACAATGGACTACCTCTTGAACTAGCCTTTCTTCAATTTGGAACATCCTAGCTGCCGAGCTACCAACCCTAACCTAACCTATTCAGAACCTACTTTGCTCGATACATAGCATCTTTATGACCACAAAATGGACAGCTGATACATGCCTTACTTTTCTAACATCCATACTATCCTTTATAACCGAATATCCCTCTTTTTGTCTAATTACAAATCTACCCTTGTAAATTATGTCTTTTTCCTTTCTAATAGAAATCTTTTTGTAATTTATATTAACCTAGGACTTACCCTAATTTGGTCATATAAATACTTGTTAATTGTAATAGCAATAATAGTCAAGACATTAATATTCAATTCCCTTCTTGCATGAGCTAAGTGTCTCCTGTGTACTCTCATTTACTCTTATTTGATCCATCGTTAGTGTAGATTAGTAGCGAGTGACCTCTGACCACATTTATGCATTATATCAAGTGCGACCTAAGCTCATATGAGGTATTGATGTGTCATATCCACAGTCGGCACACAAGAACCCCCAGCTCAAATCTTTGACTACCATTTATCTTTTGGACCATCTTGCAATTCGAACCTATTCCCTTGGTTACACGTAATATCGGACATCGTGTGTTCATTGACGGTAACCTGTATCAAGTAATCTTGGTAGGCATCATGAATCGACCTATTGGGTAGATGGTCGTCCTCTAGAGTCGTAGGGGGACGTAGAGACAACCCCTTAGAATGTTGAGAGGGGGAAGCAATAGAGGTTCCAGATTACGAGGAGAAAACCTTGCCTTTGGTGCCCTATGATAAGTAGCTTACGATGTAATAGGAGCTTAAGCCTTTAGCTGGTGTGGTAGGGAAGACCCTATAAAGGATTGATCATCTTCACGCTAAGTTTGGCCGTTTATTTACTGATAGGACGAATGTGGAAGCCTCTACTTATTTGCTCCAGAGGCACAATAAGGTGGGTTTTATGTTTTTTGTTTATATAAATATTTTGCATGGTTCTCCTGATTGAGGTGGTTTTTCTGTTATAGTTATATGACTTACTTGAGTATGTGCTTGCACTTAGTCATGAGTTCCAATGGTCGAAATGAAATAAGGTGTGATCCAAAGTGAGCAGGTTTTAAGGCCTCTTGAGGAGGAGAAGAAGTTGCGTAGGGGCCTCTCCTCGAGGTATGCAAATTTGGAGCAACAACACTAAAGCTCGAAGAGTGAACGAGGAAGTTGTAAGAGGCCAAAGCTTCTACCAAATCTTCAGAGGAGGAATTGGCTAAGGTGAAGGCAAAGCTTGAAGGGAAGAGGGAGGAATTGGAAAGTGCTTGGGTTGCCTTTACTCAGAAGGAGGTCAGGCTGCTAAGGGGCAAGGGCTTGTCTATTAAAGTGAAGTAAGAGCTTTTATTTGAAACATTGAATAACCCCTTCTTACAAAAAGCGCTAAGCAATGCCGACTCTGCTGTGGCTAAGGAGGCCTAAAAGGAGGTATGTGAGCACTCCCTAAACGTAGACCTAACGTTCCTCAACTAGTTCGATGATCTAGAGGCTACTAATGGTAGAAGTAAAAGGAAGACATCCTTAAAGAGCTCTAGCAGAGGGAATTCTAGGGATTGTGGGGAAGAAGGGAAGGATGAGGAGGCTAGCCAGGAGGAGGAAGTGGACAAGAACGTACTTGTAGATTTGGCCCAATTGGCCCTGTTTCATTTGTTTTATGCTCTTGTCTAGGAAGCTGTATGTAATTTGGGCAACATGAGACTCTTGGGTCTTTCTTCTTTCTTTAAGTATCTGTTGAATAAGGAGTCTTAGTTATTGGTTCTCATAGTCTTAGGTTCTTAATGGTGGAGGCATTGCAGAACGCCATGGTGGAGGCTGTTTAGTAATAATGTATTGGCATCACCTAATTGTGAAGTATGTGAATTATTGTTTTTGCTTTTAGCCATTTTGTGTAAGGTGGCCTAAAATGGTAGGTGCCAAAATGTTGATTATGAATAAATCAACTCCAAATGGAGCGTTGTGTATGGTCTGGTGGGGATTGGGCTTGCCTAGCTCTTTTCCCCTAATAAGCGCAAGAAGCCCCTTATAAGTGTAGCCATGGGGGGCCTCCAATGTTTAAGTCAGTAAGGAGGACAAAATAGATGAGGAAAGAAGGGGGAAAGATTGAACGCTAAATTCCATAGGGAACATGCTTGTGTTGAAAGGAAAAGTAAAGAGTAGAATGTGGTTTTAGAGTCTTTAGGTTAGGGTTTAGAAATGGAATCCTCTTACCTATTGGTCCTCTTAAACTATTTATAGTGTAAGGGAGTACAACTACTTGGACACGTGTTAACCTAAGGTTCGTTTATACTAACAGCTGGCATGGGACATGCATTGCAAGATTGATAGGTGGCTTTATGAGTTAGTCGGCTATGGCTATATCGGTAATCGTGTCTATGATTTATAAGTTTGACATCCTTAAGGCATATTGAGTGTACTGGCCATATTATGGATGTCAGGTGGTAATTAATAAGTTGGGGTGGGATGTTAGCGTTAAAGGACAAAGGGAAGGCGAGTAGGTAGGTAAGCTAGTCTGAATGCGCATTAGGTAGCGAGCTAGGCATCTAATAGGCTTGTAAGGCTAAGGGGTATCTTTGCCTATAATGTTCGGTCAAGCGAGAGGAGGGTCCTTTGCACTTCTAAGCTTGGCTAGTCTGTTGGCCAAGTTCCTACACATCAAATGGGGCTTTTGGCTTTGGGTTCATAGTAGTGATTGCTTGAGTTCTCAAGGCATGTGCTTGGCCAATTGCTTATCACGGGACTAGTAGATGGCCGAGGTACTTGAACAGGTTGGAGCACATGGAAGGAGCGCGAGAGAGAGAGAGGGATCATTTCATTGGGGGTCAATGGGCCTTCTAGGGGTCTCTTGCTAGAATTGGTCCTTAAGTTAGATGAGAATCATGTATCAGTACCTATATTCATAATTATTTTTTTCCAATAATACTTATGTTTTAGTTCTTTTGATCTCTATATAATCAAATTTTTTAATAGTTTTACATTCAACATATCATATATTTGATGTTTTACTCTTGCACATGCATTACGGGTGCATGTTAGCTAGAATAGTTTTACGACTTCAAATAGTTGTGTAATAACTTTGTTAGAATTTAAATATGGAAATACTAAATATGATAGTTTTAAATATTTATCTAATTTCATAATTTAAAATTTTATAGAAAATGACAATAAATATTTAACTTTTAATTTATAATTATTTTTGTATTTTTTGGACACATATTATTGGTTCATCGTACTTTTATCATTTTTATTAATAATTTCACATATAGTCACTTTTACACTTGTAGTCCAAATGCGATGTCTGTATAATACAATGTGGTTTTAATATTCTTCATTGTAATATGAAGTTGGTTAAAAGATCAAATTTTTGTAGAAAACAGAAAATAGAGGCAAGTGCCAATTCTTTTATATGTATTGGTTAAAGAATAGGGACTTGTCTTTATTATCTTAAAGAAATTATCTATTTTGGGTTATATAGATAAAGAATTGCAGAGAGAGACTAATTTTGTAGTAGCACTAGAAACGATGATACAACTTACAAATAAACAACAAGGAATACATCATTAGAGAGACTTAATATTTTAAAATATTATTATGATGATGGATGGAACATTACTAATGATTACTACCAACCATTAACTGTTGTGATGTAAATTTTTTATCATGCTTTGAAAGCGGTACGATGGTAATGATCTCATTGTGTATACCAGCCTATAACAGAAACTCATCGTTCAACTATTATGGTACACTTGGTATACAAAGGCATTTATAACTATACTATTTTGAAGTATCTATAGTTTATTGATCTTATTTTATATGATAAAACAAGATATCAATGAAAATATTATACATAAAAATTGTAAGAAAAATCTAAGTTATTGTTATAAACTAAATTATAACATAAAGTAAGCCATACAGGAGGTACTAAGTACATCTAACTTTGAAACAAATTCCATAAAGGAGTACTCCAACTCAAATTATTTATCACTTAGAACCTTATGCCCATCTTCTTTATGTTTGATCATTGATGGAATACGATATATCTACTAAAACCTATAAAGAAATCTATGAGAAAGTGAGCAATCTAGGGATAGAGACAAAAGCATGTATAGCACAACAAAACGAGTAAGATCGTTAAATAAGTTAGTTAGATGCAATGCGTAGAGGAATGTCATCACTCGATATCGTATGATCCGTCATGAGATTAGAGAAATCGTATTCACTCTAATTTGAGTTTGAAGAGTTTTCATTTTCAGCATAATGCTACAACTTACAACCAAATCCAAGCTTATGTAATAGAGACTTTATTGCTCTTGTAGTTACCTTCAAATTAGCATCTTCAGCTTTGCTACAATCTCCACTCTTATCACTTACTTAGACTAAGGGTAGGAAAGAAACATTGCCATTTCTTTTAAAGGGGTCAGTATTTGATCGAAGAACCTTATTTGTTTCCCAATGGGTTGTAATATATGTCGACTTATGATTTAGGCCATGTTTAGTTCATTTTAGGTTTTAGAATGATCAACCAAATCTAGACAGTCAATCAGCAATTAATGTTTAAAGCAATCACAATGTAGAGCTTAACTCTTACAACATCATAACATTATCCATTCACACACTTTGCATGGACATAATCAACTACTTACAACTACAAAAAAGTACACACTTCAACCCCAAAGTACTCTAAAATGGATTTTAGAAATGATATGAAATATTGATCTTACTTACCTAGATTTTAGTTGCACACTAGTTGCATATATCAAACTTTGCTTCGACAATATTTCTTATGTTTCAATTATTGATTTCAGGTTTCATACAAATTATAAATCAACAATAATTTATTTATCATATTTTAGATTATGTTTATTATTTTTGTGCTAAAGAATACTTGTATTGAGTGCTTAAGAATAAGAGGCACCTACATTAGTTGTTACCCTAGATATCTTTTAAGCCTCTCCTCGAGTCATCCTCTAGGTTACCCTCTGAGTTAGTTCAGGTTTATAGTTGGTAGTTAAGAACACTCTGACTTACTCTTTAGGTCCACTTAAGTTTAAAGTTCTTATTTGAGGACTTTCTAACTCATCCTTTAGGAGGACTTTAGAGTAGATTTCTCATTTAACAAAGCTTTTGACTTTTACCTTCTAAGTTGGTTTAATTTTAAAGCTTTTGTCAAAGAACCTTCTAAATCACCTTTTGACTTAGCTAGACTCCTTATAAACCTATCAAATCTTTACATTTTGGTTCACATTTCATCATTTGTTACTATCCAATTTAGCGCACAAACCCTAACTACTTATTCTTCCTTCGATTTGACATGACCAAACTATGGTTTTGCTCGCTTAAGCCATTTAGCCAATTGTTAAACGTCTTCTTAATCTTAAGGATGTCAAGCAACCAATGTTATACTTAAATCTTGATCACGAAAATTTCTTAGAAAAACCAATTGTCACAACTTTATGTAAAAACGATTTGTAAGTATGATTGATAAACAATAGTTTTAGCTTTAAAAACTCATTTATTTATGAAATTTACAAATCTTATTCATTGAAATCCACTACAAAACATTAAGTTAGAGTACAATAAAATTAAAATCAGAAACCATACTGTTTACTTTGAAAATCCATAAATTTCAAAAAAGTACAGTATAGTAAATTTTTAAAACCCAAAAATTAGCAAAAATTGAGATGGATTGCTGTAGCAAAAATTTTTACATGACAATGAACTAGATATTATAAGAAGTCTATAGAAAAATTTTGAAGCCAAAATCAAGTCATTTGAGGTTTTGAAAATCAATTAAAAATTTGTCCAAACAAGCATTTTTTTAAAGACCAATAAAGTCAACAAACTTTATGAGAAAAAAAAAAACATTTTACTGAACCCACATACAAAGTAATTTAAGAATAATTTTTTCTAAAATTTTTCAACATGATATAGTATTTTTAGGAATTAATTGAATTTTGAAGGAAAAATGGACATTCACCAATGTGTGGCTCTCCGATAATCTTCTAGCCAAAAATAGTTATTGACATTACCAAACGTAGGGTGCTTGGTTAGAGGGTAGTTTAGTTTCATGCCAGGTCTCTATGTGATGCTTAAACTCCATGTGCTCAATTTAAGCCATGATTTTTTTTTTTTATATTTCCCAATTTCCCTCTACAACTTAGCTTCTCAATTTTTTTAGAACTCTATGCTATCTAAAAATGAAAAAAATTTAAGGTGAATGAAGCAGTATATAAGGGCATAGGTCAACGGTTAATTGTTTGGGGGCTACAGTTGTTAAGTCTTTGTAATTTCCTCGATCTTTACTTATTTCTATGTATCATTTGTCAACCTATTTACCTCTCCTCCTGTTCTCAATGACTAACATGTTGTCTATTTGCTGCTTAAGTTAGTTTTATATACCTTACAATTCATGTGTTATAATTAGCTAATTTAATTATGATGTACATACTTATATTAAGGTTTTATTAATTGCATGTGTATATTTTATGCATTACATGTGTTTAGTGTATTTACATAATTCTTTAATATCATTCCATATCATCTTATTGCTCATACTATCCAAATATTTTATCTCTAAGAGTTCATTAATAATCGAGACTCAAATTTCAGGTTTTTGATGAATAATAAATAATATGGCTATAGTTAATTTTTTAATTATATTTATATTTTAATATTTGATTTCTAGAATCTACATTTACACGGTTACTTCAACTAGCTTTTTTAATATAATGACTCCATTGTCAAAAGGTAATATTATATCTTAAAAAACCCATATTTATCCCACCATATAAAAAATTATAAAATAATATTGATAAATGAATAATAAAAGATAATATTATATCTTTTGACCAATAAATATTTTAGTAAAAACTAAAATAGAGCCTATGATCATAAGTTAATAACCTTAACGTTACATTTAGTATATAGGAGTGGATATAAAATAGAATCGCGATTCGGATGTCAATTCTCATTCTTGGGAGTACTTTTGGAAGGTGATGTCATGCTTCATTAGAATAAATGATTCTAACTTCAAGAAAGAATTGGGTTCCACCATTGAGATGGTAGAATGGTGATTCCACTCTACCTTCATTAATTATCATTGGTATAAATTACTTATTTAAGATCCAAATTAGTTATGACATCTAATAGTTGAAGGCCTTTTTGAAAATACTCTTAAATACACATTTTGTTCCATTCCATGGGTATTTTCAGACATACAAATTAATTTATCATCATTCTGGCCTTAATTATAGTCCATTCCACTTTAGATTATACCTAAATACAAAACGTAACAAACATGCCACCCTCACTTCTATTCTTTTACTTATTCTTCCCCATTTCCCCCTCCACTTTACATTTTCCTTTATTCTTTCTCATTTGCTAAGTAATAAGATTATATAAATTTGAAATAATGAAGGTAAGAAACATTATTGTTTTTTACTTTCACATATTTTATTACAGGTTTCATATGTTTTGCATATGAAGAACATATATATAACATGTAGATTACATTTTTTTGACATCATATAAACTTAAAATTTATAAGAAAAATGTAAGATACTATACCTTGTGGATTTTATAGGATAAAAGTTTAAAGGTGATCTAGGGTACTGTAAGATAGGTTTTGGTTTTAAAAATTAGGAATCTGTGCCTTACAAGGTAAAGCATGAGTAAGACTCTATGGCTTATCTACCATATACTTGCTCACCCCTATCATAAATATATTTATAGCTTCTACAATATTAAGCCCCTACTTATCTATTATCATTATCATTGAAAATTTTTAAGTTTACAAAATAATCATAAATCGACATATTATTTCCGTAAATCATGTGATAAATTGCTATTTATAATTTTTAAGGGAGGATATCTATATTGCCAAGAAAAGAAAAATTCTAAAAATTAAAAACTAATTACACTTTAACATTAATTAATTGATACCTTTATCTTTTTTCATAAATGTAAACTAGCTTCCGATCAATTATATGCCTCTATTTAGGGATAAGTGAGTAACCTATTACACAGGCTTCTAGTCATACTTGTTTGATTGGATAAGTTTTAAGTAAGTATTACAGATCATAGGATAGAATGACATTAATTTTTCAAAACTTGCTCCCACAGGCTAGGCACTAGTATGAGGTCTTTTTATCTTGCACCCACTACCTTATACCCAACTAGGAATTTGTATTTTAGAATATAAAGTGTAAAAATTGTAATGTTTCATGTATCCACTATATAAAAAAATTGTTAAATAATATTACTAAATAATAAATTATAATATTATATTTTTCTACCAATAAATGTTTCACTAGAAAGGAACAAAAAAAAAAAAAGAGAGATTAAGACCATAAGTTAATAAACCTAAATAGCTAAAACTAATGCCACTTCTCTCACTTTACATTCTCCATTTTGTTTCTTATTCTTCCCCAATTTCTCCTTAAACTAACATTTTTATTCATTCCGCTTATTCTTTCTCATTTATTAAATGGTAAGATGACATAAACTTGAAATAACAAAGGTAAAAAATTACAATTTTTATTAACTTCACATATTTTGTTACAAGTTTTATAGGTTTTGTATATAAACTTATATTATGATATATAAATTACTTTTTTGATATCATTTTAACTTAAAATTCAATGGAAGAAAAACAAAATCTACAAATTTTACAAGGTATCCCATACCTTATAGGTTTTTATGGGATGTTGATTCAAAGATGATATAAGATAAGTTTTGCTTCCAAAATTTGAGAACCATCAATTTTCAAGGTAGGGTATATGTAGGGTTTCATATCCTATCCACCCGATACCCACTTACTACAACTTTATATGATTTCTTTAATTGTCTTTAATGGAATTAAATTAAATGCAAAGTAATTTATTTTGTGTAATACACTTTACATAAATATAAGTCGGGATTATGGTAAGTCATAGTACATGGAAATAAAATTCCTTTTTAAATTGTATTTACTCAGCAAAACTACTACAAATCATATCTCTATTTCTCTATCTATTTCATAAATAATATATGACATTTGGACTTTCTAAGAGTAAAAGTAAAGTATTAATGCTAACCATCTATATAGAAAGATTGATTCAATTTTGAACATTTGGCAAGAGAAAAAAGTATTTTCCATTTCGAATTATGGAAATGAAAGGTTTGTTTAAGATTAATATAAATTATTATATATACTTTAAAAAAGGTATGAATCAATTAGCTAGGATATATATCAATCATATATTCTAACATTTCTACCCCTTATGCTTGCATGTAATCAACCATGCAAATTGCTTTGCAACAAATAATATTTCATACATTTGATATTATTAAATTCAAATGTGCATTGCAATATAACGTGGTTGATTGAAATATAATCTCAACTACTACTAATATATATATATATATATATAGTATTAATGTATTTTATTGATAAGATAAAAATAAAATTAATGCATTAGCATTGGAAAACATTAGTAAACCTAAACCAAACCAAAATTAATATTCACGATTTATTTAGTAGATCGAAGAAAACAAACTATCACTTACATTTGATTATAGATTTGTACTAAGCCATTCTGGATAATTAAAGGATTCCTTTTATTTGAAACTAAAAAAATGTTATGTCTGAAATATTATTGGAAGGATTATTGTAATTCAAGAAAAAGATTAGAGAGAAGGCACCTCCTTTTTTTTTTTTTCTGATAAGCTTATTATTATTATTATTATTACAACTTGAAGGAGGAAGAATTATAATCCATTTTCCTTTATATTAAACTTTTGCGATTTGCACTTCTCTAAAATCAAGGATAATGTTGCTTGTGGTCTTTGGCTATTTAAAATATATAATAATAATAATAATAATAAAGAAAGATAGTATGTGGTCCCATTGGAATTATCAAACTCTAATTAATGACTTGTTTTCTTCTTTTTTGTAAATGGAAATATTGCCTTTAATTTTTTTTGGAAGGAGTCGAGAAATACCTCAAATGTACATCATATCCACGATTCTCTCATGAAAGGTTTACATGCATTCTTTTAATGGTATCCTCATTAATTATAATGGAATATACGATAAATATCGAATTGAGTGATAATACAAATATTTATTATCTCGATAAATTAAGTGCAATAGGAGATTGATTATGGACATTACATAGGAAATAAAGCTAGACAGATTATATGCTATAAACGGTGGAATGACTAGACTTTATTAAAATGATTTTCCATAAAATACTAACGCTAATGAATGGCTTTCTTTAATGTTGAGATATTAGGGGATCTAACATTCTCCAAATACCATGATAATTACCATAAATTTTGCTAAAACCTTTGTGACTATAGTTGAGACAAATTCATGAGGACCCCTTCAAATCGGTCATCTAAATCCGTATATCATACATAAGATTATATATAAAGTGGTAGAGTTATGGTTTCATAGCAACTTAAGAGCGAAAAAGAATCCAAAAGTCAACCGAAAACTCTCATGGCGTCTAAGCTCCTAGCACAGATTATAGTCGCAATTCTACTCTCTATCATTCTTTTGGGAGATCAATCTTTTGGTATCTAACAATCAACCTCATCAATCTAATGTTATTAAATTTTTAGTTTTAAGATTGATATTTTGATATATTCTCAAATCATTTGTCATGAGATTCTGTTAACAAGTGTTTTTGTTTTTGTATTTTTAATGGCAATGCAGGGCAAAGCAGTGATTGTATATTTACCGGATCATGCAAGGTTAAGGCAGATTGTGTGAAGCAATGCAAGGGTATAAAGAGTGCTGTTTCTGGAATATGTGTCCCAAACCCCAAAAATAATGACACTACTTGTTGTTGCATAATTGCCAAGACCATGAAGAATGATAGTCCACCAGCTGGGAAATAAGATATGGATGCCAACCAAATAAAATGATTATTTTGATTATAGTAAAAAAAAACTACATACTAATCAATACATGACATAGCTCCTATATATATTTGAATAGTGACTATTTCATTTCATGTTATCTTATATTTTCTCAGAATAAATTTCTACATATTACAGCTGTTAATATTATCTTTATATCTGATGTCATATGATGTATTTGTTGATCAACCATGGATGTTATATTTCATCTTTCCAATATTGGTTTGCGATGAAATTTTCAGCACACAAAAAACACTTTGACTTATGATTAACGGTTGAGGATATGTGTGTCATTAGCTTAAGTTTGGGACAAATTTTGAGGATTATATTTTACACAAAATTTGACAATTGGAATCATACTTAAGGATGTTAAAATATAGAGCTTTAAAAATTTTAATCAATAAAATATAATGCGGATGCTTAAAATTTTCGAATTAATTAATGACATTCAATTAATATAAGCTTTGATCGGCTGAACTTGACTTATTGTTTAAGCTATGAAGCAAGGATAGATTTTTAATTAATAGAACAGATATTAATTCCAGTCCATATTACATTTTCTGTTGTTTGGAACATTAATCCTTGACAACGTAATTATTAGGATTACCAACTGGCAATTGGTGGTAGAAGATGTTCTTAAAATCTTAACTTGAGTAATTCTTGAAGTACAATAATATCATGCTTTGAGTTTCATAAACCTTATAAAATATTTAAATTTAATAAAACATATTTTTATCCATCTTATTTGTTATATAACATAAACTTGAAATTTGACCTATGAGATATAACAAAACTTTAAAAGAAATTATTTAACTTGTAAAATTAATATTTTGGATTAAAGGAATAAAATGATATGTAAGGTGATTATATATATATATATATATACTCATTGGAAATATATGTTTGTACACGATAAGTGTATACAAGAACAACAGCGATAGGATAATCGGAATAATATAGGTTGAATTGAAAAGAACAATACCTATTGGTAATGCTAGATATAATTTACGTAATCTATCTAAGGAATAGTTTTTTCTTAAGGTACACTTAAAGAGTATAATTAATATATATATACGCGCGCGATAATTACTAAGTAAGCGAATGCAAAATACACCCTTATAATATTACAGCTATTCGCCAATGCCATCTAAACCTATATGTGGCTACTAGGTAGACAACAAGACACCTGTCTAATATAAGGTTTTGTCGGATAGTATTTTAACTTTAAACCTAAGTTTTAGCATGCAAAATAAACTGAATTTGTAATGAGATAAACCGTGGTGACAACACTAAAGCTGGAGAGTTGTTGGACTAAGGGTGGACTGACAAAACTCCAGCATTGCCAGGAAGAATGCTATAAATTCATCCAAGAAAGGGATAAAAGATAAAAATGGAGATGGAATGATAAGGAACATATATATATGTAGGGGAAAAGGAAGAAATTGCCTCTCGATAGACTAGGACTTCGGAAGATTTTCCAAATTAATTATTTGGATTTCAATGTAAGATTGTTTTGTTTTTAGATTAATATAAATTTGGTACTTTTGTTTTAGGACATGATTTATAAAAGTTTCTTAATAAGTGCTCGATTTTAGTTGGTATAACGGATGGGCATTTAAGATGGGAAAATATTGTTCTTTCAGCATCAAATTTTTTTGTTTACTCATCATTCATAAGTTCTCAGTATAAAACGAAATTTTAGAATGTGTAATTGGTGAATTATTTATCTAAATTCGGTGCTTTCCTATTTCTTGAAAAGGGGCTAATAGGATTATCAAAATTTGCAGACGGTCTTGATCCATGTTTTCATATCAAACCAAATAAGGCTAACGTTTCAATACTCGAAATCGATTGTAGAAATAGCTTCGTTTTTCCATTAAACGGATTGATTTGTCTGACTAATGTGTTCACATCATGCCTTGAAGTATTTATTCTAGAATATTGTGTAAATTTTATATACTAATACTTATATGTTTAATCATATGTCTATACAAAGTATTACTTATATATATATTTATATATATGATAAAGTAGCGATCTTATATGCATATACATGCTAAAAAAACTCACAAGGACTATTTATCTTATATATATATATATATTTGCATTAAAAATATACTATATGAAGTTTCAATACTCGAAATCGTTCGTAGAAATAGCTTTGTTTTTCTATTAAATGGATTCATTTGTCTGACTAATGTGTTAACATCATGCCTCGAAGTATTTGTTCTAGAATATTGTGCAAATTTTATAAACTATTACTTATATGTTTAATCATATGTATATACAAAGTACTACTCTTTTATATATATATATATGATAAAGTAACCATCTTATATGCATATACATGCTTAAGAAACTCACAAGGACTGTTTATGTTATATATATATATTTGCATTAAAAATATACTATATAGATGTACATGCTTTGCTAGTAATAAAAGGAAACACGGCTATAGGTCATGTATATATATATATATAGTCACTATGTTTCCCAAGTGGGTATATATAAGCGAATGTTGCTTATATAACTTAATGTAACGTTTATTTAATAACTATGAAATCAACTACTATTATGTATAGGTAAATTTAACGTTTTTGCAGACTTTATAAGTCATAAAGATTTGTTATGCTACAAAGAAGTATTTAGTGTGCATCTTGTAATTTTATTTAGTTATTTATCTAATTTAAGTTAATTTTTAACAAAATCAAGCTTAAAATCGATATTTTGGAAAATATTGTATGTTATACTATTTTAGCATTTTTCATGACCAGAGTATAATAAGTATCATTATTTTCCTATTTTTAGTCAATTATTGAAAAAATAGAGCTTAAATATATATTATAGAGTATATAATATAATATGCGATTTTAGTTTTTTCGAGATCAAATATGATCTCTATAATTTTATGAATATAATGTGTATTTCATGGATTTCACAAAGTAAAAATACTAAGTAATATATATTTTCCGATTATTTATACATATTTTGCTCCATATGTTGATTAGGGGTAAATTTGGTGAATTGGCAATGTAATATGTAAGGGTTTGAGAAGTAATAAAGTTGAGGAAGGTTGTTTAGAGTGTTGCTTGCTGCTTTAAATTGATCTTATAATTGTAAATTGAAAGAAAAGTGAGTGAATCAACAAAAATTTAAAACATTGATTGAAGGCAAAGGATAGTTGAAAGGTTCTGTGAATGAATTTTCGCACTAGAACGATGCCCAGAGAATAAGTCATAGGCAAAATCTATGAGTTAAATGTAAACCAGAGGATTCAAAAGCTTGGTTAGAGATTATTTTTCCTAAAACCTCTAAAGATAACAAAGTCAGTGGGTGACTTAAAGGATAGTTTAATAAGGAGCTTAAATTAAAGAAACTCAAAAGATATGTCAAAGGATAAAATTGATATTATGAATGACACTTGTGTAGCTTAGATAGTAATTTAGAGGATTTTCGACTAAAGAAAATTACCATAGAATCACTTGGAATCAAACTTAGAGATTAAATCAAAACTTGCCTAGAGCGATCTAACAACCAAAAAGTGAATATTAAGCTAAAAATATATATAAATATGACTCGTAATTGACCTTAGAAGTACTTACTCTTGTTAGGTGAATTCTTAGAAGAGGAAGCTTATGTTAACGAGTAAGATTGGGAATGTATCGTTAGCTAGGTAAGTGGATATTTGTGCGTACCTGAGTAGACTTACATGTACTCCTAACTTTGTAGGCTCTATGATGTTTTAGCTTAGCTGAACTTGATTTCAAGTTGATGAGTTGTTCGATGAACCATATGGAGTTGTTATAATTGTTGCTGATTGAATGGTGATATGATATTAAACTTAGTTGTTTTGTTGGTGCTGATGAATGCATATGTGACATTTGTTAGGGATTGTGTTATCTTGAAAAAGAATCTATGGACTAACTCTATCTCTTATGGTGTTCACTTAAGTGAACTTGATACCGAGATCTTAAAACTGACAAAACTACAAAATAACGACTGGGTAACAAGTGATGAATAAGTTTACTTAGATTTGTTGGGTTTTACTTGGCGTTCACTCTAATGCATTCATGCCATAATATGAGAAAAGACCTATGGGTCAAGTTTTCTAAAAAACCAAGATATTGTTAGGTCGATTTCCATATGAAAAGTTGGGTTTATTAAGTAAAATACTTGATTTGTAAAAATTGGGTTTCTAAGCATATAGAGATTGCATTGTGTCTACTAGACTGGCTATATTCTAAATTTTCCAACTAGTTTAGGTTGTTAATCCTAGGCTAAGATATTTTCTAGGTTCCTAGATATATTATCCAGATGCTTGGTTTAAGTCGACCCAACTTGATGAGTTGCTAGGCTCAGTTAAGATATCGGTACTGACACACGTCACATGCATGAGCATGGCATACGCTTGTCGAATTTGCATGATATACGCTTGTCGCATTTGTATTATATACGCTCGTCGCATTTGCATTATTTGGTTGGGAAACTGTAAAATAATGTGATCGGACTAACTACTTGAACGATGTGCCTATTTTGTTATACTTGTTATTGTGTGTTTATCTAGTCTTACTTAGGTCACAGTAGCTGAGGAGATAAGTTTCTCTTATCCTCAAGTTATGGATGAATAGACAGAAGAAGGTATCAGAGTAATAAGGAGACTTCAAAACATCAGTTGAAGATGAGCTCTTGAGACAGGTTATTAACTATAAAATATGGCTTGAGTACACAAAGATAGCTTTTCAAGAAAGCGGTGGGCGTTACTTCACTAAAGGTTTAGTATAGTCGTGGTTATCCAAATACGTATATTTTTAAAAGAGTTACTATGTTGTATAGAAGTATGTAATTGTGATACTCTGAATATGGCTCACTAATGTTGAAGCTATTGAGTTTTCCCTTAATATATTTTGATAATAATAAAAAGATATGAATGAACAAGCTCTTTGAGTATGCAGGACGTCCTAAAAAAAATAAGTGTTAGTAGGAAAATAAGTTTAAATTTATGCTTACAAGAATGTGTGTTAGAAAGTATATCAGTAAGAGAGCAAAATGGTATAGTTAGTATACAAATTTGAGACAAGCTGGTGTTCTGAAGTTATTTTCTGACTAATTTGAACAAATAAGTTGGACTAATTTGCAAGATGGCCCAGCTCCACCTTATTAGGTATATTAGGAAAATAAACTCAATTTCGTTTTACTAAGATGGTTAAGTCCACGAGGATCTTGAGTTAGGTTATTTTTAAAGAATGCTCAAGAATTAGTTTTGTAAATTAGATAACTAAAGTTTGAGCAATATATATATATATATATATACATATGTATATATATTGGAAGAAAATCTTCTAATAATCTTAGCAAGATTGGTCAAGTTTTAAATACATCAAGGACTTTAACCAGAAAAGTATTTGGGGTTTTAGAGTTATATATCAAGTTTATAAAAAAAAAATAGATTTCTTTAAGATTTATTGGACAAAGTTATGCTCAATTTTTTTTTTAAATTTTAATACAAATTTTAGCAAGTTCCTCGAGATAAAGTTACAGCTTAGTTTGTTAGAAATAATTTAGGAATTCCAAGATATTTTTGCTAAAGATAAGGTTGAATACTGAGGAGAAATTCAACTAGATTTTTTATGAGAATTTTATGATAAAATCTAAACAAAGATATCAAAGAAAGGAGCAGTGTTCGGGACAGATATGCTGGACTATATTTTAAAGAGCAGTCTATTTGAAGATTTGTTCATATCTTTCCATGCTTATCATTAATATTTGAAGTGTGTTTTTAATTTTTATGTAATCAAGAAGATAGGAGCTTATCATCACATGCAACAACTGTCAATTGACATAAACTTGAGAAAGAAACAAATCAGGATCGACTTGATTCAAGTCTTCAAAAATTCAAATAATTAGTTCCTATCTTCATGGGATATTTTTCCAACAACAAAACCAATTGTATTTGAATCAAGTTTTCTTAGAGAAGAATCAGAAATTAGCTATTTTCTAGCTGTTACAGGAAAGATTGATTCAAGATAAATTGAAGCTACACAAGATTGGTAGTAGTGGATCAAGATGAGAATTGAAATTCAAAAATCTCTCTTGTGAACACTATCAGAAACTTAGTTAGAAATTAGGTGAAATTAGTTTCATTATTTCATTGTTATTGTATTTTTGTGAAAATTGTAAAGAGTTATTTTATTGTATTGTCTCACTTTCTTTGTAATTGTTATTGACATTGTAAATTGAGTGCGAGAGGATTAGGGAGTTTTTTGAATCTTGTATATAGCTTAGGAAGAAGCTAGTTATATAGGACAGAGAAACGACTAGATATCCTTATAATCTCTTATTGATATTTGTTTATTGAAAAGTTTGAACTAGTGAAACGATATTGCTGAGAAGGACAAGAGAGCAAGAGGCAAAAGGCCGAAGCTCTATAAATCGTCATTTGATCTTCTTTCTCCCTACTTTATTTTCTTTTTCCCTACTTTATTTACTTTCTAACTTTTAATATTTGTGCTTTTATTTTCCAGCCTTAAGTTAAACAATCAATTTTCAATTACTTATCACGCCATTTAAGCTATTAAAAGAGATTTTGTTTTTAGAATCTAAAAAGTTATAGTTTTTGGAAAAGATATCAATTCATCCCCCTCTTAATAACCTACGCGGACCTACAGAAGCTTTTGTTGTTGTTCATATTAAATGAGAAATGATTGGGAAGTAATTGTTTATGGGGCAAAAGAACAAGTTGAATGCAAATTTTCCCTTATCCTTAACTTAAGGATAGTGATAATGAGTTGTCTTTGTATACCAAGAATTTGAAAAAAAATTTTAAGTAGACACCTAGAAAGCAAGGCAGTACACATGATGGGTTCCAAATACTAATTTTTTGAAATTTTGCTTCCAGAAGATAAGATATGGGTATGAGGTTTTCCTAAAGTAAGTTCTAAGATACCTCATGTCCGATCTACCATATAAAAAATTATAAAATAATATTGATAAATGACTAACAAATGATAACATTATATCTTTTGACCAATAAATGTTTTTAAAAATTAAAAAGAGCTCAAGACCATAAGTTAATAACTTTAATGTTATAATTAGTACATGGAAATGAAATCATGATTCCATGCTCAATTCTTATTCCTGTGTTTAAGAGTACTTTTAGAAGGTGATGTCATGATTCCTTAGAATAGGTGGTTCCATCTTCAACGAAGACTTGGATTGTACAATTGAGATAGATAGGATTGTGATTCCATTTTGCTTTCATTAATTATCATTGATTGAAATTACTTATTTAAAATCTAAATTAGTTAATGACATATAATAGTTGAAAGCATTTTTAAATATACTCTTAAATACATATTCTATTCCATTCAGTTATGTAGGTATTTTCAAACATAAGAATTGATTTGTCATTCTAATCTTAATTATTCCATTCCAATCTATTCTACTCTAGATCATTCCTAATATAAGACGTAACATAAGCATGCCTCTCTCACTTTCATTCTTTTCCTTACTCTTTTCCATTTTCCTCTCCACATTACATTTTTCATTATTTTCCTTTATTGTTTCTCATTTGCTAAGCACAAAAATCATATAAATTTGAAATAATGATGGTAGGAATTTTTTTTTTTTAATTTCTTAAATTTTACTATAGGTTCATGTGTTCTACATATGAAGAAGTTGTACATCACATATAAATTACTTTTTTAGATATCACATAAACTTGAAATTTGTAACAAAAAATGTAAAATTAACAAATTCTACAGGATACACTACCTTATGGATTTTATAGTATATAGGTTCCAAGGTGATCGGGTAAGGATGTAATCATGGCAGGTTTAAGGTGGGTTTTATGAAACCTTAACCCATCCTTATAAGGTCTAGCATTTCCCATAATCTTATAAAAACCTTATGGGGTTTTACCCTCTTTTTCCAAAACTTATCCTTATAAGGTTCAAAATAGATCTATGGGGTCAAAAACCCTACAGTAGTTGTTTTATATAGGATTCAAAAGACCCTATAGAGATAGGTTTTTATAAGGTGTAGATGGGATTAAGGATAGAATAGAGTAGAAAGACATTAAGTAGGATTAAGATTATATTTATTGATTTATACAAAAATAAAAATTGAAAATAAAATGTGTTGTATAATGTAGAACTTGTATAAGGTATGCATGGTGCTTTAGTTACGAGTAATGTTTTTATTAATATATATATATATATATATTTTATCGAGTTGAGTTTCCCATTGAGTTTTTATTTTCAATCTCAAAACCCGACTCTAAACTTTATAAGGTTTTAAATCATCTTTCAAAACCCGAGCCTAAACTTTGTAGGGTTTTATCGGGTTCAACAGATTAATAACCTTTTAACAACCTATCCAATTGCTTCCGTTTATCCAAAGTGCTGTAGGATGGGTTTCAATTTTAAAATTTGGGAATCTGTGCCTTACAAGGTAAGGCATGAGTAAGACCTCATACTCTACCTAGCATGCCCCCACTTACCCCTATCTTAAATGTATGTATAACTTCTACAATATTAAAGCCTACATATCTATTACCATTATTATTTAAAATTTTGACTTCACGAAACAATCATAAACCGACATGTTATTTCCATAAATCACTTGTTAAATTGCTACTTATAATTTTCAAAGAAGGATATATTTATGACTTAAGGAAAACTAAATCTAATTTGACAATAGAAAGGAAAAACATTTTTATTCAAATTTTAAAAATTAGAAACTAATTGCATTTTAACATAAACTAATTGATACTTTTATCTTTTTACGTAAATGCAAACTTATCGTGTCTTATACTTACATACCTCCATTTAGGGACAAGTGAGTAACCCTATTATATAGGGTACCTAACCATATCTCGTTTAATTAGGTAAGTCTTAGGTAGGTATACGGATCACAAGATAGGTTTTGGATATTGATTTTTTTTCAAAACTTGCTTCCATAACTTTAGGTACAAGTATGTGAGATCCCATGATTAAGTGTCTTATATGGATTGTAGAGAGTTGTGATACTAGTTTATAAGTCCATGGTTGTAAATACCTTATTAACACAAACTTAAAACTTTTGGGCTAAATGGTTGAAATGGGCCCATTAGTATTTGGTATCTTAGCTATTCACTACTTTTAGGTAAGGCATTACAAATGGTATCAAAGCTAACTCTCTACCAGTAGGTAGACGATTTGGGTCTGGATCCGGTTTATAAAAGAGGTCCGATGAGGGTGAGGAATGTCATTAGATTGGTAACTCCTAGAATGCTTTTAGAATGACCTATAGGTAGTGGGTAACTTGAATCGTAGACCAAAAAGGGGGAAGATCTGGGCCCAATTATAAGCTTTCGTGATAAGGATGTCACATATTTCAGGTGGGGAGATTGTGATACCATATGGTCAAGTGTCCTACGTAGATTATGGGGAATTGTGGTACTAGTTTATAAAATCATGGTTGCGAACACCTTATTAACACAAACTTGAAACTTTTGAACCAAGTAGTTGAAATAGGCTCATTAATGTTTATTAGCTTGGTTATTTGCTTCTTTTCATATGAGGCGTTACAAGGTCTTAGTCCTCGGTCCTCTTACCTTGTAACCACCTAGGAACTTTACTTTAAGGTACTATAAAGGGTACAAATTCCAATGCATCATGTATCTACTCTACGAAAAAAAATATTAATAAATAATGTATTATAATATTATATTTTTTAGCCAATAAATGTTTTAGTAAAAGAGGGAGAAAAAGATATTAAGCCCATAGATTAATAATCCTAAATGGCTAAACCTAATGTCTCCTCCCTCACTTTACATTCTCCATTCCTTTCCTTATTCTTCTCGAATTTCCTCTTCAACTTATGTTTTCGTTCTTTCCCCTTACTCCTTCTCATTTTTCAATTAGTAAGAGGACATAAACTTTAACTTCACATATTTTTTTGCAAGTTTTGTAGGTTTTACATATGATGAACTTGTAATATGACATATAAATTGCTTTTTTGATATCACATAAACTTGAAATTCATAAGAAGAAAAAAAAAATTATAGATTCCATAGAATACCTCATACTTGTAAGGGCGTTTATGGTTTGGTTTAGTTCAGTTTAGAGGCCAAATCAAATAAAACTACATTTCAAATCCTTAATGAACCGCTTCAAATGTGGTTTGGTTTGACCCAAACAACATTTATAAGCACTTTGTTATATTTGATTACACAAATTTTTATTGAAGCTTTTAAACAAATATTAATATTTAAAATGAGGAATATTATGCAAGAATTACAGCCACATAACATTATGTCATAATAATATTGCATCTTGTAAAGTATTGAAATTTGCTTAAGAGATGAAAAATAATAGTGAAAGAGAAGGAGTAGATAGTAAAAATCAAGTGTGAGAAGAGAGATAATAAAATAAATGTAAATAATGTTGAATGAAATGTTAATATAGTTTAAAAGTGAAAAATGTCACTTATTTTTTATTTTTCAATAAGATGCGGTTCAAATCCAAGTAGTTCGGTTCAACCTCCTAAGCTAAACCACGAACCATTTAAATCTTCTCTAAACGGAACTACCAACTGAACCAAAATATAAAAAAACCACATTTTGGAGTTGGGTCCAATTTAGTTCAAGGTTTAGTTTGATTTGATAAAAACCCCTACATACTTGTAGGTCTTATAGGGTATGGGTTCCAGATCCAAAGTAGCTCAAAGATATTATATGACAAGTTCTGATTTTAAAATTTGAGAATATATAGTTTATAAGATATGGTATAAGTAGGGTTTCGTATCTCATCTACCCTATACCCGCTCACTCTAACTTTATATAGCTTTTTTAATTGTCCTTAGTAGTAATCAATTAAATGCGGAGTAATTTACTTTGTATGATACACTTTACACAGATATATAAGCACGGATTATGGTTAGCCATAGTTCATGGAAATAAAATTCCTTTTTAAATTGTATTTACTTCATAAATAGTCACTACAAATTACATCTCTATTTCTCTATCTATTTCATAAATAACACGTGATATTTAGACTTTCTAAGAGTAAACGTAAAGTATTAATGTTAACCATCTATATAGAAAGGTTGATTCAATTTTGTACATTTTGCAAGGATGAAAAAGAGAGAGAGAGAGTATTTTCCATTTCGAACTATGGAAATAAAAAAGTTTGTCCATGACTTAATGCATATTAATATAAATTATTATATACACTTAAAAAAGGTATGAAGACCAAAATGGGACAATTAGTTAGGATATGTCAATCATATATTCCAAATGTTTCTACCTCTTACTCTTACATGCAATCAACTATGTTAATTCATATATTCAATATTGTTAAGTTTGAATATGCATTAGAACTTAACAATCTTTAGTTGAAATATAATCTCAACTGCTAATATATATATATATATATATATATATTGTATTAATGTGTTTTATTGATGAGATATAAATAAAATTAATGCATTAGCATTGAAAAACATTAATGAAACTAAACCAAATCAAAACCAATATGCATGATTTATTTAGTGGATCGAAGAAAACAAACCGTCAATTACAGTTGATTATAGATTTCTGCCAAGCCATTCCACATAATTAAAGGATTCCTTTTATTTGAAACTAGAAAGCACATCATGTCTGAAATATTATTGGAAGGGTTATTGTAATTTATGAAAAATATTAGAGAAGGCACCTCCTTTTTTTTTTCTCCTCGATAAGCTCACTATTATTGTTATTATTATTATTATACCATTATATATTACAAATTAGGGAAAGAGGGATTGTAATCCATTTTTCTTCAAATTAAACTTTTTTCCATTTGTACCACTTCTTGAAATGAAGGATTTAATGTTGCTTGAGGTCTTTGGCTATTCAAAAAAAAAAATGATTGTTGGTGGTCCCCTTAGGATTATCAAACTCAAATTAATGACTTGCTTTTTTTAGTTTTTGCAAAACTTAAGCAATAAGTTGTTAAAGTGCATCATATCAAGCTGTATTTTACCGTGATTCTCTCATTAAAGGTTAGCATGCGTTCTTTTAATAGTATCTTTATCAATTATAATGAAACATAAGATAAATATCCAATTGAGTGATTGATACATATATTTATTATCCCGATAAATTAAGTGCAACGGAGATTGATTATGGAAATTATAGAGGGAATAAAGCTAGACAGAAGATTAGACTTTATTAGAATGATTTTTCCATAAAATACTAACGCTAATGAATGGTATGTTTTTAATGTTGAGTTATTGGGGAATCTAAGGTTCCCTAAATAGCATGATAATTACCATAAATTTTGCTAAAACCTATGTTATCATAGTGGAGACAAATCCATGAGGACCCCACCAAATCGACCATCTAAATCCGTATGTGATACATAAGATTATATATAAATTGAAAGAGTTGTGGCTTCATAGCAACTTAAGGGTAAAAAAAATCCAAAAGTCAAATAAAAACTCTCATGGCATCTAAGTTTGTAGCACAGATTATAGTTGTGATGCTACTTTCTCTCATTCTTTTGGGAGATCAATCCTTTGGTATGTAACAATCAACCTCTTATCTTTAGGGTTTCTGTAACTCAAGGCAATTACATATGTAATTATATATAATGTAGACATAAAAGTAAATATAATGTTATTAATTTTTCAGTTTTAAGATTAATATTCTAATATTCTCAAATAATTTGTCCTAAGATTTTATTAACAAATGTTTCTATTTTGTTTTTTTAATGGCAATGTAGGGCAAAGCAGCGATTGTGTATTTACCGGGTCATGCAAAGTTAGGGCAGATTGTGTGGAGCAATGTAAGGGTATTAAGCGTGCTGTGTCTGGAATATGTGTCCCAAATCCCAAAGGTGGTGACACTACCTGTTGTTGCATAATTGCCAAGACCATGAAGAACGATAGTCCACCTACAAGGAAATAAGATATGGATGCCAATCGAATAAAATGATTATTATGATTATAGTATAATAAACCACATACTAATTAGTACATGACGTAGTATATATATATGTTTGAACAATGAACATTTCATTTCATTTTATCTAATATTTTCTCATATTTAATTTCCACATATTATAGCTTGGTTAATGTTACTTTTATATCTAATGTCATGAGATGTATTTGTTGATCAACCATCGATGCTACATTTCAGCTTCCCAATTGTCGATTTGTGATGAAATTTTCATCACAATAAACACTTGACTTATGATTAAAGATTTAGGATATGTGTGCCATAAGCCTAAGTTTGGGACAAACTTTGAGGATTATATTTTACACAAAATATAATAATTAGAATCCATACTTAAGGATTCAAAATATGGTGCTTTAAAAATTTTAATCAATAAAATATAATGCATATGCTTAAAAATTTTGGATTAATTACAATAATGATATTCAAGTTGAGCTCATAAGCTCAACTTGACTTATTGTTCATGCTATGAAGCAAGGGTAGATTATTGTTAATAGAACAAATATTAACTCTAGTATATATTACATTTTTGGTGTTTGGGACATTAATCCCTGACGGTGTAACTATTGGGATTGCCAACTAGCAATTGGTGTAGAAGTTGTTCTTAAAATTTTAACTTGAGTAATTCTTAAATTAGAGTAATATCACGTCTTGAGTTATTATAATATTTGATTTTAATTGTTTATTTCAACCTTTCGATATTGTAACACTTCTATTTTATTTTTATTGTTGCTATTGTTATTGACAATTGTATTCATTTAACAATATTTATTGTTACGTATCCAACACTTTTATGAATAAAAAATATACATAAAAAGAAAAGAGAAGAAAGAAAGGAGATAAGGGATTGTAGCATGATAATTTTTTTTTTTTGAAAATATATATATTAGGATAAAAGAAGTTAAATTACTTGTTCTCAAATTCGTTTCTTCTAAAGTGAAAATACAAAATTGTATATGGGTGCTTTTGGTTATAACCGTGTCAAAAGGTTGTAATAGCTCACATCTCAAGAGTCTAATAGCCCTCACCTTAGCCGAGAGGCTACCAGCCAATGAGAGCATAGCAAACTCTAAATTTACGTACCAGTTTCATCCGACTATATCAGGATTGTTTTCTCATACACCTCTCTAGCTTATGTTCTTCATTTTCACCTACTACTAAACTTTTAATAAGGTTGTTTATCGATTAATTATTTATGTACTTTCTAAATATTTATAAATTCTGAATAATAAAATGTCATAAAATTCCCACTAATAATATATCATTATTATTCTAGATATACTCTAATTTATTTATTAGAGTTTTATTGTAAAATCAAAAGTATGTATATATAATAATCACTTTCCTTTTATTAACAACATTGATAAATATATTGAATTGTGTCTTGGCATATTATATACAAATTACAACATTTACAATGAGTAGTTTTATTTTTATATGTTTACTAATTTTCCTTTTCTTTTAGTTGTCATCTCTCGTGTGACATTATGCTATCATTTTTATAAGATTTATTATACTTGGCAATCGAGAGGTTGAAATGCTTGAGACAAATAAATCAAAGTCAAGGGCATTTAGGCAAATTTATCCCTCTCAATACTTTTGAAATAAAATTAACTTATTTCTTAATGTTTCATTTTTTTGATAGGATTGGTAAAAGTCTCTATCTTAGCTTTAATTTACGTTCATTAAATTTAAAATGTTTAAAATATAATTAGTTTAATAATTTAAATTTAATAGATATAAAAATTAAAAGTAGGTTGAAGGGTTAGATAAACCTCGTTAAAAACATGAACAGGACCATAGAAAAATGTTTTGATACATGATTAAATCAAACAATTGAACTGGACCAAACAAACCTTAAACGCTAATATTTTCTTCCTTCTCCAAATTGTTAGTTTCCAAAAGTTAAAAACTGACAAACGAAAAATCTCTATCTCTGCCCTTCTTTCTTTAAGCGTCTCTCTCCCACACATTCTAGGAAACTACTTTGATAATTTATGGAAAGACAAGTTAATTCCTTCGATTCTTCTTCTTAGTCATTTTCCTAAGAATCTAATCAAGCCTTAACACAACATCATGATGAAATGAGGGCAAAGTTAGTATGCTGAAGTGAAAGATAGTTCTGCATTTGTTGGCAAGCACAAGTTCTACTATAAACGTGGAAACTTTGTGAACGTTCCCAAAGAAAAACCAATGTCTTTGAAGGAAATGATATAAATAATGGATTTATGGTGATTGTCCCGGTAAGATAAGGATGTTTGAATTATTTCCTTAATTTAACATATATTGAATATGTTCTATCTTCATATAAGTTGCTTGCTAAAATTTAAGGAAGTTTATTTTTATTTAAAATTGCTAGAATTATTTTTATAAATTTTGAAATATTAATTTGGAAATACTTTTAGTTCATGTAGGTTTAAGCCCAAGTGTTTTCCAAACCTAAATTTCCAACAACAAAAGAAAGGTCTAGTCAAAATAACACGTGATATTTGGACTTTCTAAGAGTAAACGTAAAGTATTAATGTTAACCATCTATATAGAAAGGTTGATTCAATTTTGTACATTTTGCAAGGATGAAAAAGAGAGAGAGAGAGAACTTTCCATTTCGAACTTTGGAAATAAAAAAGTTTGTCCATGACTTAATGCAGATTAATATAAATTATTATATACACTTAAAAAAGGTATGAAGACCAAAATGGGACAATTAGTTAGGATATGTCAATCATATATTCCAAATGTTTCTACCTCTTACTCTTACATGCAATCAACTATGTTAATTCATATATTCAATATTGTTAAGTTTGAATATGCATTGGAACTTTAACAATCTTTAGTTGAAATATAATCTCAACTGCTAATACATATATATATATATTGTATTAATGTGTTTTATTGATGAGATATAAATAAAATTAATGCATTAGCATTGAAAAACATTAATGAAACTAAACCAAATCAAAACCAATATGCATGATTTATTTAGTGGATCGAAGAAAACAAATTGTAAATTACAGTTGATTATAGATTTCTGCCAAGCCATTCCACATAATTAAAGGATTCCTTTTATTTGAAACTACAAAGCACATCATGTCTAAAATATTATTGGAAGGGTTATTGTAATTTATGAAAAAGATTAGAGAAGGCACCTCCTTTTTTTTCTCCTTGATAAGCTCACTATTATTGTTGTTATTATTATTATTATTATTATATTATTATTATTATTATTATTATTATTATTATTATTATTATTATTATTATTATTATTATTATTATTATTATATATTACAAATTAAGAAAAGAGGGATTGTAGTCCATTTTTCTTCAAATTAAACTTTTTTCCATTTGGACCACTTCTTGAAATGAAGGATTTAATGTTGCTTGAGGTCTTTGGCTATTCAAAAAAAAAAATGATTGTTTATGGTCCCCTTAGGATTATCAAACTCAAATTAATGACTTGTTTTTTTTAGTTTTTGCAAAACTTGAGCAATAACTTATCAAAGTGCATCATATCAAGCTGTATCTTACCATGATTCTCTCATTAAAGGTTTGCATTGGTTCTTTTAATAGTATCTTTATCAATTATAATGAAACATAAGATAAATATCCAATTGAGTGATTGATACATATATTTATTATCCCGATAAATTAAGTGCAACAGAGATTGATTATGGAAATTATAGATGGAATAAAGCTAGACAGAAGATTAGACTTTATTAGAATGATTTTTCCATAAAATACTAATGCTAATGAATGGCATGCTTTTAATGTTGAGTTATTGGAGACTCTAAGGTTCCCCAAATTACATGATAATTACCATAAATTTTGCTAAAACCTATGTTATCATAGAGTAGACAAATCTACAAGGACCCCACCAAATCGACCATCTAAATCCGTATGTGATACATAAGATTATATATAAATTGAAAGAGTTGTGGCTTCGTAGCAACTTAAGGGTAAAAAAATCCAAAAATTAAATAAAAACTCTCATGGCATCTAAGTTTATAGCATAGATTATAGTTGTGATGCTACTCTCTCTCATTCTTTTGGGAGATCAATCCTTTGGTATGCAACAATCAACCTCTTATCTTTAAGGTTTCTGTAACTCAAGGCAATTACATATGTAATTATATATAATGTAGTCATAAAAGTAAATATAATGTTATTAATTTTTCAGTTTTAAGATTAATATTCTAATATTCTCAAATTATTTGTCTTAAGATTCTATTAACGAATGTTTCTATTTTTGTTCTTTTAATGGCAATGTAAGGCAAAGCAGCGATTGTGTATTTACCGGGTCATGCAAAGTTAGGGCAGATTGTGTGGAGCAATGTAAGGGTATTAAGCGTGCTATGTCTGGAATATGTGTCCCAAATCCCAAAGTTGGTGACACTACCTGTTGTTGCATAATTGCCAAGACCATGAAGAACGATAGTCCACCTACAAGGAAATAAGATATGGATGTCAATCGAATAAAATGATTATTATGATTATAGTAGAATAAACCACATACTAATTAGTACATGACGTAGTATATATATATGTTTGAACAATGAACATTTCATTTCATTTTATCTAATATTTTCTCATATTTAATTTCCACATATTATAGCTTGGTTAATGTTATTTTTATATCTAACGTCATGAGATGTATTTGTTGATCAACCATCAATGCTACATTTCAGCTTCCCAATTGTTGATTTGCGATGAAATTTTCATCACAACAAACACTTTGACTTATGATTAAAGATTTAGGATATGTGTGCCATAAGCCTAAGTTTGGGACAAACTTTGAGGATTATATTTTACACAAAATATAATAATTAGAATCCATACTTAAGGATTCAAAATATGGTGCTTTAAAAATTTTAATCAATAAAATATAATGCATATGCTTAAAAATTTTGGATTAATTACAATAATGATATTCAAGTTGAGCTCATAAGCTCAACTTGACTTATTGTTCATGCTATGAAGCAAGGGTAGATTATTGTTAATAGAACAAATATTAACTCTAGTATATATTACATTTTTGGTGTTTGGGACATTAATCCCTGACGGTGTAACTATTGGGATTGCCAACTAGCAATTGGTGTAGAAGTTGTTCTTAAAATTTTAACTTGAGTAATTCTTAAATTAGAGTAATATCACGTCTTGAGTTATTATAATATTTGATTTTAATTGTTTATTTCAACCTTTCGATATTGTAACACTTCTATTTTATTTTTATTGTTGCTATTGTTATTGACAATTGTATTCATTTAACAATATTTATTGTTACGTATCCAACACTTTTATGAATAAAAAATATACATAAAAAGAAAAGAGAAGAAAGAAAGGAGATAAGGGATTGTAGCATGATAATTTTTTTTTTTTGAAAATATATATATTAGGATAAAAGAAGTTAAATTACTTGTTCTCAAATTCGTTTCTTCTAAAGTGAAAATACAAAATTGTATATGGGTGCTTTTGGTTATATTCTTAGCTTAACATTATTAGTTAAACTACCAAAGCAAGTATTATACAATAAAAATTTACACAAAATAAATATTGAAAATATACATATTTATAAATTTCAATAATTATCAATATAGTTATTTAATTTCCTTTCAATTCTAGCCCAAAATATAAATAGGTTGTAAAAGACTTAAAAAGGTGTATTTTAAGAATTGTAATAATTCGTAATAGTATATGAAAAGAAGTAAGCCCTCATAGCCTAGCTAGAAGGGTATGACATGCCCTAAATCCATAGCATTTAGGTAGCACGCCTTGTCTTTCGGACCCCTTCTTAGAAGCTATGCTTTAATTACGTACAACCAGTAGAAGGAAAAGAAATGACAAGGTTGTATTGCATTAATTAGGGAATTACCCCTATGTCGCTAAAATCGTCATTATCTGACCTTGTCAAAAGGTTGTAATAGCTCACATCTCAAGAGTCTAATAGCCCTCACCTTAGCCGAGAGGCTACCAGCCAATGAGAGCATAGCAAATTCTAAATATACATACTAGTTTCATCCGACTATATTAGGATTCTTTTCTCATACACCTCTCTAGCTTATGTTCTTCATTTTCACCTATTACTAAACTTTTAATAAGGTTGTTTATCGATTAATTATTTATGTACTTTCTAAATATTTATAAATTCTGAATAATAAAATGTCATAAAATTCCCACTAATAATATATCACTATTATTCTAGATATACTCTAATTTATTTATTAGAGTTTTATTGTAAAATCAAAAGTATGTATATATAATAATCACTTTCCTTTTATTAACAACATTGATAAATATATTGAATTGTGTCTTGGCACATCATATACAGATTACAACATTTACAATGAGTAGTTTTATTTTTATATGTTTACTAATTTTCCTTTTCTTTTAGTTGTCATCTCTCGTGTGACATTATGCTATCATTTTTATAAGATTTATTGTACTTGCCAATCGAGAGGTTGAAATGCTTGAGACAAATAAATCAAAGTCAAGGGCATTTAGGCAAATTTATCCCTTATCTTAGCTCTACCGAGATTTGACAAAGTATTTAAAGTAGAGTATAATGTGTTCGGACTAGGCATAGGTGTTGTGCTGATGCAGGAAGGCCAAGCTATTGCTTACTTCAGTAAAAAGCTTAGAGGAGTTACACTCAACTATTATGTTTATGATAAAGAGTTTTACTCCTTGATCTGAGCTCTGACCATATGGCAATATTATTTGCTACCTAAAGAATTTGTGATCTACATTGATCATAAATCTTTGAGATATCAGAAGAGTCAGCCCAAGCCGTCTTAAAGACGAGCCAAGTGGGTCGAGTTTATGGAGGCATTTTCTTATGTCGTGAAGTATAAGAATAAAAAGAACAATGTAGTAGTTGATGCCCTATCGAGATAACATTTCCTCTTGACCAAATTACAAACCCAATTACTAGGATTTTCTATTATTAAGGATTTATATGTTAACGATCCACATTTTGGTCCAATTTGCTAGATGTGAAGAAGGTCGAACACTTGATGACTATCAAAGGGAGAACTGATACTTATTTAAGAAGAGGAGATTGTGTATCCTAACCTGTTTTATGAGAGAGTTGCTAGTACATGAGGTGTATGGTGGAGGATTATCTAGACGTTTTGGCAAGCACCAAACTCATGAGGTATTATCTTCATGATCCTTTTAGATAAAGATGATAAGGGAAGTCCAAGTTGTGTTAAAAAGGTGTACAACCTACCGAAAGGCATGCAACCTACAGAAAGGCAAAGAGTCGAGCGGAGTAGGGACAATATTTACCATTATCAATCCTAACCAAATCATAGTCCAAGCTAAGCATGGACTTCATATTAGGGTTTCCAAGGACATCTCGAGGGAAGAACTCCATCATAGTAGTCGTGGATCGACTTAGTAAGATGGTACACTTTATGCCATGTTCTAAGACTAATGACGCTTCAGTTATCTCTTTTATTTTCTTGCAAGAGGTTGTCAAACTACATGGGGTACCTAATACCATTGTTTCAAACTGAGACCCAAAGTTTATGAGCCACTTTTGGAGAACATTATGGAGATGAATGAGAACCAAACTATTGTACAGCATGTCCTGTCATCCATAAATGGACAGATAAATTGAGGTTGTCAATAGCATAGTGGGAACTCTGCTTCGGTTTGCTATTAGTCAAAACATGGTCGATTGGGATCTATGCCTACCTGTAATTGAGTTCGCCTACAATAGGACTATGCATAGTATCGTGAACATGTTACCGTTTGAAGTCGCCTATAGGTTCAACCCTAAGCTCCCATTGGACCACACAACTCTTCCGAGTTAAGATGATGATCAGTCAGCTATAGAAAGATTCGAGGCTATGCAATGCACCAAAAGGTCGTCAAACATCTGAGTTGAGCTGCTACCAAGCTTGAGAGATGAGGTCAAGGATGGAAGAATAAGGAGTTTTAACTAGGTGATTTAGCCCAGATGCACCTCAATAAGGACCGATTCTCATGCTTAAGGAAGAACAAGTTATTTCCTAAAGCCGACAGACCATTTAAAGTGCTTAAAAAGATCAATTCTAATACTTACAAGATTAAACTAGCTAAAGATTACAGAGTCTCAAACTCCTCTAACATTGTCGACCTTCACCCAAATACTCCTGAAGATAAGCAACATGGAGCTAAGCCAAATTTAATCTCGAATCTCAAAAGGCCCGAAAGGCATAATAGAGATCATAAGCTAATCAATTGCTCCTGAGCTTGAGGACTCGCTTATATAGTTCATTGACTTGCTAATCCGACCTATTGAGTTACCTTACTCTTTAACTCATTCAAGAGATTGTCGAGGTGATCAACCTGTTGCCGAGCCAACCGCTTTACAATACATCAATCTAAGGTCAAGCATCGAACTCACATACTGCTAACCTGGTACATGGCCAAAGCCAAGCTGACTTCGATCTCGAGCTGACCATTTGAGGCTGACCTAACAATGGAACACCTCCTAAACTAGCCTTTCTTCAATTTGGAACATCCCAGCTGCCGAGCTACCAACCCTGACCTAACCTATTCAAAACCTACTCTGCTTGATACATAGCATCTTTATGACCACAAAATGGACAGCTAATACATGCCTTACTTTTCTAATATCCATATTATCCTTTGTAGCCGAATATCCCTCTTTTTGTCTAATTACAACTCTACCCTTGCAAATTATGTCTTTTTCCTTTCTGATAGAATTTTTTTTGTAATTTACATTAACCTAGGACTTACTCTAATTCGGTCATATAAATACTTGTTAATTGTAATAGCAATAATAGTCAATGACATTAATATTTAGACATTCCCTTCTTGCATGAGCTAAGTGTCTCTTGTGTACTCTCATTTACTCTTATCTGATCCATCGTTAGTGCAGATTAGTAGCGAATGACCTCTAAACGCATTTATGAATTATATCAAGTGTGACCTGAGCTCATATGAGGTATTGATGTGTCATATCCACAGTTGGTGCACAAGAACCCCCTGCTCAAATCTTTGACTACCATTTATCTTTTGGACCATCTTGCAATTCGAACCCATTCCCTTGGTTACATGTAATATCGGACGTCGTGTGTTCATCTACGGTAACCCGTATCAGGTAATCTTGGCAGGCATCATAAGTCGACCTATTCAGTAGATGGTCGTCCTCTAGAGTAGTAAGGGGACATAGAGACGACCCCTTAGAATGTTAGGAGGGGAAGCAATAGAGGTTCCAAGTTACAAGGAGGAAACCTTGCCCTTGGCGCCCCATGACAAGTAGCTTGCGGTGTAATAGGAGCTTAAGCCTTTAGTTGGAGTGGTTGGGAAGCCCCTATAGAGGATCGATCATCTTCACGCTAAGTTTGGCCGTTTATTTACTGCGAGGATGAATGTAGAGGCCTCTGCTTATTTGCTCTAGAGGCACGATAAGGTAGGTTCTATGTTTTTTGTTTATATAAATATTTTGCATGGTTCTCCTAACTGAGGTGGTTTTTCTGTTACAACTATATGACTTGCTTGAGTATGTGCTCGCACTTAGTCATGAGTTCCAACGGTCGAAATGAAGTAAGGTGAGGTCCAAGGTGAGCAAGTTTTGAGGGCCTCTTGAGGAGGAGAAGAAGCTGCATAGGGGCCTCTCCTCGAGGTATGCAAATTTGGAGCAACAAGACCAAGAGCTCAAAGAGTGAACGAAGAAGTTGTAAGAGGCCAAAGCTTCTACCAAATCTTCAGGGGAAGGACTAGCTAAGGTGAACGCAAAGCTCGAAGGGAAGAGGGAGGAACTGGAGAGTGCTTAAGCTGCCTTTGCTTAGAAGGAGGTCAGGCTGCTAAGGGGCAAGGGCTTGTTTATTAAAGTGAAGCGAGAGCTTTTCTTTGAAACATTGAATAACCTCTTCCTACAGAAAGCACTGAGCAATGCTGACTCTGCTGTGGCCAAGGAGGCCTAAAAGGAGGTATGTGAGCACTCCCAAAATGTAGACCTAACGTTCTTCAACTGTTTCGATGATCTAGAGCCTACTAATGGTAGAAGTAGAAGGAAGACATCCTCAAAGAGCTCTGGTGAAGGGAATTCTGGGGATTGTGGGGAAGAAAGGAAGGATGAGGAGGCTGGCCAGGAAGAGGAAGTGGATAAGAACGTACTTGTAGATTTAGCTTAATTGGCCTTGTTTCATTTGTTTTATGTTCTTGTCTAAGATGTTGTATGTAATTTGGGCAACATGAGACTCTTGGGTCTTTTTTCTTTCTTCAAGTGTTTTTTCTTTCTTCAATCATCTGTTGAATAAGGAGTCTTAGTTATTGGATCTCACAGTCTTAGGTTCTTAGTGGTAGAGGCATTGCAGAACGCCATGGTGGGGGTTAGTAATAATTATTGGCATCACCTAATCGTGAAGTATGTGAATTGTTGTTTTTGCTTTCAGCCATTTTGTGTAAGGTAGCCTAAAACGGTAGGCGCCAAAATGTTGATTGTAGATAAATCAACTCTAAATGGTATGTTATGTATGGTCTGGTGGGGAATGGGCTTGTCTAGCTCCTTTCTCCTGATAAGTGCCAGAAGCCCCTTATAAGTGTAGCCACAGGGGCCCTCCAATGCTTAAGTCAGTAAGGAGGACAAAATGGATGAGGAAAGAAGGGGGAAACATTGAACACTAAATTCCTTAGAGAACATGCTTAGGTTGAAGGAGAAGTAAAGAGTAGAATGTGGTTTTAGAGTCTTTAGGTTAGGGTTTAAAAATGGAATCCTCTTACCTATTGATCCTCTTACACTATTTATAGTGTAAGGGAGTACAACTACTTGGACACATGTTAACCTAAGGTTCGTTTGTACTAACAGCTTACATGGGACATGCATTGGAAGATTGATATGGTGGCTCTATGAGTTAGTCGGCCATGACTACATCAGCAATCATATCTATGATTTGTAAGTCTAACATCCTTAGGGCATGTCGAGTATACTGGCCATACTACGGATGTCAGGTGGTAATTAATAAGTTAAGGTGGGACGTTAGCACTAAAGGACAAAGAGAAGGTAAGTAGGTAGGTAAGCTAGTCTGAATGCGCATTAAGTGGTGAGCTAGGCATCTAATAGGCTTGTAAGGCTAGGGGGTATCTTCGCCTATAATACTTGGTCTAACGAGAGGAGGGTCCTTTGCACTTTTAAGCTCGGCTGGTTTGTTGGCCGAGTTCTTATATGTCAAATGGGTCTTCTGGCTTTGGGCTCACAGTAGTGATTGCTTGAGTTCTCAAGGCATGTGTTCGGCCAATTGCTTATCACAGGACTAGTGGATGGCCGAGGTGCTTAAGCAGGTTAGAGCACATAGAAGGAGCGAGAGAGAGAGAGGAATCATTTCATTGGGGGCCGATGGGCCTTCTAAGGGGCTCTTGTCAGAATTGGTCCTTAAGTTAGATGAGAATCATGTATCAGTACCTATATTCATAATTATTTTTTTCCAATAATACTTATGTTTTAGTTCTTTTGATCTCTATATAATCAAACTTTTTAATAGTTTTACATTTAACATATCATATATTTGATGTTTTACTCTTGCACATGCATTACGGGTGCATGTCAGCTAATATAGTTTTACGACTTCAAATAGTTGTGTAATAACCTGGTTAGAATTTAAATTTGGAAAAACTAAATATGATAGCTTTAAATCTTTATCTAATTTCATAATTTAAAATTTTATAGAAAATGACAATAAATATTTAACTTTTAATTTATAATTATTTTTGTATTTTTTGGACACATATTATTGGTTTATCGTACTTTTATCATTTTTATTAATAATTTCACATATAGTCACTTTTACACTTGCAGTCCAAATGCGATGTCTGCATAATACAATGTGGTTTTAATATTCTTCATTGTAATATGAAGTTGGTTAAAAAATCAGATTTTTGTAGAAAACAGAAATATAGAGGCAAGTGCCAATTCTTTTATATGTATTGGTTAAAGAATAGGGACTTATCTTTATTATCTTAAAGAAATTATCTATTTTGGGTTATATAGATAAAGAATTGCAGAGAGAGACTAATTTAGTAGTAGCATTAGAAATGATAAGACAACTTACAAATAAATAACCAGGAATACATCATTAGAGAGACTTAATATTTTAAAATATTATTATGATGATGGATGGAACATTACTAATGATTACTACCAACCACCAACTATGTAAATTTTTTATCATGCTTTGAAAGTGGTACGATGGTAATAGTCTTATTGTGTATACCAACCTATAATAGAAACTAACCGTTCAACTGTTATGGTATACTTGGTATACAAAAGGCATTTACAACTAAACTATTTTGAAGTATCTATAGTTCATTGATCTTATTTTATATGATAAAACAAGATATGACTGAAAATATTATACATAAAAATTGTAAGAAAAATCTAAGTTATTGTTATAAACTAAATTATAACATAAAGTAAGCCGTACAGGAGGTACTAAGTACATCTAACTTTGAAACAAATGCCATAAAGGAGTACTCCAACTCAAATTATTTATCACTTAGAACCCTATGCCCATCTTCTTTATGTTTGATCATTGATGGAACACGATATATCTACTAAAACCTATAAAGAAATCTATGAGAAAGTGAGCAATCTACCGCTCAGTAAGGGGATAGAGACAAAAGCATGTATAGCACAACAAAACGAGTAAGATCGTTAAACAAGTTAGTTAGATCAATGCGTAGAGGAATGTCATCACTTGATATTGTATGATCCGTCATGAGATTAGAGAAATCGTCTTCACTCTAATTCGAGTTTGAAGAGTTTTCATTTTCAACGTAATGCCACAACCTACAACCAAATCTAAGCTTATGCAATAGAGACTTTATTGCTCTTGCAGTTACCTTTAAATTAACATCTTCAGCTTTGCTACAATCTCCATTCCTATCACTTACTTAGACTAGGGGTAGGAAAGAAACATTGCCATTTCTTTCAAAGGGGTCAGTATTTGATTGAAGAATCTTCTTTATTTCCTAGTGGGTTGCAATATATGTTGACTTATGATTTAGGCCATGTTCAGTTCATTTTAGGTTTAAGAATGATCAACCAAATCTAGACAGTCAATCAGCAAGCAATGTTCAAAGCAATCACAATGTAGAGCTTAACTCTTACAACATCATAACATTATCCTTTCACACACTTTGCATGGACATAATCAACTACTTACAACCACAAAAAAGTACACACTTCAACCCCTAAGAACTCTAAAATGGTTTTTAGAAATGCTATGAAATATCGATCCCACTTACCTAGATTTTAGTTGCTTACTAGTTGCATATATCAAACTTTACTTCAACAATATTTCTTATGTTTCAATTATTGATTTCAGGTTTCATACAAATTAAAAAGAAACAATAATTTATTTATCATATTTTAGATTACGTTTATTATTTATGTGCTAAAGAATACTTGTATTGAGTGCTTAAGAATAAGAGACATCTACATAAGTTGTTACCCTAGATATCTTTTAAGCCACTCCCCAAGTCATCCTCTAGGTTACCCTCTAAGTTAGTTCAGGTTTATAGTTAGTAGTTAAGAACACTCTGACTTACTCTTTAAGTCTGCTTAAGTTTAAAGTTCTTATTTGAGGACTTTCTAACTCATCCTTTAGGAGGACTTTAGAGTAAATTTCTTACTTAACAAAGCTTTTAACTTTTACCTTCTAAGTTGGTTTAATTTTAAAGCTTTTGTCAAAGAACCTTCTAAATCACCTTTTGACTTAGCTAGACTCCTTATAAACCTATCAAATCTTTACATTTTGGTTCACATTTCATCATTTGTTACTATCCAATTTAGCGCACAAACCCTAACTACTTATTCTTCCTTCAATTTGACATGACCAAACTATGATTTTACTCGCTTAAGCCATTTATTCAATTGTTGAACTTCTTCTTAATCTTAAGCATGTCAAGCAACCAATATTATACTTAAATCTTGATCACGAAAATTTCTTTGAAAAACCAATTCTTACAACTTTATGTAAAAACAATTTGTAAGTATGATTAATAAACTATAGCTTTAGCTTTAAAAACTCATTTATTTATGAAATTTACAAATCTTATTCAGTGAAATCCAATTCAAATCCACTACAAAACATCAAGTTACAGTACAGTAAAATTAAAATCAGAAACCATACTATTTACGTTGAAAATCCATAAATTTTAAAAAAGTACAGCATAATAAATTTTTAAAACCAAAAAATTAGCAAAAATTTAGATGGATTGCTGTAGCAAAAATTTTTACACGATAATAAACTAGATATTATAAGAAGTATATAGAAAAATTTTGAAGCCAAAATCAAGTCATTTGAGGTTTTGAAAATCAATTATAAAATTTGTCCAAACAAGCATTTTCTTAAAGACCAATAAAGTCAACAAACTTTATTAGAAAAAAGAAAAAATTTTACCAAACCCACATGCAAAGAAATTTAGGAATAATTTTTTCTAAAATTTTTCAACATGATATAGTATTTTTAGGAATTAATTGAATTTCAGAGGAAAAATGGACATTCACCAATGCTTGGCTCTCCGACAATCTTCTAGCCAAAAATGGTTATCGACATCACCAAACGTAGGGTGCTTGGTCAGAGGGTAGTGTCGTTTCATGCCAGGTCTCTATGTGATGCTTAAACTCCATGCACTCAATTTAAGCCATGATTTTTTTTCTATATTTCCCAATTTCCCTCTACAACTTAGCTTCTCGATTTTTTCAAAACTCTACGCTATCTAAAAATGAAAAATGTGAGGTGAATGAAGCAGTATATAAGGGCATAGGTCAACAGTTAATTGTTTGGGGGCTACAGTTGTTAAGTCTTTGTAATTTCCTCGATCTTTACTTATTTCTATGTGTCATTTGTCAACCTAGTTACCTCACCTCCTTTTCTCGATGACTAACATGTTGTCTATTTGCTGCTTAAGTTAGTTTTATATACCTTACAATTCTTGTGTTATAATTAGCTAATTTAATTATGATGTACATACTTATATTAGGGTTTTATTAATTTCATGTGTATATTTTATGCATTACATGTGTTTAGTGTATTTACATAATTCTTAAATATCATTCCATATGATCTTATTGCCCATACTATCCAAATATTTTATCTCTAAGAGTTCATTAATTATCGAGACTCAAATTTCATGTTTTCAATGAATAATAAATAATATGGCTATAGTTAATTTTTTAATTATATTTATATTTTAATATTTGATTTCTAGAATCTACATTTACATGGTTACTTCAACTAGCTTTTTTAATATAATGACTCCATTGTCAAAAGGTAATATTATATCTTAAAAAACCCGTGTTTATCTCACCATATAAAAAATTATAAAATAATATTAATAAATGAATAATAAAAGACAATATTATATCTTTTGACCAATAAATATTTTAGTAAAAACTAAAACAGAGCCTGTGATCATAAGTTAATAACCTTAATGTTACATTTAGTATATAGGACTGGATATAAATAGAATCGCGATTCTAATGTCAATTCTCATTCTTGGGAGTACTTTTGGAAGGTGATGTCATGCTTCATTAGAATCAATGATTCTAACTTCAAGAAAGAATTGGGTTCCACCATTGAGAAAGTAGAATGGTGATTCCACTCTGCCTTCATTAATTATCATTGATAGAAATTACTTATTTAAGATCCAAATTAGTTATGACATCTAATAGTTGAAGGGCTTTTTGAAAATACTCTTAAATACACATTTTGTTCCATTCTAGGGGTATTTTCACACATAAAAATTGATTTATCATTCTGGCCTTAATTATAGTCCATTCCACTTTAGATTATACCTAAATACAAAATGTGACATAAACATGCCTCCCTTACTTCCATTCTTTTACTTATTCTTCCTCATTTCCCTCTCCACTTTACATTTTCCTTTATTCTTTCTCATTTGCTAAGCAACAAGATTATATAAATTTGAAATAATGAAGGTAAGAAACATTATTATTTTTTACTTTCACATATTTTATTACGGATTCATATGTTTTGCATATGAAGAACATATATATAACATGTAGATTACATTTTTTGACATCATATAAACTTGAAATTTATAAGAAAAATGTAAAATTAATAAGTTCCATAACATACTATACCTTGTGGATTTTATAGGATAAAAGTTCGAAGGTGATCTAAGGTACTATAAGATAGGTTCTGGTTTTAAAAATTAGGAATCTGTGCCTTACAAGGTAAAGCATGAGTAAGACTCTATGGCCTATCTACCATATACTCGCTCACCCCTATCATAAATATATTTATAGCTTCTACAATATTAAGCCCCCACTTATCTATTATCATTATCATTGAAAATTTTTAAGTTTACAAAACAATCATAAATCAACATATTATTTCCATAAATCATGTGATAAATTGCTATTTATAATTTTCAAGGGAAGATATCTATATTGCCAAGAAAAGAGAAATTCTAAAAATTAAAAACTAATTACACTTTAACATTAATTAATTGATGCTTTTATCTTTTTTCATAAATGCAAACTAGCTTCCGATCAATTACGTGCCTCTGTTTAGGGGTAAGTGAGTAACCTATTACATAGGCTTCTAGTCATACCTGTTTGATTGGATAGGTTTTAGGTAGGTATTACAGATCATAGGATAGAACAACACTAATTTTTCAGAACTTGCTCCCACAGGTTAGGTACTAGTATGAGGTCTTTTTATCTTGCACCCATTACCTTATACCCAACTAGGAATCTGTATTTTAAAATATAAAGTGTAAAAATTCTAATGTTTCATGTATCCACTGTATAAAAAAAAATTGTTAGATAATATTACTAAATAATAAATTATAATATTATATTTTTCTACCAATAAATGTTTCACTAGAAAGGAACCAAAAAAAAAAGAGAGAGGGAGAGAGATTAAGACCATAAGTTAATAAACCTAAATAGCTAAAACTAATGCCACTTCTCTTACTTTACATTCTTTATTTTGTTCCTTATTCTTCCCCAATTTCTTCTTAAACTTACATTTTTATTCATTCCCCTTATTCTTTCTCATTTATTAATTGGTAAGATGACATAAACTTGAAATAACGGAAGTAAAAAATTACATTTTTTTTAACTTCACATATTTTGTTACAAGTTTTATAGGTTTTGTATATAAACTTATAATATGATATATAAATTACTTTTTTAATTTCATTTTAACTTAAAATTCATTGGCAGAAAAACAAAATCTACAAATTTTACAAGGTATCCCGTACCTTATAGGTTTTTATGGGATATCGATTTCAGAGTGATTCAAAGATGATATAAGATAAGTTTTGATTCCAAAATTTGAGAACCATCAATTTTCAAGGTAGGGTATATGTAGGGTTTTATATCCTATCCACCCGATACCCACTCACTACAACTCTATATGATTTCTTTAATTGTCCTTAATGGAATTAAATTAAATGCAAAGTAATTTATTTTGTGTAATACACTTTACATAAATATAAGTCGGGATTATGGTAAGTCATAGTACATGGAAATAAAATTCCTTTTTAAATTGTATTTACTCAGCAAATAACTACTACAAATCATATCTTTGTTTCTCTATCTATTTCATAAATAATATATGACATTTGGACTTTCTAAGAGTAAAAGTAAAGTATTAATGTTAACCATCTATATAGAAAGGTTGATTCAATTTTGCACATTTGGCAAGGGAAAAAATATTTTCCATTTCGAGTTATGGAAATAAAAGGTTTGTTTAAGATTAATATAAATTATTATATACACTTTTAAAAAGTATGAATCAATTAGCTAGGATATATATCAATCATATATTCTAACATTTCTACCCCTTACTCTTGCATGTAATCAACCATGCAAATTGCTTTGCAACTAATAATATTTCATACATTTGATATTATTAAATTCAAATATGCATTGGAGTGTAGCGTGGTTGATTGAAATATAATCTCAACTAATATTAATATATATATGTATATATATAGTATTAATGTATTTTATTGATAAGATATAAATAAAATTAATGCATTAGCATTGAAAAACATTAGTGAACCTAAACCAAACCAAAATTAATATTCACGATTTATTTAGTAGATCAAAGAAAACAAACTCTCACTTACATTTGATTATAGATTTGTACCAAGCCATTCTGGATAATTAAAGGATTCCCTTTATTTGAAACTAAAAAGCATGTTAAGTCTAAAATATTATTGGAAAGATTATTGTAATTCAAGAAAAAGATTAGAGAGAAGGCACCTCCATTTTTTTTTTCGATAAGTTTATTATTATAATATCTTACAACTTGGAGGAGGAAGAATTATAATCCATTTTCCTTTATATTAAACTTTTGCGATTTGCACTTCTTCTCTAAAATCAAGGATAATGTTGCTTGTGGTCTTTGGCTATTTAAAACATATAATAATAATAATAATAAAGAAAGATAGTATGTGGTCCCATTAGAATTATCAAACTCTAATTAATGACTTGCTTTCTTCTTTTTTATAGATGGAAATATTGCCTTTAATTTTTTTTTTTTTTGGGAAGGAGTCGAGAAATACCTCAAATGTGCATCATATCCACGAGTCTCTCATGAAAGGTTTACGTGCATTCTTTTAATGGTATCCTCATTAATTATAATGAAATATACGATAAATATCCAATTGAGTGATAATACAAATATTTATTATCCCGATAAATTAAGTGCAATAGGAGATTGATTATGGACATTACATAGGAAATAAAGCTAGACAGATTATATGCTATAAACGGTGGAATGACTAGACTTTATTAAAATGATTTTCCATAAAATACTAACGCTAATGAATGGCTTTCTTTAATATTGTTCTCCAAATACCATGATAATTACCATAAATTTTGCTAAAACCTATGTGACTATAGTTGAGACAAATCCATGAGGACCCCTTCAAATCGGTCATCTAAATCCGTATATCATACATAAGATTATATATAAAGTGGTAGAGTTATGGTTTCATAGCAACTTAAGAGCGAAAAAGAATCCAAAAGTCAACCGAAAACTCTCATGGCGTCTAAGCTCCTAGCACAGATTATAGTCGCAATTCTACTCTCTATCATTCTTTTGGGAGATCAATCTTTTGGTATCTAACAATCAACCTCATCAATCTAATGTTATTAATTTTTTAGTTTTAAGATTGATATTTTGATATATTCTCAAATCATTTGTCATGAGATTCTGTTAACAAGTGTTTTTGTTTTTGTATTTTTAATGGCAATGCAGGGCAAAGCAGTGATTGTATATTTACCGGATCATGCAAGGTTAAGGCAGATTGTGTGAAGCAATGCAAGGGTATAAAGAGTGCTGTTTCTGGAATATGTGTCCCAAACCCCAAAAATAATGACACTACTTGTTGTTGCATAATTGCCAAGACCATGAAGAATGATAGTCCACCAGCTGGGAAATAAGATATGGATGCCAACCAAATAAAATGATTATTTTGATTATAGTAAAAAAAAACTACATACTAATCAATACATGACATAGCTCCTATATATATTTGAATAGTGACTATTTCATTTCATGTTATCTTATATTTTCTCAGAATAAATTTCTACATATTACAGCTGTTAATATTATCTTTATATCTGATGTCATATGATGTATTTGTTGATCAACCATGGATGTTATATTTCATCTTTCCAATATTGGTTTGCGATGAAATTTTCAGCACACAAAAAACACTTTGACTTATGATTAACGGTTGAGGATATGTGTGTCATTAGCTTAAGTTTGGACAAATTTTGAGGATTATATTTTACACAAAATTTGACAATTGGAATCATACTTAAGGATGTTAAAATATAGAGCTTTAAAAATTTTAATCAATAAAATATAATGCGGATGCTTAAAATTTTCGAATTAATTAATGACATTCAATTAATATAAGCTTTGATCGGCTGAACTTGACTTATTGTTTAAGCTATGAAGCAAGGATAGATTTTTAATTAATAGAACAGATATTAATTCCAGTCCATATTACATTTTCTGTTGTTTGGAACATTAATCCTTGACAACGTAATTATTAGGATTACCAACTGGCAATTGGTGGTAGAAGATGTTCTTAAAATCTTAACTTGAGTAATTCTTGAAGTACAATAATATCATGCTTTGAGTTTCATAAACCTTATAAAATATTTAAATTTAATAAAACATATTTTTATCCATCTTATTTGTTATATAACATAAACTTGAAATTTGACCTATGAGATATAACAAAACTTTAAAAGAAATTATTTAACTTGTAAAATTAATATTTTGGATTAAAGGAATAAAATGATATGTAAGGTGATTATATATATATATATATATACTCATTGGAAATATATGTTTGTACACGATAAGTGTATACAAGAACAACAGCGATAGGATAATCGGAATAATATAGGTTGAATTGAAAAGAACAATACCTATTGGTAATGCTAGATATAATTTACGTAATCTATCTAAGGAATAGTTTTTTCTTAAGGTACACTTAAAGAGTATAATTAATATATATATACGCGCGCGATAATTACTAAGTAAGCGAATGCAAAATACACCCTTATAATATTACAGCTATTCGCCAATGCCATCTAAACCTATATGTGGCTACTAGGTAGACAACAAGACACCTGTCTAATATAAGGTTTTGTCGGATAGTATTTTAACTTTAAACCTAAGTTTTAGCATGCAAAATAAACTGAATTTGTAATGAGATAAACCGTGGTGACAACACTAAAGCTGGAGAGTTGTTGGACTAAGGGTGGACTGACAAAACTCCAGCATTGCCAGGAAGAATGCTATAAATTCATCCAAGAAAGGGATAAAAGATAAAAATGGAGATGGAATGATAAGGAACATATATATATGTAGGGGAAAAGGAAGAAATTGCCTCTCGATAGACTAGGACTTCGGAAGATTTTCCAAATTAATTATTTGGATTTCAATGTAAGATTGTTTTGTTTTTAGATTAATATAAATTTGGTACTTTTGTTTTAGGACATGATTTATAAAAGTTTCTTAATAAGTGCTCGATTTTAGTTGGTATAACGGATGGGCATTTAAGATGGGAAAATATTGTTCTTTCAGCATCAAATTTTTTTGTTTACTCATCATTCATAAGTTCTCAGTATAAAACGAAATTTTAGAATGTGTAATTGGTGAATTATTTATCTAAATTCGGTGCTTTCCTATTTCTTGAAAAGGGGCTAATAGGATTATCAAAATTTGCAGACGGTCTTGATCCATGTTTTCATATCAAACCAAATAAGGCTAACGTTTCAATACTCGAAATCGATTGTAGAAATAGCTTCGTTTTTCCATTAAACGGATTGATTTGTCTGACTAATGTGTTCACATCATGCCTTGAAGTATTTATTCTAGAATATTGTGTAAATTTTATATACTAATACTTATATGTTTAATCATATGTCTATACAAAGTATTACTTATATATATATTTATATATATGATAAAGTAGCGATCTTATATGCATATACATGCTAAAAAAACTCACAAGGACTATTTATCTTATATATATATATATATATTTGCATTAAAAATATACTATATGAAGTTTCAATACTCGAAATCGTTCGTAGAAATAGCTTTGTTTTTCTATTAAATGGATTCATTTGTCTGACTAATGTGTTAACATCATGCCTCGAAGTATTTGTTCTAGAATATTGTGCAAATTTTATAAACTATTACTTATATGTTTAATCATATGTATATACAAAGTACTACTCTTTTATATATATATATATGATAAAGTAACCATCTTATATGCATATACATGCTTAAGAAACTCACAAGGACTGTTTATGTTATATATATATTTGCATTAAAAATATACTATATAGATGTACATGCTTTGCTAGTAATAAAAGGAAACACGGCTATAGGTCATGTATATATATATATATAGTCACTATGTTTCCCAAGTGGGTATATATAAGCGAATGTTGCTTATATAACTTAATGTAACGTTTATTTAATAACTATGAAATCAACTACTATTATGTATAGGTAAATTTAACGTTTTTGCAGACTTTATAAGTCATAAAGATTTGTTATGCTACAAAGAAGTATTTAGTGTGCATCTTGTAATTTTATTTAGTTATTTATCTAATTTAAGTTAATTTTTAACAAAATCAAGCTTAAAATCGATATTTTGGAAAATATTGTATGTTATACTATTTTAGCATTTTTCATGACCAGAGTATAATAAGTATCATTATTTTCCTATTTTTAGTCAATTATTGAAAAAATAGAGCTTAAATATATATTATAGAGTATATAATATAATATGCGATTTTAGTGTTTTTCGAGATCAAATATGATCTCTATAATTTTATGAATATAATGTGTATTTCATGGATTTCACAAAGTAAAAATACTAAGTAATATATATTTTCCGATTATTTATACATATTTTGCTCCATATGTTGATTAGGGGTAAATTTGGTAAATTGGCAATGTAATATGTAAGGGTTTGAGAAGTAATAAAGTTGAGGAAGGTTGTTTAGAGTGTTGCTTGCTGCTTTAAATTGATCTTATAATTGTAAATTGAAAGAAAAGTGAGTGAATCAACAAAAATTTAAAACATTGATTGAAGGCAAAGGATAGTTGAAAGGTTCTGTGAATGAATTTTCGCACTAGAACGATGCCCAGAGAATAAGTCATAGGCAAAATCTATGAGTTAAATGTAAACCAGAGGATTCAAAAGCTTGGTTAGAGATTATTTTTCCTAAAACCTCTAAAGATAACAAAGTCAGTGGGTGACTTAAAGGATAGTTTAATAAGGAGCTTAAATTAAAGAAACTCAAAAGATATGTCAAAGGATAAAATTGATATTATGAATGACACTTGTGTAGCTTAGATAGTAATTTAGAGGATTTTCGACTAAAGAAAATTACCATAGAATCACTTGGAATCAAACTTAGAGATTAAATCAAAACTTGCCTAGAGCGATCTAACAACCAAAAAGTGAATATTAAGCTAAAAATATATATAAATATGACTCGTAATTGACCTTAGAAGTACTTACTCTTGTTAGGTGAATTCTTAGAAGAGGAAGCTTATGTTAACGAGTAAGATTGGGAATGTATCGTTAGCTAGGTAAGTGGATATTTGTGCGTACCTGAGTAGACTTACATGTACTCCTAACTTTGTAGGCTCTATGATGTTTTAGCTTAGCTGAACTTGATTTCAAGTTGATGAGTTGTTCGATGAACCATATGGAGTTGTTATAATTGTTGCTGATTGAATGGTGATATGATATTAAACTTAGTTGTTTTGTTGGTGCTGATGAATGCATATGTGACATTTGTTAGGGATTGTGTTATCTTGAAAAAGAATCTATGGACTAACTCTATCTCTTATGGTGTTCACTTAAGTGAACTTGATACCGAGATCTTAAAACTGACAAAACTACAAAATAACGACTGGGTAACAAGTGATGAATAAGTTTACTTGGATTTGTTGGGTTTTACTTGGCGTTCACTCTAATGCATTCATGCCATAATATGAGAAAAGACCTATGGGTCAAGTTTTCTAAAAAAACCAAGATATTGTTAGGTCGATTTCCATATGAAAAGTTGGGTTTATAAAGTAAAATACTTGATTTGTAAAAACTGGGTTTCCAAGCATATAGATATTGCATTATGTCTACTAGGCTGCCTATATTCTAAATTTTCCAACCACTCTATGTGGTTAATGCTAAGCTAAAATGTTTGCTAGGTTCCTAGATATATTATCCAGATGCTTGATTTAAGTCGACTGAACCCAATGAGTTGCTAAGCTGAGTTAAGATATTGATATCAATGCATGTCATATGCATGAGCATGGCATACGTTCGCTGCATTTGCATGGTATATGTTCATCGCATTTGCATTATTTGGCTGGAAAACTATAAGATAATGTGATCGGACTAACTACTTGAACAATGTATCTGTTTTGTTATGCTTGTTGTTGTGTGTTTATCTACTCTTACTCAGCTTGCAGTAGCTAAGAGGATAAGTTTCCCTTATCCTCATGTTATGGATGAATAGGTAGAAGAAAGTATCAGAGTAACAAGGAGACTTCAAAACTTTAGCTGATGATAGGCTCTTGAGACAGGTTGTTAACTATAAAATATGGCTTAAGGGTTACATTTTAATTAGTATTTTGTATATGATATATGTAGATATATGCATATAGTATATATATGTATACTAAATATTTCTTTTATATACATGTATATACATTTAGTATTTTACTTAATTAATTATATATATATGCGTAAAAATATATATAAGTGTACATGTGTATAGTATTTGTTTTAGTATGTAATGTGTATATACATGTATTATATAATTCCTTATATATATGTACATATGCACATATACCTATTTCGTATTTTCTATATATATATATGTATATGTATATGTGTATATATATATGTTGCTAACGTGAATATGTATATATACATATTATTAATAATATTTGTATTTTGGTATATATATATATATATAGTATGTAGTATAACCTTATATATACATAAGTATATAAATTATAAAAACGTAAATATAATACTTGTACATAATGTGTAACTAAGGTTAAAATAATTTATTATATGAAGTATAGCATACGTATAAATGTACGTATATGAATAGTAAAGTATACATAAAAATACGAGTATAATTAAATAATATATATAATATACTATAGTAATAATTTAATAAATAAAGTAAGATAATATATATATAAATATATGTTATAAGAATATCATAATTGGGAGAAAAAAATTAATAAATAAGTAAATTGAAAATTTTGATAAAATATAATCATAAATATTTATATATATAATAAAATAGAAAATAATGAAAAATATGGAAAAATGTAAAAGCATGATACGTGGTACTCTCACATGTTGTCACGTTATTATATATATATAAATTAAGCAATTTTTCGTAATTTATTATATTAAAATCTCAAAAATAGGTAAAAATAAGTAATTATAGTAAAATAAGCTTAAAAAGAAAATTATCAATTATACAACTTGAATAATTATCAAATCGTAAATATACTACTAAAAAACTTAAATTAATATTTTATAATTTTTAAAATTAACATAATAAATTTTGTGATATTTTTATATCATAATCCAAACTGTGAGTTACAACGTCTAAAATGAACCTCGTTACAAGAAAATATGCTCGAAAACAATCGAAATGGACTATAAGTTCATAAAGATCCAAACTAAATAAAAAAAAGTTATACACAATTTGATAAAAAGCTCAAATTAACGAGTTCGCTCGAATCAACGATTTTATGCGAATCAATAACTATGTTAAGTAAACAGTATAAATAATGATACTAGTTTGGTTTTTAATTTTTAAACTTACTACTTAATACTTTCTATATTCCTTATTTTTAGGTGATCTCGACTTTGACCCTAAGTTGCTATCGGACTATTATGACCCTTGAGTCAATCATAGCTAAGTAAGTTTTTCCTAATAATTCCATACTTGTTTGTGTTATAATTAGTGAATATAAATTATAATTAATAATTGAATATTGTATGGGGTTGGGTTATGTTCATGTATGATACTGTCTATTGATAGTGAAATTACTTTAAAGTATGATAACATATTAATTGTTACATGGTAGATTCGATAGAAACTGATTGTTTGTGACCTTATTGATCACTGAATAATAAAACCTAATTTTATTCAACTTAAAAGAACCAAATCGAATCATGCATAATCATGCACTGTATAACTAATTCCGGCTATTACATCACACAAAGGTAACAATAGGCCATACTTGGGTTGATTATTTGTTATTATAAATTTCATATGGTGCACATACGCGATATGACTTTACCCTGACTTGTGGGATCACTAGGCGTTAGAAGCGTCAACCACTTGACTAAAGGTCGAGTCCAGAGACCTCTATTTAAGGGTAAGTAAGAGCTGCACGAACCTACTCACAACCATACGTAAAACTCATTTTTTTATAAAAAATGAGAATAGATATACCATTACATTTTAAATATAAAACTCAAAGTTTCATTATGAGATAAGTTCTAGTATGATACCCGGATCTGAATGTATTAATGTATCTCTAACCCTAACTTCACCAATGTATCTCTAACCCTAACTTCGAAGGGCATTAAATTTGAGTTGCATACAGTACCTGATCATCTGCATGTAATCGTTTGACATACTAATTGCCATGCATTCATTTGATTGAACTTAATTGATGTATACCTTGATTGTTGTATAGTTAAGGAGATTATCTCACTAAGCTAGTTAGCTTATATCCCTATAATATTCTTTTGCAAGCTGATTTATTCGTAGAGTCGGGCTATCGCATGCTCAAGGTTAGTTTTATATCAAGGGGCTGATATGGAAGTAAGATGTGATAGGAGTATACTTATGATAGTGTATTTAGATTCTGAATCTTATGATGTAGTGAGATAATACCAGTTGGTATTAGATACTATTATAAACTTCTTATTTGTAAATTTCTATATAAATATATGTGTTTTATATTTCATTAGCTTGTTATTATTATCATGAAATGATATTACTTATACCTATGCAACTCTTGAGTGTTAGTTATAACTGTAGCCTTGTATATCGCATAAAAGGTTATCGATTGTAAAGAAAATCAATCTACAGTCCTTTGTATGGTATACGGTGACTACCATAACTAGCTCCCTCGAGTGGTGACATACCCATAATGTAAATGTAAATTTAAGAATGATAGAATGTGTAAAGAAATGTTTAACATTGAATAGCTTTCAATTTCTTTTATGGTAGAGCAATTTCCTCAATGAACAGATAGTGTGAAAAGTATAGGAAATCCTTTAGATACTTCTATATAATATAATTCTGATTTTTTTGTAAAACGTAGTTATATAGTACTACTCTTCAATTTATCAAACCATGGGTTCTACTAGAATTTGAAAAACTATATGTTGTAAATGAATTAAAAGAATAATACAAAAAATAAGATTACCAAGTGCAACAATGTTAATGGAAGCTTCATGAGACCTCTAATGATCTCATTATTGAAGTACTTTCAACACATATCAATTTTGGTAGATCGATGCTGGTAACATCCAATTTGTAAATCACAAACTAGGTTGTATGCCTCCTATACATCCTAAAAACAGAAAATTTTCAAAAAGGCCAAGAATTGCATTAGAGGATGAAGCTAAATAAATAAATGAGTAAATGTAACAGCTACAATTTTACATTATACATCCATCAAAACAACATCAATTCGTCATTCTAAAAAAATTATTCTTTTACTCATTTCATGGAATATATATATATATATATTATAAATCCTGCAAATTTCACCATTTGAGTGTAGGATTAAGCCCAAATATCATAAATAACTTTAAAAGTCAATAAGGCCGATAAGATAAAAATTTTAAATTTAAATATATTATAAGTAATAAAAACATATATATATATATATATACTATAAATCCTGCAAATTTCACCATTTGAGTATAGGATTAAGCCCATATATCATAAATAACTTTAAAAGTCGATAAGGCCGAATAAGATAAAAATTTTAAATTTAAATATATTAGAAGTAATAAAAATCCTAAAATTTTAATCAAAACCTAAATCACATACAAAAATCCTAAATCTATGTGCATGCAAATCTTGAAAATCAAACCCGAACTTAATTGAAACCCTAAAACTATAATTTTAAGCTTATAAAATGAATAAATATCACTTAATAGTGATATAATCGTAGTCGATTATAATTATTGACTAAATCGTGTAATTGTGTAAAACTTTTAACGAAAACGTTAAAATAACTCGTAAAAAATTACAATTATAACAAGTACCAATTAAATTGATAAATTTTCATAAAATCCAAAATTTAATTTATAATTATTATTTTTATGATTTTTATGTCTACATATAATTATTTTTCTTTTTCTTTTTCTTCCCTTTTTCTTTTTTTTTTCTTTCTTCCCAATTTTTCTCTTGTTCAACATGAAGTCCAACATGACACAACAGCAACCCATATGAATAATCCCCTCTCCAAGTGTTGATTCAATAAAGAAGGAAAAAATAAAATCATGATTACCTTGTCCGATCTTATTAAATGCATAAGATAGCCTAGTATATTTCTTCTCTTTCTTATTTATATTTCTTTCTTCTAACTATTGCATACGTCTGAAAGTTCAAAACCAGAAAAAGAAGCAAAGCAATAACACACACAAACCAAAACCAAGAAAAACAAAAGGAAAAAACAAAGCAATTGGAAGAAGAAGAAAGCTAAAGGAAATTAATCAAATATTTTACTAAAATAATTAGGTAAGTATCTATTTAATTTTTGTACATATGTATATCATATAGTATGTACATGTATATGCTAAGTATTTTGTTATATATTTAATTACATATCCATATGTGTATGAATAAATAGATATGTACATAGGTATTATGGAGTAATTCAAAGGGTATTTCTCAAATATGTTTTATTTATATGGAAACTAAGGTGGATGGAAATACTTGAATTTGTTAGGGTAAGGGGTTAGTGATGATATGAGTAATTATTTGTGTGGGGAAGTTGAGCATATGGAAGTCAAAGTTGTTATTTTCCAACTTAAGGGCTTTAAAGCTCTTGGCCATATGGTTTTCTAAGAATTTTTTATCAAAATTTTTGAGACATTGTTAACTATCATAAAAGTGGTAAATACTTTCATCTCCTCAAGTACTCTTCCTTAATCCCTCAATCTTACTTATCTTGTACTCACTCCTAAAATTCCAAATATATAAAATGTGCTTCATTTTCATCCTATAAGTTTATGCAACTTTGTGTATGAAATTATATCTAAAATCTTAGTTAATAGAGTCAAACTTTTTATAGGAGAGCCAGTTTCCAATATATAAAATGAATCAGGAAATAGTTCAGGCCTCAACTTACTCTACTTCACACCTGATCATCAATATTTGGAACACTTACACATATTCATCAACAAATCAATTCCCATGTTTTAGCTCGTACAACCTAGCAAATGTATCTTGATAATAGGAATTAAGAATGAATCTGCCTCACATGACTTATTTTATTTCTTCCCATGTTCTCACACCTTATCTTCTATCCCTTCTTCACATCAACTGAAATTTCTTCTACCTCATGCAAGTGTCCCTAGTAACTTCTAAGGTAGCAAGCCTCACCTTGTCCTCTTAAGCATACTAGTAACATCCAAATAACTTTTCTATTCACTCTTCCCAATCTAAGCACTCATTGGCACTATTATGTCTTGAATAGCTCAAAATCTGAATTCTAACTTTGTCAATACATCTGGGAGCTCGAACTCCATGTCCTTCTTTATAATAGTCCTCATCGAACTCCTTATTAGTTTCACCCACTTCATCAAGGTTAATCCTTCAACGAGCAGGATGATCTGCTCTTCCTTGAAAGTGTCAAACAAACATGCAACTCTATTAGTTCAAACTCAAGGCACTCGATCTAATCTCTCATTGACTTCATAGAACTCTGCACCATTACTCTCTTCTTCCTCTATTATTAGGTTGGCTAACACACGTTGTATGTGACTCACCAGTTCAAGTTGTAGGGTTGTTTGCTACACAACCTTGCTCAAGGGTTAACATGAGGTGAGAATGGGGATTTCTCGCTTTAGAGAAAGGAAAACCTAACTTGGTAGTATTTTCATTAATTAAAGAGATAGAGGATTATTCACAGTAGATTATCGTAAGGTTTTTATACCTACCTTATTAGCACTACATTCTACCATACAAACTACTAAAAAAGAAAGAGAAAGAGAGAAGAGATGAGGAGATATGTTATTGATGATATAGGGATGTGATATTGTTGAGCAAATTTACAACGAGAGACTAGTCTTCATTGTGTATTGTCCTAGAGATCTATTTCTACTATTCAAAAAGCTACATGCATGTGATGTATAGATGAACAACATTTTAAAATTATTTATATTAAGGTATATAAAGGATGGGGGTGTATAAATTATTTTCATATTTAAAACTGAGAAAGATGAAGAAGAGACTCACGATGGAGCTTATTATTGTTGTGACCAATGAAAGGAATCGACCACATGTATGTATATTTATAACGAATGTCAAGAGATTAAAGGATGAAGATCAAAGATTTATCTTCAACAAATTTGATATGTTTATTCTTAAAAAAAAATCTATGATTAAGATGCAACTCAATGATAATATAAGTTTTCAAAGGTGGTTTATTGAAGATTTAGAAAAAGATATGAAAATATACGAAAGTTTTTTTTTTTTTGGCAAGTTACGTGAAGAGTAGTATGTTCAATGTTGAAGTTTGTTTCTCTTATTAAAAAAAAAAGAGAGAGAGAAGAAAAAAAAAAAAGAAAAGACAAGATTTAAGAATGAATTAATGAAAAAGGGGCTTAAGAGGAAAACCGTATCTAAGACTCGCATTTTGGAGCAAATTAGGATAAAGCATTTAACCATATCACATATAGGGATAAAGCCACCAACATTACTGCTCTTTTGGAGGAATACCTAGATATAACTCGTCTAAAGTGGTGTTTAAAATGTGTCTTGCTTTGGAGTTTATCAAGCAAAGTGCTATCAAAATAATTTTATAATGGGAACTTTCTTTTATGTAGAAGGTGTATTCAAAGTTTTTTTTTTTTTTTAAGGCCACGAAGGATGAGTTCAACTTGATATAAAATTAAGAGGAGGGGACTTGCCTTTATCTTATAAGGTTCTGCTTCATCTTGGACATTCTTATTCATTTGGAGCAATTTCAAGATGAATAATAGCTTGCTTCCAAACTATGTAGTCCACGAATTAGGCAATTTTAAGATAAATTTTGAAAAAGGTGGCTTAAAAGTCATGTTAAACGATGGAATTTGGCACTCATGAGGAAGTGCCTATCAAAAAGCAATTAACCTTATTGATATTTCTCCCTTTGAAATAAATATATGCATGGACTCTAATGGCTTATTTTTTAGGGAATGGAAAAGCACACTTGGCAATAATGCAACTCTTTACAATGTACATGCACCGAGTAGTGACCTAACCATTCAAAAGAAATAATTGATACCTAAAATACTTAAACTGCATCCAAGAATTTTGGTTAGGGGGGAAAATGTAGAGAGCTGAAATTTATTATATTGTTATGGTGCCAAACCCATTGTTTATCTAGCTTAACTCTTTAGGCTAAGTGATAGGGCCTAAAACGTCTAATCTATAATTGGGATAATTCAAGGAAAATTGGCTTGATGGGCTCAGAATAGAGATCGGTTAGACCAGTCTACCCACGTCTAACCTTTCTTAGGTAAGCTCATGTACTCATTAAGAAGGCTATTGGCCTTAGGCTCATTTGTTAGCTCATTCAAAATAATCATGAATTAAGTAAACTCCATCTTACCTAAGAACCAATAAATGCCTAGCCATTCCTCCTCATTTGCAACTCTTAGAGAGAATAAAGAAATCATATTACTCTAGAAAACCTCTACTTTCTAAGATCAAACAAGCAATTCAGGAAAAAGACCGATCTTATTCTCTTAAGCTACAAGGTGATCACTTGAGGTCCCTTAGGGTTACTTTGTTTGTCACTTTTGCATTTGAGATACTAAGATTACCTATTCCTCCTCCTTGCCCCGTTCCCACTTAATCATCCCGACAAGTGTCTTTCTTGCTTCACTTTCCTTAAGCTATTTATAGTGCATCACTCACGCAACACGCACGTGACTACTTCAATCGGATCTCTACCTCTACATTTTGGCAACTCCACTGGGGAAGAATGATTACAAAGATATGGCATCTCCCAAAAAAGAAAACAACTGGCCGGTCTGACACCACATCCCAAAAGCTGGATACTAATGTTGAGCTTACTAAGCAAAATCTACTCCTACTGCTTGAGAATATTAACCAAGATCATTTAATGCCTGAAGCTCCTTTAAATCCTGTATAGATAATGTGAGCAATACAAAAAGCCACAAGGGCTTTAAACTAGTTCGTGGCTATGTTCCAACCTATCCTCACTAGAATATTTGTCACCGTTGCTGCACAATAAGGTATGGCTTTTTTTAATCTTGTAGTTGCTACACAATCAAGTGCCACCACCTTAGCTCAACCAGCTAATCCTACAACTGTTGTGGAAGATCTCTATCAAGGAGGAGGTGATAAAGCCTACCCTCCTCCCCCCCTCCCCTCCCCCCCAACTAGAACCTGTACAACAACTGACCCCTGCAATAGAGAATGTAAAAGTTTAGTAAGGTGGCTCTTCATCCTCATGCATGCCTACTCCTCCATCCAATCTTACCATGCTACTCTTAGGTAAATCTACTTCTCATCTCAATGTTGCCCTTACTCTACCACCTACGTCTGTAGCCTCTACTCCAAGGACTTTCTTTATAGAAAGGGAAGACTTAGACATTTATATGAAGGAAATACGAGTTAGGTCGTCTATAAGAGTACTACAGCTAAAACTCCCATATCATCAGCGCATCACAATGAAGTCATATCTTAAGGACTACGTAAGTCCTAAATTCATGTTGTTCAATGGCAAGAAGGGAAGTGCTAAGAAACACCTACTAAAATCTATTGAAACCCTAGAGCCTTATAGACTTGAAGATAACTTAAAGCTTAGAGAATTCTTGAAATCACTAACAGAGTAAGTACATACTTAGTATGTCAACCTCCCCTTAGGATCATTTGATTCATGGAGAACAATGTGTAAGCGCTTCTTAAAGAAATTCTTCTCTACTTAGGAATGAATCACAATTACGAACATAGGAAGAACACAACAAAACCCAAAGGAAGATTTGATGGATTACAAAAAACACTTTAAAGAACGCATCCCGAATGTCCAACATGTGTGTAACAAAAAGGAATTGGTGAAGATATACATTTAGGAGATGTTCATTGAATTTGTCATCTACCTGGAAAACCTTAACTCAAGTTCTTTCTTTGTACTTGTCAAAATTGTGAGAAAGACCAATAAATCTGTTGCATAATAATGGATAAAAGGTAAGATATTCGAGAAATGAGCAACATCCATTAGCTCAGCTCGAGGAGAAAGTTCTAAAGACAGCAAGAAGCCAAGGAATGATAGTTCACGAGATTCTACATCAATTATCTCATTCCCATGCCCAATGGACAAGGTATATGTTATACTTAACTAGATGTTACGAGATGGGAACATAAAGCTTCCAAAGGTAGAGAGTTTACCAACTACAAACAAGAAGAATAACCCGAAGTTCTATAGATATCACATGACTGTAATTCATCCAACTAAAGAGTACTGAACATTAAAGATGATATTTAATGATAGGGTCCATAATGGGAAACTTGTCATTAAGAATAATGATATATGTAACAATCCACTCCCGGCACACAATACCCAATGGGGTGCTACGAATGTTGTTAGTCATGATCTAAGAAAAGAAGAAGTAGATGTACCATAAGTTGAAGCACATGAAGACAAGGAAGTAGTAATAGAAGCCAAACAAAGTGCACATCCATCAATGGCTACCTCCTTAATGAAAACTTTCATCTTTAGGAAGTTCTTCAATCTACTAAAATTTGACGAAGACGCATGGTTTGTAGCAGTTGTTATACTTACCCAAATTTCTAAGAGATAATATGGGGAGTGCAATACAATGCAACCAATATGAAAGATGGCCAATGCACACGAGAATGTGATACTTTTTATAAACGTAGACTTGTATAGGAAGAACCATAATCAGAATCATCCTCTTTATGTAGAAAGTATGCTCAATGAGCATCCCATTGAGAGGACATTCATAGAAAATGACTCTTCCATAAACATTATGACAATGTCTACATTTAAGACGGTAAGGATAGAGGACACCAACACCTGGTAAAGCAACCTATTATAGTAAATAGCTTTATTAAAACAACTACAGATACAATAGAGTATGTTAATGTAAACTTTAAAGTTAGACCCATATAGGGATCCACACAATTCTACGTGATCAACATACTTATATCCTACCATCCTCTGGTTGGGAGGAAGTGGCTACATGATCACAACCTCATACCCTTAACATGGTACCAGTACATTCAAGGCTATTAGAAGGGTAAAGATATCTTCAGTCCAACTATAAAGAACTCATTTGAACATAAAGAGTCTTATCTAACCAACGTAGGTTTCTTCAATGAGTATATTAAAGATAGAGAGACTACCATTGTCAAACCCTCCAGTACACCATTGCCTACATGGGAAGAGATCCAGGATAAACAAAAAAAGAAGAGGCGAACGTAAGGCTCCAGTAGGGGCAAGAAGAAGCAAAGAAAAGTTAAAGAGATAAAAAGTTATGTCAGGGCTGATGGGTAAAAGGTATATTGCTTATGATAGTCTTCAAGATCCAAAGAGGATTTTTTGTTTTCCTTAGATCTCGTATCCATGCAAGAAATCCAACATGCCCCTCCTCAAATGCAAGACCAAATGAAACCCCAAGCCAAAGAGATCGAAGAGCTGGACCTAATGGAACCAGAGGAATCTCTGCGACCTATTTTCATTAGAAAAAAGCTATTGCAAGAGATTAAGGTCCACTTAGTAGAGTGGTTAAAAGAATATAAGGACATATTCACTTAGACATATGATGAAATGTCAGGATTAGACCCTAGTCTAATGGTGCATAGATTGAACATTGCACCTAAGGTTAAGTCAATGAAGCAGGGACAACAAATATTCTCCCTTAAATTTAAAGTACAAATAGAAGAAGAGATTGAAAATTTACTTTGAGCTGACTTCATTAAGCCGATTGAACATCCTACCTGGCTAGCTAATATTCTGCCAATGAAAAAGAAGAATGGACAAATATGCATTTGCATAGATTTCCATGATCTTAACAAGGCTTACCCAAAGGATGACTTTCTACTGCCAAATATTAACACATTAGTAGATGCCACAACTGGGCATGAATTGTTCTCATTCATGGATGGCTTTTGTGGCTACAACGAAATAAAGATGGCTGCTAGAGATGTTGAATGCATTGCTTTCAAAACATTAATAGGAAGCTTCTACTATACAGCCATGCCATTTGGACTTAAGAATGCAAGACCTACCTACCAGAGGGCAATGATTGCTATATTCCATTACCTGATGTATGACTTCATAGAAGACTATGTTGATGACATGGTTATCAAGTCAAGATAAGTGCCTGATCACTTGACTTGTCTACAGAAGGTCTTTGAACCATGTTGTCTATATAAATTACGTATGAAGCCGTTGAAGTATGTCTTCAAGGTAGCTTTTAGGAAATTCCTTGGATTCATTTTTCATAAAAAAGGAAATGATGTGGATCTAACAAAGATGTAAGCTATACATTCCATGCCTTCACCTACTAATCCAAGGGAATTAAAAATCTTCATAGGGGAAGTCTCTTACATAAGGTGATTCATCCCTACACTAGTAGAAATTTCTCACCCATTATAGTAGCTGATGAATCAAATGGGGGCAACCTCACTAGGAAGCCATATAGAAGATCAAGAAGATACTCATCTCCTCAACAACGATGAAAATGCTAGTTAAAAGATTGCCAATGACTATTAATAAGTATATCGGGGCTAATCTAACACAAGAATTAAATGGCGATAAACGACCTATCTACTACCTCAGCCAATCACTCCAAAGAAGCAAGGTGAAATACTTAACTTTTGAGAAGTAGTGCCTCGTGCTGATATTTGCCATGCAAAAGTTGCGCCACTATTTTTTAGGTGATTTCAAGATAAATTTTGAGAAAGGTGGCTTAAAAGTCATGTTAAGTGATGGAATTTGGCACTCATGATGAAGTGCCTATAAAAAAGCAATAGACCTTATTAATATTACTCCCTTTGGAATAAATATAGGCATGTACTCTTGTAGCTTATTTTTGGGGAATGGAAATTGGAAGAATCAGTTAAAATTACTAATGCGGATCCAATATATGGAAATCAACTCAATCGGATAAATAATACGCATGGTGAAGTACTCGAATAAAGAAAACTCATATGGTATGGAAGACTTATTTAATACATTGCCATGGGGCAATACCACTCTAACATGCTAAAAGCAACACGTGCAATGTGGCCACAAGCTGTACTGAGGTATATAATAAATGAATCTGCAGTACTAATGCTAAACTAAATGAAGTTTTCATCCATGTGAGCATACTTAGCAATAGTGCAACTCTTTACGATGTACATGCACCAAGTAGCGACTTAGCCATTTAAAAGCAATAATTGATGCCTAATCTAAGAATTTTGATAGGGACAAAATATAGAAGACCGAAAATTTGTTATATTATTATAGGGCCAAACCCACTATTTATTTGGCTTAACTCTTTGGGTTATGTGACAAGGCCTGAAAAGTCCAATTTATAATTGGGATGATTAAAAAAAATTAGCTTGGTAAGCTCGAAAGAGGAATCATTGGATTGGTCTGTCCACATCCAACCTTTTTTAGAATGACTTATGCACTCATGAGGAAAGTTACTAGCTTTAGGCTCATCAACTAACTCATTTAGAATAACCATTAATTGAGCAAGCTACATCTCATCCGTTAATATGCTATCTTACCCAAAAGCCTATAAATATCCAGTTATTCTTCCTTATTTTCAACTCTTAGAGAGAATAGAAAAACGATATTGCTTTGCAAAATCTCTACTCTCTAAAATCAAATAAGTAATTTAGGCAAAGGACATATCTTATTTGCTCAAGTTACAAAGTGAACGCTTAAGGTCTCCGAAGGCTGCTTTGTCTATCATTTGTGCATTTGAAACACTGAGATTGTTTATTCCTCCCCCTATCTTGTTCTCACTTAATCATTCTATCAGGTGTCTTTCTTGCTTCGTTTTCCTTAAGTCAAGTGTAGTATATCACTCATACAGCACATACGTGATTACTTCATTTGGACTTTTGCCACTACAAATAGCAATTCAGAAATTTAAAGAAAATGAAAAATGACGTTAAAGTACATGATATTAAGTTATATATATGCTTATGCCAAATATTAAGTTCAATAAAATTTCAATCTAATATACAAAAATGACTCCCAATTTTGCTAGTCCACTTGCACTCGTTGATAAGGAATTCAACGAAATGGTGTTGGTTGAATAGAAAAAGTGTTATATCCAATTTTTTGATATAACATATTCTCCTATGGTTGATGATAATATGGATTACGCGATTTATAAAAGTATCAAAGGTTATATATTGCAACCAGCGTAAACCCATATGAATTTATAATAGATAGACAGCGTTTCTAATATGCTGTATCAGAAACAAGTTGTACAATCTTGGTTATTGATACCGAAGGCATATACTGTTGCTCGGACAAAAGAAAACTCTTACAGGAATAAAATAGTTGTGGCCCCGATAATATCTTTTAAATCTACTTAATTTATTATAATATATTTGTCATGAACCTTATAGCAAAGTTATCATTCATATTAAATAATCATTTTCAAGCCCACAAGTGTTGAGTGTAATCTTGTTATAAAACATATTGAAAAATATGTCATCTCCTAGCGATGGCTGGCTAAAAATTATCATTATTTTTTATTTTCCAAATTTTTATTTTTATTTTATTATTATATATATGTAAAGTAATCTATTTTTTAAAAGAAAAGTTTCAGCATATTTTTTTTCTTTTTTATTATTTCAATGTTGCTCGAATTTTTTATTAATCTTAGTTATTTAATATATATAATATTTAAATAAATTATTAATAGTGTTGATGAGGTAAGGACTCATCATTTGTGCTACATCAACATCATAGTTAGCAAAAATAAGAGACAAGTGTAGATTTTTAAAAAAGTGAAGTATCCATATCATTTATAAAGTTTATAAGGATCGTCAACATAATTTATCCTAACATTGTATTTTAAAATTTTTTTGAAATATTTATTTTTTTATGTGTATCAAGGGTACATTACTTTCTAGTGTATTTATTATTTCAATAAATTAAATACAACAGGAGATTGATTATGGAAATTATAGAGTGAACAAAGCTTAATAGATTACATATTATAAACAGTGGGATGATTGAACATTTTTAAAATGATTTTCTACAAAATATCCAACTCTAATGAATGGCTAAATTTAAATGTTGAGATATTAGGGAATCTAAGGTTCCCTAGATAGAATGAAAATTAACATGAATTTTGCTAAAATTTATACGACCATAGTTGAGACTTATTTACAAGGACCCACCAACTCAACCATCTAAATCTACATATGATACTCGAGATTATATATAAAGTGCAGTAATTATGGTTTCTTAGGAACTTAAAAGTAAAAAAAAAAAAAAAATCAAAAGTCATATAAAAAGACGTCATATAGCATCTAAACTTCTAGAATAGATTATAGCCGTAGTTCTACTCTTTCTCATTCTTTTAGGAGATTAATCCTTTGGTATGTGACAATCAACCTCATTTTCTTTTCTTTTCTTTTTTTTTGAGGTTTTGTAGATCAATGCAATTATATATATATATATATATGTAACATATCATGCACCAAGCAGATGGAGTTATAATAGCCCTACTATGTAAACTAATCTAAAATAAAAGTTGACCTCCCAACCACTATTATAGATATAACCTACACTAGGCAAGAACAACTTAACTAGCCTGAAGTATCCAGTAGGGTACCTATTATAAGCAAAACTTGTGGTATTTCCTTTAAAATAATCACAAGAAAAACTATAGTGTATACTTTTAGTACTTAACTCATATTTATAGAACTATATGTACATCAAAAGTTTAAATTTTTCAAAGAAATGTTCAAAAGTCACAAGTTCTGACACATACTTACAAACTTCACTAAAAAACTAGTGATAACCTAGTGTGACTATTTAGTTTTCTAAAAAGACTAAAACTTCAAAAGTAATTCAGTTTTAGCAGCCTTTATATATCTTCTCACACACCAATCCTTCACATATTAACCCGTGGTTAGGTAAAACATTGCATCTTTACTTCTAGTCGGTACCTACAACAAAATCTATAAGGATATGAGCATAACTAGCTCAATAAGCAGGACGGAGAAAAAGAGTACCATATAAATATAAACACGGTTATTAATTATAATAGAATGTAATGCAATCAATCATATGCAATATCGCACAATATTATCCAATTCATTATGAGGTTAGAGAAATTGTATCTGCTCTAATTTGGATTGAGAAGTTCTACACGACTCAAATCAGACTAAATCTAGGCTTATGCAATGAAGAACACTCTCCTTCTTAAACTACCTTCAAACAATGACTCCTAACCTTACCACGACCTCCTCTTCTGTCACTTAGTTCGACTAAGGGTGAAAAATAACCATTTCAATTATTCTCATCGAAGTGGTCAGTATTTGGTCTAATACACCTAATTGTTCCCCTAATGGGTTGTTATGCATGTCTAGTTAAGTTAGCAATTGAATTTGATTAGGTTCATTTACAAGTGGCCAACAATTTCGGGTAAATAAATCAATATGAAATCATGCAAAGCAGCACTCACCAAGGAGTTTACTCCATCATAAAATAAATTATCATTCACACACATAACAAACAGAACCAATCTTAAGCCTCCAGATAGTATGATGTAGTATCCTAACAAGCAATAAAGCTACAATTCCAACTTACTTGGATGAAATGTCATGTAATCCATAAGCGTCGTGTATGTGGTTTTCGTTAATGATCCCTAAAAATTAATACTCAGATTTAGTTTTTAATCACCATATGAAGTAAGAGTTTACTTTCAATACTAAATATGTTTACATTCTGAGTTAAGTAAGTTCTTTGGTTATTTATTAAGTTTTATTTAAGTGAGATAGATTATAATCCAGTTTCTAACAAAGATCCTGACTTACATCCTGATAGGAATCAGGTTACTAGGCCTTTGACGCGCAGCCAAGCTCAAGGACTGGAAGGCTTGGCAAGGCGGATTCTTTTTTACCCCAACCAACTTTTACCGAAGCTGAGTGTCTCATTGTCAACCCATTCTGCATACCAAACTAAATGACTGTCCATTTCTCACGAATAGTGTATCGAGAAACGGACGACTAATGCAACAATTGACCTTCATTCTCACTCACGGCTAGCCAATCATTTACTCGGCATCCATTATGTCAAGCTACCGTAAGAGAGAGTCTGGACTGACTAAGTCACCCCTGTCAAGACCCTAAAAGGGGCCTAGTAGGATTGCCTAAAATTTTCATATCATGTACCCATGATTAGAAAATCATCCTGCAAGTTAGATATTGCAAGATTCTAAACAATTAGTCACTAACGTTTTTATTTATTTATTTATTTAACTTATGACCACATATATGTGACTATAGATATCCTATAAGCTACAGTTCAACAGAACCGTAGAGAATTGGTATCCCCTACCAAATAATAAGATTGGATAGTAAAGTTCTAAAACTCAAATTTACTAAAGTCATAAACTTTAAATATAGTATACAATAATTCCAATGAATCATATAGTTTGTCCTCAGAGTCTAACTTCTATTCATCTCGACGTTGGCATTCAACCCTCAATTCTTAACCTATGCCTAATCATCTAGCAACCTGCAAGAGAAAACTATTGGGACGTAAGCTACAGGAGCTTAGTGAGTTAATTTCCCTCAACCATACAGTAATCAAGTTATACCACAGATAAGTTCAACCAAATGAATGCATGAACAAGCAGTATGCCAAACAAATACATGCAAGTGACCAGGTACTGCATGGAACTTAGATTTAACGCCCTCCGAAGTCAGGGTTAGAGATTCATCGGTACTGTCAGATCCAAGTATCATATTAAAACTTATTTCATAACAAAACTTCGCGTTTCGTATTTAAAATATAATGGTACATCCAGTACTAGCTTTATCAAAACGAGTTCTACATATGATTGTGAGTAGGTTAACGCAACCCTCACTCACCCCTAAACGAAGGCCTCTAGACTCGACCCATAGTCAGACAATTGGTGCCTCCAACGCCTAATCATCCCGTGGGCTAGGGTAAGGTCATATCGCACGTGTGCATCGTACGAAATCAATAAAAATCTATAATTAACCCACGTATAGCCTCTCGCTACCTCTGTATAATGTGATTGCCCGGAATTAGTTATGCAATGCTTGATTTATACATGGTCCAAGTTAACTTTTTTTAGTCGATTAAAAAGTTAAGTCATATTTAATCAATTATTATTCCAAGTCACAAACAATCAATCTATTGAATCTACTATGCAATAAACATTATATTATTGAAATTTAAAGTAGATTCACCATTCACAACAATTATCATGCACAAGCATAACCCAACCCCATACACATTCATTTATAAATCATAATTTGGATTCACTAATTACAAACACAAACAAGTATGGAATCATAAGAAAAAAACTCACTCGGCTATGGCTAGCTCAAGGATCATAATAGCCTGGCGGCAGCTCAATATTGATATCGATATTACCTGAGAATAATGAAAATTTTGTAAGGTAGGGAATTTAAAGCTAACTAGTGTTATAATTTGTAAGGTCTATCTTGTCTAGTTATGTAAAATTGTCGATTCGAGCTTTTTATCGAATCGCATGTAACTTTATCGTTTTAGCTCGGATCGTTATGAACTTATAATCTATTTTGATTATTTTCGAGCGTATTTTCTCGTAACGAGATCCGTTTTGGACGTTGTAACTCATAACGTAAATTGTGATACAAAAATATCATAAAAATTATTATTTAAATTTAAAAATTATAAAATATTGATTTTCGCTTTTTCGTAACATATTTATGATTTATTAATTATTTAAATCATATATTTGATAGTTTTATTATTTTGGGTATATTTTCCTATTTTTTTCATTTTCGTATTTTTCTTATGTACCTCACGATTATACATATATATATTCATATATTTATAATATATGATTTATAGTTTATGTTATTGAAAATTCTTAAATTACGATATCATACATACATATATACACTATATATTACACATATTATATATGTATATGTATTTATTTAAAACATACTCTTATATGCATATTCATATATTTATATATATTTTATATTTATTTATTTATATGTCTTACATGTATACATACCTATGAATACATACATATATACTCGGCATATATATACTTATATAGTGTTTATCATAAAATATGTATGCTATACATTACATACATAATATGCCGTATACTATAATATTTATACTCTATATTATATATATATATTCATATGTCTTATATATACTTATAAAAAATACCCCACTATATACTATACGACTATACATATATATATATATATAATCATACATGTATACCCATATATATATAGTTACGGTACATACATATATATTTATACTATAGTTATGTAAATTACTAATTAGATATATATATAAAAAAAAACAAATACATAATACATACTATATACCTATGTACATATATGTACACATACCTAACTCTATATTTACACATATAATTAAATTTACGTATTCATGTATATAGACATATAATATTAATATTATATGTAAAAAATACCATAAAAATATCATACAAATACTATATTTCTACATGTGTATACTATAATATACATCTATACTTACTAAAATAAATTACTTACTCATTAACTTTTATTTTTCTTCTTCTTTTCCTTCTTCTTTTTCTTCCTTCTTTCTCTCTTTTCCTTCTTTCTTTTTCTTTCTTTTTCCTCATTGTTTGCTTTGCAGATTTGGTGTTTGTGTAGATTTTTTTTTCTTTTTCCATATTTATACTTTGCTCTTGCTCATGTGATCAATAGCTTAACATTTAAGCTAAGTTAGATTTGTAATCTTTTCTTTTTATTTAACATTAACACATGGCAGTTTAATTGATCATGCAGGCTGCTTCTTTTTTTTTTTTTCGTCTAATTGTTGTTTCCATGTTTTGTGTGCAGGATGTGCATTGAAGTGGAAATGAAAAGAAGAAAAAGAGATAAATTGGAAATAGAAGATGAGGAAAACTAAAATTGTTAACAAATATATGTAATTTTTTGAATCATATAAATTAATACGATTCTCCTCGTAAATTAATTTTCAAATTTTTGTGAAATTTTATCAATTTAATTGGTACCCGTTACAATTATAATTTTTACAAGTTATGGTGGCAATTTCGTTACAATTTCGTGCGAATAGGCGATTTAGTCGAAAATTACATTCGACTATAATTTTATCGCTATTGTGTAATATTTAATTATTTTATAGGTTTTTATTTATAATTTTAGGGTTTCGAACAAATTCGAGTTCAATTTTGGTTAATGATGCTTAAAGCAGTTTTAGGGTTTTAGTATACGATTTAGGATTTTGATCAATTTCTAAGGTTTTTACTATTTACAATATATTTAGATTTATAATTTATTAAATTTTTATCTTCCTTGACTCTAATGACTTATCAAGTCATTTATAGTATTAGGGTTCAATCCTACTCTTAACTAGCTAAATTTGTGGGGTTTACAACCCTTACTCAAACAAACAAGCTGGCCGTACTTTTTATCCACATCTTCTAATGGCATCACTAATACAACATCGTTACGTATATAGAATCATATGTAGAATCCGTCAGACTAATGATTGTTTTTCTTGAATATTCATTTTTACCCTTTATATCTTTTACATTACTTTCTTAGGGAATCTCCTTTTGTCTTTTTTTCCTTTTATGCAAGTTGCCCTAACTTATAAGTATAAATACCTCTTGTACTTATAGTTAAAAACAAGAAGATTATCATTAATACACTTGAGTATTTCTTCCTTACATAAACATTACTTATTTACTCTCGACATCACTCTTATCCTAACCCTTAAGTAAAGCTAGGTGGTGAGTAACCTTACTAGACCAATTTGTGCATCATATTGAATTATGCCATGAGTCCTTGAAAGTTCCATTAGTGTATCATATCTTTTGGAGACGTTTGTGGGTTTCTCGCTTACTCTTCATTCACATTTGTCCTTTTGCACATTCTTCATCACTTCCTTTTCAAGCTTTCAACAAGCTTGGACCCATCCAGTGACTAGCCTTCTATGTTTTTTGTTATAGTCTACATCATCTTGGCATTAGAGCAGAAGGTTTTTTTTAAGTCGTGGTTTATGTTTGAAGTTCTATTATACTCTATTTTTGCATGTGTGGAACAGAGCAAGTCGTTGTATTCATCTTAGCTGTTGTATTTGCTAGCTGTTAATTTCTTAAAGTGTTTATTTGAGCTTTGAATCTGTAAAGAAAATGACAAACCTAAGTGTAAATGTTGGTATGGGAGATGACAATAGTAGAGTTGTCTACCATGGCCGATAGTCTCAAGGAACTTCGAGAAACACAGACGAGAGACTTGACGAGGTAGCTAACCTCTTGATAGATCCAACCCGAGTTGTTCATACATTGGCTTACCGATCCACTGAGACCGTACATAATACCCCATAAGCTACTTAACTTATTAGAGCTCAAAACCCAACTTGACCAATTCAAGGTGGAGTAATAGGTGGACGAATGAGGAGAAGGATTAATTTAGCAAACATAGGAGACGAAGAAGAAGAGGAGTATTTTGAAGAAGAGTAAGGTGGAGTCCTTAGAGCATCTGACCATGTGAAGCTTTGGATTCCAAGCTTCAATGGATCTAGGAATGTTAAGGAATATCTAAAATGGGAAGAGAAAGTGAAGCGTGTTTTTTACTATTATCAATATGAGGACTATTATTGTTGAGTTTTCTGGATATGCCACCATGTGGTAGAAGAATTTCCAAGCTATAAGGAGGTGAGAGGGATACCAAGAGATTAATACATGGCTTAAGATGAAGTGAATATTGAGAAATAGATTTGTATTAGAAACTTACCTGTAGGATGCTTTCACTTGGCTTCAAGAGTTGAAATAAGGAGGCCGAACAGTTAAAGAGTATATTCAGGAATTCCAAATACTCATGATCTTATGTGAAGTGGAGGAGCCCCCAACATGAACAATGTTTAGGTTCATCATGGGATTAAGAGGTGATATTTGGAACATTGTAGAACCCTAACGATTCACAACAATGGATTAAGCTATCAGAATAGCCTAGCAAGTAAAGAGGTGATAAAGGAATATTTTACTCATATTTTACTGTATGAATTAGGTTGAATTATTATTGATTTTCTAGAAATCATTAAGAAATGGTACTTAAGTAGTCTCATTTGGATATTTTAGGTCTTGGAGGATTCAGAGTGGAAATACAATCAATTTAAAGGAGTTTTACGCAAACGAAGGAAGCCTAATTTGAGACGTAACATTGGGGAATTAAGGGCAACCAGCCTTGGGTCGACCTACACTCTACACTGGCGACTTTTCAATTCAGTACCACCAGCCTTCACAATCAACCTTTAGTGAAAGATATCTAATCAAAAGCCAATCCTTGTTTTCTCTATAAATAGTTGTGTGATTGATATTTTAGATGACTTTGACATCTTCTTTTGACCTAGAGAGTTTTAAACGCAATTAGGAGATAGTTTTAAAGAGTTTTTTCTTTTGATATTTCGTAGATCATTGAGAAGACTTTGCTATTGCTGTAGAGATCATCCTTAGAGTTTGCAATTGAAGTTTTAATTCATCATAATTACAGAATTGGTGATTTCTATTATATTTCTATTTATGCAATTCTGTGATTTATTCTTATTTCTAACCATGAACTTCTTTGCAAATTCTATTGTTATATGTGCTTTTATTTTAATTTTCATGGCTGGCTAAGTTTTAATTGTGGGAATTAATGAAACCTTAGAAAGTTGAGATAATAATTGTAGTCATGTTATAGGGTTATTTCTTGTTCTCTTTGTAAGTGTTTTATGCACAGGAGTTGAGGTGTTGAAATTCCACTAATAGATTCTGAAATAGAGCACACTTTGCATTAGTTGAGAAGAGAGAACAGACGAAGGAGAGAAGTATAGGAAGTTAAGATGACAGGCAACAAAGATGATAATCAAATACAGGGAGTCCTCAGAGCACTTTGGGACTACATAGTACCTATTATTATAGGATCTGCCATAAGGAGGCTTGCCATTCAAGCCAGCAACTTTGAGGTAAAATCATCCCTCATTCAGATGGTTCAGACAAATCAATTTGGAGGATACCCAAATGAGAGTCTTGACGACCATATTGTAGGATTCCTCCAATATTACAATACAATGAAGATGAATAATGTTACAAACGAGGTTATTGGATTACAACTTTTTCCCTTTTCACTAAGGGATAAAGCTAGAGCTTGGTTCCATTCACTACCACAAGAGTCTATTGCCACCTAGGCTGACCTCTTGTTGAAAATTCTAAGGAGATTTTTCTCACCAGCTAAGACCGTAAAACTGAGGAACGATATCACCAACTTTACCAAATTTAGTAGCGAGTCGCTTTATGAGGCATGGGAGAGATTTAAGGAGTTGATCAAAAAATGCCCACATCATAGCTTGCCAAATAATCTCCTAATTGAGATTTTCTATCTCAATATAGATGAGACATTGAGGTTTTTAGTAGATGCTGCAGCTGCAGGTGCTCTAATGGGCCAGACTTATGATGAAGCAAGTGCATTGATAGAAGAGATGGCCTCCAGTACACATAATTGGCAAAACAAGAGAAGCAAGTCGAGAGTCTCATCAGTCAATGACAATGACACTATGTCTTACCTCAACACAGCCTTTTAATGCTAATCTTATTGCTTTTTATAAGATATGTTCAAGACTACATTCGACTCTTGGGTACCTATCTTGGAATCCCTCAGCTTTAGATAGTGGAGAGCAGATGAACTTTGTCAACAATTTCCAATAAGGTAATCAAGGTCCATATTCGAATACATACAATCCAAGGTGGCGTAATCATCCAAATTTCTCATGGAAGAATGAGAATAATGCATTTAAACCACCACTTAGATTCTGGAAGCAAAGTCTTGCTCAGAATGCTCCACCTTAGTAGAATCAGTCTAGAATGGAAGTGCTCATGTTGAGTTATGTGCAAAAGACTGATACCATGTTACAGAATCACAAGCCACTATTCAGAATTTAGAGAATTAGATTAGTCAGATCTCTCAACAATTGAGTAATAAATCATCAAGGACTTTACTTAGCAATATTGAAGAGAATCCTAAAGATGTCAATGCAATAATGTTGAGGAGTAGAAAGGAAGTTAAAGCAGTTAACATATAAGTTGAAGAAAATGAGGAAAACCTAAAGAAAGGAAGAGGGAAGCAGGTGGCAGAGGAACCAAAGCAAAAGTCACCAGAAGTGAAACAATATGCTCCTCTTGTCCCTTTTCCAGGAAGACCAAAGCAATAGCAACTAGATGCCCAATTTGCTAAATTCTTTGATGTTTTTAAGAAGCTGTAGATCAACATTCCTTTTGTGGAAGCACTTCAGCAAATGCCTTCATATGCTAGATTCATGAAGGATTTGCTCACCAAGAAGAGAAAGATTGATAGGAGCGAACCTATAATTCTTACAGGGGAGTGTTCTATGATCCAATAGAAAAATTTATCCAGCTTGCTAAGAAAACAAAGAGATTAAGGGAGTTTTACTGTTCCTTACACTATAGGAAATTTTCATTTTGCTAAAGTTCTTATTAATTCTAGTGCAACTATAAATTTAATGCCTTTGTCTATTTTCAGGAAGTTAGGACTTAGAGATTGCAAGGAGACTCAGGTCACCTTGCAACTTGCTGACCAGAGTATCAAATACCCAAAGGGTATTGTAGAGAATATCCTAGTAAAAGTAGACAAATTTATCTTTCCAGTTGACTTTATAGTCTTGGAAATGGAGAAGGACAAAGAGATACCTATGATCCTTGGTAGACCGTTTCTTGCAACAGGTAAGGCGTTAATAGACGTAGAATAGGATAAGCTTACTTTAAGAGTTACGGATGATCAAGTAACTTTTAATATTTATGAAGCCATAAAACAATTTGATGATTGCAAATCCTATTATACTATTGATGAGATTACCTATGAGTCCATAGAAGAGAAAGTAGGATTAGATACTATGAAATTAGTTCTTAAGGATTTGGATGATTAGAGCAATGATGATGAGCCTAAGGAAGAATCCATGGAATAAGTGTTAGAAAATAAAGCTCAATACCATAAGAAGCTAGGCACTAGTGATAAGAAGCCAGTATCATCATTGACAAAACCCCTGATGCTTGAACTTAAACCACTACCTAATTATTTAAAATATACTTATCTTGGAATATATGATACTTTGCCAATAATCATCTCTTCTTCTTTGACAAGTGATTAGGAGGAACAACTTCTAGAAGTTTTGAGAGAGCATAAAGAAGCCACTGGGTGGACCATTGCTGATATTAAGGGGATTAGTCCCTTAATTTGTACTCACATGATATTGCTGGAAGCTGAGTGCAAACCCACAGTACAACTACAAAGACGACTTAACTCAACTCTCAAGGATATAGTAAAGAAAGAGGTGCTCATTTTGCTGGATGCAGGTATTATCTACCTTATATCAGATAGTAAGTGGGTTATTCCCATTCAATTAATGTCAAAAAAAGGTAGTATGATTGTGGTTAAAAATGAGATTAATGAGCTAATCCCTACCCACACTGTAACTAGGTGGAAAGTCTATATAGATTATAGAAAACTGAACCTTTCATAAATCAGATGTTAGAAAAAATTTCAAGGCATGATTATTATTGTTTTCTAGATAGTTGTTCCAGTTATAATCAAATTCATATAATACCCGAGGACTTGGAGAAAACCACCTTTACATGTCCTTATGGCACTTTTTTCCTTTAAGAGAATGTCCTTTGGTCTCTGTAATACAACTACTACTTGCTAAATATGCATGATGTCTATATTTTCTAACATGTTAGAAGATTTTATTGAAATATTTATAAATGACTTCTCGATCTTTGGGAAGTCAGTTGACTTATGTCTAACTAATTTAGGCTGTGTGCTTAAAAGATGCAAGGAAACTAATCAACTTCTGAACTAGCAAAAATGCCATTTTATGGTAAGAAAGGGAATAATCCTAGGCACAAGGTGTCGAAAAAGAGGATTGAAGTTGACAAGGCAAAAGTGAAGATAATAGAGAAGTTGCTGCCACCCACTTCATTCAAAGGAATCAAGAGCTTCCTAAGGCATGCTGGCTTCTATAGGAGATTTATTAGGGACTTCTCTAAAATCTCTAAACCTTTTTGTAATTTACTTGAAAAAGATTTTGTCTTTGTTTTTTATGACAGTTGTTTGCATGCATTTAATTTATTGAAGGAGAAGCTTATTTCAGCTCTAGTGATCGTTACACCTGATTGGAAGCTTCCTTTGGAGTTGATGTGTGATGCTAGTGATTATGCTATAGGAGTAGTATTGAGGCAGAGGAGAGGTAAGTTATTTCACATAATATACTATGTTAGTAAACCTTTGAATAAGACCTAAAGAAACTATGTCACAATAGAAAAAGAGCTTTTAGTAGTTATATTTGCATGTGACAAGTTTAGGCCTTATCTAATAGATTATAAGATCATAATGCATACAAACCATGCTACTCTAAAATATTTGTTTGCTAAAGCTGATGTTAAACCTAGGCTAATTCATTAGATCTTACTACTAGAAGAATTTGACCTTGAAATCAAAGATAAAAAGGGAACTGAAAACGTAATTGCTGATCATTTATCTCATTTGGTATCCGATTGTTCAGAGCCACCCATTAATGAAAAGTTCCGATGAACAGTTGTATTTAGTAAAAATCTAAGGATTACATTAGTATGTTGATATAGTCAATTACCTAGTTAGCAAAATCATATCGTACAGTTTCTTAGTTCAAAAGAAAAAGAAGTTTTTACATAACGTGAAATATTATTTCTAGGATGAACCGTATCTATTTAAATGTTATGCTAACCAAGTAATTAGACGTTATGTGCTTGAAATGGAACAGCTTAGCATAATTTAGCATTGTTATTCTAAAGAAGGAGGAGGCCACTTTGGTGTGGAAAGAAATGCAGTTAAGATTTTATCTTGTAGATTTTACTAGCCCAGTTTGTTTAGTGATTGTAGGAACTATATTATGTCTTGTGTTCAATGCTAAAGCACCAAAAATATTTCGAGGATACATGAATTACCATAAAATAGCATTCTGATAATTGAGCTTTTTGATGTATAGGGAATAGAATTCATGGGTCCTTTTCCCTTATCTTTTTCAAACAAATATATACTTCTAACTACAAACTATGTGTCAAAATGGGTAAAAGCAGTTACTCTACAAACTAATGATGCCGGGGTTATAATTAAATTTTTGAAAAAGAACATATTTTCTAGATTTGGGGTACCCAAAGCCATTATAAGTGATGGGAGATTGCATATTTGCAATTAGTAATTTGAAAAATTGTTATCAAAATATGAAGTCACACATAAAATTGCCACCCCTTATCATCCACAAACTTGTAGACAGGTTGACGTGTCCAATAGGGAAATAAAGCGTATCCTAAAAAAGACCATCAATGCATCTAGGAAGGATTGGTTTTTAAAACTTGATGATGCATTGTGGGCTTATAGGGAAACTTTTAAAACCCCTATAGGAATGTCCCCATACAAAATTATTTTTGGTAAATCATGTCACCCACCTGTAGAGCTTGAGCACAAAATATATTAGGCCATAAAATACCTTAACTTTTATTTACAAGCTGCAGGTGAAAAGAGGTTGCTCCAACTAAACCAACTAGATGAGATTAGAGAAGAAGCATATGAAAATGCTAGAATATATAAGGAAAGAGCTAAGCAATGGCATGATAGGAACATCCAACAGCGGGAGTTTATGCCTAGTCAAAAAGTTTTATTATACAACTCTCGACTGAAGTTGTTCCCAGGTAAGTAAAAATCTCGATGGTCTAGGCCATTTGAAATAGCTAATATTTTTCCTTATAGTACAGTCGAGTTAAGAGCAGGAGACAATCAAACTTTTAGGTAAATGGTCACCTTGTCAAACACTATTTTCAAGGGGAAAATATGGACAATGAAGCCACTATCGTAGTAAGCATGAATTCGTTGTAAGAACTAGAAAAGTTAGGCTAACAACTATAAACTAAGCACTTCATGAGAGGTAACTCATGTCTAACCAAATTAATTTTCTTTTATTTTTACTTTTATTTTATTGAAAAAAAAAATTAAGGCCAGCCATCGTTAATTCAAGGCTACCGGCTTAATAAATGGAAAAAAAAAAAACATAATTTGGTTATTTTTTTTTAGTACCCACCTAATGGGGTAACTTTAGATGCTTGTTTCTACTCTATACTTTTGAGTACACTTTTATCCTATATTTTCTCTTTATTTTTCTCTGTACTTGTCGAGACTAGTATGATCTAAAATAGATGCTATTCTTAATGATATCGTGGTTGGAATTCTCCTTGTTGCTGAAAATTGAAACCATGGAACTACCAGTTTTTCATTTTCTATGATTTTTTTTCTTCATTTCCTATTGAAAGCTGAATTAGAGATGATGTGGACATTGTCTATTTTAACATGTAAGGAAGTGAATATAGGAAATGGATTTTGAATTGAATTGAATATCATGACATTTGATGCTGGTTTTTGTTTATAAATGGCTATACTTCCCTATCACCTTGAACTTTATTTGTCCTTAAGTATCTAACAATTTTTAGGCCAAATTTTTGAATTTCTTATTTAGAATCTAGAGATTATAAAAGGAAAATTGTTAATAGCATCCAATTATGATTAACTTAAATAATTGATTTACTAAGGTGCCCTACGCATCATTGTTGTGATTTTTGTACTTAGTTAAAATTAATTAGTCAATTTTTTAGGAACTTAATTTAGTTTTTAGTCTTAGAATTTGAAATTTAAGAGTTAGTTGAGTCCCTAAGTGAGAAGTAAACATGTTCACTTCCATGCAAGGTTAGTTAGTATATCGTCTTTTTAGTTACTCTAACGGCACTTTAATACTTAGTGAAAGAGGTAAGTGAAGCTTTATGCTTAGTAATTCCTATAAAGAAGTCTGAAAAATTTTAGCAAGCATTTAAAAAAAAAAAGTTATGAAATTGGAGCCTTTACTCCAATAACTCAAGAAATTGAGTTAAGAGTATCCTAACTTGAATGTTAGAGTGAGAAAGAATCCGTAGAAGTCCTTTTAAAACCTAGTCACTTGGGTGATGAGCCCTAGATGTGCTAACTCAATGTACTCACTATAATGAGAAGAGCGGAAAGGCAAAGTTCAATATCTAAACTAAAAATAAAAAGAAAAGAAAAAGAGGAAAAGGAAAAAAAATGGGAATGAAACATGGAAATTTTGAATGCAAATTAAGAAATGAATTAAGGCTTGTAATTAAAAAGAAGAAAACCTAGGGATGGAGTAGATACCATATGCTTTCACTATCTTGCTAACTTGTTTGTTAGGATAATTAAAGGGATAATATGCCTACTAATAGCTATGAAGTTTAAATGGGTATTTTTCCTTCTAAGACTGAGCATATACTTTTGAATTAGAAATCTTAAGCTAAACGCTTGGATTAAAATTTGCTTTCTCTAGAGTAACTTATTTATTTCAATTATAGTACTCTGATCACATATTTCAGTTTGGTTTGAGCGGTGGGCATTACAAATTCGTGAGTCTGAAAGTATGAAATATCAGATGCTTGGATTTGCAATGGGAAAATTTGTATTTTCAATGATAGATTTCTTTAGGTCTATTTATTTTGCTTGAGGATAAGCAAAAGTTTAAGTATGGAGGAGTTGATAAAGGCATATTTTACTCTTATTTTAGTGTATGAATTAAGTTGAATTATTATTGATTTTCTAGAAATTATTAAGAAATGATACTTAAGTAGTCTCATTTGGATATTTCAGGTCTCAAAGGATTCAGAGTAGAAATACGATCAATTTAGAGGAGTTTTACACAAACGAAGGAAGCCACAAATCAATACGTAACACTAGGGAATTAAAGGCAGCCGACCTTGGTATGAGCTCCTAAAATTGAGTTTAAGACAACCAAGCCTAAATTTAGGACTTATAAGAGTTAATCAATTAAGCTCAAACTTTACAACTAAGATAGAAAAGTTAGGCGAAGTAAGAAAGTTTAGGCGAAGTGAGAAAGTGAAGTTAAATTTTGAAAATAGTAACCCAAAATCATAATTTTGCTCTTAGAAGTAGGATTATTTAATATAGTACTAAAATGCTCAAAACCTTTAAAATCAAGCTTGGATTGCGATAAGAACTTAGAAATAAGTTAATTAAGCTATAAAATGAGATAATATAGTGTAATTTACTATGTGAATATACTCATATTTTTATGAGTATATCCAGTATAAATAATAATTATATATGTAAAATAACCCTAAATTATGTAATTATATATATAATGTGTTGAATTCATGCGAATAATTAAGAGAACATATCCTAAAAATAAAATATATGTTAGAAACTTAATTATCTGAGTATAGTTGTATATTACGCGCGATATATATACATGATATATATACTTGTATATTAATAAACAACTAGATATTAATAAAATATACTTAGAATACTAAAATAATTACCAAACCTATCCTATAAGCTCCAATTGCAATTGGAAATTGCTGGACATTGCTATGGCAAGCTGTAGAGGTTTAAATTGTTGAATCAAAAGCAAGTTATATCTAAAAGAGCCACCTCCTACTTGCATTAATGAAGGATTAAATAAAAGAAAAAAATCCTAAGTGGCAAAAGAGTCCTATATATAGTGAAACATAGATGATTGGTTATAGTTTAGCAAGTTTGAATCTAGAATAAATATAGAAAGAATTTATGGAAAATAGAAAGATTTAGAAAAAAAATAAGAAAAATAGAGAAAATTTCATGCTAAGATAGAACCCAAACCTACATTGAATCTACTGTGAAACCCAACCATCCTTAGGCAATCCACCCATCGTATAAGCCGTTCGATAACCTCCCAACCGTCGTTGGCCACCGGAGTATCCAAGAACACAGAGGTCAATGTCTTATCCTGTTTTTCAATAATTCGTAAAAAAATATAAAATCCACCCAAAAAATTATGAAAAAAAATTGTACTTAGGTTATTTCAACCATGCTTTCATGTGATATTTTTATTTTTGAAAAATTCGTAATATTTAATATATTTACATAAAAAAACCTACTGCTCATCCAAAGTTTGAATTGCAAAATAAATATATTAAATTATGTTATTTCTAGCTCAAAATTTTTGTATAAGATGTGTATGATATATAGATAATTTCTATATAGTTCAAATTTTGATTTGAATATTGTTAATATTTATTGCATTTTTTGGCCTAAAAATAACTTGAAAATAAGTTGAAATTGTGAAATAAATAGGAAATTATGAAATTAAATGATGAAATGGACATGTACTAATTTCTAGTGAATAATGATGATGTTGGGACAAGTTGGAATCAATTTAGTGCAAAAAGAATCATAATTGAGTAATTTAGGATAATTCAAAGGTAAAATCGTAAATACGAATATATAGATGATAAATCAAAAACTTGAAACCAAGTAATAACTAAGTTTCCCATATTTTTAGGATTCTATAGAAATTTTTGAGGAATTATTTGGTGACTCAAACTATTTATTGCAAATTTATGTAGTAAAATGGCTTAAATTACAAATTGGGATATATTTTTAGTAATAATAAGTTAAAATGAAATAAATAGTTGAATAAAAACTATGTATGAGTGTACTTATCAAATTAGATGAAAAGGGTATTTTTAATATAATTAATAATATTTTACTGATCGAAATACGTTATATGTGTATTAGGTTTGATAATACTTATATTATAGCATTATATTAACAAATCAGGTAAAATACAGTTTAATAACATAAATTACGTATAATACGATGATATTTATATAAATACGTATAACTGTAGTAAAAGCTTGAACTACCAGTTAAAAGTCACCTCTAACAATAAAACCCGTAAAATGTATCGTTAGGTCTATAAGAACCCAACGACACTAATTTTATTAAAATCAGATAATCTTAGGTAATATAACCTATAACTCTATAATATTTTAGAATGTACATACTACAGTAACTCTACCAAAATTAAAACATGATTTAACCAATTAAAAATATATTTTGATACGATCAAAACGATATATGATACGTAATAGTATAAATTATATATATTATCAATAATTAATAACTTAACTCGATAGATATATAATAATAAAATCATATATTATTATAATAATATATTTATATATATAACCGTTTTAGATCAAACTCTAACGTTTTCGTAACTATTACGAAAACTGAATTTGGGTTTTGTATGTATATAGGATCTCCTAGTGGTTAGATTGTTGACAGCTCGAGTCTTCTATAGTGAGAGTCTAAATAAGTAAGTTAGGATTGTAGCTTCACTGCTTGTTGCGATACTGTATCAAAGTATCTAGAGACTTAAGAGTACTTCTGGTTGTGTTTGTAATTTAGTTGTTTGTACGCATGTCATGTATGTATATGATACTCAGTTGTGACAAGAGTTAAATTCCTTAGTGTACTATTCTACATGTTCACATTGTTTCTATATTATATGAACTTGTTTAGTTACCCCTAATTATAACTAATGACTATTCAACTAAAACGAAATTGAACATGCATAACACCTGTTAAGAGAAACGGTTAAGAGTGTTTAATTAAATATCAACTTCCTTCAATGAGGATAGTTGAAATGATCATTTCCCCATCCTTAATCAAATTAAGTGATAGGTAAGGAGGTCACGACAAGAGTGAGGGCCGTAGTTCAAAGACAGTCATAAGAGGAGGGTGTTCTCCATTGTACAAGCCTGAGTTTGATCTAATTTGAGTTGCGATAAAACTCCTCAATCTGGGTTGGAGTAAATGTAATTTCTCTAACCTCACTATAAACTAGATAACACTGTGCGATGTTTCATTTGATTGATTATATTGCATTTCATCATAATCAATAACCTTACTTATGATTGTCTAGTACTCTTCTAACTTTGTCCCACTTATTGAGCTAGTTGTGCTTACATCCCCATAGACTCTTTTACAGGTACAAAGTGAAGACTGGAATGTTTCGATACCACCATCCCCAAGTTAGTGTGCTGTAGTTTGGAAAAGTGAAGAATGAAGAATCAACTGAAGGCTGGTGGTATAAAAGTCAAGGCAGGCAGTGTAGAAGTTAAGGTCAGTAGTACTGAGTTGAAAAGCCACCGGTATAGAGTGTAAGCTAGCCCAAGTGTCACGCCCTAAAGTGTTATGCCCTAAATAGGAGGAGTCATAACAGTTTCACCGTGTAAACTAACATAAAATAGAAGTTGACTTCATAGCTGCTAGCGTAGATACAGTCTACACGAGGCGTACATAACTCAACCAGCTTGAAACGTCCATTATGATACCTGTAAATAATCAAACTTGTGCTATAGTTATACCAAAATACCTATTCTATACAACCTATTGTTTCATAACACAATAGTACTTACATAAATGTCTCACCTCCGGAGTTAAAATGTACAATTAAAGTTTATCAAAAGCCATAGGTTTTACAAATTATATACTATAAGTTAGGAAACTATTGAGCATGTTATAGGGCTAATAGACGTATGGATAATTCATGATTTTAATTATGATTCTCTATTGGTTATAATTGTTAGAAACATTATTGATACAGGAGTTGATATAGGGTTTATTAGAAATTCTTGATTGAACTGATTAGCTAATGCGAGAGCGGTGTTAATTAGATTAGTTAAAAATTATCCAAGGATTAATGTAATGTTTCGAGTTAATTATTCGCTAAGATATTAGGGATAATTAATTTAGGACATTATACAATCATAGCATCTGAAGATGTATGATTGTAATTTAGAATCTACTATTAATTGGAGATACAGAAGTTGACGGATTAATTAGAGGTTAAGTCCTTAAGTTTTAAGGCATGATGATTTCACTTGAATGACCATATAGCTATTAATCTATATAACATGATGACAATTTGATTTGCACAACTAAGGTAGATTCTATTTTTCCCACATTCTCAATTAATTGCTTCATTTTAGATATATTCTCGTGATTTTCTTTTTGACAATTTTAGGGTAATTATTAGATTACTTAATTTACAATTCAATTTTACTTGCCTAAATATTGACAAGAGCTATCATAGGTTTGGTAATTTTATAGTCTTCGAGGGATCGACAATCTTACTCATTCTTTATTACTTGATTCCAACCCAATATACTTACTGGAGTATTCACGATATTTTTATATACATATTTTGAGCGGATCAAGTGGCAAAAAAGGAGCTAAGTATCAGCTAGGATGCCGACTAGTTGACTTAGATAAGCGAGTCACCAAGCTTAGTTAAGTACTGAGCCAAGCTAAACAATGGATGTCCAAGCCAATAAAAAAAGCTGACCTAGTGATGAAGTGCCAACCCGAACTTATGAGAAGGGGCAAGGATCAGGCAGGAAAACGAGCCAGATCAAGTGGTTCAAGTGCCAAGAGTTTAATACATGGCTGCTTAAAGCCCAAACCGACGGACAATAGTAATCAAGGGAGACATCTTAAAGCTAGAGGTAGATAGTATAGATGAGGAACCCAAGGAGGAGGAGATCCCTATTGAGAAAAAACTGATTGAAGAAGATGTGTTCACCGACAACTTAGACCAGTTGATCATGGTTATTCGATACACAATAAATATGGAACCCTCATGAGAGTAGGAGCAAAGAGAGAATCTATTTCATACCACCTATAAGGTGAATGATTAGGTATGTACCGTCATTATAGATAGTGAAAGTTGCACCTGTGACATCGACCGATCTTATTTCAAAATTGAAGTTACCAATTGTTGTGCATCCAAAGCCGTACAAATTGCATTGGTTGAGTGAGAAAGAGGCACTACATGTCACTTGGCAAATATCATTGCCAATCACTATAAGGAATTACTCTAACCAGATTCTCTACAACATACTACTCATGTATGCTTCCTACGTGTTGCTAGGTAAAGCATGGCTATTTGATAAGAGAGTTATCCATGACAACTATAAAAACATGTACATATTCGAGAAGGATGGCCGGAAGATCACACTAAACCCGATGCCGCCAAGAGAAGTTAATAAATTGCAAACAAAACTTGCTTGTGAATCAAAGAAGGCTCTGGTGAAGAGTAGAGTTGAGCTCCAAGAGGCCATCAATGTTGACGAGCCGACCCTTATTTTGTTAAGAGACTATTAGAAATAAGGGAGCGGGGAGAACTACCCTAAGAGATCAGAGAGTTTCTAAACAAGTATGTCGATCTGTTCCTAGAACAATTACCTAAAGGGTTAGCCCCTACTGGAGGCATAAAGCACTGCATTGACTTAGTACCCAGTATCGCATTGCCTAATAAACCAACTTATCAGATGAATCTAGAGTAGGCTTCTAAGCTCCAATGTCAAGTCAATGAGTTGCTAAAGAAAGGATATATCAGAGAAAGTCTCAGACCTTACATTGTGCTGGCGCTTCTAGTGCCAAAAAAGGATGGAACCTAGCGAATGTATGTTAATAACCGAGTCGTGAACAAGATCACAATCAAGTACAGGTATCCTATCTCGAGATTAGAGGACATGCTAAATGAGCTTAATGGAGCCAAGACTTTCAGCAAGATTAATCTTAAGTCTAGATACTATCAAATCGACATGAGGCCAGGAGATAAGTGGAAAACAGCGTTCAAGACTCAACATAGATTATATGAATGGATGGTTGTGCCCTTTGACTTGTCAAATGCCCTGAGCACCTTCATGAGACTAATAAATCATGTGTTGAGACATCTAATCGAGAAGTATGTCGTAATGTACATTGATGTGTCACTGTGAACATCTCTGAGCCGTTCTAGATATCCTCCATATCGAGAGATTATTTGAGAACATGAATAAATGTTGCTTTTGCTAGGAGGAAGTAGTATTCTTGGGTTATGTAGTCAGTAAAGGAGGCTTACAAGCAAATGATGAGAAGATCCAAGCAATTGTTGAGTAGCTTACTCCTACTACTTGCATCAACGTAAGAAGTTCCCATGGACTAACTTCATTCTATAGATGATTCATTCGGAATTTCAGCACCTTCACTATACCACTTACTAAGCTAATGATGAAAAACACTAACTTCAAATGGGGAGAAGGGGAGGAGAGGAGCTTTGCCAAGATAAAAGAAAGATTAACCTCTACCCCGGTATTAGCTCTACTTGACTTCGAGAAAATATTTGAGTTGGAATATGATGCATCATGCATTGGAATAGGCGCTTTACTAATGTAGGAAGGTCGACCAATTGCCTTATATAGTGAAAAGCTGTCACACCCCGAAGCGGGAGAATCATAACAGCCCTACTATGCAAACCATTCTAAGATAGAAGTTGGCCTTACAATGGCTATCCTAGACTTGATCTACATAAGGTATCCAGGATTAACCCGTTTAGAAGTAAACAGTTCATAATTTAAATAAATCATTTACCTAAGAAAGTAAGAAAATTTATATATACACTAGAATTCAGTTATTACAATTAACGTTTACAACATTTTACCATAATCTATTTCCTAGTTAATACATTATTTAGAAATGAAAAATTCTAAGATAAGAGCTTAGACCTTAAAAATATATGTCCGTTCTTCAAATGTTTTTCCTCGCTCCCTAAGATTCAACAGTTGCTAGCTTCAAGGTAGTTGTAAGCCGCTTCTTAGTTAGCACCTGCAACGACATCTATAGGATGTGAGCAACTATAACTTAGTAAGTTAGGATAGAGGACATAAAACTATACCACAAACACAAACAAGGTTATCAACCAAATTATTAGGTGCAATGCATGTTTAAACAAATGCCATTGCACGACTTTATCCGGCCCCGTCATGAGATTAGAGAAATTATGCTTACTCTAATCCAAGTTGAAGAGTTGTCATTAATACAACAGCTCACGACCAAACTCAATCTAATGCAGCGGAGACATTGCTCCTACCGTGATTACCTTCAAACCATTGACTTCACCCTTGCCGTCACCTCCTTACCTGCAACTTAATTTGACTAAGGATGAAGAAGAGACCAATTATGCTATCCAATGCTATCCAACCCTATCCCTTTTGAAGGAGTCAGTATTTGGCCAGAAAATCCTAGGTTTCCCCTAATGGGTTGCTATAAAGGTCCGATTTATGTTTATAGGTTGTATATTTGATTAGATCCAGTTTAGGATGATCAATCATTTCATACAAATTATACTATACAATACAAGCCAAGCAACAAATAAAAAATAATATCATTAGCTCAAAACAAGCACAATCAAGTACAATTTCAAGCCTCCAAAATATAACACTGTATTAATCCCAACTTACTTGGACTCTCGCTTGCTCACTTGAGATCTGACTCACTTAGACCATTGCCGATCATCCCTATAATACCAACATTGTCTCAGTTTTCATATAACTATTATAGATTAGTTTTTATCCCATAACACTTATTGTTATCTTTGGTTTAAGATTTAATATGTCCAATTATCTGGGTTCTCAAATCGTTTACAATTATTCTAGGTTTAGGGCTACGTTCGAGTTCAGATTCCGCATCGATTTTTGAATTAAGTTCTAGTTCAATTTCTAAATATTGTTTTATACATGAGCCCTAGAAATGCATTTCAACCCATAATATGAAATTAATCACATTATTTCCAAATATCCTAAATACCATAATTACCCTTAGTTAGTATTTTATTCCACCCGATACACTTAAATCCTTATTAGTGTACCGAATTTACTCATGATGTGAGAAATTTTTATATTTTTCATATAATTACTTAAATTTAAGTTTTTTATTAGATTTATTATATATTTCGATTATTTATATAATATCAATTTTTTATTCTAATATCTTATATTTATTATATTTCCAATAATTGCATATTATGCATTATCACATATTATGTACATAATACACATCTAATATTTCTATCACTCTACTTACCATCTCCTAACATCAATTAACATTTCAAAATGTTTAAATTCATGCCAAATCAGATTTTACACCTAATTACCCTAATTTACAAAATTAACTTAAAATTTACTATTATTCCCTATTACTTATTTACTACATAATTACCTTAATAATTACATCTAACACCCTAAATGCTACAAGTATCATACTTCATCAGATTTCAATATCCTAAAACATATAATTATTCACTAAATCAGTAATTAAACCTAAATTACCTATTTTATGTCTCATTTTAAGGCCTAAAAATTAGCTAAAAATTTTAAAAATTCATTTTTGAAAAAGAGCTTCGTGACACTGTTCTATATCATTTGAGTAGTCCACAGAAAAAATTTTGACCTCCAAACTATATTCTTAAACCTATTTTTTTTAAACCAAAACATGTTCAATTTTGTATGATTTCTTAAGGACCATATATCATAAGATATATTTTCATCAAAATAATATTTTTCCTAAAAACTAAATACAAAAATATTCTATAATAACAAGTTTCATTATTTTCCAACTAATTTTGATGTTTTTAACAATTTAAGAAAGATTGAGACTCACCAAAACTAGTGGCACCAACCACTGTCGATAGCCATGGGTGTGTTAGCCCATCTAGGCGTTGCAACCACCTTGTGGTGGTAGTGGCGGTGGTTGCAGCGCCCGTTTACTCCCAACTACTCATCGGGTCTAGGTTCTCCTCAAAAGTCCCAACTGCACAATTTTTCTGTAATTTTTTGCAAAACCCTAATTTCCTCTCAATTTCACCTTTCTTTAATTTTCTAAAATTCCAGACATCTAAAATGAGCTTTTAAAAAATTTGAGGTATTTATAAAAGTCTTAAGGAATTATCTCTTCTTTTTCTTACTTTCTATTTATTGTAATTTGATTAGTTGCTTTTATTTCTTCAATTCTATATTGCCACGCCTCAATTCTAGATTTTTCCTCATTTTTCTTGATTTTTCCTTAATTAATTATGAATTTTATTTAATTATTTAGCATTATTTTAGCACATTTCATGTATTTTAAGTAATTACGCGTATTTCTACCTATATGTAAATTCATATATAGTACAAATAAATATTCCTAAATATTATTTAGGTTATTTTATGATTTTTATTATGTATATAATTTATCTCTAATGATTCGTTAATTATCGGAATGCATTTTAGGTATTTTCGATAAATAACGAGCAATATATTTAAAATTTGAAAATTTTATATTATTTTATTTTATTACTTATTTTCTTAAATTCAAACTTACGGGATCATTTTTACTAATTTTTATAGCTTTACTTTATAATTTAGTCTTGATCGAATCCTTTAGCCAATCGTCCTAAATTCTACAAGTCAAACTCCGAGTAACTGATTGTAGGTCTTATAGAAGCTTAAAGAACCTCAGTTAAATTACTCTGTGTATAACAAAGAACTCTTAGCACTAATTCGAGCACTGCAAGTATGGCAGCATTATCTATTACCAAAAGAGTTTGTCATCTACACTGACCATAAGCCTCTAAGATATTTCCGAAGCTAGACAAAGTTGTCTAAGCGACATGCGAGTTAGGTAGAATTCTTTGAAGGATTCAATTTTGTAATAAAAATATAAATAAGGAAAGAGTAATGTAATTGCCACTATTCTTTCAAAAAGACATGCACTTCTAAATGAACTGCAAACCAGACTGTTTGGGTTTACGAGTATTAAAAGAACCATACTCTGAGGATCCATGCTTTAGAACCATAGTTACGCAATGCGTCAATGGAAGAACAATGGACGAATATCATGTAGAGGATGGCTACTTGTTTTGAGGTAGAAAATTATGCGTACCGACTTGTTCCCTGAGAGAGCTACTAATCAAGGAAGCCCACAATAGAGGATTGTCTGGACATTTTAGAGAGAGAAGAGCATATGAGTTGCTGAGTGGTCGATTCTTTTGGCCTAAGATGAGGTGAGATGTGTACTGAATTATCGCAAGCTGTGCCGTGTGCAAAAGGGTTAAGTGTCAAGCTAAAAAGGGGAAAGCAATGCCGTTACCTATTTCAACGAAACCATGGGCTAAGTTGAGCAAAAACTTTTGTCTTCGGATTACCACGAACTGCCCAAGGCAAAGATTTTGTAACAGTTGTAGTGGATCAGCTCAGTAAGATGGCATACTTTGTGCCTTATGCCAAAACTAACGATGCTTCGGCTATTACTTCTCTTTTCTTGCAGGAGATTGTACAGTTACATGACGTGCGGAGAAGTGTAGTCTCCGACAGAGACCTGAAATTGTTAAGCCATTACTGAAGGACCTTGTAACATCAAATGAGGACCAAACTACAATTCAGTACTTCTTGTCACCCCTATATTAACAGCCAAATAGAAGTGGTTAATCATACTTTCGAATCATTGCTCTGTACATTAGGTAAGAACTTGGCTGATTAGGATGTTTGCTTACCAATGGTTGAATTCACCTACAACCAAATAGTACATGACACCACCAAGCAGACTCCCTTTGAAGTTATCTATGGTTTCAATCCTGATTTACCCTTCGATCACACTCTTATACCTATACCCATACAAGAGGAACCTAACGCAAGAGCTAGAGCACAATCCCTTCAACACATCTATGATAAAGTCACTCGACATATTGATAAGGCCTTTGAAAGAATGCGAGAGAAGATTAAGTGTAGGATGGCTAAATGATTCTAGCAATGAGACTTGGTATGGCTACACCTTAGCAATGAACGATTCCCGAGTAAGAGAAGAAACAAATTATCTACAAGAGCCAAAGAATCTTTCAAAATCCTCTAGAAGATTAATGACTACGCCTACAGATTGGAATTACTAAAGGACTATGGCATTTTTAACACCTTCAACATTACCGACCTCCATCCATAGCACCTAGACGAAGAGTTGATCAAAGACCATTCGGATTTGATCTCAAATCTAAATCAACCTGAAGGGAATGATAGGAATCAAGCTACTGGGCCTTTGACGTGCGATCAAGCCTAAGGATTGGAAGGCTTAACGAGGCGGATTCTTTTACTCCAACCTACTTCTACCAATACCAAGTATCTCCTTGTTGACCTGTTTTGCATACAAAGTCAAATGACTACCTATTTCTTACACATAGTGTGCCAAGAAGCGAACAACCAAGGCAACAGCTGACCTCCATTCTCACTCATGCCTGGCTAATCACTTATTCGGCATCCATTATGTTGAGCTGCCCAGAGAGAGAATCCAAACTAACTAAGCTACCCCTGCTCAAACAAGTAAGGTAGCCATACTTTTTGTCCTCATCTTCCAATGGTAACACCAATACAGCATTGCCATGTGTACAGAATCATGTGTAGAATCTTTCAAACCAATGATTGTTTTTCTTGAATATTCATTTTACCCTTTGTATTTTATACATTACTTTCTTAGGAAATCCCTTTTTTATATTTTCCCTTTTAGGCAAGGTGCCCTATCTTATGGGTATAAATACCCCTTATACTTATAGCTGAAAACAAGAAGATTATCATTAATACACTTGAGTATTTCTTCCTTGCGTAAACACTACTTGTTTACTCTCGACATCACTCTTATCCTAACCCTTAAGCAAGGCTAGTTGGCGAGTAGCCTTACTGGACCGATTCATGCGTCATATCAAATTGTGTCATAAGTCCTTAGAAGTTCTATTGTTACACCATATCCTCTAGAGTTGTTTGTGGGTCTTTCGCTTACTCTTCATTCACATTTGTCCTTTTGTACATTCCCTATCACTTCTTTTTCAAGCTTTCTACAAGCTTGGACTCATCCAACAACCAACCTTATCTATTCTTAGTCATAATCTACATCATATCCTAAATTAGGTCTTTCTTTAAAAAGCTTTTAACTTACATTTTGACTCTAAAATAGGTATAAAGTCTAAGTATAAACCACTTTCTAACCCAAATCCAATTTTATGTATTCAAATTATTCACTATCAAGTTACATTATGACCTATTTTTTGACACAATTTCTTACCGCTACTTTTACATTTTATTACTTCTCATACAATTCAACTTACTCCGAACTCCAAAACTTCAATAACCTGCATAAATAGCAAGTAACAACTAAATACTACAATCATTTGTAAACTTTCTCATTACATTATCCATTTAGTTACAAATCTATTAAAACATTTAAAATTAAGTCCTAAATCACTAATACCCCCTTAAACTCAAAAATCATCATCTTAAAATTTAAAGTAATCTACTTTCAGCTACTACATGTGGATAAATATAGGTTGTAACATGATTTTGTAGAGTTCATCAAATCTCTTTACTGAAACAACACCACCAGCATACTGTTCTTGCAAGAATGGATTTTTCCAAAAATTCGACGAGTCAATTTTGAAAATCTGATCACATAGCTTCAAAATATAACATTTGAGGAATATATACAAAAAAAAAATTATAGGTCAATATTACATTGATTAGTTTTTCAAAAACACAATCGAAAATTAGTGCACAAGATGTTTTTCTTCAAGACCAATACTAAAACACAAAATTTCAAAAATCTCATTTGAAATTTGAATTTATCATGCAAAAATACTTAGGAAAACCAAGTTTCAAAATCTTTGGAAGTTGTTTGGTATTTTTCCTAAAATTTAGTTAAAAAATGAGATTAAGTGGCGACTCACCAGAACTTAAAGCTCCAGCCACCATTGAGAGGAGAGGGTGTGTCAACCAAAATTAGACTTGTGCAAGAGCCAATTTCAAACCATGAATCGACCCAAAATTAGCCTAACCCAAAATAGGCAAGCCTAAACCGCTCCCTAAGGGCCCAAGCGGTTCACACCTCTAAAACTGGCGATATGACCCTCTTTTAAAAAAAATAAACAAAAAAGAAAACCAAAACACAAATTCACAGTTTACATAAGCACATCTACATACATATTGACAATATGAATTGTGATACTGGAATATCAATCATAAGCCATGATAAATGAGAATATACGATAAGACAAAGGGCATCCCATCATTGCTTTTTAAGTTGTGACTTTGGCAATTGTCGCATATTGAATTGAACGAGCATATGAAGTCTAAAAATTTTCAAACTGCAAGTGAAGAAAATAAATTTAGTCTAACACAATTTATGCTGCAAATATTTTTAGAAAGGTACGTCTCTCTAACGTTGCAATTTTTGAATTTTGAACGTTGAAATCGACCACTCAAACAATGGTGTGAATTTTCCTACATACACAGCCTCAAGCCTTCAAAAATTATTCATTTCTCATTCAGGCATTCATACTACTCTAGTTTCAATATTTACTTGTTTATATTTTCCTCTCATTTGAAAACTTCACCGTGTATTTTTGCATTCAACGATTTTCATTGTGCATTTATTGTTCATGAAATCAATTTAACTTACACACTCATAATCTCTTATTGCTAGTTGCCTTCAATATTTTAAGGATGTAAATTTTGGTGTACCGAAGTACAATTATTTTTCCTATATGAATCTTTCTTCTCCTAAGTTTAAACTAAAAAATTCCAATTATCTCTATGGATCAATTCTTGTACCGTACTTTTTTCGAGAAAAAGCACGATTTATCCATAAGTGGGAAAGGTAAGGATAAGGCCGCAAGAATAGGTATGCCGTCTGTGCTACAATGGTTCGACAATGTTCAAGCATACCAGAAGTATGAGTACAACCCTAATGAGGAGAGGGCACAAGAGTTGAGGATACATGTTAATCATCGAAGTACACCACCTCCTAGCTTTGAAATTGAACAACGAGTTATGGATGCATACCACCTCTTAGATTAGAACCTCTACGCATGAGCATCACTACATGACCCGTTGAATTTGAATCTCCATGCATGAGTTGCTCCACAGCTATATTCGAGGACGAGGAGGACGTAATTGAAATGATTCCTAAGATCGAAGAGCAACATATGAGTCAGCATACACCTGACGATTCGAGGCCTTCGTACTTAGGTAAGCCCTGTAAAACTATTAAATCTAGTATTTTCACAACCTATTGCCATAAAGGTATAGATGAGAAGGGGAACTTACAGGCACTCTATAACACGAGCTACTCTTAGAAAACACTAGAGGGATATGGTACCCTCAATAGGTATTTGAGATCGAAACATCATGGATAGTTTAGAATAGATAGTAGGCAACAACAGATCGTCTGAGGTAATGGTTCATCTAAACAAACGCTTATGAGGTACAATCAATAGAAGCACAAGTACAATCTCACGCAGTACTTCACCATCATACACCTGTCATTTAACGTGAGTGCATAAGAGTAGCGGAGCTAATAAGAGCAGAAGACATTCAACCTTAGCCCGTGACAACTAAGTCACACCACATTAAGTTGAGCTACGTAGGAGCTTTATCACAGAAGTAAGCCTAAGGTCACAAGTAAGTTTATCTCACTTAATATGTTAGTGTCCATATGTATCGACATATGAATGGATTATTTTCGTAAAAATTGTTACATAGGTGTAACTATTCACTGGATAGAGGATAATTAGCAACTTAATAAAATAATATTGGTTCTAAGGGTATTTAACGAGTGCCACATGATGTAAAACATTTATAAAATTATTAGAAAAATCCTAAACGAATATGGCTTAGTTAAGAAAATTTTTTCCGTTGGTTTTGATAATGCAAGTACCAACAAGGCCTCCGTAATAGATCTACAAAATCTTTGTCAATCAGCGCTGGAGGAAAGGCTAGTGGTAAGGATGGTATCATGCCCCAAAGCGGCAAAGTCATAATAGCCTCGCCGCGTAAACCATTCTAAGATAGTAGTTCGCCTTACCACTGCTATTCTAAACCTGATCTACACAAGGCATCCATGACTAACCCACTTTGAAGTAAACAGTTTGTAATTTAAATAAATCATTTACCTAAGAAAGTAAGAAAATATATATATATATACCGAAATTCAGTTATTACAATTAAAATATATGTTTATTCTTCAAATGTTTTTCCTCACTCCCCAGGATCCAGCAGTTTCTAGCTTCAAAGTAGTTGTATGCCGCTTCTTAGCTAACATTTACACGACGTTTATAGGGATGTGAGCAACCATAGCTCAGTAAGTTAGGATGAAGTAAGTTAGGATGGAAAACTTAAAACTATACATAAACATAATAAGGTTATCAACCAACTTCTTAGGTGCAATGCATGTTCAAGCAAATGCCATCGCATGACGTTATCCGGACCATCGTGAGATAAGAGAAATTGCGCCCACTCTAATCTGGGTTAAGGAGGTATCGTTAATGCAACAGCTCACGACCAAACCCAGACTTGTACAATGGAGACACCGCTCCTCCCGTGATTATCTTCGAACCATTAACTTTACCCTCACCGTAACCTCCTTTCCTATCACTTAGTTCGACTAAGGATGAAGAAGGGACCATTATGCAATCCTACGCTATCCCTTTCGAAGGGGTCGGTATTTGATCGGAGAATCCTAGGTTTCCCCTAATGGATTGCCATACAGGTCTAATTATGATTACGAGTCGTATATTTGATTAGGTCCAGTTTAGGGTGATCAATCATTTCATACAAATCATACAATACAAGCCAAAACAATAAATAGAATCATAGCATTACTCATAATCAAGCACATGCACACAACTAACTATCCACCAAGCACAACCAAGCATAATCTCAAGCCTTCAAAATACATCAACGTAGTAATCCCAACTTACCTCGACTCCTCACTCACTCATTCATGGTTCAACTCACTCAGGCCATCGCCGATCATCCTTATAACACAAACATGGTTTCAATTTTTCATATAACTATTATAAGTTGGTTTTATCCTATAACGCTTATTGTTATGTTTTGTTTAAGGTTTAATATATCTAGTTATTTAGGTTCTTAAATCTTTTACAATTATTCTAGGTTTGGGATTAGGTTTAGGTTCAGTTTTCACATCAATTTCTAAATTAGGTTCTAGTTCAATTTCAAAGTACTGTTTTATACCCGAACCCTAGAAATTCGTTTTAACTCATAATGTGAAATTAATCACATTATTTTCCGATATCCTAAATACCATCACTACCCCTAGTGAGTATTTTATTCTACCCGGTACACTTAAATCCATATTAGTGTACCAAATTTACTCCTGATGTGAGAAATTTTTACATTTTTCATATAATTACATAAATTTAAGTTTTCTATCAAATTTATTATATATTTTAATTATTATCATAATATTAATTTTTATCCTAATATCTTTTATTTATTATATTTCTGATAATTGTGTAGTATGTACTATTAATTATTATGTATATAATACACATCTAATATTTTTATCACTCTCATTACCATCTCCCAACATCAATTATCATTTCAAAATATCTAAATTCATCCTAAATCAGATTTTACACCTAATTACCCTAATTTACAAAATTAACTTAAAATTTACTATTTTTCCCTATTACTTATTTACTAGATAATTAACCTAATAATTACATATAACACCTTAAAAACTATAAGTATCATACTTCATCAGATTTCAACATCCTAAAACATATAATTATTCACTAAATCAATAATTAACCATTTAATTACTTAATTAACCCTAAATTACCCATTTTATGCCTCATTTTAAGGCCTAAAAATTATCTAAAAATTTCAAAAATTAATTTTTGAAAACAGGCTTCATAGCATTGTTCTATATCATCTAAGTAGTCTACACAAAAATTTTGGGTTCAAAACTACGCTCCTAAGGTTATTTATTTCTAAACTGAAATATGTTCGATTTTGCATGATTTCTTAAGGACCATATATCATGGGACATATTTTCATCAAAATAATATTTTTTATAAAAACTACATACAAAAATATTCTATAATAACAAAATTCATAATTTTCTAAGAATATTTACTATTTTTACAAAATTACATAAAATCAGGCTGGAAATCGAACCCACTGATTTGGGTAGCTCCGGCAACTGTTGGCAGCCATGCGTGTGTCGTCCCACCTGGGCACTACCACCACTGTGTGGTGGTGGTAGCCATCTACTCCTAGCTGCTTGTCGAGTTTGGGTTCTCCTTACAAGCCCCAACTGCACAGTTTTCTTTTTTTTTTTTCCTAACCCTAATTTTTCTCTCAATTTCACCTCTCTCTATTTTTCTCTCTCCAAACTAACTAAATGAACTTCTGAAAAATTTGGAGTATTTATAGAGCTTTTAGGAAATTACTGTAGATTAATAAGACATGATAATTACCTTATCTCTTTTTTTTCCCACTTTCTATTTGTTACATTTTAATTGGTTGATTTTTTTTTTCCTTCAATATCAAATTGTCATGCCGCACTTCTGGACTTTTCCTTATTTTTTTTTATTTTTCATTAATTAATTATGAATTTTATTTAATTATTTATTATTATTTTAGCACATTTCGTGTATTTTAAGTAATTACGCGTATTTTTACATATATGTAAATTCATATATAGTACAAATAAATATTCCTAAATATTATTTAGGTTATTTTATAATTTTTAGTATACATATAATTTATCTTTAGCGATTCGTTAATTATCGGAATGCATTTTACATATTTTCGATAAATAACAAGTTATATACTAAAAATTTGGAATTTTTATATTTTTTATTTTATTGCTTATTTTCTTAAATTCAAACTTACAAAATCATTTTACTAATATTTTTAGTTTTACTTATAATTTAGGTTCAATCGGATCTTTCAGCCGATCGAAACCCTAAATGACTGGTTGTAGGGCTTATAGATGGTGGGGGGAAGGTTTTCCATATACATTATACACATCATATTTTTAACTTGTGTATCAAAGATAGCATTGCAACTTTGCAAGATAGTATAGCCCCCAATTAAAAATGTACTAAAGATAATAACGAAGAAATCGTCCATCCATAAGAAATAGAGGAACTTTTGCACCAAGCACAGGAAGAGGCCTAAAAAATTTAAGATGGATGTGTAACACTACTGGAACTCCATATACAACTTTTTGTATAGGATCGTTCCTTACAACAAATTGTTGTGTGACTTCGCTATGTACAACATACATAAGGTTGACATTTATCCTAACAACTAGGATATATGTATATTGTTATTAAAGGTTCTCAAAGTTTTTTATGATACAGCTAAGACTTTCTTGCAAGTGTACAAGCCAACTTTCCACTTATTGGTTATGTTAAAAGTCAGCATACTTAAATTGCTACTAAAAGGTCGTAAAGACCCAAATACGACTATCTTTACGATAAGGCGTTGAAGTGGTTATCTTATTATAAAGATATTCTCTATATTAATCATGTTGCCATTATTTTTTATCCCTCTTGTAAAGCCGATGTTAAACTAATGTATTTGAAAACTTATTACAGTTATATTGATGATCTAACAAATTGCCAAGATATGTAAAGCTGGGAAGCACAACTGAATATATCCATAGTGATAGCCAACATAGAGGAGCTTCTCATGTGTTACCAAAGTCAGTATGGTAGTCAGTCATCAGTTTCTCCTTCGCTATCCACCAAAGAATGTCATTGCTCATTAATGGGTAAGCAAAGAAATTGAAGCGATAACGGTTTGGGGGGCCATTATCCGAGCTGCAACACCATACAAACACGGATTTTGAGTTCTTTGAAAACATCTCTATCAAGGATTTTGATATCTTGGAGTAGTAGTAGAGGCATGCGAGGGACTATAACGTCTCCATCAAGAATTTTGATATCTTGGAGTAGTAGTAGAGGCATGTGAGGGACTATCTACTGCTAACTCGCCTTGCACATCAAGTACTTGCCACTTTTACGTTGATAGTTACCGTTGAGCAAGCATTTAATATCGTTTGCCGCATCCTCAACAATCGACGAGCCTCCCTTTTTGTTATCAACATCGAGATAAGCACTTGCACAGAAGACTAGTACAAGGTGGCCTACAGACTACAAGAACCATCTAAGACATCAAGCGAGGAGGATGAGTACTTGAATGACTGGAACAAATTTGACGAGAGCACAAACTCAGCTACGAGTACTACTCTTGAGCACAAACCGCTAACACAAGGAGACACCTAGTAAGTACTAACAAATCTTCTCTTTATTTTTGTTAGTCTTCGAAAAAAGGTTTGTTACCTAGTAAAATTGTTTTCACAATTACCCAAAAGAAAAATTAAAAGGTATGGTTTTCAAAAAAGCAGTGATTCAACTTTAGGCTTTTCAAATTATCACCTACTAAATTTTTTTTTCAAAAAAAATTAAATGGATAACCATGTACAATTGGCATTTTTTCCTAATTTAAAATTAACCAACACACCAAAAGTTTTCTAAAAAATCACACCAAAACTACTATGGTCTAATTCTAACTAGCAAATACATAGGCATCTTCGAGGTGAACTTAAAATCAAATAAAAAAATTTGTGTCCCCTATCCTTAATTTCTACAAGATTGAACTATTATAATAATTTTCTATGCCATTATGGTTTATGGATGGTATTTCATTTTATATTTCTACGGCAACTATACGTCGATCGAGGATATAATATTTTGTAACTTACCTCTATGATTTACAATTAATAGTGACGTAAATTATTTCTTTCATGTATTTTGAAATTCTGACATTCTAATTATTACGAAACAAATTAAAATTTCAATCGAAAATAATGGTTGACCATTTACACGGTAGTACTTGTAATGCAAATGTACACGTAACATATTACAATAATCTAGGAAAGAAAATACAAGTACGGGAGAATACGGAAAAAAAATTAAAAAATGAAAAGTTTATGTAAGTTGATTAAAAAAAAAAAGTGATACAGTTCAAGGACTACCCCAAGCTCATAGCCATATAGGACAGTCTCGATTCAGCGCCAATTTAGGTAACTCCTTTAGGCAAAATTCAAGTTTCACTTCCAGTTAGTTGTCTTCCTTAGGACCTCTTTAACCTCCCTATTTAAACTGTAATCTCTTAAGCTTTCCCTTAGCACTTCTTCTCTCTATTTCACTCTCTTAAAGTCTCCTAGAGTATCAAAAGGACTAAACTTCCACTAAGAATGAGGTTTGGATTTTTATATTATGGTTTGGTTGTGTTTTGAAATTTCCTTCTCTTAATAATCCATATTTTCCACTTAGTTTAGCTATCATCCCACGAAAATGCTACTATTCCCTAATCCCACAGTTGGTTCCTTGGTTTTCCATGACATAAGAAGAGTTTTCCTAATTGTTTTGCATTTTTTTAATAATTTTTCCTATTATTTATTTAATGAATTTTACCCATTTTGAGTATTTTCAATGATTACAAGTATATATATTTATATATTAATTATACCCAATATATATACATGTATTTTACGTATTATCTTATGCATATGATTGATTTTATTATTCCTCTAATTTATCTCTAGGAGTTTATTAATTTATGATACCTAATTTACGTGTTATCGATACGTATATACTAATATAATAACATTCATTATTTTAACTATATTTTTAATATTTTATTATATTTTTAAATTCCGAGCCTAGAAGAACTCCTCAACTAATATTATTAGGCCCTTTGTAAGTTTCTAGCGTAATCGGATTACTTTCCTAAACACCCTAAATCAACCGCAACGAACCTAGTCATACGAATACGGGTTTCACATAATGTTATTAATTTTTTTAATTTTAAGATCAATGTTATGGTATTCCCAATCATTTGTCATGAGATTCCAACAATAAATGTTTCTATTTTCATTTTTTAATGGTAATAAAGGGCAAAGCGATTCTCTATTTACTAAGTCATCATCTAAGGTTAAGGTAGATTGTGTGAAGTAATATATGGGTATAAAGAGTATCGTTTCTGGAAGGGTTAATGTTGCATTTTGTATTTGAGCTTTTTCCTAAATATTCAATTTGCTATCTAAATTTTGAAAAATTCAATTTACTACCTAATTGAAGCTTTCATTGTCATTTATACTATCTAACCTAACTTCATTAATATCTATAGTTTTCATTTTCATCTATATTATCTAACTTAATTCCATTAATATCCATTTATTAATGTAGCATGAATTGACACACGGCAGTAACATGAATCTATACATGCTACCTTTGACATAAGGTACCTTTTAGTACCTGACCTAACTTATCTGTTAAATAACACGATACGTAGTATAATCATAAATTGACATGTAGCACCTTCTTTTTAAAAAAAAAATACTTTTGCTAATAACTCACTTGTTTTTATGCATAGTTCGCCCTATACCCTCTAACACCTTTCTACTCATGAGTACTTAGGATAATGTGTAATATATAGAGGGCTTCTTTCATATAGCATTCCATGTCGGACAATTTATGATGGTATGGGGTTTTGAATTGCAACTTGCAGCTTTAGCAAGAAAATGAGTCAATTTTGACTCAACTTTTTTTAGTTAATTCAACTTTTAAATTAGAAAAAAAAATGCTCAATCCTAAATATATTGCATGACTACTTTTAAAGAATACAATAATTTCTATGAAAACACTTCTACAACATGCTTAAAGATCCCACTTTAACATGAATTTTAAACACGTTTTAGAAGTGTTTGTATAGAATTTTTTATATGGTTTAAAAGTAGTCATGGAATAGATTAAGGATTGAGCATTTTTTTAAAATTGAAAGTTAATCTAGGGGAAAAATTGATCAACCTTCCCCGAACTACTTGAAACATGGGCACAAGTCAACAACAAAACACTCAACAACTAAAAAAGGAATAGGAGAGGGCACATACCTCCTTAAAGTATGTTCGGTTATAAGCAAAGTTGTAGTCGTAGATCACGACAACCTGCACATCAACAAGAACGACATTAGCACATGAGCTAACCCATGAACTTAGAAAAAAATCCTATCAAATATGTCTTACCTCATTTAGCTTGCTCAGAGCAAATGCAATGGACTGCACATCCATCTTTTCAGGGAAGAGTTAGGCTAATGCTACCCTAGAGTCTACTGGCACCTCTATGGGCTACTTCCTAAGAGAAGAGAATACTCCAGCCCTTCGTCTTTGATCTTGATGGTTGGAAGCTTAAGGTCCTACAAAGTAGCCTCAAAGTCGTCCTTATCTATTGTTATTGTTGCCTACGCTCTAGCTATCCACTTAATTGGCCCCTTAACCCCTTATCAAGGGGCTCATTGATGATCTAAGGCTTGAGTACCCTTAAACCAATATTAGAGAGCCTAACAATCCCTTACCTAAACCCCCAGCAAATACTCGAGCTATCTTTCTTAAGTCACCTTTAAGAGTTTAAGAGGCAACAACAACCATGGGAATCGCCTTAGGTATGACCCTAACAACCTCAAAGATGGTTGTTTGCCGCTCCTTCCTCCCTTCAGCCATGACATCTTTCTCACTCTTCTTCTAAGGAGGAGTGCCTTTGCCTTCAACCATGACCAAGGTCCTCTTTCCCCTAGCCTAAGTCTTCATTTTTTAGAGGCCCCAACTCTTACATGCGCCTCTTGTAGGCTACCTTCAAGGTCTACTCAAAGGCTTTAGAGGAGAACTATAAACCTGTGACCATAAAGAAAGAGTTGGTGAGAAAAAACACAAAAAATGAAAATCAAACCTACATGGCTGGGGATAACCAGCCCTAAACTCCCATCTTACAACGATAATGCAATGCAATTAACTCGTGGCCACCCTTCCCTTGACAAGAACAATGCATGCTGTTATCAACCATCATTAACAAGTTGAGGCCCCCACTCCAAAACACAAGGTTAAGGAACTCTTCATTCACATCTGCGTCTTCGAGGTAAAGGTGCTCAATCGCCAAGGTCCTGATGGGCTTTACCCATGCAGTGATAATAGGTACCATCTTGGTAGTCTTTATGTAGAAGAATTTATCCTTTCAACCTTCTGCCTTAGATTTCAGCCCACTGCATTTCTTGACATGCTGCCAACAAGCTACCATGTAAACCTAACCATCTCGGTTGCTTTTCAAATTCCTAAACAATCAAACTATTGACCTCTACAAATTGAAGAGAAAGATTGCCTCAAAGGCAAGCAGCTATTACCACGCATTGGGATGCAATGAACTCGGGCTAGCTCTGAAATAGTTGAAGCATTCAAGTTGGAACTCTAAAAAAGGCAATCATAGCCCTAGCTTGAATGGCCTCGCATACATGTGGAAAGACCTCTCTCGGTTGAGGTCATATGCCCTTTCATCTACCATGGGCTTCTCTATATGCTGGTCACGGACCACCCTTATAGCCCAGCACACTTTATTAAAGGCCTTGCAATTATACTTATATGCTACGTATTCCACAGCCTTCTCGTTCTCGCTAATGGATCGTAACTCCACCATGATCTTCCACTCTTCGTTATCACTAACATAGACTTCTTATAGCCTCAATGCCACGAGCCTTCTCCTCTCCTCCCAGCTTAGAACATCACTACTGCCACCACCACCGCCCGTCATTGCCGTCATCATTTTTTAAGGTTGGGGTTAGTACCTTCCTCTAGTACTACTTGGTGCCTTGCATCAACTATAATAGAGATATTTATTGGGCTCAAGCACTCACCTTAAAACCTTAATCCTCTCTATTCAGTCATGATCTCTATGTGCTTAGAAGAGAAATCAAAGTTTGAAGATTATGAGTTTTGAAGAAAAGTTAGAATTTGAGTTTAAAGGGAGTTCGTGTTTGAGAGAAAAATTTAGTAAAGTTTTGTTAAGGTTGCAAATGAAAGTGGGGAAGTAAAGAGAGACCCCCCCCCCCCCAAGGACTTTATCTAAGTAAGGGAGAGGGCGGGTTAACAGTTTCTTCTCGTTAACACGAGAATCGCCATCCTATCCATCGACATGTCATCATTGAACATTCAATAACCTAAATCCTTTGAGCATGCAAATTGCTAACATAGCCATGTATGCTTGGCCCATGCGTTGCACTCTTCTATAAGCATTATAATTATGCCTCGGGTAAACTAAACATCACATCAATTAGTTCAACAGTCACTTCATTATATGAGCTCTTAGTTAAATCACATTAGATACATTAAGTGTCACCTCAGCTACTCAAGTCCTTAACGACTCTTACCCGCAAAAATATTCAATCATAACTTAGGCTTGAGCCTTCAAAACCTAAAGTAATCTACTCTCCTTGTCTCCTCGACATCAAAGAGGATAGGAAGACAAATGTTGATAGGCTATTTTGGGACTAGGCTCCCAAAGCTTAGTCCAAGTGCTTAAGCTTACTCAAGTACCCTTAAGCAGCTCCCCAAAGCGAAGAGCATAGCCTCATCCAATGAATTAGACCCAGCCATGCACAACCTACTTGGGCCACTTTAAGCACCTTACCCTGCCCAAATCATCCTTAAGCTAGAACGTCCTATTCGAGCCACTCCAAGCACTTCAATACCCTCCAAATACCTCAAGTTACTCGGAAAACTCGACGTAACTCCTCAAGACGAGGTCACCTTTATCTTCTCAAGCATGTACCAAGTATTCAACATGTAACTTGGTGCCCATAGTGCCCCTACCTCATGATTTTCCTTTCATTCTCTCTCTCTCCTCATTAATTTTTCTCTGATATCCATAGTCTAATTAATGCACCTGCAACTTTGGATTTGTTAGTGCCCAAGGTTTCAAACGTAATTACCAACCTATCTATGGCCAACCAAGTGATAGAGCCATTTTGTCTCCCCTACAATGCATGTCCTTTGAAAATGTCTTATACAGGCAAACCCTAAGATGATACATATCCTTAGTAAGTGAGTACCTTGGCATATAAATAGGATAAGGAGCCAAAGGTACTAGATCACTCTCTTTTCTTACTCACTTAATTCCTCAATGCCCCATAGCACTCCTCAAAAACTTCTTAAAAACACTCTCAAATGATAAAACTCTCTTTTTTACTTCATTTCAATCTCTCCTTACTAACTTAAGTATCGAAAGGCCCTCGTCAGCAAAACTAAGAAGGGCTTTTTGTAGGTCTTCCTACAAGTATGATTGGAAGACCATTCGAAGAAGTCATCATCTAATTCCTCATGATTTTACCATCACCAAAATTGTATTTTCAAATCATGTTTTCAAGTTGACATCAAGTGGTGTCTCCAAAAATACAACTAGTAGTAGAGTTAAAATAATAAAAATTTTAATATTTTGTTTAGAAAACACAATTTTATATTTCGCCTTTTCATTTTTAATAAACTATATAAACATATGGTATGAAATTATTGACTTATTCATTGATATCATTTATCAATAAACATTTAAATCAAAATGAAGAGTTCTAATCATTTCTTGATTATGTAGATGTGGCAAAAAAAAAAAAAAACATGATGGAATCCCGTGTGGAATTTCTAGTTTTCGTTTTCATTAGTACTTATTTCATGTCATACTTTTTTGAGCTAATACAAACTTGTTAGATAATTCTCATATATTTTGATGATAACAAAAAGGGATAAATGCTAATGAATAATTAAGAATGCAGGTATTCAGAAGAGTTCTCAGAAAGTTTAAAATCGCAAAACTAAGTTATCTTCAAAAACTTATTCAGAAGGACTGTTTTGATTGAAAAAGAGAATAATCCGAAATTCTTCAGAAAGTGTTTTAGAAGCTTTATAAGAAGAAGTGGTATAACATTTTAAAAACTTGTTCAGAAACTTTAAAGAAAAGAAGATTAATACTCTTCAGAAGATTATTCAGAAAGTTGATCTGAAAATATATGACGTTAAATTTTAATTCATATCAGATTTGAATTTAATAAGACCTAGCTCTACTAGATTAAGTGTATTAGGAAAATATACTTAATCCTATTTTACATAAGATGCAATTAAGATTCATGGAGATTATTTTCGAGTGAATTTATTTTTGATAAATCAAGATATGCACATATACGAACAAGGATAAGGTTGATTCAGATTTTGTGGAATTTCAAATTTGAATATGAGACTTATCCTAAAGTTGCTGATAAAGCATATCTATTCATCAAATTCAAATCAAAAGCCTATCTAATGATTGTGGGTTGAAGTATATCTAATTGAAACAAGATAAGGAGAGTTGTTTTTTAATTTCAAATGATCAAGATCTTCTCAAAATATCTAAGGATTATCTAAACAACAAATGGTTTGATAAACATGAAAATAAAGATAATTTTCAATAAATTAGCCGTTGGAAGATTTCTATATAAAAAGAGAAAGGATTCAAAATGTCTTGACATAACTCTGAAAGTCATAGAAAGTCCTTTATATAGTTGCACTTAAGCATATTATACAACAATCGTTATTTTTCTTTAGAGCGAAATTAATTGAGATTTATATTTTTATTCTCATTTGTAATTTATAAATCTTATTTGTTGTTTGGGCATTGAGAGAAGATAGATTGTACTCAATAGATCTGTATTAGCCTAAATTGTGGAAAGGCTAAATAGGCAAAATGGAGTATTGTATAAGCTTATATGTGGCAATTACTTATAATCTTTTCGTGATTTTGTTATAGTGGATCAAGTGAAACAACACCGGTGAAGTAAGATCGAGACGCCAGTAGTAAAGCTAGAAGAGAGTAGTAGCTAGAAGGCTGAAACTCTATAAATCCTTTGCCTAACATTCACCTTCCTTACTCTTTTAATTTGCTTAATTAATTGTTGTGTGTTGAATTATTAAAATGTCATTATTTATCATTTTAAGTTGTTAAGAGGAGTAATTTTATTTTTCTTATATCAAAAAAGTTTTCAAAAATTTTTATGATATCAATTCACCAACACATACCCCCATTAATATCTTATATGGGACCAACATTTAATATTAGAGCCTCGCTCTAATATCTTCTAAAGTTCAAGATCATGAGTAAACCAAGTGGTAGTTTAACAGTTCAACCTGGCAAGGCACCATTTTTTTATAGAACTAACCTTTCCCATTAAAAATTCAAGATGGAGACTTATGTGAAAGCATCAGACTAACAGTCTTGGCAAATCATTTCTACAGGAGATCTCAAAGTTCCAACCGTTATCACAACAAATGATGATATTATCAAAACCAAACTCAATTCAAAGGCTAAGAATCTTTTATTGAGTACAATTGCACGATCATAATTTTATTTAATTGCTTCTCATGCTATAGCTAAAGATATTTGGGATACCTTGGCGCAAATCTATGAAGGCACATAAACCATTAAAGACACAAGAATCAACTCATTGGTTCAACAATATGAAATATTTCGAATTCTCCCTAGTAAAGAAATCAAAGACCCTTTTAGTAGATTTATTGCAATAATTAATGAATTGTCTTCTCGTAGCAAAATAATTAGTGGTGCAAATATGGTACACAAGATGATAAGGATTCTTCCTAAAATTTGGAATTCAAAGAAAATTGTATAGAAGAAGCTTGTGATATAAAAACATTAACTCTAAGTCAACTACGCAACAAGCTCATGGCATATGAAACTGATTTTCTCAAATCAAGAAGTACTTTAGAAGATACAATGAAAAGGACCATAGCCTTCAAAGCCAAAGAAATAGATACTGATTTAGAAGAAGAAGATTCATCTGAAGAAAAAGATGAAGATGTGACAATCTAGCTAGAAAGCTCAACAAATGGCTTAAGAAAAAGGGTAAGAAAACTTTTACTAAAAGATTTATTGCTAATAAGAATTGGTATGTTGATGCAAGAAAAAGAGGAGAAAAAAGTTCAAAAAGGACATTATTTGCTATGTATCAAGCTTGGTTTTTTCACCTTCCAATTCTTTTATAAATTAAGTCTTCTTTTAAACCAATCAGTACTAAACCATATTCTTTTAATACTGAATCTCGACTAAGGTTTAAAGAAAATCGTTTTGTAATTTGAAAATGTATTGGAGTTACCACCCAACCAGAGTTAGGAAAAGGGAGTTAAGTTATAACTAATTAAATGGATTGGTTATAACTTAGCCATTAGTCTTTCAATAAAAACCGATTTTAAAAACGGTTTTAGATACTAAAGATCTGATTTCGGAGGTTAATTTTTTTTAAATACTTACGGGTACCATTAACTTTCCAATTTTAATATTAACCTTAAAAATCACCTTTTAATTTTAAAAGACAGAACTTGATTATTTATCTAAATGGGATAATTCGAATAATCTAGACTAAAAAAGGAAAATCAAGTTTTTTTTATTATTTTTATCGTTGCCCTGTAAATGCTTACATACCCGCTATTCAGGTTAGATGTACATAGTTTTTTTTTTGTAAAACTTTAGTTGGTTTTTTTTTTAATTTGAAAATAACCGAGTTTACATTTTACTTGGTTTGATTTATTTAAGGAAAGGTCTAAAAAAGGAAGATCCTAAATTGAATTTTTATTTATTTTTGAAAAAATTCTAAAATGCCCTAAATTGTAAAGGGTCCGTTTATTTTTTTATTATTTTTGAAAACTCGATTTTTCCAAGTGTTTTAAAAATAATCTTTATTTCTTTCATTTTATATTTTATATTTTATTATTTATTTATAATTACATTTACAATTTGAGGAACAAATAAAAAATAACAAAAAAAAATTAATTGAATCGGATTTAGAAGAGTGTCATACTAGGGAAGAAGGATAGATTAGGTCCTAGAGCAGTTGGCTAGGTCGGTTTGTGAGTCATCAATGTAAGCCCCTCAACTAGTCATTCAGGGTTTCGATCGGCTGAAAGATCCGAATAAACCTAAATTATAAGTAAAACTAGAAATATTAGTAAAATGATCCCATAAGTTTGAATTTAAGAAAATAAGTAATAAATTAAAAGAATATAAAAATTCCAAATTTTAAGTATATAACTCGTTATTTATTGAAAATACGTAAAATACATTCCGATAATTAACGAATCGCTAGAGATAAATTATATGTATACTAAAAATCATAGAATAACCTAAATAATATTTAGGAATATTTTTTGTACTATATATGAATTTACATATATATAAAAATACGAGTAATTACTTAAAATACGCATAATGTGCTAAAATAATACTAAATAATTAAATAAAATTCATAATTAATTAAGGAAAAATAAAGAAAAATTAGGAAAAATAAGGAATGATCCAGACATAGGTCCAGGCAGCTAGGGAAAATAAGAAAAAAATTACCCAATTAAATTAGAACAACACAAAAGTCAAATTGGAAGAAGACAAGGAAATTGTCTAATCAAATTAATACACAATAATTTTCCTAAAGCTCTATAAATAATAAGAAAAATTTAGAAGCTCATTTGGTTAGTTTGGAGAGTGAGAAAAATAGGGAGAGGTGAAATTAAGAGAAAAACTGGGCTTAGGAAAAATAATAAGAAAAACTATGCAGTTAGGGCCATAAAAGGAAACCAACATTAAACGAGCAGCTAGGAGTGGACGGCACACGATGGTGGTGGTGGCAGTGCCTAGACCATTTGGCAAGTCCACGGCGGCCAGAGGTGGCCAGAGCCACCTAGACCGGTGAATCCGATTTCCAACCTGATTTTGTATAATTTTGTAAAAATAGTAAATATTATTATAAAATTATGAATTTTTCTATTCTAAAATATTTTTGTATGTAGTTTTTAGGAAAAATATTATTTTGATAAAAATATGTCCCGTAATATATGATCCTTAAGAAATCGTGTAAAACCGAGCATGTTTCGGTCTAGAAATAAATGATCTTAGGAGTGTAGTTTTGAGCCCAAAATTTTTATATAAACTAATTAGATGATATAAAATAGTACTATGAAGCCCGTTTTCAAAAACTAATTTTCAAAATTTTTAGATAATTTTTAGGCCTTAAAAAGAGGCATAAAATGGGTAATTAAGGTTAATTAAGTAATTAAATGGTTAATTACTGATTTAGTGAATAATTATATGTTTTACGATGTTGAAATCTGATGAAATATGATACTTGTAACATTTAGGGTGTTAGATGTAATTTTTAGGTTAATTATGTAGTAAATGAGTAATAGGAAAAAATAGTAAATTTTAAGTTAATTTTGTAAATTAGGGTAATTAGGTGTAAAATCTAATTTACGATGAATTTAGATATTTTGAAATGATAATTGATGTTAGGAGATGGTAATTAGAGTATTAGAAATATTAGATGTGTATTATATACATAATAGGTGATAATACATAATATATAATTATTGGAAATATAATAAATAGAATATATTAGAATAAAAATTGATATTATATAAATAATAGGGATATATAATAAATCTGATAGAAAACTTGAATTTATGTAATTATATGAAAAATGCAAAAATTTCTTACATCAGGAGTAAATTCGGTATACTATTAAGGATTTAAGTGTACTGGATATAATAAAATACTGACTAAAGGTAATTATGGTATTTAAGATATATGGTATTTAAGATATATGGAAGTAAGGTGATTAATTTCACATTATGAGTAAAAATGAGTTTATAGAGTTCAGGTATAAAACAGTACTTAGAAATCGAATTAGAACCTAATTTAAAAATCGATGCAAAAACTGAACCCAAACCTAACCCCAAACCTAGAATAATTGTAAAAGACTTAAGACCTAGATAATTAGATATATTAAACCCTAAACAAAACATAACAACATGCGTTATAGGATAAAACGAACTTATAATAGTTATATAAAAAACTGAAACCACGTTTATATCATAGGGATGATCGGCGATGGCCGGAGCGAGTTGGACTTTGAGTGAGTGAGCGAGGAGTTCAGGTAAGTTAGGATTGCTACGTTGCGAGGAGTCCAGGTAAGTTGGGATTACTACGTTAGCTGGGGTAGGTTTTTTGGAGTATGGGGAGCTCAATCGTAGGCTTAGTTTGAGTCAGAGGGGGTTAGAGATGGTGGCTTGAGAGGAGATCGCGGTAGTGAAGGTTTCATGAAAACCCTTGGTGGCCAACGCACTAGAGGCTATGGTGGGTCACAGGGGTGATTGGGTTCGGGTGCCTAAGTTACAAGGAGTGTTCCTAAGGTGGTAGGTTATGGTGGTAAGCTAGAGAGAGAGAGAGCTATAGTTAGAGAGAGAAATTGATCAGAAAAAGAGAAAGAGTTTGTAAGTGTTCGTCATTAGTTGTATATCCTTGTGTCTATTGAAACAAGCCTATTTATACACTAATTTGAACCTAGAAAACAAGGAAAGCTCGAATTGAGTTAAATGACAATGTCTAGAATTTCAGTTTTTTTTTTCCAACTTTTAAAGCTCGATTTGAATGTGTAATTGACCGAATTTGGATACGTTTTTTGTACCAATTCACAGTAGGTCATGCAAAGGATGAATTTGTACCATTAATTGGTATGCTTCAGCAAGGAAAATGCATGAAATCAAGGCTAAAGTGAAAGGGTTGGGCCTGTCCTTGATTGGGAAAAAAGAGGAAAATTTAGGGAAAATAAGGGAAAACCAAGAGAAAAAGAAGGAAAGTGCTTACGCAGCGCCAACGTCGGTGCCACATCAACTAACCCGACCACCCACAGCTTGCCACGTGTCATCACATGACACATGGCAATTGACATGACATGCCACGTGGCTTGATACATGGTGCCATGTCAGCACATCGTACAATCCTAGATAGCCACATGATAGGACACGTGGCGCAATCAAATCCTGACACATAGCAGTCCCTGATGTGATAAAAAATAAAAAACTTTGTATGCCTCCAACAAGATTCAAACCCTTGACCTCATGCTCATACCTAATACTAAGTCCAAATGTTTATCTGTTAAGTTGTTAATTTATGCCTTGATTAGGTCAGCCTGGACTAGATTTAAATCTAAGTCCATATTCAACAACCCAACTTCTAAACTTACTTCAAAACTAAAAAATCTACTCTAATAAAATATTATTTTCTAAAATCTTTTTTCTTCAATTTTTTGTTTTTCTAAATTTTTTTATTTTCTAAATTTCTTTTTTTTTTCTTTCTAGATTTCCTATTTTTTTTATATTTTTCCAAATTTCTTATTTTTTTGTGCTTTTTCTTTTTTTTTGTATTTTTCTAAAATTCTTATTTTTTTTCTAGATTTCTTTCTTTTTTAGGTTTTCTTTAATTTCCTATTTTTTGTATTTTTTCCTAATTTAGAATCTATTGAGGAAATAAAATAAAAATAAATAAATAAAGAGGGTAAAAATTAGGTGCCTATACTATGAATGCAAGAAGCTTGGGCATATCAAATACGAATGTCTCATGTTAATTAAGAAAATAGAGAAATTCAAGAAGAAACTCAAATCTTTAATGGTAACATGGAGTGCCTTGGAAGATTCAAAAACTGAATCAGAAGGTTCAAATGAATGTGAGGAAGTAAATATATGTCTTGTGGTACTTTTTGAGATAGATTCCAAAATTGATTTTGATTCTAATTTAGAAGTACCTGACGATATATATGCCAAAATTAACAAACTCTTCAAAGTTCTTTCTAAGTCAAGTAATAAGATATCTATGCTTGAAGCTAAAGTTAAAACATTGAAAACCGAAAAGCATGTACTTAGTCAAGCTAATAAATTGTTAGCAGATGAAAATGATTTTCTAAAAAATGATTTTGAAGGATTGCATATTGCGCGTAAAGCCTTAGTCAATGAAAATCTAATTCTAAAAAAGAAATTAAGAATTTGAAAAATCATACGGAGAATTTATCTAAGTCAATCAAGAATACGTTTCGCAAGTTTGATGAGAGTGATAAGAAGTTACAAATGTAGATTTCTAGCTAAAGGATAGGTAATTCAAAAACTGGACTAGGTTTTGAATTTAGAGAAACATCTAATATAAAGAAAGAAATAGTATTTGTTAAATCAAAAGATGAAAATCAAGACATGATCAAAGGAAGGGAAAACAATAAAGCATTTGAACTTATCAAAAAGTACAATAGAAGGTTACCTCAAAACAAATACAAGTATCCCTTCAGACGGTATAACAAAAGGTTGAACAAAGGGTATTTTAGAAAGAATCCAAGTCAAACGAAAGTGGTAAGTAGCAGGTATATTGAGTAGAAATCTTATGCTTGTTTTTTACATAATAAAATAGGTCATATAGAGAAACATTTCTTTTACAAAAATTACAAGCTCAGCAATAATCAAGGTTCAATTCATAAGACGAGCTTGAATTTTCATGGACCCAAGCTTTGTTGGGTCCGTAAACAAACTTGATTATGCTTTGATGTGTACAGGATTATGAAGCTAAGATAAAAGGAGCATAGTATCTTAATAGCGAGTGTTCAAGACACATGACTGGAGAGGCTTTGTTGTTTACGAATTTGGAATGAAAGGAAGGTTATGCGAAGTTTGGTGACATTGGTAGAGGTAAAATAAATGTAGTAGGATCAATTGATTTGGCACCTCATTCAATTGAAAATGTGTTGTTAATTAAAGGATTAAAACAAAATTTATTAAGCATAAGTCAGTTATGTGATAAGGGGTATAGAATAGTTTTTTAACACGATAAATATGTTGTCTTTAACAAAGAAGGTTTTAAGCGGTTTAAAGGATTTAGAAGGAAAAATGTTTATCTAATTAAACCATCTAAAATATCATCTGAAAGCTGTTTTATTTCATTAAATGATAACGCTATGCTTTGGCATAAAAGATTAGGACAAGTGAACTTTTAACAATTGAAAAACTTGTCTAAAAAGAACTTTATTCAAGGCTTACCAAAACCGTATACTCTTGAGAATATTCGTTGTGTTGCTTATCTTAAGGATAAGATAAGTTCATCTTCTCATAAGAGTAAAAAAATTATCTCAACTCAAAGACCTTTAGAATTATTGCACTTAGATCTATTTGATCCAACTTGTACTCTAAGTTTAGGAAGAAATAAGTATTGACTTGTTATACAAGATGATTTCTCTAGATTTACTTGGATCTTATTTTTGCATCATAAAAGTGATGCTTTTAAAAGTTTTGAAATCTTTTCAAAAAGAGTTGAAAATGAAAAAGGCCTCTTCATCATCAGTTTACAAACTAATCATGGCAAGGAATTTGAAAACTTAGATTTTATCTCGTTTTGTGAAGAAAAAGGCATCGTTCATAATTTTTCCATACCTTATCCTCCGTAACAAAATGGAGTAGTTGAACATAAAAACAGGACTATCCAAGAAATGATGAGAACTCTACTTAATGAAAGTCATATAGCCGATCATTTCTAGGCAAAAGCTGCTTCAACGGCTTGTTATATCATAAATCGAGTACATGTAAGACCTTTGACAAATAAAACTACTTACGAGATCTATAAAGGAAGGAAACTTACTATTTCATACTTTCACATATATGGTTGTAAATGTTTTGTTAAGAAACTGGAAAAAATTTTGAGAAAATTTGAAAAAAGAGTAGATGAAGCCATCTTTCTAAGCTACTCTTTGAACTCAAAAGCATACCAAGTATACAATAAAGAAACAAAAGTCGTGGAAGAATCAATGATGTCAAATTTATTGAAGAAGCAAGTCATGAAGAATCGAACGATGAAATTCCATTTGCTTCAAACAAAAAGAATATAGTGCATCTTGACTCAAAAGAAGGAAAGACAGAACCTCCTTTAGAAGGAACTTCAAAAGCTTCAAAGATGCTTGATGAATCCGAAACAAAACCTAAATTAGAAGGTACTTCAGAAACTAATACCAAGTTTGTTAAAACATAACAAAAGGTAAGTCAGAAAATTCTGAACATTTTCATACTCCACCATCATCTCTTAGTTTTAAAATCGATCATCTTCTTAAACTCAAAATTAGTAATGTTAGATTTGGAATAAGAATAAGATCGAGCTTACAAAACTTTGAAAATCATTTTCTGTAATATATGAAATTAAACCTCATTCAATTGATGAAACTTTAAATGATAGTAACTAAATCTTAACCATATAAGAAGAACTCAGTCAATTTTAGAGAAATCAGGTTTAGAGTCTAGTTCCAAGACCTAAAAATAAGTTGATCATTAAAACTAAATGGGTATTTAAGAACAAGCTAGATGAACATGGAACAATAATTAGAAACAAAGTACAGTTAGTAGCTAAAGATTATTCATAAGAAGAAGGAATAGACTATAATGAAACTTATACTCCTATTGCTAGATTAGAAGCTCTAAGATTGTTACTTACTTTTGCTTGTTTGAAAAATTTTAAGCTGTATCAGATGAATGTGAAAAATGCTTTTCTAAATGGATTCATAAAAGAAGAAGTGTATGTTTATCAACCCCTTAGATTTGAAGAGCCCTTCAAATCAGATCATGTATATAAGTTGAAAAAGGCCTTGTATGGACTTAAACAGGCTCCTCGTACTCGGTATAATAGATTAAGTCAATTCTTAATCAAGAATGACTTTCAAAGTGGAAAAGTGGAGAGGAAAAGTAGATACTACACTTTTCATGAAACATTATGGAGAAGTTATGTTAGTTATACAAATTTATGTTGATGACATTGTTTTTTAGTGCAACTAATGAAAAATATTGCCAAGAATTTTCAAGATTGATGTAAGTAGAATTTGAGATGTTACTCATGGGTAAATTAAACTTCTTCTTGGGATTACAAATCAAACAATCAGAGAATGGAATATTTATTCACCAAGAAAAGTACATCAAACAAATATTGAAGAAATTTGGTTTTGAGAATATCAAGGATTCCACAATACCTATGAGTACCTTAACAAAGCTTTACATCACAAGTAATGGCAACAAGGTAAATAAAAAAGTCTATTGAAGCTTAATTGAATCTTTATTATATCTAACTGCTTTACACCATGATATTTTGTTCAATACTTATGTATGTACTAGATTTCAAAGTTCACTAACGGAAACATACTTAACTACAGTTAAAAAGATATTTAAATATATAAAAAACACTGTAAAATTAGGAATTCGGTATCCTAAGAGTAAAAATTTTGATCTTATAGGATATTCAAATGTTGACTATGCAAGTTGCAAAGTGAATAGGAAAAGTACTTCTAGAACTTATTAATTCTTATGAGATAAGTTAGTTTCTTGGTCTTCCAAAAAACAAAATTCTATTGGTCTTTCAACTGCAGAAGCTGAATATGTATTTATTAGAAACTTTTGTGCATAGATACTTTAGTTAAAACAACAATTGGGTGACTATGGAATAAGTTCTAAGAATATACCCATAAAATGTTATAATACTAGTATTATTAATTTGACAAAAAATCCAATTCATCACTCATGGTCAAAACATATAGAAATAAAGCACCATTTCATTTATGATTATGTAGCAAATAATGATGTGAGTGTTGATTTTGGTCCAACTGAATATCAATTTATTAATATTTTTACTAAGCCTCTAGATAAATCAAGGTTTGAATTTATTCATAATGAGATAAGTGTTTGTAATCCTTTGTGTTAATTTAGAGAGCATTTTTATAAATTTTCTTTGTTTGAATATTATTTGAACACGTACAAAGTTTTTTTATTTGCTGGACACAAAAAGATTTAGGGCATTAGCATATCTTTAGTGAGTCCATCAAATTAACCCACTCCCTTAAAGTTAAAAGGCTATTACTTTTAGTAGTTTAATTATTCACCTTCTAAAAGCCTCAGATTATTCCTCTTCTTCACATTTCATTACACTCTTATTATTCTTCTCTCATGTTCGTCTTTTAATCAAACTGTATAGCACCTCGAAAATCTATCTGAATTGCTATAAAAGGGATTAAATCCAAAATTCAAAATGATCTTAAAAATCCCATTGTTGTTGATGAACAAGAAATAGATACCACCATTCCTACAAACCTTTAACTTAATCTATCCTCCAAAACAGTGCAAGATTCATTTGAAAAACTATAACCTTAGAACTTCACGATGAACCATCAAAAGAAGTTGCTCAAGAAGTGAATCGAAAGAAAGACTCTAAGGTACATTTTGAACAAGTTCAGGAAGTTAATCAAAAAGCTAATCAAGATGTTCAGGAATCCATCTCATCTGAAGAAGTTGCTAAATCTAACGGTTTTGATCCCTTAGGTAAACCAGCTGAAGAAAATTCTGAAAGAAATCCTTCAAAACAAACCCCTGTTCCAAAACCAAAGAAGACACCATGAAAATCTAAGGTTGTTGCTCTAGTAAAGAAGACGTTAAAAGCTTCTAAGAATGTGCAAAAGTCTTTCGAAGTAAAGACTCTAATTCCCTCCTTCAAATCAAAAGACAAACCCAAGAAGAGATACACAATAAAAGGTAAAAAAATTTCCATCAAAGATTCCTTTTATTTAGATTGAGAATTCTTTGATAAGAACTGTTTTTATTAGAAAGACTATCTGAATGGATTGGGCTTAAATGGTTTGGTTAATATGCGTGAAGTGATATATGGAGAATTGGTAGATGAGTTCTATAGAAAGCTTGATAATACGAATCAAGAAGTGTGGAAGTCAATTGTACTAGGCCAAAAGATAGAAATTACAAAGAAGGGCATTCGAAAATGCTTCAGCATTAAAGAAGTACATAAGGATGAAAGCTTAGTACAGTTGACTAAAGAGAATTTATTCATAGAATTGAATGATGGAATTGAATTAGGAACAGGAAGAGATATCTTCAATATTAAATTTGAATTGTTAGTTAGAACTTTACACAAATTTGTTAACTCGTTTATGTTTCCTAGGAAAGGCAGTACAACCTTTGTAACTAGAAAGGATGCACGGGTTATTTTAGTAATGTTAGGGAAGAGAAAGGTAAATGTTGTGAAATTAATGATGAGACACTTATGGTAGCATTTAGATGTTCGACGATATGGAAATTTATTGATGGCTCTTTTTAGTTTCAAGAAGTTGAAAATTCCAAGAGAAGCAAGTTGCCCTTTTTTCCCTATTAAACTAGGTAAAGGAATCTTTAAACAGATGGGGATTTATGTGAATAACAAGCTTTGGCATTCACATAATGGAGGAATTTTTGTTCATCCCTCAAATCTTAGATGAAGGGTAATTATAATCAAAGAAAACAACAATGAAAAGAAAAGGAAACAAGGAAAGGAACCAATTGAAAAGGAACTAAAAAGGAAAGGGAAATTGGTTAGAAGATCAAGTGGAATTGAATTCAGAGAAGCAACTATGTCACCTTCAGATAGTGATTCGAAAGTACAAAGGTACAACTTATTCACTACAAACAAGGAGAAAGCTTGACCTTTGTTGAACAACTTTTTAAAGGAATCAAGAAAGTTGTAGCAAAGCTAGTCAAGGATCAGAAAATTGGAATGAAAGACTCATTCACAGCTTGGGTTAAGGAAACTATTACTAAATCAAATCTTGATGATTAAGCTCATCCTGTTGTTTTTTCTAAACACCCTGTACAGACCTAACCATCTAAACCATCTGTTCCTATCTCTGATCTTCACCTCACACCCACAGAACCATCTGTTCCTGTTTCAAATACTCCCCTCACACTAACTAAACCTGATCCCCCCACTATTCCTACTCAACCAACAAATTAGACTGATTCCATCCTTGTTCCAGCTTTAGATAAGACCCATGTCATCTCTCGACAATCTCTTGACAAGTTACCTCAAGTTACTACTCCTATTCTCAATCCTGAAGAACAAATACCTCCGAAAGGAAACACAAAAACTCTCTCTATGGCTTCTACTAAAGAAAACTCTCCTGCTGCTCCCGTCCAAACCACACCAACCTCTAACAAAAGCAAAGAACCAACTTTCTCTATCGCAAAAACATCTTAAGCCAATCCATCTCCTAACAAGGCTCTTCTAACTTATTCTATCAGATTCAAATTGTATATTAGGAAGAAAACTAAGACATCTAAAAATGATTGTGTTTGTGATTCTTTTTCTCTTATCCAGTATGTTAGCTTTAGTTGAACTATGTGTTAGGATATTTTGTTTCAATCCTACTATAGACTTGTTTCTTGTTATTTCTGTTATCTCTAGACTTGGTTATGATATTTCTCTTAATCAATGCAATTTGATCTTTTGTTTTTGTTAATTCTTTTTATCATTATGTACATCCTATAAAGATTAAGGGGGAGTTAATTAATGATCTCGCAATATATTAATCATCGATGATAACAAAAAAGGGGGAGAGAAAAACCAAAAATAATTGTGGTCTATACATTTCAAGACTTGATTATATGATTGTGAATTTTTATTTTTGCGATTTGGTGATTTGGTATTATACTAGTGTTTTTGTTATCATCAAAAAAGGAGAGAATGTTAAATAACTCTCATATATTTTGATGATAACAAAAATGGATAAATACTAATGAACCATTAAGAATGCAAGTATTCAGAAGAGTTCTTATAAAGTTCAAAATCGCAAAACTAAGTTGTCTTCATAAACTTATTCAGAAGGATTGTTTTGATTGAAAAGAGAATAGTCTGAAATTCTTTAAAAAGTGTTTCAGAAGCTTTATAAGAAGAAGTGATAGAGCACTTTAAAAGCTTGTTTAGAAACTTCAAAGAAAAAAATATTGATACTCTTCAAAAGGTCATATAGAAAGTTGATATGGAAATATATGACGTTGAATTTTAATTCACATCAAATTTGAATTCAATAAGACCTAGCTCCACTAGATTGGGTATATTAAGGAAATACACTTAATCCGGTTTTACGTAAGATGGAATTAAGATCTATGGAGATTATTTTTGAGTGAATTTTTTTTTTTATAAATCAAGATATGCGCATATACAGATAAGGTTGATTTGGATTTTGTGGAATTTCAAATTTTGAATATGAGACTTATCCCAAAGTTGTTGATAAAACATATCTATTCATCAAATTCAAATCAGAAGCCTATCTAATGATTGTGGGTTGAAGTATATCTAATTGAAACAATATAAGGAGAGTTGTTTTTTAATTTCAAATGATCGAGATCTTCTCAAAATATCCAAGGATTATCTTAAACAACAAATGGTTTGATAAACACGAAAATAAAGATAATTTTCAGCAAATTAGTTGTTGGAAGATTTTTATATAAAAAGAGAAAGGATTCAAAACATCTTTACATAACTCTAGAAAAAAGTTTTGCTACACAAAAAAGTCATAATCGGGTTCTACCTTTTGAAAAGTCACAGAAAGCCCTTTAACTACTTCATGATAGAGTTGCATCGAAGCAAATTATACAACAATCGTTATTTCTCTTTAAAGTGAAATTAATTGAGATTTATATTTTTATTCTCATTTGTAATTTATAAATCTTATTTGTTGTTTGAGTGTTAAGAGAAGATAGATTGTACTCTGTAGATCTATATTAGCCTAGATTATGGAAAGGCTAGATAAGCAAAGTGGAGTATTGTGTAAGCTTATATGTAGCAATTACTTGTAATCTTCTCGTGATTTCATTATAGTGGATCAAGTGGAATAGTACTAGTAAAGTAAGATTGGGTCCCCTATAGTGGACTAGAAGAGAGTAGCAAATAGAAGGCCGAAGCTCTATAAATCTTAGCTTGATATTCTCTTTCCTTACTCTTTTAATTTGCTTTATTAATTGTTATGTATTAAATTATTAAAATATCACTATTCACCATTATAAGTTATTAAGAAGGGTAATTTTATTTTTTTTATATCGAAAAATTTTTCAAAAGTTTTAAAGACATTAATTCACCCCTCCCCCTTTTGATATCTTATATCAGACCAACAAAACCAAACCACCCAACTATATGTAAATACTTCAATAGTTGCTAGCTAGAAAATATCATATGTACAATTTGGAATGGGATATTCTTAAGGAGATCAACTATGTTCTCTCTCTCCCCTTCCCCGCCCCCCCCCCCCCCCCCCCCCCCCTTATTTCTCTTCTCAATGAAAGAAAAAAGGGAATTATATTTCCACTACCATATGTTAGAGTATGAGATTTTCGAGTTTTAGTAGAGATATTCATATCACAAACTAAAGTCTTAAATAAGAAAAAAATTGAGAAACAAAAATGAGCAAATCCTCAAAAGTGGGATCATCATGAGCTAAGAGACCATCATATTGACAATGCATTGATCTCTCAATAAGTAAACTTTAGTTGCATGTATTAGTAGGTGATTTTCGCTCCATTATGTGGTCACCTGTAAGACAAAACATAATTAGTGAGGTATTGGAATTTGCTCTGATTTAGTCACTCCAATGCCTAAGTCAGTACAGTAACGAGAGAATAAAAACCCTAATTAAAAGAGGAGGCAAAGACTAAGAAAAGGTCCTTTAACTAGGAGGCCAAGCTATTATTGAACCGGGCTTGCTCAAGTCTTAGGTCAGTCGATTTAAGCCTAAAGGCCTATGCCCTAATCTCATTAGTGATGAGTTCAATAAGCAGGTTGAGTGCATGTATGAGTTCTCAAGATTCCAGGCTAAGTCATTGCACTATAAGAGAACCTCTTATAGGCGTTTTCAACTTTACTTATGATCCAGTGAGTTAAAGTCTTAAGTTAGGCGAAGTAGCATGGTGTGGAAGGTGGCTAAGTCAGACATGACCGATATTGATTAAGCAAATTTTCCTCCAGCTTTTAATAAGGTGATCCGAGCAAACACATTAGATTTTTCTCGGGGTTTTTGCACCAATAGGGGTGGGTTTAAGGGCTAAGCCGATAAAGGCCCTGGCTACCCCCCCCCCCCCCAAGAGCTCGAGAAAAGTTTTTTTTTTTTATTTTTTAGAAAAGGAGAAAAAATATATACTAAATATATATTTTAAAGAGCAAAATGTGACATAAAATGAAGTATAGCTTAGTGGTTATATATTTATTTTACAAACATGAGGTCTTGGGTTCAAATCCTATATTTGTCATTTATTCTTTTCAAGATGCATTTATTACTTAAATGTTATTTTTCTTTTTACATGTATTATACTTTTTTTTTTTGGCTTTTCACAACAACCAATAACATTAAATTCATTAATTATGAATCATATAAGTTTAAATTGCTATTTTTTATAAGTAATATCATAAAAAATAATTAGATTATCGATATTAAAAGTATTCCAGTCTTATCATATGAAGTATTAACAAATAATACCAATTATATGACTTGATTTAGTAAATTTTTTTACAATTAATTTTACAAAAATGAATGTGGATTATTAAATAATTGATTATTTAATAATTTATTTTCAAAATGGTATTCTTTTCTTTTAGCATTGCTAACGTAACAATAATATAAAGTTACCATGAAAAGAAATAATGCAATGCTTATATCTATGTCGAGTTGCTCTGTTTGCTTTATTTTTATTAAAAACAAAACTTATACTGGTTTTAAATGTTAATGTAATTTTTATAAATTAATAGTTAATTTTCATTTAATATATATGCTTAGTAAAAAGGTAAATTGTTAGTTATTTTAACTTCTTATAAAGCATATTGATTACTCTTAATTATTTTTTAAATGAATTTTTCCATCACACTAAGTTTTAAGAATTATTGTAAGTCAAATCATTAATAAATTTTTTTTTTATATATAAGATGCAATATAACTACAATAATAAGTAAATGTTTTAATATGATCTTGAGTTTATCCTTACATACCAATGAGATTATCCAAAGAGATGTGTTGAATTTTTGTTGGGATTTTATGCTAGCAAGATTATTTAAGCAACAAGTCAGATTTTTTTTAGGCTTTTAAGCTAATGAGATTATTGGAGGAAGTGATTTGGATTTTCTCAAGCTTTTGTATAAACTCCGCAATTAAACATTCTGGATTCGATACCTAAAATTTAGGACAATTGCAAAAATTATCTTATCAAGCCCGAATTTTACTATGGAGTTAAGAATATTAATAAAAGTGACCCCATGCATTTAGTTTAAAAAATAAAATAATAAAATATTATATTATAAGTTATACATATATTACTCATTATTTATTAGAAATGTGTAAGTTGGGTTTCGAAAATTAATGAATAACTAGAGATAAAATATATGCATACTAAAAATCGTAAAATAACCTAAATAATCTTTAATAGTATTTATTTGTATTAAATATGAATTCACATCTAGGAAAATATATTCAAAATTATTTAAAATACCTAATATATATTAAAATGTATTAAAATAAATACAGAAAAATGAACAAAAAATTAGAAAAAATATATGTCAACCTAAAGGATGCTGGAATGTGTCATAGCAATGAGTGCTTGTGATTTAGTGGGATTAAGGAGTAGATTATGACACATAAAGATAGGGAAAAGTAAAAGTATACCATGGGACACTTATAATTAAGAAGTGAAATCCACCAATCACAATTGGCTCTAAAAGTTCAAGATTCACCTTCCTATATTTCATTTGGACATTTAGCTATTAGGAAAAATTAGAGAGATATAGGAGAGCAGAGGGATCATTTTTAGAAAACTACCCAAAATATATACCCCCATAGGGAAAGGTCCTTCCCCTTTTGAGCCGGTTATAGGCGAGGAAGGATTTGAACCCTCGACACCGTAGTTCATAGCTACGTGCTCTAATCCTTTGAGCTACAGGCCCCGCCCTGTCTCCATTGGATCTGTTCCCGGGAGTACCCTAAAAAAAAAAAGGAACCTTTCCTCTCCCCAAAATATAATGCAATTAAAGCTAGATAAGGAACAAGTAACAAATGAAGACTTAGCAGTGAGGAGCTACCATCACCTAAAAAAGAAGGTAGCATCTCGTGCTACTGACAAAACCCCCGCCACCAGTAGTGGTCGGAGCTGCCAACAATGGTAAGTGTCCTAAACCCCTCCTATTTTCCTTAAATCAATAGAAATAGTACTTTGTACCTAAAAATTATGAAAAAAAATTATTATGACATATTTTTATGTGTAGTTATTAGGAAAAATATTATTTTGAAGAAATTAAGTTTCGAAATATATCACATTTAACAAATCGCTAAACCTAAGCCAATTTTACTTCCATTTTCAAAAACCTTATTGATATCATTTTGACTCCAAAATTTTTCTGTAAAACATCTGTTATATATACTAAATTACTATGAAAAGTTTTTCATGAAAACTATCTTGCATATTTTTATTTGATTTTTAAGCTCTAAAATCTTATTAAAATAGCTATATATCAATATATATTTAGTAATTTTTCAGGGAATCAACCTAATCAGATTTGGGGTGTATTATAATATATTGTAATGTTAAATAATGTTGAGAGATGAGTTTTGTGGTGTTGGGAGTATTGTATTTGAATATTATAGATTTGTGGTTGGTATATGTGTAATATACAAAGTATTAAAATAATTAAGTCAAGTGTAGTTTGATTCAAATTGAAGTGGAAATGAGTTATATGATGTGCTTTGAATCTGAGTGTGAACAAAACTTGTGGGGATTTATGCTAAAATGTAGTGAGCATTCGGATTAAAGATTAATTCAAAAGCTAGGTTAGAGACAAGGTGTATAGAGTCAATTGAGAAGTTAATCAGAACATAATTCAAAGACTCTATATACTTGAGATGGAGTTAGATAAACCTTAAAAAATAAATTAATAATTGCATTAAGGCTTACAAGTAAAATTGTAATCATGAGCAGAATTAGAGGCTAAATCAAAAGTTCAATTAGAGATTAGTTAAGAGTGAACCTTATTATAAGAGACCTAAAACTTAGATAATTAAATAAAATATAGCCTTAAACTAAAGATAATCACTTAAGTTACAAAATTAATCCTATATATAGTAGTTTCATGAATATTAAAATGATATTTCCATTAGAGGGACTAGTGGCAAAGGCATAACATAAAGTCGTACCTTAGTAAGCAAGTGAAGAAATCTAGATAAGTTTGAGATCATTACGTTACTGTATTTTGGAATACTATTTTATAGTGCCCGGAGGTTTAAGATTGTATTTAGTTTTGCCCGTCAGTAGCTAATTTATGTACATGCTTGTATGTGCTTCTAATACTTGAATGTATACTATTGGTTGCTATTGTGGATTGTAATTGTATGTATTACACGAAATTGATTGGACACCTTAAACTGGATTTAACTATAATAGAGTAAAACCTTAACCCGGACATGCATAGTAACCCATTAGAGGACAATTATGAATCTTTTACCAAATACAGATACCTTTGAAAGAGATAGCGCTGTAGTATAAAGGTCACTTCTTCATCCTTAATTGAACTAAGTGATATGAGAGGAGGGATGTCTCCATTGCATAAGCTTAGGTTTGGTTGTGAGCTATTGTATACGTGCTAAACTCTTAAACCCCAATTAGAGCGAGTGAAATTTCCCTAAATTTCATGACAGACTAAATAACGTCATGCAATGGCATTTGATTATTGCATTACATTTAATAAACTATCTGATAACCGTGCTTATGTTTGTTGTATAGTCTCATGTCTTCATCTCTACTTACTAAGTAGTTGGTTGCTCACATCCCTATAAATCTTTTCACAGATGTTGACTAAAAATGTTGTACTATAACTACCCTAAAGTTAGTCATTACTAGATTCTAGGGAGTGAAGATTTAAACTGGAGAACTATTAGACTTTTTGAAGCTTCTACTTTTATCTTTTGGTCTTTTGGAACAACTTATATTAATATTTTCTAAACTTAAGGTACTAAGCTATGTACATACTACCTGAATTATCAAAGTTGTAATGTTTGCTTTATGGCTGATGCATGTAAAGTAATGATAGTTTAATCTGAACCATTTACTTCCAAACGGGTTAGTCGTAGATGCCTTATGTAAATTAAGTCTACGATAGGGATGAGGTCAGCTTATATCTTAGGTTGATTTACATGGCATGACTGTTACAATTTTGCCGCTTTGAGGCATGATATTTTATGTCAGCAAGATTATCCGAAGAAGAGATTTGGATTTTTATTGGGCTTTTGTGCTAGTGAGATTATCTAAGCAACGAGTTGGATTTTTCTTAAGCTTTTAAGCCAGCAAGATTATTTAAATAAAATGTTCAAATTTTTCTTGAGTTTTTATGCTAACAAGATTATCAAAGAAGCAATTCAGATTTTTTTGGAGCTTTTATGCTAGCAAGATTAAACGAAGAGAGGAGTTGGACTTTTCTTAAGCTTTTCTTAAGCTTTTATGCCATCGAGATTATTTGAGAAGATTTGTTAGACTTTTCTCAGGCTTTTATACCAACAAGATTATTCAAGTAGGCAATTGGATTTTTCTCAAGCTTTTATGCCATTGAAATTATGCAAGGAGACATATCAAACTTTTCTTAAGATTTTATGCTAACGATGTTAGCTAAAGAATTGATCTAGGTTTTCCTTAAGCTTTTATGCCGACAAGATTATCCAAATAGCTTCTAACATCTCTTGTAACCCTAATTCTCTTTACTAAAAATTATAAAATGAGAGTTGTCTTGTAAGTGAGCTCTTAAGGCATTTAGATAAGTCACTTTTTTCCAAAAGGAAATTGGTCCTTTAAATAAGACATGATAGGCTCCTCAACATCAACTTTCAGAGGATAAGAGGGAATAAATTAGTGAACTTACTTACTCCCTTAAAGCCATCATTTTTTTTAAGTGCTTAGCTAGTTAATTGCATATAATGGCTAGACCAAATGAAGCATGAGCTCCTAATTCTTATACCAAGGTCAAATAACAATTTCCTGTTATATATTGGAATAGATCGACATGGACTTCGAAGATTAGTTGCTTGTGGAACTTGGCTTTATTCTTAGGAAATTACCCAATAGTGCTTCACTAGAGTTGCTTAAATTAGGTTCATAGGAGCTTAGCATAACGGTCATTCGTAGTTCATGCTTAGATTTAAGTTTCTCTTACTTGGCTTGGGGGATTTATAGGTGGGCATAACTATCGTTCTATAGTTTGATCTCGTGGAGTTATTAGAACTTGATGGTCGAGCCTGAATTTTTAGTTTTTAGTTTCATTAGTTTAATCTATATTAAATCTTATACTTATTCAATATAGACCATCAATAAAGAATTAAGGAAAATTGATTTTCTTTTTATTTATAAGATTTAGAGTCACCACCAAATCAGGGTCAGAACAAAAGTTAAGTTGAAACTAATTGAGCTAATTGATTCTAACTAGCCTATTGGACCATAAGAATATTGTTTTTAAAAGATTTTTAAGAACTAGATATTTTGGATTGGGGCTATCCTATTAAATCTTAAATGGGTATCACTTTTAACCTTTCGAATTTTATTTTATTTTTCAAAATACCCTTTAGACTTGTAGAAGTAACTGTAATTTACAAATAAAAAAATGAATAAATTTTCATTTACAAAAGAAATTGAGAAAATAAATTTATTAACACTAGGAAAAATTAAAAAATCCCTATTTTACATCGCCTTATAAAAGCCTACATACCTTCTTATAGGGATCAGATTTCCATAATTCAATTAATAAAACTTTAAGTGTATGAGTTTATTTTAATCTTGAAAAATAGTCAGATTCACTTTTAAAATTTGTTTTATATTGTCTTAAGAAAAAAACCTATGAAAAAAAAGACCTAATTTTAAATTTTATACCTAACGAAACCTTAAGGATCTTCAATCTTACTAAAAATACCCATTGGAAGCTTTGATTTTTAATAAAAAAATTCGAAATCAAATTAATGTCAGCTAATAATATGAGTATTAAGTGTTTTTTTTTTTTCAATCTTTTCTAATCGTTGTAATCCTTGAAATGCATGTATCTAGAAGAATTCTTAATATCAATACTAAGCAAGGGGATAATATATTTAAGATTGCCTGAACTTTTGATTTTAGGCAATTTATTAATCGAGCATTCAAAACTTGAATTGTAGCACTCAAAAATTGAAAATTTATGCATTTGAGTGTTTGCATTTAGTAGATGTTATCCATAATAGGCACTAAACTGGTTGAAATCAAAAGTTTAGACACTTAAGTAAATAAATTTTCAACTTTTGCACACAAAAATTCAATTTTCAACATTTGAGCATTATACCACCCGAACTCAAAAGTTCAAGTACTCTCACATGTATTATCCCCAAAGCAAGCCATGTACTCTTTATGATTTCACCAAAGGGTAAAATCATAGAGAGAAAAGGATGAAAAATGGTTAGAAATAAGGGGGTTCAAACAAGATACTCATAAGAAAGGGTGCGAAAGGATGAGAAAGTGAGGGAAAGTGCCAGTGTTAGCCAATAAAAGGCTAACATGTAGCACTTTAAATCAAAATAAAATAAAAGATGTAGAGTGCCGATATCAAGGATCAAATTTGGGTCTCTCTCTCATGCATAGCTCTTAATTCAACCTCTAATTCATTGGACCATTTAGCCCATGCCTTATTTTATTCTACAAACAAAATGAATTTAAAGAGAATCACCTAGGCCTAATTAGAAAGAACTAACTTATGTTGGCTGAAATAAACTCTTAATGGTCTAGTAAAACATTATTAGAGCATCCTAAACTATTTTTTAGTCTTTTCTTATTTATACTTCTTCTTTTTTTTGTATTTTCTCTAGTTTTGCTTCTTCTTCTTTTTTGTATTTTTCCAATTTTCTTATTTTTTTGTGATTTTCTTTTTTATACTTTTTATTATCATTTATATATTTGTTCAATTTTTTTTATTTTTTGAATTTTATTTTATTTTTTTATCATGACCCTTTTCTTTATTTTAAATTTTTTTTAAAGATACGGAGGTAAAAATGAGATGTCTACATCCAGCATAGCTACCATGTAGTTGTTGCAAGTCCATACATAGCTTAAGTTATGTGCTTAATTGTAACTCAGGTCGGCATCCAAGCACCCATGAATCTTGGGCATCTCTATTATCATCCTTTGCTAATTAGAGCTTAGGCTTGTCCTTGCAAAAGCTTAGCTTAACCCCTGTTATACTAGACAACTATCATTGATAGCTTGAATCTTAGCATGTAATAATTGGCTTAACCGTGGATAGCTCAGAGCTTTGTAAGGCATGCATTCTACAACAGCTTTTTTGGCTTAAGCTACTATTATATGTTGGGCATGCTACCATTATGTAGGCAGCATAATTAGATGGATGAGATGCTTAAAGCATAATGGATACGACCCGCTTTGTACTATGAAGATTAATATGATTGTCATTCATAGAGCTTTGTTTAGTCATGGGGTATTATAGTTCTGTCTTTGAATGTGATCCAACTGCTCTTTAGGTTAGTTTCATAGATACCAAGCTTAGCCTGAAGCTCGTACGACCATGAAGGATGTACCTTGATTTTGTTTGTTAAGCTTGGCATGAACGCGTACAGTTGCTTAGGAACTAACGACACCAAGCTTGGCTTACATATTTTCTAAGGAGTAAACAGCTTAGTGTATTGGTTTGTGATGGTTACTCTTTTATCTTTGCACACAAATATTAACACTGCCTGTAATGGCATCCGAAAAAGTAAAAGACTAATGGCATCTAAAATTGAAAAATAAGGGAGTTCTTTGACCAGTAGGATATTACAAATGTTGTGAAAAAGAACTTTGCCATGGGCGTATTACATTAGAGTTAGTCCAATATGTGACTACAATAGCTCGGCATTAAGTTCTAATGTTGTTACTATTATTGTTTAGATGGGTTTGGTAGCTTGTCATCCAATAGCTCGGCTCTTACCTAGCTTGGATCACCACTGGAGTTATTGCTCTATTCAAAGAAGCTCAGATGTCATAGCTTGATAGAAAGTAGGTTGGTACTATTCCCTCGTAGAATGGGTGATTCACAAAGTTTAGCTCGGTATTGCATGAAGGTTGGTAATGTAATTGTTATCAAGGTCAATCCTGTCATTGGTTAGTAAATCGATATTGTTATTGTGCTCCTCAAAAGTAGCTTGGGGATTGTAGTTGCTCTGAAGTTATTCTGCTTTGAGCTTAACTTGTTATCATAAGCATTCGAATCTTCTAACAATTTTGACATAGCTAATTGGTCCATGGATTTCAGTGCAATTTGTCGTTGGACATCGTATTGGCCCGCTTCCTAAACTATTTACATGTTCAACATTATATAGCTTGGCAAGTGGTTCACATGTATGCTGCAAACTAGATTGGGGCTTGCTCATAGGTGATAGGAATCATTTGTCTATAGCCCTTAATGAAGCTTGAGCTAAAGGACTGGAAAGTATGGGTAGACTAGTACTCACCTCCCATCCAAGTGTTAGAACGTTTATTTTGTTGCACAAGTCTAACCTTCCTTACCTTCTCAACCACTTCAATTCAAGCCTTACTCTTTGCTGATGGTTGAGGACCCAGTAAAGTACAAATTTGATGAAAGCATAGGCAATCCCCCAATTAGCTCAGCAAGTATTACCATAAGCTTGTTCACCTTGGTTCTGAGTTAACCCCATCAAGAGCCTACTAGTTCCAATATTTACTAGCTTACTCTTGAATATCAAGTTATTGTAAATGGGAACCTATAGGGGGATACGACCGACCTAAACCTAGTCTGAATGCTAAGTTATCTTGATTCCACATAGCTACACTTAAGTTTTACCATGTTTAGGATCCTCAATGGATCTTCACCCATCTCAATGACGCCAGCTATCCTCATCCTCTAATACCCTACCAAAATTGCTAGGATATTCCTTGATTGCACTTTCCGGATTTGCCCTTTTGTATGCAAGTATATCTTAGTATTTTCCCTCTATAGATAGGTACCCCTTTTAGTAATTATTTTACACTTGTAAATTACAATTGATAACCAAGTATAAATACCTATTGTAATTTTAGTCGTAATAATTATCTTCCTTGATACAGAATATTCACTTTTCTCCATAATTTGTTCAAATTTTTCTTCATAAGTTTAACTTATTCTTCCTCCTATCCTTACCCTTAAACAAGGTTTGGCGGCTAGTAACTCGATATAGTCGAAGTTATGTGTTATATCAACTTGACCAACCGGTCCACGAGTGATCATTGGTGAGTTATATTATTGGATAGCTTATGTATGCTTAACTTAAGCTCTTTCTCACTTAGATTTCGAGCCAAAGCTGGGTTTGATCTATCCTTAATATCATAGCTCTTGTCCATCCTTGGTGTTGCATATCAATAGGGGCCTCATTTGGTGTACATGTCCACTAAAGCATTTCCAAGCTTGATTAAGGAGCTTATCTTAATTGCAATGGAGCTTTTGTGATTAACTGTTATTGTTTAGTGGACAAAATATGTTTTAGCTTAGTCTTCTAACTTGATATTTGCTCATGTGCATGTGAAGCTTAGGCCTATTTTTTAAGTGTAACTTAGGTTAATCATGGGGAATTGTAGCTCAAGCTGATGGATTTAAAGCTTGGTAGTGATTCTCAGCTTGCTTTAGGTATGCTGCTACTACAAATAGCCTGGTTTGTGCGTAAACTCTACTTACGAGCAACTTGGGCATATTACATACTTGGTCGAGTGTTATGTAACTGGTCTATAGGATTAACTAGTGATTTTTGCTATGTTGTATGATTGCCTATAAGATAAAACACAATTGGTGGAGCATTGAAATTTGCTTCAGTATAGTTATTCTAATGCCTAAGTTAGCACAATGATAAGGGAATAGAAGCCCTAATTAAGAGAGGGAGTGAAGACTAAGGAAGGGTTATTCACTTAGAAGCCTCATCTTCTATTAGAGATAGGGCTAAGCTATTATTGAACTAGGCTTGCTCAAGTCTTGGACTAGATGGTTTGGGCCAAGGTTCCATACTTGAAAAAACTTGTCAACAACACATCTTCAAAATAATAAAGCCTATACCATCAATTATATGAGAAAATTTGTTCTTACATCAAGTCCTAAAATCGTGTCTTCTCTTCAACTGGTAATTCAACCATTAACTTTGTAAAAATCAACATAACATATTTGTTGAAATCAATCTTGTAGCACATTGCATATATTTTGTGCTGTTGAATTTGACATCGATTGAATGGAAATTGCTCATATTTAAAACAATCATTCATACAGTATTATTTTTTGCCAATATTTTTTTAATAATAAATTACAAGTGTTATTAATGTATATATAATTTTTGTTATGCGTTTTTTATTTAATTTATTATAATGCAATGATCTTGAGAAAAGCACTAAAAGTATTGATTAAGAAATATGAAATCTATAAAAAACTTTTAGAAATTATTAAATAACTTTCTTGAAAAATGAAATATAAAATAATTTTTTTCCATAAAAAATTAAAAAATAAATTTTTTAAAAGTGAGAATTTCTTGAAATTCTAAATATAAGTTGATGAAGAATTTACCAATAAAGACAACCTAAGATCAATGTTATTAAATTGGACTAGGAGATTGATTGGGAATGAGAAGAGTCTTAGAATAAGAGGGTTGAATTGGGATTTAATCATGATTAAATTGTAATCAAATTTGAATAAATAAAAGTATTAGAATATATTCAATATTAATTTATAAAGTAATAAAATTATTAATATTTTTGAAACTTGAAAGTTAATAAAATTTTACAATTTACTTTTGTTTTTTTATCTAAATGTATTTTTTTAGTAAATTGGTGTATTCTTTAAAAAAAAATAATATGTTCAAACTAAGAAAACCTATTTGGATTTTATAGAACTTGGGTAGGATCGATCAAGTCAATCTAATCAAACTTGCATCATTGTTAATAATTGTCAAAGGAGCAAGTCCAACCAATTTTATAAACAAGTTAAATTGAATAAGATTTGACTACCAATAATATTAGATAATGTTTTTTTTAATGAGGTATTTTAGTTATTATAGGAAAAAAGGTTAATGATTTTATTCTTTTCCCTAGGGAAAAGGAAAAAAATGTAAAAAAAAAAGAATTATAAAAATGTAGTTCATAGAAAAATATTCTAAAAAATATTACATTTGAAATCGCCTCTTAAAAAAGCCTGAAAAAATCACCTCTTACTTCTCCAGCTAGGTTAAATTGCCCCTTTAAAAGGCAATTCTATTAGTATACTAGCCTAGCTCCCCTTCACCCCCTCCCTCTTTCCTCAACTATCACAAGTAAACAACCTAAATTCATCTAGTTCAACCCAAATAAACAACAGAAACTCCTAATACAGTATAGAGTTGAACAAAAACGAGTAAAACACTTTTGCACATTGTAACACATATAAAACCTAGAATCATTCAATATAACTATGAATCTAACATGACAGTTAATTTGTAATAGTCTAAAAATGATAAATAAGTAAAGTTAAACTTAAGAATATGTACAAAATATGCACAATTTTGACTACATGTCTAAATATTCGACAAATAAAAACAATCAATATATATTTATTGCCTAAGTTGTCTACATGCGTAGGTACACCTCTCCCATATATCTGCTTTAAGCTGGGGCTGTTATGCTCCGAAGTAGCGAAGCCGCAACAATTCCACCGTGTAAACTAACTTATGATAGTAACTAACCTTATAGTCTCCATCATACATACGATTTACACAAGGTGTCTACAACTCTTTGTTTTGAAGTAGACAGCTCATTTATAATTATAAATAATATATATAACTAGACACTTTAAGTCATATTTACATAAAGATACTTATATTGCCTTGTAGTCCCAAGAAATATTTACATGCCATAATAGTTTAATAAGTGACATATTACATAATCAGCTTAAAAACCTAAGAGTTAGTCATAAAACTTTAGAAGACTCAATTTATTAACCAACTTGATCTTCACTCCCCTATAGCACTTCAAAAAGAAACTAACCTCGAAATAGTTATAATGTAGCATATCAGTTAGCATCTACAAGAAAATCTATAAAGGTATGAGCAACCAACGGTTTAGTAAGTCAGAATGGAGACTTAAGAATGTATAACAAACACAAACAAGGTTTTCAAGCAGTTAATTAGATGTAATGCAACACGCAAATGCTATTACGTAATGTGGTCCAATTCGTTATAAAATCAAAGTAATTTCACTCAGTCTAATCCAAGTTGAGGAGTTTAAATGCTTATGCAACAGCTCACAACCAATCCTAGGTTTATGCAGTGGAGATACTGCTTCCCCCACGATTATCCTTTAAACCATTGTCTTTATCCTTATTATAACCTCTTCTCATGTCACTTAGTTCGGTTAAAGATGAAGAAAAAACCATTATACCATCCAGCGCTATCTTTTTCGAAGGTATTAGTATTTGGTTAGAGAACTCTAATAGTCCCCTAAAGGGTTGCAATACATATCTAATTGAGGTATTTAGGTCGCTTATAATTAAGTTTGGTTTAGGGCAACCAAACAATCTCACACTACTTAATTCACAACAAACCACCAAAACACAATATCAATTTTCATCAAGTAATCAGAGACACACAAGCACGTGTGTATATAACTATTTACAAATATAATAACATATAATCCTAAGCCTCCGAGTACTTTAATATAGTACTCCAAAATATAGTAATATATTAAACCCAACTATCTAAAATCTTCAATTCGCTTACTCGACTTATCATAGGTCAACTTGTCTCCACGTATCCTATAACATAAATACTCTTTTAGTATTTATATCATTATGACATATAAGCTTTAAGTCATAATTTGACTCGATTTTCTAAATATATATACTATTTATTATCGATTTATTCTAGGTTAGTTTTAAAATTGATATTTAAATCAATTTCCAATTTAGGTTCTAATTTAATTTTCAATTACGGTATTATACATGAATCCTAAGATCGCATTTTGAATCATAATGTGAAATTAATTATATTATACTCGAGTATCCTAAATATTACATTTAGCCACTAATCAGTATTCTAGTCCATACGGTACATCTTAATTTTAATTTTACTACTGAATTCACTTTCGATGTAAGAAAAATTTACATTTTTCATATAATTACCTAAATTTAAGTTTTACATCAGATTTATTGTATATTACTATTATTATTATATTATCAATTTTAACCTAATATTTTATATTAATTACAAATTTAATTTCACATATTATCAATTTACACATATTCACTACATATTACACCTAATAATTACATCTAGCACTCTAAATATTACAGATTTCATATTGCATCAAAATTTAACATCCTAAAACATCTTGTTTTATACCAAATCGGTATTTTTACATTTAAACACTAAATTAGCTCAAAATCACCCATTTTATATATCATTTTAAGGCCTAAAAATTATCTAAAAATTTTGAAAATAGATTTATGAAAAATCTCTTCATAGCACTGTTTTACAAATTCTAAATAGCCAACATAAAAATTTTAAGCTTAAAACTACACTATTAAGGCATTTATTTCTAATTCAAAATAAGCTCGAGTTTTCAAAATTTCTTACATATTATACATTTATAAATATAAATTTATCAAACTAATTTTTTTTTTCCTAAATCTACATATATAAAAACCTTAGAATACCAAATTTCATGATTTTCTAAACACATTTAATATTTTTACAAAATTAAACAAAATCGGATTGAAAATTGTATTCACCTATCTAATCGACTTCCAGCCACTAGTAGTGGCCCTAGGTGTGTCAATAGAAAGGGATGGTGGGAGCAAGGTGTAGTAATGGTGGCCATTCATTTCTAGGTGGCTGTTGGTCGTGGGTTTGCTTTACAAACTCTAATTACATACTATTTTTTCTAATTTTTTGTAAAAATACTTAATTCTCTCTTTATGATTTCCCTCTATTTTTCTCTAATTACTGACTAACTAAAATGAATTCTAGATAAGGCTTAGTGAATTTATAGGGCTAGTGAGGTCTTTTCTTTGATTTTTAATTTGTCAAGCGTCCCTCATCTTCTTTTAATTTACTTTCTATTTGGTTTAATTTGATTGGATAAATTTTTTCTACTCAATCCTAGCATGTTACAACCAAGATTTAGACAATTCTACATTTTTCTTATTTTTCTTGACTTTTCCTTTTTTATAATTTTATTTAATTATTTTATATTATTTTGGCTTATTTTGCGCATTTTAAGTAATTTCAGGTATTTTTACTTATATGTAAATACATATGAAGTTCAAGTAAATACTCATAAATATTATTTATATTATTCTATGATTTTTAGTGTACATATAATTTATCTTTATCGATTCATTAGTTATCAGAACTCGTTTTACGTATTTCAAATAAATAACGGGTAATATGCTTATTATTCAATATTATAATATTATATCATTTTATTACTTATTTTCCTAAATCAAGCTCATGAAGCTACTTTTACTAATATTCTCAACTTCGTTATATAATTTTGGCTTAATTAGATAACTTATTCAATCATCCTAAACTTTACGTATCGATTCCGAACTTTTAATTGTAGGGCTTACAGAGGCTGGGCCATTTAACTCATGTTTAGCTGAGTGATTTGTGCTCCATCTCTTGAGAAGCCATCAAACTTGGTATAGTGCATAAAGATGGGGGTAAGGTCGACCTATGTAACCCCTTCACCCATGTCTACATCACAATCTCTAGAATGGCCCTTAAACAGAGCTACAAGAGTCTACATCTATTAGTTAGTGCCCTCATTAGACAGGGCATGAATATGGAATTGAGGCGCTATTAGAGATGCTAGCTATGAGTAGTATAGATGAGATACATCATCTCGAATTTGTACGTTGACCTATCTACGTCTTTGACCTCTTCCTCATCGATGACCACGTCCCCGACAGCTCCTTTTTCCCCATGCCTTGTCCGATGGAAGTCGTCATCATCTACATTTAGACTGGGTGTAGGTAGATTACCTAGATAGACCCCAATAATCCCTTCTATGAGGTCATTAACCCCATACTACTCTACTATTATGTCTTCATGTGACATTTGCAACAGCCTATGTATGAAATCCGCCTGTAAGTCGAAAATAATAGCTCGATTAGCATATAACTAAAAAAATGAATAGGCAATAGAAATAAGAACGGTATATACCATATACATCTAGGATACCCTCGACCTACTAATATATCTATACATAACCTGTTAATACTAAGAGAAGTAGTCCAGATGTACACCAAGTAGTGGCTGGATCTATACAATCCGGTTTCATCGTTCTTCCCAATGTACTATTCATGTTGCATGCCTAGCCGTCCAGTTGATCTCAATTTGGCCCCTCAAGTTTATTTCATATAAAGCCTGTCTAATGTCAGGATGGGCCAAGATCTCTTAGATCCTCCTAAATTATTGAGTCAAGCGGTCGGGATAATGCATCTCAACGATATGGAAGCATATTAACCGGAATTGAGCTAGCCACACATTACTCCTATCCCAACAATAAGTGGGGAGTCCAGTAATGTCTTCGTACATATAAAGTATCCAAGTAACCTAAAAACACATCAAACAAGAATTTAAACTAAGTAACATTTTAGGAAACTACAAGTAACCAGGTTTATTAAATATGTACATGTTTTAGACGCTATCAATCGAATGCATTTTTGTATTAGCTAAGTACATGCATAAGTAGCTTTGTAACATTGAACTTCGCTCCCCATCAGTTCATAAGTAGTCGATTGTTAACCACTGATGTAATTTGACAACATTAAGAGGTGATGTGTAGGAAGTGCTCCTATGCCCATACCTGAAAAATCATTAAGGGTTCACTAATCTCTCTAGCGTCCATCTAAGAAGCGAAGCACAATTGGTGGTACAATCATACCAAACAAGTTGCTTCCTAAGCATTGCATCTAGCCATGGTAAGGTCCAAAGGGAAATGGAGGAACATGAGGTGCACCACATTATTAGACTTGTCTAAGAACAATATACTTTTGACCAACTGCATGATATGTACCCTGCTATGACATTGTACCATAATATCATCCATATTATATGGCAAATGAGTGAAATTATCCTTCAACCAGGACAATTTCAATCGTACACCCCTTCATAGTACTCTTTAGTAAGTGAAGTCCTAGTAGGCGTTAGCATAACTTGCCCTAACTCATAAACACCATCATACCTATAACTGCATTGCCATCAGCAGGGAGACTGAGGAGTAAAGATATGTCCTACAAAGTTATTGTCATCTCATTCATATAGAAGTGACATGTATGTGTCTTCGCCCTCTATCACTCCACCAAGGTGGTAATCAAGTGTCAGTTTAGCTGTATGAAGGAAACTTATCATATACTAATGAAACTCAGCTACTCTAGATATGGGATCATGCATGGATCTATAGGTATCTCCCAGCTATTCCAATGCCTAAATATCGCCTCATACCTACGACACTCGAGCCAATAATTCTCCTGTAAACAAGGAAGAAGAGATAATCTTAGAGGTAAACAACAAAATGAACATATAGCAAGTATGTTATCAATTTGCTATTTCTTACCTGACTACCTCATACTATCTTAGACCTATAGGATGGCTACAAGTGAAGTGATGGCCTATTATCCAGTCTTGAGTCCATTTGCCCTTATACGTTTAAAAAGAAATTAGTAAGCTGACGAGCATATTCAACAATAAATAAAATATGAGCAAAGCGAAAATTTCTCAGATATATATGTATATGTATATATTGTCACATCAACATTAACATGGCTTTTCAAATAACTAAGACGTATACCAATAGATCCACTTGAAGTTTATTGACTCCCTCGCTGTGGACATTTTCTTCTATTATGTCCATACTCATCGCATAATTTATAGGTGTAAGTCAACGACCCCTCTCGAATATCTATCTTATTCTGAAATCTTTTCTCTTGCAGCCTCACTAGATTCCTAACCCTGTCTACAGGAGAAACCGCTTCAAATTTGAGGATAAATCTTTTTTACCCCTAAGCAGATGATAAGAATCAACCCTTTGGACCGATTACAAGAAGTTGAGTTAGAAGACTTCAAGGGCTCATACGGAAAATGTTAGCTTTAAGCAATAGCCGAGACGAGGACTCCTATCCCAATCCGATCTCCTGCCAACTTGTCTCTTAGATGCTCACGTGTGTCCAACATGCTCTTATCCAATAGCAAAGTATTAATTTAGAAGACAGCCCCGAACTAGTCGAGTTGAGCTACCAACTTAACCCACTAGCATCTGACTTCAAGACAGCTGACCTTTTTGCCAAGTTGATTAACTCCCGACCTGATCTAGATCAGGTCAGCCCTGACTCCCAACACTTCCTACTTCTTCTTGTATATTATACTCTTGACGTATAGTCATCAAGTGATACATACCTTCTGACACAACGTTCCAAAATAATTCTTTCCTTTCCGTACTGGATATTTTTTTGTCCTTTTTACCCTTTTATAGTATGATTAATGTAACATAATTGTAAAAATAACCTTTTGTCTTTTCATACGTATAAAATAACCCTAATAGGCAAGTATATAAACCCCCACTTTTTGTATGATCAATGTAACGTAATTGTAAAATACTCTTTTGTCTTTTCATACGTATAAAATAACCCTAGTAGGCAAGTACATAAACCTCCACTTTCCTTGTACACAGATACATCCAACTTTCAATATAGAATTATTCTCTTTAAGTAACCTTAGTGTTCTCTTTATTATTCAACTTTTATCTATTCCCTTTAGCAAAGAGTAGTGGCGAGTGATCCTTCAATTCAGATTAGTGTATTACATTTGGCGGATTGTTAGCCAAGTAGGATTGAGTGGTATGTCATATTTATTTGGTAGCTGCCTGGACTTTGCTAACCTTTTCCCTATTTATTTTGGTTTGTTTGTTGTGGTACTCCTCCTTGTATACAACTTCGAAGATGCATCAGCTTCACTAGTATTAGAGCATGGTTCTGCAAGGAAGTGTGTGAAGTTTCAGTAGAGTTTTTGTTTGCCTTACTGTTTGCGACTATTGTGTTCCCTTTATAGCTATTGCAGTGTGTTGTGTGTATTCGTAAGTGTAGTTTCATTGATACTCTATTTTCCATTGCAATAATAGAGAAAGTTTTTTAATAATTTGTGAACCTATTCGAAAAGGTATTATGCTATGTTAGATTCAAGTGTTCAAGAAGTTATTGGTGACCAAAGTAGTAGTGCTCAACTTGGTCATAGTTATAATGGTAGTAACACTCCAAGGTCCGTTGATGATAAGCTTGAAAGATTCAGAAACCTCATGGAGAGTCTAGTCACGACAATACAAATTAATCAGTAACAACTCCAAGATGTACAGCAACAAAACCCATAGGATGACGCCTTTGAGAGACACTAGTCCAAGGCTATCGAACCAATCACCCAGTTCGACCCCCTCAAGTTAAAGGAGCCGCTAAACGAAGATTGGAGTTAGAGGAGATTGGGGAAGATGATGAGAAGGTGGATGTCGAAGAGTTTGGTGAAGAAGAAGATGACTATTACCAAAAGCAAGGACGAGGATGAGGATGTCGAGCTCTTGGAGGGATAGACAATGTTAAGGTGCAAATCCCACCCTTCGGTGGAAGTAGAGATGCAGATGAATACTTAGAGTAGGAAGAGAAGGTTAAGAAAGTATTTGAGTGTTATGGGTATGAGGATGTAGTTAAAGTCCAACTGGTTGCTTTGGAGTTTACTAGATATGCCACTATGTAGTGGAAGAATTTGAATGCGGCCAGAGCAAGAGATGGGAGATGAAGTGTCAAAACTTGGGATGAGATGAAAAGGTTGTTAAGAGGCAGATTTGTGCCTAAAACCTACTTGCAAGATACGTTTGCAAAATTGCAAGAGTTTTGCCAAGGAAACTGATTTATTGATGACTATGTCAAGGAATTCCAGATGCTTATGATTCAAGCCAATGTGGAAGAGCCAAAAGCATGCACTATTGTGGTAGTACAGAGGGTTAATACATTAGATGAAGCCATTAAGATAGCATAGAAGGTTGAAAGGTTGAGGAGAAGTGTTTTGAGTCGATCTAGGCCAACATTCTTTCGAGCCCTTACTACTCGCCAACCTATACAAGCCGAGCCGAAGAGGCCTTACTGAATCGAGGAAAGGCATGTCCGACCAGAGGATGGTCAACTACATCAGAATGGCCGAACAGGATAACCAAGCCGAAATGAGGCTAGGCTGCCCTCGAGAATGTATGAGAAAGGACAGACCTTTGGCTAAAAGACCAGCGAGGTAAAATGCTTCAAGTGCTTAGGCTTTAAACATATGGTCGCTGAGTGTCTGAACCGACGTGTCATGGTGCTCCGAGGAGATGTAGTAGATAGCACCAATGAGAGTAAACCTGAGAAGGAGAAGGAGATTCGAGAGACTGAAGCCGAAGAGGAAGAGGAAACTTATGTTTATGCTGACCAGGGAGAAGTAATGGCCCTAGTCCTGAGGTGGGTGCTGAGTTCCTTACTAAACTTTAAAGAGGGCTAGAGAGAGAACTTGTTCTATACCAAGTGCAGAGTCAAAGGCCAATTATGTACGATCATTATGGATAGAGGGAGCTGTACTAATGTGGTTGCTTAATCCTTTGTACAGAGGTTGGGTCTGTCGATCTCAAAGTATCCTTGACCTTACAAGTTGTATTGGTTTCACGATAAGAGTGCTCTGTACAGGATTGAACAAGTAACCGCATTGTTCAGTATTGGGAACGTGTACAGGGATGAAGCAGTTTGCAATGTCATTCCCAAGGGAGCTTCATATCTATTGCTTAGGCGACCTTGGTTGTTCGACCAACGTATCTCTTACGAAGAGTATAAGAATACCTATGTCTTTATCAAAGATGGATGGAAGATTGTGTTGCAACTCCTAACCTCATCCTAAGTGAATGAGGCTCATAACCAATTCACTCAAGCTAATAAGAAGAAAGCTTTGGTGATGAGCCGAAGGGAGCTCCGATCTGTTGAGAAAGTTGATGAACCTATGTTTCTATTGGTTAGAAGATTGTTGGAGATGAGGAAATTAGAGAATGTTCCAGGAGAGATCCAAAGCTTGCTAAATGAGTTTTCCGACCTATTTCCGAAAGAGCTACTCAAAGGACTGCCAGCAGTTCGAGGCATAGAGTATTGCATCGATCTGTAGCTAGGCACTACCCTACTGAACCGACCTGCATACAAGATGAACCCTAAGCAAGCTATCGAGTTGAAAAGACAGCTAGACGAACTCATTGAGCGAAAATATGTGAAGGAGAGCATGAGCCATTGTACTGTACCAGCTTTACTCATCTCGAAAAAGGATGGATCATGGTGTATGTGCACCGACAACTAGGTAATCAATAAAATTATTGTTAAGTACAGATACCCAATACGGGGCTCGATGACATGTTAGATGAGCTTCATAGTGCAAAGATATTTTTAAAGATCAATATGTGAAGTAGTTACCATCAGATTCGTATGAGATTAGGGGATGAGTAGAAGATTGCCTATAAGATTAGGTACAAACTCTACGAATGGTTGGTTATGCCATTTAGACTTACTAACACGTCGAGTACATTCATGAGGTTAATAAACCATGTGATGCACCTTTTGATCGGAAGATGTGTGGTCATATATTTTGATGACATACTAGTATATAGTGCCAACCTGAACAATCATGTTCAACATTTTCACAAAGTATTTGACATTTTGCAAGCTGAGAAGTTGTATGGGAATATAAAGAAATGCATGTTCTGCTAGAGAGAAGAGATATTCCTAGGGTGTGTAATGTCAGGGGAAGGAATTCGAGTAGATGAGGAAGAGATTTAAGTTGTTCTGGAATGGCCGATGCCGAAAAATGTCACTGAGGTTCGAAGTTTTTATGGCCTAACTTTTCTCTATGGGCGATTTATCAAGGACTTCAGTACAATAGCCGCTATATTAACTGAGCTAACAAAGAAGAATGAAGGGTTCAAGTAGAATGATCAAGTTGAACAGAGCTTTAGAAAGATTATGGAGAAACTTACCTCGGCACCTATTCTTTCACTATCAGATTTTGATAAGCCCTTTGAACTGGAGTGCAACACATTAGGAGCTAGAATTGGCGTTGTCTTGATGCAGGAGCAACGACTTATCGCCTTCCATAGTGAGAAACTTAGTGGTCCTACCCTAAACTATTTCATGTATGAAAAGGAGTTGTACTCCCTTTTTTGAGCTCTTACTATTTGGCAACATTAATTGCTGCTGCTGGAGTTTGTTATTTATACAGACTATGAGTCTCTAAAGCATTTGGGGAGTCAGAATAAGCTTCTAAGGAGATAAGCCAAGTTGTTGAAGTTCATGGAAAGTTTCTTGTATGTCATCCGACACAAGAGGGGAAGTGTAACTATGGTTGCTGATGCTCTATCATGACGACATATGTTGCTAACCACTTTGCAAACAAAATTATTAGGATTCTCACTGATTACCGAGAACTATGCTCATGATTCTCATTTTAGCCCCATCAGAGAACAATGCAAGGCTGGGATTGCTGTTAAGGGGTATTATCTAAAGATGGTTACCTGTTCAAGGATTGATGGTTGTGTATACTAAACTGTTCCACGTGTGAGCTGTTGATTAAGGAAGCTCATAACGGAGGATTGTCTGGTCATTTTAGGGAAACCAAGACAGTTAGTCTATTGAAGGAGAATTTTTACTGGTTTGGTTTGTCTAAGGATGTCCATAAGGTGGTTAGTAGTTATGAAGTATACAAGCGTGCTTAAAAGAAGAGAGAACCCCATGGAGAGTATCTGTCATTGCCAAAACCAACTTTACCTTATGCCGACTTTAACATGGACTTTGTCCTAAGGTTGCCCCAAACATCCAGAGGCAAAGATTCCATCTTTGTTGTTGTAGACTGCTTCAGTAAGATGGTACACTTCATTCCATAACATCGGACTAATGATGTTCTATCTATTGCCAATCTCTTTTTACGGGAGATTATCTGACTATATGGAGTACCAAAGACTATTATCTCAGATTGAGACGCAAAATTTTTTAGCTATTTCTATAAAACTCTTTAAAGAAGACTTGGGACTAAACTCGTATTCAGTTTTAGTAACCACCCTCAAACCGATGCTAGACTGAAATGGTGAATAAGATACTAGGCAATCTGCTCAAAGCTATTGTGGGAAAGAACTTAAGGGATCGAGATCGGGATCTATGCTTACCAGTTGTGAAGTTTGCCTACAACCGAACTATTCACAATACTATTGGGAAGACCCCATTCGAGATTGTCTATGGCCTTAACGCTACTATTCCCTTTGATATGATCGGTACCCTAGCAACTACTAAAGAAAGTCAATCTAGAGTGGACTAAGCCTAAAAATTGCATGAATTACACTAGTCTGTCATGGGAAGATCGCCAAGTTCAATAAGAGACAACAAGAGATTGGCAATTAAGGTCACCGACCTATTTCTTTCCAACCAAGGGACTTAGTATAGATTTACCTCAGCCAAGAGTGATTTTCGCACTTAAGACAAAGCAAACTATCTCTTCGAGCTAACGGCCAATTCAAGATCCTGAAGAAGATCAACTGTAATGCCTACCAGATTGAGTTGCTTAATGACTATGGTATATCCTCTACCTTTAATGTATTCGATCTGATTCCCCATCGACCAAATAGAAGACCCTGTGAGCACCTTACAAGAACAAGCAAAAATTACTTCAGATTTATGGACAAATCTCTTTGACCCCCAAGCAGATGATAGGAATCAACCCCTTGGATCGATTACAAGAAACCGAGCTAGAGGACTTGAAGGGCTCCCATGGAAAATACTAGCTCTAAGCCATAGCCGAGACAGGGACTCCTATCCTGATCCGACCTCCTACTGACCTGTCTATCAGATTCTCACATGTGTCCAACATGCTCCTGTCCAACAGCAAAGTCCTAATCTAAAAGACAACCTCGAACTAGCCGAGCTAAGCTACCGATCTGACCTACTGGCGTTTGACTTCGAGAAAGCTGACCTTTTTGCTAGGCTGGTTGACTCTCGACCTGATCCAGATCAATTTAGCCCCTAATTCCCAGCACTTCTTACTTTTGCCTATATATCATACTCTTGACGTACAACCATTAAGTGACATGTACCTTTTGACACAACGTTCTAGAATAATTCTCTCTTTTCCGTACTTGATATTCTTTGTCTGTTTTACCCCTTTTTAGTATGATTAATGTAACGTAATTATAAAATATCCTTTTGTCTTTTCATACGTATAAAATAACCCTAGTGGGTAAGTATATAAACCCCCACTTTCCGTATGATTAATATAACATAATTGTAAAATACTCTTTTATCTTTTCATACGTATAAAATAATCTTAGTAGGCAAGTATATAAACCCCAACTTTCCTTATACGTAGACACATCCAACTTTTAATATAAAATTATTCTTTTTAAGCAGCCTTAGTATTCTCGTTATTATTCAACTCTTATTTATTTCCTTTTGTAAGGAGTAGTGGCAAGTGACCCTTTAGTTCGAACCAGTGTGTCTCATCTAGTGGATTGTTAGCCAAGTAAGATCGAGTGGTGTGTCATATCCATTTGGTAGCTGCTTAGACTTTGCTAACCTTTTTCCTATTATTTTGGTTTGTTCATTGTGGTGTTCCTCCATTTATATGACCCCGGAGACGCATCAATCTCTTATAACATGCATGAGTACACACTTCAAGAACCAACTTCAACTATCCTAACATTTCTCATCGATAAGGGTAAAATCCAAAGGGACGGTGTCATTCTGATTGTCATCTTTGGTTACAATCAGTAGTTTATGTTTATACTTCCCATAAAGGAATGTTCAATCGATAGTAATGATAGGCTTGCAATGTATAAAGGTCTCAATATACGGTATGAATGCCTAAAAGACTTTGTCGAAGAATACATGTCTAGTAGTATCATTGTCTCGTTATTTCCCTTCAACTATAGTAGCGGGATTAGCCTCTTGGATGACATTTAATAGGTGTGGGAATACCACATATGATTCCTCCCACCTTTAGTAAGCCTATTCAATCACTTACACTTTGCTTCTATAATTCTCTTTATATGCATAATATAACCACATCATTTGTAGATGGTCACCTGCAAATGTTTTATCTTAATACCCGGTGACTCTTATACATCCTTTATAAGAAAGTAAGATAGGGCGTTTGAGTCTAATTTAAGGTGGTCCTGGCTTATAGTAGGATTGAGGCACGTGTGTAGACCTACAAATCTGGTTATCACAAAGCATCTAGCATGCTTCTTCTTATAAGTTCAGAGTTTCCACTTGTATTTCTTTTCCCAATCAATACATTTGATAGACTAGAATATAAGTTCGGATTCCTTCACGATGAAGTCATGGTGGTTCATAACATGATGCAACTTTACAGTCGTTTGTAGATTTTTTTATTTTTAAAACGCATGCCTACTTTCAATTTATCGCTGAAACTTTACTCACCATCATTTGTACTTTCCTTAGACGGTACTAGTCTATCCCCTAACACTTATCGTTTAGAAAGGCAGGAGTTCCAACATTCCGACCGCATCTCCATCTTTGGCTAATGCTTACCTCCAATCGTTTCTTCCACGTAACCCTTGCGCTTCTTTTACTTCTTGTAACCAACATTCACTCAAATCAATGTTTGCATTAAAATCTGTATCATCAGAATCTTCATCAATGTCATCGCAAGCCAATTTATTTTCCACATCAGTATCTTTATTATACGCGTTGGTAATCAATACATTAGGTTTACAGGACATGTGACTACTACTTCGTAGAAGACTCGATGGGACTAGCTGAGATTTGAACACCTAGGTTTCAACTTGAACTCCAATGTTGCTGCTGTACCTTCCAAAATCATACTTAGCTATGGGGAGGGAAAGGCTGTTGATGGTGGGCTCATGAATTTGAATATTCAACCCTGCTGAGCTGTTGACTCTGTTACGCCTCAAAGCGGTAGAGTCGTAACAGCCCCGCCGTGTAAACCATCCTAAGATAGAAGTTAGCCTTACAACCGCTATCTTAGACTTAATCTACACAAGGCGTCTACAACTAACCCGCTTTGAAGTAAACAATTTGTAATTTAAATAAGTCGTTTACCTAAGAAAGTAAGAAAATTTATATATATATATATATACATACTTTAATTTAGTTATTACATTATTCAAAAATGAAAAATAATTCTAAAATAAAAACTTAGACCTTAAAAATATATGTTTATTCTTCAAATGTTTTTCCTCACTCCTCAGGATCTAACAATTGCTAGCTTCAGAGTAGTTGTTGCCGCTTCTTAACTAGCACCTGCACGACGTCTATAGGGATGTGAGCAACCACAGCTTAGTAAGTTAAGATGGAGGACTTAAAACTATACCATAAACACAACAAGGTTTTCAATCAATTTATTAGGTGCAATGCATGTACAAGAAAATGCATGTGCAAGAAAATGCTATCGCACGACGTTGTCTGGCCCATCGTGAGATTAGAGAAATTGCGCTCGCTCTAATCCGGGTTAAAGAGTTGCCATTAATGCAACAGCTCACGACCAAACCTAGGCTTGTGCAATGGAAACCTCGCTCCTCCCGCGACTACCTTCGAACCACTGACTTCACCTTTACCGCGACCTTCTCTCCTGTCACTTAGTTCGGCTAAAGATGGAGAAGGGATCATTATGCAATCTTGCGCTATCCCTTTCGAAAGGGTCGGTATTTGGCTGGAGAGTACTAAGTTCCCCTAACGGGTTGCCGTGCATGTCAGATTATGATTACTGGTCATATATTTGATTGAGTCCAGTTTAGGGTGATTGATCATTTCATACAAATCATACAATACATGCCAGAGCAACAAACAGAATCATAGTATCACCCATAATCAAGCACATGCACATATCCAACTATCTAACAAGCACAACCAAGCATAATCTCAAGCCTCCAAAATACATCATTGTATTAATCCTAACTTACCTCGACTCCTCGCTCACTCACTCGAGGTCCGACTTGCTCATGCCATCGCCGATCATCCTTATAATACAAACGTAGTTTCAGTTTTCATATAACTATTATAGGTTCATTTTATCCTATAACGCTTATTGTTATGTGTTTGTTTAGGGTTTAATATGCCTAATTATCTAGGTCTTAAGTCTTTTATAATTATCCTAGGTTTGGGGTTAGGTTCGGGTTCGGTTTCCGCATCAATTTCTAAATTAGGTTCTAGTTTGATTTCTAAGTAGTGTTTTATACTCCAACCCTAGAAATTCGTTTCAACTCATAATGTAAAATTAATCACGTTACTTCTCGATTTCCTAAATACCATCATTACCTCTAATTAGTATTTTATTTTACCCAGTACACTTAAATCCATATTAGTGTACCGAATTCACTCCTAATGTGAGAAATTTTTACATTTTTCATATAATTACATAAATTCAAGTCTTTTATCGGTTTTATTATATACCCCTATTATTTATATAATATCAATTTTCATCCTAAGATCTTCTATTTATTATATTTCCAATAATTATGTATTATGTATTATTACCTATTATGTATATAATACACTTCTACTATTTCTATCACTTTAATTACCATCCCTAAACATTAATTATTATTTCAAAATATCTAAATTCATCCTAAATCAGATTTTACTCCTAATTTCCTTAATTTACAAAATTAACTTAAAGTTAACTATTTTTCCCTATTACTCATTTACTACATAATTAACCTAATAATTACATCTAACACCCTAAATGCTACAAGTATCATGCTCCATTAGATTTCAACATCCTAAAACATATACTTATTCACTAAATCAGTAATTAACCATTTAATTACTTAATTAACCTTAAGTTACCCATTTTAAGGCCTAAAAATTATCTAAAATTTTCAAAATTTAATTTTTGAAAACGGGCTTCGTAGCACTGTTCTATATCATCTAAGTAATCTACACAAAAATTTTGGGCTCGAAACTACGCTCTTAAGGTCATTTATTTCAAAACCGAAATATGCTTGGTTTTGCACAATTTGTTAAGAACCCTATATTTTCAGACGTGATTAAACTAAATCACTATTTTTCCCTAAATCTAAATACAATAAAACCTTAGAATAACAAGTTTCATAATTTTTTAAGAATATTTATTATTTTTAACAAAATAACATGAAATGGAACTAGAAATCGGACTCACTAGTTTAGGTGACTCCGGCCACCGCCAGTCGCCGTGGCCTTATTGGCAGGTCTGGGCGCTACCATTACCATATGCTAGTGGTAGCCATCCACTCTCAGCTGCTCGTCTGGTATGGGTTTCTTTTAAAGGCCTTAATTGCATAGTTTTTCTTATTTTTTTCTAACTCAAATTTTTCTCTCAATTTTCGCATCTCCCTAATTTTCTCTGATTTCTAACTGTCTAAATGAGCTTTTGAATTTTTTCCCTATTTATAGAGCTTTAGGGAATTTATTGTGCATTAAATTGGACAAGACAATTACCTTATCCCTTAATTTTTGGCTTTTGTGTTTTCTTAATTTAATTGGTCGATTTTTTTCTTATTTTTTCCAGCTGCCACGACCTATATCTGGATCATTTCTTATTTTTCCTGATTTTTATTTTTTTTCCTTAATTAATTATGAATTTTCTTTAATTATTTAGTATGATTTTAGCACATTACGCGTATTTTAAATAATTACACGTATTTCTACATATATGTAAATTCATATATAGTACAAATAAATATTAATAAATATTATTTAGGTTATTTTATGATTTTTAGTATACATATAATTTATCTCGAGCGATTCGTTAATTATCGAAATACATTTTACACATTTTCGATAAATAGTGAGTTATATTCTTAAAATTTAGAATTTTTATATTCTTTTATTTTATTGCTTATTTTCTTAAATTTAAACTTACGGGATCATTTTTCTAATATTTCTATCTTTACTTTATAATTTAGACTCGATCGGGTCTTTCAACCGATCGAAACCTCAAATTGGTAGTTTTGGGGCTTACAGACTCCTCTACGTCATAGTAAGAAAGTCATTAGTTGTTGGACATCGTAGTTATCACTAATAGGAACGACACAGAATATATCCCTAGTCCCACTTATAAGGAAGCATTTGTGAATTAACTTAACTTGGTAGGTCGTCATGTTAATCCGAAAATTGATTACATATTAATTTAACCGATTGTGGCCTCAATTGGAACTCCAACTATTGTTCTTGGACGCTTATTGTATTGTACCCCATCATCTCCTTCCACAATTTTTCCACTAACACAACAAACCAACCTCATATTATTCATTCACACTTATTAGCCATATCAACTTCATAAACTTCAGCATCCGCTAATAAAAATATTAGTTTATACTAATAGATACACTTACTAGATTTCACCAATACATGAGCTAAATTGAGTTTACTACCAAATTCTTGTAACAATACTAGATTCATTATTTACTCTAATTGAAAAAAATAAAAAACTTACACTATCTCCTTTATGTCTTAATGATAATTACTTGCATACATGTTACTTAATATACATGTGTATATAAAATACAATAATGAAGATAAATTTATAACTAGAAAAAAAAAACCTAACGCAACATATAATAATATTTTCAACAATAATTCATATCTTTATCTCCATTAGTGTACTATAACATATTCAATACTAAGTAACCATACATGTATCGATATGTATACATATATATAAAATATACTAATGAATATAAATTTATTTAAACAAAATTAAACCTATTAACAATGGTGTATAAAAAAAATTCCAAGGTACATGAATATTATAAAAAAGATGAACAATTCATTTTGTCAAATAATATACCATAATCAATAAAATAAAAATTCTAATTTTTTAAATTACATATTCATAAAATAAATTAAAACGTGGAAAAAAGATATTTTTTTCGATGTAGCTCGTTAGAGAGAAAATGTAAGGAGATCGTCTCGATTTTGAAAGATGTTTCCACGGTTGGGATTTATGCCGTGCTATGACTGTGAATTTGAAATTGATTTGAAAAAAAAAAAGGTTCAAAACGATGGATTTAGGGAATGGAAGTTCGAAACCTTTTCGAGAGAGAAATAATCACATGAGGAGGTGATTTCTACTGGAATAGAAGAGAGGCGATTTTCATTTCAATTGAAATAAAAGACTGTTTTTAAATATGGTATTACTAAACTGTATTTTTATAAAAAAATTTTTGGCATTTTTTTTTTTCTTTTCCTCCTTTCCCTATAATCCATAAATCCTTTCTTTATCCTTAAACCCTTCTCCCCTCTCCCTGCTCCCTTCTCCCTTTCTCTCAAGCATGCAATGTCGCTCCTTTGCAGAACCATCCCTCTTCTCTCTCTACGTCCCAAACCTCGTCCTCTACTGTTCTACTCCTTCCTTAATCTAAACCCCAATCCAAACCCTAAGCGTAAGCTGTTACCTCTCTTCGCACTTCCTTCTTCGACCATATCCTCATTACCTTCCACTACTCCCGTTGCTAACTCCGACACTTCCGACTCCAATCTCCATACCCCGATTCCGCCCAAAGATTCTTCCCTAGAATGGGTCTCGAGGACTGCTTTCTGCGGCGAATTGAGCTCCAATGACGTTGGAAGACGCGTCCGGCTTTGCGGTTGGGTCGCGCTTCACCGGGTACACGGCGGGCTAACTTTCGTCAATGTTCGGGACCATACTGGCATTGTGCAGGTAGTGAATAGTGTTGATTTTTAGATTGTGGAGTGGAAAAAGGTGTGATCCTTTGGATTATTGTGCTGAAATGAAGTCTTTGGATTGTTAAAGTTAGGATCTTGGGGGGTTAAAGAGAGTGAGACTTTTAGTCTTAATCTTAATTGTATATTTGAATATGTATAGATTTTGCAAGGTGTATTACAAATTGAAGTGTAGATTGATGAAGTAGTTGATGGATTTGAAGGGGTTGAGAACGTGAATGTAAAGCGGACAAGTTTTCAGCGGCTTTTTTCTGATTTTTTGATAATCTAAGTGTCAGATATTATCGAAGTGATTTCACTAATTGCAATTGCTAACAAATAACTTCTAGTGGCAAATGATATTGAGAGACAACGGTGTCTGACCTTAGCTAGTGGTGGGGTTTGGACATCGTGGAAAATAACAATGGAAAATGAGGAAAATGATTTCTGTGAAAGGAAATCCTTTACCTCATTGTAGATTGTTGTCCGTGGATGTTATCCACGATCACTGATAGCTTGCTGCTACCATTATTTCCTGCTACCATTTACCACCAAGGACAATAGTGTTTGCAATCTCTATGATCATTAAAATAATATATGGTTATTGCAAAGTTTTAAATATAAAGAATGATGAAAAAGTTTAGAAAATGTTTTTTGTGAACAAGTACACCTAGCTTTGAGGTGAATTACATGCAGTGTCAAATTTGATGTTTGAGTTAGTCAAATCATAAGCTGCAGTTATGATGATAAATTTTTGATCTTGGGGTGGAGGAGGGTGTGAATATAAGTTTTAGCTTTATACTCAATTGTATACAGGCTTGAATTTAATGCATAAGTGAGTGGAGCACAATTGCATCAATTCATTATTTGGGTCAAATAGAGAGTGTGAATGTGAGTTTTAATCTTGAAGTGTTTTTGTACACAGGATGTAATGAAATGCTAGATTAACATGGATTGTCTTGTTAAGTGTGTTAGTAGTCTCTCTGTAGTGCATTTGGTGGATATCTATTCCTCCATTAGTTATCAGTTGAAAGATTAAGGAACATGCCATTGGATTAATTTGTGGTTCAGAAGGTTTTCTGTGTGAGATAATCATGCTTTGTTCTACATTTGGAACGTACCCAAGTAATGTCATGAGGAAAATGCTTAACAACTGGACTGGGTTACCCGTTGAAGGAACTTTTTCATCTTATCATATGTTTGCTTATTAGTGAAGTATAAAGTCAATCTTGTAGAAGTGAAAAATTTCTTTTTGGCTCTTATATCTAGTGCCTTGAGACACCTGTTAGCAAGATCCTTATTCTAAAAAAATTCACCTGCAACAGATAGTAATATTACTTATCAAGTTAATATCATCACAAATGTTTATGTTACCTGATATTATTCTCTATGTGGGTTAAATAACTGCAATTTATTTATCCAAAAAAAAAAAAAAAAGTTCTGCAATTCTGATCTCCATCTCGTGTAAATTATTCTGATTTGTAGGTCGCAACACTGCCCAATGAATTTCCTGTGGCACACGGCACTATGAATGACTTGAGACTTGAATATGTTGTGTCTGTGGAAGGTGTTGTACATGCTCGGCCTGCTGAGTCAGTCAATAAGAAAATGAAAACTGGAGCAATAGAGGTTCGATATACTTCATATCTGCCATTACCTTTTTGAGTTGGTACAATCTATATTTTCTTATTGAAAATTTGAAAATATCAATGAGCTTTTGCTAGATTTACAAGATACCACTTATTCACATCAGGTTACTGCAGAGCATGTCCAGATAATAAATGCTGTTAGGTCAAAGTTACCATTTTTGGTCACTACTGGAGATGATGCAAAAGACTCAGTGAAAGAAGAGATTCGCTTGAGGTATGTCTCTCTTGATTACCTTTACCTTTTCTGTTGTTACTGATTTGTAGTATGTGCTTTGGAAGGTTTATTGAATGTAAATGATCCAGATAACTGTTGTTAGATATCGGTATCTTGATCTACGTCGTCAACAAATGAGTTTCAATATTATGTTGCGACATAGAGTGGTGAAAATCATGAGGCAATTCCTAGAAGATATGCATGGTTTCGTGGAGGTGGTTAATTTGATATCACTCAAGTTTGAGCTTTTCGTTAGAGGCTTGATTTTGTTATCATTCAACTCATCTCTGTTTGACCTTGGAAATCCCATTGTTGTAAGGTAGATTGAGACCCCAATTTTGTCAAGATCCACTCCTGAAGGTGCCCGAGACTACTTGGTTCCCTCAAGAATTCAGGTACTTGATTGCATGCTCCATTTATTCTAGTTTTTAAGGTTTTACCTGAACCTTGATGTCATGTATCAGGAATGTTTTGACCTACCTCAAGATTGAATAGGTTTCTTTAGGTTGAGCTTGTTGCAGGATTATGGGCATAACTGGTACTTTTTACCCTATGGAATACATCACTAAAATTTAAACTGGACATAGTTGTTTTGGTTGCAATGGTTTTTAGTTCTCTCCTTTGAGGTAGGTCCTGCATGAGCAATGAGTTTATGCTTTGAACTTCAAACATATGTGTCTTTTCTAGTGATGATTAATATACGCGCATTGCTGCCCCTTTGCTTCATTTGAAATTGGAATTACCTTTACCTTGAAGGTCTTGACATTAGTGTTGATCTTGTACATAAGATCTTATGTTCCAGAGTGATACCTTGTAAGAGCACTAGAAATGAGAATTGTGAAAAGCATATTTTGATGCTAAGAATGGTTTTGGTTTTAAGTAGTTATTTAAATGGATGGCTTTCAGTCATTGGATAATGTGATTATGTTATTTTCTTTTCATTTGAAGCCAGGATCATTCTATGCCCTACCACAAAGTCCACAGCTCTTTAAACAAATGCTAATGGTCTCTGGTTTTGATAGATACTATCAAATAGCAAGGTAAATTTTCTCAATTGCTTTTTTGATTTACAAATTGTTCTTGTTGGGGATTACAGCTCCTTAAATGTTGCTTTATTTTACTGATATAAAATTTTGTTACGCTGCATGTACATTTACTGTAAGATTACATGTTCCCATGGCGTGGTGCTGAAATCATTTGGTTCGCCAATTATTAAATGAAATAAGTGATGCTTTTATTTCACTTTACTCATCTAAATGAAACAAAGAGCATTCATGGAGAAAATTAATCTGATTTCTAATGGTCAAATGCATGCCACTGTCTTGTTGATGCAGTTCTCTTGACTACTTTGCACTTGTGAGTGTTGCAGCTTGTCCTCCTTGCTGGAATGATCATTTATATTTGGAGAATTTAATATACGGGATAAATTCATTGTATTGTCACATGCATCATTGATAAATTGTGATGTAATTTTGGATCTGTAAAACTGTAATAGACTTTTGAGTTCAAACCATTATAACATTGAAAAGAGTAATTAACCTTGGGAATTTGTTGAATCTGCCACAGATGCTTTAGAGATGAAGATCTGAGAGCAGATAGACAACCTGAATTTACACAGCTTGATATGGAATTGGCTTTCACTCCATTGGAAGATATGTTAAAGCTTAATGAGGACTTAATTAGAAAGGTAATGTGACTTTCATATGGATATCTTATCAGAGGTATCTGAGTTAAGGTCTTTTCTTGGCTCTGTAAACTACTAAGGTAGGTTTTTCTCTGACTTTTTGGGTCAGTTCAATGGATCCTAAAACAAGCTATTACTATATATAACTGACTAGGCTATCTAGCGTGTTTATACCTAATACTTGTTTTTATATTAGCCGGTACATAACATATGGCTCCATCCAGAATTAATGTGAACTATTTGTTCTATTGGATTGCGTTCAATTTGTCATAACTGTCAAGTGCTTTCATGAACTCTGTTCAGTTCATGAGTGGATTGTAATTATTCCACATAGAACCTGTAAAATTAGGTGGCTTTGTTTTTGTTGATGCAAATCCAGTTTGATGACCTTTCTTTGACTAACAAGGATCTCCACACATAAAATTTAGAAGGCCGAAATTGCTATCATCACTAATAATAGGTTCAATGTACTAAAAGGGATGTTCTTTAGCAAAAGACTTAGGATATGCCTTTAATAGAAGGATTGAGTTTTCCCAGAGTTTTTATTATATATTAAGAAAAAAAAAATGGAGGACTGATGGATTTATAATGGATAGCTAATAGGTTGTTGCCCATGTGAAGAATCACGATGGATGAAATGAGTGATAGGGTTTTTGTAGAACACTCCTGCAAGGATGGAATACCTTTGTCAACTAGTGTTCAACTCTATCAAAGTGGAAATTTATTCTTATGCATGTTTTATACATGAGCTGAACATTGAAATCTTTTGAAATCCATAATGAAGCTCAAGAAAGTTCCTGCTGACTGTTGATGGTTTTTTCTTTTTTTCTTTTTTTCCCTTTTCTTCTGATTATTCAGCTGTGGAATAATGTTTTCAATTGTAGTCCTATTCTTGATCAAAAGGAACTAAATCAGGTCTAAAAATCATTTAAATTAATTGATTTTCGGACTAAGCATGAAGAATTGCACTTTATGGAAAAATTAATGGCTTAAAAATGTGGTTCTGCATCAATGCAAGCTTATGTTTGATACATGTTTCACAGAATCTGGTTAAATGAGGTTATGTGGCCCTATGCCCTTTGCTGTGTTTTAACTTTTATGGTTATTGGTCGTTGGTTCAAGTTTTTTTGTTCTCTTACATAAAGATGTTTGTAAACACAAAATCTGACTTTATCGTTATGTTCTTTGCAGGTTTTCCTTGAGATTAGTGGTATCCAGCTTCCAGAACCTTTTCGTAGGCTTACATATGCCGAAGCCATGAGTCGATATGGTTCAGATAAGCCTGATACAAGATATGATCTGGAATTGAACGATGTATTTTCTCTTCACTTGTTCTCCGCATTCTTATAGGTTTGTTATATCAACGCATAACTGTAGGCTCGATACCTGTCACAAGTTAACAATTCTGAACAATTTGAAACATTATAATCTGCTAGTAATGCTTCTTTCTTGGCATGGTTTCTCTGCGAATTAAATTCCTAACTTACTCTTTCTTGTGGATGGTTTCAAGGCCTATTTCTGGAATTTTAATCATTCAGGGCATATCGACTGATTGTTGTTATCCTATACTTGGGGCTTTGACAGCTAGTAGATATATAATAATGCTTGATTTCCTCCTCGTTGTTTCTTTGGTAATAAATTACCTTTTTAGCCAAATAAGAAAACAATTCTTATGCATAGATGGCTATCTTCCAAGATAAATCTTAGTGGATATACTTAAGCTCTCTGGTTTGCCCTCCTCCTGTGCTTTTGTTGTTGATCAGCTTTGTGTGTTATCTTTGTCTAACCTACTCAACATATTAATGCAAAACACCTCTTTTTTGGCCCAATTGAGTTACGGTCCTCATGTATTTAATTTCCCATCATGCCTCGTTGTCATATCATTAACATTTTAAATAGACATATTTAGCGTGCGCCCCTGTATTCCTTTTCTTTTTGGGCAACTTGAGCTCCTGTATTCCTTTGTATTCTTAATGAAGAGATAGACATATATATTTCTGGTTGCATCTGGTTTGCATTGTAGTGCATGTGCATATTTTTGACTTGATCTTTTGAGCTTGACATGATGGAAAGCTGTTTCATGTTCGGCTGGGAAAGGTGCCCATTCTATCTAACTTAAGGCTGCATTCATTTTGGCCAAAAAAAAAAAAAAAAAAAGAAAGAGGCTGCATTCACTAAATGTGCTTGTGAACATGGTTTGCTTTTTATATGTTTTGTTACTGTTGAAGACAATTGTGTGATGTGAGATCCATATTGCTGAAGTACTTGGATGTATGGTGGCACTTTATTCTTTGATTAAGTTTACTGGTATTGGGGATGGTTATTGTATTTTTCTTTTTCCTTATTGTTTGGTTGGTAGGTATCTGATTTTTTCAAGGAGACCTCCTTCAAGGTTTTTGCAGATGTCCTGACAAGTGGGGGGATTATTAAAGCATTATGTGTGCCTTCTGGAGCAAAAATTTATTCCAACACAGCTCTCAAGAAAGGTGACATTTTCAAAGAAGCAATCAAGTCAGGAGCAAAGGGCCTGCCTTTCCTGAAGGTCTTGGATGATGGTAGGATGATGCTTCATATTTACTTCCTCTCTTTTGACTAAGATGACATAATTTGCTTTTCCCAAAAACAGGACATAATTCATCACTGCAACTGGTATTTATTTTTTCTTGCAGGTGAGATTGAGGGAATTCCTGCATTAGCATCAAGTTTGGATCCCAGCAATAGAGACTTGCTACTGAAAAGGTGCTCTGCAGCACCTGGTGACCTTATTTTGTTTGCAGTTGGTGATCCTTCCTCAGTAAATAAATCTCTGGGGCGGCTTAGAGTATTTACAGCACATGAGCTAGGATTGGTTGACAATGTAAGTGTTGATATCTTTCCTTATGTTAGAGTTACAAAATTTCAAACGAGAAGCTCATTTTTTATCCTTGTGCTTGTCTTTTTCTTGCCCAATCTTTAGTCCAGGCACTCGATTCTCTGGGTTACAGATTTCCCTATGTTCGAATGGAATGAATCAGAGCAGAGACTTGAGGTTTGTCCTCTATGTTTAGATGTAGCAAATCATGTCTACTCAATGATACTCACTCATTGATTGGAATTATGTGTCTGCCTTGCTTCTTGGAATTGCCTTGCCCTCCTGGATTTCTCTGCCCATTCCCTTTCAATTTGTTTGCTTTTATTTTTGTTATAACATTGTGCTTATGTTGTCACCTTCCTCTAAGTTCATGGGGCTTTCCTCCTTGCGTTTTACATCCAATTGAGCAAAGCTCTCATTATTCCTTCATGGTGTATTGTTGTAATGTATAATACATGTCATCAAGCTTTTAGTATATACGTGGTTGCCAGTTGATTTTCTCATTGATGCTTGCACTACTAATCTGCCTAAGTCTCATATGGAGCCCACGAGGTGGTGACCCAAATGCTTACTAGTCTGCCTAGGTCTCATATGGAGTCCACGAGGTGGTGACCCAAATGCTTTTTATCGATGCAGTTTTATAAAAGTCCTTATATTTTCAGAAAACCCTAAAAGTGGAAAGATCCAGAAATATCCTACAAAGATCTGAGAAGGCTAAAAGATAAGGAAAATGGGGAAGGGAAAATAATGAATATGTATATATGTATGTATGTATAAGTAAGAGTAAGAAATTTGTTCCTAAATTATGTAAATTATACACTAGCAATAAGTAACTTAGCAAGTATGAATGCTTTCTCATTATTGTGAAATTCAGAGAAAATATGCAACCTATTGTATGATACTAATTTTCAAAAAATTCTCAAGTATTTTTTAAAATTATAATTTCTCTTATTTTTTATTTTTTAGGATGAATAAATAATAATTCTCAAATGTTTCCTCGAATGCAAATATTTGAGGAAAAGGATAATTTGTGTTTTAATTCTCAAGTGTTTCCTCAAATTAAACATGATTTTTAATGGAAGAGTGGCTCAAAAACGGTGAACTATTGTTTTATTATTATTTTCTTACGCACCTTTTACTGACGAAAAAGATCTAAGTGCTTACCATTTTCTTTTGTGGGTAAATATAAGTCCTTAATGTCCTTATGTTTGTGATTTTTTTGTCGGGATCAAAGTAATGTCTATCTTTGTAACTAGTTTTGGTGAAAGTTTAATTGTTACATATGTGAGCAAGTACTTTCATATTCAAGAAGCAAGAATTTGGCCATATTTATTTGTATTTACATGTTTAGGTGGTACTTGAAATATTTGCATGCACCATTAAAGCTGGTCATGTTTACTGCTGAGTGGAACTGTTATTTCTAAAGTCCTGCTTTTTCCCCCCTTTTTTTTTTTTGGGTGGGACTATTTTTATGCATCTATATGTATTCCTTACAGGCATTGCATCACCCGTTCACTGCCCCTAACCCTGAAGATATGAATGATCTTTCCAGTGCTCGTGCTTTGGCTTATGACATGGTCTACAATGGAGTGGAGGTACACATTATTTTTAAAATTAAATCAGCATTTGGAGCTTTTGCAAATAACTGAATTTTTATCTGTCCATCCTCCGTTTACTAGATTGGTGGTGGAAGTTTGAGAATTTACAAGCGTGAAATCCAAGAAAAGGTGTTGCAAATTGTAGGAATTTCTTGTGAAGAGGTAAGCAGATTGGCACTTGGTTGGGTTGCTCATACTGGTTTTTTAATTAACCTTTGGAAGGAAATAAGAAAAGGAACATGTTTTACTTGACTTGTCATTTGTTTTGGCATGTTTTGCTTTAATTTCTAATTTCTACCAAAGTGGTTGGTGAAATGTGCATAAGAAAATATTAACTATGTGGCTTAGCTCTAGTGATCTTGCAAGTTATTAAAGTCCCATAATTTCGGTAGAATATGATAAACCATTGGAGAATTTTGTTTTCTACAATCAATTCTTGAAAAAGCTTCTCTTCTGTTTCTTGCTCCTTAACCTGCTTTCATAATGCTATAAGTTTATGAAGTCCCACAAATTTGGTAGGGTATGTGTTATTAATCTAATCTGAGATGCCTATTTTGAGTCTTTTAAGTATATCAAATTGCTGTGGCTCATAAAATCCATTGAAGATTGCACCATATGTGTCATGATGATCTGCAGGGAAGCCAATCCATGCAGGGAAGCTTTGAAAAATATAATGGACATTTCCTTTTAATACTAATACAACATATCTCATTTAAGTTGCATTTTCAGTATACATGCACCCTGATAGGTTAAATAATGGTGATTAGATGGGAAATTGGCATTGGTAGTCCCTTAATTTCTGTAGGAAATCATGGGGATGACCAATGAATAGTGTAGATAGCTAATGATTATTTAAAAAAAAAAAAGAAAAGATTCAGCAAGCCAATGGCTTTATAATATCTCACTCTGAAGTAAGGAATAGGTGCACTATATATTTATATTGTGATCTCCAGATATGTCGAAATTAAAATCTGATGTGGAAGAAAATAAGCAAAGAGAGACATCAATCTTTCAAAGGTGCTGTCAGATGTGAAGATCACAATCAAAGTGTCCATTCCACCCAATTTTCAACACAAAGAGGCATATCCAGTTACGGGTGCTGACAATAATTCATCTACATGTGCAACAACATAAGGTGGATGTTGTTGATAGTCTTTTTTAGATATAGGCCTCCTAAGCCCAAACATGATAAGCTTATGGTAAAGGCTCAAATCTAATAATTTGGTTTAAATTTAACATAACCTCATCTGCTATTAATTGGGGATAAAGCTTTTTGGTATGAGAGCTCTCTCTCTCTCTCTCTTCTATGTTCCTTAGGGTTCTTACCCATAATAACCATGTTGATTTAGGTATTGAAATAGCCGCACTGGAATATCTTCTGGGATTGCTCCTGTATCCACTTTTTTTGTTTTTTGGTCTTACAAGTGTTACATGATGAAACAAATTATCTCAATATCTATTAGCAAAATTCGGAGACGATATTTGGTGCCATCTATGGGAAAAACCTTGTTAGAAAATAGACTAAATCTTTTGACAAAAGTAAGCTAAGATTGAGATAGCTTGCTTATATAATCATATTCGATCATTGCACTTGACAAATTGATTTTTCCAATAGTATAAGGCTAGATCACTAAGGAGAAGTCTCATTTCTTAACATAGTTATTAGGGGTTAGGTTTGCGTTGATGCGAGCGGTATAGACAGTTAAGTAAGGATACTACTGATGATACTTTTGGGTGTCGAGACCAACACGGCTAAACCATCTATTAAACCGATCAGTTCTTACATAATTTAGGTGTTTGGGGAGACAAATTCATGTCGCTCTTAGTGTGCTGATAATATTGGTATTCCTAAGTTTAAAGATTGGACCTAAGGTTGATCCATTAGGTTGCTAACGGTTTAGGATTGAACTCAACATGAAGGCCTAACTCTAATAGCCAAGCTCTTTCTTCTACTATCGTGTTTGGTGCCGTTTGTAGGAAATGTAACTCACTGCTGGTTCTTAATCAATTTCTAATATGACTCTTTTAGATCTAACCTTTTTACAGTACTTTGTTTTAGTTTCTCAGTTAAAATTAATTGTATCCGTTGAAGGTTTGTCAATGGAGTATGGATTCTAGGGTCTTTTCCATCCAGAACCTCTCCATTTGACACCATTGCTATAATGCACAAAAGAAAAGTCGCAAATAATTCTCTCATATCACAGTAAAGTTAAGATTTCTACTCTCCTAGCAATTATGATAGTAGATTTTTATGGTGGATCTTTCACCATTTGTTGAATGAGAATTTTAGCTGGAGTACATTGGCTATGATTTTTCCGACTTTGGCCAATTTGTAAAAGGTAGGATAGTATTCTGTAAACTAATAATATTATCGAGTTTCATTCGCACACCTCCTGATATTTTGTAAAGCTGTTACCCTATGAATTGTAACTGCATCCCCTATCCCTTATAAGTTCGGTGGGGGTAGTTGCTACTCTTAATTGCGTTGATGGCCAACACGTGGAGAGGAAAAAAAAAAAGGAGCATTTTTGGCCTGTCTATTCGATTGTGGTCAGCATCATTTTTTTTACGAATGCGAGACCCCTATAATATTTTTCTTAATTAAACAATCCATATTCTAATGCTTGTCGTTGTCCAAATCAACACGAGCAAAAAGGTATTAGGAGCACCAGTGTGTAATATATAAAATGAGCTATCGATACTTACTTCCTCGAACCTAAGGTTTGGAAAAAGAACTACGTGGTTTATGTTAGAATTATATCATTTTGAACCTAAAAGTTTGTGTTTTAAAAATAACTATCACAACCACTACTCCTATATACAAACCATTGAAGCATGAACTAAGGGAAATCTTGTTTTCTGTAAACGTTGGTCTGTCTATCGACAATTTGCCGAGCTACAAGTTTGTGGAACAATAGCAAGAGAAGAGTGACTTGTTTCCTTAGCCAAACAAGAGTAGTCCGAGCTTCTAACAGCAACGTCTGAGCTTTCAAGCAATTAACTAAGCTCTAAAATTCCTTCCAACTTGACTGAACTCCAAAGATCGAGTTGAGTTCCAAACACAATGCATGAGCCAACTTGCTATAGCCATTTACCTGAGCTGCTAATTGTGCTGTGCAGCAAGCCACAAGTTTTCGGTCTAAACACATAAGTAACAGCACTAATGGGGCCTTTGTATCTTCCTGAGCAACTAAGTCATGTCCACATCGAGTTGTGACAAGTCCCACTGGAGCAGCTCATGATAGTGCTGAGCTTCTCTGCAATAAGTATGAGCTGTCCATCATGGCTGGATTGAGCCGCTACGGTGGCAAGTCTAAACCAAGCTTCTTTTGGTTGACCTGTTCTGTGCTTCATGTTAAGTCGTCCTTACTAGTGACTTCGCCAAGCTTCATTTAAAGGCTGATCATAGTAGGCCAGATTTCATATGCAAATACAATTAAGCGGCCAAGAAGATGCATTGAAATTCGATCTCCATGTGTACATGTCGAGCTTCCACTAGCTTGACCCATCTATATTGAATGCTTTTGTGTAGATTAGAGAATGAAGATCTAAGCACTTGACAAGTGTCTAAAGCTGACTAGAGCATCTAATTGACCAAAGCTTGCTTTCCCGATCAACCACAAGCGTCAACATGTTAAGCTGAGCAGCCAGCAATTTCCAAGCTGAAAAATTTGAGCAAAGCTTCTTTCTTGACCAATACAAGAGCAGTTTGAGCTCTTATTCCATGTCCAAGTTCACTTCAAGGTAGCCATGCATCGGTTATGCTTGATCTCTTCAAGACGACTTACTCACTTTTGGACCGAACAATAGCGCATATTTTAGTAGATCAAAGGCGATTGAACCAATAGTTAGTCACACAAGTGCACTCCCATGCTCAAGCGATTAAATTCGAGTTGACCTTACAAACCAAAACTGAGCTTTGGACATTTGGTTCAACCACATCATCAATTGGAACCTCACTGACTTGACCATATTGGATAACCTCGTTAATAGGACAATAGTCCATACATCTAATGAACTCCCCTCTCATCTTTTTATGCATTGTCTGTTGGAATCCTACCAACGTGACCACATGGAATAACCTCGTCGTAGACACTAGTCCATACATTCGAGGAATTCTCCTCTCTCCTCTTTAGGTATCATCAGTTGGAAACCTAACGTCTTGACCACACTGGGTAACCTCGTCAATAGGACATTAGTTCGTGCATTTGAGGAACTTTCCCTTGCTTTTTTAGGCATTATTAGTTGGAATGCCACCAATTTGACTATATAGAATAACCTTATCAATAGGACACTAGTCTGTACATCTAAGGAACTCCTCTCTTACCTCTTTAGGCATTATCAATTGGAAGGCCACCAACTCAATTGTATTAGGTAACCTCGTTGATATGACATTAGTCTGTACATTCGAGGAACTCTCTTATCTTGGCTTCCTCAAGCCCATATCGGCCTTGGCCTCTTCAGGCCCTACCTCGGCGTCTTCAAGCCCCACCTTGGCTCCTCAAGCCTACCTTAGCATCGATCTCAACCTCCTCAGGCCCTATCTCGACGTCTTCAAGCCCTACCTTGGCTCAGGCCACCTCGGTGTCAGCCTTTTTAGGCTATGCCATAAATACGATAGGCCCATGGTGAATGCTAACTTTGAAAGTTTAGTTTAGATTCAATTTAACCTTATCTGCTATAAATAAGAGATGAAGCTTTCAGGTATGGAGACACGTTCTCTCTCTCTCTTTACTCTTTTATGTTCTTGAGGGTCCTTACCCATAGCTAGCATGTTGGCTTAGATATCAGAGTGACTGCACTAGAGCATTCTTCAGAGCTTCTCCTTTAGTTTCTTTTTCTTTATTTTATAAGTATTATGTGATAGAATGAATTATTTCAATCTCTATTGACAAAATTCGTAGACAACATTTCTTTTTACGACTATTTGAGCAAACGCTTTAGTCTTTGTGCTTTTGACATACATCTCTCTTCTCTCACGTCAAGCACCCTCCCTTATCTGCAACCTCTTATTCTTCTCTTCATGGCATACCAACCGCCATACTAATAGGGACTTCTTCCTCCTCCTCCTCTTTACTTCTAGAACTAGCAACAATAGCAACAAGTTCCTTAACCCTAGGCTCGTGGTGGTTGTAGTTGCGGTTGAGGCCACGATGGCAGCTATTGTTAAGAGGTCAACGTTCTTTCCCCTTGTGCTAGCAACCCTGTACCTTAAGTTGGAGCTTTTGGACTTGCTAATCTCCAGATAGAGGCTATGTCGAAGAGAAATGATCCTTTATGGATAGACAGCTTAGGTGGAGCTAATCTTCAACCCTTGCCCAATATTGAATATGTTTATGTCGGGTTTGAAGCATTACCTGAAGTTACTTTAGTTGCATTGCTGCCTCTAAAGGATTTTCTCGCTATATTCTTGAATATGTTTTTGCGTACTTTTGTAGAGTGTATGTATGCAAGGATGCTCTACCTTCAAAGCTAGAACTTTCTCTTTCTTTTTGCTAATGATGAACAGTTTGTATCTTAGGTCTAGTCCCTGAACTTAGAGATACTGATGTTGCTAGCGCATTATCTTGTTGGGTTTGGAAACACTCATGTACCTTTTAGGCACAACATATGGTTTTGTCTCTCTAAATGCTCAAATTATGTAAGGATTGATCTATTTAATAGGTGGTTTTACCATATTGGTCTTCACATTCAAAGATATTATCAGCAGTATTATTGCTTTGCTGTCTATGTTGCTTGTATCAATGCAAACTTAGCCCCTAATAACTATGTTAGGGAATGGGATTTCTTCTTAGCAATCCAACCTTACGCTCTTAGCTGGATTGATCCATCATAATCAGATACAGTTATTGAAGCAAGCTATCTTAGTCTTAGCTTGCTTTTGTCTAAAACTTTAATCTATTTTCTAACGAGATTTTTCCTATAAATGGTGCTAAATATCGTTTTTAAATTTTGTTGATAGAGATTGAGATAATTCATTCCATCACATGGTACTTGTAAGACAAAGAAAAATAGTTATAGGGGTAACATCGAAGGATGCTTTAATGCGGTCATTTCGATACTTAAGTCAATATAGTAGTTATTGGTAAAACCCTAAAAAGCATAAGAGAATAAGGAGAGAGAGAGAGAGCTCTCATTCTTTATTTATAGTAGATGAGGTTAAGTTGAATTATTGGGTTTTTAGAGTTAGGCCTTTATCATGGGTATATCATGTTTGAACTTGGGAGGCCTATATTCAAAAAGGCTTATTAATAGATGTATCTTGCCAAATCAATGACTTTTGCTCAGGAGTTGAATGCCTATTACTCAATAATTTTGCTTCCTATGCATAATCCAAATTCTCATAAAATGAAAGTTGAAATTGTTTTTGACAAGTTTTAACCCTTGTTACAGGCTGAAGCAAAGTTTGGCTACCTAATGGAGGCTTTTGACATGGGTGCTCCTCCCCATGGTATGGCATTGCCTTCCCTTGGATCATATTTGCTACTCAATTTTGTGATCTTCTTGCTCTGACCTTATGTGTATCTTGTCCCCTATCATATAAGCTTTTGCTTGCAGATTGCATATCTTATCAACAAATGGTTGTTCCATTTTATGCACTGTTGATACATGAATATTTTTTTACCAGTTTTGCAACAACTACAAGTGAATGAATTAGGTCGTTTACTGTGGTAATAAGGCAGCAAGAACTAGGCTCGTTGTGAGGGACTGTATAACAAGTAAGAGACTGAAAATTTCGTTCTTAGCAAGCGTAGGAAAAGTTCTTCTTTGCAATCAATTGACTAAAACCATCTAACAGAAAAGCAAATATCACCAAGGCAGATAAATCAATAAACTAAATGCGTAGAATCATGATTATCTTTTGGCAAATTAACTTGTACCTCTAGGATATAATATGATTAAATAACCAGTTTTAAATGAAATTCACAAGAAAGCACTTCCTTCTCGAGTTGTTACTATCCTAAGTATAGCAAAACCATCCTTTTGAAGTTATTCTACTGATTAGTTTTGTAGTTAAACTTCTCTTAAGATTTAACTATTATAATTAACATCAATTTCTATGCATATGTCTATGTCATAAAATCTTACTTGCATTGCGAGCATGTGATAGGGACTAACTCTAATTTGATGCAATTATGCATAACAGAATGAATGACTTAGGTTGTGTGTGTAAAAGTAATTGTGTGTGTAAAAGTAAGTTGGAATTCAAGTACCTGAGTAATCACTCAGCAACAACCAGAAGCCAATGACTTGACAGCTGAATGTCCTACTCAACTAACTGCCTTCTGCCCCTTTTATAGTCTGATCTCCCTTCATGCTGCATTAACTAACTGAATATATTCCAGAATATTCGCACAGGACCTCACTACTACAACACGCATGCAACTGCTTATCCTCCTGATACTCCTTGTACATGCAAACAAATGCAAACAACACAAATATCACTGCACAAAGCACACACACACATACACCAAGTCTAGTACACCACCAAACATACATTATACATACAACATGCCCTTCACACCACACCTCACACTAAAACCACAACTCTACCTCACTACAATACAACACTAACACCATGGGTTTAGGGAATGGTTTTCCGGCTCCCCTTGTAAACTTGTAGAATTGGAGGTCTAACTCTTGGAATCATACCAATTCTTCCTGTGCTCAGCATGTCCTTTTCCTTGAGGACGAAGTCTGGAAATTGAAGTTCAAAAGAAGCAACATCAACCCAAGTCACTTCAGCTGGTGGTTTCACGTGCCATTGCACCGATAACTTCATCTTTTCATCATTCCGTTGTGAATGAAAGCGTTGGCCCAGAATAGCAACTGGAAGCTGCTCTGACAAATCAGCTTACTCAAATAAATCAGTGGGCAAAGGCATAGTGGAAGGAATAAACCCAATAGCTCTCTTGAAAAGTGAGACATGGAAGACCTGGTGGGTTTGACAATTCGTTGGCAGCTTCAACTTGTAAGCTACTCTGCCCACCTTCCCAATGATTTGGTAATACCGAAGTAAATGTGGAGACAACTTAGAAAAATTCTTGGCTGTCAGTTGTTGCTGTAAACTAGGACGGAGTTCAAGAAACACCCAATCACCCACAGCATACTCCACATCTATCCGATGTTTATTTGCACTTTGGCAATTTAGGGATTGCACATGCTCCAGATTTTTCCTCAACTGTTGCAATATGGCATCACTTGAGTGCATAGCATGTCACAAAGCAGCACTAGCATTTCCCTATCAACAAATGAAGAAATAACAGGTGGATGCTGGCTGTAAACTATATCAAATGAAAACTAGTTTTAGTAGCACGCTGTCATTATTATGCTAATGTTAGTCTAATGTCATGCAAACCATCCATTCTCTTTTGAATTTTTCAGATTTTATTCACAAGATTATCATGGGCCAGGCAATTACTTTATCAATTGTGAAATTTGTATAACTAAAATTTGTAATTAATTGAACATATCGTATAATTGAGTCACACATTGATTCTGCAGTAACTGTCAAATTCCACAAAACAAATTTATTTATGCTAAATCTAGAACAACACGTAAATAAGCAATAAACATTGGTGTAAATCTATGCATAAAGGAAAAGAAGACACTTGATGTGTTGTTTAAGCCTCAATCCATCTTCTAATTTGTCTGTTCCAAGCTTTCTTGGTGTTTTGTGGACTTTAGAGTGGCTTTGGGTTCGTGAATGGTGGCTAGGATCATGAAAACGTGAAAAGAACTAGAGGAAATTAAGTCTTATCTCTTGTTTGGAACATGGGTCTATTTATATATTTTTGTCAAACCATAAACTTTGTCCAACTCTTCCTAATAAGCTTTGAACAGAGTGTCTATTGGTGGTTGCAATGCAATCTAGGGTTTCTTTGACTTCATAAGGATGAGAGTCAAGTGAATTCATGTCAAGTGATTCTCACTGGTGGGCCTTTGTTTTGTTCTATTTCTCCAAATGACATCTTTAGATTTTCAATTTGTTCACATTAGGGGGCTTCGTTGGCATCTCTTTGTGTCGACTTTGAACAAAGTCTTTAAACCCAACTGTTGTCCTAGAGTTCGTACTCCGTTCTGAGCTCATCAAGCATGCTTTAGATGAAGTTCTTCAGAGTAAGGGTGGCAATGGCAATTCATGTTAGCTAGTTGTGTTCGTATATCTGTTTCTTGTCAAGTTTGTGTTAGTACCAAAAATACCTGAAATTTGATAAAGATTATTTATAATTAAATTACAACATAATTGTCTTTATTTATGTTATAATCATGTTCGCCTGTCCTGTAATGCTTTTTTCTTTATAATCGTGTTCCTAATCATATCATGTTGGCAATTACTAACCCTACTTTGGAGGCTATCCTGCTGTTTTATCTCTATTTTCTTTGTGTTTGTTGCATCAACTTGGCTTGAGCTTTTATGTTCTAATTTAAACAATTTCTTAAGTACACACAATACACCATGGAATTTAGCATAAACTTGACTAGAAATACGTTATTTCAAACCTATCAAATGTAGGAATGTGTCTCCCATGTGATGACATCTCATCTAGCTATTGTTATTGAGGAAACTCTCTTCTAAGCATCTCATTCAGAGAGTTATGGTTCATATTTTTCAGATGGTTACCCCCTAGCAAGAATATTTATGAGAAAACTGGCAAGTTCAACAAATGATTGCATTTTGGTTCATCAACCTGATTTATTGCTAGCTATCTCTGTGCTTTCTTTCTTTTTTCTTTTCTAACCCTTTCTTGTTAAGCGCTTGTTGCTTTTGTTTAAAATACAGTTTGTGCTTGTATGAATATTGGTTCTTCATCAATGTCATTGGTGTAATTGGTAGTTGAACCATGGTGCAGGCGGGATTGCGTATGGGCTGGATAGATTGGTCATGTTGTTGGCTGGCACCAACTCAATAAGGGATGTCATAGCCTTTCCAAAAACGACCACAGCTCAGTGTGCACTTACACAGGCACCTTCGGAGGTTGATCCTCAACAACTGAAAGATGTCTCCTACCAGCAACAGTAGATAGCATTCAGGTCCTGGTAAATCAATTTCTATACCGTGTTGTACCATTGTTATAGTCTTTTGGACTAATAATGGTTTACCGCAGTGCATCGTCCCCTTCTTGCTTCAAGTACAAATCAAATGGTGGATACCATAATTTATCCAATTACTAGGGGTCCCTGAAAACTTTTGTTTCTGTATAATGGATTATGGTCTCGAATAATAAATATATGTAACTTTAGAGAAACAATAATCACCTCATTCTTCATTAAGCAATCCTTTTCTTTCTTTCCTTCTTTCCCCCTCTCTCTCTGAAGTATCAATTGAACCTACAATTTTCTTCTATAGTATGACTTTAGAAAAGGAATACGTGTATCGCCCATTATATTATATCGAGTTCACTGTAATAAAACATTAAAACTTGTATTATGAAGTTTGTTTGTGTATCGATGTATGCTATTAACTCCAGGAAGTTGTAATAGTTTTTTTGTAGGTTAATCTTATTTTTAATTATTTGATTTAAGCTAAACGTGGAAAGACTTGACATTGGGTTTTGGTTATGATTATGTTTTGTTCTTCTAGTTTAATGAGGAATGGAATTTTATTTTTGAAAATTGTAATCTTTAATTACCTAGATATAGTACTGATATAGTCGAGAGTTGGCACAACAGTACTGGGAATGATATGGTCTCATGGTTTCACCACTGTATACGCCGCCCGATGAACTTGCAAATTTAAGACCGTTTCGGAAGGAAAATGTATATAATGTATTTACATTTATTTCTGCTCCACCAAGTGTCTGTTCTTGGTTTTCTGATGGTTTTCCGATTCTCGTTCTTTCTTACTTTCAAGCATAAAAATCAATTAATTTAGTAACTAGGGAAATAGTGAAATACATGCAAGAAATAATGGAAGCAGTCAAAGTTCTTGTATTTTCCCTCTCTTGAGCTTGTTGGAAGTGCAACACAACAAAGAGAGACCAAAACTTAACTCTTCTAATTAAGTTCGTGCCTCCCTCTTGCATTCTATACATTGCATCCTGGTCAACCTTTTTGCACTTCTTGAATGGAACAAGGCTGAATCTGAACTATTTAAAAAAAATAAAAAAATGAAGAGCTAACGTAAGAACTAAAGTAATGAAAATAACTATAGAGGGATCATGGGTCGCCTCCCAGGTAGTGTTTGTTTTAGGTCCTTGCTTGACCCCTTTCTTTCTTAGGTGGCTTCAATGACATGGCATCACCATTGTTTTCAGCTTTTGGTGAGCGATCCAATCTATGATCATTCCTCAACCAAACTTTATCATGCTCAATCCACTGCCCTTCTTTAGAACACTCGTTCCTTTCTTGATCGCGGTTTTCTTCCTTAACGAATTGCCCTTGCAAATTTTTCCTACATCTCTCTTGATATCTTTTGGAAAAATTCAACACTCCGTTAAAACTCTTCTATAAATTTCCTCCCATTCAGCTTAATCAGCAATTTCTTTTTTAGGTCCTTCTCAGTTGTCCGAGCCTCGGTCTATATAGCACCTATTCTATGGCGGTATATGTGCTCTAAATCCTGCATATACACATCAAAGTTAATTTCCTCATTTCCCACCCTTAGCGTCAGCCAACCACATCATAGATATGTGAGAGCCAACCAGTTCAAGATTATTGGCGTGCTTGGATTATCGTCCGTATCAAGCACAAATGATTCCGTCATTATAATGTAGTTTGGGTGTTGAGGCGTATATATGTAGATAAGTGGATTGTCAATATAACATCTCTACAAATGATATTGATCAGGATATCTAGAATGAAGCTATCGTACAGGACATAGTCAAGGCAGTTATGTGAGGGGGATAGTGGATTAGATTACCGATGGATGATATGAGTGGATAAGTTATGACTCTAGGACTTGTATTATCGAGTTTGCTGTTTGGCTAAGTAGAAGATAATGAAGATGGGGTCATATATTTTGCAGTTAAAAATTATAATTATGATATTCCTCAAATAGAGGGTGATAGAACTTTAATTATTAGATTTTTTTGGTATAAACAATCTTATATTTCATAGGAATTCCAACGTTAAGCTTACTAAATGGGGGAGCATTTCTAAGATAGGGAACCTCCTATTAAGTAGCTGATGTCATAGAAAAACTTATGAAGTTTGTTAGATTAAAGTGGACAATACCTTAGTTGTAGAGTTTAAATACTAGTCACTGGTCAGGAAGAGGGAGCTAAATGCTGTGTAGGGAATCGTGGTACAGTAATGGACACCTCTTGAGTCTATAAAAGAGCACCTCTGGAATATTCCTTGCCTATTGTAGTCTTGGATGTGTGTAACAGAACTATGAGAATACTAATTCTATAAGTGAGGGAGATTACAATATCTTTTAAATAGAGTGTGATGAAACTCTAATTATCAAACATTTTTGGGTGTAAAGGTCTGGATTTTATAGGAATTCCTACATTAAGCGTGCACAAAGGGCGCACTTTTCAGGATGGGTAACCTCAAAACGGTTGACGTCACGAGCGACATCTTGGGGCATATTATGCCAAAGCTGACAAAGCCTTGGTATATACTATATAGAGTTCTCATCGTTAACATAGTCATGGCTTTTGTGGATTTGAGTGTGTGGTAGCACGTGACTTGCTGGGTGTCATCGATCACCCTTGTGAGACTTGTTTTAAAGCACTTCAAATACTAGAATATGGATTATAGAAGAAGAAAGAGCATCATGACTGCAAAACTTGCACGTGTTTGCCGGATTCAAGAACATGCAGTAAAGTAGTGCCTTATCAATTTCGGTGGGGTGACTATAAACCTCACATATATATTGTGCAAAAAAGATCTATTTCCTCGTTTAATTCAAGTTAGATGCGAGATAACTTGATGTTGGAGTCTCATCATATTTATATTTTGTTCCTTCGCCAAAAGGTATATTATAGAACATACAAATACCAAGATCATGTAACGCAATTTTGTAAAACTGTAATGTAGTCATTGAAGATTTTTCTAATCATACCTCTATTTTTGTTTAGATATAAGGTGGCCTATTATGAAAATGAAAGTACATACAAGGTCAATTAATCATATATATATATATATATTGTTATTTTAGTTTTAGCAATTAAAATAAAATAAATATGCTACTTTTCTATACATAAATGAAACCAGGGGTATGTTAGTTCCACGAAAATATTTTTGTTAAGAGAAATGATAATCAGGTTGATGAAAAGTTGCGAAATAAGTTACGAATAACTTGGTATTGCACTTTAATAGTCACTCCTTCCCAGCGCAATTTTTCATGAAATGGGTAATATAATCTTTCTATTCCCATGAAAATTGCACTCCTTATATGGATTAAATGTTGCTTTTGCTTTTCTATATTTACATTTTAATACCTGTAGTACTTTTATCATTTATCTATGATTTATAACAACAAAATTACATTAAAAATAAAAAATTGAATCAACTTGCTTATGTTTGGTTTTTTATTTTTCCCTCTAATTCTTTTATTTTATGAAAAGGACTAAAATTAGGAGTACTAAAATATTAATATATTGACATGTAGCTACAATTGCATAACATGCTTGGTTTTTGTCAAAAATTTATGTTTATTATAATACGTGAGATATCACTTAGGATATAGGTGTATTAATGATGGAATCATATATCCTATATTTCTTCCCTATAGATAGTCAACTTAGGTGGTAATATTTAATTTATGGATTGTCAATACCAATGAAGAAGTTATGGCTTAAGAATTTTCAAGAAAAATCAAGTACGTTTTTGATGAGTTTTATAGGTATATACGAATATAATGATATTTTTGTGCTCTTATTTTTAGTTTGTATTGAATTTGGCGGTAATATTCAACTTATGTATTGCGAATATACAATGATAAAAGCAACCAACAAAGATGTGATAGTTTATGAAGTTTTAATAAAAACCAAGTGCCTTGTACATTTTTAGCTATGAGGATGAATAGGGCTACAAAATGAGCCGAGCTAAGTTAAGCTGAGCTTTTGAAGGCTCGACTTTGGCTCGTTTAAAAATTATAGAACTCAAGTTGTAATTGAACTTGTAAATCGAGGTTTGACTTTGATTTGTTTAGATAAACGAGTTTTATCTTAAACTTGAGATTGGTTTATTTATTAATCAAGTTCGAGCCTATTTGAGCTTGAAGTGAGCTGAATTTAACCCTGCTTATGAGAATAAATATATAAAATAAAAAAATATATAAATAAATGGATTAACGAATAATAAATAAGAATTATATTAAATATTATTTCACAACATATTATATATTTATATATGTTGTGTAGATATTAATTTATAGATTTTAATAATATATAATCTTTGTAATATATATATATATATATATATCTTGTCAGCTTGCTTACAAGCTTGATGGCTCGTCATGCCAATCTAAACTAGAGCTAGAGATTGAGTTCTACTCCTTTAAATTAACAAGCTCGAGTAGCTTGTGAAGAGCTCAACTTGTTTCTAGCTTTAGGGATGAAATGTAACATATATAGTTCCATCATTAATACACATCTCTTGTATCATATTACATTTATGAATTTTTAATAAAAACCAAGTATGTTGTACATTTATAGCTACATGTCAATATATTGTTATTCTAATACTCTTTGTTTTAATCCTTTTTATAAAAGAGAAGAATAGAGAAAAATAAAAAAATAAAAAAGCCAAATATAAGCAAGTTGATTCAATTTATTTGTTTTAAACTTGATTTTGTTGTTATAAGTTATGGACAAATGATGAAAGTACTACAGGTATTAAAATGTAATTAGAAAAAAGCAAAAGCAACATTTAATCCATAAGAGGAGTGCATTTTTCCATGGGAATAGAAAGACAATATTGCTCACTTAATGAAAAATTGCCTTATGGAAGGAGCGACCATTAAAGTGTAATGTGAGGTGATTCGTAACTTGTTTCGCAACTTTTCCTCGGCTTGATTAACATTTCCCTTTTGGTCAATATTGTATACTTTTCTCATACTTGAGTATTTGTAATGTTTTTTTTTTTTTTTTTCTTTATATCATTGTAGTCAAGAGTTTATGATTAAAAGTGACTATCAGTGGAAATTAATTAGTGACGGTGGTGTGAAGAGTTCACTAGAATAGAAGAAATTGGGAAAAAAAAAAATTAATGGAAAATTTTAAAGTAAAAAAATTTGTTCTTCTCAAACTGGGAAAAGCTTTCTGATATTTTTCTCAACAATAGTTGTCATGTCAGCTGTCTATCGGCTATTAGTCTTATCTTGTTACCATCGACTAAAATGGGATAAGCTTATCAAAAGTCATCTATGCATGCATCAAAGTTTGATAGGGTCCTTTATGTTTTGAATGAGCCAATACTATGTTGAAGTCATCCATGTTCTGAATGATTTATCTAAGTCATATATATTGATGTATGTGACTGCACCAAATAAGTAATTTATTATTTATGACCATATATCACAATAACTATGAATGAAAGAACTTACTTGATGTAACATTGAAAACATAAAAAAATCAATAGCATGTTAAATAAACTTACAGGGTCTGGATGATTCGCTTAAACCATAGAAGCTTTGATTGATTTTTAGTATACAGAGGACTTCCAATGTATTTATCCTAATTTAGAAAAGGGCACTAATGATGATTGTAGTTCAAGTTATCAAGGTATTTACAATATTTTATAATATCTAGAATATTAAAACTTGCAAAACGACAAGAAGTTAAAGGTTTAGTGACTTTATTATATTCCTTTGTTGTTTTTACATGTAAAAGTAGTAATACTATCTTATTATTTTTGCATATTTGTATTTTGCTAATGTGCTCTTTTTTTTTCCTAAATAATAATAAAATTAACTTTTCCACTCGAATGAGATAATTTCAATTAATCAATTATCCGTTTGTAATTTGCTACACAGTCTGAAATATCATTATACGACAAATGTGAAAAAAAGAAAAAATGATAATAATAATAATAATGATATTGGGTTCGACGGGTTAAAGGACCGTGAACCAGACTCATAAGTTTTGGTCGGGTTGGCTTGGGCTGAGGCCCGATGCCGACATTTCGTGGTATAACCAGTCACTGGTCCTCAATCGCAATAATCTTTTTATCAATAATAATGCCTATAATTATACATAAATACCAAAATGAGTTGATAATTGATATGGCAATAAGCCGCATTAGGAGTTTGGGACATACATATCTTTTATAAAATTGTATTCATGATGGTCATTTACTTGATAAAATATCATAAACTAATACATTAAGCTCCAACCGTCTTTTTTTTTTTTTTTTTTTTTTACAAATATCATCTAGTTTGACACTATTATTGTGCATTGGTCCAGAAGAGTCTGTATTATTACATGAACGTTAATTGAGTTTGTTATCCTTATTTAAATCCTCTTACTAAAAATAAATGAGGTATTGTATTCTCAAAACCGACTTATTTGCAATATCTAAATTCTAGTAAGTGTTCTTGTTCCAAGGCTTTCTAAATCCCTTTTCTCTCTCCTTAGATTTTATAAGGAAAACATTATTTTGATACCTTGTTTATCTTTTGAAATTTAACATATGCTGGATACTTACCTCATTCGAAGATTCTATACATCATAAATGAATTTCGTAATTTAACAAATATTGTTTTCACTTATTTATGGCTTGTACGAAGCAATATTAGTTCCTTTGCATTATATAAAAAAATATAATGCATATATATCGATAAATGATAAAATAAAAGTGTGAAAATGATGTATAATGACTACGAAGATAAGATATAGTTAAAACATAGATGAATCATTGAGTACATAATTTAGCAATATATATATATATATAGTGCTCTTTCCAGAATTTGCTTCAATTGATCTGGAGAATTTGCACTTGCAAGAGATGATATTAAAAATCCTTTATTGTGATATTGTTTTGTTGTTGATGGAGATGGTGGTGATTTCGCAGAATTAGTCTTGATCCAATTTAAAATTGAATTTCTTTCACATTTATTCCACATTTTGAAACTGTCCCACTATTTGATTTTATACATTCTGACCAAATTGATTGTATTCGACGATTTATCTGGCTTGTATTTAAACCACCAAACCATGACCCATGATACTCCGAGATGTATAAAATACAGCATTTCTTTTGGAAATTTCTTTTCATGAGGTGTAGGATTGTAATGACTTAGAAAAGTATCAAATCCTTTCTTGGCATTCTGATGAATGATTTCTGATGTAGCATCAAATTGTTCCCACCAGTGATTGAACCAAGTAGGAAGATTGAATGTTGAGCAATTGTAAAAAAATATTAACCATGTGTTCTTTTTGAATTCATCTGATAAAACATATTCCACCAGGCTTGCTTATAATCAAAATAATTATAAGTAGCTCGATGACTTGGTTGTGCAGAAAATTGTTCTATATTGAGTTTTGTAGCAGTAATTGGATGAACTCGCATTCTTTCAAACTGATTATTTTCAGTATTTTAGCTGTAGAAGAACTGATCATCTCTTCTTTTTCAAAATGTTTGAATCTGATTGATCCAGTTTCAGTCAAAATTTTTTCATAAAACTGGATTGTTTTGTATTGATTATATGACACATAATAAAATTCTTTTGTAAATATTTTATTTGCAAAATCAAAAGGGTCCTTTTCTGATAAGCTTTTTTCTACTGAGAAAACATATCTAGAAACAGGCTTTATAAAAAATTTCGATCTCTGATTGAAAGGGATTGTTCCAACTGGCGTTGGTGATGATATTTCTGTGATCTGAAAATTTTGATTTCTTCTTTGGGTTTCTTTTAGCTGAGAGACAGATTGGGGAATTTCTGGTAATGCTGGAATTTTTTGTCCTGATTGTGATTGTAAGACCATTGAGATCGCATTAAGCAATCCATGAGCTGGATCCATATTAATGAATTTGGCAAGGACCTCTTGAGTTTCAGAAACTAATTGAGTGTTTGAGGATTGAGTATTTGGGGATTTTGATTTTGGTGATTTTGATGAGGATTCTTCTTTGATTGTTAATGGACTGTTGGATGGTTTACAAACATCCAACCATGTTTTAATATTGGTCAGTCCTTTTCTTGATGATGAGGAAACCTTTTCCTTACCTTTCTCCTTGTCTTTTTTGGGAGGCATCTCCCTGCAAGAATTCATGAGTAAGGAAATCAGGAAGGGAATTGGAAGATCCATTGATATGCTCAATTTCAAAATCAAATATAGAAAGAATAGATTGCCATCTGGCAAAAATCTGTTTTGATGCGATGTTTTGAACATCTTTTAACAAAACATTTTTGGCTGCTTTACAATCAATTCTTAAAGGAAACTTTTGATTTAATAAATCTCCTTGGAATTTTGAAATTGTTAAGACAAGGGCTAAGATTTCTTTTTTGATTGTTGAATAATTAGATTGACAATCATTCCAATTTTTTTATATAAATTGAACAACACATTCTTTATTATTTTTCTTTTGTTTTAGAATTCCTCCGAATCCTAAATCAGAAGCATCTGTTTCCACAATTTTTGGTAATAATGGATCTGCAATATGTAAACAAGGAATTTCCTTAATTCTTTGTTTAATTAATTTGATAATTTCAGTATGTTCACTAGACCATGGAGGTGGGTTCTTTTTTAATCTCTGATATAATGGTTTGCAAATTATGTTAAGATTTGGGAAAAATTCTACAACATAATTTAAACTACCTAAAAATATTTGAAGTTGATTTTTATCCTTGATTTCATTAGGGAATTTTTCAGTAAATTCAATTGATCTTTGAATAGGTATTATGTTTCCATTATAAATATTAAATCCTAAAAATCTGATTCTGGTTTGAAAAAGATTAATTTTAGTAGGTGAAACTACTAAACCACTTCTTTTGATTATATTGATGAAAATTCTTATATGTTTAAAATGTTGATCAATATTAGATGAATATATTAAAACATCATCTATGTATATAATTATGAAACTGATATAATTATTGAAAATTTCATTCATGATTTTTTGAAATTCTGAAGGAGCATTTTTTTATCCAAATGTCATTACATTTCATTTGAATTGTCCAAAAGGAACAATGAAGGCAGTTTTGTACTTATCACTTTCTTTAATCTGAACTTGCCAAAACCTAGATTTCATATCGAATTTTGAGAATATTCTAGCTTGATTTAATCTATTAAGCAAATCTTTTTTATTGGGAATCGGATATCTTATCCATTTGAGAGCAGAATTAAGAGGTTTATAATTGATTACCAATCTTGGTACGCCTCTTTCAATTTCAGCATTCTTATTTATATAAAAAGTAGAACAACTTCAAGGTGATCTACTTTTTCTGATTAATTTTTTATTGAGTAAATTATTTATTTCATTTTGACAATGATTAAGGACTTCTTGATTCATTTGTGAAGGTCTAGCTTTTGTTGGAATATTTTTCTCATTAAAATCACTTTCATATGGGAGATCTACAATATGTGATTTCCTATCCCAAAATGCATTTGGGAGTGTGGAGTAAATTGAATTTTTTATTTTTGATTCTATTTGAGAAATTTTTTATTTTATACTTTGATTGTTGAGTTGATCTTCAATTCTTTTGAATTTAAGATCATTTTTTAAGTACATCAAATGATTTTCTTTATATTGTATTAAACAATTTAATTCATCATTTTTTAATTGATTTATATATTTGATTTGTGGTTTGGTTACGAATTCAAACACAATCTTTTTTTTCAGATACTGTGTTTTGATTCCATTTTTATCTACCATAACTGGTTGAATTTGATTTATAAATGGTGTTCCCAAAATGACATTTTTATTCAAATTTTTAACCAATATAAATGAGGTTTTATAAGAAGCATGATTTTTTAATATTTCAACATTTGATAATTTATATTTGATGCTTAATCTGTTACTGGATGCAGAACTTAGAGATTGGGTGGTTTTTTCAAAATATTTTGTTGGAATTAAACCTTCTCTAATACAATTAAAATCAGCACCAATATCAAATAAAGCAAGTGTTTGTAAAACAAATTCATTATTAATCATAAGCAAGCCTGGTAGAATGTGTTTCATCAGATGAATTCAAAAAGAACACATACTTGGTTAATATTTTTTGACAATTGCTCAACATTCAATCTTCCTACTTGGTTCAATCACTGGTGGGAACAATTTGGTGCTACATCAGAAATCATTCATTAGAATCCCAAGGAAGGATTTGATACTTTCCGAAGTCATTACAATTCTATACCTCATGAAAAGAATTTTCCAAAAGAAATGCTGTATTTTATACATCTCGGAGTATCATGGGTCATGGCTTGGTGGTTTGAATACAAGCCAGATAAATCGTCGAACACAATCAATTTGGTCAGAATGTACAAAATCAAATGGTGAGACAGCTTCAAAATGTGGAATAAATGTGAAAGAAATTCAATTTTAAATTGGATCAAGACTAATTCTGCGAAGTCACTACGATCTCCATCAGTAACAAAACAATATCACAATAGAGGATTTTTAATATCATCTCTTGCAAGTGCAAATTCTCCGGATCAATTGAAGCAAATTCTGGAAAGAGCACTGGATCATATCAAAGAATCAAAATCAGTACAAGAATCAAATTCAGGATCGAACTCGACATCTCACCACAGCGGTAATACCAATGAAGATGACTGCTATGACATAGATTTAGGAGATCCGTAAAAATTGTATCATTTAAATTTTCTGTACTATTTTGCACTGTAAAAGTAGAGATACGGTATAATACACAGGTACCACAGTGCATAACCCAATCAATCAATCAGTCAATCAGAAAAGATTATCACTATCTTGCCTGCTACAAATCACTGTTCAAAACAGTGCCCTATCGGCCATAATACCACTGTTCCAAACAGTACTCTATCAGCCCATTTCCACTATATATACCTCTTCATTCAGACATCAGAGGCATCCCCAGCTAATTCTCCTCTTCGCTGATCCGAGAAATCAAAAACCTCTCTAATCCTCTTTGGCTTTCCTCCTTCACCTTCAGTCTCTTCATCTTCTTCTTTTTTCATCACCAATCACCAATCAGCAACCATCCATATACACTTACCAATCATCGAAACACCTTCAGAAGCATAACTATTTGCTTCTATCTCAATCAGATCAACCTTCTGAAGCATAATTTTTTGCTTCTTATCATCAGAGGTAGGAAGATCATTTTCTTGATCATACCTCTTAATCATCCATTTATGCTCTTGTATTTATATGATTTGCAAAAATCAGTTTTAATCAATAAAATCAATTTGATTCTTTTCTTACATTCATTCTCGTGTGGGGAATCTCCAATTAAATTGGGTGTAATTCCACGAGATTATATCTGTTTAATTTTCTCTTATCTTTTCATAAACCCCATAATCGGTTGGTATTACCGCTTTTGGAGGTTTCATATCTCATATCTCCATCATAGCCCCACTAGCCTTGGCACTGCCGCCTATGGTGGTTTCATTCATATTTTACATATAAATTTATGTCTATTTCTATATTAATCAATGATTATCATCTTTATCAATACTTAGATAATACAATAGAATTCCTTGAATGGTATTATACTGTCATAATCAATATTGATTGGTATTATACCGTCATAATCAATACCGATTGGTATTATACCGATGATGAATAATCTGTTCTATGTTGTAGATGTCAAAACAATATAATCCAGAAAATTGGGAAGAAGAAGCTGAAGTATTACAATATTTGTTTAGTGCTATAGTTTGGCTAGAGCACTTTCATAAAAATTATCTTTTGCTTGCTTTCTCTGTAATCAATATCTTAGATCATTGATCTGTTGTAATCATCATTTTATCATTAATAAAATCAAATTTTGCACCATATTATGTCTGTAAACACAAAAGACAATAACGGAGAAGATTTAATAGAATATAATCAATATTTAGAAGACGCTGTAGAATTTTTATTTTATATAATTTGGGCTTATTCTTTACTTGGAGAAAGATTTTATTTAGCTGATATATATTTTAATCAATAAAAAATCAATTAAAAGAACCATTAAGTATTACTTAGGAACGTCTTTTGGTATCAGAGTCAAGGAGTATATATAGGTGTAATAAGTATATTTGTATTTTCTTATTTGAGACGATTTTCGTTTGTGATAATCTGAAGCTTGTATTTCTAAATCACTAGAGATGAATCCTTTGTGGAAAAGTTTTAATATTGTGATAAGCTTACTGAGGCCTAGCGTAAATCCCGCTTGTTGCTTGAGGGTTGCATAAAGGTCATAAATTGGAAATCATAATATTAAACTAAATTTAGTCTCGTGATCTAGATCTATAAGATTTAGAAAAATTAGTCTCATTTGAAAATATGAATTTACTTAGAAGATCTATGTCCTCTTCTAGCTTTGCTCCCATAGAGCAATCCGAGGAATCTATGTTGAATAATCAAGATGAGATACATATAAAAGACTTTTGACAAAGCAATTGATGAATGGAAAATACCAAAAATATCATATGATCAGATATATCAAATTGGTAAATGGAAAATTTTTGGAAGAAATAATTATGTGATAGCCACAGAAGAAAAGGATATTCTTGTTTCTGATGGTCTAATAACAATTAGACTTTTGAATGAAGAATCAATTAAAAAATATGCAAAAGATTGGAATTATGTGCATTTAGGCTTAGTTCAAGTAGGAGCAAAACCTCTTACTAAATTAGGCTTAGATACATCAATTTTCATGGTTCTTAGAGATGCTAGAGAACTAATATATGAAAGATCAATCCATGTCACTATTGAAACTAGTCTTAGTAGTAGACCGGTTCAATTTGAGTGTCATCCAAACATTACCCTTGCTCTTAGGGACAAGACAATCATGAAATCACTAATTCTTCAAATTAAAACACATAATTATAGAATGATAGAAGGATCAATACCAATGGTTGTGATATATAGAATATATTTCAAATTAATGAAAACTGCTTTTGGATCTAAGGCATATAAAATGGATAAGAGAGGTCAGACCTACTTATTCAAACAGACTTAACAAAAGCAAATATATCAGTTCCAAAAATGATTCAATAGTCACAAGTCAATTTACCAGATCACTGGGAAGTAGAAAACCCACTTCCTAAAAAACCTATATACAATACTGAACCATCAAATGTAGTACAACATCCTAATGGTAAAGTTACCATTCAGTTTAATAAGAAATCATTTAATCAACCAAGAAGACCACTAGAAATAAGATCTATGACATCTTCTTCGAGAAGATCAGTAGATCTTCCTAATCCTCCTCCTATTATTTACACTCCGTACCATAATCAAACTGATAATCAACAAGTTAGACAACCAAATATTCAAGAAAATCCATCCCTTTCAGGAATTGTTCATGATAAGTCAGGTATAACCCAACCAGTTTACCAACCTAATGAGCCAGAACACGGAGAACCTTCATTCTCAGAATTAGGTGATCTAGAATTAAATGTCTTAGAAGAATCCTTTGTACCAGATAAAATACTTTTGAATCAAGAATTCAATTCTCGAAAGAATGAAAAAAATTAGAAATTGGTACTTTGAAACATTTGGTCATATAAAAAAAAAATGAATACTATAATTTCATGGAAGAAATTGGTGCTCAGATATATTTCTTTGAATGGTTCGAGAATTAGTATCTGAAATCTAAAGAAATCGATGTTATTAATAATTGTTTTACATGGAAATTAAGTGATGGACAAATCATAGAATCAAATCATCCACCATTAAGTAATATAAAATTGATTCATAAAAATACAGAAATCAATCTTACTCCATTTAAAAATGCTATTGAAGAAGAAGGATCGGGAATAAAAAAAAATAATAAATCAAAACAATTACACTAATGAACATTTACATACTATAGGAGAACAATTAAATAGAATGGAAGATACAATTAATATTGAAATTAATAAGGTAAGTGAAAAAACTTCAATCAATAAAAATACTCCTTTATTTAAACCATTTGAAATACCTAAAAATCCTAGTCAAGAATTTTTAAAAGCATTAGAAGATTAAAAAAGAATGTTAAAAAGCAAATCTATAAAAGAAGAGTCTTCGTCAACAAAACCAATAAATTTCTTAAATATGAATACTCCAACTTTAATCAGAAAAGGTATAGTAATAGAAGATACACCCTCAGAGAAAATCCATGTTCTGGACAATGAATCAATCAATAATGGATCAATAGATGAATCAGATAAGTCAGATAATGAATCAATAAATGAATCGATGTCTAATGTTTCTTTAAATATTAATAAAAACGATGATGAAATTAATAAGATCAATTGGAAAGAACCTCAAAAATTATATTATCAGAGAGCAATACCCCCTGATATATTAATTGAAGAAAAGAATGATAATTATCAAAATAAATACTCAATAGGATCCACCTATGAATGGAATATAGATGGATACTCAGAATAAAGAATCCTCAATGTTCTTAATCAGATGATCATGTTTTCAAATACTAATAAAACTGTTCCAAATGTTACCGATTATCAAGTAGCACTCCTTCTAATTTCTAGCTTTACAGGACAATTAAAAGGTTGGTGGGATAATTATCTCACTAAAGAATAGAGAATCAACATTCTTACATCATGTAAAATAGATGAAAACAATACAAGAATTCTAGATGAGAATAATGAACCGATTCAGGATATGGTTAACATTTTAATATTTTCAATTAGTCAACATTTCATAAGAGATCCTTCTCACATTAGGGATAAAATCCTAGATTTATTATCAAATATGAAATGTAAGTCACTTGGAGAATTCAGACAATACAAGGATATATTCTTTCAAATGATATTTCTTAGAAATGATTGTAATCAGCCTTTTTGGAAAGAAAAATTCCTAACTGGTTTACCAAAATTAATAGGTAACCAAGTTAGAAAATTACTCAGAGAAGAAAACAATGGTGAAATTCCTATGATAAATTGTCATATAGAGAATTTGCATCATATGTTAATAAAATTGGAACTAATTTGTGTAATACAATTAGGTTACAAAAACAATTAAAAAATGAACAGCGACTAAAACACCAAAGTCTTGGTGATTTTTATGCTCAATATAATCCCTCTTTTGTCAATAAGAAATAAAAAATTCATAAAAAATCATCTCATATAACACAAAATTTTCCTAAATGTATAAATAGAAAACCTCGAAGAAATTTTAAGAGAAAATCATTTAAAAAACTTCAAGGTAAACAAAATCAAGAAAAATCTGAAGATAAAAAATATAAAAGAAAATCATATAAACAATTAAGATGTTATAAATGTAAAAAAATTGGTCACACAGCAAATTTTTGTAGAATAAATAATAAACTTAATGAATTAAACTTAGATGAACAAACAATGGAAAATATCTTGCAAATATTTTGCGAAAATGAATCATCCTCATCAGAAAATGATAGTGATGGGATCCAAGTCAATGACATGGACTCCATTTCAACAAAATCAGAAGAAATTAATGTACTAACTAATAATGAAGAAGCAATTCTTAAAAAAATTGATTAGATGACAAATGACAATGAGAAATTTGAATATATTAATAACTTCAAAATTCACACAAACCCCACTCCAAAATTACCATATAATCTTAATGAAATTCTCGAAAGAAATAAAAAGAAAAATAAAGAAGTATTAACAATCAGCGATTTACAAAAAGAAATCAATGTTCAAAAATAAGAAATCAAAAAATTAAGATCAATGCAAATAAAATTTCAACGGGAATTAATTGAATTAAATCAAAAAATAATCCAAGAGAACGAATCAGATACTTCAAATGAAGTAAAAGAAACTTCATCAAATGGAATCAATGATTATTTAATACATTTTATATATATATATATATATATATATAATATATATAGTCCTTTGAATAGAATCAAACTTAATCATAGAAGGTATCATTGTGTTGAATTCATCATTATTAGCATCAGAGGCATGATGGGCTCATTATTGCTAGATGGTCCAGGATATACTGCATCGATGAGGTTGTGGTTGTGGTAACTGCATGGCTCTCATTGGTGGATATGACAAGGGTGGAATTGAAGGGTGCATAAGAATATGCTCTCCTCGCTTTGTAATATTATTCTTAAGCACGTATAAAGCAAATCTTGATTGGTTAAGCTGGGATGGGTTCAACTCATCCACTGAACATTCCCACCAATGCTCTTTAGCACTCTCTCTCATTAAATGTTTAAGCTCCTCTCCTCTTCCCTTTTCAACCTTAAGTTACGTTCATGAGTTGGACATTGAGTTCATATACATTAGCACTATGATGAGCCTTGACGAGATGCATCGTGGTGTCGAGAGTTTGTGGTGGGGCATTAGCTAGAAATTGATCAATAAAAAACTCAACATTAGGATGGCCAAAAGAGAAGGTGAAAAGACGATGATCGTATTAACGCCACAAAGAGTACGATGTCCATCAGCTGTTTTTTTTTTTTTTTTTTTTTTTTTTTTTTTTTTTTTTCGGTTGAAAGATAACAAAAAGTCCCACGTCCTTTAACAAGGGGAAATAAAACTGCCTTATAACGTGATGGGTTGTAAAATTAAGTTAGTTTATATTATTTTAATATAAATAACCTGCATCTTAAAAAAGTGAATTTTTCAAAAGAATACCGACACCCTCCTAAGTACTTAGATCAAAGCCATCATGATTCGACATTTTTAAAGACACTGAATCATTGTTTTTGTTTTAAGAAATTCACTTAAGGGTAGAAATAGTAAAAGATTTTATATCATGAGAGACACTTAAAAGTCGTTCAAATTATATAATCAATATATTAAAATAGATTTTTTTATTGATTAGGTGCTTATCAAGCGGTTGGAGCATCTATTTTTGTGTTCTTATCGGATATGCAAAGGTCTTAATTTATCAAACTTAGGTCGAAAGAGAGTGAAAAAGGATTAAAGGTCGAGAGGATCAATCAGGATCGAATCGTGACAACAAAAATATTACAATATAATTTATATTTATTTATAAAGTAATAAAAATTACTTATATTATTGAAAATTGAAAGTTGAGTTTTATTATAATTTATTTTTTTTATTTTTCTTTGATTTATATTTATTTTTTAAATAAATTAATATATTTTGTAGAAAATATAAAGAAAATAATATATTTTAATTCAAAAAACTTGATGCATTTTTATAGAAAATAGGATTCGATTGATCAGAGTAATTTGATTGAGCTAAGATTATTATTAATAAGGATTAAAAGTATCTCGAACCGACTTTATAGAAAGATGATGTCAAATCAAATTAGACCGTATATATCAAATAGATTTGATATATATTATAATTTATAGAGCATAAGTGTGGTTGGCATCATATTTTGACAACTAAAGTACATTACCACCTTACATGCCACTTGTACCTACAAAAACTACCATGAATTTGTATCGACAAGGTCATACTTTTGTTAATTAATATTGTGTTCATGCACGTCTTGCTGTAATAATAGGGATTTCAGTTATATAACTTCCGTAATTGGTGTATTCCAGTTCTCACCAATTGCTTGCCCAGTTTTTTTGTATATATACACATAATATCTATAATTAAATTGAAATAAGAAGTCCTACCAACCTTAATTCGTAATATGTTTTTAAAATTGATCGAACCCCAGATGTTATACAACTAATAAAAATCAAATCGGTGACATGATAGTAAATCCAATTCTATAAAGTGAAACAAGTCTTGAAACCCTTTTTTTTTTTTTTTTTTTTTGAGAAAATTTTTCGTAAATCACAAAACTTAAATTTTGTTCAACCCGTAGAACTTAACAATAAGAATCAAGATCTAAACTCTTCTTAAAGGGAGCCACGTTAGTGAATTATCCTAAATAGCTTTGTTGAATTAGAAAAAGTAAATCGGAAAAGGTAGAGATAAATGATATAAACCCACATCTTAATTCGAAATAAGTAGATTTTCATTAACTATTTGTAAAGCCAGAGAAATCCAAGGAAAACATTGCTAAGAGTCTACAAAAACCGTAGACGGACACCAAACTAAGATATCGGGATTAAGGGATATTAGTAAGGATGCAGATGAGAAACTTCTAAGTAAGTTAGATTTAATTTGTACAAATGATTGTTATGTGAAATGGTAAATAAAAAATGAAATTGAATTATATGCTGCTTATGTTTGACATTGAAGCTCGTAGTCATTTAGAATAGTTGGCCAAAAACAATTCACTAGTTGTCATTTATGGATAAAGTAATGGGGATGATATGGGTTGTAGTTTGGGTATTGAGGTCACATATGTAGATAAGCGAGTTGTTAATAATAATAGAATAACAAATGATATAGGTTGAGATATTTGGAAAGAAGTTATCAACTTGGACATAGCAATCGTTTTCAAGGTAGCAGTTTGCAAGACGATTATGACTCTTAGACTCATTTATTCTGTTTATTGTCTGGCTAAATAAGAGACAATCAAATGATTTGTTGTATTTAGAAATTATATATGCACTTTATGCACGTGAGTGTATTTGCCATAATGCTTAACTTGCTGGGTGTCACTGTTTACTCCTGTAAAATTTGTTTCAAAATATTTCAGATACTTAAATATGGATTATAGAAGAAAGAGACTGTTATGATCAAGAGCCTTGCATCTTCTTATCGGATATGGAGCACGTAGCTACAGTGCCTCATCAATATCAGTTTCGAGGTGTGACTATAAACATTACAATTTTATATGTCTGGCCAAGGTTTATTTTCCATTTGTTTGATTCAAGTTAGATGGGAAAGAACTTCGTATTGGAGTTTAATTATGCTTATATATATATATATATATATATATATATTGTTCTTGCACTAAAATGAATATTATTCAACATATTAATAACCAAAAAATAAAAAAGAAAGAACTTGTGATGCAATTTTTATAAAACCGTATATTCAGTTATTGAAGATTTTTCTATTGTAAAACTATTTTGTTTAAAAATAAAGCGGGCTATTATGAAATTAAAAGAACTTAAAAATTTAATTATCTCAATTTTTAAAAAAAGTTCTTAACAATGAAAAAGAAAGTTGTTACTTTTGTACACATAAATGAAAGTAAGTTATGTTTGTTCTACAGAATACTTTTCTACATATTGTATAATCTTTTTTATACTCAGGCATTCATATCTGCTTTAATATTATCCTAGTAATTTCACTAACTTATGGTTACAATTGATTGTTAGCGGTAGTTGGTTAGTGGCCATGGTAATTCTTCTAGAAGAAATTGGGGGAAAAAAAACAGAGGGAAAATAATTTTGAAGGAGAAGGATTCATTCTTCTGATAGTAACTTTTTGGGAAAAAAGATGATAATGACTTTCCATTAATATTTTCCACTGTTTTTAACTTATTGCGTCTATAGCTGCTGGCTATTAATTGTCTCTTATCACCATTGATTAAAAATGGGATAAGTTCATCCGACGTCGTTCATATTCGTATAAAAATCTAATGTAAGCACTGTAATTGCACCAAATAGGTTATTTATGCTTATGATCATGTACCGAAGGAACTCTACGATACTCCGGTAGTCCTACATGAATTGTGGAGAGGAGTTATATTGTTTTAGAAAGTTAATATAGAGAAGTCATGTTAACACTAATTAGAAACTTTTGAGTTAAGCAATCAAAATAGGTTCATTAGTGTTTATAACATGATTATTTGCTACTTTTGACATAGGTTATTATAAATAGTATCAAAGTCGACTCTCTGTTTTGGCCTAGATTAGAGAAGAGGTCAGGATGATTGATAGGTTAAGAGTGGTAGTAATGAGCTAAATTGTGCACATAAACAGAGGAAAGAACTAAGAAAACTGTATGGCGATATGCCACAATGAACAAATAAAAGCGACAATATCAAGGGGATGTGCCATGATGAGTAGATACAAGCAACAATATCTAGGAGGTAGGTCGAATCCATCTATGGATACAAAATGAATGGTAAAGAAGTCGAATTAAGCAAAACCCATACACTAGCTTGGATATGATGCACCAAGACCATGTCTAACCACCTTATTAGGTTGATATGTCTCATAACCAGTTCAGTGGGTCACTCACCACCAATTTTCGCTTAAGCAGATGAATAAGAGTCTAAGGTATCCCTAAAGAAGATCAATGACTAAAAGGTGCATATGGCCCATAATAGCAAAATCTATGTTACACATAATAAAGAAAGTAAAAAATTGTATAATGACAAAAAGGATTACCCTTTAATAATAGTACAGTATGGAAAAGTTAAGGACACAAGTTGCTAGCTGTATGGGTACTATCCTGGTAGTGAATAATGGACTTAAGGCACAAACTAGGCAGATTATCCTTACATGAACATGTCGGGTCACTCATAGGATAACAATGCAAACACAACAATTCCTCCCTTCTTGTAACCTTCAAGTTCTAACACCAAGATGATATGTCATGACGAGTAGACACACGCGACAATATCAAGTTGGGGGGAAGGGGTTTCGAATCTAACTATATATAGAAAATGAATGGGAAAGAAGTTAAATTATGCAAAACCTATGCACTAGCCTTAAAGATGACATATCAAGCCCACACTCGGACCACCTCACTGAATTGATATGACTCACTAGTGGTTTAATCGATCACTTGCCATAAATCCTAACTCAAGGAAATGGATAAGAGTTAAGAAGTGAAATGGACTCGTGGTGATAAGAACAAGTTGTTGAGGAAAACAAAAAAGATAATGTCTATTTGAATATCAAGATGATGTTTACTAAGCACAAGGTAGGTACTAATATCTAGCCATTTTAGGGCATCCTTAAAAAGAAGATAAATGACTAAAAGGGGCAAGTCATCCAAAATAGCAAAATCTATGTTACAAAGAAAGTGCAAAATAGTATAATGATAAGGACACATGTTAGTCAAGATAGCTTGGATTCTAGTTAAGATAGCTCGGCAACAAGGCAACCAAGCTATTAGTCAAAGTGGCTAAGTTGTTGGAGAGCCTAGGTTGAGACAGGGACTTAGTTAGAAGCAATGCAACTAATCAATTATAGCTTAGGAAATTGAATAGGTGAGGTAAGGCCAATAAGGACAACTCTTCTGGAATGGGTAAAAGAGAGATGATCTGTCATGCCATACTTACAAACCCCTTAGCTCGGGCATGAATGATGGGGCCTTAAGTTTGATTCCTATTATTGTGTCCTTAAGAGAATACATGGTTAATTTTGATAATTCCACATCAAATTGTGTCTCTTCACCACCTTTAACTCAATTTTCTTCCTCTCTCTTTTTTTCCCCTCATTAACATATTAAGTTTCTTATTTTTGCATTTATAACCAAAATAAAAGCCTTATCAAACTAAAAATAAAGTTTTTGGTATCTTCTTTCCTCCAACTCTTTAGGGTAAGCCTCTTAGTAGACATATTAGCAAAATTTGATGGTTAAAACAACCATTAGGTGGGTTTTGTATTTAGGTATGTACTTGTACAATTTTAGTAGTTAACAGTATAGGGTTTATTGGTTGGGTTTAGTATTTGTGTATGGAGTTAGATAATTTAGGGTGAAGGGAAAGGGGTTTTATGTGCTTTTAAGATGTTTTTTAGATGATAGGAAGGTTGCTTCATGTATTTGGCTAGATGTATGCTTATTGCAATGTTTGGGATTGAAATGTTCTAATGTGACATTGAATATGATGGTTTAAATCGTAAATGAAACATTTAATGAGACAAGACTCGAGGAATTAGATTTGAGTTACAAATGCTAAAACTCTTTTGTATAATCTTATGATTCACAACTTGTTTTGACTCTTTGAATTTAGCTATGGGGTCTTCATAAACCCTTTCACCAAACCACTCTTGCACTACCATAGCCAGTTAATTTTAAGTTATAAAATTAGTAGTTTTTAAAAGATTGAACAAAAGGGTAATACTATTATAGTGCCTTTTCTTCAACATATATAGTTACTACATGCATTTCCTAATGCTTGGAGGTTGCATCAAAGTCAAAAGATTACTCTAATTTGTAAATCCAATTTCTTAAGTCACCCACATGTTTCCCTCTGTTAGCAGTGTTGGGATTAAGGTAGCAAAATTATCTTGCCTTTCCAACTTAAGTTCATTAAATTGTTGATATATGTACTCTTGTTGCCTCTCTAATGCTTCATCAAACATTTTACCTAAATTTTAGTTCTTTTCCATGTATGCTTTCAAGGCAACATTTATAACATCTTTACCACATTTTTCTTCTCGTGTTTTTAGTCATGGCCACCCCAACTCGAAGCTCTTATACCACCTAGAGAAAGGAATTCAAGTGTGCCAGAAATGAAGAAAGTAAATTGCAATTAAAATTGAAATTTTAAGTTCATAATGCAAAACCTCTATAGTTGGAACATAAGCTACTAGGAGATTTGAATATTTTTGTATTTTCCATAGCTTTTTCTTATTACATGATGTGTAATATTTGTTATATTCTTCCAATACAATTAGTTAGAACATTGTAATAGGACATATCACTAACATTTTGTTACTGGGCACATAGATGGCTAGTGTTCATTACTTATCACATAAACATAAAATATTATGTAAATACTAGACTATGGACTAAATGCCATATTGTAAACTTTTGACTTATTGTTGAAGACAACCTGCATATTGCTAATGCTACTTAGGCTTGAAACTGATTCATTCATGCTTACAAACTAAACAACCTTTCCTTCATCCTTCCCCTCTTTTGCAATTACAAACCCTAATTTCCAACTCCTTATTTTAGTACATATGATTAGATATGCATGGGTATGGTATATGTGTATGCCTATATGTGGTAACTTTATACTAGACTAGATAGCCACCTATCTTGGTATATTTACATTTCAAGTCTAGATGAGATTTAGGAAAATTGATGTTAGAAGTTCTAATTTTGATCTCGCTTGTGAGAGTAGGATTGACATTAGTACGTACCAATGAAGAACATGAAAAATAGGAAGTTTGTTTAGGAGGAAAAATTTATTGATTTCCTAGTAATGAATTTGAGATTATTGATAATAGAAGAATGATGTGATATTTCTTTGATTGGATAGTTGTGGACGATAAATATTTAGGGATGAGATTTATCGCCGAAACTTTGAAGAATAGATCCCAAGGATATATGTTGTGGATTTGCTTGTTTGTTTTTAGAGCTTTGCAAAGTTCTTGCTGTGAGTGGAAATATGCAATGGATTGATAATGTGCTTCAGTTTTGGGATGTCATAGAATCTATATTAGAAAATTGATCCTTGATTTACTTATTTATAACCTTATTGAGACATTTGAGATGTATCGGGATGTCTATGATCTGGCAAGTTTATCTATTTGGTTATCAAGAAAAAAAAAAAAAAAGTTAATCTATTTGGTTTGGCATTCTTTGGAGCATGTCGCTTAGGACGTCCTTGTAAGCTTTTGTAAAGTAACTCAAATTGATATCTTTCAGATTAAACTATTAAAATGCTTAGGACTTGATTTTACAATAGATGTTTGATCCAAAGTTATACTTATCCCTTAAGAAACCTAGACAAAGTAATTATTCTTCTCGACTCTAGATGGGTGCGTAAGACGGTAAAATAGATCAAACTATGATGGACATTGTTATGTTTGTCTATAAATGTTAATTATGGTGAAATACTACTCATAAAATGACAAATGATGCCCCAAGACATTTATTAAAAATCCTAAAAGGGAAAGTTTATTCTTTTTAACTTTTAACAGGAACTCCTTAAACACTCTTCAATACATGATCTTTATAATATTATTTGAAATATTTGGAGTAAGTTACTACGTTTTGACATTTTAGATAAGTTTTATATTAATCTTTTATTTCTCCAAATATAGTTGTATCTTGATCTTCCATTATTTCATCAGTTTTCTTAATGGTGAACAATTTGAGGCCTATATACTTAGCATTGTTACCTTAAATAACTTACACATTTTCATCTAGATATTCCAATAGGTTGAAATAAAAAAAAAAAAAAAAAGAAGAAGAAGAGGTTTTTGGGTAGTTAATTTTACTATGTCTAAGGGTTAAAGTAAACCTTCGACCCTATTTTTATATGAAATTGCCCACGTGTATAATTATCTTTGTTCATTGACACCTCCGTCTCCAATTTTTTTATTGTACTCCCACCAGGAAAAACTGTCCATCTCAAACTAACATCTATAATAGACCCAACATACTATCATTTTTTATTTAACATAGATTAATAATAATAATAAAAAATAGATATTTTATTACCGTGAATAATATATATTTGTTTAATGAATGAGAATTCATATGTACTAGAAATTTCATATATAGTATGTGAACATTATATAGAAAAACTCGGTGGCAATTGGTGAGATTTGAAATACACTAATTATGGAATTGATATAATTGAAATACTTATTATTATAATTAGATATGCATGAACGCGGTATAATTAACAGAAGTACAACTATGTTGATACCAATTCATCATTGGAATTTTGAAGATACATATGATACGTAAGGTGGCAATGTATTTTAGTTGTCAATAAAATATGTTCCAAATATAGTTGACAGAACATATTATGAAACCTCTCAAGGAGGTAAGTCATAAAATAATTGAGAAGAATTAATTAAAATCTAATGACAACCACATTAATGCACAGTAAATTCCAAGCTTTGGATATACAGGTTGATGTTCAGATCATAAAAAGGGATGCTCCAGTCGCTTCATAGACCTCCCTATCAATAAAACTTGTCTAGTAATATACAAACTACACTGGTGAAATGACTCTTTAAGTCCATCTGGAGCCATCGAACTAATTATGGTATGAAATCCTGGGTTCTTTCTTTATATATACCTACCTCACTCTATGGTCATATATGTATTGAACATTGAAGTATCAAACATTCTCTCTTTGTCTCAATAGTTCTCGTTTCTTTTCCTTGCAAGCCATGGCCAGAAGAACAAAGGGACGCCAAAAGATCCAAATGGAGAGAATGAAAAACGAGAGTAACCTTCAAGTGACTTTCTCAAAACGACGATCTGGTCTTTTTAAGAAAGCCAGTGAACTCTGCACTCTTTGTGGCATTGACGTTGCCATCATCATCTTTTCACCGGGCCAAAAGGCCTTCTCTTTTGGCCACCCCAATGTTGAGGCTGTCATCGATCGATTTTTAACTAATGCCCCATTACAAGATCCTGATGCTACGATGCATCTCGTGGAGGCGCATCGTAATGCTAGTATACGTGAACTCAATGTCCAACTCATGCACGCTCTTGACCAGCTTGAGGTTGAAAAGAGAAGAGGAGAGGAGCTTAAAAAGTTGATGAAAGAAAGTGCTCAAGGGCATTGGTGGGAGAGTCCGATCGAAGAGATGAACTTGTCCCAGCTTGAACAATTGAGATTTGCTTTGGACGTTCTTAAGAAGAATATTACAAAGCAAGCAGAGCAATTTCTTTTGCACCCTTCAAATCTACCTTTTCCATACCCACCAACAGCAGTTGCCCAATTACCATCATCATCATCATCAACATCACCACCAATGCAGTATCTCCCTGGATCATCAAGCAACAATGGGCCTATCATGCCTCAGTCCTTTGATGATAATAATGATGGATTCAACACAAGCATGATGTCTCATATGATTAAGTTTGGTTATTTTAAGGGTTTTTTCTAGGTTATATCTATGTGTGTGGTAGCTTCAAGACATACATGAAAGTTGATTCTTTTTTTCTTTTCTTGTCTTTTATTTTTCTTTTTCCATTGCGCTAGTACATGCGTGTACTCGATAGCTCATCTAAGTTTCTATTGCATTGTGTCTTTGAAGTCAAACTACATAGTTTTCACCTTATTTTATCATTTTTTTTTTTTTTTGCTTGTTCTCATTTATTTAAGGCTTATACAAGGCAATATTAGTTATTTTACATATCATAATAAAAGAAGAAATGTATTTATAAAATTAATTGATACATGTAAAAATTGGTTGGAGCGTAATAAGAATTACTTTTTGATATTTTATCAAGTAAATGGAAACTTCTTTCAAAAGGAAGGCCTTTTTTCGATGGTAATTGGAAAAGCAAAGCCCTATCGAGCATAGAATGTCATCAAGGATATTTATTTTTTAAATTCCTGATTATCATTTAACTCAATCCAATCAGTTAAGTTACATATATAAGATGAAATTACTTCATATCTTATAACAAAATAATAATCCTATATAGTTCTAAAGAAATGTCAAATAAGTATAAGCCTTATCAAAGCACTAGGTCCTTTTCATATATAGGCTTGTAGCTCATGTTTGAAGAAAGCAACCTTTACTATATTATGTATAGCTTTGGGTTACTATCACCTTGGGAGCATTTTCTAATAAAAGGAATTAAGTAATCAAGTCCCTCCTAATGAGAAATGATTCATTGGATAGTATACACATATAATATATAATTGCTAATCGGATTCAAAATTGTTGTCACATGTCTAATTATGATTATTAGTTATATATCATGTATGTATACATGTAGCATGTATTACGTATTGAAACTTTTTCACCCTCTTAATATCTTAATTGGCAAAAGTTGTATACATTTAGATTAATGTCAACATTTCACAAATGATATTGAAAGAAGCATAACTAAAGGGAGAATGATAAAGCAAAGCAAAAACCAAATCATACATGCAAAAGATTATCATGGAGAAATCATAGGATGTGCGATATTTAAATTGTTAAATATATATAAAGAATGTGCTAATTTTTTCCTTATTGTCGTCAAGGTTTTCAATTAACAAATATATGTTTTAAGCTTTTGTCTAGATTTGTATTAATACACAGAGAATGCACTAAATGTATACCCTTGCGAAAGGAAATATATGAACTACCGTCCTCTTCTCTTTAAGTCCTCTTGACTAACCTAAGGGTTTGCTGCCTTAGGGTTTTGACCTTGCCCTTCCTTCTCTCCCCTCATCACCCCTTTCCTTTCCTACTTGTTTCCTCGTTCCCTTCCTTTCCTATTGGTTTCCTTTCCGAGTTTCCATCATGTCTGGTCTTGTTAGAAAGCTCATAAGGTGAATCATACCTTTAATGTGATTAGTCCTCCTTCCATCATCAGCTAAGGAGTTTGTTTAGGATTATAGCGTATCCTCTCTTGGTAATACCACTTTGGAGGTAGTTAATGAGCTCCTTGACAAAGTTGAGGAAGAGAACCTACAAAAAAATCAACCTAGCCTACCGTTTAAAGATCATCCTCCAAGTTTTGCACCTCCTTCTAAATCTTATGTGGAAGCTTGTACACTTAAAACATTTATTCTATCACCAAATTTCTTGCTTCGCTTTATATCATTGGTACATAGAGGTGTTGTTCCCAAGGTTGTTATCCCTTGAGATGTGGAAGATGAAGGAGCAAGGTATTGGAACTATACTTTTGTTAGATACTTTAAATTGCCATTTTCTTTAGTTCAGTCCATAGCACTAAGGTTATGAAAGGACTTTGGTATTCTAGGTGTTTTGGGTAACAATGATGGTTTCTTTTACTTTTAATTTGCCAAGGATGTTGACCTTGATCCCATCTTAAAGAAAACTTAGTTCTTCTCTCAGAGGCTTCTTATTTCATGAAAATGGAGAAAAGGGCATGTCATTAGAAAGACCACAACCCTCTATTGTCCCCATATAGACCATCTTTAGTAAGATTCCTTGTGAGTATCTCAACCCAAAGGGTATTAGTAGAATAGTTAGTGGTGTTGGTTGTCCGCTTAAACTTGATACCTCCATAGCTAATCACAATAAGGCTAATCAAGCCCGAGCATTGGTTGAAATTGATGCAAGGGAAGAGCTTGTGTCTAAAATCGAGGTTAAGCACTCTAATCTAATGGTTCCATAGCTAGAATCTTGGTAGAGTACTAATGGCTACCTCATAAGTATCCATCATGTAAAGTTTTTGGATACTCATACCTTTCTAAAGTAAGAAACCAAGCTCAAACCACTATAGGATCATCAGTTAGACAAAATCGATAGGTACAGGTAGAAAAGGAAGGAAAGTGGTAAAAATATAGCTGTATAAGTTCCTCCACACGATAATATACCCTTAGGTACTCCTAAGTAGGCGGTCTAAGGGGATAGTAAGGAGGTCTAGTCCCTTCTAAAATCTCATAAGGACTTGGATAAACGGGGCTATTCATAGCTAATGTGTGGAAGAAGATGCAAATAGCCCTTAAGGAAACCTCCAATAAGTATTGCTGAGCTCGAGGGTATAAGAAGTAGAAAACACTTTGCCTATACATGTATCCAATTCTCCTGTTGATGTGGAGACAAATCAAGAGGACTTTGTTGAGTTTAAAGGTGATGAGGCAGAGATTATGGAAGAAATTGAAACACATCAGCCAACAACCCAATAGTGAGAAAGAGAGTACTAATGGGTAGCATCTCGAGAAGTATAAATAGTAAGAGTTCCAACTCTTTTGGTTGCCGTAAAAAGAAGCGCTCCTTTTACTGAATTTTTGCTTTGTTTTTTGGCCTTATGAATATTGTAACTTAGAATGTTAGAGGGTTAAATGACCTCATCAAAGTAGCTGATACTAGAAGGATTTGTGATGAACATGGTATATCTTTTATAGGTTTACTTGAAACAAAGGTAAACTCTTTGAATGAAGTTGCTATTCAATGACCTTTTGGTCAATCTTACTCTCTTGTGGTTAATAATGTTGCTAAGAAACAAATCTGGTTAGCTTGGAATCTAAGGATATGGGACGCTCAGGTGTCTTTTGAGATTGCACAGTATAATGTTGCTTGATCAGCAACCTGAGTGTAAACCTTTCCTTTGTAGTCTCAGTCATTTATGGGGTTAACAACAATAGTGGGAGAAGGCTTTTGTGGAAAAATATCTTAACTATGGTACTGCCTTTGGCAAACTTTCCTTGGATTATTATGGAAGATTTTAATGTTACTAGATACACCTAAAAAAGATTAGGGGTAGAGCTAGGTTATCGAAAGCTATGGTGGATTTTCAAAATTTCATTGACTTTATGGAATTAGAAGATTTAAGGTATGCAGGTGATTTCTTTTCTTGGTCTAATAAGCAAGATTATAACCTTATTTTGAGGAACCTTGACAAGGTTTTAATTAACCATGCTTAGTTGGAGTAGTTCCCAAAATCAAAAGCAGTACACCCCTTTCCCCCAAGCAAACACCTCCCCCTACTCTTATTATCTGATCACTCTTTAGCTACCATGTTTATGGACTTCAAAACATGTGTAAGATGAACACTGTTTAAGTTCTTTAACTTTTAAGCTAATCACAATAGCTTCAAAAGCATTATCTTTAAGGTGTAGGCAAAAGATATTAGAGGCTTTAAAATGTTCTAAGTTGTTTGTAAGCTCAAGATGATAAAATAGTAGTTCAAAGAGCTAAATCGGGCTAAATTCCTTAACATTTCAAATCGAATTTTGACAACAAAGAAGGAGCTCTAAAATATCTAAGCTTCTATTCTTAGGAAAGGGGACACATCCCTTATGGAAGTAGAACGTGAGGCCAACAAAAAACTATTACCTCCTTAGAGGGTGGAGGAGCACTTCTTTAAGAAAAAATCTACAATTAATTTGCTCAAATTAGGTGACATAACACCTCCTTCTTTCACAAGGCTATACGAAATCTACATAACTAAAATGCTATCTACCGTTTAATCAAAGATGATGATGTGGAAGTAAAAGGTAACCTAGCTATACATTGGGAAGTTGTAAATTGCTTCTAGATTCTCTACCATTATGCAAATTGGTCTAGTTCTCTTGATGACATTCAATCCCTCAATTTGCAGTAGCTAAACCAGCAACAAAATGCCTTCTTAGATCCTTTTACAGATGAGGAAATTAAGCTTACTTTCTTTTCATAAGCTAATGATAATACTCTAAGTCGGATGGTTGTATGGCAAGGTTCTTCAAAGAAGCTTGGGACATTATTGGGTTTGATCTCACTTATGCAATGAAAGAATTTTTAATTTCAAGCAACTTGCTTAAAAAGATCAATACCTCTATCATCTCTCTTATTCCCAAAATGCTCAACACTTCTCGAATGAGTGAGTTTTGACCGATAATTGGTTGCAATGTCTTGTAGAAAGATATCTCAATGGTGCTGGCTAATAAGGTAATGCATGTCCTTCCCTCTCTTATTGGAAATGAACAAGTAGCCTTTGTATTAGGGTAAAAGATATTTGTTAACATTCTTATTGCCCAAGAATTGATGATAGGGTATCATTTTCAGAGGGGCTCACCTAAGTGCGCTTTAAAGGTTAGCCAACAAAAAGCATATGATACAATTTATTGGGATTTTCTTCTCAATGTTTTACAAAGTATGCAATTTCTCTAATTTTTTTACTCTCTTATTGAGAAATGCATTTCTGCTTCAAGATTTTTTATCAACATAAATGGCGAACTAGTATGGTTTTTCCTAAGCAAAAGGGGCTTAAGACAAGAGGATCCTGTTTCCACTTATCTCTTTGTTATTAGCACAGTGATTCTCTCTACTGCCCTTAGGAGAGCAACTAATAGCCCTTTGTTCACTTATCATTAGAGATGAAAAAATGTAAAACTAACACATGTGTGCTTTGCAAATGACCTTTTTTATCTTCATAAAGGGTAATGTAGAGTCTGTATCCTTAATGTGTGATGCTCTACAATAGTTCCATTCCCTGTTTAGTCTCTTAGTAAATGCAAATAAGCACAATATCTTTTTTTTTTTTTTTGTAACGGGTAGCATGTTAAGTCACACATCTTACAGGTTACAAGTTTTTGGCCTATTTGTTATCTTGGAGTTTCATTCCTCTCTACTAAGTTAAAAAGGGGAGATTGTGGTGTTTCGTAGGAAAAAATCTTAACGAAGGTAAATTCTTAAACATCTAAATTTTTGTCATATGCAAGATGGTTGCAACTAATTAAATATGTCCTCTTCTTAATGCAAGTCTACTGGAGTTCCATTTTCATGTTGCCTAAAGCAGTTGTTATTAAGATTGAGAGGGTGTTAAGGAACTTCTTATGGAGTGGGAGGCCTAAAATTTCTATTAGAGCTAAAGTGAAGTGAAAGTAGGTTTACAAGCCAAAATACTGTGGTGGCCTTAGTATTCCTAACTTACACCTTTGGAATAAAACAACATAGATCAAATACATTTGGACTCTGCTTAAAAATGAGTCCCCAAGCTTATGGTCAAAGTGGATCCACTCTAACTTTTTAAAGGGGAGATGTTTCTAGGTAGTCAAATCCCCTTCCACTTGTTCTTGAATGTGGAAAAAGCTAATAAAACTGAAAGAGCTAATCTAAAATGGCTTAAAGTGGAAAGTAAATGATGGTTCATCTATTTCTTAACGGTATGATTTTTGGCTTCGTTAAGACCTCTTGATTCTCTTTACAACTTTATGGACACGGTGAATTTAAGATTGCATGCATCTTCAAGGCTTCAATCCCTCAATGGATGGTAATTCTTGGAGCTTCCCAAATAGTCCCTTTTGGCATACTTTTATGTGTCGTCATCTATACAACCTAACCCATCTCAACTAAACCAACTTACATAGGCTCATTCCCATTTAGAAGAATATACCTTTAAGAGTGGGTATTCATTCCTAGCATCCCTAAGCCTATGCATTAATTAGCATAAAGTTGTATAGAACAAAACTTTCATGCCTAAACATGCGTTCATCTTTTGGCTTGGTTGGTTAAGGAAGCTACCAACTTTAGACAGGTTAACTACTTGAGGTATTTCATCTTAGATTTTTTTCTTCTTTTGTGCTAAGAACCCTAAAGACCATGATCATCTTTTCTTTTGAGGAAACTTCTCCTCCAAAGTTTAGTCTGCTGTATGTGATGCTCTTCATTACCTTATTGGCTTCCATGATTGGTAAGGTGTTATGATGGTAATCAGCCTCCAACCATATCTAAGCCGAGGTCGACCAATCCCAAGCCGAGACCAATCAAGTTTTGCTGAAGCCAATTTAATAATAAAAGACTGAGGAGAAGAAAAGGAGACACTCGACACCAAGTTTATTATTTGCCGAAAAGATGAAAGACCACCCAACCGAAGACTCAAAGCTAAAGATCCACTCGACATGGCACCGAAAGACCAGTGCCAATTAATTCTAGCATACGACAATTATAGGCCGACTTTTCTAATGTCTCAACTAAGTACTATGAGATTTCATAAGCTCCTCCTCGAACCCGGACATCCAATTGCTGACTCTGCCCAATGTGGATCCTACTTCTTTGAAGACAGGTCAAGTGACTGCATGCCGACTTCTATTAAACGCACAGTTTTATATTCTTATATATATATATATATTCTTTATTTTATTTATGAGCCCAATTCTTTAGGGTTTAAGACCTTGTACATTATTTACAGTTTTACCATTAGGTTTTAGGACTTGTTATGAATAGTAATGTTTGTAATCATACACACACACAGTATATAGAGATAGTGAAGAGTATTTCCCATATAGAGAGTGAAACCTTCCTCTTTCAAAAAAAGCTATACTTGAGTTAGCAAAGTTTGCATTTGCTGGATTATTAAGTATTAATTAAACTCTTTAATCTTTTTCATATTCTTATCAATCTTAACCCTAAGGTTACGGTGAACCTTTTATTTGAACCGATTAGTGAGTTCTATATAATCTCAATTTGCATCCCAAGCAACATTTAGTGTTTGTGAATTATATCAAACCCTATTTTGAGCTCAAACCCCTAATTATGTTTGTGTCTTGGTGTGTGATATTCATATACATTTATACTCAAAACCCCTTATTCTCATTCTCACTCAAACCTAAATTGCATTATCTTCCTTTCGAGATCTACAGTCCACGATACGCATCATGTTACTTCTAGCCTTGTTAGCTTTTTCTGTTCCAATCCAATTATAAGAACATGGAGGGCAGCATCAGCTGCTACGGTTTACTACCAATGGTTGTGCGCAACAATGTGCACCTTAGAAAGCCATTACCCTAACTACACTCTTTAGTCAATTCGATTCTTTCCTATGTTGCTCTAACCAATAGCTTCATATGAATTTATCTTGTTTCATACCCTTTTTTTTTTTACAGTAAGTGTAACTATAATATGTAAACCGATCCATCTTAGAAAGTTATACATCCTTCTTTTTTCAATAAAATTATTTATCAAAAAAAAAAAAATACATAAACTCCCCTTAGAAACCTGCTCTAATTATTTTTTATGAATTCGATAGAAAAAGTTTCACAAAGTCCTGATCTATTATTTTCCTTTAAATGCATTGTTCGAACCGATAAACTTTTAGAATTATAGGAACATCCCAAATTTTCGAACCATGCACGCTCTCTCTAACACATGTGGGGTCGCCATTCTTGTATATTTCGTGAATAATAGTAACTAACAATGGCGCACATCTTATCCAACATTCATTATATATTTATTATTTTGTTATTTGACATCAGTAATTTCAACCACATAAGTTAAATTACGAAGATTTTTTTTTTTTCCTCCTTTGGCTTATTTCAAGAAAGTTCCCACCTTTTGGAATTTGGGCCTGTCATGATCTACTCAAAGTGTTTTGTATTTGTCCAGCCTCCTAAGATATCCTAATTTTGGCAACTTACCATAAGCACTTTCAGGAAAAAAAAAAAAAAAAGAATAAAAAGAAACAGACTTGACTCATGTTGACTAGAATCCCATTGATTACTTATGAAGTGTTTAACTTATAACCAGAACAAGAAGTAAGCAACTTCTGACGGGAATCGGTAAACTTCATACACTAATCTCAAGTTCCATTGCATAGCTGAAATTCTTCATAAGTTCACATTAAACTACTCGAACTAATAGGGGAAACTAATCCAGGTAGCCATTAATCTTTCGACACAATCTTTATATTCAGGGTTAACATATGGTCAAAAGTACTCATCGAAGGAAGTAAAAGGGACCTCTAGAAAATGTACTTATGGACTTGACTTATAATATGAATACATGAATTGGATCCACATGGTACCATAGAAACTTAAATTTGATAGGGCATAGGTTTTAAGTTGGTTTTAAGGAAACATAGAGTAGCTGTCATTTCTATTGCATTTATAGGGTATGGTAAGGGGTACGGTTACTCCCTACCATCCAAATTTGCTCACCTCTAATAGTCATGATTAACAAATAATACATGAGGTTTCTTTTTTCTTTATTTTCATTGTATGTATACCTAGTGTATGTATCAAATTAAAAGGTAAAAGGAGACATATACTAGAGACGAAAAGCTTACCTTTTGATTGCTTTCTAATTGCCTAACTTGAGCTATTGATCAATTTGCAACAACTATACTTTAGATATGTAAATACTTGCAGCATTTTGGTTGAATTCATAGGGTAGAATAGAATAACTATCCGTTCCTTATAAAATTATCACTAAATTTGGTTTACAAAATTGCTATTCTATAGATTTTCTATTGGTGTAAAATGAGGAATTAAAATTCTTTTATTGAACTGAAGAAACAACTATTCCTTGGTACTTTTAGCATAATTCTAGATCTACTCAAGAGAACATAACCCGATAACTGTCATGGATTGGGGTGAGGGTGTATTGATAATTTTAAATGTATTTCTAATTTATTAGTAATGTCATTTTAGGTATAATTAGATAAAGTAATAATCATCATTTCTTTATTTTATTCTTTAAGAATTATGATACTTTTTCCTATTCATTCCATGAACCAAATGTACCATCAATAAATTCATATCTTAAGAACTTCAACCCATAACATGACTTAATTATTTATCATGGTAAAAATCCTAAACAATTATCTGATTTGTATAATACTCCTTTTTCTTGTCTAATTTAAACCCATTTAAATTAAAAAGTTATATAATAAATATACAATAGCTATCAAGTTTTTATTTGAAAAACATATTTCTAATATTATTTTCAATTTGTTAGTTCCCATAATAGAAACTAAATTAAAAAAAATAAAATATTTGAAAAAACAGCTTTCTTTATCTAGGTCAAATATATGGATAAGTTCGAAAAAAGCATGATAACTTAAGAATGGAACCATTGATTTAAACTCTTAGTGAAACAAAAATTTACAGCGTAATTGTGAAGCCCCATTGTTAAATGTCCCACATGACTTGTGGGTAGAAGCATGTAAATGGGTAAAACGGGCCAACTCAATTTAGCTTACTTTGGCTTATAGGTTAAATGGGCTAAGCTCATTTAGCCCACTTTTTAATTGTATTATGTCATGTTTGGATTAATAAATCGGATAATAAAGGGTTAGCTTTATAAACGATGACTTAATTCATTAGTATCTTTCAAATTAATGTCTCCATTTTAATTGATTTTAACTTAGAAAAACCATCCATCTCAAACTAGTGTCTTTAGTTAATAGGTTATATCATCTTTTACAAATATTATATATATATATATTATTATCCTGCATTTGATTAATAGAATTGTTATATCATGAAATTGTTATTGTTGCTTAATGAGGAATTATAATTCCTTTATGGCACCAAATGAGTAACTATTCTTTTGCCCTTTATAATATATATTTACATCGATCCATAAGACTTTAAAGGAACTTTAATGAATAGTTATCACTTCTATTAATATGATAGGGGTTTCTAAGGTTAGTAGTAACCCATAAAGTGAGTAAACGTAAGCTAAAGGACTGCTGAAAGTGGTTCTAATGCAACTTTTGGCTACTCCTACAGTTAAGTTAGTAATGATCTTAGGGAAAGTGGTAAAGGATCTAGAGAATATAGATAGTACAAGAGAGTGAGAGTTAGAATCCTTTACCCATAATCTTCACCTAGTATTATAAATGTAACAGGTAAGCTATTTGTAAAAAGTATCACATTCTTAAGATCCTCTCTTAAACTCTAGATCTTACAAAAAGGATATCGAGTCAAGCACGTACTAGCTATAAACTTTCTAATTTAGCCAAGTTGTTCCCACTTGGTCTTCTTTAAAACATGTAAACTGGGCCTATGCATCATGGGCTTAAGGTCCCTGCTCCAAGGGGTTGGACAATGACTATAGCTCAAGAGATGTCTTCTATTGACATCATCTAAGCTCTTTGGAGCTTAATCCAAGCTCTAAAGAGGTCATCATAAACGCTAGTAGCTTGGCTTAGAACATAATGAGGTTAACCAAGCTCTAAGAGCTCAGCTTAGGCTTTAGAGAGATCGATCTTAACTTTAAGGGCTTGACTCGTACTCTGAAGATGTTTCCCTAAGCTCTAAGGACCATATCCAAAATAATCAATCAACGCTTACTCTCTACTTTTGTTTGTAATAAGTTGATAAGGAGAGTATGCTCTTGGTAAGGTCTCCAAAGTTTCAAGGTGAGCTGCTAAATGAACTGAGGTCTATAGGTGAGCTTATTTGACATGATGTTGACCTCACCCTTGAGTTGGTGCATTTGAGCTTCAAATGAAGTACAGTGACCAAGTGAAGTCATTACCAAGTTGATGTATTAAGGGTTATGCCACATGTTCAAACTGCTTTAGGCTTTTGCCCCTGAAACTGAGCTACATGGCTTTAACTCTAGAATTAGTTTAATCAAGCACTTTGAGCTTGTTGTCAGGTGGTGGAGACTATGACTTCCTTGAGAAGTTTTGATTTGATTTGTCTTTAAAGGCATTGTTTTGAGTACATTAAATGTTATAGACACATCAATGAGCCATTGGCTATATTGATGTGAAGGGGATCTTGCTAAGGAGGTTTAAGCCATTTATTCCTTTTGTAGAACACATGGTGAGTTCTTATTAGAACTTATCATGTTGGTTAACTTCTTAATAGTTATGACTTGGTTGTTTTGCATGCCTATAAATAGGTAAGCCCTTAATTAGAATTCACTTTTTAAAAGCTTGTAAAACTTTAGAGTATTGTTGTTATAGGCCTCTTATATTGGTGGATGGATGTCTTATTGTTCCCTTTTGTTGAATAGTGCTTTTAGCTTTCGATTTTCCTTCAAGTGCATAAAATACTCAAGATTGATTAGGTTGGGCAGTAAGACTTACTGTGTAACTAGCTGTAGATGTAGGTTTTGAATGGTGTTCCTTAGTTAAGCTCTCCCTTAATTCTGTTGGTGTTGTCTTGCTAATTTGAATAGGTGATGGATTTACTTCTTACCTTTGCGGTTATGGATTTCGTAGGTAATCAATGCCAAAATGTTAACATGTGTCTTTTTGGTGAGGGAGGTCAAGGTTAAAGGCAACATTTAAAATGAGCAAACATAAGCTAAAGACTATTGAAAGTATTCTTGACACAACACTTTAATACTTAAGTTAGCAATGGGCTTATAAAAAATATAGAGAACCTAGAGAACATAGAGAGTGAAAGAGAGTGCAAGAGAGTGAAAGTCAAGATCCTTTACCCATAGTCTTCGCCTGGCGTTTATAAGTGTAGCGAGTAAGCTAATTGTGAGAAGTCAATCACATCACCAAGATCCTTTCTTTGACTCAAGATCTTGTAAAGAAGATCTTAAGTTAGGCTCATTCTAGTTGTAAACTTTCTTAATTTGGTCTAGTTGTCCCACCTAGTTTTCTTTTGAATTTGTAAGTTGGTCCTATGCATCATGAGCTTAAGCGCCTGGGCTCCAAGGGGTTGGATAGAGACAAGAGCTCTAGAGATGTCCTTTGATGAGGTTGGCCAAGCTCTTAGGAGCTCAGTTTGGCTTTAAAGAGGTCATCTTGGATGCTAACAGCTTAGCTTAGAACATAATGAGGTTGATCAAGCTTCTAAGAGCTGAGCCTGGGCTCTAGAGATATTAATCTTAGCTTTATAGGCTTAACTCATGCTCTGCAGAGGTTGACTTAGAGTAACACTCAAAACTTAGAACGTTACAGTTCGTCACGTATCCTTAACATCTATTGCCAAGTTAGGTGTAAACCTTTAATTAAAAATCTCCAAATAGTTATAATTTAACCTCTAAATGAATTCATAAAATTTATTTTTCCAATTACTCTCTGAGCAAAACTAAATAAATCACTTCAATCTTGGAACAAAAACACTTATCATAAATAAATGACCAACTAGCTTATCTTAGAAATTATATTTATAACAGTAAAAGTAATCATCATTCCCTAACTTAGTAATCTCAATCATAGTCTCTAAATTCAATAATTTTTGTAATTCCCACTCAAATACCTATACCTGCAAAATTATACTAGGTAAGCTGGAGCCCAGTTCAGAATACAAAATACATGCACATGAACATACAATTTCCAATCATATACAATACGGAATGTAAAGATGCAATAACCATTCATTTAATTATCTTTATTTTAATCCAACAATCAATATAAGGGTACTTATGACTCTGGCACACATAATATATATACTATATAGTATTGATGTTGGGTCTTCCCTAATACTATAGAAACCACAAAACATCCTAAATTTACCTGGATTATTTCCATGCAACAAACCTAGCAATACAAACAACAAATAAGTATCTTGTAGATACCTCATTTTTTTAACCCCAGCCCTTACCCACCTCAACCCTTCCCCCCCCTCCTCCTACTCTCCCCCCCCCCCCCCCCCACACACAGACACCTTTCTTTTTTCAAAATTTTTAGGATAGGGTAAAAAGTCCTAATTTAGGAAGAGCACAAAAAAAATAAAAAATGTAGGATAAACCAAAAATAAAAAATACAAATAAAAAGAAAATTTAGAAAATTACAAAAAAAAAAGTCACAAAAAGATGGAAAAAATAGAGGATTTAGGAAGCTTATAAAATAATAAATTTTTAGATAATATAATAGAATAAAATTTTTAATTAAGATAAAATAAGAAAAGGGCCATTAAACTTGAACTTAAATTCAAATCTAGCATAAGCAGACCTTATTTATTGCACATATGAATAAAGTACAAGCTAACGACCTAACGAATAAGCACCGATACATTGCATTGGAGTTTAGTATGAGGTTCTAGGTTCAAACCTTACCAAAGGTATAAAAATGCCTTTTGCTATCATTTTCAACAGACACACATTGCACTGCCATGTGTTAAGATCTCATTATGCTACGTATCTTGAAACATGGTGTTCAACAGTGGATCGAGCTGATGTAGCGCTCCATGTGTCAAGCCAGGTAGGGTATACATGTCATCTAACGTGTCACGTCAGTTACTACGTATCATAACTTGACACGTGGCATTCTCCTATTAGATAATACGGTTGACGTGACACAACATTAGCATTTTCCTTCTCTTTCTCCTGTCTTTCCTACGGTTTGCTTCCTTTTCCTCAGTGAAACAGTTTTAACCCCTTCACTTTGGCCTCATTTTTCACATTAATCACATGCTTAAACACACTAATCAATGAGTAATTCTTGTTCTGGACATAGCCTACTTCGAGTTAAGATCGAAAACACTCTTAGATACAATCATTTAGTGAGTTGAATCAAGCTTTAAAAATTGGAAAAAGTTGGAATATATAGCTTTTCATTTGAGATTGAATCTCCATGATTCTAGCTATGGGATGATTTTCGAAGCTTCCACTCGATCATTTTGGCAAAAGCAGAGGTTAAGGGCTCAGTTTTGACTGACATTTAACTCCAATTTGTGCTCATTTCAAAGATCAAATTCGAGTCATCAGCCCTCATTCAATTCACTCCAATGACTTTCCCATTCTTTAAAGTGAAGCTCTTTAAGTTGTTCTAACACTACAGCCAAGCTTCATAAGCCTTGAGCTTTCAAACACAACCCCTTAGCTGCCTAAGTCGTGCTCGCTAGCCACTGTTACCACCCCCTAACTTTCAAAACCCTAATTGCCGCAATCACCACCACCCAAAACACCAACCTGCAGCTCCTCCTAGTCCAAGATAGGACCATCGTCCATCTTCTCATCCCTAAAAACATCTACCCCAACAACTTACTTATACCTAGCTATTAGCCATAGTCGTAACCCATACCTACCAGCACCACCAAATTTCAAAAACACCCAAGACAATTACACTAATCCAAGGCGCTTGGGTAAACCCCCAATATTCAATCAACAACACATGGAAACACCTTTTTCCACATAAAATCAAGCCTAGAACCGTCATGGAACACCCCTTCCTTGACCACTTTATCTTCTCTCCTTCTCATGCTGATTATGTATAGGGTTAAGTTGACCCAGATCCGACTCATAGAGCTCTAATTAAACCCAATCCAACCCGTGCTCTAATTCGCTTTGATCCGCAGCATTAAAGTCCGGCTTTATTCAGTGTTGTGTTTGTAATTTTTTCTTTCTTAAGTTGTTTTATGTAGTGATATTATAATTTTTAAACAAAAAAAAAAAAGAGAAAAAGTATGAAAATAAGAAAATGGAATAAAAGAAAAAAGAGAAAATAAGGAAAAAGAAAAAACAAAATAGTTTGTAATTTTTTTTTCACATTTATCTTTTGGTTAAAAATTGAATAAGGAAAAATAAGCAAAATAAAAAAAATATAAATAAGATAAAATAAAATAGATAGATTAGTGAATAAAAATAGTTTTGCCACTTAGAAAAACCTATTTTCCAAATAAATAAAATGAAATCAACCCTTTTCCAAAATTAATGCATTTTTAAATTTTTCCTATAAATTAAAATTTTGAATTTAGGACCATTTTAAAAAATTTCCTTAAAAAACTCGAATTGGTCTAAAATGTAAACCCGATTCTTTTTAAAAAATTAAAACCAACTAACACATTAAAGTTTTATTAAACGAACTATAGAAGTCTAATCCCGAATAGTAAGTACGCAGGTACTTGTATGTACAGGGTGACTTAAAATATGGAAAAAAATTTATCCCCCCCCCCTTTTATAGATAATTCTTTAAAGTCTTATTTTTTGTAAATAAATATAATTTCAGTTATCACTTGTAAATAAACATGGTTGGAAGGGTATTTGAAAAGCAAAATTAAATTCGGAAAGTTAAAAGTAGTACTCATTTAGGATTTAATAAGATAACCCTTAGATTCAAATCTCTAGTTTTAAAAAATCGTTTTAAAAATTGTTTTTATCGATAGATTGATAGTTAAATTATAACCAATCTACCTGATTGGTTATAAACTCTCTTTCCCAACTATGATCAAGTAGTAACTCCAAAATGTTTTAAAGTTAAAAGAATCGGTTTTTTTTTTTTAACCCTAGTTAAGGGTTGATATTAAACAGATAGAGTTTAATATCGATTGGTTTAAAAAAAATTAATTTATAAAAACAAAAAAAAAATCAAACTCAACATATCCCATACTTGAATCCTAGGAACGATTGGTGGTATTTATGTTAAAAGCCCCCTTAAGATCAACACCCGAGGTACAACGTAAAGGTAATAACTTTTAGAATTTATCTCTAAGTTTTCTTATCCTTGCTAGATTCTCCTATTTAACTTATTAGGTTCTTTAGTCCAAATTTCAGCATAACCTAAGGTTTTGGAACCAACTTGGACTCTTAAACAAGTTAGAATTGGTTATGTCATGGTTAAGAAGATAAGAAATAAGAAACATGAAGAAAAAGAGAAGGCACAAGTTTACACCTTGGATCATAGCTATGACCTTAGGCATGGCTCTCTTTCTTTGAAAACAATAAGAATACACCTCAAATCACAATCGTTGATTTAGCTATAATCCTCTTGGCCGTTAATTCCTTCAATTCTCCATTTACACTTTTACTACAACACATCAGATTCCATCTTTCTTTGACTACAAAATTCACTACTCCAAAACAACACTCTTCGCACTAAAACTCTATCACCAACACAAACCCATCCTCTGAATCAAATCCATTGAAATCTCTTAGTCAATAAAATACAATTTCTCTTTACGTTTAACATTCAATTACTATCAATTATCAAACTTGTAATTCAACCATCTTCTTTTCAATAACCACAACTAATTCAAAATAACAATTCTATAATACAATAAAAGAATGAGATAACGATCTTACCTCAAATATTTGAATCTTATGACTTTTGAGATGTTCGCTTGATCAATCAATCCAACTACAATCCAATCACATCCAAGATTAATAAAAATGTTTCTTTATTCTTATTTTAACACAAAAAAGCTTCACTTACTGATTTAGGATTCCCTTGGGTACAAAGTCTATCACTTTCTCCTTATAAGGACAATTCCCTCAATATTGGATTGTAAAAATACTTTGTTAAGATTGATTCTTGCCTATCCAAACATAAGATAACAAGAGTCTTACCTTTGATCTACCAAGAGAGAGGTTGTAAAATCCAAAAGCATAAATGAGGGGCTATAGGTCAATAAGGCTTTCTATACCTAGAGTGCGAAAATACTCATTTGCTCCTTATCTTTAATCCTTATTACTTATTATTACCTTAATTATTTAATTCCCTTTTTTATTTATTTTCTAAACCATATCTAATAACTCTATATTTGTGAGGTTTTACACTTAGACTTTGAGGCTTATGTCCAAAATAATTTATCAATAACTTTTTATTTTAATACTTAAATTAGATAAATTCGTATGTTCGTTATAATGATCATTATTATAAAATAATAGAATAATAATATAAATATATCAACTTTCATTTTCTTTCTATTTTAATGCTAAAACTTTATCCTTTATTTTATTTTGATACTTTAACTTTTTAAAATGAAATAAATAAGTATTTTTTTTATATAATGGCTATTATGAAAGTATTATTAATTTACCTCATTTAAAAAGTTGAAGTACTAAAACAAATAAGTTTAATGTTTAGGTACTTCTAATAACTTTATCCTAATTCTTATCCCGTTCCATTTAACTAACCAAACATGCTATTGGCATTATATATTAGCATTATACAAATATAAAATTACATATGCTGGAAGCATTATAGATAGTATGCGTATATATAGAAAATTGATGGTGACAACTAGGGAGATTTGGAATAACACCAATTAAGGAATCAAAATAATTGAAATCCTTATAATATAATTAGATATGCATGTACATAGTGTGATCAACATCAATACAACAAATCAATATGGATGCAAAGTAATTTTTGTAAATATACATGGTGCATAAGGCGGCAATATATTAGTTGTTAATAACACATATTCCATATATGATTAAAAAACATCTTATGAAACTTACAAAGAAGGTACAGTACAAAATGATCGAGAAGAATTAATCAAAATCTATTTATATGCAACAAATTTATGAGCAATATATTGAAACCGAGAAACAGTTGGTTAATACCAATACCATAGAAATGGATGCTGCAAATGCTTAGTTGACGTTCGATGAATGAAATATATGTTTCAATATTTAGACAAAACTAATCTAACGACTCTTATAAGAAGCTGAAACCATCAAATTGCTTGTAATTCCTTTCTATCTCTCACTCTTTATATATATATATATATATATATATTATGTACATACACATTATATGATAATTTGTATATCAAGCCTTAAAGTATCGAACATCTCTTTGTTTCTACAATTATTGTCGTTATTTTTCCTTGTTAGCCATGGTGAAAGCAACGAAAGGACGTCAAAGGATTCAAATGGAGAGAATGAAAAATGAGAGTAACCTTCAAGTGACTTTCTCAAAACGACGATCTAGTCTCTTTAAGAAAGCCAGCGAACTATGCACTCTTTGTGGTGTTGATATTGGTCTCATCATCTTTTCTCCGGGCCAAAAGGCCTTCTCTTTTGGTCACCCTAGTGTCGAGGCGGTTATTAATCGATTTATAGCTAATGCACCCACACAAGCTCCTAGTGCCACGATGCATCTTACCGAGGCTCATCATAACGCTAATGTACGAAAACTCAATGTCCAGCTCATGCAAGTTCTTAACCAGCTCGAGGTTGAAAAGAGACGAGGAGAGGAGGTTAAGCAGTTGATGAAACTGAGTGCTCAAGGGCATTGGTGGGAAAGTTCAATTGATGAGTTGAACTTGTCCCAGCTTAAACAACTAACATCTGCTTTGGATGTGCTTAAGAAGAATATTGCAGAGCATGCTAAGCAGAGGCTTATTTCTAATCGGCCTTCGTTATACCTACAATCGCTAGCTATGTCGCAACTTCCTCTACAACCACAGCCATCAATGCAATATGCTCCTGGATCATCAAGTAATAATGGGCCTATCATGCCTCAATCTTTTGATGTTAACAATGATGGATTCAACTCGAGCATGATGTCTCATATGATTGACTCTGGTCATTTTAGGGGATTTTTCTAAGCAAATATGCTTGTTATAGCTCTGAGACACAAATAATAGTTGAATAACATTTACCTTTACTTTTTAAGGTAAATACATCGAAAGAGCTATTCGTCATGTGCCACCCTCAAGACTCTTAAAGCATGATGTCACATTCTCATAATTTTTAGAATTATGGACCTCTCCCCCTAAAATTATTGTTAAAAACTCCAAAACTGTCACAAAAATACTATAATTAGCAATGGTTTGGGGGATATGTTCATATTTTAAAAAGTTATGAGAGGTAAAAACACATTTTGGAAGTATGAGGGATTTATTGGCACCTAATGTATAGGTTGAAGGGTGTATTTGCGATTTTTCTTACTCTCTGTTATTAAGATATATGTTATGCATGTAGATTTTGTTATATCATGTTGGTTTGACCGTACTCATTAATTCACCTGTGTTTCAACTTCATTATGTCTTCAAAGCCTAGATATTTTATTAAGCAAATAAATATATTAAAATAAAGATATTTACATTGTCATGACATTGATATGCCATATTAATTATTGTTTAAGAGTATTCTCATTTATTTATGGGTTATATAATGTGATATTAATTTTTTTAATTAAAAAACAACCAATGCACTACATATGAGAAACTATTATACAACTACATGTCACATGTCAGAATTTGCTATAGCATGCATGTCGATTTTTCTCTATTTTATTAAGTAAATGATTATGATGAATATAGTACCATCAAATATATTCATATCTTAAGCATCAAATATATTCATATCTATAGCTTATAACGAATGACTATTATTTTTTATCAACTCATTTTGATTAATTGACTTATATATAAAAGATGACATTAGTTACTTTACACCTCATAACAAAATAATCGTCATATACAGATGTAAAGAAATTGTATATGGTATAAGCTTCGTTCATTCTCTAGCTCTTTAATACCTTAGCTCATAGTTTAGGTTTGATCGAAGCTAACTATGTTAGAGTTGCAGATCACTCTATATCCTCCATTTAGTAAAATATATAAAGGATTATGAGACCGTCATTCCCATGACTATAATGACAAGAAAATGGAGTGACTTGACTTATGGTACTACAACATAGCCATAGTTCTTATAAGGGATACTTGATAGATAATGTTGTGCATGTATTACCCATACATATGTCATACCCCAAACTAGGGAGTTGTAACAACTCTCTCGTTTAAACCAATCTAAATTAGAAGGTAGCCACTTTAGCCGTTAACGTAGGTATAGCTTATACAAGGTGTTTATCACTCCTCCACTTTGAGTCATCTAATTCTGAATATAATTAGTATCTACCTATGATGTAACTTTTCAAAGTAGCTTTTGAAAATAATTTTGTGGCATCAAATGTTCAAGAAAAGCAAACTTTATAAATCATATGGAGTATAAAATCTCAATTTTTAACAAAAATTTAAAAGAATTAAATTGATTTGAGAAAATAAGCAATTAGTAAAGGATTTATAAAAGTTGACAAGTTTACAAAGCATAACAGTAATATCTATTGTTGAAAATTAGAAGGTCACAAGTAGAGACACTATTAGTTTCTTGATAAATTAGTAAAACCAACAAATAAATAAGAATTCGATTGTTAGTCCTGAATCTCGTACCTAGACCTTGTTCTCTAAACTTTTGAAACTTGGAGTAGTACTAATGTATCTACTTAAGAGCCTGAAAAATAGTTATAAGAGAATGAGTGACAACTTAATCAATAAGTGGGACGGAAACAATAGCATATATTTGACATAGAGTAACTAGGGTTTTCAAGCAAGTTTAGTTAAATGCTATGCATATACAAGCAACTGCTATCGTACGACGTTATCCAGTCTATTGTGAGATTAGAAAAATTACGCCCACTCTAATTCGGGTTTAAGAGTTTGACGCTATGTAATTCATGGATCAAAACCAAACTAGGGCTTATGCAATGGAAAAATACGCTCCGCTTGAGACTTCACTTCAAACTACAATCCCTATCCTTGTCGCAACCCCCTCTCCTGTCGCTTAGTTCGACTAAAGATTAGGAGAGGACCATTTCAGCTATCTTTGTTGAAGGGTTCGTGTTATGGCTTGAGAATACTAATCTTTGTCTTAGTGGGTTGCAATGCAAATCCGGTTAGTATTGAAGTTGAGTTTGTATCAAATTGCTTTTGGGGTAAGCAATTTTAGACAATCCAAGGCAAGTAATATCATGAAACAATCAATCATATAAGTCCAGTATTGAAAATAACACAACCATATTCAAGCACACATGTTGCACACACAAGCAACTAACTTTCAAGCACAAACAAGACATATACTAAGGTCTCAAAGTATTCTTAAATAATACTTCAAAGTGCGGTAAAACACTAATCTCACTTACCTGGAACTTAGTTGCTTGCTAGCTTGGTTGTTCACTTGTTCCACCTTCAAGAATTTCCTATATATTTAGTCAATTTATTATGTTAGTAACTGTATAAGATATGGGAGACCATTTATTTACTCATTCCCTAGAAATTAAGTTGATATGAAACTAAATTTATAAGTTATGTTGGCATAAGTATAAGGAGTTAAAGTCATTTTGTCAAAGAAATGTACATTCAATATCCTTTGAGGTAAGTTTTGAGTGAAATCATCTATGAATCTTTACGTTAGGAAACCTCTTAATTACCCCCTTAGCCTTATTGGAGTGAGAGTTCATACTGAAACCAACTTTTGAATCAATCTGTGAATTTGGTGAGTATTCAAGATTTTGTAAGGATTATCCTCTAAGGTAGCTTCTCAATGCTCACACGTATGTATTTTCACTTTAAGTACTCTCTAAGGCACCTTTTAAACCAACTATATAGTCTACTCAATTTTACACCTTCTAGCAGGATATCCTCTAAGCTACCTTTTGAACCACAAGGGCGTTGAAGTTCACAATAAATTCAACTTTTGAGTCAATCTCTAAGTTTGGTAAATACTCAGATTTTTTCAATTAATACCCTTTGCTATAGCTTCTAAGTGTTCACATATCAATAGTTACCCTAAATGCTTTCTTTGAGTTATCTTCTAAGCCTAACTAACTTTAAATTTCTTAAGAGTTTCACCTCAGACTCAGCTTGTAAGCCTATCCTATTTTGCCAATCACCCATAAATTTGCACATAATCTAACTTCTGAGAATATGTGGTAGAATATTTGCTCTCAACTTCTTTTAGGTTATCCTCTACCCAAGTTCAAGTTACATACAACTTATTGATTTATCCACTTCCACCCCAAACTCTAGTCACAACAACTCATTAACACTTCATGAAATAGACCTTAGCTTAATTACTTTTCAAAACTTTACATTTAACATATCATCACTCTCCAATTCAAATCTACAATTACCAAATTTCACTTATAAGGGCATTTTCTTGGATACATATAATTCCTACTCTTAAGATTCACTTCAACAATATTAGTAGACAACAAATTACTCCAATAACCAACCCACTATAGATTCCAAGTGAGGTTCTTAGGAGTAATATTTTAATTTTTACCAAAAACACCATTTTAATTATAATTTAGGGCTCATAAATTCATAAAAATTATAGAAAATAATTTTGTGAAAACTATTTTCATAGCATTTTAATATAAGTAGAGCAAAGTTTATAGAAAAATCTCAAACTTGAAACTATGTCAATAAGATAATTTAATTTAATATCGAAAACTACTTTATTTTTCCAATTTTTTAAGGACATGCATCATAAATACCAAATTTGTACAAAATAATATTTTTCCTAGATTCTATACATGAAAATATGTAGAAATAATTTTTTCCATAATTTTCTGAATAATTTGATATTTTTACAAATTTAAGGAAAATTAGATGGATTTTAGACCTTCACTAGAATTAGCCACTCCAGCTACCGTAGATGGCCACCTACTTATCTGCTAACCTAGTTGTTGGGTGCTCTGTGGTAGCGATTGGCTCCCAAATTCTCTCTACATCGGTGCTCCACCAAACCGCATACCGATTTTGTTATTTTTACTAATTTCCACTCCTTAATCTACAAATCCCCACACTATTTTTCCGAAACTTCACTTTGCATGTTTGGATTTTCGAGAGGGATTTATGAATTTTACAATGTTAAGGATTGTGAAAATGAGTTTTTCTTTCTCTCTCTTCCAAAAATCCCACCTTATACTGCACTTTCCATACGGCTATTACATCTTAATCCCAGTTGCCCATGTTGTTTTGTGAGTGTTGTTCATTTTTTATAAATTTATTTAACTTAATTTGGCTTAAAATGTAGTTTTTCAAGTATTTTAATTAATTACGAGTTTATATTTATGCATAAAAATTATACATGGTGTATACATATATACACTATATATTATTTTATGTCACATAATAATTTTATTATATACATAATTTATCTCTAAAAATTCATGAACTAATGCAACCTATTCTACGCATTTATAAAAAATAATACTTATATAATTAAATTATACTATTTAGCTATATTATTATTTTATTATATTTTCAAAATCCGATTCCATGGGATGTCTTTGACTAATGTTTCAAGTGTACTTGTAAATTTTTAGATCATTCAGGTTAGTTTTACTAATATTCTAAATTACTTACTCAAACAACTACATGAAATTATAAGGCTCACAACTTGTATAAAGAATAATTGAGAATTTAATTCAAAAAGACATTCTTATTAGTCATTTTATACTCATTTCTAACAACACTAATTTATAATATAGCTCATGGTATTACCATATAATGTTGCTATTTTTCATGTAGATGACAATCTATGAAGGTTGCAAGCATTAGATTAATCTCATAACAGCTAGTAATTAATTAAGTGCCTAAAATGAATAAAGGCATGAAATCATTGCATATTGATCCAAGTCACACTCATGAGCTAATGGATTGGGATGAAGAAAGGTATACTCAAGAAAACTTAAGGGGTTAATATGTAGTTTTGGGTTAATTGTGTTCAAGCATCATTAGTTCCTTCCTCATTAAACTAGTATGCTTAACCTTTAGACTAGAGATTGCCATACTGACAAAGCATCATGCTTTTCTAGTAAAACATGATTTATCCATGAGCCATTATCAAGATGGTCATTAGGTACAGTCCAAAGCACTTGTAAGTGGTAGCAACAAGTTAAGATGGGAGCCATTCGTCTCTTAATTAAAGATTGCATATCCTAGGTTGCATGGTCGAGTGTAAGTGACTTTATGATTACGATAAGGCTCCAATCAAGTCTTAAGTTATTTTACTAAGTTAAGCAAAAAATTAGATTCACGATGATCCAATTATACATAAGTTAATCCAAGATATCAAAATAGAGATATACGATCATATGTGTAGGTATACACCTTTTTAAGAGCATTGGTGGCTCAAAAGATATAGCTAGATGTTTCATGAATCTATGCCTAAGGTTGGTATAGCTACTACAAAAGTGACTTAGAAGGTTGCATACAATAGTGACAAGTGTTAGGATTGAGTGCAAATGAGAGATAGTAAAGAAAATTGAGTTGACCCATTTCCAATCCATTAGAGTTAGAATTGATAGACAAGTTGGTGTTCTTCAAATAAATTTATTATTTCTCATTTTGGAGTTATGATTAATTAAAAGATCGAGGTGATACTACAAATTGGAAATTAAATGAGTAAAATGAAGAATTGGACAAAAGAAATATTGGGTAAAGCCCATTTCAACTTACAATATTAAAGTTCGCTTCAAAGCCATTAAAATGTATGGGATGACTTATTATCTAATGAAACCTTTTTATCAAAGTGTTGCATCTAAGCATATGTGAGTGAAATGAGTGTACACATAATGTGTTAACAATATGATGTGATTCTAGGGTTGTACACATAAAGAAACACCACAACGAACAAATTGAAAAGAAAACAGAAAAGAAACTAACAAACTCAGGTAACTATCGAATGAATATGCTCACCACTCGATCTTACTTGGCCTATAATTCGCCAGATATAACTCATCGATCCAAACTAAAGGGTCACTTGCCACTACTCCTTGCTAAAGAAAATAGATAAGAGTTAAGGGATAATGAGAACACTAAGATTGCTCAAATGAGTAATTTCTGTGTTAAAAAGGATCCCCATCATACAAGGAAAGTGGAGGTTTATATACTTGCCCACTATGGTTAGTCTATATGTATGAAAAGACAGAAAGGGGGTATTCTACGCTAGGTTACATAAGACATACTAAAAGGGGTAAAAGAGACAAAGAATATATAATACAAAAAAGAAAGAATCATTCTAGAAAATTGTATTAGAAGATACATATCGCTTGGTGGCTGGACATCTGGGATTTAATACAACATAGGCGGAAACAGGAATGAGTTTCACTCAGGGGCCGACCTGATCTAAGTCAAGTCGGGAGCCAATTAGCCAAGAAAAAGGTTAACTATCTTGAAGTTAGATGCTTGTAGATCAGGTTAGTAGCTCAACTCAACTAGTTCTAGGCTATCTTCTAAAATAGGACTTCCCTGTTGAGTAAGAGCATATTGGACATACATGAGGATCTGGGAGACAGGTCGGCAGGTAGTTGGATTGGGATAGGAGTCCATGTCTCAACTATGGATTAAAGCTAGTATTTTCCGTATGAGCCCTTGAAGTCCATTAGCTTAGCTTCTTGTAGCCGATCGTAGTCGATCTAGGGGGTTGATTCCTATCATCTACCTAGGGGTCAGAAAGATTTATCCTCAAATCTGAAGCGGTTTCTTCTCGTTCTTCTAAGGCACTTATAGGGTCTTCTGTTGGTTTATGGGGAATCAGATCGGACACATTAAAGGTAGAGGAGACATCATAGTCATCAGGCAACTCGATCTAATAAGCGTTGCAATTGATTTTCTTCAGGACCTTGAATAAACCATCAGCTGGGGAGATAATTTGTTCTGTCTCAAGTGCAGGAATCATTCTTGGTTAAGATGTATCCATACTAGGTCTCCTAATTGGAAAGAAATTGTTCGGCGGCGTCGACTACCAATCTCTTACTGTTTATAATTGAACTTGGTGATCTTCCTCGTTATAAACTAATATAGCTCATGTAATTCTTGGGCTTAGTCCACTCCGAATTGACTCTCTTCAATAACTATTGGGATGCCAATCATATCGAGGGGAATGGTAGGACTAAGGCCATAGACGACCTTGAATGGGGTCTTCCCAGTAGTGCTATGGATAGTCCAATTATATGTGAACTTCACAACTGGTAGGCATAAATCTTAATCCCTCAAATTCTTTTCCATAATAGCTCTGAGCAGATTGCCTAATGTAATGTTTACTACTTTAGTCTGGCCATCAATCTGAGGGTGGTTATTGGAGCTGAATATAAGTTTGGTTCCAAGTCTCCTTTAAAGAGTCGTCCAAAAATAGCTCAAAAATTTTGTTTCCTAATTTGAGACAATAATCTTCGGTACTCCATGTAGTCGGACAATCTCCTACAAAAATAAATCAGCAATATATAAAACATCGTTAGTTCGATGGTATGGAATGAAGTGTGCTATCTTGTTGAAATGGTCCACTACAACAAAAATAGAATATTTCCCTCGAGATGTCTGGGCCAACCCTAGGACAAAGTCCATGCTAAGGTCGGCCTAAGGTAAGATTGGCGTCAGTAAAGGCATGTACTCTCCATGGGGTTCTCTTTTCCCCATAACATGCCTACACACTTCACAACCACCAACTACTTTATGGAAATCCTTGGTTAAACCCGGCCAATAAAAGTTTTTCCTCAACAGATTGGCTGTCTTGGTCTCCCTAAAGTGGCTTAAAAGTCCACCGCTGTGAGTTTCCTAGACTAACAATTCATATGTGGAGCAGTTTAGAATACATAACTTGTGGTCTTTGAATAAATAGCCATTCTTGAGATAATATCCCTTGATAGCAATTCCATCCTTGTACTGTCCTATGATAAGGCTAAAGTGAGAACCATGAGCACACTACTCGGTAATTAGTGAAAATCCCAATAATTTTGTCTGTAAAGTGGTTGGTAAGGTTTACCGTCGTGACAGAGCATCGATGACCACATTTGCACCTCCCTTATTATGTTAGATGACATACGAGAAACCATCCATGAACTCCAATCACTTGGTTTGTTTCTTCGAGAGCTTATTTTAACTCCCAAGATGCTTCAACGGTTCGTAGTTAGTGTAAATAACAAACTCTCGTGGCAGAAAATAATGTTGCCAAACAGTAAGGGCTTGATAAAAAGAGTATAACTCTTTCTTATACACAAAATAGTTAAGGGTAAGACCACTAAGCTTCTTACTGTAGTAGGCGATGGGTCATTGCTCTTGCATCAAGGCAGTACCAATTCCAGTTCCCAATGCATTATACTTCATTTCGAAGGACTTATCAAAATCTAGTAGTGAAAGGACAGGGGTCGAGGTGAGCTTCTCCTTAATCACCCTGAAGCTTTGCTCAACTCGATCGCTGTACCTGAACCCTTCATTCTTCTTTGTCAACTCGATCAATGGGGCAACTATTGTACTGAAGTCTTTAATGAATTGCTTATAGCAGGAAGCTAGGCCATGGAAACTTCGGACTTCAGTGATATTCTTCGGCGTTGGCCATTCTAGAACAACTCGAATCTTCTCCTCGTTTACTTGGATTCCATCCCTTGACACTATAAACCCTAGGAAAATTACTTCACTTTAGTAAAATGTACACTTCTTCATATTCCCATATAACCTCTCAACTTGTAAAACATCAAATGCTTCATGAAGATGTCGAACATGGTCATTCAGGTCGGTACCGTATACTAATATGTCATCAAAATACAAGACCACATATCTTCTAAGTAGAAGGTGAATCATATGGTTCATTAACCTCATGAATGTGCTTGGCACATTCATAAGTCATAATGGCATAACCAACCATTCATAGAGTCCGTACCTAGTCTTGAAGGTAGTCTTCCATTCATCATCCAGCGTCATGCGAATTTGGTGGCAGCTACTTCGTAGATCAATCTTTAAAAATATCTTTACACCATTAAGCTCATCTAACATGTCATTATGCCTCGATATTGCGTATTTGTACTTGACAATAATTCAATTGATTGCTCAGCTATCGATACACATATGTCATAAACCATCCTTCTTTGGAATGAGCAGAGTTGGTACAATACAAGGTCTTATGCTCTCCTTTACATATCCTTAGTCAATGAGTTCGTCCACCTGTCTCTTCAGTTTAGCAGCTTGCTCAGGGTTTATTCTGTACGTAGGTTGGTTCGGTAGGGCGACACCTGGATGTAGATTAATACAGTGCTTTATGCCTCCAACTGGTAGTAGTCTTTTAAGCAATTCTTCTAGAAATAGGTTGGAGAACTCATTTAACAATCTTTGAATTTCTTTAGGGACATCCGAAAATTCCCTCATCTCCATTAACCTTTTAGCCAACAAGAACATTGGTTTATCAGCCTTCTCAGTAGATCGGAGATCTCTACGGCTCATCATTAGGGCTTTCTTCTTACTAGCTTCGGTAAGTTGATTATGGGTTTCATTTACTTGGGATGGGGTTAGTGGTTGCAACATTATCCTCTTTTCATTCTTAACAAAGGCATATATGTGTTATTATACCTGTTATGAATGACACATCGGTCGAACAATCAAGGTCATCCAAGCAGCAGATGTAAGGCTCCCATAAGGACAATATCACATACTACTTCATCCCTGTACATATTCCCAACATTGAACGATACTGTCACTTGTTTAATTACGTACAAAGTACCCTTATTATGAAGTCAATGTAGCTTTTAAGGTCGAGGATGCTTTGAGGTTAGCATATCTAACCTCTATACAAAGGACTGTGCAACAACAATAGTATAACCTCCTCTATCTATAATGATTGTGCACAATTAGCCTTTGATAGTACACTTGGTATGGAATAGATTCTCTCTTTGGTCATTCTTAGAGTTCGGTAAGGAACTCAGGACTTATCTCAGGACTAAGGCCATTACATCCTCCTGGTCAGTATAGACATAGGTCTCTTCTTCCTCTCTCACTTTGGGTTCTCCAACATTTTTTTCTTCCTCAGGGTTGCTCTCATCAATACTATCCACAACGTCTCCTCAGAGTATCATAACACGCCAATTTAGACATTCAATAGCCATGTATCCGAAGCCTAACCATTTAAAACACTTCACCTAGCTAGTCTTGTGTCCGAATGGTTGGCCTTGCTATTAGGTTCTGAGGGTCGGCTTAGTCTCGGGTTGACTCGATTGTCCTGTTTGGCCATGTTGGTCTATTTAGCGTTTATTACATCAGTCATTCCTTTCCTCGGCTCAGCATGACCTCCTTGGGTCGGCTTGAATAGGTCAGCACAATATGGGAGCTCGGGAGAATGTTTCCCTAGGTCGGGTTGGAACATTTCTATTCTGCTTTTCGACCCTTTACGCAATTTTGATCGCCTCTTCTAAAGTACAAAACCTTTAAACTTCAATGATGTTACAAATCTCATACTTAAGTCTGGAAATGAATCTTGATACTGTACAGGCTTTTGGTTCTTCCACATCGACTTGGATCATCAACATCTGAAACTCTCTGATAGTCATCAACAGATCAATTTCCTTGGCGAAGCTCTTGCAATTTTGCAAACGTATCTTACAGGCACATCTCGAGCACAAATCTACCCCTTAATAACCTCTTCATCTCATCTTAAGTTTTGACACCTCGTCTTCCATCCCTTATTCAGGCTGCATTCAAATTTTTCTACCACATTGTCGCATTCCCAATAAACTCCAATGCAATAAGTCAAACCTTGACGATATCTATATATTCATAACAATCAAACACCTTCTTGACCTTCTCTTCCCACTCAAGTATTCATCGGCTTCTCCACTTACACTGAAAAGTGGGATTTGAACCTTGACATTATCTAGCCCTCGAAAAGCTCGATGTCCTTGTCCTAATAATGGGTAATAGTCAACTTCCACTTCTCCCTCTCTAAATTCTTCAACATCCAGTTCCTTATCTTCTTCTTCAATTTCCTCTAGCTCTAATCTTCGTTTAGCAGCTTGGCCCATTACTCTTTCAACTCGCTGTAATTGAACTAGGTGATTGGTTCAATTTCCTTGACCATAGGGTCTCTCAGGGGCATTCTCTTATGGGATAGGCGACTGTATACGTAGGAGTTGTTGCCTGTTTACTTGCATTGCTATGGCTAGACTCTCAATAAGGTTCATGAACTTGTCAAGTCTATCATCAACGGACCCTAAGGTGTTACTACCATTATGACCACGACTAGGTTGAGCACTACTGCCCTGGTCACTAATAACTCTCTGAACACTCGAATCTGACAGAGAGTAATACTTTTTCGAACAGATTAACAAATTACTAACAACCTTAATATCCAATAGTCACTAAACAGAGTAGAAATGAACTTGCTCTGTTTTCGTGATGAAAAATAGAGTAATAATGAAACCACACTCGCTATCACTCCAACACACCGCAATAGCTACGAAAGGAACATAGCGGCCACAAATAGTAAGGCAAACAAAAACTTCACTACAACTTCAAACACTCCCTCGCGGAACCATACTTTAATACTAGTGAAACTGATCCGACTCTAGGGTTGTACACACGAAGAAGCACCACAACAAATGAATGGAAAAGAAAATAGAAAAGAAACTAGTAAACCCGGGCAGCTATCGAATGGATATGACTCACCACTTGATCTTATTCAGCTTACAATTCGCCAGATATGACTCACCAGTCCAAACTAAAGGGTCATTTGTCACTATTCCTCATTAAAGAGAATAGATAAGAGTTGAGGGATAACAATAACACTAAGGTTGCTCAAATGAGTAATTAATATATTGAAAAGAATCTCCATCGTATAAGGAAAGTAGGGGTTTATATACTTACCCACTATGGTCATTCTATATGTATGAAAAGACAAAAGGAGGCATTCTACACTAGGTTACATAAAACAAACTAAAAGGGGTAAAAGAGACAAAGAATATACAGTACGGAAAAGAAAGAATTATTTTAGAACATTGTATTAGAAGACACATGTTGCTTGATGACTGGACATCTGGGATATGATACAACATAGGCGAAAATAGGAATGCGTTTTAGTTAAGGACCGACCTGATTTGAGTTAGGTCGGGAGCCAATCAACCTAGCAAAAGGTCAACTGTCTTGAAGTTAGATGCCAATGGGTCAAGTTGATTGCTCGGTTTGACTAGTTCTAGGTTGTCTTCTGGATTAGGACTTCGCTGTTGGGTAAAAGTATGTTGGACACACGTGAAGATCTAGGAGACAGGTTGGCAAGTTATCGGATCAGGATAGGAGTCCCCGTCTCGACTATAGCTTAAAGCTAGTATTTTCCGTACGAGCCCTTAAAGTCCTCTAGCTCGACTTCTTGTAATCGGTTCAAGGGGTTAATTCCTATTACAGTATTACCTAAAATTTGGTCCATTAGCATTCCGTAGATGAAAATTGTGAGCTATCCATTTGTCTCATCTAATGACTTACTTTGATTTTCTATTATAAGAGTATAAAGAAACATGAATATGTCAAATCTAATGGTGACTTATGTTGGGATAAAGCCAGTATGAGTACCTTAACTTTCATATTTTTTCATTTTAATACCTAAACTTTAAACTCATTTATTTTAATACCCTAACTTTTAAAATGAAAGAAATTGGTATCTCTATTATAACAACTATTATTCTAAAATGGTAGAATAATAGCGTAAATTTATCAACTTTCATTTTATTTCCATTTTAGTGCTCAACCTTTATTTTTTTATTCCATTTTGATACTACAACTATTTAAAATGAAACAAATAAGTATTCTTTATAATGGTCGTCTAAACAAAAATACTAACTTGTCTCATATAAAAAGTTAGGATATTAAAATGAATATGTTTAATATTTAGGTACTAAAATAAAAAAATTATAAAAGTTAGATATTAAAACAAAAAACATATATAAAAGTTCAAGTGCTTCTAATGGCTTTATCCTTACTTATGTCCTTAATGAAGATATTAAAATAAACAAGTCGCTAAATGCACACCCTTAGATCTCTTTTGCGTAGGGTCATCAATGATGCCTCTATGTGGATCTATTTTTTGAATTTCCTTCTTATCATATTATTTTAGCATCTAATTATTTTATAAATGTAAAAATATACGTATGAGGTTTAGTGTTACTAAGCTTGGTAGTCTCCTAAATGCTAATCTTAATAATAAAATAGTGCATTTAGTATTTTTAATTGTTTTATCTAAGAGCAAAATAGTAAAATAATGTCTAATATATATATATATATATATATATATGTATATATGTATATTATATTTTAAGGGAGAAAATTAAAGAAACTCCCTTAAGAGATGTTCTCCCAATGTTTGATGATTCCATAGAGAAAAGAAAGGTTTTGTAGAATATGATTGATTATTTCTTTCATGAGTTCATGAAGATATCAAAGCAAAAATAATTTTTAACTTATTGAGACTTGATTCTTTCATTATACTAGCTACTAATTTTTAAGAAATTACGACTCACGTATTTATTTATTTAATCACTATAATTTCATCATGTACATTTTATTAATTAAATAAACCTATCAACACGATAAAACATAGACACGATGTTAATACCTTTATAAATTAGCTTGTTCTCACTTCGTAAGGAACTTAGGTTCGCACCATATACTAAGGTAAATGAGTTAATATTCACTGTATAGGATTTGTTGGGAGAGAGTTCTATAACGTTAATTACATAATTGATTTTTCTCATTGATAAAAGAATGTGAATAATTTTTTCTTTTCAACTAAACAAAGTTACTTCAACCGTTAGGTTTTTAACCCAATTTAGTGTCACCAATCGGTTTCTTAGGCTAGTCGTAGGGCCTAAGGAACTAGGCTTAATTTCATGGATTTCTTAAGAAAATTTGGTTTGATAGTCTAAAAATAAGGATCATTGACTAGTTTAATTGCTCTTGGCCTTGCTCAATTCTTATGTACGAAGATAGGCCTTAAGGGAGGCCATTTGTTTATAAAAACCTTCTTGGTCTTTTTTATGAACCTTATTCTTAAATGCATAAGGAGTTGGATTCACTCTTACTAAGCTTATGGAGGGTTAAGCCCATATCTAGCCTAAATCCAATCTAAAGCCCATAGGGTAGAGGTTTTAATCAAGACCATCAATTGTCAAAAGACAATCCAATAGCTATCACCAATGATAATGTGGTTCGTTCGTATCTAATTCATCCAATGATTGAGATTAAGGCCTGAAATTTATAAATAAGTGCCTCCTCTTCCTCTTAATTTAGATTACTTGAAACTGAGACAAACTTCAAAGAAACACCATCACTTAGTTGATGTGACTTCATTAAAAACTAAAGCAATAAATTAGTTAAGAATAAATCGAGAACGGTCAAGAAAATTTAACTTTATCCACAAATATACACATGCTCTTAGAAATTGAGTTCGTATATTCCTCCTCCCATGCATCTCTCTATAATAATTTCTCCATGTTTCATCAACTAAAGACTTCTCTAGGTTAACTATAATGTAACTCACATATACTAGACCGTTTATAGCGATCCCATTGCGGTTGAAGAAGTGATCATGAAAATGTTTGAAAGTAAAACAAGTTAGTTGTTAAAAGCATATAAAAAGTGATAATGAGCTAAGAAGGATTTTATCTCTATTTTGGCAATAAAAATAAATGTCGCCTTGCCAAAATAAAAGTAACTAGAGAAATTCATAGCTATGGTGGAGTTCAAGTTACTTGTTTATAATCCACTAAATTAAAAGGATCACTATAGTGATGACTCGTTATGATCTAAATGATCACACATGGATGAAGAGATTGAATTACATAGTAATGAGTTTGCTAATGATTTTAGGTTCATAACCATTTTTTGAGAGATCAAGTTACTTATAACTATTATTAAATGGTTATCTTGGTTTATATTCGAGCTAAGGATATTACTATCATTTTAGATACCTAAAGTATTACATACAGTAGCACACATTTAGGAAAAGTTATAATGAGCAAGAATATTATTTTAAGAGTTTAATCAAAAGTCCTTCAATTCGATTAAAAAAAATTTAAATATTTATTTTAGTTTTATGAGTGAGCTCATATACAAGTGCAAGTACTGATAAGGTCAGCCATGTGACCTAAGTGAGTAACTCATGTAGCCTACATAAGTAGATGGTGAAAGGGCTCAAACACCCATCACCCAATAGCCATGTACTTCATGCATGGCCTAAGTTGGTGAATTCTCCTTCTCTATTTAGAGACACTTCCAAGCTAAATTATACACTCAAGTTTCTAGTCAACTCTAATTGCTCACATGTTGAACTTCCCTAAACACATTAGATATTCTTCACCAAGCAAGTTTGCACTTTAAGTTGGAAATGGTCTCATGTCAAGCCTAAGATTTCTCATTTATATATGTGTTAATTCATGTTATTAAGAGTTTTCAACCTTACGATTATTACATAACATGTGTATCTTTTTTTATATTTGCTTATATATATTTGATTATTAAATTCGTTTTTTTTTATAGTTCTAACTACATTAGAAACAAAGTTTAGAAAACATGGGATTTTGTTTCTCATGACCATGATGAAAACAACAAAAAATTTAGTTTGACTACCATGTTTTAAGTGCTAACCATTTTGGCTAGCAAGTTTACTAGAGAATAATATGGTGACCAATCAAGCTGATCATTGTAAAGTGGTAACATTGCCACTATCATGTAACTGTATGACTACTAAAGCAGCCATGCTATAGTTCACCATAGTAGGCATTAATAACCGTTGATTATAGACATTAGTGCCCCTTATGAGGGGGTATGGTTGTAGTCCCATTTCCAATTAATGGGTTGTAACTGTATAACTCATTACAAGATGATAAGTAGGTGGTTTTTCGCTACCACATATTTTTAGGGCAATGTCACGATTTACATCTCAACTTTACTACTTTTTGCAATTATATACCTAAAGTTGCAACTTATCTAATTATATACATAATTAAAGATTTAGCTGTCGCGATCTACTCCTCAATTAACTATAATTCATATTATTAGCTCAATCGGCACAATCTGCCAAAGGAATGGCCACCCATGACCTTAGGGGGTTTATGCAACCCTCGTAAGGTTGTAGATAGCTACAAACAGTTGCTAATAGGTTACATGACATACATTTCTAAAGTGGGCTATGACTTACAGTTTTGTAAGGGGTGGTCGTTGGCTACCTATGAGAAGTTAGGTAAGCCCCCTAAGGTTGTAGGTAGCAATCCTATTGCCTAATCATGCCAAATTAACTAATGATATAAATTAGAGTTAGTTGAGATGTAAACCATGAGAATTAAATCTTTAATTAGATATATAATTAGACAAATTGAAACTTCAGGAATATAATTGCAAAAAGTGGCAAAGTTGAAGTGTAAATCATGATATTGACCTTATATTTTTCATTAAAATTCAGAAATTGCATTGGTTGTCTTGTTCATTTCCTAGGAGGATTAGTGAGAACATTTATGAGAAGCATCTTTAAGAAGATTTGGAAAGCTTTGATATGAGCATTTCTTAAGAAAATGGGAAATATTTAAAGTCATTAATACAAGACATATTTTGAAAAATTACAAAGGCATCATTATTCTTATTTAAGGAATGGATAAGTTTTTAATTGCTGTTAGTGAAAGTTTCAAGATTGCCAAGACTTTTATAATCTACTAGCATGAATACTATAATACTAATGAGATAAATCAAGTTTAAGCCCCTCCTCCTACATTATACTCACAAAAAGAGATATAGTGAGTAAGAGAGAGAGAGCTTAAACTTTTAAATTCTCAAGCCTAGTTATATAGGAAATTTTTTTCCAACAAAAATTCATTTGATTAAAATAAGTATAAGAACAATATAGTTGAAAAGGTATAAATCACCAACAAACCAATTAAAGAGATGAGGATCTGAAGACCCAATCCAGAACGAGCGAATCTTTTTTACAAGGATTGAATCATCTCTTTAGCAACATAAATTCTACAAAGAGAATGAAAAATCGACATTTTAGCCAAAGAAATCTTATAAAAGAGATAGAATACAAACAAATACAAGAAAAATAAAAAGTAATATTAATTTGAGACTAATTACTATAATTTTAAACTAAACAAACCTATAGATGTGGACTTATGAAGGTAAACGTACCATGTAAATGGATTGATGATGGTAGGAATAATAAAATAGATCCATATATAAGATCAAAAGTAATAAATCTACGAATGTTAAATTCAATAGTAGTGGACTATAGATTTATAATGGTAAAGAAAAAAAAAAAAAAAAAGAGGTTTAGAAAGGAGGAGAGCTATGTAGCCACCACCAGTACAGGGGAGCTTTTGTATAGGAGGAGAATTTTTTTTAATCAATATTAGCTATTTACCAATTAAATTATAACGGATGTAGTGGTTATAAAACCTAAAGGTAATCAAAATTTATGAAAAAAAAAATTAAACTTAATATAAAATTTGAAACCCAAGTAGGTAATGTACTTTGATTTAATTTAAGTTCTACATTAATTTAAGTGCATAGGTATATCTATGTATAATGAGTTAATTATGGGACTTAAGACATTGATTTTGTTTTATAATCATCCTTAAATTAGGTTTCTCAGTCATTTTAAGCAATGTAAAGCCCACTAAGAGAGAAAAAAATTGTAAAATATTCTTTCTTGGCATTGCATGCCCAAGTATAAACTAGGTGTGAGCATGTAGGATCAAGAAGAGCTAAAAGGATCTTAAGGAATAAAAAATTTACCTAAACATCCATTCATGATTTCAACTTTTCAAATCACTTCTAAATATAGAAAAGAAAAGCAAATGAAATACAAAATCATGATTCTATTTATATCACGTTTAGTATAAAGGGATGATTTGAAATAAAATGGGGATGATTTGAAATAACATGGATTAGAATAGGATGAAACAGAATAGAATTGAATTAAGATTAGAATCACAATCCATTCCTATATTTACAAATGTCCATGGAATAAAATGGAATTTGTATATAATAATATTTGTCAAAAATATTATTAATTATTGAATGTCATGTTAGTTGAATGTTAAATAAGTAATTTTAATTAATAATAATTAATAAAGGGGAATGAAATAATGATTCCACCTTTTTAACAGCGGAATTGAATTCCTCCTTAAAGCCGGGGTTGCTATATGGAATCATGATTCTACGTTCTAAATACACTTTCAAATATAAGAAAAGGGAAATTAACTGAAATGATGATTCTATTCCAATCGATATTAAGGGTCATTCTCATATAACATTATAAATGAAACCATTAGATGATTTGTACTTTCAAAAGAGAATAATTTTTTTTTGCATGACTTGTTTAAATGATAGAAACTTTATGTATTTAACCAAACCACAAAATTCGATGAACATAAATACAATATGAACTTCTTTTTTGTCTATATAATATTAAGGGTATTTTATCAATAAGGTACTAAGGAGGTCGTTAAGATGCCACACAAGTATCCTTGACAACTTTTTCTTTAAGTAACTCTCCATTTTATTAATAGCTATTTCATCTAAGTTACTTACTGTTGATCATGTGGAGACTAACTAAGGTATGTGGAATCAAATTAGATTGGGCTTCACCTCTTGCTCCTTGATACATGCAAAAAGCCCTCTGTAGGCTAAGCCATGGGAGCCCTCCAAGGCTTAAGTTAGCAAGAAGGACCAAGAAAAAGGGAGGCAAGCACTACAAACCAAGTAAGTTGTGCTCACCCAATGCGTATGTGTCTACGAACCAAAGAGGAGAAGAGGTTTAAGAAAGAGAGAATGAGAGAGAGAGAGAAAGGGATTTTCAAGAGTTAGGTTGCAAATTCACTTACTTGTTGGTGCCTGATGTCTTTTACATGATTTACCTAAACATGTAGTGATCAAGGGTTTTTTTGTACTGGTCATCGCAAGACAATGTACTCCATAGTAGTAGATAGGGCTTCACTACAAGCGATATGACATGGCTAATTGTACCACCAAATCTATAGCCTAGTATTTGATAAGGGCAAAGCTACTCAATGCACTATCTATACCATAGATGTCATACGCTCATTAATGAGTTTCAGTAGGCCATAACCACTAAAGACAAAAGTTAGTTTAAGGCTCTCATCAAAGGGTCAACAGATGTTTGATGGAAGGAGTTTGGCTTTGGGCTTACATTAGATAGTCGACACATGTTAGCTTATTGGTTGGGGATTGGTCTATTTTAACATTCGTCATTTGGCTTGACAGGCGCATCACAATGTGGGGAATTATCTCTCCCTTAGTTGGCATTCTTCATTGGCACGAGCAGACGGACTTGAGAGAGAGTCACGATGCTATTCGTTGGATCGCTGATTGCTTAGGTGCCTACTGGGTATATCTTGTAATGGGCTTCACTAGTTGGGCCTTAGTCCGAATAAGAATCGACTATCAACACTAGTTCATGAGCTTGTGCCAAGACACAAATACAATCAAGGATTGAGCTTAAAATAGGGTTTAATATAACTCACAAACACTAAATGTCACTTAAGATTCAAGTGAGGGTTAGATGTAACTCACTAACTTACTTAAATGAAGGGTTCATCACAATCTTAAGGTTAAGATTGATAAGAATGCAAGAAGAATTAAAGAGTTAACTAGCACTTAATAATCCGAAAAAGGTAAGCTCTAAGAGCTCAAGAGTATCTTAACTTGAAAAGGAATATTCATGTGTCTGAATATTCTTCACTATCTCTAAAGGTCTTCTCTGCTAATTACAAATGTTATTATTTATAACAAATCCTAAAACCCTAATGGCAAAACTATAAATAATGTATAAGATCTTAAACCCTAAAGAATAGGGCCATAATTAAAATAAAGGAAATATTCATAAGAATCCAAAACTGTGCGTTTAATAGGAGAAGTTGACATGTAGTCATTCAGGTTGTCTTAAGAGGAGCAGGATCCGAAATGGGCGAAGTCAGTAACTAAATATTCAAGTTTAGGTAGGAACCCCTAATGTCCTGCAGTACTTGGCCGAGATACTTGAAAGGTTAGCCCACAGTTGCCAAGTTCTATGATTGGTCGGCATAAGTCTCTCCATGACATACTGAATGGATCTTTGGCCTTGAGGTCTTGGTTGTGCAGTATCTCGATTCCTTCTAGCATCAGCTTAGCCTCGATAAAAACAATTCGACTTCGAGTTGGAATACGTTAGCTTCTGCTTAGGGATAGTCACAAGCTAATTCCTATCATTACTCCATTACTAATCTAGCTTTAAGACCATAAGCTAAGTACTCCTTAATCTCTTTTAGCACTTTGCCAAGTTCTCAGTCTTCTACCTTTTGACATAAAGTGGTTGCTTCTAGTCTAAGCTACCCTTCATGTCTTTTCTAAGCGGCTTGGGATTGGGAAGTTTTCTAGGTACCTTTATTTGAGGGTTTCCCTTTAACCTTGCACCTCCATACCTTTTGGACCACCTCCTTCAAGATCTAACTAATATGTTTGTTAGGTCCCTTCTTCCAAACTTATATAAAGCACAGAAGTTTGCCAACTTATCTAAGGCTATAAGTGACTAGAACCACTTATCGCTTCTCATCCATTATTACTATGCAGCTACCAAATGAGACTAATTGGGCCTTCACATGGTCAAGAAAGCTCATATAATGTGATACAAACCGTAACTAAGAATAGATAAGGCTAATCGCTGGATAGGTTCAAGCTTGTAGAAAGTTCGAAAGGAATAATGGGGAATGATGCAAAAAGGGACGAATGCGAATGAAAAGTAAGCAAAACTTACGAACAGCTCCAGAGAATATGATGTACCAATGAAACTTCTAAGGACTTACGTCATAATCCGATATGACATACAAATCGGTCCGATGAGATTGCTTACCACCTTACCTTGCTCAAGGGTTAGGATAAGAGTGATACTAAGAATAAACAAGCAATATTTATGTAAGGAAGAAAATACTTAAGTATATTAACAATAATTTATATGAGGAAGAAAATACTCAAGCATATTAAGGATAATCTCTCTGTATGTTACAGTTACAGTTACAGTTACAAGGGTATTTATACCCATAAATTAGGGCAACTAGCCCAAAAAGAAAAAGACAAAAAGGGCATTTCTTAAGGAAGTAATGTACAAGACATAAAAAGGTAAAAATGAATATACAAGGAAAACAATCATTAATGCAACGGATTCTACACATAATACTGTACACGTGATGATACTGTATTAATGATGCCATTGGAAGATGTGGACAAAAAAGTACGGACAACTTACTAATCTGAGTAGAGGTGGCTTGGTCAATTAGTAGTTTTCTCTTGACATCTCTACAAAAGTGTGGCCAAATGAGTAATTAGCCAGACGTGTATGAGAATGAAGATGGGCTGTTGTCTCGGCCTTCCACTTCTTGGCACACAACATGCAAGAAACAAGCAGTCACTCAGGTCAGCAGGCAGAATCAATTGGCAAGGAGATAATTAGCCTCCGCATAAGTCGGTTGGAATAGGAGGATTCGTCTCGCCGATCCCTCTAGTCTTCGAGCTCAACTGCGAGTCAATGGTCAGGTAGCCTAATTCCTATCATTCTTTCCAAGTTATTTTGGATTTGGGATCAAATCTGAATGGTCTTCATTCAACTCTTCGTTAAGGTGATACGAACTGAGGTTGGAGATGTTAAAGGCATTAGAAACCCCATAGTCTTCGAGCAACTCTAATTTGTAAGCATTGTTGGTAATCTTTTGGAGGATTCTAAAAGGTCCTTCAGTTCTTGCAAATAATTTGTTCCTTCTTTCGTAGTTCGAGAACCGTTCCTTATTGAGGTACAGCCATACCAAGTCTCCTGGTTGGAATTGTATGGCCATCCTACCCTTGGTCTTCTCTTACATCCTTCTAACAGCTTGGTTGATGTGCTAGATGACTTTATTATAGATGTGCTGGAGGGATTGTGCTCTAGCCATGGCATCAGAGTCTTCTTATAGAGGTGCAGGTATGAGGGTGTAATTGAGGGGTAACTTAGGATTACAACCATAAACCACTTTGAAGGGAGTCTACTTAGTGGTGTCATGTACTGTTTAGTTGTAAGCGAACTTGACCATTGGCAAACAGACGTCTTAATCAACCAAATTCTTATCCACTGTAACTCAGAGCAGTAATCCCAAAGTAAGATTGACCTCCTCTGTTTAGCCATCGGTTTTGAGGTGACAGGAAGTACTGAATAATAGTTTACTCCCCATCCGACGCCATAAGGTCCTCCAAAAATAGCTTAAGAACTTTAGGTCTTTGTCGGAGGTTATACTTCTCGGCACACCATATATCCGTACAATCTCTTTTAAGAAAAGAAAAGCAATAGTCAAAGCATCATTAGTTTTGGAGTAGGGCATAAAGTATACAATTTTGCTAAACCAATCCACGACGATCATTATAGAATCTTTGCCTTGGGTAGATTGTGGTAGTCCGAGAACAAAGTCCATGCCCAATTCAATCATCAATTTTGTCGAGACAGGTAAAGGCATTGCTTTCCCTTGCTCAACTCAGTACTTAACCCTCTTGCACACGACATAGTTGTCAACAATTTGGTACATATCTCTCCTCATCCTTAACCAGAAGAATCAACCATTCAACAGTTCACAAGTCCTTCTTTCTCTAAAATATCCAAAGAGTCCTCTACTGTGGGCTTTCCTGATCAATAGTTCCTATAATAAACAAGTCAGCACGCATAATTTTCCACCTCAGAACAAGTAACCATTCTCTACATGATACTCATCTACCGTCCTTCCATTAACGCAATGCATGATTGTGGGTCTAAAGTGTGGATCCTCAAAATACTACTCTTTGATACTTACAAACCCAAATAGCCTGGTTTGTAGTTCGGTTAAAAGCACATGTTGCCTTAAAAGAGTATCTATAACTACGTTACTCTTTCCCTGCTTATATTTAATTATGAAATTGAATCCTTTAAGGAATTCAACCCATTTCACCTGTTGCATCAATAAATTCAACTAACTTCGGAGGTACCTTAGAGATTCATCGTCGGTGTAAATGTCAAACTCTCTCGGCAATAGATAATGCTGCCATACTTATAGTACTCAGATTAACGCCAAGAGTTCTTTGTCATACACGGAGCAATTTAACCGTAGTCTCTAAGCTTTTCACTGTGGAAGGCAATTGGTTAGCCTTCTTGCATTAGGATAATGCCTATTTCAATACCTGATGCGTTACATTCTAGCTCAAATACTTTCTTAAAGGTTGGTATAACCAATATCGAAGCGAAGGTTAACTTTTCTTTTTATCTCAACAAAGCTCTTTTCCTCCTTTTCTACCCATTGAAAATCGATGTTTTTTCTTTGTTAACTTAGTAAGTGGTGAGGCGAGGGTATTGAAATTTTTAATGAATCATTTATAGAATGAAGCCAGTCCATGGAAACTTTTCACGTTAGCACAAGTAGTAGAAGTTGGCCGCTCTACAATTGTTCGAATCTTCTCATCATCCACTCGTAAGTCTCTTCCACTAACTATAGAGCTCAAGAATACCGCTTTCTCCTAGCAAAAGCAATAGCTCCTTATATTGCCAAATAGTCTTTCGGCACGGAGGATATCCAATACTTTTTGGAGATGTTCTTAGTGACTTGGCATGTCGGCACTATAGATTAGAATGTCATCAAAATTCACCACGACACACTTTCTAATAAGATGTCTTAATATATGGTTCATTAATCGTATGAAAGTGCTTGGGGCATTCAACAGGCCGAATGGTATAACCATCCACTTATAGAGTTCATGCCGAGTTTTAAACATAGTCTTCCGTTTGTCTTTTAGCCTCATGCGAATCTGATGATAGCTAGACTTAAGATCAATATTGTTGAAATCTTAGCTCCACTCATTTCATCCAACATATCTTCTAACCTTGGATAAGATACATGTACTTGATTGTAATCTTGTTTACAGCGAGGCTAACTACATACATTCGACAGGTTCCATCATTCTTCGGTACTAGAAGGGTTGGTATAGTACAAAGGCTAAGGCTCTCCTTCACATATCCTCTCTCAAGCAACTTATTGACTTGTCATTGGAGCTTAACAGCTTATTCGAGATTCATCTGATAGGTAGGCTTATTTGGCAGTAGGGCACCAGATACTAAGTTAATGTAGATCTCTATGCCTTAAGTTGGTAGCAACCCTTCAGGTAACTGTTCTGAGAATAAATCAACATACACGTCCAATAACTCTTTGATTTCCTAAGGTAGTTCACCTCGCTCCTTCATTTCTAATAGGTACCTGACCAACATAAAGGTCGACTTGTCAGCATTGATGGCCTCTCAGAGCTCGACTCTACTCATCACCAGAGCCTTCTTTAATCTACAAGCAAGTTTTGTCTATAACTTGTTAACTTCTCTCGGCGGCATCGGGTTTAGTGTAATTTTTCTGTCATCCTTCTTAAACATGTATGTGTTCTTGTAACCGTCATAGATAACTCTTCTATCAAACAGCCATAGTCTACCGAGTAACATGTAGGAAGCACACATAGGCAACACATTACAAAGAATCTAGTTTGAGTAATTCCTTATAGTGATCAGTAGTAGTATTTGTCAAATAACATATAATTCTCCTTTTTCACTTAACCAATGCAATTTGTATAGCCTCGGACGTGCAACAGTTGGCAGTTTCAATTTTGAAATAAGATCTACTGATACTATGTTGGTGTAGCTTCCGTTATCCAAGATGAAGGCACACACCTGAACATTCACTTTACAAGTGGTATATCCACTTCCTCAGCAAACACGTCCTTTTCAATCAGTTCTTTCTCGGCATTTTCTTCTTGGCATAGACCTCCTCGTCCTCACGTTCCTCATCAGTATTGTTTAACTCTAGCTTTGGGATATTTCCCTTAATGACCATTGTTTGTCGGTTCTAGAATTAAGTAGCTATGTGTCCAAACCCTTAGCACTTGAAGCACTTGATTTGATTCATCTTCCTACCAAACCCTTGCCTCTTCTCATAAGTTCAGGTTAGCACTTCGGTGTCAATTCAGCCTTTCTAATTAGCTTAGACATCCATCTTTTGGCTCGGCTTGGTACTCGACTGAGCTTGGTGACTTCCCTGTCCAAGTCAGCTAGTCAGCATCCCCGTTGGTACTCGACTCCTTCTTTGCCTTTCTACTAACTAGACTATTCTGATGGCCTTATCTATTGTGGGAAATCGTTGGAGTTCCACAATGTCTTGGATATTACCAGTTAACCTAGTAATGAATCTTGAAACTTTCTAGGCTTGTGGTTCCTCCACTTTGTAATGGATCACAAGCATTTGAAATTTTTAAACATACTCATCAACATTCCGGCCTCCTTATCTCAGCTTCTGAAGCCAAGTGAAGGTATCTTAAAAATAAGTATCCAATATGAACCTATTTCTGAGTACCCTCTTCATCTCGAATCAAGTGTTAATCTCTCGATATCCCTCTCATCTCCTCATTGCTTGGAAATTCTTTTACTACATGGTGGCATATCCGAAGAACTCAACAGCAATAGTTCTCACTTTCTCGTAATCCTTATATTGATAATAATAAAAAACACACTTCACCTTCTCTTCCTACTCCAAATACTCATCAACATTCCTAAACCCATTAAAGATTAGAATCCGAAGCTTCACATAGTTAGATGCTTTAGGGACTCACACACGCTATTCTTCGAAATACTCCACTTTTACCTCGTCTCTCGTGTCCGTCAAATCAATCCATCTCCTTACTCGTCCGCCTACTCCTCCACTTCGAACTAGTTAAGCTGAGTTTTGCCTCAATCGGTCGGCAAGACAATACATGAACAGCTTGAGTCAAATCTACCAAGAAGTTAGTCACTTCATCAAGTCTCTCGTCAATGCTTTTGAGTGTTCCTTGAAACTGTCATCCATGGTGAATAACTCCACTATTGTCATCTCCCATACCAACATTCATACTCGAGTTTGTCAGTTTCTCCATAGATTCAAAGTTCAAATAAACACTTCAGGAAATTAACAACTAGCAAACACAATAACTAAAATGAACACAATAACTTACTCTGTTTTACACACACAGAACAAAGTATATTAGAAATTCTAAAAGAACCAACTATAGCTCACACGAAACCTCCACTCTAATACCAAGATGATGTAGATTGTAATCACATCATTTGTTTCAAAGGTTGGTCGCTGGATAGGTCCAAGCTTGTAAAAAACTCGAAAGGAATAATGGGGAATGGTACAAAAGGGACAAATACAAATGAAAAGTAAGCAAAACCTACGAATAGCTTCAGATGATATCAATAAAATTTTTTATGACTCACGGCACAATCCGATATGATGCACGAATCAATTCAATGAGGTTACTTGCCACCTAACATTTCTCAAGGGTTAGGATAAAAGTGATGCCGAGAGTAAACAAGCAATGTTTATGCAAGGAATAAAATACTCTATGTGTTACAGTTACAGTTACAAGGGTATTTATACCCATAAGTTAAGGCAACTTCCCTAAAAAAGAAAAGACAAAAAGGGCATTTCCTAAGGAAGTAATATACAAGATGTAAAAAAATAAAAATGAATATATAAGGAAAGCAATAATTGGTGCAATGGATTCTATACATAATACTGTATACATGGTGATACCGTTAAAAGATGTGGACAAAAAAGTACAAACAGCTTGCTTGTTGAAGCAGGAGTGGCTTGATCAATCCAGACTCTTTCTCTCGGCATCTCGACAAGAATGAGGCCGAGTGAGTAATTAGCCAAGCGTGCGTGAGAATGAAGATGGGTTGCTGTCTTGACCTTCCACTTCTTTATACACAACATGCAAGAAACAGGCAATCACTCGGCTTGATAGGCAAAATGGGTCGGTAAGGAGATATTCGGCCTCCGCATGAGTCAGCTAAAACTAGAGGATTCGTTTCGCTAGTCTCTCTAGTCCTCGGGCTTGGCTGTAGGTCAGTGATCTGGGAGCCTGATTCCCATTACTAATGTCTAGCATGTAATCATCTAAAGGGGTTACCTTAACTCTTACCCTTTCACTTCACTGACTACCTTTAACTATACATTTTGGGCCACTCCAATAATAAGAATATCCTCTAAGTTCATAGCCTTTAGGTCGCTCTTATCCTTTTCTCTCTTTATGCCTAGTTTCTCTATTGCTTCCTTAGTAGTCAATAAGTCTAAGGCTCCAATATCCATTAAGGAATTTAATCTCTAGCTAAATACAAATGCCTCTATAGTCTTTGGAATCTTTCTAGGCTTGTTTTGCATGAAGCCTAATATTCTTAGAACCTTAAGTTTAGAATCTTACTAGGCCTCCTTATTTTCCTCCACTATAATAGAAGCTAACCTATCCTACGTTAAGCAATCTCTAGCTTTATGGTTATCTATTTATAGGAAGTAAGAGAGCTTCTTCTTGAGTAGCTCCTTTTCATTCATAGAGGCCTTACCTCCAACCGCCGGTCTTCTCATTTCTTCCCTTAACTACCCTCTCTTACTTCCTTACCAAACCATTCGTTAAGCCTAAACTTTATCAAGTATTTTTACCACAACCATGGCCTAAGCTAAAGCATAGACTCCTCACTTCTCCAACTATACCTAAGCCTACTCCACAACCCATCACAAAACTGCAAATATATCATCTCTATCTCTCTTATCAAGAATCTATAATAGAAACTCTTATAATTTTCATACATAATCCTTGATGGCTTTATGCTCCAACTTCCTCAATTTAACCCAATTTTCCTTCTTAGCATTTTTCGCAAAAATTGGGTCCACAACTTGACCTTGAACTCTTCCCATCATCTAATCCCCCTTAATACCTTATTTAGCTTCATTAGACCTTCTTTGCCACTATTGAGTGGCTACACCATAATCTCTTTTAAGGAAGCATCCTACCTCTTAGATCACTTATGGCCTAGTCTATGGTTATGAACATTTCCTTTAAAAGCTCCTTCTTTAACTTCCTCAATCTTTCTTCTACACCTTAAACACAGTCTAACATTTCAACTAAGGCTTCCTCCACTCAAGCCACCCTTGCTAATATGCCTAGTTAAAATTCAAACTTTGGTATCAACCATGTAGATCTCAATCAATTGTAAATCTTAATGTATACATTGTTTTAGGGTTTTATAGAATAGAAAGGATATGTACCAATTCTTATTAGATATGACACACCATAAAATATTGCACTATGTTCAATTAAATTGATACTATGTACAATTATTTCATAAGGTTACTCACCATGACAAGGATGAATAATATTAGATTTGATAAAACTAAACTCAATCAAAGTAAGAGTTGTATTATGGTTTTGTAATAATATTTACATGGAATGAAAGATTTATTAGAACACAACTGAGGCATAAAAGCAATAAAAATAAAGTCTTGTTGTAAGTCTTGTTAGGTATTTGAATGGACGCACTTAGTCGATCAGATAGATAGAAAATAAAGTTGCAAAAACATCATGTTGGGTTGTCCATTCAAATGAGAAGGGCCTCCACTTAGATGGGAGGGAGTTTTTATTTTATGGAATTCAAGTCCCTATATAATCAAATGGCTTATTTACCCATTTGCATGGGCACTACTAGACTTGCAATTCTTGATCTTAACTTTGCTTTGAGATCTAAACTCGCTCGATAACACAAAATAAACTCCTAAACAATTAGTATGAAGTTCAAATCCATCTAAAAACATACTTTCATCTTCATTTAGCCCATTTAGTAGAATCTATTGAGCTAAACTCTACAATCATCTAGTTAAGCTCATTAGTTGGACATATAGGTACTTGATTCCTACCACTAGCTTCCGTTATGCTCTGCTTGGGTTGAACCTTCCTTGAAGAGCTGCCTCAAGCTATAAAATGAGTCCCCTAACATTCATAATGGCAATGTCAAACATAATATTTCTCTCCATCTCAGTTTGAAAGCTTGTTGTGATACCACATGTCACATGTAGATTCTTGAACTAGCTCTTACATGAAGCATTTAAACTCTTCAGGCTCTCTGTGGAGTAGCTAAGTCAACTTTTCCTGCAAAAGAAATAAGAACATGTTTAGTGAGTAAGAAAGTTAAAGAGAGAGAGAGCCTCTCAAGAGTAAGAACTTATATGAAAAGGTCTACCATAGAGTGCAGATAGACAGCCCAAATCATTCCATCTAACAGCGAAGATTTGCTCTTACCTATTCCTGTCCATCTACTCCTAATCATCTGCCCCACCAGCCAAGGTTGATCAAATTTGGATACTTCTAAAAGATGTCAATAAATGGACTGGGCAAATAGTAATGATAAGAGATAATTCACTAAATGGTGAATCCCAGAGCTATACCTAGATGAGGAATGATACACTTCTTCGAAATTCAGCTCCGAAACACTACCAAGTAAGCAAATCAAACGAGAAAAATCAAACAAACGAAAATCAAAGACAAAAGTCACTCCCCGTCATGTGCCGGTTTGGGATTTTAGAACCTGTTTCCAACTCATAAAATATTACTGTATTTAAATAGACCATTAATATTTTAAAAAGTCAAATAAATGATAACCATTCTAATAATGTTTATGCTTCAAATAGGTCTTTCAACTTTTCTGATCCAATATAATAAAATACCACCATTATTGTTTAAACATATGAACAAAGCGTTTCCAGGCAATATTCTGAATAATACTTTTAGCAGCATTACCTATTTGGAGAATTACCAAAATGTTTCATCATTTATATGACTCGACCGCTATCTTATACATTTACAGTGAAACCCTCCAAATGAAGACAGATAATACTGCAAATTGATCGTCATCTCGCACCGATAACTAGTACCATGATAATGCCCAAAGTGACAGAAATGTCGACTTGCCAAAACAATAGATAGATCGAATTTAATCATAATAACATGACAATAATAGTGAGATTTTGTAACTTGCAAATCCCCTAATGAACAACATATGGAAATACTGAATTAAGTCATGAAACAGAGTTAATTTCAGCCAGCTTGGTCCAATTTATTATGACAGGGAAGTCCTGTGCTTATATAAACAATATTATACATTCTCTCTTTCCTCACCTCGGACTTAGTAACATTATTGTTGTTGCCGTTGGTTTTTTTTTTTTTTTTTCCCCTTTTCCAATCTTTAAGGATGATGAAGAAGCCTAGCCTAGGTCGCCAGAAGATTGCAATTGCAAAAATCTCAAAGAAAAACCATCTCCAAGTCACATTTTCGAAACGCAAATCGGGACTATTCAAGAAAGCTAGTGAACTATGCACTCTATGTGGTGTTGAAATTGCAATAGTAGTGTTCTCCCCGGCAAACAAGCCCTTCTCCTTCGGCCATCCCGACGTTGACGCCATTATTGACCGATTCCTCACTAACAACAACAACCACCACCACCACAACATTGAATCACTTGATGAATGCAACTTCGCGTCAGATAATTTCAATGATCACATCGAGCACGTCCTTAATCAGTTGGAGTTCGAGAGGAAACGCAGGGAAGAGCATGATTTGGTGAGAAAGTTTAATGAAAGCGAGAATTGGTGGGAAGCCCCTATTGAGGAACTTGGGTTGCAAGAGGTCGAACGATTGAAATTGGCAATCGAAGAGTTGCGAGAAAATGTAAGGAGACAGTTAGAGATTTCATCTGTTAATTTGTTAGAAGATCGTTGGAGCTATACCGCTGGAGACATTGATCACATGGACAGCAAGACGATTGATATCAAAAACACTAGTGCTTCTCATATTTTGGATATGTATAATCACTCTGGACTCAGATTTTGATTGAAATGGTATCATCAGACTCTAGTGTCTCACTAGGGCTAGCATATGCTTATCCTATGATATTTTTGTTCAGAATATTTTCAATGTTGAATCATGTTTTTTCTATTTCATCTCCATGTTAAACTTTACTTTTCCTTTCAGTTAAAAAAGAAGTAAATAAAAATCCAACTTGGCAGCGGATACGAACGAGCCATTAACAGTGCATTATTAGAAGAAATAAAATTAATATACTCGTCTATCTTGAATGTATATTTATTGTTACTAATACATCGAGATGGAATCTCTAAACTTCTAAAAATATGCATGTTACAAAACCTTCAATCTTCTACTGAAAATATAAGAAACAGCGATGGTTTGGATGGTTTAGTTACGATTTTGGATATATATTATCACAGGTAATGAAATTAATATCAGGAGACAATGACTTGATTGACAAAAGCACAACAGCTAGTTGGGCTATTATGTATGAACATTACAATATATGTGGATAAGAGTCCTTTAATCACACTAGTAGTATATGGAACAAGCTTCTCATTTAATATGGAAATTCAATAATGGTCATTAAATAGTTTCTCGTCATTTCTTTAATTTCTGTAATATATCACAATAGAAAAGTTTAAAGGAAAAGTAGTAAATATGCAGTAAACCATGGTCTAATCTAGTTGAAGAATAAATTAGGCCTAAAGAGGGCTAGTTTAGGCTCGTGAATTGGTCAGGCAATTCAAGGCTCATAATCGGCCCATGAAAGCTTCATCTAAAGAACTAACAGTTCAAACCCATCTAATTTAAATAAAAAAGAAAAAAATATATAACTATGATATATTTAAATACATGATGTGATATATATATATGTATATATTACATGTAATAAGTAAAAATTACATTTTATATAATATGTATATATGATATATTTATAAAAAATTACTGGTTGACCAACCACATGAATCAACTCATGAACCAGTAAGTCTTATGAATCTACCTAAAATTAGGTACAGTTGCACCAATCACTCCATAATTTTGGAATTGTAACTCGATAATTCTAAACTGGGTTCTAGGCCCAATTAGACCCGCTTCCTAGCACTAGGATAAATGTATCTAAATTGAGGGTGCATCCATTTTAACAAGAAATCGTATTCATCAAGATTTAGAGGAATATAAAATATAAAGAATATTTTAACTTAATCGAAAATTGATTGTAGAAGGAAAGTTTCGAATAACTTGACAATTATTATATTATCTGACCAAATGAGTCTTGAAAATTGAAACAAGATAATGATTAAATTCGATGCTTCTTTATAATGCTTGGCGATGCCTCTCGCTGTTAAAATACAATAAACAATAAAATATAGTTTTCAATGAATTATGAAAAAACAATATAATAGAGAAAAATAATTTCTATGTGAAAAATGGATATTAGTATTATTTTTCACATTTTTAATAACCACTAGTTTTAATACCTTTTTTTATGTATTTCAACCGAATGAGACACTTGATGAATTGCTATGATAAATTTATAATTATATAAAAAATTAAGCATCATCACGACCTTATAAATTAATTGACAGAAACACTAAAAAAAAATGAAAACGAAAACTTTGTAATAACAAGAAGACTATGCTTGTGAAGGTATTTTCAAAGCGTAAAGTGCATTGGTTTATTCGACTTATGTGTTTATTATGCTATTGCAAATCTACACTAGGTGACTAGGTTTGTCTTTTTTAATTTATTCATGAAAACATACCAACAACACTCAACCAAATTATATTATTGAATGAAAAAGGAAATTAAAATATTCAATGTAATATAAATACATCCGATAATATCAATATTAACAAATCAATTAAGGATATTCCTCCAACACTGTATATGACGAGATTTCTTGCTTTTTATTATCATGCATTTAGTGAGTTACCTCTAGTAGCATATGTGAAGTCCCGAACTTTCAATCAATTAAATATATGAAACTGATAATGATTAGGATCTCAATTATACTCAAGGCCAAAAAATTTTCGAGAAATAAGTCATATCACCATACATGTGATTACAATAGATAGAACCGAAACCAATTTAAGAGAGAAGTATAACTAAAATAAAAATAAAGTGTAAAAATCAAAATATGATAACAGGTGTCCAAATATTATATGAACCCTAACGTAAGAGTCAAAATGAAAAATATCAAGTTTTAAAGTTCGAACCACAAACAGAGAATATACGAGAACCAGTACCTAAGGCCATGTTTAACTGAATGTGTTTGACACATGTCCCAATGTTAAAACCCCATTTTTAGGGTCCTTCAGCATATACGCAATTTGTTAAATTTTGGGGAGTCTTTAGCTAATGTAACGTATAGGATCTAGTCGGTCGAGATTAATGGAGATTGAATTTTGTACTTTTGTGTAAGCTTGCAATACAAGGAATAATGAGGGGTATCGAAAGATTATCTAACGTGATCACTCCAATAGTTAAGTTAGTTAGATATATGAAGAAAGTTAGAAAATAAAAACTCATAAGAACAATATAAATACATAAAATATTAAGTGATTTACTGTTAGGAGATAATTTGGTATTTATAAAGAAGTATTACTGGTGGTTAAAGGATCATTAGTAAGCAAAGGGCACATCTACAAATTGTGGGTAGTGCAGCCATATAACCTAATGTGATCCGAAATTATAGAACATGATTGTTGACTTAGTCATCTAGCCTTGTCCATTATCTCTTAGCCATTGTGGGCTACAACAACTAGGCAAGTTGTGTAAAGAGCTTAGGCCAAAGTCAGTTAGATGGATGGGGAGGCCAAATCTAGAGGAAAGCGACCTAGGCCATTAACTTAAGTAGTAAGCTCATGCTCAAAATACCCTATCAACACTTGCCTTCTTGGCAGTATCATTGTTGATGTAAGGGCAAGGAGAGAGGAAGGATAGGTTCTTAAGACACGTGGCTGAGTTGGGCTTAGAGTTCTCATGATGGCTTGATAGTCTAATGAAAATATCACTACACCAACGTCCTTAGAGAACTGTCGACATAACATGTCTTGAGTCCGAGCTAAAAGGATACCTAATAGAGATATTCGAGCTGAATACTCCTCAAGCTGAGCTAGATTCGTTGACCCCAGCTACTTGTCTCCTGGCTCAAGTTGCGTACTTAATTGTTGAGGGGTTCCATCTGTGGGATTTGGCTAATGGAGATTAGAAGAGATTGGGCTTTACATTTCCGTGTAAGCCTATAAGATAAAGAATAGTGAGGGGTATTGGGAGTAGTCCAGCATGACTACTCCTATGCTTAAATCAATTGGGTATGAAGAAAGTTAGGAAACAAGAACTCACAAGAATAGTATGAGTATGTAAAGTATCAAATGGTTTATCATCGAGAAGTGGCTGGGTACTTATAAAAGAGTGTTGCCAACAATTAGAGGATCGTTAATGAGTGGAAGGCATGTCCATAAATCATAAGTAGTAAAGCCATGTAACCTGACACAATCTGGAATTGTAAGTGGTTGTCGACCTAGTTATCCAACTTTATCCATTGTCCTCTAACTGCTGTGGGCTACAGCAACTAGATAGGCTGTGTAAAGAACCTGGGGAGGTTGGCTAAGTGGACGAGAAGGCTAAATCTAGAGGAGAACAACTTAGGCTATGAGTTTAGGTAAGTCAGCTAAGAATTTGAAAATGTAAAAATCTATTACATATTTTTTTATTAAAAAAAAGTGTGGTCTTAATTTAGATTTTTGTATTGCAAGTTTTATAAATAATAAAAATAAATAAATGTTAAGAAGTTTTCTTCATTAACCACCCTCTATATATGTATATTATACACCATCTCACTCTTTTATTTTTACTCTTTTTTTTTCTCTCTTTAACCATTTTTATTTCTTTGAAATCAATAGAACTTCTAAATTTTTTTTTCTAAAATTCTTTAAATTATAAATTAATAATTATTATAATTATTTCGATTTTTAAAATATCAATCATATAATATCATTATAATGTTATCTTTCTTAAAAGAATCTAGATAATAAGAATATTGATTTATAACTTTAGCAACTTAAAAATAAATAAAAAAATATTTAGAAAATCCAAATCCTGAATCAATACTCCCTTGCTCTATATCCCATGTCCCCGCCGTCATTAGCACTTCCACCAACATTTAGATGCCGCCACTTACACTGGAGAAACCCGAGAATGTATCTCATCGGTAAACCCTATAAAAATCTGAAATTTTACGCTTATAGTGCAAGGTACCCCATTCCGCACCTTCAATTTCCAACACATATCTCTTTCTTCCTGGTTCGCTAAATCACCTTCCGTTGCTTTGAGGAGCTTCTCGACATGGCCCTCTCCCTTTTCATCGCAGCCCCAACATCTAATCACCGTAAGTAAGTTGAGCCCAAACTTCTGGTGAAAGCCATTTCCTATGAAACTGTCAACATAGAAAAACATGAACAAAGCTTTGACTTTTCGACAAATGACGCCATGAAACTGATCTTGCATGATTTTAATAAATAATGACACGATATTTACGAGATAATAACATTCACAAAGCTACAGCTCGGGTTAGGATCAAGGATAGATTAAGTTTAGAAGGGATTGTTAAGAAATGATGAGGACACACAGTGAGTTGATTATTCTTGATATGCTTCTATGTATGTATGTATGTGTTATTTATGAGGCCGGGTATCACGATGTATGCGAGTATTACATGTGTCGAACGATGTTTTCAATTGAGAAACGCTTGGTTTGTGAAATTCAAATAGTGGAAACATGCTGATTTACACTGGAGATGATCAAACTAAGCTAGTCCCTTAGCATGCATGGAGTTTTTACGCATTTGGTAAGCCATCGAAGCAGTAGAGTTGTTGTTGGACCGATGCAATCGACCAAAAAATGGTTTCACTTTACGTGTGTATGGATGAATAGTACATAAATAGTACATAATTTTTAAAAAAATCTATTATTTATATTTTCATTTTTACTTTGTTATATAATTTTTCCATATCTGAATATCCAGTCACAATAGGAACCAGCCGAAATAAACATACTATATTACCATTGCTTCTAACACGAACCCAATGTAACCATATATTCTACTTTATGATTGAATCTTAGGGTTGCATTGCAACCATTATCTTTACTACGGGAAATGATGAGGGCATCGTATATATAATAATAGTTCATGCCCACATGAGCTTTGATGGTTGCAAAGTATGTTATTGATTGAATTTTGCTTTGAGTTTTTGACTTACTGAATGTCGGATAGTAAAAATGTTATGCTTGTTGTAAAATTTGACTGGTTGTGAAGTATGATTAATCTTCTAATCGGGATTTAAATAAAATTCAATATGCACTACACGTTTCCCTTATATTGTTCAAAAACCATTACGGTGACATAGTAGCTGGGTAGGATAACGTGATCGATGGTCCTGCTTCGTTATTTGCAAAGTAAGTGACACGGATTCACACTTTTAGCAGAGCCTGCGTCCATCCTATTGTTTTGTGCTTACCTGCATCCGGACGTGCTATTTTTCAAGGAAATCATCAGTCCAGTCTCTTGGGGTGTGCTCCGCCGAGAAGTTTCTAATTATTTGTTTGCCAAGGATGTCGAGCTAAGACACAGATGGTAGCTGTAATTCTTAACCCAAGGTTGAGGAGATTATACCTTAAACCACATGATGGTTACTCCGTGCGATATTGTTTTGCATTTATCTTTTTATACATAGTATATGAATAAAAAACTTGCTTGTATTTGCGTGTGCTTATGATATTGAGAGTTTCCTCTTACTAACCGCGGCTTTACTCGCATTCTTGTAAAATGATTCACATTTTGGATTGCAAATAATACTGTACAATTAGGATATTGCTCTCCGTAAGGTTTCTAGCTTTTTGGTTGATCTGGGATAGGAGGGTAGTGGAGAGGCCTAGAAGAATACTTCGCTTTTGTTCCCCTGATGAGTTAATGTAATATTTGTCTTTGTTGGAGAGAATTTTGTACACTTTGTGAAACTCGTACACTTTGTGAAACTCGATACATGATGGTGTTGCATATTTGATATGGTATTTATTAATAACTAGATAATCTAAAAATTTTATAAACTTAGTGTCTTAACAAACATTTAATGTCTCGATCTCTTATACTTTTACCACAGCCATTATATTTTAGTGGTATGAATACTAATATTCCAATAAGGTATATCAGATTTCAATTCCCCTCCCTAAGTTGTAATGCGATAAAATTCAAGAAACAGATGGATGAACTAAAGATTTGTAGTAAACTGAATGAAAATGAAAATAGATATGAGGTTTGGCAATAAAGGAAAAAGCTAAACTAGAAGGATAGTGTGTTGATGAAAATGGAAAGCTTTGAATGTTGAAGAAGACAAAAGCTCTAGAAGAAATGTATATTATTTTTGTTATTCAATCTAATAAAAATTATCTACACCCGATGTATTTATACCTATATAAATAAATATCCCATAGCTAAGGTGTACAATAATTATATTATATACAAGAGCTAGTATTTTACAATATGTTATGATAGTTTATAATCTATTAACACTATTTTTACAATCTTATACTTCAACACTCCCCCTCAAGATAGAGAGTAAAGATCAATTACTCCCATCTTTCCTAACAGCTTCTAAAATTGGTCAGTATACAAGCCTTTAATAACAAATCAACTAATTGCAACTTGCTAGGAACATACAAAAGCAAAATAGTACCATCAACAACTTTATCTCTAACAAAATGAAGATCCGATTCAAAGTGTATTTTGTGCTCATAGAAGACTGGATTGCAAGTAATAGGAAGGGGAGATTAATAATTTGATAAAAAATTAACAGGTTTAATGACAATCACTTAAAACTCATCCAACAATTCAAGTAGCTACATAACTTCACAAGCAATAGTTAGCAATGCGTGATATTCAAATTTAGCAAAATTTTGAGTCACCTATTTTGTTTCTTAGACTACCAACTAATAAGACAATCACCAAAAAAAAAAAAATGCGAAAACCAGTGGTTAATCGACGATAGTTAAAGTGCTTACCCCAATCACTATTACTATAAGCCCATAAGATGAAATCAAATTTATCAAAGAAAAACAATTCTAATCTTGGATGTTGCTTCAAATATTTGAAAACTCTTTCTTATGCTAGTTGATGTGAATGTCATGGATGCTCCATAAACTAACTTAGAATATGAATAGGATACACAATATCAAGTTAGGGCATGGACAAATATAGCAACTTACCTACTATTTATCTATATCTAGTAACATCAAAAAGATCAACAGGATCATTCTTACTTAATTTGTAATTTGCAACAATGGGTGTAGAAGTAGGATGAAACCAAGAAAACTAGATTCTTGAAGTAGATCTAAAGCAAATTTGCATTGTGAAAGTGATAAACCTATTGAGGAACGAACCAATCTCAAGCCAGTGAAATACTTAAGTACTCCTAGATCTTTGACTTTAAAATGAGAATGAAGAAAGTATTTAAAAATCCTCAATAATCTGAATGTCTTTACAATCAATAGTTAAGTCATCAACATAGAGAAAGACAATAGTAAGATCATAACCATGTCCTTTTAAAAACAAAGAATAATCATGGTATTGTTGAAAACCATGAGATAAGAGATTAGAAGTCAACTTCGCATTCCATTGACATGATGCTTGTTTTAGTCCATATAAAGACTTGTTCAGTTTGCAAACAAGTCTACTACTATGACTAGAACACTCCTTCTTAACCTTCAAACCAAGGGGAAGATTCCTATAAACTTCCTCATGCAAATCTCCATTCAAAAAGACATTATGAGCATCCATTTGGTGAATATACCAATTAAAAATAGTTATAAGACAAAAGAATAAGCTAGTAGTATGTTTAGTTTTATACTTATTAATACATCTATCAGCTTTCATTTTCAATTTGTAGACCTACTTACATCCTATAGTATGTTTGCCCGGAGGTAAATGCACAATAGTCCAAGTGTTATTATCTTTTAAAGCAACAAGTTCTTCATCTATAGCTTTATACTAAGGTTTTAACACTTTTGCTTGATGAAAAGATCTTAGTTCAATGTATTTGGATAATTGTACTATAAAGGCTTGAAAGGAGGGTGACAAGAAATCATAAGATAATACACTGCTAAGAAGATGAGCAATAGTAGAAGATGAGCAATAACAAAAGACAAAGGCAAGGAAACACCAAAAGAAAAATTGTCCCAAGTTAGACTCAATTAATGATGATAGTTTGCAAGATAAAAGAATATTTTTTATTTTCTAGTGCTTCTACGAAGAATAGGATCTAATGTATTTGTAACATCAACAAGTTCAAGTTACCAACAATAGGCTGCAAGTGATCAACAATAAGAGATGTGCTATAAGCAACAAGGGAATGAGAGATAGTGTTTGATGCAGGGGTAAACAGTGTATCTATGAATGAATGATTTTGAGAAGGATATTGTGAAAGTAAAGAGTCCATATAATTTGTAGAACAAATTGAAGGCAATGAAGCTAAAGTATCAAAAGTATATGATTGTAATAAACCAAGAACATGAAAAGGAAACATACGTTCAATGAAAATAACATTTTAAGACACAAAGTACTTTTTATCATACCAATCATAAAATTTATAATCTTTGATACCAAAAGGATAATGAACAAAAATATAAGGATATGAACAAGGATCAAATTTATAACATTGGCACTTAAGAGAAGAGGCAAAACATATAGAGCCACTCTAAGATGTGTGTATATATAAGTGACTTATGGAACAAAGCTTATGTTGATACTTATTTCTAGCCAACCTAAAGCCCAACTCACAAGAAGGCCCATAATAGCTCAAAGGCGAGCATACAAGCAAGCACCCTACTTCCTTTAAGCACTACGATCTACTCAAGCCACCCTTTGAAAGCACTTAGACAACCACCCAAATGTATTGACAACCGAACACTGAGCCATCCTTGCCTAGACACATGCATAGCAACCATAAGGTTTTCAATGAGCACCTACTTGCTCTTTAAGCATCCTTACTTAACCTTTGTCTCTAGCATATGTCACGCCCCAAAGTGGTAGAGTCGTAACAGCCCCGCTGTATAAACCATCCTAAGATAGAAGTTGCCCTTACAACCGCTATCTTAGACCTGATCTACACAAGGCGTCCACGACTAACCCGCTTCGAAGTAAACAGTTTGTAATTTAAATAATTCATTTACCTAAGGAAGTGAGAAAAGTTATATATAATCACTATAATTCAGTTATTACATTATTTAGAAATGAAAAGTAATAACATATGTGTTGATTCTTCAATGTTTTTCCTCACTCCCCAGGATCCAGCAGTTGCTAGCTTCAGAGTAGTTGCTGCCGTTTCTTAGCCAACACCTGCACAACGTTTATAGGGATGTGAGCAACCACAGCTCAGTAAGTTAGGACAGAGGACTTAAAACTATACCATACACATAACAAGGTTTTCAATCACTTATTAGGTGCAATGCATGTGCAAGCAAATACCATCGCACGACGTTGTCCTGCCCGTCGTGAGATTAGAGAAATTGCGCTCGCTCTAATCCGGGTTGAGGAGTTGCCGTTAATACAACAGCTCAAGACCAAACCCAGGCTTATGTAATGGAGACCTTACTCCTCCCGTGACTACCTTCGAACCACTGTCTTCACCCTCATCGCGACCTCCTCTCCTATCGACTGAGGATAAAGAAGGGACCATTTTGCAATCCTACGCTATCCCTTTCAAAGGGGTCGGTATTTGGCCGGAGAGTCCTAAGTTCCCCTAACGGGTGACCATGCATGTCTAATTATGATTACTGGTCATATATTTGATAAGTCCAGTTTAGGGTGATCAATCATTTCATACAAATCATACAATATATGCTAGAGCAACGGACAGAATCATAGCATCACCCATAATCAAGCACATGCACACATCCAACTATCTAACAAGCACAACCAAGAATAATCTCAAGCCTCCCAAAATACAGCATTGTATTAATCCCAACTTACCTCGACTCCTCGCTTACTCACTCGAGGTTCGATTTGCTCAGACCATCGCCGATCATCCCTATAACACAAACGTGGTTTCAGTTTTCATATAATGATTATAGGGTCATTTTATCCTATAACGCTTATTGTTAAGTTTTGTTTAGGGTTTAATATGCCTAATTATCTAGGTCTTAAGTCTTTTATAATTATTCTAGGTTTGGGGTTAGGTTCGGGTTCGGTTTCCACATCGATTTCTAAATTAGGTTCTAGTTCGATTTCTAAGTAATGTTTTATATTCCAACCCTAGAAATTCGTTTTAACTCATAATGTGAAATTAATCACAGTACTTCCCGATCTCCTAAATATTATTATTACCCCTAGTCAGTGTTTTATTTCATCCGGTACACTTATATCCTTATTAGTGTACCGAATTTACTCCTGATGTGATAAATTTTTACATTTTTCATATAATTACATAAATTCAAGTTTCTTATCAGATTTATTATATATCCTTATTATTTATATAATATCAATTTTCATCCTAATATTTTCTATTTATTATATTTTCAAAAATTACATATTATACATTATTGCCTATTATGTACATAATGCATTTCTAATATTTCTATCACTTTAATTACCATCCCTAAACATCAATTATCATTAAAAAATATCTAAATTCATCATAAATCAAATTTTACTCCTAATTTCCCTAATTTAGAAAATTAACTTAAAGTTAATTATTTTTCCTTATTAATCATTTACTACATAATTAACCTAATAATTACATCTAACACCCTAAATGCTACAAGTATCATACTCCATTAGATTTCAATATCCTAAAACATATAATTATTCACTAAATCAGTAATTAATCATTTAATTACTTAATTAACCCTAAATTACCCATTTTATGCCTCATTTTAGGGCCTAAAAATTATCTAAAAATTTCAAAAATTAATTTTTGAAAACAGGCTTCATAGCACTTTTCTATATCATCTAATTAATCTACAAAAAAATTTTGGTTCAAAACTACACTCCTAAGGTCATTTATTTCTAAACCGAAACATGTTTGGTTTTGCACAATTCTTAAGGACCCTATATCATGAGATATATTTTCATCAAAATAATATTTTTCTTAAGAACTACATACAAAAATATTCTAGAATAACAAGTTTCATAATTTTCTAAGAATATTTACTATTTTTACAAAATTACACAAAAATCGGGCTAGAAATCGGACTCACCGATTTAAGTGGCTCTGGCCACCGCCAGTGGCCATGGGTGTATCAGCCCACCTGGGCATTGCCACCACCGTGTGGTGATGGTGGCTATCCACCCCCAGCTACCCGTCATATCTGGGTTCTCCTTTGTGGCCCTAACTACACAGTTTTCCTTTTTTTTTTCTTTGGTTTTTCGCTCAATTTTCGCCTCACCCTAATTTTATCTGATTTTTAACAATCCAAATGAGTTTCTGAATTTTTCTTGCTATTTATAGAGCTTTAGTGTAATTATTGTGCATTAATTAGACATGACTTCGCCCAATTTCCTTAATTTTTTGCTTTTATGTTGTCTAATTTTAATTGGTTAATTTTTATTTTGTGGATTCTAACCTGCCACGACTTGATTTGGATCATTATTGATTTTTTCTGATTTTTTTTTTATTTTTTTAATTAATTATGAATTTTCTTTAATTATTTAGTATAATTTTAGCACATTTCTCGTATTTTAAGTAATTACGCGTATTTATACCAGCATGTAAATTCATATATAGTACAAATAAATATTCCTAAATATTATTTAGGTTATTTTATAATTTTTAGTATACATATAATTTATCTCTAGCGATTCGTTAAGTACCGGAATGCATTTTACGTATTTTCGATAAATAACGAGTTATATACTTAAAAATTAAAAATTTTTTAGTCTCCTATTTTATTACTTATTTTCTTAAATTCAAACTTACGGAATCGGTTTACTAATATTTTTAACTTTACTTTATAATTTATGTTCGATCGGGTCGTTCAACAGATCAAAACCTCGAATTGCTTAGTTATGGGGCTTACAGCATACCTAGCTAGGATTCATTAATTAACCTCTGACATTTGTAATACAACTAGCACACTCAACAACCCCTAAAGATATTAGACCCATGGATCACAAATGTAGTTGCCAACATGGTTATAGTTGACTATCCTCTAAAGCCACCCTATCAACTGTGTGCCGCATGTCTCGTATCACTTGCCAATATATTACGCCCTAAAGCAGTAAAGTCATAACAATTCTCTCATATAAACCATTATAGGATAGAAGCTAACATTACAACAGCTATCTTAGACTTAATTTACACAAAGTATTCAAGACTAATTTGTTTTGAAGTAAATAGTTCATAAATTAAACATGTTATTTAACTATAAAATTATGAAAAATACATATTTACACTAAAATAACTCAACTATGTTTACAAGATTTAATAACTTAATTATAATTTACTCAAGTAATACATAAATTGATACTAAAAGCTTTAAAGATAAAGTCTAAACTTGAGAGTATAATTGATCCTTAGTTTTATATCCTCTCTCTTTAAGATCCTGCAGTTACTAGTTTCAAAATAGTTATATAACCACTTCTTAGGTAACACCTACAATAACATCTATAGGGACATGAGAAATCGATCACTCAGTAAGTTGGAAAGAAAACTTAAAACTATACATCAAGTACAAATTGGGTTATTAATCAAATTAGTTAGATTCAAAGCATGTATGAACAAATTCCATTGCACGACATTATTTGATCTGTCGTGAGATTAAAGAAATTACACCTGCTCTAATCTAGGTTAAGGAATTTAACGCACATATCAACAGCTTACAATTAAACATAAGCTAATGCAATAAAGACACAATTCCTCCCACGACTACGTTTAAACAATTAACTTCACCCTTACCACGATCTCTTCTCTATTACTTAATTTGAATAAGGATGAGAAAAGGACTCATTATGCTACCAGCAGTATCTCTTTCAAAAGAATCGATATTTGGCCGAAAAACCCTAAATGTTTTCCTTAATGGATTGCTATGTAGGTTTGTTGTAGACTTGCAAGTCATATATTTAGTTAGATCCAGTTTAAGGTGTTCAAGCATTTCATACAAATCACATAACTTTCAATCCGGAACATCAAACCAAAATCATGTAATCAAATCCAGAAACACGTACACACAATCATTTACTAACAAACACAATCAAGTATAATTCCAAATCTCTGAATACTATAAAACAGTATTCTAAAATATAGTAAAGTATTGATCCCAACTTACCTAAACTTCTTGCTTGCTCACTTAAAGTATAACTCACACAGGTCATCATCGATAATCCTTATAGTACAAATGTTGTTTTAGTTTCTAAAACTATTATAGATATGTTTTATTCTATAATTTAAATTATGATTATCTTTAATTTATAGTTTTCTTATATTTAGTGATTTAGATCTAAGTCTCTTAAGATTACTTCTCTTGTTCAGCCAGGTTTCAAATTTTTTTCTTTTTCTGATTATGGTTCTAACTTCTAAATTAGGTTTTAATTTACCTTTTTTTTTCTTTTTATCACCCTTTGTTTGTAAGTCTTTTAAATACCTTTTAATCTTTTTCTTGCAATTTATTTGATGAGTATAACCTTTAGTTTAAATTTTTGGCTTACTATCTAATATACTTATATTAATCCTTATTCTAATTCTGATTCTGCTTCTAAATCAATTTCTGATTCAGAAATTATCCACATTTTAACATACCACTGATACATATGTATGTATGTGTGTAAGCTTTAAATCTTTAGTTTTTAGTTTAAAATTATAATTTTACTCAATTATATAAGTTCTATATTTCTTATGACTAAACTAGTTCTAAATTACTTTTTTATTCGATTTTTGAATTAGTTTTTGAATTTAATTTTGTTTTTGTTTTTTATTAATATTTTTATTTATAAATCTTAAGAATTCCTCCTAAACCAATATGTGAAATTCATCTAACTATATTTAGGTATTTTAAATCTCTGTTTTAGCTTTTAACTAGTATTTTAGTTGGTACAATATATTATATTCTTAATTTAACTACTGAATTTGTTATTGATGTACGTATAATTTACATTTTTCACATAATTTCTTAAATTCACATTCCAAATCAGATTTATATAATATTCCTAATACTATAATATTATCAATTTTAACCTAATTTATTTTACTCGTTTAATTTCCCTCTTCACATACTATCTACTATTTCGTATTTTACACATCTAACACATATCTAACCTTTCCAACATCACTAATACCATCCTAAATCACTATCTAACCTCTCAAAATATCTAATTACACTCTAAATCATAAAATTAACTTAAATATATCATTTTACTTAGTATTCTTTTATACTTATTCATTGCATAATATGCATATTACATACAACCAATATCTCAAACTCCATAAATACTATCCCACATCATCAACTATTATCTAAAGATATCTAATTACATACTAAATCATTATTTTCACTAAATTAACATTAAATTACCAAAATTAAGCTCAAACATTACCTTTTATGTATGATTTTAGGACCTAAAAATTAAGTAAAAATTAAAAAAATTAAATTTAAGAAAAAATCTACATCTATTATATATATCTTAAATATTCTACACAAAAATTTTGAAGTCAAAACTATATTATTAAGGTTATTTATTTCTAAATTGAAAATAAACTCAAGTTTAAGAATTTTGTAAGCACTACATATCATGAGACCTAATGTTATTAAAATAATATTTTTCCTAAAAACAACATACAAAAATATCTCAAATACTAAATTTCATAATTTTTTCATAATTATTTAATATTTTTAATAAATAAAGTAAAATCAAATTCACCAACGTTACTTGTTTTAGCCGCCATAGTCTTATCAGCCAGTCTAATCACTACCACCACCATTTGGTGGTGGTGGTTACCCACTCCCAAGTAGTCATCAAACATGTGTTCCCTTTATAAGCCCCAATTGCATACCTTTTTTATAATTTTTTTGTAAGAATTATACCTCTCTCAAATTTTCCTAAACTCTCAACATGTCCAAATGAATTCCAAAAGAGGCTTTCCTAATTTATAGAGTTGGTTTAGAGTTTTCTTTAATTTTCTTTGTGCCAAGTGCCCTTATCTTTTCTTTATTTTACTTTCTATTTGGCTCAATTTTATTGAATAATTTTCTTTTTTAATTTTCGGCTCTCCACCCCTTTTTCTAGACCATTTGAAACTTTTCATGAATTTTTCTTTATTTTTTTCTTAAATTTTACAAATTTCCTTTAATTAATTTACATTATTTTAGCATATTTTAAGTAATTTCGCATATTTTTACCTACATGTAAATACATATATAGTATAAATAAATACTTATAAATATTATTTATGTTATTTTATAATTTTTAATGCATATAATTTATTTTTATCAATTTATTAATTATCAAAACTCGTTTTACACGTTTCAGATAAATAATGAATAATATACATATAATTCAATATTATAATAATTAATTATTTTATTATTTATTTTCCTAAAAACTCTATAATCATTTTTATTAATATTCCTAATTTCATCGTAAAATTTGGGCTCAATCAAACAACTTACCGACTACCCTAAATGTTACAAATCGAACCTTGAACACCTAATTACGAGGCTTACACAATACGAGCAAACCCTAGACCTTCATGCATTCAAGTAACCATACCTTTACTGCATTATAAATAGTGTAAGAGGCCACCAGATATCGGGACCCAAACCTTCTCTTAAACTAAGAACACCTCTCTATACACTTTCGGTAAGCACCTCCAACCCGAGTTTCAATGCTCGCTCACCTTGATCTCTTCTCTCTCTATTTTCTTGTCTTCATCACTAAGTTAAGCATCAAAGAACCCTCGTAGACATACCTATAAGGAGCTTTCTTGCAAGTCCTCAGGAGCAAAGAGCCCATTAAGCTCAGCCTCTACTAAGGCCCATCTAGTACACTTTAATCTCTCTTTAGAGCTGATCACCACATGATCAACAACTTAGAATGGAGTTTTATTGTTAAGAATAGGTATGGGTAAATGATTAATAAGGTAAGCAATTGTCAAAATAGCATCTCTCCAAAAATGTAAAGGCAAGAATGACTGAAAAGGAAGAGCTCTAGCCACAGAAACCAAATGTTGGTGTTTTTTCTTTCAACTACGTCATTGTGTTATGGTGTATCAACATAAGATAACTAATGAATGATACCTTGTGAAGAGTATGCAAAAATGAACTCTCTCCCATTATCAATCCTAATGATCTTAATCTTCTTGTTAAATTGAGTCAGAACAAGATTGTAGAAAGAAGGAAGAATGTAAAAAACTTCATGCTTGAATTTTATTAGATATACTCAAGTAACAAGTGTGAAATCATCAACTATAGTAAAAAAGTAACTATAACCATCTAAAATAGGTGAGGCAAAAGGCCCTAAATGTCAATTTGTATAAGATTAAAGGCATAAGTTGTATTCTTAACACGTAAAGTAAATGATTGATGATTCTACTTTGCCAATGGAAAAATTAATGCAATCGAACTTGTTGCATACAACATAATCATCTAGTTTATGAAGATCTTTCATGCAATCAAAAGATAGATGTCCTAATCTAAAATCCCAAAGATCAAATGCTCTTGGCACATTATTAAGAACATGTGAAACAAAAGAAGTTTGAAGAGTATCACATGTAGTTTAAATAGAAAGACTTAGACATTTAGATCTATAAAATTATCAAATTTACAAGCTATATGCTACTCTAAGTAAAGCAACCTAAATCTAACTTTGAATTAACCAATCACTCTCAGAGTTGAAGAGTCTTGAAAAAAGGCATCATTTTGAGTAAGCACAAATAAGTATTTCTTATGAGAAACAAGTTTAGAAATTGAAATGAGAATATACTTGAATGTAGTGACAAAAAGATACCAAAGTGGAAGAAAAAAAAAACTGAACCTTTACATATGGCTTACAATTAGGTAATTGTAAATATATGTAATGAATGGGAGCATAAGTACAAAAAAACTAAATTAAACTGACCAAATGGTTAGTAGTACCGAAATCTAAAATCCAATAAATAACACAAAGAGGAAAAGAACAACTAGACATGGAAGTAATGTTACTTGCCATATGACTCTCATGAACAAGCTCTTTATAAGTAAAACTTGGCAAAACATATGCTTAACAAGAGGTAAAATGATAAATAGCATAAGTATTTGGAATGTGTGAACTTGAAGCCTTAGAAACATTAAGTAATCCTAATAAATGAAGAATTTGATATTTTGAAAGATTAGCAAGTGAACTATTGCTATTCCTCAATCCCATACCATTCACATTCATGACAAGATCATTGGCTACAACAACCACATTAAGATCATAAACTTTAGCAACCACATGATTTACCCTTAGCTTATTAAATTTGAAGTGAGGTGGGAATCCAATTAATTTGTAACACTTATCTTTCAAATGCCGTTTCTTTTTGCTATAGCTACATGTCAACTCAATTCTATTTGATATCAATTATTGATTACTTCTATGTTTACTAGTTTGATTAATTATAGCCATAGCAATAATTTCACTAGAAACAAATTTAGTTGGCTTATTCAATCTCTGGAATTCATTATGAGCAACCAGATTATATACTTTATCTAACATAGGCACGGCTTTAACACAAGAATTTGATATCTTAGGATTGAGAAATTATCATTCAATCTATTGAGTAATTTAAAGGCAGTCTTTTTATGCCATCTCTAAAACTTTATCAAAGCAAGCACTATTACACAAGCTACAAGCACGATGAGTTAAAGGCCTAAAATTACGTAGTTCCTCTTAAACAATGTTTAATTTAGTAAAATAGCCATCTACTAACCTATTCCCTTACACAAACGTATTAAGCAAATGATATAATTGGCATATGTACGTATCATTATGTTTAGAAAAACGAACCTTCAATTTCTCCCAAATTTCTTTCACATAATTCATGTAGATGATAGTCAAAGTGACTTGTGGAGAAATCAACCGTAAGATCAAAGCAACAATTAGGTTATTACAGTAACTCTAGATGGAATACTTCTCATCTTCCTTTGAAGGGAATAGAAACGTTCCATCAACAAATCCAACTTTGTTACAAATGGACAAGGCCAATAGTAATGGTTTGCTCTAAGTATTATAGTCGACACCTATTAAAATAGCGAAATCGAGATTAGTTTTGACTGTCAAAATGATATACGAAGTACGATGATGAAATATCTTCTAGCTCTGATACCATGATGAAATTCAAGAAGCAAATGGATGAACTAAATGTCCATAGTAAACTGAATGAAAATGAAAATAGATATGAGGTTTAGCAATAAAAGAAAAAGCTGAACTAGAAGGTTAGTGTGTTGGCAAAAATGGAAGGCTTTGAATGTTGAAGAAGACAAAAGCTCTGGAAGAAATGTTTGTCATTTTTGTTATTCAATCTAATAAAAATTCTATACCAAATCTATTTATACTTGTACAAACAAATTTTTTAAAACCAAGGCATACATTAACTATAGTATTTACAAGAGCTAGTATTTTACAATATGCTATGCTAGTTTACAATCTAGTAACACTATTTTTACAATCTTATACTTCAACACATTGTCATTGAGGAAAAAAGTAACTTTTTGCACATGTAAGTTTATATAAGCTATGAGGGTACACTCATCGAATTAAATTATTTAGGTTAGGATAATGTAGAACTTTTTTATGTACTAGATTTAAAAAAGGAAAGAGAAAATCATAGCAACATCATTTTATTTGTTTTATGTGTGTTTAGTTTCTTTATCTTTAATATTAAGCATTTAAACTCTCAAAATCTTTGAATCACATGCTTTGTTTAGACCCTATTGTACCGTTATATCCTTAGATAAAATAATAAGAAGTTCTAAAAATTTTATTACAAAAATCATTTTTTTTTCAATGAAATAAAAATCAACTTTTTGAGATCCAAATACACAAACTCAATTTTAAAGATAAAAATTAAATGTAGGTGAAGCAAATATATGTAATGAGATGTATTTGCAATTGAAAAAGAAATTATAACTTTACATGTAGCTTTTTGACTATTTCAATACCCGTAATACCCTATGCATCAAACCTAACCCTAAGCAAATTATATATGGTTTTGAGACCACATAAGTAATTTTACTCACTTATCACTAGGAAATACCCAAAGAAATTACCAGTTCAATTAAAAAATCCCTTAATTGCAGCAAGAATAGATTGCTATCAACATATATAGTCTCCATTTTACTTATTCTCCCCTAGGTAAAGAAATCGTGACTCCTTTCTTAAAGTTATAATGTATATATAATATTAGTTGGTAAAAAGAAAAAGGAATAAATTATAATTTTGGGGAAACGAAATTAATATTGTATATTTTAAAAATAATCCTAAAAATAGAGTCTTTTTAAAAATAATCCTAATATACTAAAACCGACATTTGAGAGAGCAAATCGTTGAATTTTAAATTGGAATCCGCTTTTAAAAAGCAAACTTTATCTATCTTTTGTAAGAAAAATCTGATTCTCAGAAGCTAATTTTAACAAATTACAATACATTAATATCAAAAGTTTCTTGTGATCTAGTGCTTACATACGTGCCTTTTACACCACAAATTCAACTTCGAATCCCGCTATATGTGAACAATTTAACTTTTTATATACAACACAACACAGTAAGGAGGAGAAAAAGCAAAGGGTGCTGTTGGGAATCGAACCAAGGAAACTAGAATTAAAGCATAATACCGACTACTACAATACTCTATGTTACTTGATTTTTCCCTTTACATCATTATTTTTAACTTTCCTAAATGGGGTCTTAAAAGACCCTATTTTATTTTAAATAAACAAATTCATTTAAAAAAAAAACTTATTTTAATTCATTTTAAATTCACCGTTTCAAAAACTGAATTTAAGTTTGATATTCTTAGGATTAGTTCTTTAAAAAACCCTATTTTCAAGATTATATTTAGAAAAAGCAATATTAATTTCCTTTCCTCTATAATTTTAGTCCTACATATTCTTGATTTTTCGAGAATATACAGAGAAATCCAGCGATACATACAACAAAACGTAAATTATTGAAAATCGTTCTATTATAATCTCACGCGTGATTTGATTGCTCCAAAAAGGAAAGATAAACGAGAAAGAATATTACTAGAATAATGGCAAGTAAATCTCGTTCCGATTATTCTTCCAAATAAAATCTCCTTTAAGATTGACTAATGGCTATGTATTTGGAACTGGGGAAAGAGAGAAGGATGACTGTATAAATGAGATAAGGATCCGCTAGATAATGTCATGCATATGTACATATGGCATTTAATAACTAATTATATTTGAATATATAGCAGTAGTAGTGAGTAATTTTTAAAAAATGTATGTGTACCATATATATAGCCACATGTTTGAACAAATAGATGATTGCACAACATGTATACATATATGTATTGGATAATACTTACTAAGACTTTTTCTATGTAGATTTTAGTTTTTTATTTTTTTATTTTTTTGTTTTCCATACATCATATTATAACTAGAAAGTGAGTGAGTAATCCTGCTATATATGATACCCCATTCAAACTCTACTCTACCATGTAAGTAAAAAATATCATAAAATAGATTTCGGACAGTAATTTGTAGAACTACTCTCGCAAGGTAGGATATAAGTATGATATCAGGATATCATGTTTTTACTCTAAAACCTATACTCTAAAGTATATAAAGTGTAAATTTTAGAATACCATATACCAATTTATAATAAAACGCTAAAAATACATACTACTATGTCTACTGTCTTATTCATCTCTCTCTCTCTCTTGTCTTAGGTAAAACCTTGTTTTTGTATTTTGCGAATAACAATTTTACAATTTGATAAAAGTTTATTTTGATAATTTAAAAGAAAAAGAAAAAAATAATTTGACATAACTCAACTGTGAGTTAAACATTTTTAATTGCAGAGATTATTCTTTATTCTACCCATTAAAATTTTATATTATTATAATTAGATATGTTGCAAATATAAGAACCTTTCAAATATTACTATTTGGTCTATTAATATAATTACATGTTTAATATTAATTATGTGTTAGTATAATATTTTAAAAGAAGATAATATTAAAAAAGAATATTGTTTGCATAGGATACCTTATAAGTGGTTCTAAGGTGCCACATGGTAAGTTTCAAGTACAAAAATTTTATTACTTATACCTATAAAGGTACAAATAAGATTTCATACTCTACTTACTCCGTACTTGCTCACCTCTAATTATAACTTTAAGGGAGCACAAAGTTCTTATAAGTTTTCACAACGTATGAGGCTATATGAAATAACTTTAGAGTACTTAAAACAATATGGATCGGTTTACCTTGGAATCACAATTTTAGGTAACATTCCTTTTTCCGTATTTGAAAGTACTCTTATAGGACGAAATTGCAATTCTTTGAAATCGACGATTTTAGTTTCAATGAGGATTTTAATTCTGCCTTTATCAAGAAAGATTCATGATTCACTTCTGTTTTTATTAATTATCATTGATTAAAACTATTTATTTAACCTCCAAATTAATTATAACATTAAATAATTAAGGGTATTTTAGATAAAAAAATCTTAAATATACAACATTTGCAAATATAAGAATTGATTCATCATTCCAACAATTATTCCCATTTCGATTCGTTCCATTTTAGGCATTCCAAGATACCAAACATGGTATAGTTGAAACAAGGATAGATTATTAGTAATGTATGATTTAGCATTTATTTTCTAGTTATCGTTTTGCTTATTAATGATATTAAAATACAAGAGTTTGGGTTTTATGTCACGCATCTCATAAATAAATTTTTATTTATAAATTTCTTCAATTATCCTGCCAAATTAAAAATAAATTCCTTATCTTAGAAATAAGTTAAGGTTAATTTCAATAAAATAAGTCAATTTTCTTTACTTTCATGATTTTTTATTTTTTTCTATATCATGCTCTCCACTTTAGAGAGACACTAAAAACTCCAAAAATTCAAAGTATGAAAATTTGATAGGTTTCTAACCCTTAAAATGATCTTATTTTTAAATATATTTTTTTTATTTAATCTATTTAATTTTAAATATTCACATCACATTGTACATATCTATTTAGTTTTCCCCTAGATAAGAAAGTTAAATATATATATATATATATATGTATTCACAACAATCTAAACACTTGTGTTGTAAATTAATTAAAATTATTGCATATAGACATATTCGTCGAGCTGACTCAACTTGGTACAAGCCTAAGTGATCAGTTCATAGGTCGGCAAGAGAGTAAACTAGGCTTGATCCTTAAGAGGCCAAGCTTAGGTTAGTTTGCTTGAATGATGGGTTTTTTTTTTTAACTTTTTCTAAATGTCCTTAATTATTACAAATAATTTTTAACTATTTGTCTTTTTTTTTCCAACTAAATCTAAAACTTTATGTATTTGCTTATGAATAAAAAATTTTATTTTCGGTTCGATTTTTTTTAATCCTAAAACAATTCATTTGGACTATATAAATATGAATACACAATGTTATATTATATATAGCATAATATATAGTATATATGTGTATTAAAGTATAATATAGTATATTAATCATTATATATTACATATACTATATACTTGTTCACATTATATATAAGTATATTATATATTATATATATAGTCCATAAAAAAATAGTATATACATAGTATATTATATATTATTTATATATATTTTTTTTAATTTTTAGGATTGGCTCAACTTTAAACTATCGAGCCAAATTGTTGATTCATAGGCAATTTAACCCATTGGTTTGGCAAGTTGCAATGGTGGTTGAACCACTAAAACCCTTAGTGCCCGACAATTCAACAACTGATTCAGGCTTGCTCAAGCTAGATTCAATGGCCTAATAGGCCAATTCCAAACCGGTTCACTATTCAGATCCGGCCTTTACATAAGTCTAGTTGCATATATCCTCGCCGAGGTAGAGCTAAATGCAAAGGCATATCATTAAAGTAAGATATCTTTAGGGTTTTTTTTTTTTAGCTAATTGCATTTTTTTTTTTTAGTTAACTATCACTAGTTATATTCCAACTTAGGGAGAAATGATTTAAACCCAGTCTATCCTACTTCAATATTCATACCACTATCTTACAATTGTTTTGATAAAATACCATATAAACCTTACTCAAATTGTCCTTCTAAATAGACTCTTTAACTAAGTTGACCATATAAAATCCTAAATAAAAACCACAATTTAAACATCTTATAAGTTGTTTGGCCAAAAAATATATAAATATAACTTATAAGTTCATGTAAGCGATGATATTAAAACATGCAATATATTATTATCAATAAATATGATATGGATTAATTTGTAAAAATCAAAAACCTCATTTTTAGCATTAGATTAGAAAATTGTGTAGAATTTATATTTATTCCAATATTTTAAGTACCTTGTATACAAAATCTCACCTTGCCTAAACTCCATCTAGTTTTAACGTCTAACCAATAAGAAAATACCTCGTAAATATCAAACGAATTATAAAATCGTGAAAGATATCACAATTTAAGTTAAGTGATGACCCATCCATTCAAATTAAGGATATTTATGATTTTTGTTCAATGCGATTCAGACGTCAAATCGAATCAAAACGCATTTCAAAAGGTTCCATTTAAATCCTTAATAAACTAAATTGCTTTTAACGGTTTGAGGTTCTAAATATAAGTGCTTTACATGTGATTCAATATGGTTCAAATCATTTTTAAAAGCACTTTATTATATTTGATAATAAAAAATTTTAACCAAATATTAATATTTAAAATAAGTAACATTATCTAAGAGTTAAAACCAAGCATTATGTCACAGTAATATTATATCTAAAGTGATGGTGAGAGTATGAAAATTTGCTTAAGAGATAAAAAACGACAATCAAAGGAAAGGAATAGATAATAAAAACAAGTGTGAGTAGAAAGATAATAAGTAAAAAAAAGTAAATAAGGTTAAAATCAAACTTTAATATGGTTTAAAAGTAAAAAATATTATTTATTTTTATTTTTAAATAAAAAACAGTTTAGTTTGATTCAACCTCCTAAACCAAACCGCAAATCATTTAAACCTCCCTCAAACCAAACTATAAACCGAACCGAAATATAAAATAAATATATTATTATGGTTTAATTTGACTCGATTCGAGCTTTGATTTGGTTTTGTGAACATCACTAATTCAAACGAAAAACAATATACTTTCTGGTCGCCAATTTTGCTTATTATCACCTAAACAAAAAAACTTAAATTTTTATTGATTGTACATTCCCAATCTTAAAAAGGAAATATCTAGAAATCCGGCAAACATCATCACGTTAATTAATTAAAATCAATGCATTATTATCCTCATCTATTTGTTCAACCAAAAGAGAATGATAAGTAAGAAAGACAAGTAAGAATAATACGGTTGATTTATACATACTATTAATAATGTGAAACCCAAAAGTTTAACAAGTCATGTTGGAAAGATTTCTCTGGTCTATGGGCTGCACATTAATAACAAAAAGGGTGTATTTAAGGGAATTATAAAAATCGTCCTTCAAAACAATTGATTGAGATAGATTAATGGGTGATTATTGGAATTCAATAAGGAAAATTATTTTGAAATTACTAATTACACGCCAAAGATGAACTAAGCATTTTTTTTTATCTAGATTGAAGAAGAGTTTTTGCATTTAGAATTTGATATTCTGTTTTGATTAAAATTACTTTTAGGAATTTATTTCATTTCTTGCTCTTGGCTCCACAAAAAGATTTATTTCATTTTAATTTGTTAGATCAACCACCTTTTAAATTCTTTCAATTAGTGATAATTTTGTTAGCAAAATTTACTTTATTTTTCTATAAAATAGCGAACAAAATATTTCTTTTTGGCCTGGTTATATTTTTTATTATTAGCCATGTTTTGTAGTTTCTTATTCCTCAAATAAAAATATATATAATAAGTTGATTTATTGAAATTTTTTCTTCATGTTTTAGAACAAACATTCAAATTAAAGTAAATAAGCTAATATCATTATAGTCAAATGATATAAAAATTAATTTTCAAATGAGATGAATTAAGTTTAAACATAACAAAAAATACTAAAATTGACTGCAGAATTGACAAGTTCTAACAAATATATTTATTTTTCAACATATGCATAAATGTATACTCAATGAGCTAGTATTTAACATAGCTAGCAAATACATTCTAAGCTTTAAATTATCCTTCCAAATATTCTAATCAAGTAGCAACACCAAACTTAAATTTCTCATAAACTTGTGAGTTTGTATAGGCTGTGAATGCTATGACTAATATTTAGAATACTTAGGGCAATAGATCATTCATAAAAAGTTTTATGTACTCATTTAATTTGAAATCTTTTTTCTTTTTTTTGGTCAATTATTATTACAACTATTGAGAAAGAGAGAATTGAACGCAATTTATCTCATTGAAATACCAGTATTCATATCACTGGGCTATAAAGTCATAGGAGAATTATTAATTAAAAAGAAGAGAGAGAGAACCTAAATACTTTAATGTATATTTCCCTACTGGGTTATCTCGAAAATCCTAAATGAGAAAGAATATTGTTAGAAAAGGAGAAGTTACGCTCAAAATGGTAAGTAAACCTCGTGAAAATTTTCTTTCCAAGTATATCGTTCTCTTCCAAAGTTGAATAAAGCCCTATTTAAACACCAAAAAGCATTGACTTGTCACGCAACCCAAACCCACAATGGTATACATCAAGAGCACTCTAGCAATGGTCCGAGGAACCAGCAAAGGCAGGAAGAAGATCGAAATCAAGAAAATAGCCAACAAGAGCAGCAAACAAGTGACTTTTTCCAAACGCCGAGGTGGTCTCTTCAAAAAAGCCGCGGAACTTTGCATACTATGTGGTGCACAAGTTGGGATCCTTGTGTTCTCTCCCGTGCAGAAGATATTCTCCTTTGGACACCCCCACATTGACACCATCATCCACCGATATCTCCACGGAGGTGCCCTCCCCAGAGATCAGCCCGCTGGTGGTGGTGGTGATATGCAAACCCTCGATGCGATAAATCAAGAATACGAGGAGACTTTGAAAAAATTGGAGGAGGAAAAGCGACGGAGAGTGACAATTGAGGCTCAAAGAAATAATAGTGGTGTGGATAACTGTAGGAATAATGTCGCGTATTGGTGGGATGACCCGATTGATGAAGGTATTGGGGTGGAGGAACTTGAGCAATATATTGAGGCGATTGAACAACTCATGAAGAAGATAGCATTGAAAGCGGATAATATGATGAAGAATTCATTTATTCAACCATATGTACCTATCGGTATGAGTATTGACCATGGTGGTACTTCTCAGCATTCTTTTTCTGCTGCTGCTGCTGATGGTTATAATTTTGGACCCACTTGTCAATAAAAGCGGTCTATGTTGTTAGGGTTTTTATTTTTTTTTATTTTTATTTTTTATCATTGGTTTGTCTATTTCATCAACTATTGAATGAGAAATAAGTTTTTATTTATGGATATTTTGATTCTCTCGCTCTTGTCTATTTTCTTTATTATGTTTAGGATTAATGTGATATTTGGAATATGAACCTTAGCTAATTTGTGATTTGTGACATGGAGTCAATATCATTATGATTTAATATGGAGATAACTACGCTATAAGCATCTATATTTTTAATTTTTTTAAAAGTTTATAAGTATTGTATATCTTCAATTTGATTATAATTTAGTATCTATACTTTCAATGTGATGAGGAATTTATTGTTTACTTGTTCACTAAATTGCACCCAAATTGAATTATCAACATTAAATTGCAAAAAATAAAAGTTTGGACACTAAATTATTGAAAATTGAAGTTATGGGCATTTAAGATCTAAACTGGTTCGATGTTAATCTCTTTATCTTAATTTTGTAAGAGATTTACGACTGTTCTTAAACTACTATCAATTGCCACGACAAGAATTCATGAAGCAAAACGGCATAAAGGGCAGAGATATAGAAGCCAAGGAGTCGTCATTGCCAACCCAAGAGATTACGATCTTAACTTTCAAGGCAACGGCTGAATGGCGATCGAATATACATCTTTCTGGCATTATTCGAACGCAAGACTATTCTAAACCTAGAAACCACCGTTCACAAAAGTACATTAACGTGTAGAACTCAAAGATTAAATTTTCCATTATCCATTGCAAAATTTCTACATTATTAATTTTATAACATTTTAGATCAAAAATAATTAATAACCAAACTAATAAATACTAATTGACCATTTCAACCTTAAAATTTCTTTTGCTAACGTTTGATAAGTGATTCTTCAACATTTATTAACATCACTCAATTACTAAATCCCTCTAAATAAATCAAAACAAAACAAATGATGGTTTATTGTAGGTGGAACAAAGTTTCATCCGTGTAGACGAGTCATTTAATGTAACAAATTATTAAAATATATAATTTCAAAAACCTTTAACTTCCTTAGATTGGGTTAATGGAATAAGCAATTCCTTATCATTTTGTGAAATGTCATGGACACTTCCCTTCCTTCTTTCACTTAAGGTGAGTAGGTGTAACTATATCATATAAGATAACCACCCAAACCCTACTTAATTGGATAGGTTTTAGATAGGTATTTAAGTTTACAAAATAAGTTTTAAATAGTAGTATCTCAAGACTTACTCTCACAGGATACGGTACGAGTATGAAATTAAGGTATTATATACTCACCTTAGAACTTATTCTCTTAAGTATATAGGATACCCTATATCACCTTAAACTAATAATTAAACAATAATAATAAATAAATAAATAATACTATTGCATTTTTTTTCAACCTTAAAAAAAAAAAAGAAAAAAAAGCAAACTTATACTAAAACCTTAAACAAAACCTACCTTTTATGTCTTTGAAGTGAATTACTCCTTCTTCTTTACTACATTTTATTCTTTCACCACTTTCTTCCCCTTTTACTAAGTGCAATCTTAGCCTAGTGAAAACCATGATACACATCTCAAACATTAACTTATATACTTGAAAAAGTGAACTCAAGTTATATAGATTTATGTAACCAGTATTGAAATTTATAAGGAAGATTAAAAAAAAAAGTATCATGTTAAAATTTATAATAAAAATTTAAAAAAAAATTATAAATTCCATAATACATCTTGTACCATATGAATTCTACAGGATACCTTATAAATTCTACGATGTATCATGTATTCTATAAATTTTATAGGATACAGAGTACAAGATGATTCTAAAATGTCAAAAGTAAATTTTGGTTTTAAAAATTTGAAGACCTATACCTAAAAGATAAAGTACTTATAAAATTTAATACTAGACCTATATTGTATTTACTTACCTCTATTTTACTACATAAATAAAGAAAACTGTAAATGACCTTATTCGTAAATTTTTTCTTCATTAAAGCTTGCTTGTGAGGAGCTTACTATTCAAACCTAAATATCTAAAATTTTATTTGGTAAGCTTATAAGTGTAATCAAGGAGTTTAAATTAAATATAATTTTCATTAAAAATTAGATAATATTGTGAAAATAAATAAGCCGAACTCCATCTTTAGCTATTATTTCTTACTTATACAAAACTCAAACTTAATATTACATCATTTACTTATCCTTATCGACAAAGTATTAGAAAAGTAAAAGAATCTCCAGCTAAAAGACAAAAACAAACGAATGGGGAAATGAAAATTATGTATATGCACCTTCAATTTAAACGGGTAAAGAAAAGAAAAAAGTAAATACAAACAAAACAAGGGACTGCACGTGCAATCTTCCAAATTGAAATCGAGAATCCAAGAAGGAATAGAGAGAGAGAGAGAGAGAGATCCTAGCGGTATCCCTATATTCCTATTCCAATGTCCAATCCAACTGGCGTTGTATTCTTCAAGAATAATGCGTGTAGTTGTACATAAATGAGGTGGCAGAGAGCGATTCATCATTCATTTATCTTTTACGCAATCAAAGGGAAGGGATAAGTGATTGACACTTTGACAGACAGTTCGTTCGAAACATAAGGTGGGACCCTAATCAATGTTGTTGATGATCCTTATATTATTAATATTCCTTTAGAATGCGATTGGGTCTGTGACAGCCAGTCATGTGGCGTCCAAGTCCAAGTCCAAGTCATCGCCGGTCGCCGTAAACGAACCGTCGAGAGCCATAATCCACCGGACAGAAGTTATTTCACAGACTCATAGCTGTACAATTGTTCGTGGTAACCGATGCCGACCTGTACCGGTCTTTGGTTCTTATTCGTGGGTAAAATATAAAGTAATAAGATTTTTGAATGGTTTCATTTTTAATTTTTATAAAATCAGTATGACCATCTCTTTCATCTTTAATTTATATATTTTTAAATTTAAATTATTAAATAAATTTTAAATTTAATAGTTTAGATTTTAAAATATGTAAATAAGTAGTGAAATAAAGAGTATAATCAGTCTCATTAAAATAGTGGACAGAACCATAAAATCTTTTAAAATAATGATACATCTTCACACATTTTTATAATCAATTGATTTTTTTTTTTTGTTTTACAAACTCGTAATCCATACTTCTTTTTTTTAGGCAATTACCAATTACTCTATCAATGATATATTTGATTTACAGAATGAAATAAAATTGTAATTCCTGAATAATAAAATAAAATAATAATAACTATTCCTCATAATTTTTATAAAGCAGTGCAATTCCTCATTTTGCAACGAATCTAATTCCTTATAATAGCCATTTCACCAATCAAATACAAAAATAGGTTTGTTGAAAAAATAATAGCGTACGATAAATTTCATGCACACATAAGTTAACAGAAAAATCATACATAAACTCTTATTAATGCTTCCATCCAACACTCCAAATGCATCTCTTCCAAATTTTTTGTGAAAAAGGCCAACCTAGCAAAAGGGAAAAATTTAGAGTGCATTATTTCAATTTGCTTAATTTGTTTGTATGATTTTTGTGTTTTCCCCTTAGTAATCATACACAATAGCATACTACAAAGCATAGTATATAGATTTCTTGATACTAACTCTTGGACATGGACTAAGAGACCTAAGCCCAAACAATTGCACAACAAAATGACTAAAGCAACACTCTACAAGTCATTTGGTTAGTCCTAAGACCAAGCAAACCGAGGAGGTTACTCACAAGTTACACCCATGCAATTAGCATCTTTACCTACCCGCCACTTAAGTACTCAATCAAGAACCCTAAAATTGTACTAAATGCAAGATCAAGATGGAAATACTCTTGATATCTACTGATTATAAGCTCGAATTCTCCTGAAGCTCCTAAAGCCTAGCCAAACAACATTTGCATCACTTTCAATGCAATATAACCTTTTGATAGCTCGCTCCTCCCTAGAGCTTACATAGCTAAATGTATAGCACAACAAACATTAATAAGGAAAAGACAAGTGCAAAGCCCACATGAATTTTGAGACCCTAAGACTTTAGGTAGGGAACCTTTGCATTATAGACAAATTCTTTGATGAGATGTGATGTTTGCCAGAACATCATGGTTAATTAATTTTCTTTTAATAATAAATAGATGAAAAGGGATACAATGATGAGACTCACCAAAACTTAAGAAAATGGTAAGAAACTTTCTGGAAGGACCTCAAAAATAAAGTAAAAGGGTTCTTGTGAAGAAAGTTCAATAAGGTATCGATGTGATACTATAAGAATCTTATAGAATTCCTTAAGGCTAGAGATGACATTAGGATTAGGGGAAAGTTACCTTATGTTGACACATGACTTGCCATACGTAGAAAAACATATAATACAAATATAATTTTAGAAACACAAACAAGATTTTCTTTATTAAGTTGGTGAATATTTAGAAAGGAAAAATAAAGATATTTATTTATAATATAGCACAAAAAAATGGCTTTTATTATGACTCTTAAAAATTAACTTTTTACCGATAAGCTTTTAACTGCTTTTAAATGAAAAGATAGAAGTCTTATCTGATGAGCAACTGAAGGTCATTTTTGAAAAATCTATTATTTTATTATTACTTAGTAGTTTTACTTTTCAATATATCATATCCACTACTTTTTGAGCCAATCAAAGTGTAATAATCGAAAAAAATTCTAACTCTTATCGTAGTTTTCATGTTGTTATCTTTGATTTTAAGTACATGTATCTACAATGTAGGTCCATCTATTATTATACTATTTGAAAGAAGACCTACCCTATATTTAGGTAATATATCAAATTTGGATTGATCTCTATAGTTCAACTCGGTTCAACTTTCAATCTAATTCGATTTTTTTCCTTAATCTGTTACTCTCTTTCATGTTCAAATCCATATTCAAGTTTCCATGAACTAAGGCTTCTACTTTTTAATTAGATCATCGACCACAAACCAATAAAGAGCCCTATAAACAACATTCTTAGGCATAAAAATTGCTAGATCGTGTAGGTCTTATTAGAAGATTATAAAAACCTAACTAACTTTATACCAAAATGAGGAGGGAAGCAATAGAAACAAAGAAGATAAAAATAATGAATGGACTAACAATTAAGTAAGGAAAACATAAAATAATAATAAGAGATAATGGCTTAGTTCCCTTTAGTTCTTTATAATACGATTAGTATTGTAATGAAGAAGAGGGGATTCTCCTAGGATCAATTATTCAAAATAGTTTTATTTAAATTATTAACCAAATAAAGTAGTTTTAATGAAATTATTATTCCTTTTACTATAGAAAAAAAAATAGATTTCTTTTTTATTTTTAAATTATTATACTTTTTAGAAATTTTTATATTTTTTCCCTCAAAGAAAAATCCAATGCTGAAATATTGCCGATCTATTAGTATTATATATAAGCTCATGATGAAAAACTAGAAAAAACCACTACAAACAAAAAGATAAGCTTAGAAACTCTTCAAACACCACTATCTTATAACCATTCCTATTTTTAATTTATATATTACTATATCTAGTTAAATATTACTTATATTTGTAAGTATATCTTTTAAAAGCGATAATATAATATATTTTATTTTACGTAAATCTCAACTTTTTATCTTAAAAAAAAAGCCTTGATTGTTTTCACTTATTATTATTTCATACTTTCCTTACTTGGTAATTAGTGTGGTCATTATTATTGTTTTCCCAGTTTCTTCTGCGTCCCCCTTCATTTTGGTAAGACCAAGTTTTCATAATCTACAACACTGTTGATCACAATAGGTACGGAGCAATCGGTTTTATTTTATATTCAATTCGTCGTTTTCCTGGTTTGAGATGACGAGATATGACGGTTGAAATCTTGATTTGAAATGTAAACGCTAAATTCTAGAATTTATTGCTTACGCTCGGTGCTTGCTTTGCTGGCACCTCATATACGTATATGTTGTGCGCCAGCTCACCCTTTTCAGCCGCACGCAGTTCCATGTGTTATCTGGATTGGACCAAAGCTTTGCTTACCTACACCGCCCTCACTTTTAGTTACGGTGGGCTTTTCTATATGCCAGAATTACAATATTTTCTTTCTTTTCCATTTATGCTTGAAAATATCGTGTATTTTTACTCACCATGGTTTAAAGTTGAACCCCTGTCAACACCTTTATATCCCAGTGATATAAAATAAAACAAATCTTCTAAAGAAATAAATTGAGTTTAAATTTCCAATATCTCATTATTCATAAAATAAATTTACCTATTCCTACAATCCTAATATACTAGTTAAAATCACGCGCTATGTGATTTTGGTTTAAAGTACATTTAATGGTATACAAAATAAGTTAATTTAAAAGATATCACAAGTAACATATATAAACAATATATGTTTATAATATATTATGTGATTGTCACTCGCAAAGAGTTATAATCTTTAAAAACATAGAAGTAAAATATCATTTCATGTAAAGTGTTTGTTGTTTTATATTAAATTGTGTAACTAAACTATTTGAGAAAAAAATATAATGATGTTTTGTAAATGAAAACTCTCAAGATTATATATTAAAATACATGTTACTAGACATTTTATTTATTAAAAGTATAATAAAAGCAAACATCAGATAATGAAAAATGATTACCATATTCCTTATAATATAAAAAGGAGATTTCTTAATGGTTGTTTGAATGTAAGAGTAAGCGTAGTTTAGTTCAATACAATTCACCTTTCTATACTAAACTGAACCTAATATAATGATTAAGTTATTTTTTAAAATCGAACTTAACCTTACAATTTAATTCGTAAATTTTTCAAACTTAACTAAAATCAATTCAGTCCAATATGATCCACGGTTTGAATTGTTTATGTCAAATTTTCGATAAATATTTTTATTTATAACAACATATTTTCTTTTCCTTTAAGTTTTTATATGTCTCTAGTTAATTTCTTGTACACTTATTACGTCTAATGATACTTCACAAAAAATTATACAAGATATTGATAAATTCAACTTGATTAAATAAGGATAAGAAACTATATTCTAACGAATAATAATAAGGAGGAAGAAATAAAGCTATTTATCCAAAAATTATATGAAGAAGATAAAAGAAGCATATGAAAATCAAGAAAAAAGATAGGAGACACATGAAGAGTATCAACCATTGACCCTTAATTTGAAAACTTATAAGAAAAATAGTAATTTAAAAAAAAAATTCCATTACCCAAAAAATAAAATCATCATAAAAAAGGGAAATTTTTTAAATGTGAAACTTTATACGGAATTCATCCAACTTAATATTAATAATTGACTTAGAAATAAGATAAGAAAAATAAGATATGAAAATTCTGATGATTAGGTGAAGATTGATGGAAAAAAAATAAAAAAGCATAAAATGATTGTATGATTTCTTTTTTCTTAACTAAACAATTTAATTCAGTTCAAAATGGTTCATTTTAGTTCGCTTCAACCTTAAATTATTTATATATAATTAAATCGAACCATGAACCAAACAGCTTGAAAAAAAAATAGATTTATTTTATTTATTTCGATTCATGATTCAATCTGTGATTCGTAATTTTTGTTTTTCCCATCTTAGTTTGTACACCTATTAAAATAACCATATATATAAGAGTTGATATATGTGATGGCATAAAGAAACTTGTTATATTTTTATAATTATTATTTATGTTTGCAAAGACAATTTATTTGTTAAAAATGAAAAGAAGTAAGATAGAGAAAATGGTAAAATTTCTTACGAGAGTGAAAATAATCATCAAATGAGATATAACTATAAAATAATTTTTTTAACGATCTACTCTAGCTAGGAAATCTCTTCTATCTCTTCTATATTGACAAGATGTTTTATGATTAATATTTTGAAAATTGTATCCTTTTAGTAAGTAAAATGAACTCTTTTTCCCTCAAACTACTAAATAGTAAAACGCCATAAAAAGCTTGTGGAGGGAGCCAAGGCCCCTTTAGGCCTCCCTTGGTTATCTCCATGCTCGCCAAACCCTGTGTATGGTAAGCATATTTGCTTTTTCTAAACAGTTAGCGCTATATATATTTCTACTAAATCATAATAGTCATGAAAATTTCATACAAAACATATGTATAACATATTGATAATAAGGAAACAAAGTAAACACATAGAACATAGGTTATATAAATGGGTGCACATAATTAAATCGTAATCACTTTTGAAATTTTTCTTCGTGTTATATTACGTGATATGAACCGTTTTCAATCTCTGTTTAAAAGTTTTAGTAAAACCATCAGTTAAAGTTATCCTATGTCCTTCTCATCGTGTATTGTGCATAATCATAGTTTCCAAAACCAAATTTGTGAAAATGTGATTCTTTCCGCTAGACGGCACTTGTTAGGAATTTTTAAATAAAAACTTTACCTCAAACTTATAATTAACTGTCATTTCAAGTGTCTCATAATTAAAAAGTAAATAAGGTCAGTGCACGAAACCGTTTATAAAATATTCCAAATCTAAGTAATTTTATATCATTATTCTAAGCCAATCTTTAAAGAAAGTAAGCAAATCTTAAATAGTGTCCATAATAAGGCACTCCTTAGCAAATCGTTTATAAATATGTGTTATCTCATTATAAAATATTTCAAATTTAAACAATTTTATATGATTATTCTAAGTATATCTTAAAAAAAATAAATAAATAAATCTTACGTAATGCCTATATTAGGGCACTCCTTAGCAAAATTGTCCTTTATGTAATCTCATTATAAAATATTCCAAATTCAAACAATTTTACGCAATTATTCCAAGTATATCTTCAAAGAAAGTGAGTGAATCTTATGGAAACTTCATAACAAAATCATTCATAAATATATGCAATCTTAAGCATTATCATAAGTATCTTAAAAAAGACAATCTATTAATTTATAAGGTTTTTAATCATATTAAATTTAAGAAAAAATAACCACCATATTTATTCTTATTGCCCCTTTTTATAAAGGAGAATGATTTCATTTCTACATATTAACAATAGTCGATGATTTATAAGAATTTTCCTTTTTAAATCACTAAAAAGGATGAAAAACAAAGCTTGAAGATGGCAATAGACAACCGTATGATGAAAACGACCTAAATGCATTCCAGCCAATGTTGTACTAAGAAAAAAGCACTTGCTCTCTTTATCTTCAATATTTTTTAGGTAATAAAGCTTGAAATGGTAGGCCCGAAGCTCTCCTTCCCTAACCCCATCATTAGGAAGTAACATCATTACAATACAATTGATTCCCACACCAATCCAAAAAGAAAAGGACTTTGAACATATCAAAATCATACGGTTGTACCAACACAAACCCACCGATTCGCCAAAACATCTTGGTTCTTTGGCCATCTTTATTTATAAATTAGCGGGTTCACATATTTGTATACGTGTGCTTAAAAATGTAAAACGACGATAATATGATAAAAATATTCTGATTTTAACATATTCCGATAAATGGTGAAAGATAAAGATAATGAGTGTTTATTTTTGATTGGGTAGTTATTATTTCAAAATTTTCAAATGTTCTTTTTACCATGTAGGTTTATTTGGTAAAATTATGTAAAACAAATTGTGCATAGGTTGACATACTAAAGAATCTTCTTCTCGAAGACTATATATTTGGCCAAAAAATTATACCATATTAACATGCCTAATCATTAAAAGTCTTTGAATTAATTTATTAATGTCGGTCTGAAAAAGGTGCGAGTTAAAAACTATATAAGGCATATTTTATCTGCTGATTTGTAAAAAAATTCTATAGAAGGTTAATTTCAATATAAAAAAGTTAAGCAAACTTCACTTATATATTTTCTAATAAGAATCTTGGTATGCTTGATCGTAAAAATAGTAGATAAATAAGCACATTATCTAAAATAAAAGAAATCAACATAGTTTCTGTTAAAAATGGAATTATTATAATAGATTGAAATCTTTCCGATTCCCACATCCCTTAGTATGCTAGAATTTAATCCTCTTATTTAAAGTGGAGAGGGTGATATTATAGGAGAATAAAATCTTGAAATGAAGAAAACTTACTGAAATAAATTTTAAATTTTTTGGCAAATAAGAGAAGTACTTTTAATTTAAAATGAAAATAAATAAATAAATTGATAAGAGGTTAGTTCTTAGAAAAGGATGAGACCAAAACTATTGTCTTGGCTTTTGATCTTTTAAATAATTAAGTAAATAAGAATAAAGAGAAATCCTCCATTTCTTATAAAATATAAAATGGAAATGAAAGAAAAGAGAAGCTAATAAATAAATTTCAAATGAGTATTTATTTTTTTGAAAAATATGAAAGGAGATATAGTGTTTGAATTATATAATAGCTCAATTTCTCGACTCAATCATAAATTTTCAACTTGAATTCTCCAACCTATAAGTGCAAAACATACCAAAATGAATTTGATAAAAAGGAATATATATATATATATTAATGTTGTTAAACTCAAATAGAAAAGTTGATCCGGAATAAAAAGAGTTTAACAATCGAGAGAATCAACCAAGATCTAGTTGATATCGAATGGAAATCAATATAATATAATTTATATTTATATATAAAGTAGTAAAAATTATCTTCATAATTGAAAATTAAAAATTAAATATTTTTATAATATATATTTTAATTAGTGTCTTTTTTAGAAAATATAAAAAATATATATTTTAACTCAAAAATTTATTAAGTTCTTATAAAAATTGAATTGAATTAAATTGGTTAGATTAAATAATCGAATCGAAATCACTATTGATAAAAATTAATTGAGTTATCAGTATCAATTTTATAAAAAGGTACATTAGCACAAGTTTAACAATATTTATATATAGATATACATATATACACACATAACTTGTTGGATTCCACTCAGACTGAATTTCAATTTTATTCAATTTTTTACCTATTCTCACCAAACTAAAAGGCTTTTTATTTGATGTGGAGGAAAAGAAAAATGTTTTATTTTCACACGTACACATCAATTTTTTTCAAAGGGTGAAGTACAGATGGCTAGTGTGGGGCTTCCTTGGCTGTCTCCGCTCAAGCACCACAACTAGTGTACAGCCTGTGTGTTCCTTCTCTTTCTCTCTCTCCAAATATTCCATTTTTGTAGGCTTTATTACTTCCCTCTTTCTATATACATCCCAAGCTCCATTGCTTCTATTTGGAAAGTCGTTACCTTTTTATTCACTCCCCCAATTCTTCCTTCCCTCGCCTCAAGATCTCAACTTTCACCGCCATAGTCCTTCTTAAAGATCTTCTTCTCTTTCAGTCCTCTCTGCTGTTTTGGACACGAAAAGGAAGAAGGGAAAAAAAAATATAAAAAAGCAAATGGATCCGTGCCCTTTTGTGCGGATTCTAGTAGGAAACTTAGCACTAAAACTTCCAATAGCATCGAAACCTTCTCTTTCCACAATCCATCCTGCATCCACACCGTGCTATTGCAAGATAAAGTTTGGGAATTTCCCGATTCAACAAGCACCCATTAGCTTAATTTCTCAAGATGAACGAAACCCAGAAGGGAATTCGACTTCTGCTCCTTCTTCTTCTTCCAATTCACTCGCTGCTTCCATCAGTTTAAGCAAGACCTGGATGGAAAGAAGCTTCAGTGATAATAACACGCCGTGTTTGAGGATTGAGGTTTACAGGGGTAAATTTGGAAGTTCGTGTGGTTTTGGAAGTGGGAAGTTGTTGGGGAGAGTGTCTATGAGTTTGGATTTGAAGAGAGTGGAGAACAGACCGGTTTTGATGCATAATGGTTGGGTGGGTGTTGGGAAGGGTAAAAATAGAAACTTATCTCAGCTTTATGCGACGGTTAGGGCAGAACCCGACCCTAGATTTGTGTTTCAGTTCGAGAAAGAGCCTGAGTGTAGTCCACAAGTGTTTCAAGTTCAAGGGAATGTGAAACAGCCTGTTTTTACGTGTAAATTCAGCTGTAGAAACAACAACGGCGATGGAAACTTGAGATCAAGGTGATTTGAATTTTTCTAATTTAATTCCCAATTTGAATTTATTTGATATCGATCCAATTTTATTTTTGCCCAACTACACATGTGCTTCGAATTAGACAAAAGAGATTCGAACCGGTTCGCCTTAGTGGGAGAACGGTGATCATGTGAATTAGACCGCTATATGGTGTATTAATCTTGTACTTTGTTTTTCATTTTAATCGATCTAAATTGAAATAATATGCAGTAAGTGATGTCTCCAATGTCTCAGTTTGTTGATTTCTACCGAGTTAGACGAGCCGCATGTATCAGTAATCATTTTAAGGATAGATTTTGGCATTATTATTTATATTTCTTTTGAATGAATTTTCGTAGTGTTAGATAGTGTCATATTTTTGGAACCTGATCTAAGTATTTGCTTGATTATTTGATTAAACAGATCATCGTTGTCCAAGACTTGCTCATCGAGAAATTGGCTACATTCCCTAAGAACCGAGAAGGACCATCAAGCAAAGGAGCGAAAGGGTTGGTCGATAACAATCCATGACCTCTCTGGTTCCCCTGTAGCCGCGGCCTCAATGGTGACCCCTTTCGTCCCTTCTCCCGGTACCGATCGCGTCAGCCGGTCCAATCCAGGAGCATGGCTCATCCTAAGGCCAGATTACAACACATGGAGGCCCTGGGGGCGTCTGGAGGCCTGGAGGGAGCGTAGCTGCTCCGACGCGCTTTCCTACCGCTTTGAACTCCTCCCCAATACATCCGCGTCCACTGTCACCCCCACCACGGTAGCAAACTCCACAGTGAGCGTTAAAAATGGTGGGAAATTCACTATAGACACGACCACCAATGTGTCACCAATTACAAGCCCCAGTAGCAGCATCGATCTGGGGTCAGGTTACTGGTCCGGGTCAGGATCAGGGGATTTCGGACTGGGATTATGGCCACATTTTGGTGGATTCGTCATGTCATCGACAATGAAAGGAGTGGAACAGAAGAGTAAGCCCGAGGTTGAGGTCGGAGTGCAGCACGTGACATGCACGGAGGATGCAGCTGTTTTTGTTGCATTAGCTGCTGCCATGGATCTGAGCATGGATGCTTGCAGATTGTTTTCTCAAAAGTTGAGGGCAGAGTTGAGGCAGCAGATTCAGGAATCTGTCGTTTGATGTTTTGCTTTTCTTCCCATTTTTTTTTTTTTTGTTTATTTGTTCATTTTAATTATCGCTAACAGAAAGTTTTGGTGGTGTGATTCTTTTTTTCTTCTTCCGGATTGATTGGTAAAAGATTTGTACATAAGAGAATGATGACCATAATTTTTTGCCTCTTCAATTTTTTTTTTTTGTTGTATATTGATTTTGATTATTCTATCATGTTACTTATCTAATCCAAGTGTATTTCATTCGAATTCAATTGTGATAAGCAACTAAGTTAGATTGCATTGGTGAGGTGATTTTAATGTGGCGAATGGAGAGAGATCACATTTACACATCCAATACTTTCATAACTAAATAACTCGTTCTATTATTGAATATGTAACCTGGATAGTAGTATTTTGTCCATAGGGGTTTTGAACCTTCGTGGGGTTATTTAATGTCTTGATTTACCTATTGATATAGCAATTCGGATGTTTAAATCAATAGTTGATGAATATATATATATATATATATATATATATAATCGAGAAATTTTATGATTTTATCTTTTATTTTGATAGAATCAATTTTATTTATTATTTTAGCATTTGTTTTCATATTTTAAATCTAAACTATTGAATTTATGAATTGTTTAATGATTCATATTTAAAAGTAATCAAATTAAGATTGTATTGGTCTATAAAAAAAAGGATAAAATCGTAAAAAATTCTTATATGATTTTTACATGTTTTAATAAAATATCCAATCGATATAATAATAAAATGTCTAAAATAAAAATGTTTCATATGTTTAATGCGTAACGATGGAGCGGACAAAAAATGTTTTAGACCAAGCTGGAAGAACTCCATCTACTTAAATTTTCTATAACGATTTCGATAAAGATGATCCCCTAACAGTAGAAATCAAAATCCATGGTGCTCCAATCTAAATTAATAGAGTAAGGCAGGATGGAACAACATTTAAATTGCGAGCAAATCACGATAACAACTTTCTAATTCCACTTTGACCAAATAAAAAAGAAGAAGAAGAAAAGCAACGACCACCACAACCTTTAGATTCCAATTTCCACCCATGTAAATAAAAATTAAGTTTTGCCAACGTCACCTTAGAAGTGTGGTTGAGAAATTAACTTCTTAATTAATGAAGTTTTGTATATTCTTTTTTCTTTTTTAGTTTTTATCCGAAACCTTTCCTTTGATTTCCTCTATCAAGAAAGGCAATCGTCAATAATTGGATATGAATAATAATTTTAAAACTCTAATTACCATAAAAACATATTAGATATTCAAGTATTAAGTAACTCCTCACAAATAATAATTTTGTGTAAAATGAATTTTAATGAGAAATTCATAATTTTTTTTTTCTTTTATTGAGTAAAGGCATGACAGGTACGTATACAAATGGAGGAACATTAACAGAAAAAAGATTCTTCATATAGTCATAGGGAAACACGCATGAGATATGAAATTTGAGACGGCAAATATTTATCGTAAATCCTAATAGCGCCGTTTTGCTGAATAGGATAATAATGCAAAGCGTCTGATTTGTCCCGATCTGCCTGACTGTTACGTATACTTGGGATCCCATGGCCACGTTGTGATGGTGGAGCTGGCCATTGGAGATCGGGTACTCCTATGCATCAAATTTTGGGAAGCCGAATCTAGTAAGATGAATAGATTAATAAATTGCACAGGAAATGACGAGGCAACAAGAACAAAGAATCCAATGTGTATTATGGAGAACTCTCTCATGAGCTGTCATCGGAATGCGTTTGTAAATAGAATTTTTAGCTGTCTTTACTCAATCAGATTTAAACGTAAACCACTTGTCAAAAGTATAATAGTAATAATAATAATGATGATAATAATTATAAAAAGATATCTAAGGAGTAATTAAATAACTATCATTTTTAAGCAATTCTCCTTACTTTATTAAAAATTAGTTAATAATTTTCTAAATTTTTGGTGCATCCCATGTTAATTGTTTTTCGTAATTCAACATGCATGATATTTTTTGAACGCTAGATGATTGGCACGGGATTATATGCCATAAAGTTATGTGCTATTTACTGATAGTGCTTATTTTAGTACTCCAATAGAGTTAAATATTTCATGATATTTATATTTTATCAATAAAAGTGGAGCGCTTAATACGAGAATATGTGTCTAGCATAATAGGAAAACTTAAAACCCAAGTGGATTTGCAAAATATTAGTAAGCAGATCTCGTGCATTGTATTGGGTATATGTACTGGAGAAGGAAACATATGCATGAAAAGCTTGTATTTCGAGTAGCAGTCGTTTTGAGTATGAAAATATCAAAACGGGTATTATTACAAAAATATGCTGAAAGACAGTGAATCTCTACATATGAAAGAGTAACATTTAAGGAGGATGGACATTTCGAGAGATTTATTTGTTTGATTGAAGATTATGTTGGCACCAGATGAGCCGAGGATCGGTTATGTTTATTTGTATCTTCAGTTTATTTCTTGATTATTTTTCCAACATACTCTTGCTTACTAGCTTATCGTGCTTAATGATGTATTTGTGATGTATCTAATTATAATTGTGTCATATCTTTCTCCTACCGTATATTATGTCTCATGTATTCACCCTCATGCGTGTCATTGGTGTTAAAAACATGGAATTTGTCTTTATTAAATCTTTAACAATTCTATATACTCATTAATAGAATCAATTTTTTACATGCAACTATTTCGAGTCAATTTTTTTGTATTACGCTATATAACTGTAGTTATTTTTTGAAGTCGATTTATTATTTGATTCGATCTCCAATTACTGACAAAATATCAAAATTGAGGAAAAGCCCTCGTTTATTATTTGATTTTGATATTTTGGTAGCCATTAGGAGGGGCGTTTTTCTAATTTGCCCTAATGATGCTAGTAATGAAAGATCACGGATGAGCCCTTTTTTTTTTATAATTTCCTTGTTCTTCTCCTAATTTATATTCATCGTGCCTTCCAAATTTTGTTTTTCCATCACATAACTGTAAATTCAAGATTTGCCTTATCAAAGTTTTTCTATTCTTTACGTATAATCCAACTTGCTAAATCAAGAAACCTTATTCTACCGTTCCATTCAAGAATATCCCTATCATCGATTCGTTAATTGGCAAAATAAATTAAACTAAGTACGTTTTCATTTCTTGATTTCCGTTACGTTTATGATAATTGATTAATCAACGTAAGAAGATGCAACTGTTGTGTGTTTTCTTATCTTTATTTGTAAGAACGCATGTGAAACAACATTATACGCATGTGGTTTTATCGTACTTTTCCATAACCCATAAGGCAACATTTTCGGATATTTAAAAGTTTAAATTAGTACAACGAAGTCCACCGCAAAGGAAAAAGAACGGAGATGAAGGAAGTAGAGGGAATTAAAGGTGAATGAGTTTATCAATGTACCTACGGCATAGGCGAGAATGCAATTCGATTCGATGTGGAAACTAAATACAAATAGAAGCTCAATCCAAATATCAGCATTAGGCCCTATAATTAAAATGAATTTAAGTTTTTGAACTAAGATAATAAGGTTTGGATAGTTAAACATATAAAAATTTAAGATGATTAAGAGAGAATTGACATGGTAGATTGAAGTATAGCCTCATTGAATTGGTTATCCAATACCAACCTTTTTTTTAATTTGGTTCACACTAAATAAGGTTTTATTGGGCATAAACCCGTAAAAAAGAATCTACTTGTGGTCCATAAAAGAAGGGATTAATTCTAGTGATATCAATCATCATCAACTTCTATAAATGTCTCATCTCCACCCTTATTTAAACATAAGAGAGAATCTTAACTAATGTTGTCATGCTGTTATATTCCTTACTCAAACAATCAAACACTTGAATTAGCCAAGAACACCAAACATATTCATCACAAATAATGGCGCTTGATTCTCTTAAACTCCTCCACTTGTCACATCATGTGTTAAAAGGCTTATTAAGATTGTTTACCCTTTTTTTCCTATCATTCATCAACTGATCATTTTATAAGTATTACTTAAGTCAAGGCGTTCTCTTAGTCACATGTAGTATGATACCCATACACTCTTATACCTAAATTTATGCAAGGACCAGTTTCAAACTATAAATCAATTCAAAACTACCTTAAGCGGGCTTAAACCGGTTATTAAAGTACTGGACCCTAAAAGTCTAGGTAGTTCAATAATCGTAACCCACTGAAACGATAAGCCACCAAACTACCTGTAAGCCCTAAAATTAAGCCAATTGACCATAGGATTGAACTTAAAACATAAGATTTTGGACGATCGGTTAAGGAATCCGATCAAATCCCAAATTATAAACTAACGAGAAATATTAGTAAAACTGATCCCATAAACTTGAATTTAAGAAAATAAGTAATAAAATAGGAGATTATAAAATTTTCAAATTTTAAGCATAAAAAATACTAATTACTGAAAATGCGAAAAGTGTAATCTAATAACTAGTAAATTAGTAGAGATAGATTATATGTATACTAAAAATTTTAGAATGACCAAAATAATAATTAGGAATATTCACGTATACCCTACATGTATTTACATGTAGATAAAAATACGCGAAATTACCTAAATTAGCCAAAAACTAAGTAAATAATTAAAAAAAATTATAAAATAATTATGGAAAAATCAGAAAAAATTAGAAGAGGATAAGATTAATTAAAATCAGGTCATGGCAAGTCCAAAGCTGCAAAAAAAAAAAAAAATTAGCCAATAAAAATTTGACAACCTAAAAGCCAAAAATTAAGGAAAATGGGCAAAGTCTTGTCAAATTAATGTATATTAATTATAGCAAATGCCTATAAATAGCAGAAAAAATCTAGGAACTCATTTTGCTAGATACAAATCAGAGAAAATTAGAGAGAGGCAAAAGTTGAGAGAAAAATTTGGTTTAGAAAAAAATTAGAAAAAACTGTGCAATTAGGGCCTTTAACGGGAAACCCCACCAGACGAGTAGTTGGGAGTGGACGGCCACCACCACCACACGGTGGTGGCAGCGCCCAGGCAGGAAGATAAGGCCACGGCGGCTAGCGGTGGCCGGAGCCACCCAGATCGGTGAGTTCGATTTCCAACCCGATTTTGTGTAATTTTGTAAAAATAGTAAATATCATTAGAAAATTATGAATTTTGTTGTTCTGAGATATTTTTATATGTAGTTTGTAGAAAAAATATTATTTTGATGAAAAAATGTCCCGTAATATAGGATCGTTAAGAAATCATGCAAAACGGAGTACATTTCGGCTTAGAAATAAATTATCTTAAAAGTGTAGTTTGGAGCTCAATTTTTTTCTGTAGGATGTTCATATGATATAGAATAGTGCTATGAAGCTATTTTTTTATAATTAATTTTCGAAATTTTTAAGTTAATTTTTAGCCCTAAAATGATGGAAAAATTGGGTAATTTGGAGTTAATTAGGTTATTAGGATATTAATTACTAATTTAAATAGTAATTAGATGTTTATGAATGTTAATCTCTGATGTGGAAACCTAATCCTAGTCTATGGAGTGTTAAGTGTAAGTAATGAAAGTGTTATGTAGTAAATGTAGAAAATTAGGAATATGTAGAATTAAAAATTAATAAATATGGAAAAATTAGGTTTAATTAGATAATAAAATAATGAAAATCAGAACATAACAAATCTGAAACAAAATTCAATTTTAAGTAATTATATGAAAAATGTAAAATTTTCTTACAACATGAGTAAATTCGGTACACTAATATGGATTTAAGTGTATCGGATGGAATAAAATGCTGACTACGGGTAGTAATTGTATTTAGGAGATCGAGAAGTAATGTGATTAATTTCATATTATGGGTTGAAACAGATTTTTAGGGTTGGAATCTAAAACACTACTTAGAAATCGAACTAAAAACCTAATTTAAAAATTGATGCGAAAATCGAACTTGAACATAACCCCAAACCTAAAATAATTATAAAAGACTTAATACCTAGATAAGTAGGCATATTAAACCTTAAACAAAACCTAACAATAAGCGTTATCAGATAAAATGAACTTATAATATTATATGAAATACTGAAACTACGTTCGTGTTATAGGGATGATCGGCAATGGCCTGAGCAAATCGGACCTCGAGTGAGTGAGTGAGGAGTCAAGGTAAGTTGGGATTAATACGATGTTGTATCTTGGAGGCTTAAGATAATGCTTGGTTGTGCTTGTTAGATAGTTGAATGTGTGCATGTGTTTGATTATGGGTGATGCTATGATTCTGTTTGTTGCTCTGGCACATATTGTATGATTTGTATGAAAAGATTGATCACCCTCAACTGGACTTAATCAAATATCCGACCAGTAATCATAATTGGACATGCATGGCAACCCGTTAGGGGAATTTAGGACTCTCCGGTCAAATACTGAATCCTTCGGAAAGGATAGCGCAGGATTGCAAAATGGTCCCTTCTTCATCCTCAGTCGAACTAAGTGACAGGAAAAGATGTCGCGGCGAGGTTGAAAACAGTGGTTCGAAGGTAGTCGCGGGAGGAGCAAGGTCTCCATTACACAAGCCTGGGTTTGGTTGTGAACTGTTGCATTAACGGCAACTCCTCAACCCGGATTAGAGCGGGCGCAATTTCTCTAATCTTACAACGGGTCGGACAACGTCGTGCGATGGCATTTGCTTGCACATGTATTGCACCTAATAAGTGATTGAAAACCTTATTGTGTGTATGGTATAGTTTTAAGTCCTCCGTCCTTACTTACTGAGCTGTGGTTGGTCACATTCCTATAGACGTCGTGCAGGTGCTGGTTAAGAAGCGGCAACAACTACTCTGAAGCTAACAACTGCTGTATCCTAGAGAGTGAGGAAAAACATTGAAGAATCAACACATATGTTATTACTTTTCATTTCTGAATAATGTAATAACTAAATCATAGTGATTATATATAACTTTTCTCACTTTCTTAGGTAAATGAATTATTTAAATTACAAACTGTTTACTTCAAAGCGAGCTAGTCGTGGACGCCTTATGTAGATCAGGTCTAAGATAGCGGTTGTAAGGCTAACTTCTATCTTAGGATGGTTTACACGGCGGGATTATTACGACTCTGCCGCTTCGGGGCGTGACACTGTCCTTAAATCGGAGTAAACAGTTCAAGGCCACGTCAATCCTAAAAGTTAAAAAATATATATAATAATATATAATATACTATATATATATAATGGAAACATACATATATATACCATTTTTTAATAGACTATATATAAATGCAAACAAGTATATAATATATCTAATATATAATGATTAATATACTATATATATATATATATATACTATAGTATACATATATATTATATATTATGCTATATATAATATAACATCATATATTTATATTTATACAGTCCAAATAAATTATTTCAGGATTGAAAATAAATTAAACTGAAAATAATTTTTTTATTCATGAGTAATGATATAAAATTTTTTATTTAATTGAAAAAAAAGGACGAATAGTCTACAAATTATTTATAATAATTAAAGAAATTTCAAAAAAGTAAAAAAAAAATAAAACACTGTTTAAGGCCCACAAAACCGACTTCAAGTCTGACCTCTTAAGAGCTAGGCTTGGTTCTTGCTAACTCATAAACTGATTATTTCTAATTGAGTCAATCCAATGAACACATCTACCTATACTTACAAAAGTGTACTTTATATTTCAATTCACAATCTTTTATAAAGCAAACTACGTTAAACGGTTTAGAAAATAAAAAAATAGACTAAATTATTTTATTTGATAAAATTTGGATTTGGTTTCCACGTTAGGACACTGTTGATTTTATTTTATTTTTTCATCTTTGTTAGTTTCCATTATTTGATATATATATATTATTTATTTGAATGAATTGAATATTCACTTTTTAATTTCATTTATCAACCCCATATTATGGCAGAAGATGAATAGTTCTTTGTCTACATAGAAAGAATATTATAAACCAAGACAAATATTAGAGTTTTTAGACGAGAGTAATCGGAATTTGTTGGAAATAGAGTAAAGTAAACGAGTCCAAATAAATCTTGCATCGTAGACAACGAAAAGAAAACCCTCTCACATAAGTTTTTCCTTTTATTCTTTCACTTTATAATATGGTTTAGTTTAGTTTAAATTAAATTGGTTTCGTTCAAAGCATAGAATCAAGCAGCTCTAAATGATAAGGAGCTTAGCAGAAGCGGAACTGCGAATCAGACAACATTGCGAGGGAACTATATTGTGCAGTTTGATTTTTGTCCTATCCACATCACAATTCAGTTCTTTCAACAGTCGTAGCTGTTAGCTTGCTAACCCATCAACTCGATGGGCGGGGCCAATTAAACGTTTGGGTGTCACCATAATCACACAGTCCCAACTGGTTATGAGGCCCTATAGTGAGTAAAACTTTTCTTAGACTCAATCAGAGTACAAATAACACATATTAGATATGTTACTCAAAGTGACTAAATAAAAAAACTGAGCAAATACCTTCTTTGAGAGGAATTTGTATGTTTATCATTAAAATAAATAAATATTACATAAATATTAATAATATAAAAAGACAAAATTACAAAAATATTAAGGTTATATCACATGTAAAACATACACTATTAGTGTTAAATTAATCTCGTACTTATGTAGTATGTAAAACATGTGACAATAGTACTAATATGCCGTTGTTCTACATGCAACCTATCGATAGGTTGGTAAAAAAAATTTTAAGTCACACTTTATAGATGTGATATTTTTATAAATTATATTACCACATCTTCTATATGCGATTTAATGTCGTTGTTATATAGTTCATATTTCTTGATTTTTTTTAAAGGTTCGGTAAACATAAACAAGTGACCAAAGCTTAATGCCGTAGCCCACGCTTGAAATAATAGTCAACAGCATATATTCACATCCAGCCCACCATCCTGAAGCCTACACATGTCTAACCCAAAATAAGTCCAATCCATCTGAAGCCATACGCGTGTCCAAGAAAGGAACAGCAACAACATCAACATGAATCATTCAGATGGTCCGGTCTATATCTTTTACAGGACCATACTACCATTTATCTAACATATGATTTTATATTTATTAAATCTCAACTATTGAATTAATTATATTTTTAATGATTTAGATTAACTTGATAGTAAATTAACGGTTAGATGATAAGCAAAACCGATTCCATAAAAAACATGGACAGGACCATACAATTTTCCAAATCTTTCATATGTTATGTTATGGATAAATTATTTGACTATTTATATTATTCGATTTCATGCTATATAAATTTTCGATAAGATTAATAACTTATTTACGCATCTAAAATTTCAAAAACTCAAAAAGGGAATGAATGACTTATACCAAAATTAGAACTAGTTTAATTTAATTATGACATGGATATATGTATTTGTGGTTGAATTTAGGACTTTGACATAATGCAATGAAAATCAATTATCTTAACATACGAATATATAAGGCAAGTAAGATTTAATTAAGGCATTTAGAGGAATTTACTTAAGTTATGAACTCAAGTTCTAAGTCTAACCTACTCACACTCATGTAGAATGTCTATATGTCAATTCTTAAGAACTCTCTCGAATAGAATATAAAAGGCTTCCCTTCTCTCTCCTCTCTATCAGATACTACACAAAAGTACAGTTGAAACCCTTTTAGATCTCTGACTATGGTTGCTTGCAATAGTACAAGGTACATGAAAATAGTCCTTTTGAGCAAGACTAGGGCTCCTAATGCACGAGGCATCATAGATTAAGCAGAAAAGGTCTCTTCATTATTTTTTTGTTCCCTTTTTATACTCTGAGATGATTTCTCTAATAGATCTAAGAGTAGACTGTTAGATCGATTATAATAGTAACTATTTCTGTTTTTAGTCAACTATTATAATTTGTATACAATCTATATTGTTTACATTTACTATTTTTGTATACAACTTATGAATACATGATGTAATTCTTTTGCCAATTTGGTGCATTAATATTTCTTGTACTCATACGATAACAATAGTCTCCCTTTGTTGAGAATCAACCTTGTCCTTAAGGTCGAATGTTGGAAATGTGTGTCTAATGAATTGTAAGTCCTCCTAAGTAGTATCTTCTGGTAGTAACCCTTCCTATTAAACCAAGACTTGGTTAATAAGAATCCTTTGACGTAATATTTGTCGTGTTGAAAGAATCTATAAAGGCATTAGACCTAGATGGTTCTCAATAGCTTCTGATGGTAACTCTAAAGATGGAATATTATAGCCATAAGCCCTCTTCAATTGGGATATATGAAAAACATCATGTATTTTTGTTGTCTTCAATAATTCTAGTTGATATGCATAAGCACCACTTCTCTTGACCACCTTAAACGATCCATACATTTATAACCTTATCTAGCATGTCCTTAACTTGTTTCTCTATCTCCACCTTTATGGGGAAGGCATCCTTAACCAAGTGAATATGATGTTGTATTTGTCTTAAAGGAGGTAATGATGAAGGTGCCTCAAACACGTGATTGAATCTATCCAATAGCTAATCCAAAGCTTCATTGCTGGTTACACTTTCACATATGTTAAATAGCAAATTCTAAGCCACTAATTAATAACACGAAGGAATGGAATTTATCGTAATAAGCCTCTTAAATTGTTAATGTGTTATTTGTGAAAGTTGCTCTATATTTGCTCTTATCAATTTTATTTTCTTCCATTAATATTCAAACTCCATTGTCATATTTTTGTAATCAATGGTAACTGAGTCTAACTATTGAAACCATTGAACATACAATAAAAATTTTTGCTCCTTGTATTGGTAATCGTATCCTTAAAAGCTATATCTTGAATAATAACAAGTACCCAGAACAATGACCCTTACACTGAAACTTATTTCCATTTCCTATCATCACATTGAACTATGAAGTAGGAAAAACAATCAAATTCAATCTATTAACTACTCTTGTTTGAAAAAATTATGGGTTCTACCATTTTCCACTAATATTACAACTGATTGTCCATTAATAGATCCATGAAATTTCAACATGATGACTAATAGACAATGTTGTATCAATCTACTCTTAATCGTCATTAGTAACTTCTCCAAAAGTATTGAACTGTTAGTCCTTACTATCTTCATCAGTCAATACAAGTAAGAACTTAGGTTTTTACATTTATGATTGCAATGAAATTTTCCGTCGTGATTCTAACAAAGACCCTTCTCTCTTCATATAAGCATTTCAGCCTCGGAAAGTAATTTAATGGATAATTTGGTAGGGTTAGAAGGAATAGTAATGGTAATAGAATTGAGGGCTTAAGCTGGTTTGAAAAATTGCAAGGGTTGAGATGATGAAGTTGTAGTATTTCTTTAAAAAAAAAAAAAGAATTACTTTTTTCTTTCTTTCTTTCTTTCTTTTCTTTTTTTTTGGTATAGTAGTGTCAGAAAATTTGGATTCATATATTTTGGCTAAATAAATAGCTTATCGCAATGTTTGTGGTTTATTAACCATGACTTCCCTTCTAATATGCATTTTAAGACCCAATATGAAGCAGCTTGCAAGAAACTGATTTGATAGTCCAATTGCTTGATTTGAAAGTGTTCCAAATTAATGCTGATGATCTGTAGCTATAGTAACTTAGACTAATTTCAACAATTTACCTTGAATACCTTCATAGTCTATAGGTCCAAATTGAGCTTGATTCTTTAAGAAAATTGGGCCAATTTGATAAAAAAATTATTTCATTCCATCCAGTAAACCATTGCAATGCTTCTTTTTCCTTTGCAAAAGAAGCAATTGTAAGTCGTTGTTCCTCTGGCACCTTGTAGAAGTTGAAAAATTTCTCTATTTTAGAGATCTACCCTTTAGGATCATTCCCCGTAAACTTTGGAATCTCTAGCTTAATCCCCTTCAACAAATTGTCTTGTAGTGACATAATCCCCACCATCATAGGAGACACATTAGTATTATTGAGATTTTCATTATTATTAATATTTTGCACTAAATCTTGCAATATTACATGCATCTTGTTTACTGAATCGGCCAATGTAACAATCATAGCTTGTAATGCTTCCAAATCTGTTGGTTTGTTGGTTGTTGTTGTTCTTTGACATTCTATTGCAACTACGAAGCACCAAAATGTTATAAGCCCAAGTTCTAAGTTTAGCCCATTCACATACATGCAGAATTTCTACATATCAATTCTTAAGAGCTCTTTCAAATGGAAATATAAAAGGCTTCCCTTCTCTCTCCACTTTATTAGATACTACATAAAGGTACAGTGAAAACCCTAATTCTGTTTATCTATTTTCGAAATGTTGATTCTTGATTCACATCTCTAACTATGGTTGTTTGCAATTGTGTATGGTACATAAAAGTAGTCCTTTCAAGCAAGACTAAAGCTCTTAATGCACAATGCACCACAGATTAAGCAAAAAAGGTCCCTTTCTTATTTTTCTGTTCCCTTTTTATACTCCATGATGATTTCTCTAACAAATCTAAGAGTAGATTATTAGATCGATTTTAGTAAAAGCTATTTCTATTATTTAGTTACAACTACTACAGTTTGTATTACTGTTTAAATTTATATTTTTGTATACAACCTACTAATACATGATGTAATCCTTTTGCCAATTCAGTACTTTAATATTTCTTATACTCGTATGTGTAACAACTTACCAGCTAATTTATATAGATTAGATAACTCGAAAGATTAGCCAATGTATTATGAATAGGATTATTTTAATAAATACTCAAACAATTAATACCAATACGTGTCATATCCATGTATCAACTTTCCAAATAATTGTTTAGTCGATAGACCACATATTTGAATCATTGATATTTTGCCTTGCAGATTGTTGATATAACTGGATTTAAATAGTTTTACTCTAATTTATTTTTCTTATAATATAATCCGATTGCTTAGCTAAAAATATAGTTAATATAACGAAACATAGAATCTAGTTCTTACAGGAACAGTATTTTCATATTTGACTCAACATACTTATCGGAATTAATTGCACTTCTAAAATTTTCATGTATCACTCAACAAATTCAATCGTTTAATAAGAGTTTTTGTCTAACACTTTAGACCATCTGATGACGTGATGAGCACTACGAGAGGTATATTTGAATAAGAAGACCTTAATCCATTTAAGTATCGATGACGTTTTATTAGAATTTTCTTTTTTTTTTCTTTTAAATTGATTTCTACTAAATTCAATGTTGTGGCAATATCAAGAAGTTTTGATGCTTTTTAGGATTTTTGGTTCTTTATGATTTTTAATTTTCCCATTCAAATCGTGTTTTATTAAAATAAGATATTAAAAAGATAAAAAGTATAAATAGATAGGTATTCACCACATAAATTTTCTTTTATTTCCCTGATGGATAAGCATCCAGGTGAGTCAAAGTTAATAGATATACGTTTCCTTAAGGATCCACAAGCAAAGGAGACTTTCCTCTCCTCGTGAAGACATAGGTCCCTTATGTCACCTAAGCAAATGGATCAAAAACTAAAACTAGCCCTTATCCATAATGAAAGATAGGAGTTTTAGTTTTTTTCTTTTTCTTTTTCCTATTTCTCAAAATACTCCAAAAATATATTTGCAAATCCTACTAAGAATATATGTTATTATAATCTAATTTAATAATTTTAAGAGTAAAGTGCTAACTTCATTCAATCTCTCCCTTTCCTTTTCCATTGACACAACATTTACTATTCGATTTTATTTCTAATTTAATTAACTTCTATTAAGGCATGTAACAATGATTGATATTATAACGGATTTATTTTCTATTTAAAACTATTTTGATTTTGACTTTTTGTTTCCTATTAAATAGCAATTATCATTGGTCAAATTTATATGCTATATATTATAACTTGTTTTCTATATATATACATACATATATATCTATACATCTATCTATAATATTAAAGGGAAAGATATGAGCTTTGGAGTCTTTTTTCAATTCCTCAAAATACCTCTAAAATATATTAGCAAAATCTATTAAAAACATGTACTACTATAATTTAAGCTAATGATTTTATGGGTAAAGTGGTAACTTCATCCAATCTCTCCCTTTTCATGTAATTTATGATTTGTAATTTTATGCTATATGTTTTTCATGTTGATTCTTTAAGGTTATGTATGTCGATTACCTTAAATCACCATCTATACAAAGAAAAAAAAAATCTACTTCTCTATCTTTTACATTTATCACCATTATTATCACATTTATTATGTAGTTAAAGCATAGTAATTACACGATAATATAAAGTAATAATTATATCATATATAATCAAACTACAATAACACATTAATATATAGTTATAACCTATATAATCGAATTATAGTAAATACATATTAATGTACAGTAATCTATATTAATATTATCTATTATATACTTATATCTATATAAGGCACTTTTGGTGTCCATATCCTTTAAAACTCTTATTTCTATAGGTACTTATATTTTAGTTCCATTTAGTACTCTCTATTTAAGTACTTTATTGTGCATCCAAAAAAGAAAAAGAAAAAAACACTTAGGAGCAGTTTTCAAAATATACTAGAAGACAGTTAGTATTAAGTACAACTACAAGAAAGTAGAGATGCAAGTTTCCTTTCATTTATCTAAATTTTTCCTTTTTCTTTTCTATATCCACCATCTATATGGTTATTCTCCTTCTATATTATTACTATTCTTTTTTTTTTTTCTTTTGGTAAACTAAAGTTATTGCTATCCTTGAACAAATTAAAATAATATATACCAATGCTTCTCTTTTTTCATGATAAATAATTTGATGATAGGATAGCAATTGTTTTATATGGGTTTATGATTTTACAATTTGTTATCTTATTTTTTATTTTTTATTTTTTTTTTGCATTTATGGTTATCTTTACAAGGCCTCACATGTTATGTAGTTTTTCTACTTTCATATGTTTTCAATTATTAATGTCAATTGTAAATTACTTGTACTTCATTAATGAATTATCAAATTATACAATACTTTTTTTTCCCATTATGTATTTTATATTTCTTTTGGTACTTTTCCATTTTCTTTACTTTATTACATGTGAATTTGCTCCCTATGAAAGATAATGGTGGAGAGAAGCTGAGGTTAGGATGCATTATAAGTAGGTGTATATAATGTAAATCTCCTTCGATGGTGTTAGTGGTGCTTAAGAGGTTTTGAATCTGACTTAATGTTGCAACCACTTCCTATCTTCAAATAACAAATAATTGTTTTTTCAATGAAACTAGATGTTTCATATATATTTTATTTTTAATTTACTTATGTTTCTTTTATTTAAACATCTTATAGTATGAAACTTGATATAATAATCTAACAATAAAATTGAATTGATATCACATATTACCCATCTTATTGTTATTGTGAAGGAGATGAACTTTGGCACTTTTTTTTTAGATAAGCAGACAATCGTCGTATTAATCATAATACCATATAGAATTTGCATTCTAATGTTGGTTACTCAATCATACTAGCAAAAGAAAAATTAAGGCTTTTTTTTCATAAAAAAGTAAATATCTAGAAAATATTCAAAAGGATAAATATTGAGAAACAAGTTTATCAAAGTTCTATCTTTTGTCCACACAATTAATTAAGGGCATGGGCATATAAAGCACCCAGGCCAAATGGTTTCAATAGTTTCTTCTATCAATCTCATTAGGATGTTATAGGATCCTATCTCACTTAAGTGATCAAGGAATTCTTTAATTTGACTACTTTTCCCCCTAAGTTCAATTCATTTAATATTGTCTTGATTCCTAAAACTAAATATCCAGAGTCAGTGTCAAAATTTAGGCGTATTAGTCTTTGTAATTTCTCATATAAGGTTATTTCTAAAACTTTAGCTAATCGTGTCCAACGTCTTCTTGATTCAATTGTTTCCCATTTCCAAAGTGCATTCATACCCGGTTGTCTCATTTAGGATAACATCATAATAGCTCATGAGGCCTTTCATTATCTCAAAACTAAAAGATCTTCTACAAGACCTAGTTGTGTACGATAGAGTAGAATGGAGTTTCTTAGAGAAAGTTTCGAGGAAATTTGGTTTTCATGATAATTGAGTGAACTGGATTATGACGTGTTAATTTGGTTAGTTATAATTTGCTTGTAAATGGAAAGAGAGTTGGTTCCTTTGTTCCATCTCGTGGTATTAGACAGGGTGATCACCTTATCTATTCATTTTGGTTGCTGAAGCTTTATCTAATATGATTTCTAAAGAAAAAGAACTAGACAATATTAGAGGCATTAAGATTAAAAATGCAAGCCTTGAGTTGACACACCTATTCTTTGTTGAAGCTAATTCTTCCAATCTTGCTATCTTAAAGAGGATTATTGATCTTTACTGTAGCGCCTCAGGTCAAATGGTTAATTTCCATAAATCCTCTATGTTTTTCAGTAAAGGCATAGGAGAAGCAGATAAACTGGTTTGTGCTGATATCTTGAATATTGCTCTAGAGAATACACTTGGCAAACACCTTGGTCTTCCTTTGAATTGGGGTAGGTCTAAGAGATAAGCCTTGTCCTCTATCAAGACTAAGACAGCGTCAAAATTGCATGGTTAGAAGAGTCTGATGTTATCTCAAGGGGGAAAGGAGATTTTAATCAAGTTGGTTGCTTTTACGATTCCTAATTATGCGATGAGTGTGTTTAGATTTCCTGTGAGTTGGTGCAAGGAAGTGTCAAGTATGATTGCTGACTTTTGGTGGGGAGGGGATATGTTGAAAAGAAAGGTGCATTAGAGGAGTTGGTCATATTTGTCTAAACCCAAAAGTCTTGGTGGACTGGGTTTTCGAGATTTGATTGATTTTAACAAAGCCCCTTTTGGGTAAGTTAGCTTAGGTGGATTTTGGAGAGACCCAATAATCTTTGGGTAAGAGTGCTCAAAAGCATTTACTGTCCTAGAACAAGCTTCTTTGAGGCTAATCAAGGAAGTAGAGCTTTGTGGGATTGGCAAAGCACTTTGGAAGGGATGTTAGATGTGAGAATGGAAGTTCATGGAACTCAGAGTGCATTAAGGACTTAATAACAGGGGAAGAGGAAAGTGCCATTCTGAAGATGAACTTTCTTAACCCGAATAATGAGGATAGGATTGTCTGGCCATTTAATGTTGATGGGTCCTATTCAGTTAGGTCCGGATATGCGCAATTGTGTAAAAGGAAACATTTAGAAAATACTGCTAATTTGTCTTCATCCTTCTCTGTTTCATCGAGTGACTGGAATTTGCTGTGGAGTCTTAATTTGATGCCTAAAATTAAGCATTATCTGTGGCGTTTGTTTTCTAATGCAATATCGGTGACCTTCAATCTTTTCAAAAGAAATATTTGGAATAATCCTGATTGTTTTCTATGTAACCAAGCTGAATCCATTGAACATACGTTGTTCTCTTGTAATTGGACACACAGAATTTGGTTTGCTGTGCTCGGATATACTCCTAATGCTTCTTCTATTAACAGCTTCCAGCAATGGTTTTTGGGTTTGTTAAAGAATTGCAGATTGGGCGAAGAAGATAGGAAGTCGTTTACATCAAAGATCGCTCTGACCTGCTGGCATATCTGGAAAGAGAGGTGCAGTTCAATTTTTTCATTTTCCTTGCCAAATTCTTATCTGTGGTGAAGAGGATTATGCAGGATGTTCATGAGAACAGCAAGTCGTCGCAGACTAGCTTCTATACGAATGGCTTTTATAAATCTACAGTTCTCTTGCCGATGGAAAGAAGCATGCGGTGGTTAGCCCCTGCGCAAGAAGAATCGAAAATCAGTACTGATGCGGCCATCAACAAGGAGGATTGCAGAGTGGGTCTGGGATTTTTCGTGAGGGATTGTCGAGGAGACTTGCTGTGGGCGGAGGCAAAGTTTATAGTTTTGATGAGGGTTAAAAAAGCTGAAGCTTCGGCAGATTTTGAAGCTATTTTGCTAGCACACAGGAAGCACGTTGTGTTTGAGTCTGATCCTGCATTAGTTATTTCTAGTTTTTCTATTTTGAATAAGTGTGTCCGGTAGTTATACCCTCTTCTGAGTGAGTTATGGGTTAAAGCTTTGTGATTTTTTTTTTAATTTTTTTCTTTTTCTCCGGTTAAAAGAGAAGCTAATACATGTGCTGATTGAGTTGCATCCCAAGGTAAAAAGGGAATGAGGGCTATGTTTACGGTTCTAAAGCCTCCATCTCCTTTAAGGTCATTTTCGTTAACAGATAATGTATCTTGACTTTTTATTTGTTTTCTTAATAAAGTGGTTTCTTTATTGGGAAAAAATAAAAAGAATTTATTTTAGGATTTAAGCTTCATTGATTTTTTATGGTCTATAAAATGTATAAATGATTTTTGAATATTTTGGGATTCCTTTTAATCCTGCGGAAACGGGATCATGACAGAAATTAAGAAGATTTGGTTTTTGATAATTATGGAATGTGGATCCAACTCCATGGCTAAGGCTTACCATTGAATATGCTGTCAACCGATAATGCGAGATTGATTGGGTTTAAAGTTGAAGAAATCATCGAAGTAGAAGACACACAGCTGATTAGAAGGGATTTTCTTGGGATTAAGATCAACCATAAATCGTGTGGCTAAAATTATCAGAGAATCAAAAGATATGGGTTTCGATTAAATACGAAAAGTTAGCGGATTTCTATTTTGCTTGTGGGCGAATCGGACATGGGGAAAATTCATGTTCATTATCATCAAGCCCAAATTTTATCCACAAAAATTTGGATTCCTCCGCTACCGCTATCGAGAGAAGTCAGGCCACCATTGTCGCCGAAAGGGAAGAAGAATCATGAAAAAGGAAAGGACATTATAATTAGCAAGAGCAATGATGATGTCGAAACTTACCCCATTTTTTCAGCCAAATGCTCAAAATTCAAATGAAATTGCTAAGGAATGCGGGTCAAAAGGAGGAGAATAAATCAAGTGCATTTGATTCCCCTGAAGCACCGGAGTTATCGTTTGAACATTTGAGGAATTTATTCATTAAGCCAGATGTGTTTCTCCAGATGGCAACAAAATCAGCACGAAAAAATGGTAGTCACAGAGAATGAAGGGAAAGTAGATGCTCCATACACATGACCCAACATCATTCGGGCTCTTATCTCTAAGCCTTTCACTACCTTTTCATCAGAAAAAAAAAGCTGCTACATTTGTAGCATCTTTCCTATCTCTGATCCAATAAGCTCAGAACCTTTCCTTCCTACCCAACTCTCGCAACCTGATACGGTGATTGAACCGGGAAGCCCAAAAGAACCTGAGCATGAACCCTTGAACCGTGAACTTCGTCTCAAATGCCTACAATCTAACCCTTTAACTTTGACCTAAACAATCCTATATCATCACTTACACAATCCCCTCACAAAACCACACGCATCCTTACTTGGGGTCAAAGAAAGGGAAGGAAGTTAGTGCTGTGATGCAGCAAGAGGCTAAACAAAAGATAAAAAAGAAAAGTCGAGGGAATGTTTCCAAGATGAGAAAGAGTAGACACAATTGAGTAAATCAAAACGTATAAGGGGTTTGGGTTTTAGAGATTTGCATAATGTCAATAAATCTTTGCTATTGAAAATTACATGGTATATTATCTAAAACCCAAAAATGCCTTTTGGGTTTAATTTTTAAAAAGTATTTATTTCCCTAAAGAGGATTTTTTGAATTCAAGGAGGGGTAGAAGAATTTCATGGGCTTAGCAAAGTATTCAACTTAGAAAGGAAACAATTAAAGATGAGGTTATGTAGCAATTAGCAAGAGGCGGTGAGATTAATGTATGGTTGGATGAATGGATTCCCTCGTTGGATAAGTACAAACTCAACTATAGATTTGTTGATCTGCATATGAAAGATTTGACAATTGCTAATTTGATAAATAGGGAATATGTGTGCTGGGATTTGAGTTTAATTTCTCATCTTTTGTCCCAAGAGGAATCTAATGCAATCAAACGCATTCCCATTCATGTTTATGTAAGCAATGATGTGTTGATTTGGCCTAATTCTAAGAATGAGGACTATATGGTTAAGTCTTGCTACTCCAACATTGTAGACAAAGCATTTGGGGGTGTAGAGAATGTTCCATCAACATCCATAAGTGTTGATTATGACAATAGAAGATTATCTAGAGCTATTCATGCCCAAACAAAATGAAGCATTTTACTTGGCAAGTTTGTCTGGATGCATTAGCATCCAATTATAATCTATACAATAAGACGTTGAGACAAGATCCTCTATACTTCTTTTGTAATCAAGTTGAAATAGCTAAGCACATTGTCTTTCATTGTAATTAGACCAGGTATGTGCAAATTTGCATATTGAGCTGTTAGATTCGGTAAGGGTGAATTAGTGGTTGGAAAAGATTTTACTCTGGGAACGTATATCCCCATCAATGAGACAAAATCTTTGTTCAAATATCCTAATAATCCTTTAGAACATTTGGACATACAGAAATTCATGTTATTTTGAAAAGAAGTTGCCTAACTTTGTTGTTGTGATTTCAAAAATTAAAGAACAAGTTAGTGAGCTTGAATTTGTTGATAATTCTAAAAGCAGTGCAGTAAGTTGCAATAGAGGTTACAGTGCTTTGTAAGCTAATAAAGATGTGCCTATTGAAAGGAATTTGAATGCGGATTTACAACATGATATGTTCGTTTTTAGGAAAGTAAACGATGCAAGTATAGCATGTTAATAAGAGGATACTAAAACTCATATAGCTACTCAACAACTCACTAGCTCGTTGTAGCAATCAATTTCTTATCATGTGGTGTGTACAACTCATTATTCCTCACCTGTTACTAGTGCAAGAAAACATACTCAAGCCGCAAGTTATTGGAGACCACCAGATAGTCATTTTGTTAAAATCAATTGTGATGGTTCTTTTTGTCCTACAATTGGAGGAGAAGGATTAGGATTTGTTGCAAGGGATGCAAAAGAAAGACTACTTCAAGCTTCTTCATGTCAAATTGTTGTCCATGATATTGAATCAATAGAAGCTTTAGCCATTTGTGAATGGATTTCCTCAACGATTCACAAAAACTGGAAGTATGTGATCATTGAAACAGATTCCAAGAGAGTTTATGATCAAATTATTTCAGGTTTAAATAATTCGTGACAATACGAGCAAGTTCTCAATGACATTTGAACATTGACATCTTTCTTTGATTCTTGTTCCTTTTCTTTCATTGGTAGATAAGCTAATATGTATGCCAACTGGGTTGTAACCCAAGGCAAATTTGGAATGAGCACTAGTTATAGGGTTGATAAACCCTCATCCCAATTGTCTAAGCTTTTGTTTTTAAATCGGAACTTTTGTCATAAAGACTTCTTGGGATGAATAAAATGTCTTTTGGCCCTATAAAAAAGAAAAAAAAAATTCCATGCCTATGAAAGAGTTATTGCATTAGATTGTTGTGCAATAATTTTTTATAATTTAAAATATTGAAAATTAAATTATGAAAATTTATATTTTCATCTCATTACATAACTTAAATTTTTATAAATAATGAAAGTAAATTGTTAACGTTTAATTTATAACTATTTTGTATATTTAGGCACCTATCTTAAAGGTCCATCAAAATTCTATTATTTTTGTTAATAATTTTATATGCAATCAATGTTACACCCATAGCATATGTGCGTAATTCCCTAGTTAGTACAAAAATGATTCACTAGGAAAGAAATTTCAAGCATAATATGTAAGCTTTGTACTCGGCGAATAAGTAAATTTAGAGTGTTGGTAAAACTAACCTAATTAACTTAAAAACTTAAGTAGAGGCTTAAGAAATTAGTCAAGAAAATTCCATAAACACGAAATTTAAAAATATAATAAAATATTTAAAATATAACTAAAATAGTATAAATTTACTATATCATTATTATATTATCGGTTACACATCAAGTAAATCCTAAAAATTAACAAATACTTAGAGATAAATTATAAGAATAATATAATTAATATTAAACATAAAATAACATATAAAAACATGTATGCACATTAGGTATAATTAATATATATATGTATGTATATACCCATATTTGTCATAAATACCCGAAATTAAGTAAACTTCACTAAATAAATTAATAAAAAATGGGGAAAATGGTAAAAATTTATTAGACAACCAGAAAGGAAAAAAAAAAAAAACAAGTATAGAGACGTCGCAATGAAGGTGGCAATGCATAGAGGTAAGAATCATAATTTTGACACATAATCATGCCATATATACATGTTAATTAAATAAGAAAGAAAGATAAAGCATCTCAAATGATGATATAAAATGATCTCCTGCAATCCAGAACAAAGTTTAATCGTTTGCTAGTTTAGAAAAATTCTGGAAGTTAGGAAATAAAGAGAGAGAGAGTGAGGAAATAAAATTGAGAAAAAGTATTTCGCAAAATTGAGATTTAGTGGGTTATTGGAGAAAAAGATCAACAAGAAGCGAAACTTAGTGGTCACATAAAGGAGTAGTCAACGATTGTTTGGGCCAACATACCTTACCCTCCCAATAATGGCTAAAGCTTGGGTTTTTAATAAGTCATTAATTTATCTGATTTTGACAAAAATTAGGGAAAAATAGTAAACTTTCATAAAAAAATTATGAAATTTGGTTTCTTTGTATATTTTTTCATGAGGAATTCAACTATTCAATCGTATTTTCAAAATTTTGAGTATAGATATGAGGTCTTCAAGAAAAATGTACTTGAGATCGAATTTTAAGCAAATAATTGAATAACCAATTGATGTAGTTTCGACCTAAAATTTTATAGCTATACTTTTAAAATGTTGGAATTTGATGTTATATAATTGGATTGTAAAAATTATATTATCGGATTCTAAGGAAAAGTTTGTTTTCATCCAAATAGTATGTTGGACGAGTGTTTTCCAAAAGAGCTTTAGTACTCTTTGTGAAATTATAATAAGACTTATGATTATTACCTTACAACAGCTTGAAGTGGATTATAAGTTATTATTTTATATGTGAATTTAAAATATAAAATTGAAGTTGTATATTACTTTCTAAAGATTATTAACGAAGACCACAAACACGACATATAGGAATATGTGACATTATATCCAAATAAGTTGGGATCGATACTTAATAATATATTGAAATATCATATCGGGATATTGGTTGCAGCTAAATTGTTTGTACGTATGCTATATGTGTGTTTGTGATACTGATTATTGATTATGAGCTATTTCGCGTACTATTTTCTACTTGAACATATATCATGTCTTATGTATATGAACGGATATATGAACTTGGTTGCTCATATAATAATCTGGACTAATCTTAAGTTGACTAAAAATCTAACCTAACATTCACGAAAACCTAATAAAGGTAACGATTATATTGTCAGACTAAATACTGGCATATTTATAAAGGATAGTAGAAATTATCATTTTCCTATCCTTAATAAAACCAAGTGACAAAAGAGGGGGTTGGAGCAAGGTTGGAATCCACGATTCAAATGTTGTTTAAGGAGAAGGGTGCTCTCCATTACATAAGTTCGGAGTTAGTCTAATAATATCACGTTGAAACTCCCCATAATCTAAGTTAGAGTAGATGAAATTACTTTAACTTCACAATAAACTAGTTAAATATGTGGGATGCTTTATTATTTGTCTATTGCATTTGCATTTAAATAATGATTGAACAACCATATTTGTTAATGCACTCTTATAACTCTATTCCTTTTTACTAAGCTAGTTGAGCTCAAATTCCAATAAATTATTTTATAGGTATTGAGTAGTACTCGAAAATATCTCGTTACATTTGTTCACAAGTTAGTCTCATCAAGCTGGGAGCGAGGTGTCGACATCTAAAGAATAGACCAACACTCATGTTCTTTTTGTTTTCCTTTTGTGGGAGGATTATAAGGTCTTCCTCGGAAGCCTTATTATCTTTGTTAACTTGCTGTTATATTATATTATGTAATGTAGACCTCCTACGAAGATGTACGATTTCTTTTGAAAACTCCAAAACTTTTAATGTATAGAAGGGATATAAAAGTTTAAACTATTTTTAGGTATGTGAAAATATTTTGTAAGCTGTTACTCTACATGTCTTATATATTATAAGTATCCATTTGACTGTTTGAAAGTTAGTTAAGTCATCGATCACCTTATATGGATTGTATCTACATTAATAACTAAAATAGATAACTTTTATCTTAGGTTGGTTTATATAATGAAATTGTTACAACTCTTCAAGTTTGGGACATGATATAATGTATAGTGATAGATAAGATTTACCAAAAATTTAATGGTTTATCCATCAAGTTCAAATAACTAATACTAATGTTTATACATATTCTCACATATTAAATTTCTATTCATTTCTTCCCTACTGCTTCTTAATGAATCATTTTTCAAATGGAAAAAGCTTTTTGATAATGCCTCTGCCTCTAGCAGTATACGGACACTTGACTTATCGTATATAGATAAATGCTTTTTAATGATTTTGCATATTATGTGTGTTTCAGGGATGTTCATGCCTGGATCAGTTTCTAGAAATAAGGTTTAGTCGGTATGTGAAATGGATTTGAAAAAGCGAGTATGGGAATGAAAAGATCTAAGGTAATAAATGTAATGTAAGTGAGTGAAATAGATAGATTTTCGGAAGTAACTTTACTATTGATATTATAAGGGAGATTTTAATAAAATATATTTTAATGTGTTTTTTTTTTTATTGGAATATCTTGCGGGGTATTTGATGGAATAGAAAAAGATACTAAAACTCCCCTCTTATATTTTAATTATTTAGAGAAATGTGATGTAGAAACTCCCATTTCCCTTTAAAATATACGGATATGGTTTGAATTTTGTTTTGGATCCAACTCAAAAAGTAATGCTATAGTTTTCAATATTGTCCCAAGTTTGACAAGTTGGATTATGATTATAGGCGGCCGGTTGGCCCATTTATGCTGCATACATAATAGGCATTCGATTAGGAACGTGAAATAATTTACTAAAATTGATCGTGAAAAAAGTTACAAAAAATGGTGTGTATTCACGATATAAATATTACTCATTTAATAAGATGGATAGAATTTAAATATTTTTTATGATTATATATTTATTATATAAATGTTATTTTTCTAATAAGATGGATTGGATTTAAATTTGTTTATTTTTTATTCTATTATAATATTATCGTGGGGGGAAAGGGGTGGGAAAAAAGAAAAAAGAAAGAAAGAAAGAAAGAAAGATTGACGGTGAAAAGAGGATGGTGGGCTTAAAAGTGGTTCTCTTTACCTGAAAAGTCGATTAGTCCTTATCGTGCCGAGAATTTCAGATTGGTCAGTATGACCACAGCTTTTCTTTTTCTTTTTTATTTTTATATTAATAAAACATGTTTAGTTACTCATTCATTAAACAGCAGGATAAATGTAAAATATTGGTAGTTAAATTTTAAATAGAGAATAAAAGATTATAAAGACGAAATCAACGTCCGCTAATATTGTACATACTACAAGCGTTTGCCTTAACTTTTAACATATTACATTGGTGTATGCAACAAATATTTTTTATTCGTACCATTTTTAATAATATCCATCTTACACTAGTAAAATAGATCTGTTTGATCTTGAACCGAAAAACAGATTTTATCTAAATGTGAATATTTCTCTTTGTAATACTAATTGAAGAGGAAAATAAAAGCTTAAGAGTTAATGGAACAAAATGTCTAGAAAATTAAAAGTGGAGTCACCGAGCAATGATCCACAGTCAGTCCGAGTCCGATGATTTCTTCCGAAGCTAGAAGGGCGAATGACATTGGCACCTAATATGGGAAATATTTAGCGTAAATCTCACTTGCAAACTTAATATTAAGTCTTTTTTATTTTCTAATGATACTATGTGTTCTTTTTGGTAATACTTGTGTAAAAGTTGTAAGAATAAATACCTACTAACTTTTTTTTAATATTTTCAGGCTTTAATAATATTGTATCTTGTAGTGGTGCTACCGGAAAGTTAATTAACATATTGCTGAGAATACCCACTAACTTTTTTTCTAATTTTTTTCAAATTTTGATAACAATGTATCTCATAAAGTCGTAACAGTGTTACTGAAAGTCAACAATTTTTTTGAGATTTAATATTAAGCCATATATATATATATATATATATATATATGAATTAGTCCTACTCAATCTCCACCTACTAATATTAATAAATCGTTGAAGAGTAATTTTTATCAGTAGTGCCACATCATTTGGATAGGACATTGGTCCAAAACTTGGGAGCATACTAAAACTCCCCTCTTATATTTTAATTATATGAGTGCGAGAAATGATAATAAGAGTTAAAAGAATTTAGAAACAAGGTAAATTTTCTGTTTTTATTTTTATTTTTCTTAATTATGAAGCAATTTTGTTCAAGTACGATAACCTGGCATGACTCCACAAATTGAACCGTGAACCATACAATGAAATAAGAGAAGCGCATTTTGTGGTTAAACATGAAATACAAACTCGAGACTCTAATTTGGAAATTTTTCATATAGAGATGATTGAGGTAACTAAAAAGGGAAAAGAAAAAAAGAAAAAAGACTTAGATCTATAAAACGATATACCGACATGACTTTGTTTGTAGAATGGGAGACAATTGCAAGTCTTCAAATCGTAATCAAAATAACCTCTAGTTATAATAGTTAAACAGCAAAAATAACGGTTTATGCTAGTTGATTCGTGGGCGATATTTTAGGCAAAATAACTTTAAAAGGGATACGACATATTGGAAAAAAAAAAAAAAAGGATTTAAACGCACATAAATTACAAAGAATAATAGCACCAAGTTAAACATTCCATCACTAAAACCATGTGATTTTATTATTCATAAAATTGCCACACTCGCTGAATAGCTTAAAAGACAGTTAATTTTCAGCCAGAGTACTCGGTAATAAAAATATCATATGGTTTCTTCCCATTGATATTCCCTCGAGGATCATAGTTGCAACTGATGATTGTTCCTCCAGTATTGCACCTAACCTTGGCACATCCGAGGCGGACCGAGTCGCGCCACACCACCTGAGTGTAGTGGCCACAGACCTTCCCCGGGGCACATGTATTAGCCCTATAATTGTAGTAAGCCTTCTCACCCACCCACATCTTCACTGCCGCAGTGCCGGACAAATCGCCGCTACCCCAAGCCAGATTTTCACCATATGGACCATCTGAATGGACCATTTTGCAATTCCTTTTGAGTTTATTTACGTAATTCCGGGCATAACTTGCCACCTTATTGTCCCATCTCATGGGACCAACACCTACTTGGCGTCTTGCGGCATTATGAGCATTTAGGAAATCTTGTGGTGTGCTTTGGGCGTGGGAACTGTGGACTAGAAGGGTTGCTAGGAAAAGAAGAGAAACAAGAGACAGAGAAATTTTAGGAGTATACATGTTTTTTTTATTCCTAGGAGTGAATATGTGAATTGTCTCGTGCAAATAATGGTATATATAGAGTTTCAAGAGGAAGAAGCTGTTAGTATGTCGAATTTTCAAACGTGAAAAGCCGATAAGAAGCATGACTAACATATTGAAAATATATCTCCCCACGAATGATATACGTATAGGACAAGATATTGATAGTGGCAATGCTTTCAAAATAAATAAATAAATAAACTCAACGGGGGGTTTTAAATAACAAGGATACCCATCTTGGGTCAAGAGTCGAAATAAAATGAAAACTTTGTCATATTTTTTGAAACTCATTATACATTCAGTGAAAAAGATAACACCTATTAGCATTTTCATATAATCTAGTCAGCAGCTTTGCCCATAGAAAAATCTAGTTAGCAGGGCGGCTGAAAAAACACTTTGTTTTTGGTCAAATAGTACATGTGGTACAATATGTTGGCAATTATTTACATTAAGACAAGAGTCTTGCTTTCAATTCTAGTCTATCATTAGCGAATTTACCGGGACAAGTCTGGACATATCTTGAAATTATATGCTGCTTATGGATATATTTATAGATTATCTATTAATATAGTCCTCATGTTGGTTTACAAGATTTAAATTATAATCATACTCTTGTGATAGATTATGATTTGTTCTTTTCAACTTAACCAACTTGTGTTAATCATACTGAACAGTTTTACTACAATCCCCATGTGTTATAGATTTTTGTAGTTTTTTTTCTCTATTCCTAAGTTTTCATAAAATCAAGACAACAAAAATCACAGCCTAGTTGTCCCAAAACCTTGAAAAATAAATAATTAAATGATAGATAATTCATGCTGCCATCTTGCTCATGATAAAAGGTAGCAATTGCTGGAAAAATATGTCTTGGTCGTCGATTTTGAAATCGCGTAAAGCTGAGGAATATGCCATGAAAACATCAGTATATATGCTTTCTCATCCAACCTTATCTCTTTTTCTTTGCCTAGTTGTATTTTTCAAATATAACAACTATCAAATCAACTACTAGGTTCAATTAATAGTACGACCCACTTGCATTTTCCAAATATAAAAACTTCAAAAGCTAGAGGGTTCAATTAATAGTACCCATAATTAGGACAGCAGCCTGTGGGAAACAGTAAATTTGTCCAAGTGGTTTCGTTTTTGAAATTCTATAAATTCATTAAATCGATATATATAGATAAAGAGTGCATATGTTGTGTGGGGAGAACTTTTCGAAAACTATTCAACAATCCACCTCGTTTCATATTATACTATAAAGGGCTGCAAATTGGGATATTAATTATTAAGCTAAATCCATTATTTATTTAGACTTAACTTTTTGGATTAAGTGAAAAGGTTTAAAGAGCTTGATCTATATTTGAGATGATTTAGGGATGATTGGTTTGGTGGGCTTGAAATAAGAATTATTGGACCAATCTATCCACCTCTAATCTTTCTCAGGTAGGTTTGTGCATTTATGAAAAAAAATTACTGGTCTTGAACACATTGACTAACTCACTTGCGATTATAGACACTCAATTTTATCCATTTTTATTTTTTCAATATGGTAAAGGGTCATAAATTAGGAAAAATATAAAAAAATAGAAAAATAAGAAATTTAGAAAAAAACACATAAAAATTTAAAATTTAGAAAAATAAAAAAATTAAAGATTTAGAAAATAATAAATCTTTTAGATAGTTTAGTAAAATAAAATTTAAATTTAAATTAAATAAAGAAAGAATCATTTAGCTTGGACTTAGATTTAAATCTAGTCCAAATTGACACAGTTTATATGTGCAAGAATAAGGAAAAACCAACAGCCTTACTAAATAAACATTCGAACTTAATATTGCATATAATGTGAAGATCATGAGTTCCATCCATAAAAGATGTAAAATGTATCTTTTATTTTCTTTTTTCATTTCATTGTCATGTCATGGGTCATATCATCGCCACATCATTTATCAACTCATTTCTAAGTGTAGTAAGCACACTCCTACGCTTGTTGGACACATTCTTACACGCATAAGTTTATATTTACCTCTGGATCCATATCCTTGGTTTTCAAAAATCTTTTTAACAAAAATTGATTTTATTGAAAGATTAATAGTTAAGTTATAATCAATCCATCCAATTAATTATAACTTAACTCTTTTCCCGACTTCGATCAAGTGACGACTCAAAAAATATTTTCAAAATTAAAAGAACTGGTTTTCTTTAAACCTTAGTCGAGAGTCAGTATTAAACGAGTAAGGTTTAATATTGATCAGTTTAAAAAAGACTTATTTATAAAAACCGGAAGGAAAAAACCAGGCTTGATAGGGATAGTTATGAAATAAGTAAACTTCATATCATCCATTGATCACCTTGATAATCTAATGGATGTAATCATACCCAAAAACCTATGAATACTTAGGCTTTCCTCCTCATTTGCAAGTTTTTTAGAGAATTGAGAAACAACATTCATCTACAAAAACCCAACTTTCTAAGATGAAATAAGCAGTTTAAGTAAATAATTAATTTTATTCGCTCAAGTTATAAAGTGAATGCCCAATATCTCCTAAGGCTACTCTATTCATCACTTGTGTATTTAAGACAATGATATTACATATTCATCCTTCTTACCTCATTCTTTTTTCATCATCCTGTTAAGTGTCTTTTTCATTTTGCTTTCCTAGAGCTACGTGCCACTCGTACAATACAAATGTGACTACTCTAGTCAGACCCCTATATCTACCTGTACTATTAATAAATTGTCCCTGTGAAGACATCAAAGTTCCAAGTTGACACACAGAATATATGGGGGATAGAAATGTTCATATCCGCGTGGAAAAAGGCAAAACTATCGTTAGGAAACTAAATTACATGAAAGCATCCTTGCAATATATACGCTGAAGGAGAATCATATGGAGATAAATAGCGCTAGATTGTCAAAACACAAGATGATGGGATCTCAAAAAGGAACATCAAGTTCTCAAATAATATGATGTATCTAGATGGATTCTGCTATGACATAAGGGCCGCCATAGCACCATATCCGGCTTTAGCGAAGCTAGGGATATGATGGATTGTTTTTCAGAATACTGGGAAACGAGGCTGCATCCTAGTTGAGTTGACGTGTGCAATAGATATGTAAGCCTATGGAGATATGCTTTGATTGTAGCAAAGAATGCGTTTGGCAACCTACAAATCATTACCGTTTGTACCATGTATATATTGACTCGATTGATTGCGTATATACATGATATCTGATCAAATAATAATCAAATATTAAAGAGCATCTATCATTATACAAAAGTAGTTGGTTTTATTCTCTTAAGAAATTTTGCTAATGAGAAAACCCATAATCCATAATTGTTTTTTAACACGTTTCTAAATGTAGTCATGCATTCATTGTAATATATATAAATGAATAATAATTGATATGAAATGTTTTCTTGACATTGTCTTTGCATCAATGAAAAAAAAATACAGTATGTATATTTTATTTTATGTTTTAACAAAACAAATTTTAATTGTAATTATTTTTTTTTTCCCGACTGCATGAACACATATCAGTTGATATTTTGATCCATGTTGATTTGATATATATGTGCTCTTGATGACATCTTTTAATATAATGTTTTATGACTTGAATGTTTTAATGACAAAACATCGGTATTGGAAAAATATAAATGAAATATGTTTTTGAAAATGTCGACTAGATACAGATTAAAACATTTGTAAATGTGTTTGTGATAATTTAGCATAAAGTGTTGCAAAATATGTATAAGATAATTGTAAAAGACAATGAGATATTTTTGAAAAGGAGATTTGGATTTTGCTCTTTCTAGAAAGTTTTTAGCCAAAATATTATTTTGAGTAAATACTACAATTATTTAGGGCAAATTACATTAACTATTCTTGTAAACTTGTCAAATTATATCAACATCTTCCTTTTTTTTTAAATACTACAAATTCCCTGTTTTTGCTTAGACCACACTTAATTTACTAACATGTGAATTCATATATAAATAAAATAATTACCAAATTCAATAATTTTATTAGAAGTTTCTATCCTCTACCTTTCGATGACTAGCAACAACCTCAAAGTAGCCAGTAGGTAACCACCCGCTATTTTAAATGGGTAATGCGCCGACCTGGTGGTATCCTTCCATCTACCATCCAAGGGGACCATAACTCAATATATATCCAATGGGTTTTTAAGAGATTTTTCTCTATTTTGTTTTTTTTTTTTTTTAGATTTCGGGTGATGAGTGGTTGTCTATTATTGTAAGTGAGTTATATGATCCATTTACAATAATAGCTCACGACCACCAATTACTTAGAGGTTATTGTTTACCATCCAAGACTTTTATTTTTTTTAGAATTTTTTCAAATATAAATTTTTATTTTTTTATTTAAATAAAACATTATAATTAAATTATTTATTATGATATGCTACGTCATCAAATCTTGAGTTAACATGGGTATATTTTCTTAATGTAGCTTAGTTTGAAATGCCAAATGATTGGATGAATTAAGACATGTTTTGTAGAAATTTGTAAAAGCCTAACCTATCTATGGAAAACTCTTCTGTCTAATTCTGTACTATTATGTCAAGACATTTCTTGAAATATCTTAATGTCATCGATGGTTACTTGTGTTCTATTTTTTTACGATTTGTTTAAATTCATTAGGAAGAAACTTTGGGAAAAGTATTTCATAACATGAATAAAAATTCTTTATCAAATCATTTTAACCGATACTCTTATGCTCTTTTACAAAAGATCAAAGTGAACATAAAAATGATTTCCCAAACTTATGGAGAAAAGATCCTCTAACAATAATTGAATGAAAGGGAGCTTATTCTGCTGGACAAGCTCAACCTTTAGCATAAATTGAAGATCTAGGTAAAGTGGTAGGATATAATCTTCATCCCAATAATTTGAAGACGTATGTCAAGTTGTTGAAAATATGGCAAGGTCTACATGACGATTATATCCCTTTTGCATGGCATTGCGTGGGGAGTATGTAGATTCCATCTACTTTGTATGGCTAGTTTGCATGGATTATGAACAGTGGCACCAACTTGAAGATCACTATTGTTGGACTAAACTTATTATTATTAGTATGATTATTATCATTATTGAGGAATACGAACATATTGTGACTAGCTACTTTCAGGCATATAAACCTTCTTATAAGATATATGCATTGAGCAAGAATAGCTTGCATTATGTAGATATTCCTAAGAAGCATTCATAGTAAGATTTGAACCAAAAACATCATACAAGTTGTCGTAAGTATGTTTTAAGCCTTAATCACTAAGTCTAACCCCTAAGCCAAACCTTGTGGGTTAGACTTATTAATTGGATACTTGCATTTTATTTTATTTTATGTCACATTTGAGAGGGGAAGAATTATAGTAATCTCACTATGTACACCAACTTACAATAGAAACTAATCGCTCAGTTGTATTGTAAACTTGATATATACAAGTCACATATGATTAAACTACTTTAAAGCATCTCCAGTTTCACAACTAAAGTCATTTAAAAAATACCTTATATAACAAATCATAGATTTGCATTGTATTTAGTATACAAAATTTATAAAGAAAATTTATATTTCATTATAGATTTAGATTACACTACAAATCAAACTTAGTTACTAAGGAGGCTTAGCTAACTCTCAAAACAAAAGATCAAAAAGAGTGTTTCAACTTCAGTTAATCCTTACTCAGAACCCCATGCCCATCTTCTTTAAGCTTGATAGTTGTTTGGTTATGGTATGTCTACTAAAACCTATAAAAGAGGCCCATTGGGGTGTAAGTAACCTCCACTCAATAAGAGGGACTAATACAAAAGCACACATACACGATATAACAAGTAAGGTGGTTGACCAATTTAGTTAGATGCATTACATAGTCAAATGTCATCGTACAATTGAGATAAAATTAAAGAAATTTTGTTTGCTCTAATCTAGGTTTGAAGACTCTAACATCGGCGATGCCTCAACTCATGATCAAATCCAGGCTTATGCAATTGAGATAATACTCTTCTTATGATTACCTTTCAACCAATACATTAAATCTTATCACGACCTTCTATCCCATTACTTAGTACGATTGAGAGCATGGAAGAGATCATTTTTGCTATCTTTTTCAAAAGGATTAATATTTAGCCGAATAATCCATTTACATACATTATATACTTAAAATCAACTACTTACAATTAAAAGAAAATTTATACTTAAGTTTTCAAGTACTTTAAATTAGCACCCCAAAATATAGTGTAGCATTGATCTCAACTCATCGAAACATCTTACTGCTCACATTAGTTACATATGTTAGGCTCCCTTTGTCAATATTTTCTATATTACAATTGAAGGTTTCAAGTTTCATACACATTATAAGATAATGGTAATATATTTATAATATTTTAAGATTAAATTTATTATGTCTATACTGGAGATTATTTAAGTCTAATGATTAATAATTAAGGTCTTTTAAATAAGTTTTTATCTAGATTGCCTTCTGAGCCACTTTCTAAGTTATTCTTTGAGTTGGTTCAGGTTATAATTAGGTAGCCAAGAACCCTCTAGCTTACTCTCTAAATCGATTCAACCTTAGAGTTATTATCCGAGAAACCCCTTATTTACTCCTTTGAGTCGATTCAAACAAAAGCTCATAACTAGAGAAATACTCATATTATCTTTTGAATTGATTTATATTTAAAGTTCTTATCCACTGAATCCATTAGATACCTCATAATTTTTTTTATCAATCCCCACATTTCAACCTATACTCCATCATTTTCCTTAACCAACGTAACACTCAACATCAAATACTTATTCTCATCTCAAATTAGCATGGTTAGCATGTAATTTTGAGCTTCTAGTTATAGATTTGTCTCAACTAGACCATTTTCAATCAATCATTGTGTACCTTCTTTTAAATAAACCATGGCCAGTAAATAAGACTTACAATTTAAACCCAAATCATCAAACAATTTAAAAGAAACTTATTAATATCATAAATTTTAACAAAGGTGACGTATGTATGGTTGAAAAACAATGATTTTTTATTCATGTATTTATAAAATCAACTCCCTTTATCCATAAAAGTTAATTCAACTCTATTGCACGGTCACAAAATACTTTACTATTGATTTATGATCAAATTCATAATAATTTATTAATCAAAATCAAATAATTCCCAACATTCAAGTTACTAGTTTTTGAAAAACAAAAATTAGATAAGTTGCTATGGTAAAACTTTTTTACATTACAAGAAACTAGATATTATGGGAAGTTAGTAGAAAATTTTTGAAATTCAAGACAATATCATTTAGGTTTTTGAAAATTAAATTCAAAATGCATCCACGTCAAAGTGATTGTTAAGGACTATACATAAAACTAACAAATTTCATTAAAATAATTTTTTTTCATGAAATTACATAAAATAACTCAAAGTAAATTTTTTTTAGAATTTATCCGGCCAAGCGGTGTTGTTGGCAACCACTTATAGGTGGTGGTCCTATGGGCTATGGTGGTTGCTGTGTCTTAGGTTTTGACTTGCTCTTCAAAATGCTTGGGACAAACTAAGCTCCCATTCTTCCTAATTTTTCTCTCTAATTTTTGCTAATTCTTTTGGAGCTTTACCTAATTTCATAAGCTTCGAAAATGCTAAGAGCTAAATTTATGCTAAAGTTATACATTTATAGTGCCTTAAAGTCAACGAAGAATCGTGTTATGTGTCATGTGCTTGAGATTTTCTTTTGGTTACTCTGTTATGATGTTTCCATTATTAGTTTGGTAATCCTTATGTTAATCCCTAATATTGCCACATTTCTTGACTAGCTTATTGTGTTATGTTTTGATACCTTTTTTTTAACTTATCTAACAATTGTCTAAATTATTTTAAACACATATTATATATATATGTATAGAGTTTTGGCAACTACGGATATGTAGATACATAAATTTTACGCAACAAACATGTTCAGTCTATATGTATATACTCTTCAAATATTACTCCATATTATATTTTTAATTTTTATTGTTCAAATAATTTATCTCCAAAATCTCGCAAATTATTGAAACTAGAGTTTTCTAACTCTGATAACTAATGAGCTACTTGTTTGTAGTTAGCTTTTCCACTGTATTAATATTTCATATTCCATTTCCAGAATTCAAACTTGTGTAGTTACTTCAACAAAAATTTTGTAACTCCGTCACCAATCTTGAACCTAAATAAGGAACATCTACAGCCGACCTAAAATTTTGACATTAATATCTAAATTACTAATTTGTGAGGTCTCACATTATATTATTTAATCAATATTAGACATTAGGGTTGTTTTAGATTTCTAAAGTTCTGTTAGAGTCCTTATCTTAAGTAATTGATTCACATTATCATCCTCAAATTTCTTAAGGTTTACTTTATATTCTTCCTTGCATAAGCATTACGTATGAAGAGTTCATTTACCAAAATCATGGCAATCAATTATGTTTAATTTAACTATAGAGAGCCTTCTCTTATTAATTAGGTTAAATCCATTTGTTTAATTATCATTGTGTGATATATTAGTTATAATTAGACAACAACTTAAATTAGTCTATGTGAGACCCAGTCTTTGATCTACTACCCAAGACTTGAAGCAATAAACCACTTGATGTAGGAAGTGTTATATTTGTGCATAATGTACTAAGATTTTTTTTTTTATGTATTTATGGATATTGTTTATAAAAAGTAAGTGTTTATTGTATTTATATACTTTTTTGTTAATATATATTATGTAATAAAGTCTTATAGATAATTAGAGTATACATGAAATTGTAATAAAGGTGTATTATAAGTGAGATTCCATTACATTGTCAGATAAATATCAGGAAAAGACATAGATATTTAGATCAACACGTTGTATGGCTAACATCATTCTCATTGGACTAAAGGAAAAATATCTAAGTTATACAAGTGAGTGCATAAAGTTAAATGGATACACCAGATACGACCCACTAATAGAGGATACTACATGTTTAATGTCATTGGTCTCTTCTTTATATAAATGAGTGTAAATGATCCCTAAACTTAAGACTCTCATATATCCTATATATAAAATGTTGTACTTTAATACCATTAAACGCAGTCTTTATTTAGATTGTAAATAATACGGTTATTAGGCACAGTATAAAATATAGAGAGGATAATGATGAGTTAAAACAAAATTCATTACTCTCTTGGATTAGAGAGTTGATATCTAGGGCCACTTAGTTAAGCTAATAGTAACTTGTAAGCCTATGGTTACAGTAAATATTATCGAGTTTATTTTATTTGGGAAATCAAGTAAAATGATTAAATGTTAATGACATGACGTGCAATGGTTTAATCAGGATATCATTTGATAAAGAGATTTAACTATACAGTAATCGATTCATAGTAATTTCTCGTTGACACTTTTTCTATCACGTTGAATGACTAATAATTATTGCTAGACGGTTACCTTAGTTTATATTTAAATAGACATTACCTTCGTGTATAAAAACTTAGAGGGTCCCACACTATAACACAATTAATAAGAACAAAATTTTGTCAATATTTTATTTTTTAGCTAAAATATATTGATCCGAAATAACAAATTGGAAGCAATTTATTTTATTGTATAGTATATATTTGCGATTAAGTACTTTTTAAAGGTTATGTATTTTATTATTGTCTTTTCATGTACAAGTAGATGGAATTTATTAATTCCATGTTTAATTGCTATTGAAATGTTTATGATAATTGAAAGGATATGGAATTTATTAATTCAATATTCGATTACAATTAAAAAGTTCATGACAATTAAAATATTGTCTGCCATTAATTCCATGTTTAATTATTATGCAATTAAAAGGTTATGGCAATTGAAAGGTTCATAAAATGAAAGATATCTTTCATTAATTTTTAGTTAATGTTTAAAAGAGAAAGGGTATGAAAAAGAGTCATAATAATTTTCTATTTAGAGAAACACCTAAAAAAATGGGCAAGAAAAAAGAGATATAACATTTTGATTTCTAGTTTTTCTAATTCCAATTCCAGTTATCTAACAATATAAAGGATTATAATTTATTCTTGTTAACATGTGTATAGATACCGTTAGAGAGACTATGTTTAAAGTCCTTATGGTAAGCACATTTTGAAACACAAATCAGATTCATATTTCAATTGAATTCTATCCTCAAGAGAAAACGATACTTCTCATCAAGGAAAAAGTAGTTTTATAATCTTTTATTTACATATATATTTTATTGCATGTCATACATAGATCCTAAGATGAGTTTTATAATTTTTCTTTATTTCCGTTGCTTTGTTTTTTATTTGTAAAACCTAACAAAAAGTATAGCAAAGGCAAATAATAAAGTAAAGTCATTGAAAGAAGCTCAAGAAATAAGTCAAGTCAAATTACTATACCTAAACTATTTGATATCAACATGAATTAGGCCATTTGGAATGATTTAAGGCTTTTGGACAATTTTGTTCGAATTGAACCAAATTCTAATATAAGTTCATAGAAGTTAGACAAATAACCTTAGTAATATTGATTTCTAAAAATAAAATATTTATAATATTTAATTTCAATAAAATGTATTTTTACCAAATACGATTAATAATTATCGAAAACTTAAAAATTAGTGTTTTGAATAATTACAAAACCTTAGAAATAAATTATATATATAATAAAAATATTATATAACATAAAATAATATGTAGAATATATATATACCTTGCATATAATTATTACATGTAATTATATATCCCGTAATTAACTAAATACCCAATTATGTATATTTTTAAACTTAAAGGAGTAATGTAAATTATAGCAAATCAATAAAAAAAATTATAAAAAATAAGGGAACAATTGCGAACTGAACATTTTGGGTGTGGCTAAGCGTGGACAAGTGTTTAGGAGTTAAGCTAAGTTTTCAAGATTTAGGCTTGATATTTAAGGGGAAAATGCATGAAGAGAGAGAAAGAAACTTAATTTAACACTTAAACAGTCTAGAAAAATTTATAAACCCTCTCCAACATATTATATATGTAAGTGATGAATTAGGAAAAAATTGAGTAAGCTAAAATAATTAAAGGAGAAAATTTGGGAAAAATAGAAAAATTAATGCTCGATTTAGGTGATCGGGCAATTTACTAGTGTAAGGTAGAGCTGAAAGTCAATCGTTTAGCTCACTAGAAGACTAGAGGTGCCAACAAGGTTGGAACCATCATGGGTGGCAAAAGATCTATTTTCTGGTAAGATCTAAATTCAACTCGATTTTAAGTCATTTATTAAAAATATCAAGTATGCCTAAAAAATTATTTCTATATGTTTTCGTGTATAGAATCTAGAAAAAATATCGTTTTGTATAAATTTAATAGTTATCATATACGTCCTTAAGAAATCAGAGAAATCAAACAATTTTCAATGAAATAAATAAGGTTATATGACGTAGTTTCACCTTCAAAATTTTTATGTAAACTACCTTATATTAATATTGAATTTTTATGAAGAGATTTCTCCCAAAACTGTTTTCTAAGTTTTTATGTAATTTTTGAGCCCTAAATTAGGTATTAAATTATGTTTTAGTGGAAAAATAACTTATTTTCCTAATAACTTTGCTTAGATACTGAGTTTGATTCAATATTAAAGTATGATCACTATTTTGGAGTTGTTGAGTTGATTGATAAAGTGAGAAGTTATGGAAAATAGTGAATTGGCCTTAATTAGTGAAGTTAGTATTTGATTAATTTAATGAACTTGAAACAATTGATGAAATATCATATAATGAATGAAGAGTTAAGAAGTAATGAAATTAAGGAAAGTTGGTTTAGAGTGTTATTTGATACTCAGATTTGATTCCACAATTATAACTTAGAAGGAAGTGGTAAATTAGCTACTTATAAGATATTGATTAAAGATAGAGGATAATTTAAAGGATTCTGGTCATGAAATTTTCACTAAATTGATACTCAAATGGTAGGTTGGAAGCAATAATGATGAGTAAAATGTAAAAACAAGAGAAGCAAAAGGTTGGTCAAAGAATGATTTTATTAAAAATCCTAAGCTAACAAAGTTAGAGAATAGCTTAAACGATATTGTAATAAAAGGTTTAACTTTGAGAAGCTCAAAGGTTATGATTTAGCGTAACAAATGAACCATAAGTAACTTAAATAATAACTCAAAGGATTTTTTATTAAAGAAAACCACTATAAAATCGATTAAAAGATTTGGCAGTTTCGGGTAACTTATAAAAATCATTGATTGGTTAAGAAATTATGATTGGTAAAAGAGGATGGTGGAATGAGAAGTTGTTTCAAAAGCTAACTCAAAATCAAACTCAAAGATTGAATCAGAACCAGCTTATAATGAACCAATTACCAACAAGCGAGTATTTAACTAGTATATGTATATATATACTTATACTCATACTTGTAATTGACCTTAGGAGTACTTATTCTTGCTAGGTGAATTCGTAGAAGAGAAAGCTTACATTAACAAGTAAGATTAAGAATATACCGCTAGATTGAAAAGTGGATATTTATGTATACTTAAGTAGACTTATGTCTACTCCTAACTTTGTATACTATGTGATGTTTTAGCTTCGATAAACATTAATTATAAGTTAATATGTTGTTCGATGAAACATATAAAGCTATTTGTTATGATTGTTGATGATTGAATATTGACATGATATCTAACTTAGCTGTTATGTTGATGCTGATAAATGCATATGTAACATTTGCTGGGATCTGTGTTATCTTGGAAAAAGAATACGGGGACTAACTTTATCTTCTAAGATGTTCACCTAAGTGAACTTGATACCAAAATCTTATAGCTAACAAAACTACAAAGTAAAGGTTAGGTAACCAGTAATGAATAAGTATGCTTAGATTTACTAGGTTCTACTTAGCGTGTGATCTAATGCATTCATGACATGATACAAAAAAGACCTATAGGTTAAGTTTTCTAGAAGCTAAGATGTTACTAGGTTGATTTCCTTATGAAAAGCTGGGTTTATCAAGTGAAATACTTGATTTGTAAGAGCTGAGTTTTTGAATATATAGAGGCTGCATTATATCTGCTAAGCTAGTTATATGTTGGATTTTCTAACCACTCTATGTGGTTATTGTTAAGCTAAAATATTTGCTAAGTTCCTAGATATACTATCCAGATGCCTGGTTTGAGTTAATCGAACCGGATGAGTCGTTAGGTTGGGCTAAGAAATTGGTACCGATGCATGTTACGTATATGAGCATGGCACACGCTTGTTATATTTACATTAAGGAAAGTATAAGATAACGTAATTTAACTAACTACCTGAATGATGTGCCTATTTTATTATGATTATTGTTTTATGTCTATCTACTTTCACTCAGCTTGCAATAGCTGAAGGGATAAGTTTTCTCTTATCCTCAAGTTACAGATGAATAGACGGAAGAATGTATTAGAGTAATAAGAAGACTTCAAAACTCTAACAGAAGATGAACTCTTAAGAGAATTCATTGAATATACAATTTGGCGTAAGTACATGAAAAGAGTTGTTGAGGAAAGTAATGAGTGTTACTCTACTAGACGTTTAGTATAGTCGTAATGGTTTAGAAACATGTTTTTGTAAAAGAGTTACTATATTGTACAAAAGTGTGCACTATGATACTCTAAGTAAGGTTCACTAATGTAAAAGTTTTTGCTGTTATTAGTTATATTGAATGAGAAATTATGTGAAGGTAGTTGTTTATGGAACAAAAGAGCAGGTTGAATATAATTTTTGCCTTATCTTTAGCTTAAGGATGGCAGTAACAAACCATTTTCAAGTACCAAGAGCTCGAGAAAAATTTTTAAGTAGACACCCAAAAGGCAGGGTGTTACAGTCTATTAGTGTCTCGTATCTTTTTTATTTCCCTTTGTTCAAAAAACCATAAGAACCATAAAATCCCAAAACACTAAATTTTATTCTTTTTATTAAATTGTTTTTAGATTCCATCACTTAACTTGAATATAGATTTTTATTCATATCACAAAAAGCAAAATAAGGATTAGGAACATTAAGTTTTCAAGATTAGCTTATAAAGGCTCATGTGGTAATATAGAATTTTCAATTGAGCTTTGTTGTATAAATATAATCTTATAAAGTGGATGGTTTTGATTAAAGAGTTTATAGTAAGATTTGAGTTATAAATAAAGTTTTTAGCTCTAGTTATAGGTATGAAAAGTGAGGATAATTGTATGAGATCACTTGGGAATTAGATAAGGGAAAGTTATGGGTATTTACTAGAAGTACTACGGATGCAACATCTAAAAGATACCTATACTTATGATTTTGATACTTGCAACACTCATTAAACATATTGATACTTACCAAATTCCCATCAATTGTGGTGACAATCTTGTTAAAGAAGATTAGTGTACAAGGCATAATCTCCATAAATATTTGGACTCAATTTCGCTTCTTCCTTTACTTTTCTTTTTAATTTATTATGCTTGCTATTATTTTCTTAGTTTTTATATCCAGCCATACATATCTTCCATCTTATATGGTTTGATAATTAAGTTATTCTAATAATTAATTTAATAGGGGATTGTTACGAAAATTGGATTTAAAAAATTATAAAAATCAACTCACCCCTCTTTTATTTGCAAATGTTGAGACCAATAATTTACTAGGCAAAGATAAAAACCATGTGTTAAACACTTATGCAACTTAGAGAAATGCTTATTAAGCCATTTAAGCACTAAGATGTTGAGATAAGCATAGAGAAATGCATGTTAAGCCATTTAAACATATTGCTAGTATGAGAGGAAAAGAGATGGAGGCATGCATATAATCAAATGCTTAAGAAGAAGTGCATAAGTTCATTAATTCAAAGATGTTAGAGAGCAAATTTTTGAAATGAGAGATTAAAAAAGTGTTGTTACATGGAGAATGGTGTCATCCTCATAAAGTAAGAGTATTAAGGTGTCAAATCCTTTGGATTGGATAAATATGGATGTGTCAGCTTACGTTTAAATAATCCTTAAGTGGAGGAAACAACTACTAACCAATAAAACTAGGCTTGAGAAGCTTATTTTAAGACTATAGAGGGGCTTTTAAGGAAGATAAACATTGTAAAAATACTTAAAAGGAGTGAAGCCAAGTACATGCTTCATGATGACTTGTTCATTGAGATTACAATAATGAAAGTGTGATGTGGATCAAGAAAGAGCACATATAATATTATTAATATATTTTATTTTAGAATTTGATTAAATAGCTATCTTTTATTCAAGATATGAAATCTTTATTTTCTAGATTTATTAAAGATTTAGTTTCTTAAAATGTTATGTTATATTATACTTATAAATAGGCAAAGTTTGTAATCAATTAAGAAGAGAGTGATTAGATATTGAATAAAATTATTTATTTGAATTGGTGTAATGCATTTTCTTTTTCACTTATAGTGTGAAGCCATCAAAATCTCATTGCATTGTGTAAGGCCATACAATTCACCAGTAGTATAGAGCTATCATCTGAATCTAATGGTGTGAAGTTGCTAAAAATTTTCTAGATTTTATTATTCTTTCGTGAAAAAAAAAAATTACTTAGATTAATTTTTCTTATTAATTTTCATGCTTTCCTAATTTTTCGTTCTTTTATAATTTTCACTTTCGCTGTTCTATATCAAATTTGGTATTAAAGCTTATTCTTAGGTTTCTTATTAGAGCCTAGATTTAGTGTTTGTTCTTGGACTAAAGAAAAGATTTGAATGAGAAAACTCATATTAATGAGATGTTTGAGCAATTAAATTCTAAGTTAGACAATTTAATTGGTATGAGAAAAAAATTATTCATTAAACTTGCATACATTAATCGTCGTTTTGATGAATTAAGAATTCTTAAATTGCCTATTAAGTGGGAAAGACATGTCACAACCTAATTCTCATATATTGTCCAAGAAAATAGCATAGTGGATAATTCTTCTAAAATTAAACCATATCATGAAAACATCTAAGATAATGCATTTAAGGAAATACAAGAAGTTTGTGAGTATGTTAGCGGGGTTGTACCAGTTCCACCTACAACTAAATCAATTATTTTTCAAATTGATAATAATTCTATAGAGATTGGAAATAAAATAATTGGTAATGAACTAGATGAAAAAATATGCGAATCTTTTGATCCTATCTTTATGAAAGCTAGTGAGACTACACCAAATGCTTCTATATCACAACCTTTAGATCATATTAAGTTAGTTCTTGTTCAAACTCATTTGTATATGGAAATTGATAAGAAAATTAGTCTACATAATGAATTATTTGAGTTTGTGGAAGAACTTCATTGCAAAGATTTGAAGCATTCTAAGAAAAATATGGTCTTTATGACAAGAGAAAAAGAGGAGACCAGATGCATTATGAGCAATCAAAGCCGAGGTTACACCCATTTATCAAAGTCAAATCTTTTCAAGCTAATTGATGAGAAGCATGGAGAACTATTCAATCGTGAATTCAAGATTGGTTTTCACAGATTGTTGTTTGATTTAGGAGGATTCAGACAAAATCTTAGAGATTCAAGGACGAATTTTTTTTAAAGAAGGGGAATCATGTGGATCAAGAAGGAGCAGATATGATATTATTAATATCTTTTATTTTAAGATTTGGTTAGGTCGGTATCTTTTATTTAAGATATAAAATCTTTTATTTTCTAGATTTATTAAAAATTTTGTTTCTTAAAATATCAGGTTATATTAACCTTATAAATAAGCAAAGCTTGTAATCAATTAAAGAGAGAGTTATTAGATATTGAATAAAATTATTTTTCTAAATTATTGTGATGTCTTTTCTTTTTCATTGATGGTGTTAGGCAATCTTTTTTTTTTTCATCGACGGTGTAAGGCAATCAAAATCTTACCGTATGGTGTAAGGCCATACAAGTTACCGATAGTGTAAGACTATCATCTGAATCTAGTGGTGTAAGGCTACTAGACATTTTTCAAGTTTTGTTATCCTTTCATGAAAAAAGAAAAATTGCTTAGATTAATTTTTTTTATTAATTTTCGTGCTTCCTTAATTTTTCGTTCTTTTATAATTTTTGCTTTCACTTTTGCTTCCACCCTCCTACATTAAAGTGCTTTCAATGTCTAGCCATTGAATTGCCTAATGGAAGTATATGCAAGTAAAATGGCAAAGCGAATAGTGTAGATGTGACGATAAGACTGAAGGCTTCACTACAATTGATATCCCCATGTTTGTTAAACCTTTATGCGACTAAACAGGCTTTTTAGTTCAATGTTTTCCTTAAGTTCGTGTTTGATTATAATTTCTAAATACTTGCCACAACATTCTATCGATAAGCAGGTAGTATGGGTATTTAGCCTGTGATATTAAGAGAGAGGCAATCAAATTTTCCTTCATGGTTATTCTATAGCTTATGTGCATCCTATTAACTTGTTTTTCATAAAACCTTCATACTTATCGAAGTAATGTAGCCACCTACAAAAAAAGAGATATAAATTAAATAATATCTAACACATTTGATTTCTACCTTTAAATAATTTTATTCATCAAATGGTTTTAACAAATTTATTTTTTAAGCATATGTTATATGTGAGATTTAAGGCTCCTTGAGTAATTGTTTATGTGAGAACTATATCAATAAGGATTGATGGGATAAAGTCTACAGTGCCTGTATAGTTCACATTTTTTTTCCCATTTTTGGTACCTTAATTTTAAGCCTTTTTAATTTAGTACCTCAAATTTTCAAACTGAGACAAATTAGTACTTAGTTATAACGATTATTATTATAAAATGGGATAATAATTCTATAACTGGCTTAACTTTAACTTTTTTCATTTAGTGCCTAAAAGCTAACTTTATTAATTTGGTATGGATCAACTTTCAAAATTTAAATAAATGAGTGATTTATTTCATAGCAATCATTACAAAAAAAAAAAAGGTTATAAGGAATCAATATCAATTTTTTTTTAGATGTATGCTACCAATAAAAATAATGACAATTATTGTTACTCTTTTTGTTGTTTTTAGAATTGGAGTTAACATTATAACATGGTTGAACCATCTTAGAACCTATATACTGTGGAACTTGTAAGTTTTTCTACTACATTTCAATAATATTAAAATTCTAAGGTAAGTTTTCAAGATTTTGATCTTGTCAATGTTTCCATGACATTTTATTCATTCAAATTATGAACGCAAACTCTAAATGAATTTGGAAAAGTAACATTGCAAAATATATGTCATACAACATGTGGATAAGATTAATATTATAGAGCAAAAGTGACTTAAAAATAAGTTCATTAAGAAGGCAGACCCTTCAATTATGTAGATCTTATAATATATTTGAAAGTTTAGTCCACTTACTCAAAATATATGTAGATGTAAGGTTCAACAAAAGTAGTCAAGTACATGCTACGTGAGTGATGTGCTACGTGGCTTAAGGAAAGTGAAGTGAGAAAGACACCTAATAGAATGATTAAGTGAGAAAAGGTAAGAAGAAGGAACATGTAATTTTAATGTCTTAAATGCAAAAATGACATATAAGGTAGTCTTAAGAGACTTTAGGCGTTTACCTTATAACTTAAGTGAATGAAATCAGTTCTTTACCTAAATCACTAGTTTAATCTTAGAGAACAGATGTTTTGCAAAGCAATCCTATTTCTCTAATCTCTCTAAGAGCTATAAATGTCATACTCTAAAGAAGTATAGTCATAACAATCCTACCCTACAAACCATTCTAGGATAGAAGCCAACATTATAGTCATTATCTTAAACTTGATTTACACAAGACATCCATGACTAACCCACTTTAAAGTAAACGGTTTATCAATTAAATATGTTATTTACCTATAAAAATATAAAATTATAAATACTAAGATTTAATAATCTAATCTTACTTACTTAAGTAATATACAAATTAATATTAAAAAATTTAAAGACAAGGCCCAAACTTTGAGAGTGTAACCAATCCTCAGTTTTATAACCTTACTCTCTAAGATCCAACGATTGTTAGTTTCGAGGTAATTAGAAGCCGTTTCCTAGCTAATACTTGTAATAATATCTATAAGGATGTCAGTAACCAACTACTCAGTAAGTTAAGACAGAGACTTAAAACTATACATTAAGCACAAATAGAGTTATTAATAGGAATCAACTTTTTGGACCGATTATGCACAACCAAGCTAGAGGACTCCAAGAACTTAAATAAAAAATATTAGCTCAAAGCCCTATCCAAGACAAATATTCCTATCCCGATCTCTATGTTTCACTTTATTGCTGACTTAGATACCGAGCTCTCACATGCACCGGTATAGTTTCTGAAGTTACCAAGCCAATGTGCCCCGCATACAAACTGACCTACTGAGCAACATTGCCATGACATAAACAGCGTCTAAGACGACTAGCTTCAAGCAATTACCAAAGCCTACCACCGACACCTGACCCTAATCCCAGTCGAATATCCTCTAGAGATTGATTGACTGAGCTCTGACCTGATCCAGATTAGGTCAGCTTTGACTATATTCCTCTTTTCTTCATTTCGTCCGATTTGTACTATATTTCAAAATGCTAGCCACCATGCAACATATGTCTTCTAGCACAACATTCCAGAAGAATTCTTTACTTTTCCGTACTAAATATTCTCTATCTCTTTTACCTTTTTTAGTATATTTCATATATTCCAATTGAAAATTATCCTTTTATCTTTTCATACGTACTTGTAACCTTAGTGGGGCTAGTATATAAACCCCATTTGTTGTACACATACATCACTTTTGGTTATCAGAGTAATACAAGTTTCATTTGTAAGCAACCCTAGTGTTCTTATCACCCTTACCTCTTATCTATTCTTTTTAATAAGTAGTAGTAGAGAATGATCCTATAGTTCGGATCGATAAGTTATATCCAACAAATTATATGCTGAATAGGATCGATTAGTACATCATATCTAGTCGGTAATTGTTTGAATTTTGCTACTCTTCTTTTGTTTTCTTTCAGTTCTCTTTGTTGCGGTGTTCCTCCATGTATCCTTCCTTGGAGACACATTAGCTTCACTAATATTAGAAAACGGTTCTAAGAAAGAGTATGTGAGGTTACAGTGAAGTTTTGGTTTATTTCATTGTTAATGGTTGTCGTATTCCTTTCATAGTTGCTTTAATACACTCCTGTAGTATAAGTCTTAAAGTTTTGAGCTGTGTAGTAAAGATTTGTGTGTTGGTAAGTATAGTTTCATTACTCTGTTTTTCACTAGAAAATAGAGCAAGTTCATTTCTATCATATTAGAGTGATTATTGAGCGTTAAAGTTCTTGGAGTGTGTTAATTGATGTTTTAAGCAGTAAGGAAGCAGTGTTTTCCGTGTATTATGTTTTTAATCTGTTCCAGAAGTATCATACTATGTTAAATTCGAGTGTTCAAAGTGTTATTGGTGACTAGAGAAATGATGCTCAACCTAGTCATGGTCATACTGATAGTAACACTCTAGGGTCAGTTAATGATTAACTTGATAGACTCGTTAATCTTGTTGAGAGTCTAATCACTACGATGTAAGTTAATAGACAACAACCCCAAGATATATTGCACCATAACCCGCTCGAATATCAAGAGGAAGGTGATGAGGAGATAAATGCCAATGAATATGGAGAGGAAAAAGAAGAGGCCGATTATTACTGAGCATAAGAGTAAGGATGCCAAGCTCCTTGAGAACTTACCCACCCTTCAATAGAAGTGGAGATGCAAATGGATATTTGGAGTAAGAAGAGAAGGTGAAGAAAGTACTCGATTGTTATGGATATATATATGTTATTAAAGTGTAACTTGCTGCACTAAGTTCTTTGGATATGTTGCCATGTAGTGAAGGAATCTAAATGTAGCCAAAGCAAGGGATGGAAGACGAGGAGTAGGAACTTGGGATGAGATGAAGAGGTTGTTGAGGGGTAGATTTGTGCCCGAGACCTACGTGCAAGATACATTTTCCAAAATGCAAGAACTTTGCTAAGGATGTTGCTTTATTGATGATTATGTTAGAGAATTCTAGATGCTTATAATTTAAGCCAATGTGGATGAACTCAAGGCTAACACAGTGTCAAGGTTCATTTCTAGACTTAAATATGAGATTTGCAATATTGTAGAAGTACAAAGGTTTTATACTCTAAGAAAGGCAATTAAGGTAGAACAGAAGGTTGAAAAACAAAAGAGAAATTCTCCTAACCGACTTAGACCAACATGTTCCCGAACCCCTATTCTGCACTACGCTGTTCATGCTAAACCGAACAGAGAAATGACCAACTTAATGATACTCAAGGCCAAGCAAGCCAATTGAGCGGAACTAAGGTTAGGTTGACCTTAAGGACGTATGAAAGAGGACAAACCTCAAGATGTAATACTAGTGAAGTGAAGTGCTTCAAATGCTTAGGCTTTAAACACATGACTGCTAAGTATCTAAATCGACGTACCATGGTATTCCGAGGAGATGTTGTAGATGGTACCAACGAGAGCGAGCCTTGGGAGGAAAGGAATGTAAGAAGAATTAAAGCCGAAGAGGAAGACCCGTATCTATGCTAACTAAGGAGAGGTGATGACTTTAGTATTAAGATGAGTACTGAGTTCCCTGCTCAACTCCGAGGAAGACTAGAAAGAGAATCTATTCTATACAAAGTTTACCATTAAAGAATAGCTATGCACCATCATAGTAGACAGAGAAAGTTGTACAAGTGTTGTCATACAGTTCTTTGTATAGAGGTTAGGATTACCGACCTCTAAGTACCCTTGACCTTACAAACCATATTAGCTTCATGATAAGGGTGCTCTATACGTCAATGAGTAAGTAACTGTATCATTCAATATTGGGAATGTGCATAGAGTTGAAGTAGTATACGATGTCATCCCCATGAAGGCTTCACATCTGTTACTTGGAAGAACTTAGTTGTTTGACCGACGTGTTACTCACAACGGATACAAAATATTTATGCCTTTGTTAAGGACAAGAAGAAGATTATATTTCAACCCATGATGCCGACCCAAGTGAATGAGACCTATAATCAACTCATTCGATCTAGTAAAAAAGAAAGCCTTAGTGATAAGTCGAAGAGAGCTCTGAGCTACAGAGAAGGTTGAAGAGCTTATGTTTTTATTGATTAGAAGATTACTAGAGATGAGAGATCTGGAAGAAGTACCTGAATAGATCCAAAGATTGATGGATGAGTTTTCCAACTTGTTTCTTTAAGAACTGCTTAAAGGACTACCCTTAGTCGAAGGCAATGAACATTGTATTGATCTACAATCAGGTACCACCTTACCAAACCGACTTACTTATAGAATGAACCCTAAGCAGGTTGCCAAGCAGAAAAGACAAGTGGATGAGCTCATAGAGAGAGAATATGTGAAGGAAAGCATAAGTCCTTATGTTGTACCAGCTTTGCTCGTCTTAAAGAAGGGTGGTTCATGGCGTATGTATATCAACAATTGAGTAATCAACTGTATCATTATCAAGTACAGATACCGATGCTCGATGATATGTTATACAAGGTTCATGGTGCCAAGATATTATCGAAGATTGACTTACAAAGTAGTTACCACCAAATTTGCATAAGACTAGGTAATGAATGAAAGAATGCTTTCAAGACAAGACATGGTCTCTATAAAGGACTTGTTATGCTGTTTGGACTTACAAATGCATTAAGCATATTTATAAGGCTTATGAACCATGTAATGCGCCCTTTAATCGAATGATGTGTAATCGTATGCTTTGATGATATATTAGTGTACAATACAGACCTGAACAACCATGTTCAATATCTTCGAACTGTTTTGATATTTTACGAGTCAAGAAGTTATTTAGGAACCTAAAGAAGTGTACATTTTGTTAGGGTGAAGTAGTTTTTCTTGGGTATATGGTATAAGGGAAAGGAATCTAAGCTAATGAGGAGAAGGTTTGAGCTATCTTAAAGTGGCTAACGCCAAAAAATGTTACTGAAGTACAAAGTTTTCATGGCCTTACTTCTTTCTATGAGCGATTTATTAAGAACTTCAATACCATTGTAGCCCTCTTAATCGAGCTGACCAAGAAGGGTGAAGGGTTTAGATAAAATGATCGAGCTGAGCAAGGCTTTGGGGAGATCAAAGAGAAGCTCACCTTTGCCCCTATCCTGGTTCTGCTTGATTTTAATGAGTCATTTAAGTTGGAATGTGATGCGTTAGGTATTAGAATTGGTGTCGTCCTAATGCAAAATGACAACTGGTTTCCTACCACTATAAGAAGCTTAATGGTGTCACACTGAACTATTCTGTGTACGAGAAAGAGTTATACTCTTTTTTCCAAACTCCTTATTATTTAGCAACACTATCTACTACCATGAGAGTTTGTCATTAATACTTACCATGAATCATGAAAGCATCTTGGAAGTTGGAACAAACTTTTGAAGAGGCAAGTCAAGTGGCTAGAGTTTATGGAAGGGTTTTCCTATGTGATCCAATACAAGAAGGGTAGTACTAATGTGGTTGCCAATGCTTTATTATGTCGACAAACCTTTCTGATCACTTTGTAGATAAAGCTATTGGGATTTTCACTTATCATCAAGCAGTATGTTCGTAACCCCCATTTTGGTCCCATTCTTGAACAGTACTGAGAAGGAGTTATTATTGGAGGATATTACCTCAGGGATGGCTATCTAATCAAGGATCGAAGGCCGTGTATACCAAACTATTCCATACATGAGCTGCTGGTGAAGGAATCTTATAGTGGTGGATTATCTAGTCATTTTGGAGAGACTAGCCAATCTCATAGTGGTGGAAGTTGTGAGGTATGTCAATGGGAAAAGAAAGTCCCATGGAGAGAATATGCCCTTATCAACACCAACCTTACCTTGCACTAACCTCAGCATGGACTTTGTCCTAAGATTACCCCAGACATATAGGGGGAAAATATTCTATCTTTGTTATAGTAAACTACTTTAGCAAAATGCTACACTTCATTTCATACCATCGAACTAACAACACTTATATATTGTTGATTTGTTTTTGTAAGAAATTACCTAACTACATGAAGTGCTAAATACTATTGTTTCAAATCAAGACAAGAAATTCTTAAGCTATTTTTGCAAGATTCTTTGGAGAAGAATTGAGACTAAACTTGTGATAAGCTCCAATAGCTACCTTTAAACTGATGGCTAAACTGCAGTGGTGAACAAAACGCTAAGCAATTTACTCAGAGTTGTTCATAGGAATCAGCCTATGTCCATCTCCAAGCCGAGGCTGACTAGTCCCAAGCTAAGCCTGACCAACTTTTGCTGAGACTAAGTTAAAGCTAGAAGGACAAGAGGTAGAAAGCAACAAGTTTGTCGTCAATCGAGTAGCCAAAAGATCACGTTGCTAAGAGTTGGATCTACTCGGCACAACACGGAGAGACTAGTACTGACTAACTTTAAAACTCGGCAATTATAGGCCGACCTATCTAGTGTCTCGACCAAACAATGCGAGACTTTAAGGACTCCTTACTGAACCCATACATCCAACTACTGGCCCTGTCCGGTTCGGATCTTACTTCTTCCAAGACAGGCTAAGTAACTGCATGCCGACTTCCATTAAACGTACAGTTTGTATTCTTGTACATGTTACCTTTATTTTATTCATGAGCCCAATTCTTTAGGATTTAAGGCTTTTTATATTATTTACAATTTTGCCACTAGGGTTTAGGATTTGCTATAAATAGCAATATTTGTAATAACATAAAGAGAGATAGATGAACAGGGATGATCGTATTTTACAATGAAACTTTCCTCTTTTGAGCAAGGTCACACTCGAGCCCTTAGAGTTTGTTTTGCCGGACTATTGAGTGCTGAGTAACTCTTTAATCTTTCTTGTGTTCTTATCAATCTTAACCTTAAGATTGTGGTGAACCCTCATTTGAGCCAGTTAGTGAGTTGCATCTAGCCTTCATTTGAATGCCGAGCAATATTTAATGTTCATGAGTCATAGTGAACCCTATTTCAAGCTTAAACCTCTAACTATGTTTGTGTCTTGGTGTATGATATCCACACATTCACATTTAAAACCCCTTGTTCTCACCCTCTATTTTCTATTCTTACTCAAACTCAGATTCCATCATCTTCTTTCCGAGATCCGCTACCTGTAATACACATAAGTTATTGTGGGAAAAAACTTGAAAGATTAGGATTTATGTCTACAAGTTATAGAGTTTGCATACAATCGAATTGTCTATAACATTATTGGGAAGACTCCATTTGAGGTCGTCCATGGCCTCGATCCTACTATTCCACTTGATCTAGTTGGTGCCCCCACAATTGCTAAGGAAATTCATTCTAGAGACTAAGCTCAAGAGTTGCAAGAGTTACACCAGTCTGTAATAAGAAAGATTGCTAAGTTTAACTAGAGACAATGAGAGATTAGTAGTCAAGCTTGATAAGCTATTTCTTTTAGATAGGAGACCTGGTATAGATTCACTAGCTAAGAGCGATTTTTGCATTTAAGATAGAGTAAGCTATTTCTACGAGCTAATGGTCTATTTAGGGTCTCAAAGAAAATCAACCGCAACAGCTACCGGATCAAACTGCCCGTGCATTATGGTGTTTCTTTTATTTTCAATGTGTTCGACCTAATTCCCCATAGACCAGACCCCCATAAATGCACCAGAAGAACAAGAGCCCGAGACCATTTCATATTTGAGGACAAATCTTTCCAACCCCTAAGCAAATGATAAGAATCAACTTTCCGAACTAGTCACGTGCAGCTAAGCTAGAGGATTCCAAGGACTTATACAGGGAATATTAGCTCAAAGCCACATTGAAGACAAGAATTCTTATCCCAACTTCCTTGTTTCACTCTACCATCGGCCTAAATACTAAGCTCTTATGTGTACCCGCATAGTTTCTTAAGTTGCCAAGCATACATACCAACTTACCCAGCATATAGACTAACCTACCGAGTAGCATTGCCATGACATAAACAGCATTTGAGTTAACCGACTTCAAGTGACTATCCAATCCAAACTCTTGAGCTAACTACCTGTACCTAACCCCAATCCCAACCGAATATCCTCTAGTAACTAATCGACTAAGCTTTGACCTGATCTAGATTAGGTCGACTCTGACAACAAACCCTCTTTTCTTCATTTCGTCTGAATTGTATTATATTTCAGAACATTAACTACCATATGATACATGTCTTTTAACACAACATTCTAAAAGGATTCATTAATTTTCTGTACTAAATATTCTTTATTTCTTTTACCCATTTTAGTATATTTCATGTATTCCAATTGTAAATTATTCTTTTGTCTTTTCATATGTGCTTGTAACCTTATTGAAGCTAGTATTTAAACCCCATTTGTTGTACACATACATCACTTTTGGTTATTAGAGTAATACAAGTTTCCTTTGTAAGCAACCTTAGTATTCTTATCACCCTTAACTCTTATCCATTCCCTTTAGTAAAGAGTAGCGGCAAGTGACCTTATATTTGGACAAGCCAACTGTTTGTACATTTTTTGTCCGTGTCTTCCAATAACCTCATCAATATAGCATCGCCACATGTACAGTATTATATGTAGAATCTGTTGCACCAATGATTGTTTTTCTTGTTGATAGGAATCAACCCCTTGGACCGATCACAAGAAGCCGAACTAGAGGATTTTAAGGGCTCGTACGAAAAATACTAGCTCTAAGCCATAGTTGAAATAGGGACTTCTATCCTAAATCGATCACCTACCAACATGTCTATTAGATCCTTACGTGTTTTCAACATGCTCCTGCCTAGCTGAAAGTAACCTAAGAAAGGCTAGTGGAGCCGAAATCTCCAACCGACCACTAGCACCTGACTCCAATTCAGCTGACTTTCTAACCATACTGATTGGCTCCTGACCTGATCCAGATTAGGTCAACCCCTGACTATTAGCTTTTCTTATTTTTACCTATGTTGTATTATATTCCTGATTTACAGCCATCCAGTGACATATGTCTTCAGATACAATGTTTCAGAATGATTTTTTCCTTTCCATACTGAGTATTCTTTATCCTGTTTACCCCTTTTTAGTATGATTAATGTAATGTAATTGTAAAATACCTTTTTGTCTTTACATACGTGTAAAATAATCTTAGTGGGCAAGTATATAGACTCTCACTTTCCTTATACGCGGACATTATCTAACTTTCAGTTCAAAATTATTCTCTTTGAGCAACCTTAGTATTCTTGTTAACTCTCAACTCTTATATATTTCCTTTAGCAAAGAGTAGTGGCGAGTGATCCTTCAATTCGGACCAATTGGTCATATCCAGCGGATTGTAGGCCGAGTAGGACTAAGTGGTGTATCATATCCATTTGGTAGCTACTCAAACTTTGCTAGCTTTTTCTTATTCCTTTTTTGTGTAAGCCCTAAAGTTAAGCCAAGAGACCGTATGATTGAACTTAGAGCACAAAGTTTAGGGCGATCGGTTAAAAGATCCGATCAAACCCGAATTATAAATTATGGAGAGAAATATTAGTAAAAATGACCCTGTAAACTTGAATAAAGTAGGAGAATATAAAATTTTTAAATTTTAAATATAATAATTTTTAATCATCGAAAAGGCGAATAGTGTAATCTAATAGCTAATAAATTACTAGAGGTAGATTATATGTATACTAAAAATCATAGAATAACCTAAATAATAATTAGGAATGTTCACATATACCCCACATGTATTTACGTGTAGGTAAAAATACATGAAATTTTTTAAATTGACTAAAAACTTAGTAAATAATTAAAGAAATTTATTAATTAATTGAGAAAAAATCAGAAAAAAAAAATTAGAAGGATATGGAATGATGCAAATTTGGTTATGGCAAGTCAGGAGCTAAAGAAGGAAAATTATCCAATTAGAATTAAGCAACACAAAAGCCAAAAATCAAGGGAATGGGGTAATATCATGTGTAATCAATACTTATTAATTACCAAAAACTTCTATAAATAGGAAAAAAATTCAGAGAACTCCTTTGGACAGTTAGGGATTAGAAAAAAATAGAGAGACTCGAAAATTCAAGAGAAAAAGAAAAGAAAAGGAAAACTATGTAGTTAAGGCTAATGAGCTAAACCCACACACCACCACCATCTGGGACCGAGCCACCACTACTACCTCATTCCAGACCTACCGCCTGGACCGGCCGACACACCTGGATCGGTGTTGGAAGGCCAAAAGCCATCAGACTGGGTGAGTCTCTAATTTGTTTTGATTTTGTATAATTTCTTAAAATTTGTTATTTTGACCAGAAAAATTATAAAACTTGTTATTTTGAGGTTTTATTGTATGTAGATTTAGGGAAAAATAGTGATTTAGTTTAATCATGTCTAAAAATATAGGGTTCTTAACAAATTAAACAAAACCAAACATGATTAGAATTAGAAAAAAATAGGCTTAGGAGTGTAGTTTGGAGCTCAAAATTTTTCTGTAGAATGCTTAAGGGATATGAAACAGTGCTATGAAGCCATTTTTCTTAAATTAACTTTTGAAAATTTTAAGTTAATTTTTAACCCTAAAATGATGGAAAATTTGGGTAATTTTGGGTTAATTAGGTGATTAAGACACTAATTATTGATTAGATAGTAATTAGATGTTTAGGGATGATAATCTCTAATGTGAAAACCTAATTATAGCCTTTGGAGTGTTAAGTATAAGTAATGAAGGCATTATGTACTAATTATAGAAAATTAGGAATATTATAAAAAATTAGGTTTAATTAGATAATATAATAATAGAAATCAAAATATAATAAATCTAAAATAAAATTTAATTTTAAGTAATTGTATAAAAAAAGTGTAAGATTTTCTCACATCGGGAATAAATCCGGTATCCCAATTAGGATTAGCGTGTACTCAATGGATATTAGAATACTCGAGCTAAATGAGATTAATTTCACATTAGGATTTGAGCATATTTAAGATTTCAGAATCAAAACTAGAATCTAATTTAGGAACCCAACTCCGAAATAGGGTAGAATGAATCATTAGTAAATAATAGTTATACATAGAAAAAATAAGCTAAATCATAACTTAGATTGTGAATCATTATAGTATAAGAACTAAAAAAGACCTATTTGTACTATAAGATATCTAAAGACGAATAGGCTTGTAATCGAGTGATTGGGCAACTGAGAAACTCCAGGTAAGTTAGGTTATTACTTACTGTATTAGAGTGCTATTTTATGGTACTCGGAGACTTAGGATTATATATGGTTGTGATTATAAGTAGTCTACGCATGTGTTTGATATACCTGAATGCGTGCTGAATTTGTAATGTAAGTGATTTTGTGATTGATTGAATTGGTGTGAAATTATTTGAACACCTTAAATGAAATTTAATCTTATTCGATTCTAATAACAAAAAATGTCATGCATTACAACTCGTTAGGGGATCATAGGATTCTCCAACCAAATACCGACCCTTTCGAAAGGGATAGCGCGGGATTGCAAAATGGTCCTTTCTTCATCCTTAGTCGAACTAAGTGATAAGAGAGGAGGTCGCAGCGAGGGTAAAGTCAATGGTTCGAAGGTAGTCACGGGAGGAGTGAGGTCTCCATTACACAAGCCTGGATTTGGTTGTAAGCTGTTGCATAACATGGAAACTCCTTAACCCGGATTAGAGCAAGTGAAATTTCTCTGATTTCGCAATGGACCGAACTACGTTGTGCGATGACACTTAATTTTTGCATTGCATTAAAATAATTGCTTAATAATCTTGTTTGTGTTTGTATACTCTCATGAGTTTCCAATTCAACTTATTGAGCTATAGTTGCTCATACTCCTATAGATCCTTTAACAGGTCCTGATCTTTGAATACTTCAAGTATTATGCTACCTTACAATTATCTAGAGGTTAGTTCTTTTGAAGCTAGGGGTGAAAGGATCAATTTACTTAGTAGTGATGTTTAGTGAGAATGTCCTTTGTAGTTTGAGGATGAAATACTGATAATTATTATGTAAATTAGTGAACTGTTGTGTATATGTAGAATTTCTTGGGAAGTTCTGTGGACTTTACATATAATTATATAGGTTTAATTAAAATTTATGAACTTTACCATAATTGTAGTTAAACATTTAATTGGACTGTTTGTTTACTTCAAAGCGATGAGTCATCGACGCCTTGTGTAAATTATGTATATGGTAGGTACTGTGAAGCTAGTTACTATTATAGAATGGTTTACACGGCGGGACTGTTGCGACTCTGTGACTTCGAGGCATAACATTTAGTTCATTCATTGTGGTTCTTCTCCATGTGTACAACTTTAGAGATGCATTACTTGTGTATTCATTTTTATCTTTTTGTATCTTGTACACTATTTCCTTAGGAAATGCCCTTTTGTCTTTTTCTTTTTAGGCAAGTTGTCTTAACTTATGGGTATAAATACCTTTGTACTTGTAGCTATGAGAATCGGATTATCCTTAATACTCTTGAGTATTTTCTTCCTTGCATAAACACTCTATTTACTCTTGGCATCACTTTTATCCTAACCCTTGAACAAAACTAGGTAGTGAGTAACTTCACCGGACTGATTTATACGTCATATCGAATTGTGTTATGAATCCTCAGAAGTTCCATTAGTGTGTCATATCCTCTAGAGCTATTTGTGGGTTTTACTTACCTTTCATTCGTCATTCATTCTTTTCACACTTTCTTTCGTTGGTTCTTTTGAGCCTTGTTACAAGCTTGGACCCATCCAGCAACCGATTTTATCTGTTCTTTGTCACGGTTCACACCAATATCTAGTCGGTAGTTGCCCAAATTTTGCTAGTTTTCTTTTGTTTTCTTTCAATTTTCTTCATTGTGGTGCTCTTCCGTGTGTCCTACTTGGAGACGCATCGGTTATCAACCGGTTATTTTAATGCAACACGACAAGCAAATGCTATTGCACGACGTTATCTGGTTTTTCATGAGAATAGAGAAATTATATCTGCTTTAATATAGGTTGAGGAGTTTAACGCACATTTCAACAACTTACGACTAAACTCAGGGTCGTGCAACAGAGACACTACTCTTCCCATTACTACTTTTGAACCACAACCTTCACTCTTGTCGTGACTTTTTCTCCTATCACTTAGTTCAATTAGGATGAAAAAGGGACCAATTATGTTATCCAACGTTATTTCTTTTGAAGGGGTTCGTATTTGGTTGGAGGAACTCTAAACGTTTCGTTTAATAGGTTACCGTGTAGGTTTGATTTAGAATCGTAAGTCATATATTTAATTGAGTCCAGTTAAGATAATCAGTCCATATTATGCAATATAAAACAATCACAAAGCAGCACAGCAAACTAATGGTACATAACACGTTTAAGAATATGTATATATAGGCTTGTGCACAATCAAACTACCTACAGGTACACATAAGTATAACCTTAAGCCTTTGAGTGCTATGAGACAATACTATTTTATTGTCATGAATCGTCATGAATATTTGTTACATAACCCGAGAAGTTAAGCCTAAATGAATAATATAACAAATTTTAGCCCTCTATAATATACGACCTTAAGTCCATTACGGTGAGTTTCTGAATACAACATCTAATTGAAATATAATAGTAAAGTTAAGGTTAATAATGAATAAGAAATGAGATAATAGACATGGAAAATATAAACATATAAATGATACAAGAGGGAGATGAAAGAAACAAAGTAATAAATTATTTATGGTTTCTTAAGAACAATGGGTTCTGATAGGAATCAATTTCCATAACCTATCATATGTGCCCGAGATCAAGGCTTATAGAACTTGGTATGTCAAATTATCACCTTCTATCTTACTGTTGAAGAAGTGATTCTATTATACCAAACTAACCCACATTACCTTTCGAGCTCTTGCATTCATTCACTCTTTGTGGACCGAGGTGCCTAACCTCTTAGCAAACTTAAATAGCTCAATCATGCCTATTTCCAGCTTCCCTAAGCTGATTTTGAGCTCCCTATGCTATCTTCTAAGTTATTTGGTGAACGTTCTATAGCTAGAGCTGTAGTGAAGCTTGTCCTTATGCTAGAATAGCATCTAGCTAGTTGATATGCACACATCAAATTGTTACTTTTTATACTATTTCCTCAATAGAAACTATTTGTTCTTGTTCGTTTTACCCCTCTTTGTATGTATTAAGGTTACTTATTTTATAATACTTCCAAAATGCCCTTTTAAAAAATTTACCATTTTACTATAATTCTAAAAAACCTACAATAAATGGCTTGTTTTTCGAAGAATTCATCAACTCATAAACATTCCCTTGTCATTTCTCTCGTATAAGCTTTAGTTTTGCAAGTTTACCCTTACTCTTATCAAATGCCAAGAGTAAAAGTTATAGTGAGTGACCCTAGAAACTCGCTTGTGTCTCATATTAAGTAAACTTTTAAGTTCATGTAAGTGTCATATCATCAAGTTATGATGAGTTTGCTTAACCATCACTATTTCCATTCTTGTTTTAAGCCATAACTTGGTTAGAAGCTACCCCTTTGATTACATGTAATATTGCTATACCTTTATTATTGTTATTTAATAATTTTTATAATGTCGGTACATTATACCTTAAAACTTATACCCTACAAATCTTAGAGTATAGTTTTTGAGGTAAGTATAGGTTATTTAAATGTTGTGCTCATATCTTATTGCGTGGGAACAACTTTTTACTTAAAATGTTATACTTGAATTTACTTGCTAACCCTTATGACCTACCGTGGATGCTAACGATTGAGTATGGTATTATAAAGTATAAAATACAACATAATTGTTTGCTTACCCACAAGATATATGCCATTAAGATGAATCTTGTATATAGCCCTTTCAACACCATGTAAGTCTATCTAATTCCATCTAAATCCTTATTTTACTCCACATCACTGAAAGCAATCCAATGTCAACTCCTTTTTCCATGTTATCTCAAACAATATCATTTCAAACCCTTCCTCTACCTTAAGTTAATTAGTCCATATTGATGACTTCTACATGGATCTATGCTAATAAAACCTATATTGTAATTTATACATTATTTAAATAATTTATATTTTAAAATTTGTAATCTTATATAATTTTTCATATATGATACCTAGCTTTTGTAGAGCTTATATAATAGAAAAATTCATGACTTATACTATAATTTAAAAACATCATCAAATATGTACTTGAAATTAGTTGATTGAGTAGAAGTTAAAAATAAAAAATATCAAATTATGGATTATTTTGATTTAAATGGACCACATTCGTTTAAAACTTTATTTTGGTAATTAATTTGCAAAATTCTTATTTAGCATTATTTGCAAATTAATGTAAATGATAACGTTTGAAAAGATCATATATCATGTGCAAAAACTATGCATAATTAAAATTTCGAGACTCTATTCTTTTCTTTTTTTGTTTTTTATCCTTTTGATTTATTATTGTAATTTCTCATTTTCTATAGACTGACCATATTATTTTTATATAAATATTATAAATGAGGTATTTATTATCTCATTTAGAACATTGATATATCGAACAAAAAAGTATTAAAACTTATGTACTAAAATAAACAGATATAAAGTAAAAACTAAAGTACTATCATTATTACATCTTAGGATGATAACCTTTATTGGAGAAATACTAATTTATCTTCAAAAAATTGAGGGATTGAAAATTCACTAGCTAAATATATTCACTAAGGTGGACCTGCATTCACGCGTCTGCCCCAATCCAAAACAGAGGCGGGAAGGCAAACGAGGCTTTTGGATTTTGAATCTTTGATCGAGCATCTAAAGCGGGCCTCCACGTCAGCTATTCGCATTTCATTTTTTCTTTTTGCCTTTCCCGAGCCGTCCGCGATTCCTCACATCCATCAAAACCGTCAATTCCAAAACTAATAAACCCAATCCAACGTCTCAAGACACGCCAAGTCATCAATCCGCGTCAAAACTTCCAACCAATCAGAATCCAAATCTCTCCACCATATATCTATTCCATAACCCCGTCCCCTTTCATTGCAAATACTCTTTCTCTCTCTGTGCGGGAAACTCACGTACAAATATTTATATTTTACGTACTCGCCGTTTGTTTACCGAGAAAACATCCAATGGCACCAAAGGCAGAGAAGAAACCGGCGGAAGAGAAGAAATCCGCTGCCGCCGAGAAAGCTCCGGCTGAGAAGAGGCCAAAAGCGGGGAAGAAGCTCCCTAAGGAAGGCGCTGCTAGCGGCGACAAGAAGAAGAAGAAGGTGAAGAGGAGCAGCGAGACGTACAAGATCTATATCTTCAAGGTCTTGAGGCAGGTTCATCCAGATATTGGAATCTCAAGCAAGGCTATGGGTATCATGAACAGCTTCATTAATGATATCTTCGAGAAGCTTGCTCAGGAAGGTTCTAGACTTGCAAGGTACAACAAGAAACCAACTATTACTTCTCGGGAGATTCAGACTGCTGTGAGGTTGGTGCTTCCGGGTGAATTGGCTAAGCATGCTGTGTCCGAAGGTACAAAAGCGGTGACTAAGTTCACTAGCTCCTGAGCTGTAGTGCTAGGGTTAGGGTTTTTGTTTAGGAAATCGAGCTGTATTTGTAAACTTTTAAATGCTATCTCATGCTCTCCAATTTCCTCATCATGTATTCAAAGATTTCATTCCCAAATACGTAGGCCTGATTGTGAAGTCTTGATGGTTATCGCGAAGAGAGTTTGTGGAATCTTGATTATCTTCTGTTTGTTATGATGAATCATGACAATCATGATGAGAAGAATTCCTACTCCGTCAATCTAAAATGTCCATTAGTTATCGAAGAATTTACGAATCGAATCAAAATAATTTCTTGATGATAGCGTATGGACTTTTGTGACCTGAACAACCTAATTATACGGATTCCCACCATACCTTGACTAACCCCTGCCTCTGGCCAAACTAATCCACCATGCTTAAAAGAGTGCTTTATTATTTGCCGTTGGAACCAAACAACTTGAACCACTTTCCATTGTTAAGCTCCTTTCCAACGTATTATTATGATAGTACCTTCAATTTTTACTAATTTAGTATACTAATTTCTTATGTTTTTTCTTTGCTTTGGGGTTTATAATTTAATTTACTGCAATTTAGTTTGTATGTTTTCAACGTGGTCTGTAATTTAGTATACTAACACATACTAATGTTGCTATGACCCATAAACTATTTTAACCAAATCGGAATAGTTGCCGGTTGGATTTTCGTGTTTGAATCGAATCTACAAAGTGTTTTGGATGCTTTTATTTAGGCTTAATGGCAATATTACGTTACATCTAAAATTTATGCATTATTACGTTCTAAAATTTTTTACAATTCTCCCCTTTGACTCCCTGAGAGAATTCATTTTCGCATTTATTATTACAAATGAACCAAATTGATGCAACGAAGCTATTCACAATGGCCACTGCTCCAAATACAGCGAGAAAGTATAGATTCATCCCTTTTCTGACCACCGAGAATCCCCGATGCCCACTTCCCATGTGTCCACATGTTTTACCATGTACACTCAAAATTCACGATTTTCCAAAACCGGCTCCTAACATTCTTCAATCTTATTGTTAGGGTGTCGCTCGTCTTCTTTTGTTACTTAATTTCAATAATATCTTTTGTACTCTTTTTCATTAGCAAAACACAGATTTCATTCTTCCCTCATCTACTATAATTGAATTCAATTACATTGAATCACAAAATGCAGTTTTTTTATATTTTAATTTGATTTAGAGATATCTAAACAGTTTATGGTTTAGTTTGAACTATTAGGTCGAATCAAATCACTTGAACTCCTACCAAATTGTCTTATAAAAAGAGTGCAATATTTTTTTGGTTTTAGGTTCACATTTAAGCTTAATCTTGCTTACTTTTTCTTTTTCTTTTTTGAACTACTCATTTTCTTTATAACCTTTACAATCTACTAATTTTCCTTTACCACCATCTATCATTTCTAATTGACTCATATGTCTTCACTTCATTTAAGATGCAATATCATCTTTAAATAATATTATGTGACTTTTATTTTTACGTAATGTACCTTAACTTGGAATTAGTGTTGGTTGCAAACTTCAATAACATTTTGTTTATTGTGGATGAGTTAACTAAGAATAGTAGGGGATGAATTAGGTTGAAATGGGCTAAATAAGGGCCTTAAGGTTGGGTTGTTTTGGTTTTTTACTTTTCGAAACGTACAAAGTCTCATGGGGGTATGATCGCGAGGGCCATTTGACTTTTAGGTCAGTAAGGAAGATAAGGAAAGAAAAGAAATTGAGGTGGTAAAGTATCGAGACACTTATGGGTAATGCTCGTAGAGTGTGCGTGTAAGAGAGAGGGTTCAATCCTTTACCTGATGGTACACTCTATCTGTAGTGTAAGAGGTGTATGACTATCTGGATAAGTAAAAGTTTAAGGTTCGCTTGTATTAGTAATTGGTAAGCGATACATGTTGCGAAGATAACAGGGTAGCCATAAAGGGTGGTCAACTACAACTATATTTGCAGCTACATTTGTGATTCAGAGTTTGATATTCTTAAAGGATGTTAGATGCGTCGACCGTATTACGGATGTTGGATGGTAATTATTGAGCTTCAGCTGGGTGCTAGTGCTAAAGACAAAAGATGAACAAAGACGATGGGAAGGCTTACAAGTGCTTTGTTAAAGATGAGTCAGATCTTGGGGACTTACAGGAATGTCCTCACTTAAGCTCGCAGGAATGTTCTCACTTGAGCTTGCAGGAATGTCTTTGCCTACTGTACCCATACTTAGTGAGTATGGCATATCGAGCTTGATGCTTGGAGGTAAGCCCACCTGGATGGGTCGCCAAGGTGTATGCAGTGAAGGCATTCAAGTAGGTTACAATACTTAAAGGGAAAGGAGTGCTTTTCTGTGTGCTCGTTGATGGGCTCTTGGGGGCTAACTTATGAGTTGGTCATCGGGCTGGGCGAGAATTAGGAGTCAACAATATTGACATTTTCAAAAAGAAAACTAGTGCTTTTAAAAAATGATTTGAACAAAACCAAATTGAACCACATTCGAAACTATTTGATTTAAAACTTAAATCGCTAAAAGTGGTTTAATTTATTAAGTATTTGAATCAAATCGTTTTAAAAACATTTCAGTTTGATTCAACCTTTAAACCGGACCAAACAAAGCCACGAACACCCTTAGCTATATGTTTGATAAACTATAATACAGGTTTGGTTTGGTTTAATATGGTTTGAATCAATAAGGCAAATCGAAAATTGACATACTTAATTTGAGCTGAACTAAACCGAATAAAATTCAAAATTTTTATTCAATCTAATCCTATGTTATTCACACAATTATTCAATCGACGTTTTCTTTTCTTTTTTTTTTTCCATTATCCTTAAGACTAGGGTTGGATGCAATTCGGTATAGTTTGTTCCCTCCTTATTGAATTGAATATAATATAATGGTTTATTTTTTTTAATTGAACTTAATTATACAATTCGGTTTGTAAATTTTTCGAATTTATTGAAACTAGTGTAGTTCGGTTTCATGTACGGTTTGATGTATTTATGTTAAATTTTTACTAAATATTTTTATCTCCAATAACATATTTTTCTTTCCATTAATTTTTTATATGTTTCTAATTAATTTCTTATATATGTATAACGATACATAGTAAAAAGTGACACATAATCTTAACAAATCTAACTTGATTGGATGAGTATAAGAAACTTTGTTTTGAGGAACAACAATGAGGAGGGAGAAGCAAAGCCACTTATGCAAAAGTAATACGAAAAGAAAAAAAAAAAAACTTACTTAAAACTAGATAAGAGATGAGGGAGATGTAAAAAGTACTATGGTTAAATTATTGATTTGAAAACATATAAAAAAATGACAATTTAGAAGAAAAAAATTTTAAATGGAACTCACTCAATTTAATTTTAATAATTGATTTAGAAATAAGATAAAGAAGAACAAGATATAAAAAATTTGATGAAATCGATAAAGATTAATGAAAAAAATAAGAAAACTATTGTGTAAAATTTTTTCATTTAACCAAACTATTTGGTTTGGTTTAAAACGGTTCAATTTAATTTGCTTTCTCAAATTGTAAACCATTTATATATAATTGAACCAAACCGTAGATTGAATGATTTTAAAAAAAAAAAAAACTCATTTTTCAGTTAAAGTAGATTTATATTTCAACTTATGATTTGTGATTTTTTTTGTCAACCCCAACTCAAGACCTTTCCCATCTTTCGTTTTCGTGCGAGTATTCCCAAGCAAGCTCACAAAGCAAGAATTGCTTTAGCGATTGTAGACACTCGATTTTCGCTATTAGAGTCATAATTTTTGTTTTTAGGATCGTAATTTAGAAAATAATAAAAAAAATTGAAAAACGATAAAAAAAGACAAAAATAAAATAAAATTGTTGGAAAAAAACTAAAAAAGAAAATATTCGAAAAAATTATTTTGATGGAATCTTGACTAAATAGTTGTCGAAAAAAAAAAGCAAATCTAATACAATGACGTTAAATCTAATAAAATCAAGATTTGTAAGATTCTAATCTATTTTGGATCTTTATCAATTTAGATTTGATTCGATTTGATTCGATTTAATTTGATTCGATTCAAAAGATTTGTTTTCAAATTTTATAGATTGAGGTTGCATGGTGTCAGCAAAAAAAGGAACAATTAAAAAAACACTCTTAAACCTATTCCTTAGATCAATTATATGGTTGTGTGCGCGATAAGATTAGGGATTCAGTCTGTTTCCTTTCATTAGCTTTGCGTGCTTAACTTTACGTGTATATAATAGTAGTTTTTAATTATTATTTATAGTTTATATTATTTATTTATTTTTATCCCACTTAGTATATACACAGCTATTTTTAAGACTTGTACTAATTTTTTTTTTTATTTTTATCACGTATTTAATTGCTAGTAATTAGTTATAATATTAGTGTCTAGTGAATACGTGTTAAGTTAAGTTTTAGTTTATTTATTTTTTATTATTTTTTTTATATTTCATATTTTCAAAATAATATTTTTATAAAATCTCATATTTTACAAAATTTTGTTCTTTGCATATTGTATTAATTTAGAAAAATTGCATTAGGCATGTTAGGGTTTTCTAGATAAAAAAAATCATTTTGACGTTCATAAAATAAAAAATATATATTTAATTGACTTCTTTTTTATGATAAGACATCTTTTCCATAGTTTAGGCTTGTTTTCTATAATTTGTCTTTTTCATAGTTTAGGTTTTTTTTTTTTACTATGGTTTGAACATCCTTTCTATGTTTTAAACATCTTGTCTATGGTTAGACATCTTTTCCATAATTTAGACATCTTTTCTATAATTTATATATCTTTTCCATTGTTTAAGTTTCTTTTCTATGATTTAAATGTCTTTTCTATCATTTAGATTTTTCTTTTATGGTTTAAACATCTTTTTCATAATTTAAAATTTTTTTCCATGATTTCGGTATCTTTTCAACGATTAGGAATTTTTTTTTCTTTCTTTTTTATTTTATGTTTTAAGCATCTTTTTTATATAAAAAATTCATCATGTAGAACATTGCATATTTCATAAAATCTTTAGGGCTTTTCTTGAAAATAAAAAAAATTATCACTTAGTTGTTTTTAAATAAAAATCTTAATTTAGGATATTTTAAAAATTAGGTTTTTAGGTTTTTTTTTTTTTTACAATTAGGAATAAAAATTAGGCTTCTAAGGATTTTTTTTAATAAAAATAAATTGGTTAATAAAAACGCAAATTCAATCGATTATTGTTTTTATAAAAAGAACCAGCATATTAAAGTTTTTGGAAAGAATTATGATTGTCTAATCCCCGCTAACAGGTATGTAGACACCTTCGGGACGATGATAAAATATGTAGAAATTTAGGTTCTTTTTTATTTTATTTATTTATTTATTTATTTTTAAATATTATAATTAAAAGAATAATCTTAATTTCGTTAAATAGATAGTGGTACCTGTTAGGGTTTAATAGGTTAGCTCCCTAATTTAGAACCGTCTAGTTCTTCATTTAAATTGAAATTATAGAGCAGTAGCCAAATTGTAACCAATTTACCCAATTGGTTACGGTTTTTTTTCTTTTTGTCGACTTCGGTCGAGGATTAATATTAAATGGGTTAGGGTTTAGTATTAATTAAAAATAGGGAAATTAATTTTAAATAAAAGAAAAAAAAATCAGGCTCGATAGTGATGAATTGAATCTAGTTGCTGTTCTTTCAGGCTTTGATGTTACTCTGGCAGGTAAAGGGAAAATGATTTAATTTTTCTTTTTTAAAAAATTGACCAATGCAAACTGAAAAATAATTTAAAAATCTACTTTATCCGACTCCTCCAATGTACATATATCCATGTACATATATAATATTTATCAATGTAGAAATATAATATTTATTACATTTAAATTGCATTTATTATTAAACATAATCGATATTATTAATAATTATTACATATGCAAATATAATATTTTTTTGATACAAAAATCATCTTCACAAAATATTAGAAGTGAGGGTTAAAAAATAATAAAAGCATCACAAAACTTAAAAAGTACATAATTATTTATAAGTGGAAGTTATTTAATAAGCTTATATGGTAGTGTAAGTAACTTTAAAGTTCCATGGGCCAGGAATGTTCTAATGCTTCTAGATAGGGCAAGAGTTTCAAAAGAGAAATAATATATTGATACTTTCAAATATATTCCTAATGTGATATTGTTATTACGCTAAGTGCAATTAAAAAAAAAGTAACTATTATTTTTTTATTTCATTTTATAGGAATTACAATTATCCTTATTTTATTCCTATCTTATTTTGATCTATGAACTGAGCAAGAGTATGGATGACTCATTATTTTATGCTACTACCAATTTTTTTTTTAATATAAAGAGGAGAAAAAGTATAATTTTTGGACTCAACATTTATGCCTTTTTTGTTTGTATTCTAAATGGTTAAAAGTTTCTATTTGAATATTCAATATTTGTAATAGTTTTCAAACAAATTTTCCATTAGTCGCCATTAACTTTTCCGTTAACTATGGCATGTGACACTTAACCTATTATACATTTTCTATTCGAATTGTAAAAGTTTCAAAATTTTTATTTTAGTTCTCAATTTTTACAAAAGTTTTTAAACGAACACTTCGTTAGTTTACTTCTCAACTTTTTCATTAACTATAGTACATGAGACTTTTTATAAGCCTCTAAAATTGTATTTAATGTAACTGAATCTAGACTTAAAGTCTTTGAGGAAAAGTTATCCAATTAAGTTTAAACTTTACTATTAAAATAAAAAAGTTAGTTGAAGTGATCTAATAAAGTTAAATTTCGAAAATAATAACCAAAAATCCCAATTTTACCCTTAAAAGCATGATTAATCATTATAATATAAAAAATGATTAAAACCTTTAAAATCAAACTTGGAATGCGATGAGGATTTAGAGATAAGCTTATTAAGTTATAAAATGAAATACTATAGCATAATATACTATATGAGTATACACGTATTTTTATGAGTATACCCGGTATATATAATAATTATACTTATAATTTAATCCGAAATTACATAATTATATATAATGTGTTAAATTCATAAAAATAAGTAAAGAATATATCTCAAAAATAAAAGGTATGCTAGAAATATAATATTATGAGTACAACTACATGTTTTACATGGTACATATATAGGATATATACATGCATAATAACAAATATACAAAATAAAAGCATAAAATATATAATGTTAATAATTAAACCAAAAAATAACCTAAAAGCTATTTGATTGCAATAGATAGCATGGAGAAAAATCTAGAAATGATTGAAACTACCCTGGCATCCTCATGTCAAGTGAATTTGGTGAATCAAAGTTTCAAACAACTAATGGATGACACCTCTTACTTAGATTATTACAATAAGATAAAGATAGAAAAATTGCATATGAATCACGGCAACTTAAACTGACTTGAACTAATATATATAGGGCTCATAACACCAATTTAGGTATTTTATGACCCTAAACTGGACAAGGAAAAATTTATAAAAAATTGTAGGAAAATAAAAAAATTTCAACAAAAATGGAGCAAAAATTGTGATAAGGTAGTTCCCTAACCAAACCTTAATTTTCTATGAAACCCTTACACCACCACGGAGCACGCTCTGTGCTTAGCCTTTCTGACAACTAGCCACCACCCTACGACCACTAGAGCACCAATGAACAAGTTAATAGAACTTTTACCCTGTTTTTCATTTAATTTTAAAAATTATTAAATCAACCAAAAGAATTATGAAAAAATTTGTATTTATGTTATTTTAGATAGGCTATCATATGATATTTTTATTTTTATAAAATTTATAATATTTTATATACTTGTTTAAGAAAATCAATATTCATCCGAATTTTAATTTTTAAAATAAACATATTAAATGATGTAATTTCTAGTTCAAAATTTTTATATAGAATACATATGATGTATAGTTAATTGCTACTTAGCTTGATTTTTTATTCATGCATTCCTAATATTTATTCTATTTTTTACCCTAAAAATAGCTAGAATTAGCATGAAAATATGAAATAAATAGATTTTATAAAATTAATTGATGGAAATGACATATAATGATTTGTGGTGATTTATGATGATATCATGATATATTGGAAATAATTTTGTATAAAAAGAATAATATTTTCATACTTAGGTAAAATTTTAATTTTGAGTATATAGGTGATAAACCAATAATTTGAAACCAAGTGATGAATGAATTTCCTATTTTTAAGAGTCTATAAAAAATTTTAAGGAATTATTTGGTGACCCAAGTTATTTATTACAAATTTATATAGTAAAATAGCTTAACTTACGAATCGTGGCTCATTTCTAGTAATAATAGGCTAAAATATGATAAATAATGAAATAAAAACTACATAGATACATGCTGGTTAGATTTGATAAAAAAATGAAATTTTAATATATTTAACGATAATTTTACTATCGAGATATGTTATATATATATTAGAGTTAGATAATACTCATATTATTAAGTTATATTGGCAAATTATATAAAAAAATAGTTTAAGTACATAAAATAAGTATAATATGATAATATTCATTATAAACATGTATAGGCATATTAGAAACTTAAAATACCTTTTAGAAATCATCTCTTCAAATAGAATTTGTAATACGTATTGTTGAATACGTATGAACCCAATAACATTACTTTTACTAAAATAGGATAATTCTAGGTAATATAACATATATCTCGATAGTATTATAAGAATTTACATACTACGATAATCTTACTGTAATTGAAATATGATTTAACTCATTAAAAGTACATTTTGATACAATTGAAAGATATATTATATGTAGCATAATTACGTATATTATTAATATTTAATAACTTAATTTAACTTATATAATAAAATTATATTTTACACTAGATATATATTTATATATAACCATTTAATAGAATATTTTTAGATAGAACTCTAATGTTTTTATAACTCTTACGAAAACTAAATTTGGGTTTTGTGCATATAGGATCTCTTAGTTATCAGGCCATTGAAGGCACGAGTCTACTGCAGTGAGCATCTGGACAGGTAAGTTGGGATAATACTTTACCGCTTGTTGGGATACTGTATTAAAGTATCTGGAAGCTTAAGAGTACTTTATTTGTGATTATAACTAGTTGTTTGTGCGCATGCCATGCGTATGATTAGTATCCTGTTGTTATAGGAGTTGAACTTATTGGCGTGTTATTCTGCATGATTGCATCGTTTTTGTATTGTGTAAACTTGTATGATTACCCCTAAATGAAACAAATAGTGATTTGACCAGTAATAAAACTGGACGTGCGTAGTAACCGTTAGGGGAATGATTTTGAGTATTAGGTCAAATACCGATTTCCTTCGATAATGATAGCTGAAATAGTTCTTTCCTCATCCTTAATCGAACTAAGTGATAGGGGAGGAGGTTGCAGCAAAAATGGGGGCTGTGATTTGAAGGTGGTCATAAGATGAAAGTGTTCTCCATTGCACAAACCTCGGTTTAGTTTAATTTAAGTCACAATGAAACTCTTCAATCTAAGTTTGAGCGAATATAATTTCTTTGATTTCATAATAAACTAGATAACAATGTGAGATATTTCAAGTAATTAATTACATTGCATTTCATTATAATTAAAAACTTTATTTGTAGTTGTGTGGTACTCTTCTGACTCCATTTTACTTACTAAGCTAGTTGTGGTCACATTTCTATAAACTCTTTTATAGGTGATGACTACAGGTCTAGATGTTTAGATACCATTACCTCCAGGTTAGTATGCTTTTGGTCGGAAAAGTGAAGAAATGAATAATCTACCGAATCTGGGCTTTTGACTTTTTTGTCGAGTTTTGAGGAAACTAACTAGGAATTTCCTGAGACACTCACTAGTTTCCTATCTTATTGTAAATAGACTTAAAGATATGTGGCTTTTGGTAAACTTTGATTGTAAATTATAACTCTAGATGTAAAACGTTTATGTAAAAGCTGCTGTATTATGAGATAATAGGTTATATAGAATAGGTATTTTGTAAAGTTATATCATAGGTTTGATCACTTACAAGTATCATAATAGATGTTCCAAGTTGGTTGAATCATGTACGCCTTATGTGGACTATATTTACGGTAGTAGCCGTGAAGTTAGCTTCTATTTTTAGGTTAGTTTATATGGTGGGACTGTTAAAACTTCTTCTGTTTGGAGTATGACACTTTTTGATTGCTATACCTATTTTCATTAAATAATTATTGTAATAAAATAATTAGAATTAAAAAAATAGTAAAAATTAGGAAAATTTAGAAAAAAAAGAGTATAAAGAAATGAAAAATTCAATAACAAAGATATATACATATATAATATAATAAATGTATGTATATGTGTATTTATTATAATTTTAATAAAACAAAATTAAAAAAAAAAGAGAATAAAAGGGAAAAATGAAAGAAAGAAAAAGCTACCCCAAGACTAAGGGCTGCCAGAACAGCTAATAAAAAGTGGTGGTTCGCAACCTATATACTAAAGTAGGTTGAATCAATTCATCATTAGTTGCGAGTGGCTGCCTAATTATGAGGGTAGGTAGCTACCTATCTCCCGAATTAAAAAAAAAAAGGAAAAAGAAATAAAAGTGAAACTATTTAAGTCTCAAACTAAGCTATGCGACCCGATGAAACTAATCAAGTTTCAATCTATTTTTTTTTTAAATACTTGGCTACCCTCTTAGGGGGGTAAGTAGCTATCCATGGTTAGTAGTGTGAATAGTGTCAACCTATTTAGTGCATGGGTTGCGACTTTGCACTTCCTCTTGGTCGTTTTGGCCATGTCAAGGCTAGAAGATAACTATAACTTTATTTTTTTTTAGTTTTTTAGTTTTCCTTTTTTTCATTTGCTTCAATTTTTTTTTTGTATTGAAGTTAATAAATATACATGTATCGTATGTATATTTATTTCAATATATATGTATGTATATACACACATATGTACCTTTATCATTTGATTTTTCATTCTTTTGCTTTTTTTTTTTTTTTAAATACTTGGCTACCCTCTTAAGGGGATAGGTAGCTATCCATGGTTAGTAGTGTCAACCTCTTTAGTGCATGGATCGCGACTTTCTACTTCCTTTTGGTCGTTCCGGCTATGTCAAGGCTAGAAGATAATCAGAACTTTATTTTTTTCAACTTTTTTCTTTTCTTATTTTTTATTTGCTTCAATTTTTTTATGTTGAAATTATAATAAATATACATGTATTGTATGTATATTTATTACATTATATATGTATATATATACACATATATATACCTTTATCATTTGATTTTTCATTCTTTTTCTTTTTTTTTCCAAAATTTTTCTTTTTTTCTTTATTATTTTTTACTTTTGAAGTATTTTATTCTATTAAATATTAGATAAAAGTACATTGACTAACTAAAAAGTGTCACATATCATAGTTAATGCAAAAATTAATTTTAAACTAATAGAGGATTTGTTTGAAAATTTTTGCAAATGTTGAGAACTCAGATATAAATTTTGAAAATGTTTAGTATTTGAATAAAAAATGTAGAAAAGGTTGAGTTCTAAATTTGTACTTTTCTTGCAGTCTAATTATAAATTACCATATTTCATAGTTAAGGAAAAGTTAATGACAACTAATAAAGCACTTGTTTGAAAACTTGTAAAACTCGAAATAAAAGAGGAAAAGAAAAAGAAAAAGAAAATAAGAGGTATTATAAGTGAAGAGCAAGCTTGGTATTAACGAAGTTAACAAAGGGCATTTCGAGTATAAAAAAGTTTAGCGAATCCTATGTATAAAAGGGTTGCTTAGGGTTTTCTGAAAACCCTTTTCTGCATTTTTCCTCTTACATGCTATGTTATATAGGGCTTTGCGTAAGTTCATGAAGCCATGAAGCAATAACGTCATGAATTAGCAAAATCAAGATTGGGAAAGCTAAGGTAAGGCTTATGTGCTGTCTCTCAATCTTAAAGGAATGTTATTGGAAACCCACTTTTCTGTGTAGAACAGTCCTAAAATGAATTTAAGAAAACTTTTAGGGAGTCTTATAGTGGATTTTTTGTGGTGAAAGCGAGGCTAAAAGTGAAAGATATCTAGGTAATGCTGTGTAAGTTGTTTTACATTGATTTTGATGAGATCTTTTAAGGGATTTCATTTTTTCCTGTAGGGCAGCGACTAAAACAACCCTAAGGTAATCCTACTCATATCCTTTAGCATGCTCTTGGTGGTGGTAGTGTTTTTAATGGATTTCTACAAGTATGATTATAAACCGCACACTTGAATATATAGATTCTTAAACTTGTGGATTGATTGGGTGAGTTGGAGTATGTTTTGGTTATAAAAGTGTTGTGTTTGATGTTTTTAGGTGACTTAGAGTTGTGTTGATGTCGGGAGGACTGGTTTTCGAAAATGGTGGAAGACAGTTGTAAACCTGGGGATGAAATGTCATTGCAATTTGTAGAATTTTGCAAATTACGGCCAGTGTTTGGACGCCATCCCCTATAATGTCTAGATGCCATCCCCCATAGCGTCCAGACACCAGGGGTATTCTATACCCTTTTGACCATGATGTCAGGATGCTAGTTAAACTAGTGTCTAGACGCTAGGACTCTTGATTCTTGTAGCAATGTTTCTTTGAGTCCTTTGGGGGTTTTCGAGCATGTTTTCTTGTTTTAAACCCTTTCTCAAACCTTTTTGAAATGTGAATCTTCATCCAAAACAACTTACAAATCAAACTGACTTCTTAGCGATCCTAGATTCATAATGCGGTTCTTGAGTACTCATGAGTTGGTTGAGTTGTTGTTTATAGAACTTTGTTAGATTGGTTTAGAAACTAAGTAAGGATGTTGTTTCTTATATGAATAAGTTGTTGGGCACTTGATTTGGTTTTCAAGCAATCACTTCAGTTAGGTACGAGGTTTGTTTGTTGCTTATGTGTACGTAAGACTAGTATTGTTAAAAAGGACTTAATGAATACTTGTCATAAATAAGAATGTTGCATATACTTGGTTGAGCTCAAGGGATTGAGAGGATCATACCTTGAGGTAGAACCCTAATGATCTTATTGCGATGGTGTCTTAATTGGAGTCTCATTTTGAAATGATTTAGGTAGATTAGATGTTCATCGGTTTCCAAGGTATTGGGGAGGACCTAATACCATTATTTATATGTATATGTATATATTGTGCGGTGTAGTCATGAGTTATTCTAACCTATGGTTGTTGCATTTATATTTATTAATTTAGTTAATATGTGTGCTAGTGCATTACTATGTGAACATATGTATATGTTTGTACCCAAACTAGGTTATTGCTTACCTCGTTGAAGATCCTTGTTTTCAAATATAAGAATAGGTATTGGTGCCTATGGAGACTACTATAGCGAAAATGGATACTATGGCAAAGATGTCTATTTTTATGACTATTATTATGACTTTAGAGATAGTTAAGTGTAATTTTTATGAGTTGAGAATTTTATTGGATATATTGACAAACAGTTGATATTACTATTTATTTTGTTCTTAAGATTTGAAAAATCACTTGAGATTTTTCTCTTTGTTGGTTACGCTCTTTACTTCAATTTAAAGAATTTGAGACAATAGTTGTGGTTATGTTTTCTGAACAGATTTTATTGAATCGAGATTGAGTTTACTTCTCTTGAATAAAGTGAGTTGATCTTTATGGTTTTTTTTGGTGAATTGAGAATATTTATGACATCCCTAAAATATTGTATTGAAGTTAATATAGGTAGTTAGTGATTAATGAAATACGTGATGATGTTAGTAGATTATATAGATGTTTGATGTGTTAGTAGATCTTATGGACACATGGTAAACTATAATTTTTCAAGTTTTGAAGCGTTAAAAAACTTTTACAAAAGTTGAAGATTAAAATAAAAGTTTTAAAGCATTTAAGATCCAAATAAAATGTAAAAGGTTGTATCCTAAATTTATATGTTTACCTATTAAAAAAACTGAGCTTTCCGACAACCTACGTTTAAGCAATCAACCCCATATTTGGCTACACTCATTCTTGTTCGCCAGACTTGTTCTTGAAAACGTGGGCTGCGTTGTAAATTGTGGTTAACTGTCAAAAGCTGGGTCGACTTAGGAAAAGCTGGCGGACATGTTTAGACAACTAGTGCGCTTACTAATGCATACATGTCCGACACGTGGAAAGTGTGGCATCTTCAAAAGAGTGAAAAGAGAAAACCGATAAACATGTTGGACATGGCACATCAGCACGGCATGTTGCGAAGGGTTGAATGCCCTTGGGAAATTTACAATTTTATTATTTTAATCGCCAAAGATGGATTTAAGAAAGCGTTAAAAGACAATAAGACTAAGGACTCTGATAATTATAAAAACAAAAAGGTGAAGCATATCATTTTTCCTTATTTTCCAAGCAGTATTTACTATTAATATATTGTTTTAAAATTAAACAAGACTTAAAAAGGAGTGATATGTCACGTGCAAAACTTTAATGATAGGTAAAAATAAAATAAAAACTTAATATATAAATTACTATACTAGAAAAACCATCATGAATGGTTATAAAAATACTCGTGTGCTAAAAATGTCTTTATCCAAAATGTGACGGTCGCCAGCTTCGGAGAACAAACTATTTCTGCAAGACGTGATAAGCTCTGTGCTGTGTGACTCAGACCTTCAGAGCTAAGGTCGAGAATAGTGTATTAAGGATGAGAATCACTGACTGCCAAACATTACATAAGTGGGGACAAACCCAGCCATCATATCAAGCATCTAATAATATAGCTAAAAAGTGTGGAAGAGATCAAATCCAACTGTCTGAACAAACAGTGTAATCATGCTTAGAAGAAAGAGAAGGATGGCGGCAACATCGCAGCCTAGCAGAGATTCGACGAATCTAAGGAACGATCATGATAAACTTATTGCTTGTCTCTGCGCTTATAAGTTTTAAGTCACTTTTCCGAACCTGCAAAATAGTATTTAGTCGAGATCAATTCTATCTTATTCTAAGAATACTGTGCTTGAGGAAACCCCGGTTTTACTATTAAGTAAAATTTGTTTGTGGTATGTTAATGAAGGAATGTTGAAGGGGGGACGAGGTGAGACGGTAAAGGAAATTTGGTTCAACTGTATATTTTTTTTCTTCCTCATTTTACTATATCTTTTAGGATTATATTTTGATATACCTGATCAATTTTTTACAGTTAGCATCTCTTTTTACTTCTCCATAATGTTCAATTATAATATACAAGCATTTTTCAATAATTTTGGTAAATAACGTAGAACAAAACAATCAAAACAAAATTGACAACAATAGAAGTTGGAACGAGAACTCTCCCGTACAAGATAGATTCTTTTTCCAATAATGTGGTTCGGTTAGATTATAAAATCCACATGAGGAAAAAAAAAAAAAAAAAGAGATGCACATATCAAAGGATGCAAAACATATGTTCTACGTTGTGTACATTAACGCGTTTTATGCAAGAAACTTCTTGATTTGCCTAATGGAAGGATTACTCGATTCAAGAATAAATTAAACCTAATTTTTACCAAGTAGAGCTTGAATATTTAGGGATGATATTTTGAATGATTTTTTTATTGGATATGACCCATCAACAGATAAATCACTTGTTAGTAGATTATTTGAACGATAGGACTCACGAATAAATAATGTAGTATTGCTCATCATAATCTCACAAGATTGATAAGAATATAGAAATTTAAAAAAAAAAGTCTCAATATTTTGTTAAACTTCAAATACTGTTTGTTACACTTTAAATATACTCTATAGTTATAATGATAACAAAATAAAAGACTTATAAATAATGGTAAAAGAACTTAATTACTATTAACTAAATTTTTATTAGTCGATAGAATTAAATTTAAATTGGTCAGTAGAAATAAATTCCTATTAGCTAATAGAACTAATAAAATACAAGACCTAGAATTAATATTAGAAGAACTTAATTCCTATTGGTCAATAGAACTAAATTTTTAATGTTTAATAGAAATAAATTATTATTGGCTAATAGAACTGATTCCTAATTGGCTAATAATAAATCCTAATAATAAATCACTAACGTTATTCTAGTAACAATAAAATACATAAAGAAAATAATTAAATAAAACAAAAAAATAATTCAAAATGATCTAATTTATCGATTATATTTTTATGTGTTAAAATTTTATGGATAAACTGCATAGACTACTCCTCAAAATTATTATACTGAACACCCCTTGTTTTAAAATTTAATCATTTAGACCTCTGAAATAGATGAAGAACCTACTTTTAATGTGTGTTGATTGCCTCTGCGGAATTACTAGTCGATGTGGTTAAAAATACTTTGTTGAGAGGTATTCCGTTCTGGACGAAATATCAGGATCATGCCATCTCCCTTTCTATAAGCCTTGAGGCCTTCAAATATTGCCTATGAAAAAAGAAGCAAACTCCCGCGATTTTTCCTTTTTAAGGTTGTTAATAAGGCTCGTGATAAAATTTCCGCCTAAGCTAGTGACATAAGATTTTCCTTTCTCGTTAATAAAATTCGCCACTGGCATATTGTTCTATCTAAAAAAAAAAAAAAAAAAAATGATTTGGCGAACTGTTTTCACCATAATAGTTATTACTGTAACCTCAATTTGTACTAGTGATTTCATATGGTTTAATATTTATAGTTATTTAATATATGTCTTTTATGTTATTTCAGATATTAGAAATGTCAATTAACCCAAATCAATTTCTATACTAAAATGACTACTTCTATATATATATATAATATTTTATATTTGTTATATTAGTATATTTACTATAAATAAGTAACAAATTGCAAATTGCCAAAGATATTCAGATGTAGATTCTTTTTTTTTTTCTTAAATGGATAGATTATTATATAAATTAAGATTCGATACTAAGGCAAGCTTAATTTACTATTTTTTTTTTCTAAATAATTTATCACTAGTTATTTACTAACTTTTTTTTTTCAAAAATCATAAATCTGCAATAATTTGAGAATCCTAAAGGTCTACGAACGTTGTTACTCTATTATATTTTTTCATAAGATGGTAGGAAAAAGAACCAAAAGGTGAATAAATTCATAAAAGAAAAATATTAAAACATGCACCTAAATTGCAAGTTCCAAGATACCTAATAAGTAATAAGGATGGATTTAATTTTGGTCGTTAAATATTTCATAATATATATGTGAGAATCTTTAAAGGGGTAAATTGAAGACATGGAGAAAGAAATAGATAGAGAGCTCTAGGGTATTTATGGTTTATTTTGGTTTAGGAGATGAAATAAATTAAATTGTTGAAATGGTTTAATTCAAATCTTTAATAAATCGAATATTTTCAACTGTTCAAGTTTTTGAATCGAAACATATTTTGAATCAATTTGGTTTTAATTGCTTTTTCAAAGTACCTTATTTTAATCGGTACTATTATTTGCCTTCAAATATTGGTATTTAAATAGAGAAACATATAAAAATTTATGCCATGTAATATGATATCATTATGAAATTACATTTTAAGTGATAATAAAAACGCGTGAACCTACTTGAGGTATGAAAGACGATGGTAAAGAGAATGGAATAGATTGTTGAGGTGAAAGTGAGATGAGAGATAATAATATATATATATATATATATAAATAGAGTTAAAATTAATAAATATTGATTTATTTTGAGGGAAAAAAAGAAAAGTTACTTATTATTTTATTTCTTTTTTGTTCAGCGTTAAATGGTTGGATTTGATTCCATCTCCAACTATGTGGTAAATCATTTGAAACCCTTATAAATCGAAATGTGGACTGGATTGAAAAATAAAAAAAATCGTATTTATCGTTTAGTTCAATTTTGTTTGGTTCCATGAACAGCCTTGTCATGTTTCTATATATGTTGTTGCTCCTCAATAATGTGCCATGCATTTGGACCTACTAGTACCACTACATCCCGGTATCTTCACGGGCGTGTCCGTGCAACCCGCCTTGCATCTCTCACGGATACTATTCCTACACCCAAATTGTTGCTAAATATAGAAACTGAGACCCTAACGACATTACCATCGTACAGAAGGCCTCACCTAGGAGTTAACAGCTAGGGTTTGCAATAATGCCACACTTGGAAAAACCATGGTTATGACCATTTCCATTCTCACTTCCCTCTGACACTTCTGCTTTTGCTTTTAAAGGTAAGCTCTCTCTTAGAATGTAATGCAATCTCTTCCCCAGTTTTTAGCATTGCATGCAATTTTCACGTCTATGGAAGTTTTAGACATCCGTATCACGGATGCGTCATACTCTACTGCCTCTAAACTAGATGCATGCCATTTTTCATGTCCAGAATTTTTTTTCCCCAAGTGTTGTGCACAGGTCATGATTGCTCTGTCTATGACAATTTATGGGCATGGAGTCCGAGTGGAATTAACCTTGTGGACCCCCGAATTCATGAAATAGTGCAAGGTGCATCGGAAGCCGAGAAAAATAAATTCATGGATTCCAGAGATATTAAACAGAAAAAAGCAAGCAGAGTTCGATATTGGGTCGAAACAATCACACATGAATCGCCCTAAATGCTTACTAATTTTTCCCTTTTTTTATCAAAAAGTATTCGGAAGCATTCCTTAACATTCTATATATAAAAAAAAAAAATAACTTTACATTACTATTTGTATGGCATTAATCAATCCACTCGCGTGTAAATATAATTGAAACCTCTCTCCCGTATTGTTTGAATATCAACACGTTTTATTTGGTACATAATTCAATAATATGGAATCAAGCTCACCCTTCTTTTTCTAAATGCTCTGTCGGGCCGTCACTAGGGTTGGTGTTTGCACTTAGTTATAGGTGATAATATATTTTATCATTCAACAAATGCAAGGCAAAAACTTTACTTCCCCGTGATTGGTACTTTTATATGTTTGCGAATCTTTGTATATATCTAGGTATTTTGTAACTTTCATATACACGTGAAATTGTGCTGTTTATTTTATAATCTTTCATTTTGAATAGCTTTCTTAATTTATTATCTCCATATCCTTGGTGTTTTTAATGCAATGGAGCTTTCAATGGTCAGATACGTAAATTGGACGATTCCATTAATGGGTTCTTTCTTTCTTTCTTTTTAACATATGAATGGTAGGGTGGGTCTAGCACTAAATGACAGTTAAATAGCAGATACGACAGATTCCCCGTATTTAATATACTCCCCTAGGTGATTTGTTTTGTTTTTAGTAAGTGCTATACCTACGTTAGAATATTTTCTTAAAAAAAATGGGGGATGTTGGTATTTTATGACATTATAAATACGTATGACTGTTCTTGTTTGTTGCAGAGTGAAGTGAAGTTATTAGCGTCCTGCTTGTGAAACCGATGGCTCCTTCTGTGGAGTCAAGTCATGAAGCCAGCAGCAATGGGTGGTAGTGATACTCTAGCTTTTTTAAACTTTGAATCTAGAATCTATCTTGTGCTTGGGTATTCTCATGTTGTACATGTTGGACTTTGTAACATTTGGTGGATATACAATGCTTCAGCATCTTATCCCTGGGGGGATGTATATGTGAACTATGCAAATTTGTTAGTTAGCAGCATTTGGGTCCATTGGGTTTCATTATTGTCCTTTTTGGCACTTTCCATGATCATGGTACCATTTGATTTTGACACTTAGGGTGCTTTGGTCTTGTATAGAATGTTTTTTATATCATTATAAAGATTCCCTAGACAAGCCACCTTCGTTTAAACTAGTAACTGTGCACCTGTTTGCATTTCCCCTTCTAATGATTATTACTGTCCCAGTTGTGTAATGAGTAGCGTCTTAACTGTAGAATTCATATTGAAAGCGATAAAGAGTATGAAAAATTATTTTGTTTCTGAGAAAGTAAGTATCATGTTCTTTATTTCTAATGGAAAATTTTGCGAAAATTTGTTTCAATAGGGATAAGAACCTTAACCTTTACTTCTGTGTAATTATTGTGGGAAAACAGCAACAATGATGGGAAGTATGCAGATGTCAAGTGGGAAGAACTTGGATTTGCTTTAACTCCAACTGACTATATGTATGTTATGAAATGCTCCATTGGTGAGAATTTCTCTCAAGGAAGTATTACTCCCTTCAGGAATATTGAGCTCAGCCCTTCTTCCAGTGTACTAAATTATGGACAGGTTAGTGTCATCCATTTTGTTTACCTTCAATTATAATTATACAGCAATATTGTTATTGAATGGTACTGTCTCCTTTTAGCAACGGTTTTGGAAGTTAAGCAATGGTTGGGAAGGTAATTACACATCTGATAAGTAATGGCAAGGTGAAGGCGTATTTTAAGAGTTTAAGGGATCTATTCTTACTTGACCAATAGGTTTGAATACCTGTATTCTGATCATCCCAATATTTACTATCTGCTGTAATTTTTTCCTTATAAGTTTGTTGAAAAGGCTTACGAGTGTTTGGTTGTTTTTTATAGGCAATATTTGAAGGTCTCAAGGCGTATAGGAAGGAAGATGGCAGGATCCTGATATTCCGTCCAGAACAGAATGCTATGCGGATGAAATCTGGGGCAGAGAGGATGTGCATGCCTTCTCCATCCATTGAGCAATTCATTGATGTGGTGAAGCAAACCGTGCTTGCTAACGAACGTTGGGTAAGTTCAATTTACATAATGCAGTGACATGTCCTTCATAGTTCATATGTTTAGAGTTTGTGAATGTCTTGGCAGGTGCCTCCCCCAGGAAAGGGTTCAATGTATATCAGGCCACTGTTGATGGGAAGTGGCCCTTCTCTAGGTGTAGGTCCATCACCTGAATACACATTCTTAGTTTACACTTCCCCTGTGGGGAACTATCATAAGGTAACACACTTGGATCTTATGATCTAGAGTTGAGTTTGGTTTGAGGTTATAGCCTGGAAGAGCATGGCCACTCTAAGAATAACATTTGTTACAGTTTTTGGTTCATGAAATTGAACGCTATCATGAAAGGCTTGAATTGTCCATAAACCAAAGAAGCAGGAAAAGGCTAGTTGTGATAGAATTGCATACCCTAACGTTGATGCAGATTAAAGTGACAGAGATAAAAAATTATCGATTGTGACTATCGTAGAGGGAATTTCGTATATTCATTTATTTAAGCAGAAAAAGTAAAAACAACTGATGCTTTGCTATTGCCTCGATAACTTCTTTTCGTGGTTAATTGATTTTGGTGACAAGGTTTCTGAGGGTGTCTGAGGGTTCCAGAGGCTTGCATCCATAATATCTGATGTCCTTGTATTTTATTTTCTTGATGTAGTAAACAGTGTGATTAGAACTTCAAGGATCTATTTCACACAGAATTTCCAACATGATTTTCAAATGGAAGGATGCTAGTTCTATGAATGCTATATGAAACATTGTAATGTGTAACATGGTAATAATCCTATGATAGGAGCTAATATGTTTCTTGAATCAAATTTTTGTCCATAAAGGAGAATTGATGCCAGAATTGCTGACATACGCTGATATTTGTCTGTCTACAAGGGCCAATCACGCCTGAACTTGATAGTTGAGGAGAGTCAGCATCGTGCCATGGTTGGTGGAACAGGCGGTGTCAAGGCGATAGGCAACTATGCACCGGTAAGCACTGAGCACAAAATTCTCCTGATGTTACTTTGTATCTTCTACTCCTTGCATGGTTTAGAAACATACTTTCAGCATATGTTTCTTGAGAAAGGAGATTCAATGCAAGTTACTTGCATCCATTTTATTCTCACTACACCGAGATTTTTACTCTGCAATTCATGCAGAGATTATTGGATAGTTCAAATAGATAGTAAGCATCATTACTGCTCAGGGAGCAGTTGATCACACGGTGCCAAGATATCGTTATTAATACAGCAACAACAATATTCAAGACTTTTTTCATGTTGATTGACAAGGTTTTATACTGGCACTTTATAATAGGTAATGCAACCTCTTATTCGGGCAAAGGCTAAAGGGTTCTCAGATGTTCTGTTTCTAGATGCAGCAACTGGAAAATATATTGAAGAGGCTTCTGCGTGTAACTTTTTTGTTCTCAAGGTACGTACTATATAACTCTAGCGGCATCAATGTTTGATTCTTCTTGAGTTTCCTGTAAAAGCCCGAAGTGAGTATCAGCTCCTCGAACGTGGATTTTTGGTAATTCCATCATATTTGCTTTGCCCATGCTGACCGAAAAATGAAAGATTTGATAAAGATAGAAGATCTGCTTTCCATTCCTGGATTGTATATATGTTGTCCTATATGAGCTACTTCACCCAAGAAGGAACGTGTACTTCCTTGACAATCCATATATTCCTACATAATTCGTTTTATCTCCTATTTGTATGTCTTCAACTTATGGATAATCCTGTTGTGTCTAGATGGTCTTTGAATGCCGGTGTTCCATGTTTTCATTTTCCTATGTTCATAGACAAAATCCTTCCTAATCTGAATCCTGGTTCCAAACTTCTATATTGCCTGAGTCTCTATAGCTCCTCCAGTGCCTGAAAACATTTTGTTGATTTTTTACCATAAGTGAAGGCTTGTGTATTCATTTCCCCTGTTATTGCAGGGCAGTGTAATCCTTACCCCAGCAGCACATGGGACAATTCTTCCCGGAATCACAAGGAAAAGCATAATTGAGCTTGCTTGGATGCTTGGTTATGAGGTTAGTATTATCTGTTCAATCTGGATATCAAACACTTGTGTGTTTGTAGTAGAAATTGCTTATGAAGACACCTAATATATCTTTTCAAGAAGTAGTTTCTCCATCATTTAGTTTTTTAGCCACAAGCTGGTGCTGGTAGTAAAGGCCAGGCTTCTCTGTTATTTAACTATTAGAATCTGAAGAGGACACCAGGATTCAAAACGCTGCTTTGAAATCATTACAAGAAGCACTTATGATAAAACATAATAACTGTGGAACTTTTGTGCTTGTTTCGTGGAAAATGTTGATAAGGGGAGATACCAATGGAAAATGAGAAAAGGGATTTCCATTTTCGAAAAATGAAAATCATTTTCTATGATAAATAAATAACGACCACAACTAACCATTAACTTTCATCTTTGCCACCCATCATTACTTACCGCTAAAGGCCTCCAGTAATGATAACCTTTTGAGATTATCACAATAATATTTACTTACCGCTAAAAGCCTCTAGTAATGATAACCTTTTGAGATTATCACAATAATATTCGATGATTCTATAACTTCAAACACAACAAACATTTGGAAAAATATACTCCATGAGAAAAAAGCACACTTATTCTCCACCTCAAGCATGGCATTATATAATTGATTCCAAGGGCAATTTTTATTGATTCTGGATAGGTAAAGGAAGGTCCTGTTCCATTGGAGGCTCTGGAAGGTGCTGATGAAATTTTCTGCACAGGAACCGCCGTGGTTGTCACTCCTGTTGGTAGTATTACCTATAGTGGTAAAAGGTAAGCTCTGAAGCTGTAAAATTAGTAATTTCCATAAACAAGCAAGCACTATAGTATAAACTTCTGAAATTATATGGACACACTCAAAACTTCTTTTAACTATACACTTACACCACGGTTGACACTGTCCTATACATCAATTATAGAATTTTTCTAAATTTGTTGGGGTCCAATTGATGTAATCTTGAATGTTTAACCTAATTTTCACGTAAAGTGGTTCATAAGATTGCTCTGCATTTTTCCTCGCACAGGATCGAATACGAGGCGAAGGCGGAGTCACTTTGTCAAAAACTTCATGCAACGTTGACAGGAATCCAAACGGGGCGGGTTGAAGATAAAATGGGATGGATGGTGGAGGTCAATTAGCTTCTATAATTCAGCGTTAGTTAGTTCTACCAAATTCCAACCTGTAAAAGGACCTCTCAAGATCTTTAATAAAGTCTCAGAAGATTTGTTGAAACTTGAAAGTTCCAGCATTAAAATCGGAAAAAAAAAAAAAAAAGACCCTGAAAAGAAATCCAAGATATTAAAAGAAAAGGTAAATAGGAATAAGATTCTAATTGTTTTGGAATCCGAATCAATTATCTGATAGTACAAGTAAGTCTGAAATCGGATTTCACCGAGGGCATTACTTTTTAAAATCCAGAGAATTCCATTCCATCTCATATCCAATCATTAGGATTTCAAATTCTGAAATATAACTCAACTCTACTAGTAAGCTCGTCACTCCCTTCTTCGTCCTCTTCTTTCCATCTTCTTCTTTCTCTTCTCGTTATAATTTTAATATCTACATCGAGTTAGTTAAACAAAATATAGCATGTAATATCCATTATCGATAAATTACCAAATAAAGGATTGTTAATGAAATTTCGAAATATTGGATTCTAGGAATCGGTTTCTTGAAATCGGATTCCAAATGTAAATAAAGATGTGGTGTATTTATCTCAAAATAATTCTGCGGCAGAATATCGAAAATATATTAGATCTAATTAGTTTTTTAGCATATTTACCAATTTTATTTGTCATCTATCAGAAAAGAATATTCCCAGGATTGATAAATCCACTGTGCCAACGAACCAAATTATCCATGATCCTTAACCCAACTAGTATTTATTTGTTTGTGTGAAAAGAATAAACAATAATAATACAATTGATGTAGTGGAGCATAAAGTGAGAGATTGATGAGATGCTTTTGAAGTCTTTTCAGTAAATATTTGATGCCTACTCTGTAGAAAGCATCTCTGACTTATTCACTGACACATTCTAGTTATGATATTCACAATGCTACATTAATATAGTGAATTATTGCGTAGGTTTCTAAATGATTTACTTCGAGAAACTATGAATATATTTGAATTTATCTTCAAAGGTAGGATGAAAATTGGCTTATGACAACTAGGATGATTGTGAATCAATTATATCAAATTTAAGACTTGATTTGAACGTATCCCTAAACAATCTAGAGTGTATATCTTTCCGCTCTCAATAATTGTGTGAGTAGATATAAAATACGTGAGTATGAAGCTTTTTATATACTTTGATTTGTAAGTATATGTTCTTAAACTATTGGAATAGAAACTTATTCCACAATACTTTTGAATCATTTTGAAATGGAACTTGTAAATTTTTTCTATTTTCTCATAAGTTTTAACTTCACGAGTCCTTTTATAAAAAATCCTAATTATATCTTTTTTAATACATGTTAAAAGATTGCTTTTCAAATATTAAATGAAACCTAAATGTTTAATATTAAGATAGCTTAATCAACTTTTGGAATAATTAAATAGCGAATGAATGGAGATGCATGCACAAAAGAAAAGAACACACAAGTTGAAGTTTAACATTATTATTTTTAGGCTTTGATTATTTGCTAAAGGTTTAGTGTTTATAAAAAAATTTAATATAATATTATTTTTATACTTTTATTTTTTTTGATAAAAAAATATATGAGGTTTTTTTTTTTTTCATTCATTAACATATATTATACTATTCGAGAAATTTTAAAAAGCAGATACTAAGTTCTAAGATAGGTAAAAAAAAGAAAACATCATAACCTCATCTCATTATGTAAAGTTAGGTTTTGAAAAATTAATATGTAGAGCTTATGTTGTTGAGCAAGTACTCCATATGATAAGATTATCCGTTGAGCCTGGTTTTAATAATCGGAAAAAAAAAAGGTTATTTTATTCAATTGAAATGACTGAAAGTTGAGGTTAAAAAGGTTTCGAAAATTTGGAATTTATAAACTCGCAATCACCATGAAAGTTGACGAAATGAGATTGAGATGAATAAACAAACTAATATAATAATATAGACGTCACATTTTCCCTTTCATGGCAGTTTGGGCAGTACATGCTTTTACCAATAAGCTAATAGGAATAAAACTGTTTTTTAAAGACTATCCAATTTCATCTACATAGACCGATAAGATATTAACAAAGTCAACCGAGATTCTCAAATCAAATAATGAATTATCCTGCAAGATTATTATGAATATACATGTATGTAAATGCGTAACTTGTTATTACATTGAAGAACAATTCTTTTGGTATCGATATTTTACATGTGTGTAATTTATATCAATATTGTTGGTCCAATTTGTATAATTAATTCAAAAAAAAAAAATGAGAGAGTTAAAGGTTAAAGAAATGAAATTGAGTTCATTACAATTCAATATTGGTATGACCAGGATTGAACCGGATCGACCTTATGCTTGGATCAAGTCGAATTAGATTGAATCATAAGGATTATTTTAGGTTTGATAATATTGGTAGATATAAATATAGTAGATTAGAAATTCAAACATTTTTTTTGTAATATTATTAGTTTTTAGAGAAAGACTTTGATGATATTAATATATTATATAAATCAATGAGTGGTATATAAGTATTAATAAAATTTTGATACGTGAAAATATAATTGATATTTTTTTCAAAAAATATACTTTTTTATTTTTAGGTTTATAAACGTCATTGGTACATAATATAAAAAAAAGTTTACATACTTAAGGGAAGTGGTGGTGGAGAAAATTGGATAATTAAACACAAATCCATGATATTTTTCATAGAGTCATATAATAAAAATATTCAACCTGATCTTATGAATCAAACAATATCTTAAAGAAGAAAAGAGTTTAGATAAATTGCAAATATATTTATTTATATTTTCTTTATTTGCAGTTAACTTCTTATCTTCTAAAATGTGTGTTTAGATCCAAATTTTTTTAACAAGTACTTTTAGTTAATATAAGACTATTTAAAAAGAGATTTTATGTAATATTTTAAATTTTAATATTTTTTTATTACTATTATCCGAGAGCATATTAATAAATGGGATCTAGATGCATGCTTTTCAAAAATTTAAGGATTTAAAAACTCAAATTTAAAAGTAGGCTAGGTAAATGTAGAGTAAGCAAATATAAAGACCATATTTGCAATCTATCAAAAGGATTTCGTAACTTCCAAGTTAAGGGTACAATGATCATCTTTGGTAAAGTGAAAAAAGATATCCCAACAAGCTATCCTAATATTTTTGTTAAACCAAATGTCGATGGAAGTTCTGTACTACTCGTTGACAGTTAAAGGAAAAAAAATATATTAATGCATTTTGTTATACATTTACTTTATTATAAAATATATAATTAATCTTGTTAACATAGATTATTATAACTAATTAATTAATACTTATGGAACACTTATTAACGAAATCTTTTGTTCAATCTTATCAAACTGTGATCATGAGACACGGTACAATGAAAAAAAGAAAAGACCAAGCAGAATGAAAATGCCAAATCAAGCAGTTGGCAAGCCAAAAAGGAAAAGTCTTTGATGTGTGGGTTTTAAATATTCTTAACGAATTTCTTTCCGGTATTGGTTAATAAGATTTTAAAATAATTTTCATTTTTCACATGACTTCTTTTTTTTTTTTTAAACGAGCCGCCATTTAAATAATTATTAAAAAAGAAAAAAATTGATACCGATCCATCTCAATATCTATACATATCCGGTATCATCATAATAAAAAGGTGTGAAATCTTTTATTTTACCTTTATTAAGTGCCCTTACGATAGGACAGCAATTTCATTTAAAAATAATTACAGCGCAATTATGATAAGTGGACAAACACTGACCATTGATCTTCGAGCTACTTCCAACGGTATGCCTTTAGACACACTACCAAAAGTGTGCACGCGTACTTTTGAAAACAATACATATTAAAGGATAAATCACCTCAAACGACAACGTTTTGCTTCTACGTAAAGTCCGGAGACCTTGAGAATAAGTTGTCTGGCCCAGGATATGACCTTTTATGGATACAATATTTCTCAAATTTTTTAGATATGAAAGTGAAGCTAATATTTAGAAAAATATCACCCATTTAATGGACTCTACTCTTATATTACATTTAATATGCAAGAACAATCTAAAATGAAATGAAATAAAATGAATTGAAATTGAACTGTAGATAGTGAATCATTTCTTATATTTGAAAATATAGATAGAAGGAAATGAAATTAATATATATAGTAATAATTATAAAAAATATCATTAATTATTGAATATTATAATTAAATTAAGAGTTAAATAAATAATTTGATCAATAATAATAATAAACACGAGATAAATGCAAACTTGATTCTGCTTTTCGACGATTTTAACTTCTAAATACGTTTCTAAACATAAAAATGTAAAGGGATTTAGAATCGCAATTTCATCTAATCTACCATCCGACTATCAAAATTTCCATTATATCTTTATAACCATTTCAACAAAAATTCAACAATACCGTCTTAAAGACGAAATATTATTCAATTATACTAATATGTAAAATTTTGATAAAAAAAAATTAATAATTTTAATAAAACAAATATATTTATTATCATATATCAAAATTTGATTAATATTTATATATTATTTTTCATATAATATATTAGTATGGCTGGATTTTTTTCTTATTCAGGGTTGGATTTTTTAATGCTTTTCATGTACCGATGAAACATGGGGTCACACTGTCGAGCGTCAAGACACAAGACCCCAACCCTTAGTTTGCTTGTTCCACTTCTTTTTTTCAGTATATAAGAATAGTAGATACGAATATGCTCGATACGTGTATTATATTAAGGAAAATGGTTGATTTTTGATACGAAGGTTCGTATCGAATTCGTTTTGGAGTTTAGTTGCTTCCGTCTTTAGCAACTTTCGTTTTAGATGTAGCACACATCAACCGAAAATAAACCTTCACTAGTTTTCAAATAAATAAATAAAATAGTAGATAATTATCAAGCAAATGGTATAATTATGAGTAATATAGTATATTGCTAAAACATTTGCTCCAATTGACATATATATCAATCTCTCGACATGATGTATGAAGTTCGATATTTTCACCCTAGTAGTTAGTGGAAAAAAAAAAAAAGAAAAGAAAGAAAAGGTAGAAAAGTAGATTTGATAAGATTACAAAATTGAAAACAATAGTTATCTTTTCAAATAGTGTTTGACACGATCCTTCTTTGCAATAATCAACACCGACATCTACCTTGCTCTTCTAAAATGCTGCTGATTGCACTCTTGTTTCTTCCTTTTCCGATTAAACAACAACTGCATCCGCGTTCTTCCCCTTCACCTTTTTCCCGGAATTAAAAAGAAGCAAAAGCTAATCATATCGTATCCACGAAGTCAGCCATTTCCTCGTCACATGAAAGGACCTGTCCATCTCTGTCTTCTTCCCCCGACAACTATCCAGCAAAATCTCCCCTCTTTTTCCGTTCCTTCTCTCTCTCTTACTCCATACTCAAAACAAAAACTGCAACAGAAATTAGCATAGCATCTACACCACACCTGCCATCTTCCAAATTCTTCTTCATCCTTCTCTCCCTTTTCGTTACGACACTAGAGTTCGCTCCTCTTACGAGTTTTTCCACCTTAAATCGACCTCAACTGATTAGTGCTTTGGTTTAGTTTAGTGGGTATTGAAGTTTTTCTTCTTTTCGTCTTTTTCTATTGAATGGCAGTGGAATACAGATGTTGCGAGACAAACTTCTTCATACATATAGTGATAGTGGTTCTTCTAGTAGCGTTTGCTGGATTGATGTCGGGGCTTACGTTAGGACTCATGTCGATGAGTCTTGTTGATCTTGAGGTTCTTGCTAATTCCGGTACTCCTGCCGATCGTAAGCATGCAGGTAAAAGAGGAAACCATTTTTATATGTTTCTTTGTCTTCTTCCCTTTCATTTATTACTTAATTTATTGATGTATGACATGAATCATTTTTTAAACTGTTTTAAATTGTTTGTTATAATTTAATGATTATATCGCTTAGCATTCTCAAGAGGTGGTCCTTTCTAATGGCCATCACGATTTTTTTCATTTCTTTCTCGACAAATAAGGGAATTCGAACTGTTCCATCTCGTTAGGAAACTGGGCCTCAAAAGGCTATGACAGCCGTGATTCTTTTACACGAAATAAATGAATCCTCAATCGAGTGTCGTAAAGGTGCTAGCCTTGGTGCCTAAGCATACAAGAGAAACGCAAGAATGTATCTTGCCATTGAAAAGCAACAAAAGTAAAGGTACTAGATTGCACCTGTATTTCACTTATGCGCCAACTTAAATGGTAAGTTCCCGAATCACCTATCCATTGTCAACCCTTCCTTATAAGCTGATTTGTTTTATGGCTGTTGTATCAACCCCAATTTCATGTTCTTATGTCACCTATCCTGATTCAAGCCATTCCCAACAGTCTAACGTATGCAGGTAAGGGGCTGGGGTTTGTGGTTTGAATCCTTCCTTACTGCTCATCTACCCTGAAGTTTATATGTCCATATTGATCAACACACTCGAAACTGGCAACTGTTTATGATCGAAATTATAAAAGTTGGAGGACCAAATATATATTCCTAGTGAAGGATAATATGTCTCAAATTATTTTAGTTTCTTATATCATATGTAGTGCTAAATCATATTGAGTTATTGCAATTAAATTTGTGCATATTCAACTTCATTATGGTTTGCACCTCAGTTTACTCAGACATGCACTTTTTTGGCACCTCTTGCCTGAGGTGATGTCATGGCCATGCGCCTCGAGTGTGCTTTTCTCCTTTCACTACACTGCCCTAAATACAATTTTACAATTGATAGTCTAAAATTTTTCTTTGCAATTTCATATCTCCATTTTTCTAAAAAAGTCTTCCAATATAAGGTTTTAACAAAACACTTATATTTGATGGAGGTGTGGGCACTGGATTGTATATATGTGGAAGTATCATAATTTTTGCAGTAATTGAAAGCACTAGACATTAACTTCTTGTTACAATGCAGCTGTGGTTTGGGAAATTATTAGCTTTTGTGGGTTCAATCCCTATTAAAAGAGATCAAATAATAGAAGTTAGTATTAACATATGTGACTTTTTACATGATTGAGGTGAAAGAGAATGAATAATGGGGCCATGTAAATTTTTGTCGATTTCAACCTGTGGAACCCTGGAATCACCCCTTTGTGTTATGGAACTAGTTGTGTTATAGGATATGAACTAGAGAGTGCAAAACACCCAAGGCTCTTAAATTTTGAGTTCATGTAAATCTTTTTTATTGTATACATGTCTGATCTGTTTAATCTACTAATTTTGCATCTGTTTGGTGACATGGGTTATTAGACTCTTGGGTTCAAATTGTTTCGTCTTGGTGGGCCTAAATTTAAACATCATGTGGAATTTTTTTTTTTTTTTTCAATGAACTTTGGCAGGAAGTTTAACTTTTTCATGGATTCAGAAACAAATTCATTGATTGATTTGATTCTTCTCCTGGTGAAATTGGGCTAATGGCATTGATGGTTGCACAGACTCGAATGCAATTCAGTTTGCTTCTCAAACATCTTTTTTGCTAAATTTGTTGTGTAAAATTTGTATTGCTATTGGTGTTGAATTGGATTGATGATACATGTCACGCAGGTAGTAAACTCATAATAAAAGAAGGCGGGAAATCGATAAATTACTGTACAGCTACCTTCCATGATATTAATCCTTAAGAAGTTTAAGTTTTATCCCTCGTCGACCTGGACCATGGCTGAACAAATAGCAGATAGGATTAGCTATAGTGGCATGTGCTGTCACTTTATATTTCCTGTTTAGATTTTAATGTGAAAACAGAGAGTAGAAGAGTTCTTCACAAACGTGAACAGTGAATCTTATCTGTAATGGTATCTACATGCTGCAATCATTGAAGTTAGTGGTAATCCTCTTTTGCAATTCCTAGTGGCGGGAAATCGATAAATTACTGTACAGCTACCTTCCATGATATTAATCCTTAAGAAGTTTAAGTTTTATCCCTCGTCGACCTGGACCATGGCTGAACAAATAGCAGATAGGATTAGCTATAGTGGCATGTGCTGTCACTTTATATTTCCTGTTTAGATTTTAATGTGAAAACAGAGAGTAGAAGAGTTCTTCACAAACGTGAACAGTGAATCTTATCTGTAATGGTATCTACATGCTGCAATCATTGAAGTTAGTGGTAATCCTCTTTTGCAATTCCTAGTGTTTAAAAGAAGTTATATCTCATGATCTTAATAAATCTTCGTCTGGATTTCCTTGTTTTTATCAGCATATTTCATTAACTATCTGCTTATATATACTGTCTGCTGACTCCCTATATTCCTTTTCCTCAGCTAAGATATTGCCGGTTGTGAAAAATCAACATCTGCTTCTTTGCACCCTGCTGATATGCAATGCTGCTGCCATGGAGGTGAGTTCTTAGTTCATATCAATTCTTCTTTTGATCTAACTGTAAGAAATTATAAAAGCCATTAATCTTTTTTTATATTTTCCCTTCCATCTGCAGGCACTTCCTATTTTTCTTGACAGTTTAGTGACAGCCTGGGGTGCTATCTTGATATCCGTCACATTGATACTTCTGTTTGGAGAGGTTAGAAATATACATCTTAGACATATATGTCTTATGTACCATAAATGATTTTGATAACCTATGATTAGAGGGGCAATTGAGGAATCAAAATAAACTATGAAAATGGAAAATGTGAATGAGTAGTTATATCAATGCTTTCTTGAGCTAAAGTTGACAAGAAAGGGTGGAAGGCAGTGACCACACAAGATTTGATCTCTCAGATCTTGTGGTTTTGCTACCTGCCAATGGGATGTAGTATGTTGTCCTTCAAAATCTAGCAAACTTCTATAATTGGATGCTTTAAACTTTTGTAAAGGAGGGCTGTATGTTCGTTATTGGTAAAATATGCAGTTGTTAACTTTGACGCGTTTGATTGAACAGATAATACCCCAATCTGTTTGTTCCAGATATGGTTTGGCAATTGGTGCAGCAGTGGCTCCATTTGTGCGTGTTCTTGTGTGGATCTGTCTTCCTATTGCTTATCCCATAAGCAAGGTGATTTTCCTTGGGTTTTACATTCTGGCTGCATGTTAGATTCATGAATTCAGTTTGATTCAGTTTTTCTCTAGCATGTCTACTGAGTCCTTTTATATTCAGCTATTGGATTTTCTTTTGGGCCAAGGACACGAAGCACTCTTTCGCAGAGCTGAGTTAAAGACGCTTGTTGATTTGCATGGTAACCAGGTATGCATGCAGTTTGGCATTTTAGCATATTTTGAAAGTGGCCATATATCGTTATCATCAGGTAAAATTTGATGTAATATGAGTTGAAGATACTGGTTGAATTGGCAACCTGATGTACTGTGAGTCAACGACACTTGTTGATATATTTTTCTTAGCCTACTGAATGCTGTCTGTTTCAGTTAGCACACTATTGCAAGGAAAAAAGTTGAAAAATGTAACTTTGATTTATGTGTCTGACCATGTGAAGTTCCCACATAAATTAAGAGGATGCCTAAATTTGCAATATATTTAAATCTGAGCTGCTGCAAATGTATCCTTTGTTTTACAAACTTCGCAGGCTGGAAAAGGCGGAGAACTAACACATGATGAGACAACAATTATTGCTGGAGCACTTGGACTTGCAGAGAAGAAAGCTAGTGATGCTATGACACCAATCTCTGAAACTTTTGCAATTGATATCAATTCAAAGCTTGATAGGTTGGTTGTTTCTGTTCAAAATCCTTAATCCTTCAATTCTCTTTATGAATACCTCTGTAATGCACCTTCAGGAACTTGATGAGCTTGATATTGGAGAAAGGACATAGCAGAGTGCCAGTGTATTACGAGAAGCCAACCAACATTATTGGATTGATTCTGGTATGTAAATTTCTGACATAGTAAAAGAGTCCTGCACTTTGCTGTTACACCCTTCCCTTATCCGTGTAAGAAATGTTGCTCATGTTGTGAAAGGATGAAACATAGCTTCTCGCTCTTCTGCTATCCTAGCTGATTTTGTTTTCATGAATATGTACTCAGAGAAGCTCAATATACTAAATTTTTGGTTTGGTTAACATGTTTACCAAACATTCATTGAGAAAGTATAAAAGGAAATATGACAAGTTCCAATGTACTACTGTTTCTTGTGAAATGTGTAATTTGTGAATTTCAATTTCCTTCTCCTTTATGTTTGCATAAATAATTGATGGAGGCATACGTAACCAAACCTTCTGAATTTTCACATTTTCTGAGGAATGTTCTGTAGAACTTCTTCACCATTCCATGATTAGTTGAACTATACCTTGCGAATTTGAAAACAATGACATCCCTTTAGCATGCAACAAGTTTTCTTTGTTGTGCTTTAAATACTGTATTTTTCCCTTAACTTGAGTTTAAATTAATTGATATGGTAGATGATGTGTCAGTGACTTGCTGAAGAAAATGTCCTGTGTCAAATCTTAAATGCTCAAACTATCTTTATTCACATGACTTCAAGGCCTGTTATCTGTCCTCACCTATAGTTTCATTCCGTATTTCAGTTGTCAATATATGGTGCTTGCTCAGTTGGTATATATCTTAATCCAATTACAAGTTTTTGATGGATCTTCCTTTCACTAGTTACCAAAAAGAACTTCCCTTATCCCTGTTTCTCTTATTGATCTGTAATGGATTCCTCTTCAGTTCTGCCAAATCACATGTTATTTCCTGCATTTTGCCCAACTCTATTTTATATGAGGTACTTAAAGCAATCCACCAAACCTTCCCCACCCACTCACAAGCCTCCCCAACTGAAAAACAAAGAACCAAAATAAAATAGCAAAAAAGGAATCCGTTACTGGAAAATAGAACTCAAAAAGTTGATGGATGAACTGTTTCTCAGTTTTTAATAAATTATGCATTTGATGTTTTAGTGTTTGTTTTCAATACTTACATTAGACAAGAAAAGAAACAAAGTGAAATTTTTTTAGCAGTTTTGGCCACCAAAAGAAAGTAGTGAAAGTGTTTGAGCAGTTGAAAATCTGAACAATTTGAACTACTTTTTTCACTTGTCAAAGTAACAAACATATATCTGCATAAGTCAACCAAAAATTTGCACATCTGCATAAGCATAGGGTGACGCTGATGTATCAGTGAGCTTAAGGGAACAAAGCAAGATAAAACAGTAAAAGTGCTTCTCTGTTAATGCAAAAGCATTTACAGTGTAAATTCTTCCTTATCATTGAAATGAAATTATTGCTTACCCAAAAAAAAAAAATAATAATAATAAAGCATTTACAGCTTTGTGTCGAATGCTGGTAAGTACCAGCTTGATGGGTGCCATTTATTGGTTGCCCTATAAAGAGTTGTACCGGCATTTGGTTTATTGGTTAGTACCCATAGCGAAGTTTGATTATATTTTCGCACTCGCCTTCCATTTTTCTTTTCTTACACCATTTATTACAACCCTTATTGAGTAATCCATGCAAAAGCCTCTTTTATTCCCCACTGTACCTTTCCTATATCATTCTTTTTTTTTTTTTTTTCGTGCCAGATGCCTTTATTATTCTGAAGTGGCATTTTCGGTATATCTTATCATCTGTCGTTCCTAGGTAAAAAATTTGCTCACTGTCCATCCAGAAGACGAAGTTCCAGTGAAGAGTGTCACAATTCGGAAAATCCCGAGGTTTATTTTTTCATAGTCTTTTTAATATTGCATGAGAAAAAGGTACCCATGTGTTTGTGTTGAAACTAAGTGCTTATCTTTGCATCACAGAGTTCCAGAAACCATGCCACTTTATGACATACTGAATGAGTTTCAGAAGGGTCACAGTCACATGGCTGTCATCGTGAGAAAATCTGATGATGCATCAGCAGAGCCTGAGAACACGCCTAGTAATCATAGTAAGTCAAGCCTCAACTGGAAATTCTAGGACGAATCTTCATAATATTGATAAGCAGGACTCGGGAGTTACTCTGTTATAGTTATTACTCACTGAAATATCTCTTTTTCTCGAGATAGATGCCACCAAAGAGGTTAAGGTTGACATTGATGGTGAAAGGCCTTCCCAGGAGAAGAAGTTGAAGGCAAAGATATCTCTTCAGAAATGGAAAAGCTTCCCTGGAGGTGCAAACAAGTCAATTAAGGGACAAAGGAGTAAGAAGTGGACAAATTACATGTATGCAGATATCTTGCAAATAGATGGAAATCCTCTCCCCCAACTTCCAGAGGAAGAGGAAGCGATTGGCATAATAACCATGGAGGATGTCATCGAAGAGATTTTACAGGTATGTACAACAATATTGACAGAGACAATCATGATAGTGACTGTGTATAATAATTAATTTTGGTTTTTTTTGCACGGAATGGCCTGTATGCTGAAATTCATTATATTGTGCAGGAGGAAATATATGATGAAACGGATCATCATTTTGAAGACTCATGACAGTCAAGTTCACCAGAAAAGAAGATATGTTAGTTTAGGCTTTTGTATAATCTACTGTAAAATTGTAATTCATCATATGGAAAGCAGATTGAGGTATTTGTACCTGCATTTTTAGGGTCATGTAACACAAATATATATAGATATGTTCTATGATAGCTCAAGGAAAATTTGTTCCAGTTTCCAGATTAGTAATCTTCCCCACATACCACCGTCTTGGAGACGAGTCTTTGATGATGTTATGTCATGGGATTCTTGCAGATTGTTTCCTTGTAATCTCATTCCCGTCGGAGTTTTTACCCTTGAAATACTTGTCATTCAAAGTCAGATCAATTTTTATTCCATCCCCAAAACTTCCCCTCCCACCCACCCCAACCCCAGATCCAGTTGACAGTCATGGACTTGCTTTAAGAATGGTTCTATGGAATAGACGGATACGATGTTTGTTGAGAAAGCTTTGCAATACGTCATGTGCCCCGGACAAGTGACCCCCATAGGAGATGAAAGTCATCTTCATGAAGCAACATAAACTTTAAGCGGGAAAGGGTGAATCCAGATCCTATTTAGAATGACCGCTGGACCGCTTTCGGAGGCCTTTGCAACCTTATTCAAGGTCCACTAGGTGAAGATGCAGGAAACAACGGATCAAGCTTGGATCGACATAGATAATCGGAGTAATGCTATAAATGGGTTTGATTTGGATCATCCACAGTTCAGAGACGAGCAATAAGCCTTGGATTTGATTGCATAGGTTGCACGGGAGGATTATGAATGGTGAACCGTGAACATGATGAAAATGTTCATCTTACAGAAGTCTCAGATCGATCTAGACGATAAGACACACCAGAGAAACCCAACATTAGTCATGGTGGGAGTGGATTTGGATATGCTCTGTCCTGCTAATAATGGTTTGCCAACATGAATAGGGGATTTACGGGTAGATCCGAAGTGAATTTCAATACCTAACCATACGAAGCATTCATTATCTCATACCTTGTATAGTGAACTCTAACCCAAAATGAGCTTATAAATCGGATTCGAAGAAACTGCTATATTAAAATGATGCAACTTTCTGAAACTCGAACCCCCAACGCCATTCATATTTGGCTTTATGCAGGGGAAAATTTGACAAACAAGAAATGAGGAAAATCTTCAACCGGAACCGCAAGCCTCGGCTCATAAATACTGGTGCTATATGAGAAACAAAAAGAGCATAACTAATGTTGAAACCAAAGATCTTTAATAACATCCGCCTGCACCAGATTAGCTAAAGCTTAAAATTGAGGGTTCTGTTGTGCCTTCCACGGGTCAATCATCTACTGGTGGGGTCTTAAATGATAGTAATGGTAGATAGATCTTAGCTTTGCCAAGAAAAATTAGGCAAATTGATATTCTAGCTACTGATTTATGGGTTGCGTACGGGAGAATTTATTTTTGTGTGCAAAAAACGATTCCAAAAGATAAAAATAAATGTTGATTAGCTGTAGCTGTCGCTCGTCTACACATTGAGAATAATCCAAAAACAAAATATAACAATGAGATAAGCAGAAGTTCTCCCTCTTCTCCGAGGTCAAGATTGATGTCATACCAAGAAACCTGAATGCTGCAGTAGATTTTCTCGCGGGGGAAATCCAATACCCAAGTGAAGACCAACTTATGCTTGATGCACCTCCTATGCAAATGTTGCAAATTTTGAAAGACGACATGCTTAATTTTGGTTTATAGTAAGGAGATTCGGACTCCATGGATGCAAAAGAGAGCATTAATTTCCGTTGGATGACTGTAAGCAGCAATGTACTACATTTTGTTGTTTTCTCTTTTACTCCGTTAATATTACCCTTGGGGATACATATATGTATGTATGTATGTATATATGAGTCCATGACACCGGAGAAACATGATAGCGCATTCAACATGTCGTCCACTCAATCAAGTGCTAGAATTAACAAAGATTGGAACAATGGAACTTTGGGCCTACCATTGCAAGAAAGTTTTAAATTAGCCGTGTTCAATCATCTATATGAAACTATGCCTTCCTGTGTTTATGCTAATATTGCACTTGCTTGTAGAGTTTGCTTCGTTCGGTTTGAGCAAGCAATGATTCACCACTGCTACCTGGAAGACAGGACAGCAGATGCATAACACAAATGGGAAATGTCTGCAACATGCCCTTTGTTATGTTTTGTCCGATCCACCAGAGATTAAATCTGTTTTGTAATCCTCAAAAGATACTTCTTAAGGACTAAGTTTATACGGGTGGAGGGGGTAGGGAACAAAATGAAAATTGTCAGAGCTTAATCGTGAAATCAAGAATTGGTTGAGGCACAACTTGAAGTTTTTATCCATATTTTGATGTGAAACATTTCGGAACTTGATGGCATCCCACCAACTATTGAAAAAAATAGAACCACCATTTCTGGAAAAAGGAAGCATCCGGAACCAGATGCCTTGCTGAACAGAATGCTATATCAAAAAATTAGCCTGCCCCACAGCATAAATCTATGGAAGCCTCAAGACTTCCAATGATTAATAATCAACGTAACTCCTCAAGGTCAACAAACTACAATTGTATAGCCCCTCAAAATGTCTGATGCGAGGAAATTGCCTCCTTCTCTTATGGTAACATTGCAACACCCCTCTTAAGGGAAGACAGTTGTTTCATAGCCTCCAAAGGGGAGGCACAGACCATTCTAGGTAAGAGCTAAAATTAGCATGCCAAACTTGCATCTTTCAGCCAGAAATTTCATATGCCAAGAAGGATCAACTTAATTAGATCCGGAAGCTACAAATTCTGTCAAAGAGTAACTTCTATCTCTGAAAAAGACTTACTTATACCTTCAGAGGTACCAGTCCTGTGTACATGTTTCGGGCTACAATTTGATGCTGTCTCCAAGTAGTGGACTACATCTAGGGGTGCCCCCAAGCAATAGATCACACAAGAGTAGCAGAGAACAAGACAATATCATGATTAGCGCTTATGTTTTCTCTTCTCTTTCTTCTTCTCTTTATCTCTAGATTTTTCTTTTGAATGGTGCTTACTCGAGCGATGCTTACTTGAGCTTCTATGATGCTTCTCTGCTTTCTTCTGCCTGTCTTCAATAATTTCTTCATCAGACGATAATGAATGTTTCAGTGACAATGGCTTCTCAGGACCAAGTACAACTTTCTCCCTTAAGTCGGATTTTGATATTAGCTCCTCCTTAGCATCTTCACAAGATTGAAGATAGGGACCTGTCTCATCCATCCTCGACCCTATTGCACCTCTACCACGCTTTACCCTGCATGCATGACAGCACATACATAAAATATTTCTTGGGTATTTTATTCAAGAAACACCAAATTAAAGAGAACTGCGGTTAGATATGTTCATTTTCACAGTGAACTCTAATCTCGATGAGAATAGTACATGCTTTTGACATAACCCAGAAAATGACTTGGTTTTCCAGAGAACATGTCTAAGAGGAAGCAAAAATAAATATTCATTTATGAGGTACCAGAAACAAATTTTTTGAACTCTAAAACCTATGCAGACAGATCCAGCATAGATGCATCCATAAAATTTAAGTACTTGTGTGTTTTGTATATATGCACATGAGAGAAAGTAGCAACAGAGATTCACTCTTTACCTTGAGTGCAGAAATTCCTCAATCTCTTCATTATTTAAACCTTCCCCTCTCATGGAATCATTATTTTCCTGGAAGTCTCTGCTTGATGAACACGAGGGACCAATGTGCTCGTCAATCACATCATGACTTCTCTTTGAGCTTCTTAAAGAACCACTACCCTTGTGGTTCTTTCCACTGCTGCTCTCATCTCTTGCCCTGCCTTTGAGTCGATCATCCAGCTCCAGCTCCTTTTTACGAAGTCTCCACATTTCATTAACTTCCACTGCTTTATTGGCTGCAAAGAAGTCATCCCATACATATGTAAGTGAACAAGCATCCACAAAGAAATATCCAAGGTGTAATTAACAGGAAATTTAAGGATAAGATGGTAAAAAATTAGAGCAAGCAGGCATCTATGATATGCTCATCCCACTATTATCTCGGCTTTGATTTTAATGCATAAACCTTCCCAAGTCTTTAGAATGAAAGGTTAATAACATAGAACATGGCCATAAGCTGAATAGCACATATTAGAATGAATCGGCTGCAAAAGATCCTTAAAGAATTCAGCTGAGAGAAATTACTATAAGTCTCCATTGTTTGGGCTCTCTAACAAAAAATTTGGGAAGGAAAAGGCACGAATGTGTAGCACCAAAGAAGCGAGAGGAAGTGTAAATTTAATTTAGAATACTAACCTCAGCCAATCAAAGAAACAAGAAACTTGCATCAGTATGTATATAAATACATACACATGCATGCACACGTTAAAAGCAAACCCAAGTCACTTCCCAATACATTAAATCGTGAAAATTCTATGAAAACATCTTGTATCCAGTGTCCTTTGCTGATTAAGCACTCAGCAATCATATAAACATCATATTCACACCAACAGAAATAGTCAATCAGGGAGAAAACCAAATACAGCAGAAAGGAAAAAAATTCCCCTAAATGAACAAACAAAAGACAAACCTTGTTGAACACCAAGAACAGTAGCAGTGAGAAACCTTGCATTCGGCCGACCCCTTACAGTAGGCTTTTGAAGGTAAGCAAGCACACCTTCCTTCTCTGCTTGTCTCCGTAACTCTGCTGCTTCTTTCATAAGGATAGCAGCTATCCTGTTTTCAGTGTCCAGATCCATCACCTCTGCAAAACAAATTCCCATAACAACCTGCACTAGTATTCCAGTAGCAGTAACTCACAAAACACAAGTCTGCTCTCACAAACCAGTACCATTTTCCATAACTATAAAAGTACAGCTCAGTCCACCAAATATATAAATAGTCAAGCTAAAGGAAATAGTCTCATTGGGGCCTCTTAGGTCAATGATTAACATGGAATGATTGTAGTTGGACATGAAATATTCCTCAGAAATTTAGCAAATAAACCAATCATCGCAAGTAGGCCATTTCTCAGCAGTAGCTACGCCAACCCTTCTATACCACAAAGCTCCATCCATAACCGTACTGCCCAAAACCATCATCCTAAGCTTTACCAACATTTCAAAGATACCATATACCAGAATCAAAACAAACAGTAATTTCATAAATAAAAGCCTCACTATCAATAACTTCATCAACCTCCAAACTGGTGCAAGGCCACTTAGCAAACTCTTGCCGCCAAACCAAACCAAAGAAAAAATAGCCGGGCGGCCTGGAAGCATCAGGCAGCTGTTGGATCAATAGAACAAGCGGCTCCAATACATGGAACCCTACTTATCTAACAACAACCAAGTGCATAATACACCCATTATCAGTGGTGTGGTTCTACACAGCCCGACTATTCGCCCCCAAAACCACATTTTTACTGTTTTTTTACTGTTCTTGCAACCGTGTATCGAATTAATTTAAATCATTCATTTTGTTTCTTTTTCCATGACGTTCGTCAGCTTATGATCATGAAATTAAAGTTGCAATCGAACGACCGAATCACAAAATCAAAAACACGTTGAAAGCAAGATTCAATTTTTTAATAACCCGGAAAAAGAAAGAAGTTTGATTCTTTAATCCCAGTAATTAATTACAAAAAGACGAAAAGATTCATGTAAAGGAGAAGAACGATAATAAACCAAGAATAGAACAGAAACTGACCTTACTGCGAGTTCAATTCAGACAAAACCTAAGCCCAAATTTTGCAAACAGAAAAGCCGAAGATAGAGAGAGGAAGCGGTAAACCTAAACGCTAATCTTGTTTCGATTGAAAGGAAGCAGTTTGGATTTGGACTCAATAGTTGTTTGCTGCGAGATTTGAATACACGATTTTGTCAAATGATGCGTGTTCATAAAAACATGAACATGTATTTTGTTGGAAAAAAAGGTACTTTGAAAATTCATAAAAATGACAGGTTTTTTAATTCAAAAAATGATTATACCCTTTCACTTTTTTGTTAGAAAAAAAAAAAAAGGCAACTGCTTGTAAAATATGCAAAATCTAGATAATTACGCACACTAATATTTTACAATAGAAAGTATGTAATAGTCCATCGTTAAAACAATATTATATGATGCAATTGGAGTAGAGAAATCTGGACATTTAATTCTCAACAGAATATTCAATTTTTCATTTTTTTTTCTTAAATAAATACTCAATGTTTTTCTAATTTTTCAAAATAAGATTCGTCAACTCCATTAATTTTTAATATTTGTTAACTTTTGTTGGTTCATAATAACTATTTAATATTCAAGTCATTTTATCTGAGATATCTCTCAATTTGAATTGTTGGAAGGAAAAAAAAAAAGGAACCTCCAAATTTGAATGCTTAACATTATATATATTTATTGATCAAACGAATTATTAAAGATATATATTAATTTCATATTATTTTTTCCTTTTCTTTTTTTTTTATTTCACATTGATAAAACTTCAATAATATATTCACCCCATTAAGAAAACTTTCAAATTTGTCCTTAGCAGATGTTTAGAGAGTTTATGGCACACGATTAGAGTTGTCTAAGCACAAAAAAATAAAAAATAAAAAAAATAAAAATAGAAAGCTATATATATATATATATTATGTATATATTATTTTGAAGTTTCATTGATAAGATATCTTCATCATGCTATTGTGTTTAGAACTATCATGAACAACTTAAAATTTTTGTTTGTGATTTTTATATAATTATTATAATATTAAGGGGAATTCTATTGTTATGATGATTATAGAAATTTTCTTAGTCTATTTTGTTAAAAATATACTTATATATTCATACTATCAACTATAGGATTTTTTTTTCCCTTTCCATATGGATGCAAATGTATATATGCATATTATTGATATTATTCACGGAAATATTAAAACTTTATTTTTTTGAAACAAAATAAAAACTAAATTTAATAGTAAATAAAAACTAAATATGCATATTGAATTAGTAAGATTATGAATCATAATATTTGATTTGTGAATATTCTACATGTATATTCGTAAGAAACGAATGATAATATAATTTATGAATTGATTCACTTGACTTACTAACTTGTAGTAGAAGTAGGTAAAAAAAATTGTGAACCACAAGTCAAATTGTAAATTGAACCGAAAATTTGATTTTTTTACGAATCGTTTAGTTTATGATTCGATTTGGTTATGTATAAACGATTTGCAGTTTAGTTCGAAAAAGCGAACCAAACCGTGCCGTTTTAAATTGAACCAAACTATTTAATTAAATGAAAAAAAATATGTAATTATTTTGTAATTTTATATTTTTTTCTATTAATCTTCATAAATTTTATCAATTTTTTCATATCTTATTATTCATTATCATAATTTTGTGTTAATTATTAAGATTAAATTAAGTAAATTCCATATTTATTGGAGATAAAAAAATTTAGTGAAAAATTGATACAAACGATTTGAATCTTAGATCAAATCGAGTTGAACCGGTTTTAATTTGGTTTGAAAAATTTACGAATCGAACCATATAATTAGGTTTGACTTAAAAAAAAAACAAATTATTATATTAGGTTCGGTTCGATTTAATAAGGAAGGACGAATTGTATTAAATCAACCTGCGCCTACGCTTAACCTATAGTGAGGTTGGTTGGGTTGGAAATTTCAACTTATATTTACAAATGGGCTAAAGTAGGCCAACTTACTTAACTCATAAGCTAATACGAAGCGTAACAGGTTGGTCCACCTGGCCTGCTTGTATAGCTATATATATGATGCTAATTTAGCAATAACGCATTATATAGTGAAACAAGCGGACGATTTAAGAGTACCTATAGCCTACTTATTTTCAGGTAATATAGAGGGAACAAAATAGTTATTCTTAAAATAGCATATGTTCTCTTATTTTATTTATTTATTTTTGAAAACTTGATTTGGAACAACTATTTTATATCGTTTTACTATTCATACCCTATAAGAAATAAGTATTAATTTCTGTTAGGTGGTACTAGCCGATCTTTTTACATAGAATAGATTTTATAATTATGTCAAATTTAATGCTCATCAAAATTATCATCACCCCCAAGCCATCAACATCATCTTCTTAGCATTATTACCATTACGACCACTACCTTTACTACTTAATCGACGCCTTCATCATAAAACTTATTGCTTATACCATGACAATTATAACCACCAACATACTACTGTTATAGTCACTAATTCTACAACATTAGTAGCACTTTTGTACTATCAATACTATTGTCACCATTGCTATTAATACCCATTACTCAAACCATCACCATTACCAGCAACCCCCTTTCACTAACGTCAATGTCACCATATTGTTACTTTGACCATCATAGTTATGACATAAGTAACCACTATAAACCTTTTACCTTACACCATTACCTTACAATGACCTCCACCATTACTCTTATGTTATCAACACTACCATTATCATATTGCTATGATGCCATTACCATTGATATATCACCACCTTCACCACCATTATAATCACCATTACCTTCCTTGCCCTTATCATTACTGCCATTATCGCTATTACATTTGTAACATCTCTTTTAGCATCACTATTGCTATATTATCACCATTACTACTATTATCCCAACTACTGCCACATTCTTATGTTAATACCACCATCAACATTGATGTCAACACCACTGTAAGATTATCATTAGGACCATAGTGTTAATATTGGTAACCATTTGCTATGGAGGTAATGACAAAAGTAGTGGTGATTAAGGTATAATGAGGGTAATGGCATGCAAGTGTACAGCTATGGTGATGAAGGTAGGGCTAAGGAGAAGTAATGCCATAGTGTTGGTCTGGGGTAGTAAGTGGGCGGTCTTATTGATGGTGGATGGAGTGATTTACGTTTTTGAGTGGATCGCGAATGACCTATTCATAAGATGGCCATTCTGATCACCCAAACAACCTTTTCTTTAAAGGAAAAAGTAAAAAAAAATTCATAGCATTTACTTGTATATATATTTTAGCCCTTAATGTTTCATTTAGTTGATTTCAATTCTCAACATTTTCAAAAATTTACAAAAAAGTTCTTCCGTTAGTATGGGCAGATATCAAAATCTAATTCATTCAAATAATTGATTTAATTAAATAAACTAATAATATATATTATATAACTAAAAGTTATAAAAATAACAAGAAATATAAAAAAATGATAAGAAGTTTAGAAAAATCTAAAAAATAATACATATATATTATTTAGTAATATATATTTATATACATGCATATATTAACATTTAATTTAAAATAAATTAATATAAATTAACAAAAAAAGTAAAAAAAAAAAAAAATTAACCACCCTCGACAATGGGGTAGTTGAAAGATATCCAAATTTGGAAGTTGGTTACGCGACCTATTAATGGCTGTAGGTGGCCATCTACTCCTGGGGGAGTCACAACCATCCAAAACTATAAAAAAAAAAAAAATTAAGAAGAGAGGTTTTTACCTTTATATATATATATATTATATGTATATTCAATTTAGGCAATATAAAGTGGTCGCGTACCATCTAAGGGGGTTATGTAATCCCTTCCTCTCACTTGTTGCTGCCTATTAATCACAACCCACTTTGAAATTTGACTAAAATCCAACTACCTATGAATATGGTGTAGATGGATTTCCTCTTTATGTTTTTTTTTTGAATTTTTTGATTTTTCTTTTATTAATTTATATTTAGTGTTAATGTATAAATATATATATATGATTGTTATATAATTATACATGTAACTATTATATCCATTAAATAAGGGTTTTTTCAATTATGTAGAATCTTTTTTTTTTTTCCATTTTTCCGATTTTTCTATATTTTTATAATTTTTTTTTAAGAATTATATGTTAACGAATCAAATGTTGCTACCTATCTAATATTAACTGAAACTCTAAGAGAATTTAACAACAGGTCTTAGGTTGAAGATTGAAATTGATTAAATGAAGGGTTAGAACTAAATTGAAAGAATGTAAAATATTAGGGACTTTTTTATACTTTTTCCTTTTTTAATTTTACAAATTTTCTTTATATTGATTACTTTACTCATTTTTTGATATGTTATAATTTATCTAATTTATTTGATGTAAATCCATGGACCAATAGAATCACGCCATATATCTTTCTCTAACAAAACAAGTGACACCATCAAAAGCACTCATTTGTATGAGGATTTAAGTGTAAAAAATAAAATGTTTAGGATTGAAGTTGAAAAACAAATGCAACATTGAGAATTAAAAATATACTTTTCCTTTTTTATTTTTTATTAAACTATTTATTTAGTATAATTGCATGAACCAATGAAATGCTGCCATGTGATATTTCTTAACGAAAATTCTAAGCATGTTAAATAAAAAAAAAACCTTGTTTCCAAACATTTATATATGTTGAGGATCTAAGTAATAAAGAAATAGTTTTAGTAATCGAATAGAAAATTGATAAAACATTGAAGATTAAAAATGCATTTATTTACTAAACACACTTGTAATTAGTAAAAGAGAAATATCAAATTTGAATAAATTAAATGTATTTCTCTAATTATTATGTATATTGCAATTATTAGAATATTACGATATGATTTGTGACACATATTAATACCATTAGGATATTCTCATGTTAGCAGATAAATTAAGTAAGCTAAATGAGAACAAACACATTTTTTTAATGGAGGAATGAAAAAACTAATTTGCCAAATATCATTGCAATACTAGGTCTATCGAAGAAGAATGATAAGGAATAGAGTGGAATTTGATTTGTGATTAGTTTTAATACCATTAAGATATACTAGTTGCAATTTTGTGTAGCTATAAGTAGCTTAGATTTTATGTAGGAGAGTATGTTTGTCAACAAAGAAGGCACAACTTTTTTTCTTTTTTTTTTTTCAATTTATAAATTGCAAATTTGGCATGCAATTTATGATCTATCTATGATTTTTAAATTATAAGCTCTAACTACAATTAGTATTGCAAGCACTTCCTATAGCTACACAAATAAGCCAACCAATACACTTGACACAAAATCCATTTAAAAAGTACAAATCAAAGCACACCATAGGAAAATTAAGATAATAAACTTATAATACAATATAAAGTTGTTCCTAAATTTGAAAAATGCTGCATTTGCAACATTAAGCCAACATAAACCCTGCAACAACTCTTTAACTTCGTGATTTTGCAAACTCTAATATTACTTTATCTACACATCAAATCCAAACTCCAAGATATCATAAACCCATGATAATTCTTAATTTCATGATAGAAACAAATGTGAGAAATAAAATGATTCCAAGAAATTATTGAAAGTATACAGCTAAATTTATAACTAAATTGTAAACACTTATTTTTGCCTCTCTTTATTTTAGAATAGGTTATAGGGTCCTAAATTAAGAAAAAATATAAAAAATAGAAAATTAAAGAAAATAAAAAAAAGAGAGATAAAGAAAACTAAAAAAATTTAGAAAGATAGAAAAAAATATATGAAAAAAGGAAAAAGCACAAAAAATCAGGAAATTACAAAAAATATATAAAAAAGAAAGAAATAAATAAATAATTAATTAATTAAAAAGAAAAAAAAAAGAGAGAAGGAAATCTTTTAGTTTTTTTATTTAATTTTATTTGTTTTTTTAATTATGTATATAAAAATGTATACATAAAAAAAAAGAGAGGGGGGTTGTTTAATAAACTTGGTCCATTTAATGTAGATTGAATAAGGCTTAGGGCCTTGCATACATTACAGAGGGGGTAAAGGGTGCATACAACGTGCCCTATTTATTTTTTAAACATACGCATACATAACCCATGGCATATGCCTTATACATGACTAGTAACCCCTCTTTTCTTCTTCTTTCCAGATTGCAGTTAGCTTCAGTTTCCTCATCATTTACCGTTTACGTGTGCTTGGTTTGGGGTAATTTTTTACCCCATTTACTACACGATTTCACCAAATTAATGGTGAAATTATGTAGTATGCTTGGCATACTTTAAATCGAGACCCATTTTTAGTCCAAATTTAATCAAATTCCATAATAAATCGACTCCAAAAATGAGGAAAAAACAAAAAATACGGCATCCCCATTCATGGTCAATTTCTCCATTAATGACATTTCCAAGCTTGTTTGAGCTATATTTAGTATAAATAAGAGTCGGGAAATACACAAAGACACATAACACAAGCTTAGAAACGCTCTAGGTAAGCAAATCAAAGTTTTCTCTCTCTAGACCGATCCCTTTGTCTCTCTAGGATAGCTACATCCACGTTTGTTTTCTATAAAAACCATCACCAACATAAGAATCCTCACGTCTAAAAATCTTAGGTAAGACACTTCGATTTGACTTCCCGAGACAATCTGAGTTGTACGAGCTAATTGTAACTAACTAAAGTTGATCGAAGCCAACACTTAAGCCCAATTCAGTCTGCATTTTTTATTTTATTTATTTATTTATCCTTTTATTCATGTACTTGTAAAACTAAAAAAAAAAAGAGAAAAAAAAGGAAGAAAAAAAAAGAAGAAAAACAAGAAAAAGAAAAGAAAAGGGGAATCCTTTATTATCTATTCTTCAGGGAAGTGGTAAATCTAAGTAAGCAATCATCTCACAATAGACATTCATTGATCAAGAATAAAGGTCTCGATTCATAAAAAGTTTCAAAAAAAGATAAAAACAGTGGGTAGCTTTTTGTATTGAGCAAATTTCTATGATTTCCCTAAAAGAGCCAGCAAAATCTTAAACATTTTGCATCAAGATCATTCAAGTTGACAACAAAAAGATCAAAACGTGAGCTAGTCAATTTTGATAAGGCTTTTAAAAAAAGGTTTGACAGTTTGGGTGCTATCAATAAGACCAGGTAAATACTTTCATATGATGTTAGCACATTGGTTTTTGAAAATTGCATTTGCATTATATGACCAATATTTCTATGACTCTATCCATAACAATCTTTTGAGTCAACCCATAAGGCGCATCTCGGTTTAGGGTTTTAGCCAGTTCTAATAGCGCTTTACCTGTCTTGGTTAGTCAGCTTATTGGGGCATAACTAAGTTTTCTCTATTTTTTAGGATCTTAGTCAGCTCTAAGAGTGCTTTACCTATCTTAGTTAGTCAGCTCATTAGAGCACAACTAAGTTTTTTCATTTGGTTTAGGGTTTAAGCTAACTTTGGGAGCACTTTACCCACCTTGGTTTGTCAGCTCATTGGGGTACGACTAAGTTTTCTCATTCAATTTAGGATCTTAGCTAGCTCTATGAGTGCTTTGCCTATCTTGGTTAATTAGCTCATTGGGGCACAACCAAGTTCTTTCATTTAGCTTAGGGTCTTAGGTAACTTTAAGAGCGCTTTGCCCACCTTAGTTAGTTAGCTCATTGGGAAACGATCAAGTTTTCTCTTATTTTTTTAAGGTCTTAGCTAGCTCTAAGAGTACTTTGCCTACCTTAGTTAGTTAGTTAGTTCATTGAGGTATGACTACGTTATTTCATTCAGTTTAGGGTTTTAGCCAGCTCTAGGAGTACTTCGCCTACCTTGGTTTGTCAGCTCATTGGGGTACTATCAAGTTTTCTCATTCAGTTTAAGTCTTAGCTAGCTCTATGAGCACTTTGCCTACCTTGATTAGTCAGCTCATTAGGGTACAATTAAGTTCTCTCATTAGGGTACAACTAAGTTCTTTCATTCAATTTAGCATTTTAGCCAGCTCTAGGAGCATTTTGCTCACCTTGGTTAGTCAACTCATTTGGGCACAACCAAGTTTTCCTATCTAGCTTAGGGTTTCGGCTAGCTTTAGAAGCGTTTTACCGGCTTTGGTTAGTCAGCTCATTAGGACACAACTAAGTTTTCTCTTTTCTTTTTGGGATCTTAATCAGTTTATTGGGGTACGACTAAGTTATCCTATCCAGTTTAGGGTCTCAAGCAGCTCTAGGAGTGTTTTATTTGCCTTGGTTAGTTAGCTCATTGGGGCATGACTAAGTTTTCTTTATCGGTTTAGAGTCTTAACCAGCTTAAGAAGCGCTTTGCTCATCTTGGTTAGTCAGCTCATTAGGACATGACCAAGTTTTCTCTTTTATTTAGGGTTTTAGCCAACTCTAGGAGTACTTTACTTACCTTGGTTAGTTAAGTTATTGAGGCATAACCAAGTTTTCTAATTCTTGTTAGGGCTTTAGCTAGCTTAAGGAGCGCTTCGCCCGTTTCTCTATGGTTTGTCTGCTCATAAGAGCACGACCTCAATTCTTCTTTCTATCTTTCGGCCAACTCTTAGAGTCTCATCCTTCTCTTCACTAAATTCTTTGTGGATTCAACCTAAGATAGTTAGCTAGCCATATCACTTCTTATGGTAAAATCTACCCTTAGGGTAAACATAGTGTTTCTCTTATTTTTGTAATAAAGTTTTGCTCAAACTTCATCATAAAGAGAAGCAGCTGTAAATACCTCATTTTTGCCTCTCCTTTTTTTTTTTAAAAAAAAATAGGTTATAGGCTAAATTAGGAAAAAATACAAAAAAATAGAAAGTTAAAGAAAACCTTAAAAAAAAAAGAGAGAGATTAAGAAAACTTAGAAAATTTAGAAAGATAGAAAAAAAAATACGAAAAAAGGAAAAAGCACAAAAAATATATAAAAAAGTAATAAATAAATAAAAAGAAAAAAAAGAGAAGGAATTTTTTTCATTTTTTATTTACTTTATTTTATTTTATTTATTTTTTAATTATGTATATATAAAATAAAAAATGGGGGGTTGGTGGTAGTTAGGTCAAACTAAGTTTTAATAAACTTGGTCCATTTAATGTGGACTGAACAAGCCTTAAGGCCTTGCATACATTGCGCTTTATTTTTTTTTGGGGGGGGGGGGGGGGGAGAGATGGGTGGGGTGGTGGTGTTGGCGAGTGCACAACGTGCCCCATTTATATTTTGGACTTGCACGTAGGGATGCATGGTACGTGCCCTGCACATGACCAGTGACCCCTCTTTCCTTTTTCTTTCCAGGTTGCATTCAGCTCCAGTTTTCTCATCATTTGCCTTTTATGCGTGCTTGGTTTGGGGTCATTTTTTACCCCCATTTACTACATGATTTCACCTAATTAATGGGAAAATCGTGTAGTACGCTTGGCATACTTTGAATCAAGACCCATTTTTCTTCCAAATTCAGTCAAATTAGATAATAAATTAGCTCCAAAAATGAGAAAAAAACCAAAAATCTAGTATCCCCATTCATGGTCGATTTCTCCATTAATGATCTTTCGAAACTTGTTTGAGCTATGTTTAGTATAAATAGGAGTCGGGAAACACACAAGGACACACAACACAAGCTTAGAAACGCTTTAGGTAATCAAATCAAAGCTTTCTCTCTCTAGATCGATCCTTTTCTCTCTTTAGAATAGCTACCTCTACGATTGTTTTCGATAAAAACCACTACTACCATCAGAATCCTTGCATCCAAAAACCCTAGGTAAGACACTTTGATTCGACTTCTTGAGATGATCCGAGTTGTACGAACTGACCCTAAGTCGACCTAAGCCCAACCTAACTTACATTTTTTTTTTATTATTTGTTCAATAAATTTTTATTTTTATGTTTATTATTTTATTTTATTTATTTATTTATTTATCCTTTTATTCATGCACTTGTAAAACTAAAAAGAAAAAAGAAAGAGAAGAAAAACAAGAAAAAGAAAAAGAAAATAAAAGAAAAGGAATCTTTTATGTACTTGTAGAAATGGATAAATAAATTAACAAGATAACAAAAAATAAATAAGTTAGTAAATAAAAAAAATTCATTTTATTACTTAGAAAAATTGGTTTTTCCAAAAATTAAAAAAAAATAAAGGAACCTTTTTCCAGATTATGACTATTTTAGAATTTTCAAAAACAAAACATTGATTAGGAAAATTTTCTTAAATAAATCGAACCGGGTAAAAACATAACTCAACCTTTTTTTGAAATTAAATTCCATCAATTTACTAAAATTTTATAAAAGAGAACTACATATATCTGATCCTAAATAGTGGGTTTAGGCACTTACAAGATGATGGTGAAAATAAAAAACCTAATTTTCTTTTTTAGTTTGAATTACTTAAGTTATCTAATTAGAGTAACTAATAATTGGGTTTTGTTCTTATGAAATTGAAAGGTGATTTTTAAGGTTAAGTTTAAAGTTGGAGAGTTAATGGTACCGTAAGGGTTTAAAGATTATAACTACCCGAATTCAATTTTTTTTTTGTTTAAAACCGTTTTTTTTTTTTGTCGTTTTTCATTAAAAAACCAGCGATTAAGTTACAATTGATCCACCAAATTGGTTATAACATAACTCTTTTTCTCGACCTTAGTTAAGTGGCGACTCTAAGGCATTTTCAAATTAAAACTGGTTTTCTTTAAACCCCAATCGATGGTCAGTATTAAATGAGTAAAGTTTAGTATTGATCAGATTAATGAAAACTTAATTTTAAAAAAACCGGGAGGTGAAAAACCAGGCTCAACATAAATCATAGACCTTTCATTTAACTAAACTGTGAATTTATCGGAAACCTCAAAAGTCCATATATTGTTACATATGAAATAAAAAGTATTGTCTCTAATCATATACAAGTTAAAACTAGAGTATTTGTTTAATCCTTCCTCTAATGTTGCCTCTTATAATGGATTCACCTATATTGCCTTGAAGTCTCTTCAATCTTAGAAGAGTTGCTTAGTCTTGCTACACCATGAAGTGTTTAAGCATAGGATGAAGGCTCATCTCATGAAATGTACTAGGGGTCTATCTACGTAACAAATGGTTCTATAAGTTTTTCCTTTTTAGGAGTGGATAGAGTAATTATAACAACCAAGGGTAGATCGACATTGAGTGAGTCAAACTCTCTTGAATCATCACCAAATGGGGATGAATAGGCACTAGAAGATAGGGAAGAATGAGGGGTCACTGAGGAATGTGTAACGTAGGATCTATATGAGGACTAAAACACTGATTTAGTGCTTCTTCTTGATGATGACCCTTATTATGTCCATGTCGTCTTCCTCATATAGGACATACTGGAAGCATCTTTAGATGCAACTCTGGATGGTTAGAAGGGAATGTCATAACACCTTTATGGCCCAAAGAAGATGTCTCCTAAACAATGTTAGCTATCTTATTATGACCTTAAGCATCCGCTTATGTGAAAAATCAAGCTGACAAACATGAACTAACATGGTATCCATATCTTGAATAAACATATTAATCCCACTTACAAGTCTTACCAAAGCTTTAAACATTTCTTCTATGCATCTAATGTAATGCTATGGTACTATTCATAGTACACATGAGTGACCACATTCGATAGTGCATCGTCATAGTTAAGCAAGAAAATCTTAGTTCTCTGCTTCTGTTACATGGGGATTTAAGCTGTATGTCACTTCCTCTAATCCTCATAAGTCTTCCCCTACAAGTCGAGCTTATTAAAGGAAAGCAATGTGTCATAATCTATTGGGATCCCTTGGTTCCCACCAAATTATCAAATGACTTAGTCTCAAAAGTGCCACTTTACTAAATGTTAGCATATGAGAGGCATACAAGCAAGCTAACTATCACTGTTTGCTTGACAAAAAGGATACAATACACCAAGAATGTTAGTAGTGTGGGGCACCTAAATAACCTACAAATAAAAGTTCTAGCTAACTATGAAATGTGCATAGAGAACATTAGTGACAAAAATAACTTAGTATACCTACATTAAAGTCTGCCAGTCCAAGGCATCATATAACTTGCCTATTATATGCATTAGAAGCTACATAATGCCAAACTTAACTCACTAATAGCATGCCAATGGTCTATCTTGGAGATACATTTGGTGGTGAAAAGAGGTAATGCGGGGAAGCCTATCTATGCCCAAATCTATAAGAAGATCCATCACCTTCCATTTCCTGAGTAACGGCATGGGTAGCATGACCAATATAACCATGAAAAGCATGCTTTTAAAGTCCTATAGTAGGGGACCTTTAAACACTCCATTTTTACTCTTCCTAGATCTATCTCTAATTGAAAAACTCTTCTCTAGAAAAGGCTGAAAAAAAGAAAAAGAAAAACCTAGAAAAATTCAAAATAAAAAATTAACTAATCATAAAAATTGTCGTATAGTGATCCATTTAGATGGGTTTAGGGTAGAATTTATATTTTGAGGTCTAAAGTTGCTTTTGGAGTCAAAATAAATATATTCGATTTGACTAAATTATAAATCTTGGATAAAAATTGACATATATTGAAAATAAAAATTTTTAGCCCTATTCATATTGCTCTTTTTTAAAGTATTTTGAAAATGCACTTTTCCAAGAGATCATAACTTCAAACCTAACCTCAATTGGAGTTAAAATGAACATTTTATTACCATTTGAAATTTTAAATAAAAAACCGAACACAAATGAAAATCGAATCCTAATTTGTTTAAATTAGGAAGTTTTGAGAAATATTTTGAGCATATGTTTACTAAGCTCTACGTTATATAAAAAAAGGGTGGTATGTTTTTTTAGATGAAATAATTAATCAAATCATATTTTAGACATAGCGAGAGAGAGAGAGAGAGAGAGAGAGAGAGAGAGAGAGAGAGAGAGAGAGAGAGAGAGAGAGAGAGAGAGAGAGAGAGAGAGAGAGAGAGAATTGAATCAAAAAAGGGGAAAAAAAGAAAAGAAAAAAAAAGGAAGAGGACAAGTGGTAGCCATATATGCTGCTACGTCGTACCCCGATTGATTGGGTTAACCCAACCGCTTTTGTAAGCCCCAAACTAATAATCCGAGGTTTCGATCGGTTGAAAGACCCGATGGAGTCTAAATTATAAAGTAAAGTTAGAAATATTAGTAAACTGATCTCATAAGTTTGAATTTAAGAAAATAAGTAATAAAATAAGAGACTACAAAATTTTCAAATTTGAAGTATATAACTCGTTATTTATCGAAAATGCGTAAAATGCATTTCGATAATTAACAAATTGCTAGAGATAAATTATATATATACTAAAAATCATAAAATAACCTAAAAAATATTTATGAAAACTTATTTGTACTATATATGAATTTATATGTATATAGAAATACGCGTAATTACTTAAAATACGCGTAATGTGCTAAAATTATACTAAATAATTAAAGAAAATTCATAATTAATTAAGGAAAAATAAAGAAAAATCAAGAAAAATAAGGAATGATCCACATATAGGTCGTGGCAGCTGGGAAAAATAAGAAAAAAATCAGCTAATTAAATTAAGACAACACAAAAGTTAAAAATTAAGGGATAAGGCAATTGTCTTGTCCAATTTAATGCACAATAATTACACTAAAGCTATATAAATAGCAAAAAAAAAATTTAGAAGCTCATTTGGACAGTTAGAAATAAGAGAAAATTAGGGAGAGTCGAAAATTGAGAGAAAAACCAAAGAAAAAAAAAGAAAAGGAAAACTGTGCAGTTAGAGCCACAAAGGAGAAATCAGATCCGATGGATAGCTGGGAGTGGACGGCCACCACCACCACACGGTGGTGGCAACGCCTAGGTGGGCCGACACACCCATGGCCACCGACGTTGGCCGAAGACACCCAAATCGGTGAGTTCAATTTTTAGCTCGATTTTGTGTAATTTTGAAAAAATAGTAAATATTCATAGAAAATTATGAAAATTGTTATTATAAAATATTTTTATATTTAGATTTTAGAAAAAATATTATTTTGATGAAAATATGCCTCGTGATATAGGATCCTTAAGAAATCATGCAAAACCGAGCATGTTTCGGTTTAGAAATAAATGACCTTAGGAGTGTAGTTTCGAGCCCAAAATTTTTGTGTAGACCACTTGGATGATATAGAACAGTGCTATGAAGCCTGTTTTCAAAAATTAATTTTATAAATTTTTAGATAATTTTTAGGCCTTAAAATAAGGCATAAAATGGGTAATTTAGGGTTAATAAAGTAATTAGATGGTTAATTACTAATTTAGTGAATAATTACATATTTTAGGATGTTGAAATATGATGGAGTATGATACTTGTAGCATTTAGGGTATTAGATGTAATTATTAGATTAATTTTGTAGTAAATGAGTAATAAAGAAAAATAATAAATTTTAAGTTAATTTTGGAAATGGGGGTAATTAGGAGTAAAATCTGATTTAGTTTGAATTTAGACATTTTGAAATGATAATTGGTTTTTAGAGACGATAATTAGAGTGATAGAAATATTAGAAGTGTATTATATACATAAAAGGTAATAATACATAATATGTAATTATTAGAATATAATAAATAGAAAATATTATAATAAAAATTGATATTTTGATAATAATAAAAATGTACAATAAATCTGATATGAAACTTGAATTTATGTAATTATATGAAAAATGTAAAAATTTCTCACATTAGGAGTAAATTTGGCACACTAATACGAATTTAAGTATACCGGGTAAAATAAATATTGACTAGGAGTAATGATGGTATTTAGGAGATTGGGAAGTAATGTGATTAATTTCACATTATGGGTTGAAACAAATTTCTATGGTTGGAGTATAAAACACTATTTAGAAATCGAACTAAAACCTAATTTAGAAATCGATGCGAAAACCGAACCCAAACCTAACCCCAAACCTAGAATAATTGTAAAAGACTTAAGGCCTAGATAATTAGGTATATTAAACCCTAAATAAAACATAACAATAAGCGTTATAGGAGAAAATGAACCTATAGTCATTATATGAAAAACTAAAACTACGTTTGTGTTTTAGGGATGATCGGTGATGGCCTGAGCAAATCGGACCTCGAGTGAGTGAGCGAGGAGTCGAGGTAAGTTGGGATTAATACGATGCTGTATTTTGGAGGCTTGAGATTATGCTTGGTTGTGCTTATTAGATAGTTGGATGTGTGCATGTGCTTGATTATGGGTGATGCTATGATTCTGTTTGTTATTCTGGCATGTATTGTATGATTTGTATGAAATGATTGATCATCCTAAACTGGACTTAATCAAATATACGACCAGTAATCATAATCAGACATGTATGGCAACTCATTAGGGGAACTTAGGTTTTTCCGGCCAAATATCGACCCCTTCGAAAGGGATAGCACGGGATTGCAATTGGTCCCTTCTTCATCCTTAGCCGAACTAAGTGACAGGAGAGGAGGACGCGGCGAGGGTAAAGTCAGTGGTTCGAAGGTAGTCACGGGAGGAGCGAGGTCTCCATTGCACAAGCCTGGGTTTGGTCATGAGTTGTTGCATTAATGGCAACTCCTCAACCCGGATTAGAGCGAGCGAAATTTTTTTAATCTTACGACGGGCCGGATAATGTCGTTCCATGGCATTTGCTTGCACATGCATTGAACCTAATAAGTTGATTGAAAACCTTGTTGTGGTTGTAGTATAGTTTTAAGTCCTCCATCCTAACTTACTGAGCTGTAGTTGCTCACATCCCTATAGACGTCGTGCAAGTGCTGGCTAAGAAGCGGCAAATAACTACTCTGAAGCTAGCAACTACTGGATCCAAGGGAGTGAGAAAAAACATTGAAGAATCAACACATATGTTATTACTTTTCATTTCTAAATAATGTAATAACTGAATTATAGTGAATATATATAAATTTCCCCACCTTCTTAGATAAATGATTTATTAAAATTACAAACTGTTTACTTCAAAGCGGGTTAGTCGTGGATGCCTTGTATAGGTCAGGTTTAAGATAGCGGTTGTAAGGCCAACTTCTATCTTAGGATGGTTTACACGGTGGGGCTGTTACGACTCTGCCACTTCGGGGCGTGACAGCTTTCCTCCTTGATAGGAATCGAGCCACTAGAACATTGACCGAGCTCGAGGACTTTAGAGCATGGTAAGGTGCATCCTTTCAACTTAACCTGCATTTGAGGAATACCAGTTGCTTCTAACTGCTTACTTGCCACAGGTGTCGAGCCGAGTACCATCTTATTTGTCAATGTTCGAGTACCGACTTGAGGATTGCTTTGTTGATAGCTTGATCAACTTATCAATTAATTCAATCACAATTTTTCTAACCTCCCAAGAGCGCATTTAAGCTTACATAACTCTAGAGAGCTCACAAATCACTTTGGTATCAATTAACTCCGATTATACCTCCTTATCTACTTCTACAAGGACATCCCCAATGAATGTTTGCTATATGTCCCAGCTGTTGGCATGAAAGAATTTGCTAAAGAAGCTTCTATTTTTTTTTTTTTTACAATTTCTTTTACACCCTTGTCTATTTCTTGTATCTTACTTAATTTAGACAATGCCCTTTTTATTTTTTCCATATTTAATAGGTTGCCCTAATATTTTAAGTATAAATACTCTCTTGTAATTAGCTACAATCATCATCTTGACATTATCGAATATATTGCATCCTTTTTTATATGAAGTTCTATGCTTACTATTTTACTCTTATCGTATCCCTTAAGTAAGGTTAGGTGGCGAGTGACCTTACTAAGCTACTTGTGCATCATATTAAGCTAGCTCGTGACTCTACTAAGGTTCCTTGGTGCGTCATATCTTTAAATCATTCGTGGGTTTTGCTTGTTCTCTTTTATTTTTCGAATATTCATCTCCTTTGTGAGCTTAGACCTACCTCGATATGTCGCCCTTGTTTACCTTTGGTACGACATATCATCTTGGTATCAGAGTGAAGGTTTGTATTGGTTACGTTATTGTTATGATGTTTTACTGTTATATTGAATTAGAATACTCCTATAGTAGCATATGTAGAATATGTACTATCATTTGTAGGTTGCAAGAGAGTTAGTTACGGTGTTTGGCAAGTAGTGGAAGTAATATCACTATTCTTTGTAATAGTTGCTATATGGTACTCTATTTTACTCTGTTTTGAGCCTTAAGAAATAGGGCAAGCACTAACTGGGCTTTGCTATTCAAAGTAGCTATTGTACTAGTAGTCTATGGTAGAGTTTACTTGGACTTGGGTATTTGTATTGTTTCTAGGTAATAATAAGAGTCCGAGTGTTGTAAATGTTTGTTATGAAAACAAGACTGAGACAAGAAGAGATAACTTATTTGAGCATAAACGCCAAAGTTGGGGATGATAACAGTAGAGTTGTTCATTATGGTCAATAACCCTAAAACACCCTTAGAAGCTCCGATGAACAGTTCGATGAAGTGACTCACTTAATAGCTGACTTGACTGGAGTTGTTCATGCATTTGCCTTACAACCTATCAAGGTCATCTACAATACCCCCCAAGCTACTCCTGAAGTTGGTGTTATTACCCGTAATGCTCAACCAGCCCAAAGGCAACTCTTAATTTAGCAAGACTGAGTTAGAAGAGTAAGAGGACATATGCAGGGGACAACAGACTTGGGTGAAGTGTATGAGGAAAATGAGGAAGAGTACAATGAAGTGGAAGAGAGAGCACATGCACCCCAAGCTACTAACCATGTGAAGCTTTGGGTTCCGAACTTCAATGGTTCTAGAGATGCTAATGACTACCTTGATTGGGAAAAGAAGGTAAAATGAGTCTTTGACTACTATTAATATGAAGACCACGAAGGTGAGAAATGCTACTATAGAACTCTTAGGGAATGCTGCGATGTGGTGGAGAAATTCTCAAACCATGAGGAGGCGAGATAGATATTGAGAGGTTAACACTTGGCTTACGATGAAAAGAGTTCTTAGAGCTAGATTTGTATAGAATACTTATCTATAGGACATTTTTGCTTGACTTTAAGAACTAAAGCAAGGGAACCTCGCTATTGATGAGTACGTATGAGAATTTCAAATGCTTATGATCTAATGTGAGGTTAGTGAACCATTAGCGCAGACAATATTTAAATTCTTGACTAGATTGAGAGTAGAGATCTGAGATGTAGTAAAGCTACAACAATTTGTCGCTTTGGATAAGGCTATAAGAATTGCTCAATGAGTTGAAAGACAGAAGAAGAAAAGGCCGGTCTAACCTCTAATGAGCTAACTTATCTAGACCAGTCGAGTTGCTTAAGGAAGTCACCGAACTCCATAGAGTACTGATCTAAGTAGACAGAAAAATATCATAGTTGAGAAGAAGAGTCGCCTTAGTGATAATAAAGCATCGAAGTGGACATTTGAGAAAAGGGTAAGGATCAGGACAAAAGACTAGTTGGATCAAGTGCTTTAAGTGTTAGGGATTTTAACACATGGTCGCCAAATATTTAAATAGAGGAACTACGGTAATTAAGGGTTAAGTATTAAAGGTTGAAATGGATAGTACGGATGAGGAGCCCTGAGAAAAAGAAGAATTGGAAGGAAATACTTAGAGTAACGAAGAGTTAGTTAAGGAGAATGTGTTTGCTAAAGATTTGGACAAGTTGACTTTAGTTATCCGATGTGCAATGAGCCTTAAACCAACTATTGAGGAGGAACAATGAGAAAACTTATTCAATATCACATGCAAGGTAAACAAGCAAGTGTGTGCACTTGTTATGGATAGTAGGAGCTACATAAATGTCGCATTTGCTGATTTGGTTTGAAAACTTAAGTTACCAACCTTATCACATCCAAGACCATATAAACTGCATTGGCTAAACGAGAAGGGAACACTACACGTCACCCAATAAGTATAGTCGATTCGTCTCTAGGGTCGAACACATGGAGAAGCACCACAACTAGAAGGAAACAAAAGAAAACAAAAAGGGGTTTAGCAAATCTAGCTAGCTATCAATCGGATATAACACACCAATTGATTCTATTTAGCCTATAATTCGCCGGATATGACTCAATGGTTCGAATTATAGGGCCACTTGTCGCTATTCCTTGTTAAAATAAATAGATAAGAGTTATGAGAGAGTGAAAACACTAAGGTTGCTCAATAAGGAAAACTGATGATATTCAATAACGAGGTAATGATGTCTGCGTACAATAAATGAGGTTTTATATACTAATCCCACTAGGGTTATAATACATACATGAAAAGACAAAGGGGTAATTTACAAATAAACTAAATGAAATATACTAAAAGGAGTAAAAGAGATAATGAATATTCCACATGGAAAAGTAAAGAATCCTCTTAGAATGTTGTACTAAAAGCCATGTGTCGCATGGTAGTTGGTGATCTAAAGTATGATACAATTTGGACAAAGTTGACCTAATTTGATTCAGGTTGGAGCTCAATCATTAAAAGATGTCCAAATCCTTTCAGGTCGGTTATCTCGCTGCTTAGCTCGGATTGGGATAGTATATTAGTTAGCTCAGGAGCTTGGATCGAACAGAAGTTTGAGGTTGGTGAGAGCTCAGCAATAGGTATGGCTACTTGGCAGGTTAGTACGTCGACTCGGCAGCTTCAGAAACTATGTTGACATATATGAGAACTCGATGCTCGAGTTAACAATAGTGTGAAACATGGAGATTGGAATAGGAATCCTCGTCTTAGATAAGGCTTTGAGCTAATGTAGATACCTAATTTTTGTCCCCCACTTTTATTTTTCAAATTAGGTTATAGGGTTCTCAATTAAAAAAAGTTAAAAAAAATAAAAAATTAAAGAAAGCCCCCAAATAATGAAGAAATTTAGAAAAAATAGGAATTCTAGAAAAATACAAAAAAATAGGAAAATAGAAAAAAGCAAAAAAAAAAGAACTTTAGAAAAAATATAAAAAAATAAGAAATTTGAAAAGTTACAAAATAAAATAGGGAATTTAGAAAATAATAAATTTTTAGGTTGTTTAAATAGAATATAATTTTAATTTCAATAGTTTTGAATAAGAGGCTATTGGGTCTAGGCTTAGATTTGAATCTAGCTCAGGTTAACCTAGTCCATGTGTGCAATTAATTATACATATGAATAAGGAAAAACCAATAGCTCAATTGGATAAGCACTTGGACTTGATATTGCATATGACTTGGAAATCATGAATTCAATTCATGGAAGGAGCAAAATGTATCTTTTATTTTCAATTCTCACCTTATTGTCATGTCATCGCCATGTTACGGGCCACGTCATCGTCATGTCATTTACCAACTCACTTCTAAGTGTGGTAGATACATTTTGGCACATTCATACATGCACAGCTATGTATTTGGCACCACATATTGTCCAGGTTTGTCCAATCCAAAATTAAAAGAAAATCATATTGCATTTAATTTTTCCATCTTTAACTTGACCATGATACCTATAAATAGGGGTCTACTCTTTACTTTCAAAACACAACGAAAATTTCAAAAAACTTTAGAAAAACAAAAATCGAAGTTTCCTTTCTTTAGCACAGCATCCCCTATGGTGTTTTTTGACGAAAACCACCACTATCGAATTTCACAAGTCGATTGAATCGAAGTGAGCCAACTCCAAGCCGATCAAGCCAAAGTGAGTCAACCAAGTCGATCTAAGCTGAAGTGAGCCAATACGGGCCGACCGAATCGACTCCAAGCCAACCAAGTCGAAGTGAGCTGATCCAAGTCAAAGTGAGTCAACTAAGCCGACCGAACCGAAGTGAGTCGATTCAAACTGAAGTGAGCCAATCTGAGCCGAAGTGAACCGACTCCAAGCCGACCTTTTTTTTTCTTTTTAATTTTATTCATTTGTTTAATTGTAAATGTTATAAATGAGAAAAAAAAAAGAAAAAAAGAACTAAAAAGAAAAAAAGAAAGAGAAGAAAAAAAAGGAAAAGAAAAAAAAAAGAAAAAGGAAGTAATCTATTTATTTATTTTAATAGAAATAGATAGAATAAGTATGAAAAAAATAAAAATAATAAATAGGTTAGTAAAAAAAATTGTTTTGATACTTAGAAAAATTAAGTTTTCTAAAAAATAAATCAATCATTTTTTAAATTAGAATTATTTAGAATTTTCAAAAATAAAATCCAACTTAAGACCTCTTATAATCTTTTCTCAAATCAACTTAAGATGCATAAAAACGTAAACCTGGCAATTTTTCCAAAGTTAAAATTAATCAACTCGCTATATTTTTTGTGAACAAACTACGGAAGTATGATCCCGAATAGCAGGTATGTAGGCACCCGTACATCAGTACAGGGCAACTTAAATATGCAAAGTTTTGTTTTTTTCATTTTTAGATATTTATGTAAATTAATCAATTTAGTCGCATATATCATAATTATTTGTTTTTTAGAAATTAAAAAGGGTATATTTGAAAAGCGAAATTAAATTCGGAAAGTTAAAAAGTAGTACCCATTTAGGGTTTAATAAATTAGCCATCGGATCCAGATCTCTAGTTTTCAAAAAACTATATTTATAACTTGGTTTTTTAATCGATAGACCGGTAGCTAAGTTATCCCTTTTCCTGACTCCTGTCGGGTAGCGATTTCAAATCTTTTCACGTTGGAAAAAATGGTCTTCTTTAAAACCTAGTTGAGGGTTAGTGTTAAAGGGGTAGGGTTTAGTATTGATTGGTTTAGAGAAAACCTAATTTTATAAAAGAATCGAGAGAGTGAAAAACCAGGCTAGACAGCTAGTATCCTTTGTGTAAGTTCTCTAGCTCAGTTACGTGTAACTGGTTCGGGGAGTTGATTTATATCAATTATTGCCGATCTTGATTGGGAACTATTTTGATAAGGTTCTATATGATGTGCTACTCATGTGTTCATCTCACATGCTGTTAGGTTGAATACATATGCTTTTGAGATGGATAGGAGAAAGATCACCTTGAACCCTACGAACCTTAGCTAAGTAAGCCAACTACAAGCTAAGTTAACTTGAGGATCCAATAAGGCTTTAGTACTCAGCCATTTCAAGCTCTGAGAAGCTAGCAAATCTAATGAACTGACCTTCTTGTTGATCAAAAGATTGTTGGAATTAAAGGAACAAGTCGTACTACCAAATGAGGTATGAGAGTTACTTGATGAATATGCCAACCTATTTCCTAAACACTTGCTTGAAGGACTACCACCTTTTTATGGGATTGAGTATTGTATTGAGTTAACGCTTGGTGTTGCCCTTCTTAACAAGCCTACTTATTAAATGAATCTCAATCAAGCAACCGAACTATAGAGATAAGTTAATGAGTTACTGGAGAAGGATTATGTAAGGGAAAGACTTAGCCCTTGCATTGTACTGGTTCTACTTGTGCCAAAAAAGGATGGTACCTAGCGTATGTGTATGGATAGTAGAGCTATTAATAAGATAACGATAAAATATAGGTACCCAATCTTGAGTTGGATGAGCCCTGATCAACTTGAAGTTTGGTTACCATCAAATTCAGATGAGGCTAAGGGATGAATAGAATAATGCATTTAAACACATGGCCTTTGTAAGTGGTTGGTAATGCCCTATAGCTTATCTAATGACCCTAGTACTTTCATAAGATTAATGAATCATGTACTATGGAATTTTGATTGGAAAATTTGTTGTGGTCTACTTCGATAACATTTTGTGTATAATATTGACCTATAGAGCCATATCAACCATCTTTGAGCCATATTTGATGTGCTCTGAGCTGACAAATTGATCGGAAATTTGAAGAAATGTTGTTTTTAATCTTTCTAGGATATGTAACTAGTAGAAGAGATCTACAAGTCGATGATGAGAAGATTCGAGCTATTGTTGATTAGCCAACACCAACTACTTTTGCCGAGGTGGGGAACTCCCATGGTTTAGCTTCCTTTTATTAATGATTCATTCAAGGATTCAGTACCATTGTTTCACCACTCATCGAATTGATGAAAAAGAATGTAGAATTTAGATGGGGAGAGAAAGAAGAGAGAAGTTTTGTTGAGGTGAAGAAGAGGTTGGCATTTGAGCCTGTACTAGCTCTGCCTGACTTTGAGAAGATATTTGAGCTTGAATATGATGCATTAAGTATTGGCATAGGAACTGTGTTAATGCAACATGTTTCCTATCATAGTGAAAAACTAAGAGGACTATAGTTAAATTACTTCGTGTATGATGAAAAACTCATTGTATTAATTTGAGCACTCCAAGTGTAGCAATGTTATCTTCTGATGAGAGAGTTCGTCATATATAGTGATCATGAGTATTTAAGATACCTGTAAGGCTAAGCTAAGCTTTTAAGGAGATAGAGTCGATGGATGGAATTCCTAGAAGGATTTAATTTTGTGATCAAGTATAAGAAGGCAAAACCAACGTCATTATTGACACCTTATTAAGAAGGCACATTCTTCTTACTAAACTATGAACCAAATTGTTAGGATTTGTAAGCATTAAAAAACAATATCCTTGAGACCCTCATTTTGGTCTAGTATATGAGCACTATAAAGAAGGGAAGATGAAGGATGGATATCATGTGGAGGGAGGTTATTTGTTTCGAAGTGGCAAACTCTGTATATTGACTTGTTCCATCAGAGAACTATTAGTAAGGGAAGCTTAGAGGACTTTCTGGACATTTTAGGGAGAAAAGGACCAATGAGTTGTTGAGCAATTGGCTCTTTTAGCCTAAGATGAGGCGAGATGTACACTGTATTGTTAAGAGTAGTATAACCTGTAAGAAGGCCAAAAGTCGAGCTAAACAAAGGAGAGTGATGCCTTTATCCTTCCTGACTAAACCTTAGGTTGATTTGAGCATAGATTTTTTCCTCAACTTACTCTGAATTGCTCAAAGCAAAGATTGAGTGATGGTCGTAATGGATAGATTCAGCAACATGGCACACTTTGTATCCTGTACTAAAACTAACGATACTTCAGCTATTACTTCTGTTTTTGTAGGAGATCGTCCGCTTGCATAGAGTGCTTAAGAGTTAGTGTCAGATCGAGACCTAAAATTTCTAAGCCATTTCTAGAGAACCTTTTGACATCAAATGAGAACCAAGCTACTATTCATCATTTCCTACAACCTTCAAACTGATGGCTAGACACAGGTCATCAACTGCATTTTAGGTTCATTACTCCAAGGTATAGTAGAAGAACTTAACAAACTGGGATGTGTGCCTACTCGTGATAAAGTTTGCTTACAATCAGGCAGTACACAACATCATCGAGCATATAACCATTGAGGTCGTCTACGGCTTCAATCCTAAGTCACCTCTTGATCATGCCTTAGCACTTACATCTGAGTAAGAAGATCCTAATGCTGGAGCATGAGCTCAATCCTTTCTACAAATCTATTAGAAAGTTACTTAGCAAATTGGCCTAACTGCTAGGAAGTTGAAGGAAAGAAGGAAAGGAAGGAAGATAAAGCAGTTTCAACTCGGTGGCCTAGTATGGCTACACTTGAGCAAAGAAAGATTTTTGAATAAGAAGAAAAGCAAATTATCCACCCGAGTTGAAGGAACCTTCAAGATACTCTAGAAGATTAATAATAATGCCTTTCAATTGGAACTACCTAAAAACTTCGTAGTTTATGATGTGTTCAATATTGCCGACCTTAGCCCCTATCAATATGAAGAAGAGCAGAGTGAAGACTAGCCGGATTTGATCCCAAAGCTCAATCAACTCGGAGGAGCAGATAGGAATCGAGTCATTAGGCCATTAACCTAAGCTCGAGCTTGAAGACTTGAGAGCATGGCAAGGCGCATCCTCTCAACCAACCTACATTTAAGGAATCAAGCTACTTTTGACTACAAACCTACCACTGACCTGAGGACTCCTATATTAATAGCTTGATCAACTTATCCATCTGCTTGGCTACACTTGTTTCAACCTCCCAAGAGCACATCCAAGCTAACATAACCTTAAAGAGCTTGCAGATTAGTTCGGCATCAATTGACTCTGACCTTACCTTCTTGTTTGCTTCAATAGGGACATCCTTAATGAATTTTTGCCACATGTCTTAACTACTAGCATGAAAGAATCCGCTAAAGAAGTTTCTGTTTTCTGCAATTTCTTTTATACCCTTATCTATTTCTTCCATCTTACCTAATTTAGACAATGTCCATTTTTTCTTTTCCATATTTAGTAGGTTACCCTAATATTTTGGGTATAAGCCCTCTTGTAAGCAACTGCAATCATCATCTTAACATTATCAAATATACTATATCCCATTACATGTGAAGCTTTAAGCTTACTGTTTTACTCTTATTTTATCTCTTAAACAAAGTTAGGCAATGAGAGACCTTATTGATTTACTCGTGCATCATATCGAGCTAGTTCGCAAGTTTATGGAGGTTCCTTGGTGTGTTATATCCTTGAAATTGTTCATGGGTTTTGCTTGTTCTCTTTTATTTTTAGCTTGTTCATCATCTTATGATTTAAGCTTTCCATAAGCTTAAACCCACCCCTATAACATTGCCTTCGTATGCCCTTAGTGTAGCGTATCACTCCTTCTCCATTCTCGCATGATGAACGGGATTGAAACAGGGGATTTGGTTTTATTTTAAGAAACCATCTTGATTTTTTAAACCGGATTTCATGCATCATTTATTAAGTAAAAAATATAAAAACAAAAGCATGGGAAGTCTTCCTTTTAAGAAGGCGCATTTTGTGAATTATTGTTGAGAAAGTTGAGAGAAACAAAAATAACAATTCTAGATGTCAAATAAATACCTATTTATTACACCATGAACAAAATAAATAAATCTAGGTGATTTTTTTTTTTTGTAATAATCCGAAATAAATACATTCAAAACTAGAAATCACATCCATCATGAGATAAAGGAATATTAATTTACACAAAATTTTCTATGAAATCATATTAGATTGAGCCAAAAAAGGGAAGAAATTCAAAAGACAAACCGATGTGACATTGATGTGTAAAAATTGAATCTTTCTCTCAAAGGAAGTTTATTGGGGAGGAATCATGGCATTAAGCTATAAATAAATATCTCCTCCATGTGTAAACAACTCATTTTTGTTTTATTATTTTTATTGAGCTAGGAAAATAAAAAAATAATGAAAATGAAGTCGAGTCATATCGAGTCCAGTTATATTGAGTCAAGTCGTATTGAGTTGAGTCAAATCGAGTTTAGTCATTTAGTGTCGAATTGGATAATGGTGAGTGACCAATTTAGTAAATTCTAAGTCATTAAAAAATTGGGCTTCATTAAAATATTTTTGTTCGGTCCGATATAAAATGGATTTTTATCTAATTTATATTGGATTAGAATAAACTTAAGATTTATTAAGTGCACTATTAGGCTAAATCAAATTGGATTAGATTAGGCCTGGAAAATAGAAAGCCCAAATTAAAATAAGGTTTATAGAAGCTAGGTCGAATCCTCAAAGAATCATTATTGAATCTTTTGTATTTGAGATACAAAAGATTCAATTATGAGTTTATAAATATTGTATTTGAGATACGAAAGATTCAATTATGAGTTTATAAATAGTAAGTTAGCAGGCGATGTTAGATGCTTTTTTTTTCAATTACACAATCCTCATTCACAAAAACACAAGTCTACACATTGTCCTTCACCGTATACCCTTGATCAAACAGTAATTCACCACTGCTTGATATGCCATCCCAATTCACATACAATTTACTCGCACTCCCCTCACGAAATCGACAGCTCCTGATCAAAGACATACCATAATCCGAACAAACAGAATTCACAACCCCTTAATGCACCAACCAAACACCTTGATCGCACAGCAACTCACAAGCCATACGCCAATAGCCTCTACATACTTAATCACATGACTATTGAACATACATCCACCAAAACAGACCTACACTATACTGAAATAGACAAAATTCATTGCATAACACATCTTCTATTCTTCGCTTGCACATACGATTTCATATACTCGCAAGCCCTTATCCTTTGCTCACACGAACACCACTCCACATACTTTGAAGTCTACTCCGCACAGCATTTGATTGCTACAGCCCTTCATACATGTATGTCCTCCTCAATTGCACATAGCCATATGTCCCCTGAACAACTGCACAACCCATACGCACGTTGAAGTCTACTCACTAAAGTATACACACACATACATACACACAATATGACACAAGACAGACACCTAATCCAACGCATGAACACATCGATTACGTGCGAATCAAATGGTTCGGGTAATAAAAATTATTATTTTATTTAAATTATTTATTTCTTTTATTAATTTAATTATTTTTTATTCATTTGTCTTCTTTAGTGCAGGTTAGTTATCGTAACATTAGTTATTTTTAGATAATTTGGATTTTTGATAAATTACATTTTTTAGTAAAATTACATTTTTAGTTGAATTGCGTTTTCTAGCCAAAATCACATTTTTTGAAAAATCGCTTATTTTTTCTCTGAGATCCGTGTCTATATTATATCTTCAATGTATCTTATACCTAGAGAAGATATGTATCTAGATTGTATCTTCAACGCATCTGATATATATGATTTAGAAAAGATACGTGTAGAGATATATATCTAGATCGTATCCTAGTAGATCTTACATATGAGATTTAGAAAACATATTTTTGACACGTAGTGATTTTCTTAAAAAAAAATAAAAAAAATCTTAATCAAGATTTTAAAAAAGATTTAGTTAGTTAAAGTTTTCTCAAATTCATGAAAATTAAATTTTAGTTTTTTTTTTTAAAAAATAAATGGTTAAATAAACGTATATTTGGCTTAATTTTCAAAAATAAAATAGATCCAACTACTAAATATTTTATAAAAAAAAACTATGTTAATTTGATCTCCACTAGTCAGTACGTAGGCACCTTCGGGGAAACCGTGTAAAAAAATAAAAAAATTCTTTTTCTTGAAAATCATAATAAAAAATAATGAAAAATTCGTTTTAGTTATCTTTTGCATGTTTATATATATTTTAGTATTTTTTAATATAAAAAATAAAGGCCATTAATTAATTAATTTTTTATGTTTTACATGGTGACTCAGTTTTAATAGGTTAGCCTCCGAACTTAGTTTTTTTCTAATTATTTTTTAAAAAACTATTTTTTTAGAAAATATGTGGATCAGTATTCAAATTAGGGTTTTCAGTTTCATTTTTTACTAGTTTAACTGATTGACGACTCCAATTTTTCAAAATATTTTTTTTTCAAAACATTTTTTAAAGGAAAATATTTCCTTCGTTTTATGTTAAGTAATCTATATTAAGTGGGTTGGGTTTAATATGGTTTAAGTTAAGGAAAATGAAATAGGGTTTGACAGAATTGGCAACTCCATTAGGGACACTTGGTAAGCTAGCCGTGTAAAAATAAAAAATTAACTGATGGGCTTTTGTATTATTTTTTTATATTATAGTTGTATTAATTGGTTTTTTAGTTATGCAAGCCTTAAGAAAAAACCTGGCCTAATAGGCCTTTATTAGGGGAGGGGAGGGGGTGGGTTTTTTTAACAATCATTTGCATGTTTAGATGTGGTTAAACTTGAACCACCTTAGTAACTTAGGATGGACTGCTATTATATATCTCTCAAGTTGCTGGAGTCTTTACCTCCGCCTAGCAGTGATAGGTAAGTCCATTCAAGCTTCGATATAACTTACTAGGTTTTTCTTCGAAAAGCCTTAAAGCTATATAACTTGAGACCCATAAACCCTACCATCTTATATCATTCTTTTCGAAAAAGGAGTAGTTATTTTTAAATTATAAGAAAAGCCTGATTATTCTACGGTTAGTTTGGCTTTTTTTTTAAAGGGTAATTAAAAAAACCAATAACCCTTATAAATAAGTAGTCATGAGCTTCATTTTTTTTAAATCCTATTTTGGACTTACGTGTATATAAGGGTACTTTTCAACTACAGATTCATAATACTTCCTATAATTTATTAATTACCGGCCCTATTGCATTACATGCGTGTGTAGCATTCTGCATTTTTTATATGATTTTATTCTTGCTATTGCTTGTTTTTATGTAATTATTTTATTTTTATTTATTATATTATGTGTATTTAGTTTTTATTGTCTCTTAATGAGTAAAAAGCTGCATAATTTCTATAAAATATAATTTCTGAAAAAGCTGCAAAATTAGTAATGTCATATCCAGCTTTATTGTAAATTTAGTGGTTTCATTGTAAATAATTGCAATCATTTTATGTTTTGTATAATATAGATATGGAAAGCTAGGGTAGTGTTAGTCTTGAGCCTGTCCATGAGGTCTAGTTGCATAAGTATTCTTTTCCCAATGCTATCCTGAAAGACTGGTTGAATCAGCTTTCATCCGCCAAGCAATATCACATTCGCAAGAAGATTGAGTTGGTTATGTCCCTCATGTGGGTCTAGCTTTACTAGCCTCTAAGTCAAGCCTTTATCCATTATTGGGATTCAAAATCTACGGCTTTCAAGTTCGGCCCACATGTATTGTCGCCCACTTTAGAAGAATACTTATAGTGGCTTAGTGCCCTACCTCTCGAAGTAGGCATAACCATCCCAGATCTTAAAGTCTAGCCCGATAATGCTTTCATGACCTTACTAAGAGTAAAAAAGGCAACCCTAGCACTGTTCTTATCTTTAGAGGGCAATAAGTGTCTCAACATCTTAAGACTAGTAGAATGGTTTTTAAGCCCGAGCAATTATTAGAAACATCGTCAAGTCTTTTGTAGAGGATATGAATCATAGGTTGAGAAGAGGGTAAAAGCCTTTACGTAGCAGTATTTAAGACAGTCCTGTTTCCTGTTAGATACAGTCAAGTTCATTATAGGGTAGCTGAGTTAGTAACTCAATTCTTAGCCGGTAAATCTTATATACTAGCGTTATTGGTAGAACAATTCAAGACCCTCACCCACTTAAAGAAGCAGAGGCATGGGTACTTCACAGCTAACCCTACAATCCTTACTATGTGGTTTCTCAACCACATATAAGGGTATGGAGGGAATCTTTCCAGAGCGTCTCTGACTAAAAATATGAACCTAATTGGCGATTTTGCTTTTCACCTTAAGGTACCAGATGAAGCTTAATTTAAAAGATAGGTATTAGTCGTAAGCAAGATGCAGTCGGTCGATTTTATGTAGATAACTAGGTGGAGTTGCTGTATTTGAGCCATCTTAGGGTACATTGATTATGCATGGGTCCCTCTTATCAGTATTATGGGTTGTATAGGATATTTCCTAACTTGTGTCACCAAACAGCTGGGTTCGCTTCAAGAGATAGCCTATAGAGATTCCTTGGATGATATCACATTGAGTTATCAAGATCCTTGTTTACCCACAGCTACTCTGATTCAATGACTAGCAGAACTTGTGAAGTTATGGGAATGAAGGGAAGTTAAGAAGATAATCAACATGGGAATTTTGACAGGCAAAGTTGGAGAATATTGGGCTACCAAGCAATTCATCTATGATCAGTTGGAGAAGACAGGAAAGATACAGTATGAAGCTCCAGGCGTATTCAGATACGGGCCAGAGCTAGAGCTAGCATATCTTCCATCTATTATGCAAGCCTATCGAGACACCATACGAGCTAGAGTTAAAGCTTAGCTCTAAGAATGTAAGAGAATCATTGAAGAATTTAAGATGGAGAATGAGAGATTGCCGGAAAAGAATCAATTCTTGTGGAGTAAGATTCGAGAAAGAGATGTTATAATCCAAAGGCTTATAAGAGAAGTTGATGAAGCCTGTTTTAGCCAGATCAGTCAGCTCTTATAAATATAGGATTTGAGTTTTTAGGAGAATTAGTTAGGAGTTTTTCTTTTTTCTTTTTTTCTCTTTCAGTCCATTGTATAGGTTGGATTTTATGATTATTAATAAATTTGCAGCTTCATTAAATGAAAACCTTTATTGATTGCATAGTTTTTTACTCTTTTTTTTTTAAATTTCTTGATGGTTGCCTTTTAAATAAAAAATGAACAACAAAAAACAAAAAAAATAAGAAAAAAAAGAGAAGCAAATAACAAAAAAAAGGAAAAAAAAAAAGAAAAAACAGCAAAAAAATTTAGTTCACAAAAATGTCTAAAACTTGGGTTTTCGTTTAAGATTTTGAAGATAGCACCTAAGTGAGCAGACTCAATCAGAAGCTTAACATTCACTCATTTTAAAGCAAGAATGTCAACTCAGGGTATCAGAAACGTTAGTCAAATCGAGTCCAACTCAAGAGTTGTAATCCTGGAAGAAAAATATGAACAAGATGGCCGAACAGATTTAGGCTCTTACTCGAGCTATTGGAATTCTCAACAATAGATAAGGGTCTTAAGTCAACCCAAATTGGAATGTAGAAGCAACTCGTCCCCCTGAATTGGAAGACGTAGAATCAATTCCCAAAGTTGAGATATGGAGGAAGGAGATTGAGGAAAAACACTAAGAGATGGAAATGAAGTTTATGCAGAAGTTGACCGAGAAAATGAAAACCTTAGAAATGGTTAACGGGCTTAAGCAGATGGGAATGATCAACTTGTCGACATATGAAGATGATGATTTCCCGAAAAGATTTATGGTACCGGAATTCGAGAAGTACGATGGGACCAGTTGCCCGAAGCTCTACACTAGGTTGTACATTAGGAAAATGGCGAAATACACAAACTATGATAAGGTGATGGTTCAAACCTTTCAAGATAGCTTGACCAAGCTCGCTTTGACTTGGTATGCCTAACTGGATTTGAACAAGATTGACACATGAGATAAGTTACCATGGGCTTTCTACAACCAGTATAAGTTCAACATTAAAGTGGTCCCATCCATGTGGGATTTAAATAATTTGCGAAAGAAGGCCAATGAAAGCTTTAAGGAGTATGCTTAGAGATGGAGGGGTATGGCAGCTAGGGTAACTCCACCCTTAATAGAAAAAGATTTGACTTTCGCTTTTATCAAAACTCTTGGAAGCCCATATTATCAACATCCAATAGGACACCTTACCTCTAATTTTGTAGAAATTGTAGCCTTAGGATGCTGAATTGAGGAAGCTATCACTACTAGAAGGCTTCTTAATCTTGAAGTAATTGAGAAGAAGATGCCTCCTATGAGATTTTCCAACAAAGCCAAAGAACCTATTGTAAGCGTTGTTAATACCAACAATCTTATCAGATCGATAGCCTCAGTAGCCATGACAAGAGGATCTAATCCCCCATCGAATTCGAGTTAGAATAACCACCCATAAAGGAGATAGTTTACTCATATCCCTATTCTTCTAAGCTGGGTTCTTGCACAACTGAAGAAGGAAAATCTCTTAACATTTGAAATACCAAAGGAGGGACAAAGGCCGAGAGACTATAACCCTAAGCTTTATTGTGATTATCTTTTGAGGCAAGTGGGGCATTCTATAGACCAGTGCTAGAGACTTAAACATAAAATATAGGATCTTATTAATGTAAAATTGGTTCAATTGGATTTCATTTAGACTCTTACTCCCAACATACTGAATCACAGACACTCAATCAACATGATCATTGCCAAAGAGTCTGAACCAGAGATTGATCTAAATAGTCTCCCCATTACTATTGAGGAGGTAGCTTGAAATCTGAGGTAAGTCGAACACTTGCAGAATATGAATCTTAGAGATAGAATTCAGACTAGACCGACAATATATCAATTGTTAAAGGATGGGAAGATAAAAAAAGTTGATATTATGGCTATGACGGTTCCAAAACCGTAAAAGAGAAGTACTCAAAAGGAGCTTAGAGAAAGGTATGAAGCCAGAGATCTAATGATTAACACCCTGGGAGAGCCATCAGGAAAGTTTGAGAATTTGATTGATTATGCCGGTTCACCCGTAATATATGCTAATGAACCACCTACTGGATGGGGTCTCAAATTTGAGAAAGAAGACAAGCTTATTGCAGAACCTAAGAATATAGCTAAGATGGTTGGGATGATTGGAGATAGGCCTAAGCTATTGGTTTTTGAGTATTAAAGGAATAATAAGAAGGTTGAAGAATTGGGTAAGTCTAAGAAAATTGCTTTTAATGTCCTAATAGCTCTAGAGAATTACAAAGCAGCTCCTTTAGATTACCAAATGGTGAATCAGACAACTAGGTCCTTGTCACCTATGATCATGGGCTTATGTGCTCGGGACAATTCTATGATTCGAATGAGGAAGCTAAGAGAAAGACTACTGTGGAAGAGGCTTCTCGAAAGATCTTTGATGATATGGATGAGAAAGATCAGAATGTTGCCAAGAAGATAGTGAAAGCTAGTGAGTATAAGATTATGGATTTGCTAGCTAAAGTATCTACCCAGATCTCCCTAATAGGCTTATTTTTGTCATCAAATACTCACTAAGAAGCTTTAATCAAAATTCAGAAAGATATTAAAGTACCTGAAGGGATTTCCACCAAAAAGTTGGGATTGGTGGCGAACTCGATATTCGCGATGGATTAGATTTCATTCTCATTAGATAATCTAAGTGAAGAAGGAGATCGGCATACAAAGCCCCTTTTATAGTGGTCAGGTATGCAAGGAAAGTGGTTGCTTGGATAATGATAGATAATGGGTTTTCACTAAATGTGTGCCTACTAGCAACGTAGATTTAGTTGAGATAAAGTCCAGTTCAATTTCATTAAGGGCTTTTGATGGATCAAAGAGGGACATACTTAGAGAAATTGGGTTACAGGTTGAGATCGGTCCATAGATGTTTACTATTCCGTTTCAAGTCTTAGCTATACTTTGAACTTTCAATCTTTTGTTAGGAAGGCCATGGATTCACTTAACAGGGGCAATTTCATCTAGTCTATATTAGAAGGTGAAATTCATAACTAAAGGCCAGTTGGTTACTATTCTTGGGTAGCAATATTCTGACATTTACAAAGAGATGATTATTTCGTATATTGGGAATGAAGAATTGGAGGAGCCAAGATTGTAAATTTTTTATGAAGTCAGCATGATTGAAGAGTCGAGACAGGGAGCATAGGGTCACTCGAAACAACCTTAGCAGCATATTGAAACATTTGGGCTTGGATATGAGCTTACTGAAGAGAGGATTTAAAAATGAAGGCAAAAACCAGAGGCAAGAGAGTAGATCAGTTGTACCATGCTCACATGGACTTTCCAAACATCCGTTAGACATTCTCGATACTAGCTTATGTTCAAGAACCCGAAGTAGCCAGTTTATCCAAAGTTTTGGCTCAACAATGCAGCATCAGTTTAGACGAGATGGAAGATATTGGCGTCCTAGTTTCTTTATGTAACTGGTTTTCTGTCTCCATTAATTAGTCCGATTAATTAAGCCCTTTTCTTTTAGACAATTTGAATTCATTCAATGAAATTAGTTCATTTCTTCTTTTTTTTTTCTAATTCTTCCTTATTATTTATTCGTTATCCTTTTGCTTTTTCCTTTATTCTTTAGATTCAATAAAAATGATGAACATAATGGATATCTCATTAATATAAACGATGAATATACTAATATCACCTTCGACCCTGCTGGGTCAAACGTCGGAGATGATATTGAGACTTTAGGTAAAATACAAGAGAGTTGGCATCAATTTGAACAAGATAGAGTGATTATTGATGAACTGGTAGTTGTGATCAATTTGGGAATAGAAGAGAATTCGTGAAACTTGAAAATCGGTGGTAATTTAGCAGATGATCAGAAATAGGAGTTGTCACAATTATTATTAGAATACGTAGACATATTTGCTTGGTCCTATGAAGATATGCCCGATTTGGATCCATCAATTGTAGTTCATAAATTGCCAACAAGGGAAGATATTAAACCTAAAAGGCAAAAGCTCAGGAGATTTTGGCCAGATATACTCCTTAAGATAATAGAAGAAGTGAAGAAGTTACTAGAAGTTGGGTCCATAAAAGTATTGGATTACCTCAAATGGGTAGTCAATGTGGTTCCAATACTAAAGAAAAATGGGAAAGTTAGAGTATATGTGGACTTCCATGATTTAAACCAAGTGACACCAAAGGATAATTTTCCTTTACCACAAATTGATGTATTAGTTGACAACATGGTTGGAAATCATTTTTTCTCATTTATGGATGGTTTCTTGAGATATAATCAAATCAAGATGGTAGAAGAAGATAAAATTAAAACCACCTTCATTACCACTTGGGGAACGTTTTGTTATTGCGTGATGCCTTTTGGGTTAAAAAACGCTGGGGCAACTTATCAACATGTTATGGTGGCCCTGTTTCATGACATGATGCATTAGGAAATTGAAGTTTATGTAAATGATATGATTGCCAAATCTAAGGAGAATGAAAATCATGTAGATGTTTTACGTAAACTATTTGAGTGGTTGAGGAAGTTTCAATTGAAACTAAACCTTGAAAAGTGTACCTTTAGAGTAATTGTAAACATGCTTGCATTAAAGACTATAAAAGAAGTACGAAGACTATTGGGGAGGTTGAATTACATTGCTCAGTTTGTATAATTGTTAATCGATAGATGCAAGCCGTTATTCAAACTTTTAAGGAAGAATGCAGCGATAGAATGGGATGAAGAGCGTAAGCAAGCATTTGCTGAAATTAAGGAGAATATCATGAATCTGCTAATACTAGTCACTCCTACATTGGGAAGGCCATTGATTATCTACTTAACTATTCTTCCTGAATTGATGGGATGTATGTTAGGGCAAAAAGATGAAATAAGCATAAAAGAGCATTATATATATTACTTGAGTAAGAGCTTCACAGAAGGAGAACAAAAATACTTAGAGGTGGAAAGAATGTGTTGTGCCTTGGTATGGGTAATGCACAGACTTAGGCATTATACTCTATTACTAAGTAAAGCTGTTGACAAAACTTGACCCATTGAGGTATTTAGCTGAAAAGTTAGCATTGATAGGAAGAATATCGAAGTAGTAGATGCTATTCTTTGAATTTGATATCAAGAATATAAGTTAGAGTTTAGTTAAAGAGCAGGCAGTGGCCAATCAATTGGTAAAATACCTACTAGAAGATTAAGAAGATGGTATAGAAGCTCAGTTTCCTGATGAAAATGTGATGGTGACGAATGAATTGAGTGGTGAGAAATCGGAATGGAAAATGTACTTTAATGGAGTAGCCAATGTATTTGCATATGAGATATGATATCACTTAAGGGTAACTATTTCCTTGTGGTGGCAAGATTAGCATTTCCATATATGAACAACATAGTAGAATATGAAGTTTGCATTTTAGGGCTTAAAATGGCATTATACATGGGGATACAGAAGCTTGAAGTGTATGGAGATTCTTTTCTTATAATTCTTTAGATTCTAGGAGAATATAAGATGAAAGACGAAAAGTTGATACCTTATCACGAGCATTTAAGCAAGTTGATTGAAAGATTCCAAGAAATTACATTCACTTATATTTTAAGAACCCAGAATCAATTTTTCGATGCACTAGCCACATTAACATTGATGGTGAAAGTTATGGATGGGATAGAAATCCAACCTTTGAAGATTGAGGTGAAGGAAAAATCGGCTTTTTGCTTGATAGTTGAAAAGTAAGAATCAAAGAAGCCTTAGTATTATGATATCAAAAGGTTACTTCAAACAGGTGAGTTCCCTAATGAAGCTGATAGAAAAGATAGAAAAGCCTTAAGGAGATTGGCTACTTATTTCCTATTAAGTGGAGCTACATTATACAAAAGATCACCATATGCAACATTAGTAAGGTGAGTGGATGAAGAAGAAGTTGACAAATTAATGAAAGAAGTACATGAAGGTGTTTGTAGCCCTCATATGAATTGATACATGTTAGCCAGGAAAATCGTGAGGATGAGATACTTTTAGATGGCAGTGGAATCAGATTGTATCCGGCACGTAAAACATTGTCACTTGTATTAGGTGTATGCTAATAAGATCAGTGCTCCTCCCTAATAAGTAGATGCATTATCGGTTCCTTGGCCTTTCTCAATGTAGGGAATAGATATGATCGGTCCAATTTCATTAATGACTTTAAATGAGCACAGATTCATTTTAGTTGCGATCAATTATTTTACTAAGTGGGTAAAAGTAACGTCATTGTTATGATGACCAAAGGAGTGGTAGTCAGGTTCCTGAAAAGAGATATCATTGCAAGATACGGTGCACTTAAGTCTATTATTATAGATAACAAGTTGAATTTGAATAATAAGTTGATGGATGAAGTATGCAACCAATTTAAGATTAATAAGAGAAACTTGACTCCGTATCGACCTCAGATGAACAGGGCAGTTGAAGCCGCTAATAAAAACATTAAGAGAATCATTGAAAATATGACAATCACTTATAGAGATTGGCATAAGATGCTTCCCTTTGCTCTCATAGCTTACAGAACCTCATTCACAACCTCTACAGGTGCAACACCTTATTCATTGGTATATGGAACTGAAGCAATACTATCGGTGGAAGTAAAAATATCTTCGTTTTGAGTATTAGTAAAAATTCAACTTAATGATGCAAAGTAGGTGAAGAAATGAATGGACCATTTGAACCTTCTAGAGAAGAGAAGACTTGTAGCGATATGTTATGGTTGGTGTTATCGGTAGCAAATGATCTGAGCCTTTAATAAGAAAGTACGCCTGAGGTACTTTAAGGAAGGAAACTTGGTGTTGAAGAAAGTATTACCGAATGCAAAAAACCCTAGGAGCAAGTTTGCTCCGAATTACGAAGGCCCTTATGTAGTGAAAAGGGTATTATCTATAGGCGCATTAGTGTTGACAGAAATAGATGGTCTGGAATTAGGGTGACTTGTGCATTCAGATGCAATCTAGTTGTATTATCCATGAAAACTAAGTTCAATAAAGATTTCAATTTTTCTTGAGAATCGTTAATCTTTCATCGTTCATAAGTGAATTTGATATCCATGAATGTTCTCGAATTCGGATGGTCATCGACCAATAAACACTTATGTGCCATGTCTCCTAGTCTCATACACTTAAACACTAAACACTTATCAATGAATTTGAGTCACCAAATAAATTGAAATAGAATGTTCTTAATGCTTTAATTTAGTTTTTCGAAAAGAGATTTATTTTTCAGGATTCATAGAAAAGGTGGAAATTAAGATTTAATGGCGATAAAAGCAGAATCATGACATGAGTATGGTACAGTTAAGAAAAAGGTTTCAGTCATGTATAAGATCCTATTCTAAGAAGAAGAAAAAAAAAGAGAGAAGAGAGAAAAGAAAGAAAAAGAAAAAAGAAGAAAGAAAGAAAAAGAAAAAAAGGGAAATGCCTTAGCGATATTCCATGATCTAAATGAGTGAATATTGGGAGTCAGCGTGAGGTATAACAATTAGTTGCTATTTGCAAAATTCTCTATTCACAGGTAAAATGATCCTAAAAGTCCTTGAAAAAGATATTTAGGAGAACGAAAATAAGTTTTTTTTTTTTTAAATCTCAAAGAGATCTATCCTTTTCGAATTATTCACCAAATCAAAACAAATTTCAAAGAAATCTATTATCTTCGGATTATTTACCAAAATAAGAAATCTATCTTCTTTGGATTATTTACCAAAATAAGAAATCTTGAAAAGAGCTATCCTAATTGGATTATTCATTGAATTAAAAATAATCTTGAAGAGATCTATCCTTTTTTTTATCATTCACTAAATAAAAAAAAAAGGAATTTGGAAGATATCTATTCTCTTCGAATTATTTATCAAATCAAAATGAATCTCGAAGAGATCTATTATCTTTAGATTATTTATTGAACCAAAACAAGTTTTTTTTTTTTTTTAAATCTCAAAGAGATCTATCTTCTTCGAATTTTCACCAAACCAAAATAAGTTAATTTGATCTCCAGTGGCTTTTGCTCTATTCTTCCAAGATAGGTACCCAAATTTCTTTGCCCTATTCTTCCAAGATAGGCACCCTAATTTCTTTGCCTTATCCCTTCAAGATAAGCCCTCTAACCTTAGCCCTATTCCTTACCTCGTCCTTTCAGGATAGGTTTCCTATTCCTTTGCCCGTTCCTTTTAGGATGAGCTGTTATCCTTTAATTTGACTTTTCAAGTTGATATCCTTCATTAAGATAAAACACAGCTTAATTAATCAGTTTAAAGTAGGGTTTGGCAAAAATGGGTATCTCTTTTGTCTTTGTAACAAAGTTCTAATTGAACTTCACTACAAGGAGAGGTAATTATAGACACATCATTTTTTTCATTTTTGTTTTATTATTTTTATTGAGTTAGGAAAATAAAAAAAATAATTAAAAAATGAAAATTAAAAAATCATAAAAATGTATCGAATTGAGTCATATCAGTTAAGTCAAATCGAGTTAGGTTGTTTAGTGTTAAGTCAAAAATGGTGAGTGATCAATTTAGTAAATTTTAAGTCGTTAAAAAATTGGGTTTTATTAAAATATTTTAGTTCGGTCCGATATAAAATAGATTTTTATGTAATTTATATTGGAATAGAATAGACTTAGGATTTATTAAGTAGACTATTGAGCTGAATCAAATTGGATCAGATCAAGGCTAAAAAATAGAAAACCGAAATTAAAATAAGGTTTCTAGAAATTAGGTTGAATCTCTAAAGAATCATTATCGAATTTTTCGTATCAAAGATAGAAAGATTCAATTATGTGTTTATAAATAATGAGTCGACAGGTGACATTGGACATGTTTTTTTTTTTCAATTACACAATCCACATTCACAAAAATATAAGTCTACACGATATCCTTCACTGTGCACCCCTAATCGAACAACAATTCACCATTGCCTAACACGCTATCCCAATTCATGCACAATTCACTCACACACCCCTCACAAAGTTGACAACCCCTGCTTGAAGATACACTACAATCCAAACAAATAGAATTTACAACTCCCTAATGCACCAACCAAAGACCTTGACTGCATAGTAGCCCACATGCCATACGTCGATAGCCCTTACATACTTAATCACACGACCACTGAATACACATCCACTAAAACAGACTCACACTGCACCGAAATACATAGAATTCATTGCACAATACGTCTTTTATTCCTCGCCTACACACACGATTTCATATACTTGCATACCCTTATCCCTTGCTCACACAAACACTACTGCACATATGTTGAAGTCCATGCCACACAGCATCTCATTGCCACGGCCCCTCACATATGCATGTCCTCTTCAATTGCACATAGCCACATATCCCCTAAATAGTTGTACAATCCACATGCATGTTGAAGTCTACTCATTAAAGCGCGCGTGCGCATACACATACACACACAATACGACGCATGACATACACGCAATCCAGTACGCAATACCTATGCAATCTAACGTACGAACACGTTGGTCACGTGTGACTCGAACGGTTCAAGTAATAAAAATTATTACTTTATTTAAATTATTTATTTCTTTTATTAATTTACTTTTTTTTATTAATTTGTCCTTTTTAGTGCAGGTTTTTTTTTAGTTATCATATAATTGGTTATTTTTTAGATAAATTGCATTTTTTAGTAAAATTACATTTTTAGTTTAATCACATTTTCTAGCCAAAATCACATTTTTTTGAAAAATCACTTATTTTTTCTTTGAGATCTATATCTTCGAAGAAGATGTGTATCTAGATTATATCATAAATGTATCATAGATTTAGAGAAGATATATATCTAAATCGTATCTTTAACGTATCTTGTATATGGGATTTAAAAAAGATATGAATCTAAATTGTATATTAGCGTATCTTGCAATTGTATATTAGCGTATTTTAAAGTGAAAGAATTTTTCAAAAATAAAATAAACCAATAAACTAAAATCTTCATCGATTGGGAACTACGTAGACTTGATCTTATTTCACAGGTACGTAGGCACTTTAGGTAGCCCAAACTATAAAAAAAAAATAAAAATTTCCCCTTTCTTTTATTTTTTATTTTTTAAAAAAGCCCAATTATTTGAAAACCATATTTAAAGCCCATTAAGCAATTTGATGGTGCTTTTTTTTTTATAGAATGTTGTGTTTTAATAAGTTAATTTTCGAATTCAAGATTTTCTAGTTTCTATTTCTCTATAAGTTTTTTTTTTTAGAAAAAGAAAAACTATAGGTCAGTGGTTAGAATTGGAGTCCATCCATCCATGGGATTTAATTCCATTTTTTTTTCTTGATTCCATTTAGATGGCAACTCCCTTTTCAAAATGCTTTTTTTTTTAAAAAAAAAAAAAATATTTTCTTAGTCTAGTTGAGAAATTTATGTTAAGCCGACCGAGCTTAGGATAAATCAGAATAAGAAAAGGAAGAAATCAAATTTTCAACTAGATAGATTTAGCGACTCCATTGGAGAAACGGTTTGTGGGCTAATCATAAAAGAAATCCATGAAAAGTTAATTAGGCCTTATTTAAAAAAAAAAGATAATAGTAATAGTTTGGCTTTTTTATTACGTGTTTAGTTTTTTTCATGTATATAGTTGTACTAATGTGGGTGCTGGTGATGTAGGGAAAACAAAAAGGGGTTGGGTTAGGGGGGTAAGGGTAGGGGTAGGGAGGGTTAGCCCATTGGGCCTTGGGGGTTTCCTTTTAAAATTATGATGTATCACCCTAAGAATCTAGGAGATGAGCCATTATGTAAGTTTAGGGCGATGTGGTGTAATCACTACTTGGGGTCGAGTTGGTTAACCTTACTCAAGTTTCAAATAAACCAGTGATTTATATGAGGCCTTTTCAAATGATGGGACCTTTTAAAACCCACCAAATTGCATTAATAATTCTATATGAGTTAGCAAGTAAATCATACATCCCAAGTGCTTCAAAGTCAAAGGCTGTAATAGGATGGAATTTAAAGTGTCTAAGATATTGTATTTGTGTTTTTTTTTTTTTTTGTAAGCTTGCAAAAAGATCAATGTACTTTGAAATAATTTCTTGTATTTTTCTTGTAAAAAGGAAAAATGCATAAAATTAGTTTTTCATTTTGTATGTAGATATTTTTAAGACAATGAAGAAAGAGATTTATGTTAATAAGTCTAAGGACCCCAAGGATGTGCTCAAGAGATGATTCGAACTTTTTAGCTCTAAGCAGTAAAACTACATCAAAACAAAGATTAGGCCCATTATGTCCCTAATGGAAATCTCTATCTTCCTCCCTTTTGTATGAGCCTTAGTCTTTTTCAAAAATCTAAAACTTATAGCTTTTTATTTTGGGCTTTACTAGTTATGCCCATTAATTGAAGAATATACTCAGTTAATGAAGACCCTTACCATTATGAGCAAAATTTATGTCTTAAACCTCGAAAAAGGCACTTATAGCATCTTCAGTGATTTATTGGGAGTAAAAAAGAATGAAATAGATTGGGCCTTGAAGGAGTGTAATGAGAGATGCCTCAAATTATTTGATTTGCTAGATTGGTTTGTAGGAAACTCTTGGTTCCAAGAGAAGCATGACATCTTTTATGGAGGCTATTAGGGATGGCAACGCAGTTGGTGCTATGCATATATTTTAGTGGTATTTGAGATTGTCTTGTTTCTAGAAAGTGTATTTAGCATCTACTTTTGGGTTGCAAAAATAGTGGCCCGGTTTCTAGAAAGATAATCGTATGTCCTAGTCGTTTTGGCTGGGCATATTAGATCATTGAATCACCTTAAGTCCAAAAGACATGGAGACACTAAGACTTCTCCAAGCCTACTTATGATCTGGTTTATCAAACACATGACGATTCTCCAAGTCAAGTTCGCAACCTTTGTGAGGGTGGAGTTGCTAGAGGCTCCTACTCACTATTAGGTTGAGGTCCTTTAACATTTCACTATTGAAGACTTGGTATGGGTACTTAAATGGTCTGCTGCTAAAGAGATTATAAGGGGCTGTAAGGATTATGAAGCGATTCCATTTATTGGGATGAATTAGTGCTCAGGGTATTATCGAGTTGCTTGATTCAACAGGTCGAGTCTATTCAGACCATAGTCCATAAGCCTTCATTGATAGAGTAACTAATGGGAATCAGTTTCAAACTATATCTAAGTCAAGGCAGACATATCTAAAGCCGAGGCCTATCAAAGCTTGCCAAGGCCGAGAGGAAGGAAGATAAACACTTGGCATCAAGTCTGTTGTTAGTCGAAGTGTTGAGGTACAACAAGGCAGAGTACTTGAGACCAAAGAACCACTCGGCATAGTATTGAGAGACTCGTGTCGACTAATTTTAGGACTTGGCAATTATGAGCCGACCTTTCTAGTGTCTCGACCAAATATTGCAAGACTTTGGGGACTCCTTCTTGAACCCATACATCTAATTACTAACCTTGTACGGTTCGGATATTACTCTTTCTAGGATATGTCGAGTGATTGCATGCTGACTCCTTTTGTAAAATGCACAGTTTTGTATTCTTGTACATGTTTTCTTTTATTTTATTTATGGGCCAATTTTTTAGGGTTTAAGGCTTTGTACATTATTTATAGTTTTGCTACTAGGGTTTAAGACTTGCTATAAAGAGTGACATCTGTAAACATCAAAAGGGAGATGGACATCAATATACAAAATAGAAAAAAAAGTATATTCCTTTCTTTGGAATCTTTCCCTTTTTGAGCTAAGGCTACTCTTGAGCTAGTATTGCCAGATTATTGAGTATAGATCAAACTCTTTAATCGTTCCCATACTTTCATCGATCTTGTCCTTAATTGTACTAGACTTTTTCATTTAAGTAAGTTAGTGAGTCGCATCTAACTCTCATTTAAATTCCCAAGCACTATTTAGCGTTCGTAAGTTGAATCGAACCCTATTTCAAGTTCAAACCCCTAATAGTGTTTGTGTCGTGGTGAGTTATATCCATTCACATTCACTACTAAAACCTTCCTGTTCTTCATACTCATTTTTGAATCCCGAATACCCATTTCGGATTACCGTTCGTTGTCGTTCCTGTCATTATTCCTTATCAGTAACTATGGGCTATTATGACCGTTGCCTTATGATTGATGAAAAGATATCTCGACTACTTACCATCAAAACTTTATAAAGTGAACGAATTATGATTCTGACACTTTAACTAGAAGACTTAGTAGAGAATGCCAAGAATTGTTAGGTCACAAAAGAGTATGTCTACTAATACCTTAAGGAAGCGACCCAGAAATAATTGAAGGCCCCTAATGTATTACAACTAACCCCAAAAAATCTTACCCTTGACTTGGAAACTTACATGAAGCAAGTCTAGGCCCGAATAGAACTTGTCTATGAAGATAAAAATAGGTTAGGGAGAATTTGGAAGGCCCTATACAAGGTAGCAAAGCAATGAGCTAAGATATTGAAGGATTAGTTAATAAGAGTCCATGAGAGGATCCAAGAGTTAGAGGTACCAATAGAGCTTAGCCCATTCAAGAAAAAGAGAAGCAATGAAGTAAGATCTAACCAGCTAGCCGGGAGAAGGTCTAGTAAATAAGCCTTTTAGCTTAAAGGTTTTGTTTCAGTTTTAAAATAAAGAGTTATAACCAAACTCCATCATTTGCAATCTTAACAAAAATAATATTTTTGCCACATTATGAATTACGTGCAAACTCTAATATCAGCATCCATGCGTTCTTATAAGCATTTTATATTTTATATTCAATTGTTTATTTCTTATTATTATTGTCATTTTATGCATGAGAAAAAAGGAAAGGGGGCGCGAGAAAGGAAGGGGGGGAGGGGGTTGTAGGGGTTGGTGTGAATTCAAAACTTCTAAAAAAAGGGTTTAAAAAAACAGAAGGAAAAAGGGAAAAGAGAGTTATCAATAATAAAGGGGAATCATAGGGGGATTTTTCTAGCATATCTTGTGTGTTTGCTTCTACCCAAGGTTTTTGAAAATAGCTAACAAGCAGTATATTTCGAAACGGAGTCCCATAATCACCTGGTTAAGATCCAAAATGGTGACTAAATCAAGCAACATAGGAACACCAGCACTATTGGCAACACCAACAATGATGACCCCATTAAAGTGAGGGTTGGACTTTTGGAACAATCAATCAAGAGCATAAGTGATAAGATGGACTTTTTTATCGATAGTGTCAGTCTTCTACTATCAACTTAACCTGCTTTCGTAGAAAACTCTAAACCACATGGGAAAGGGGCTGCCATAAGCCTACAAGAAGGTGAAGAGACGAGCCTAGAATATTTGCAGCTAGGGGTTGAATTCAAGGTTAATTCTAAAGGTCTAAGGAAGGAATTTAAGGACAAGCAGAAATAGATGGAAAAGAAATTGTTATAGCAAAAGACCAACAAGATGAAGGCTTTTCAAAAGCAACATGGGTTCGAATAAGCAGGTATTACTAACATAGTTACACAAGATAGTTTAGCCTTCCCAGATAAGTTTAAGGTACTTGATTTTAAGAAGTTTGAATGAATTTGTTACTCAAAATTGCACACTTGATTATGTCGAGTCTAATTTTTCGGTTTTCTTTTATTTAAAAATTGATTTCTCATTTCCTGATTAATACTAAACCCTAATATATGTTAAAATAATTAAATAAAATTAAGAAAAATATGCGAAAAGGTGGAAATATCTAGATTTAGGGTATGGCAAGTTGGGGATTAAGAATAGAAATTCACAAATAAGAATTGAAATTCACAAATAAGAATTGGACACTTAGAAGTGAAAAAGGAAAAAGAAAATGGGAGACTTAGCAAAGAAAAATTCAAGAAAATTCCCAAACCATTCTATAAATATAGAGGAATTAAAAAGAGAAGAAAGTATATTTTTCAAAAAAAGAATATGTATAATAAAAGCTTAAACAGGGAACCTATAATAAACCACTACCTGGGATGAAACCAAAACTACCACTACATAGTGACCCCTATGCTAGGTTAGGTCAACAACCCTAGGATGGCTGGAGGTGGCAGTAAGCTAATTGTTTTAGTAAGTCCAAATTTTAATCCGATTTTGTCAAATTCAATAAAAATACCAAACTTATGTTCAAAATTATGAAAATTGGTATTTTAGGGTATTTTTGTATGTAGATTTAAGAAAAAAAATATATCAATTTGATAGAATTAGGACCAGGGATATACTACCCTTAAGAAATTACTAAATTCGAGTCAATTTTTGTTTTTATTTTAAATAACCTTATTGATGTAGTTTTGAACCCAAATTTTTTTGGTATACTGTTTAGAGTATTTGTTACATTTCTATGAAGATTTTTTTCTTTTTTTTAGGCCTTAAAATCATAAATAAAAGACAATTTCTTACGCTTATTTTGTGATTTATCGCTAGATCAATGAAAATTCTAATTTAAGGTGTATTTAGTCATCTTGAAATATCAATTGATGATGGGAGATAATATTTGTAATGTTGGGGATGTTAGATATGTGTATTATGTGTAAATTATGTGATAATGGATAATATGTGAAGATGGAAAATTAAATGAGTGGAATGTATTAGGTTAAATTGAAAATATTATGACATGAGAAATATAATATAAATATGATTTAAAACGTAAATTTAGGAAATTGTCTTAAAAATGTAGGGTATTCTCACATTAGGAGCAAATTTGGAAGTTAAATTAGGAGTAGGATATATAAAACGAACTAGAATACCGATTATGAGCTAAATAGGAGATAAGTGTATTTAAAATATAGTTAGATGAATTTTACATAATGGATCAGGAGAAGTTCATAGGGTTATGTATGAAAATTGTAACCAAAATTTGAATTAGAACATAATTCAGGGACTAATTAAAAATTGAATTAGAAACTAGTTTAGGGTTAGTTCGATTATAAGCAATATACAGCCTAGACAATTTAGTAAAATTATGATTTGAAGCTTATATCTAATAAGAGTATACATACTAAAAGGGTATTAATATTATAGGAGCGAGCAGCGACAATATGACTTTGTATCAGACTTGAGTGAGTAAGTTGGAGGCTTTAAATAAGTGAAGATCAATACATTAATGTATCTTTTGATGCAATATGATGATACTCGAAGGTTTAAGATTGTATTTGATTGTGCTTATAAATAACCACCTATGTACATGCTTGTGTTTCTAAATTTTTTGTTGCATATTAATGATTTGTTGCGGTGGTTTTCCATTGTTTGTTGTGAGTGAAATTGACCGATCACCCTAAATTGGACTTAATTCTATTCGACCTAAACAATTCAATTAGATACACAATGCAACCCTTTAGGGGAAGACCATGATTCTCCGACCAAATACTAATACCTTCGAAAAGGATAACACTGTAGCATGATAGTCCCTTCTTTATCATTAGTTGAATTAAGTGATAGGAGAGGAGTTTGTGGTAAGGATGAGGGTAGTCGCTCGAAGGATAGTCATGGGAGGAGAAATGTCTCTATTGCACAATCTTAGGTTTGGTCGTAAGTTGTTGCATATGTGTTGAAACTCTTTAGACATATATTAGAGCGGGTGAAATTTCTTTAATTTTACAACGGACCGATAAATGTTGTGTAATGGAAATTACATGTTGCATTGTATTTAATTAATTGTTTGAGAGCCTTGCTTGTGTTTATTATATAGTCTTATGTCTCCATCCTTACTTACTAAGCTAATGGTTACTCACCTCCTCATAGATCTTCTCACAGGTGCTGATTCAAAATATCGCGTTATAATTATTTAGAGTTTAGTTCCTTTCAAAGAATTTTAGGGAGTGAGGTTATAATTTAGAAGAACAACAAAGTTGTTGAGAGTTTTTCTATTAACTCTTAGTTATGTGAGTTTGATCATGTAAAACTTTACTTATTTTAGATTACTATGATGTGTAAATATCTCCTAGGATATTAAGACAATATATATATATATATATACATATACCTATATAAAAGTGTTTTAAAGTTCTGTCTGTAATTTGTTGAAATTCTCATATGAATTATTTACTTTAAATTAAATAGTCATGGACGCCTTATGTAAATCACATCTACGATAGCAACCATGAGGTTAGTGACTACCTTAGGTTAGTTTACACGACAAAACTGTTAGCGCCTCCATCACTTCAGGGTGTGACACTGCCCGACCTTAACTTAGTATGCTCAACTTGATCTCAATCAAGTCTATACCTAACAAAGGGTTGCCTGAGTCTTTTATGAGCAATATAAGTTTAATGTAGAGGTTACCCCCTTTATGTGGGATTTGGGAAGTCTTTGTATGGAGCCTAATAAATCTTGCAAAGAATGTGCTTAGAGATGGAGGGCCCAAGCCTACGGGTATCTACCCTAATCCTAAAAAGGAGTTGACTTTCACCCTTATTAATACCTTAGAGAAGTCTTATTTCACTTACCTTATACCACTTACCTTAGCCAGTTTTGCTAAAGTGGTAGCAACAGGGTGTAGAATAGAAAGCGTTATCGTATCTAGCAAACTATCTACTCCAAACATCCAAGACAAGAAATCTGTCCCTACTAAGCCCTAATAACGAAGGGAAAGACCTCACTGTAAGAATGGTTACCATCAACCGAAACCTAACACCTACCCCACAAATATCCTATTAGACAACTCCAATCCCAACAGGCCCCAAAACTCTAACCCAACAGTAGACTTCCCTTAAGAAGATTCATTAGTATCCTAGTTCCTCTAAGCCGAGTTTTGATCGCCTGAGAACTGATCGCGTAATTGACTTTGAACTACCCAATGAAAGATATAAACCCAAAAAACTTAGACCTTGATGCCAAATGCAAATACCACCTTGGACAAAAGGGCCATTCTATTGATAAGTGTTGGAGGCTCAAAAACAAGATTCAAGACCTGATTGATGTTGGGAGAGTATAGTTGGATTTTGTTGAGACCTTTAATCTCAACAATAACCCCATTCTAAATTATGCTACTGTGATCAACATGATTAGTGTTACAAAGCCCAAATTCGTAATGGATCTAGACGAGTTACCTATCCTAGTTGAATAGATGGCTTGGCTCCTTAAAGAAAAAAGGATATTTACAAGGAATTAATCCTCGAGACATAACCCCTACTAAGTTGACTATCTATCAGTTACTCCAGTAACTAAACCTTGAAATGTTACCTATTGACGGTTGAAGAAACACAGGCTAAGGGGAGACCCTATGGTTGTGTTGTTGAGTTAGAGAGGAGAGAATCGAGTACCTGGTAAATACATGGGTTGTTCCTGCAGTATAACTACGAAGGTGCCAATTGAATAGGGAGGCCCAAGTTTTAAGAGGAAGATAATGTAGGTTACATGGTAAGAATGATTGGGTCAAGTCCAAAGCTGATTACAATTCAATACAACAAGCAAGCCGAAGAACAACTTATGTATGGTGAAACTAGAAAGTATGTGTTCAATGCCCCAATTCGTCCTAAGAATTATAAAGCGGCACTTTTTGACTACCAAAGTTTTAACCAATCAAATATTGCCATAACATTAGTTAGAAGGATAACTATAACAGGCCAATTTACAACCTAGGAGAAGAAGTAAGATGAAACATGCAAGCATAAGGAGAAAAGGAGTTTGAGCTAGATGCTTCAATAAAATGATCAAGGCCACTAAATATAAAATTATGGACCAATTAGCCAAGGTGTTGGCTTAAATTTCCCTTATAAGGCTTCTCCTATTGTCAAGCTAACACAGAGAGACTTTATTTAAGATTCTTAAAGAAGTTCAAATTCATCAAGAGATCTTAGCAGATAAGTTGGAGTATATAGCCAGTTCCATAATTGCTATTGATTAAATTGCCTTTTCACTTGAGGAGTTAGGATAGTGGTAAGATGCAAAGATAAGATCATAGACAGAGTCCTCATCGATAGTGGTTCCTTACTGAATATTTGTTCCTTAGACACCCTCTGTTAACTTGAGATTGAATCTAATGAGATTAAGTCCAATTTCATATTCGTAAGGGCTTTTGATGGGTTTAAAAGAGAGATTATAGGAGAAGTGGACCTTTAATTAATGTTGAGCCTCAAATATTTGGTGTAACATTCTAAGTGCTAGACATCCCTAAGACCTTCAACTTGCTGTTGGGAAGGCCTTAGATTCATGTAGTTAGTAGAATCCCTTTTACCTTGCATTAGAAGGTCAAATTTATTTCTAATGGTTAGCTGGTCAAGATCTTGGGAGAACATGATTGTGACATCTACAAGGAGATGAAAATCCCGTACAAAGGGAGAAAAGAGCTAAAACATTTTGAGCTATAGATTTTAGACCAAGTATTATAGTTGATGGTAAGAAAAATGAAAACAAAGGCCATACATTCAAGATAAGGTTGATTGGGACTTTTGGTATGGGGTATGTACCCATAAGAAATGAGTTAACCCAAACCTATTTTGGTGGAAGGCAAAGGGCTGAGCAATTGTACAATACCCTTATGACTTTTCCACCACTCAAAGAAAGCTTCATCGGACCAACATTAGGAGCAACAATAGAACAATGACACCACTTAAAGAGTCATTGCCATTACAAAATTGGTTTATTCTCCCCTTGATGAATAAAGCTACTTTGGAGTAAGGATTACAACAAGGCATAGTATTTGCTAAGTTTTTATTTCTTTTTTTGTAGTTCTTATTGTTCATGATTGAGTCTTAGTGCTCCACCAATAAAATTTGTCCTTTCAGTTGTTCTTCCCGAGAAAATATATTTCAAGAAAATTATCTTTCATTTTCATGTCCACTTTCTTCTTCCCTTATAACTTATCTTTTTTTTCTTCTTACCCATATTTTAAAATCTGATGCTTTTGATGAAAGCTGGGATATCTTGCGCCCATAAATGACAAAAATATCGATAGCATGTCCAACCCTACTGGGTTAGTCATTGGGGATGATGTTGACAGTCATAGAGAAATTCAAGAGAATTGGTAAAAATATGAATAAGGTCGTATATCCATTGATGAGCCCATGGAATTGATTAATTTAGGCTCAAATGATAGCCCAAGAACTTAAGGGTTAAGGGTAATTTATCATTAGAATAAAAAGGTGAAATAACTAATTTATTAGCTGAATATATTGACGTATTTGCATGGTTTTACGAAGACATACTGAGGTTGGACTCACCAATCATATTTCATAAATTACCTACCAGGAAAGACATTAAGCCTAAAAGACATAAGCTTAGGCGCTTCCAGCTTCATATCTTGCTAAAGATAAGAAAGGAAGTTAAAAAGTTATTAGAGGTAGGATTCACTGAAGTATCGGAATACCCTAATGGATAGTAAACATAGTGCTGATTTTGAAGAAAAATAGGAAAGTATGAAGATGTGTGGATTTTTGGGATTTAAACCAAGCTACTCCTAAAGATAATTTCTTATTATCTCACATCAATGTTGTAGTATCATGAAACTAAATCTAGAAAAGTGTACGTTTGGGGTTACGTTAGGGAAATTGCTAGGATTCATAATCAGTTAGAGGGGCATTGAAGTTGATTCGGATAAGGTGAAGGCGATTCTAAAATTACCTTCTTTACGCATGCTTAAAGAAGTTAGAGGTCTACTAGGTTGACTAAATTATATCGCTCTGTTCGTATCATGACTCATAGATAAGTGCCACCCTTTATTCATACTATTAAAGAAGAATGCTCTTCTAAATTGGGATGAAGAGTATGAGGAGGCCTTTCACAAAATTAAGAAATACCTCACGAATCCCCCAGTTCTAGTTGCCCCGAAACCAGGTCGGCCATTGTTTTCAAATCTCACTATCCTTTAGGAGTCTATGGGATATATGTTGGGGCAAAAAGATGAAGAGGAAAGAGAAAAGACCATTTACTACTTAAGTAAGAAGTTTATTGAATGAGAGCATAAGTACTCCGACATAGAAAGAACTTGTTGTGCCTTAGTATGAGTGATCTACCGAATAAGGCAATATACCTTATACTATACAATGGAGTTATTAACAAAATACGATCCTCTCAAGTACTTGGCTAAGAAAACAGCTTTGATTGGAAGAGACTCCAAATGGAGAATGATGCTGTCTAAGTTTGACATAACCTATGTAAGCAAGAATTCAATCAAGGGGTAAGCCTTAGCAAATCAATTAGTTAATAAGGATAGGGAAGTTTGATTCCTAGATGAAAATATCATAGTGATGTAACATGATCTAGACCTTCCTAAGTGGAAGATATATTTTGATGGAGTAGCCAATATATTAGGATATATGATAGGGGCAGTGCTAATATCCTTTGAAGGAAGCTAATTCCTTATCGCAGTAAAGCTTACATTTTCCTACATTAACAATATTGCAGAATATGAGGTCTGTATCTTAGGCCTCAAGGCAGCTATAAATATAGGGGTTCATAAGTTAAAGGTGTATAACAACTCATCTCTAATTATTCTTCAAACTATCGGTGAATACAAGACGAAGGATCCAAAATTGCTGCCTTACTATTAGCACTTTGCCGAATTAGTAGAAAAGTTCGAAAACATCTCCTTTACATACATACCGAGAACTCATAATCAGTTCACAAATGCCTTTGTTACACTAGCATCCATGGTTTAGGTGTCGGGTAAGATGGAAGTACAATGATCGAAAATCATAGTGGAAAATAAACCTACTTTTTTCTTAGTAACAGAAGTAACCAAAGATAAAAAGCCTTGGTTCCATGATATCAAAACTTTTCTTCAGACTAGCACATATCTAGAAGGGTAAGTAAGAAGGATCAAAAGATATTGAAGAGGTTAGCAAGCCACTTTTTGCTTAGTGGCACTATGCTATATTAAGAATCATTCAATACCACGTTACTAAGGTGCGCAGATGAGGAAGAAGTAGGTACCCTGATGAAAGGAGGTACATGAAGAGGCATGTGGTCCACGTATGAATGAGCATATGTTAGCTTAGAAAGTCATGCAAATGGGATATTATTGGTCCAAAATGGAATTAGACTACATCATATACGTAAGGCATTACCACCTGTATTAGGTACATTCTAACTAAGTGAACACTCTCCTCAAGAATTGCATGCTTTGTCTTCACTATGGCCATTTTTTATATGGGGAATAGACATCATAGGTCTAGTTAATCTGAAGGCATCAAATGGGCATAGATTTATCCTAGTAGCCATTGATTGCTTTATATAGTAGGTGGAAGCTTCCTCTTATGTGAATGTCATTAAGGGAGTAATAATCAATTTTTTGAAACAGGATATAATTGCTCGATACAGAGTGCCAAAGTTAATCATCACAGATAATGGCACGAACCTTAATAACAAACTTATGACGGAGTTGTGATAGCAGTTTGGATCATTCATAGGAATTCTACACTGTATAGGCCACAGATGAATGGGGTAGTGGAGGCCACCAATAAGAACTTCAAAAGGATTATCAAGAAGATGACTGTGACCTATAAAGATCAGGATGACTTGCTACCTTTGGCACTCATGGCTACAGGACTTCCATTAGGGTATCAACTAGAGCTACAACTTACTCTTTAGTGTATAGGACTAAGGTAGTTTTGCCTGCTGAAGTATAAATACCCTCCCTTAAGGTATTAGCTAAAACCCAACTAGACAAAATCGAGAAGATTAAGAAGAAGATCGAGAACCTGGTAGACAAGAAGAGCTTAACTACGTTATGCCATGAGCAATGTTATCAACGAAGGAAGATATAAGCCTTTAATAAGAAGGTACGACCTTGACGATTTATAGAAGGAGAGCTGATGTTAAAGAAGGAGAGTTGATGTTAAAGAAGGTCCTCCTAAATGTATAAGATCTTAGAAGGAAGTTTGACCCTAGTTATAAAGGTCCTTATGTAGTGAGAAGGATATTGTTAGGGGGAGCATTGATTTTGTCTCAAATGGATGGCCTAAATTTAAGGGATCTTATAAATACTGATGTAATCAAGATATATTATCCTTAAAAATCAATGGAATGATGTTTTTTTATCTCCACTTTTGAATACTCTATATGCTTACTTTTTTTGTCCTTTATGTGTAAAGTAGATGTCCTCAACAATCATTGATGTTAGATTGGTTATTGACCACTCCCCACTACATCAATAAGTTCTTCTTAATCTCAGCTTCATACCATACGATGCATATCTCCTTAAAACACACAACCCAAAAAAGAAAAAAAAAAGAAATCTTCAATCATGAATGGTGATGAACTACTAAAACTCCTTAAATATTATGCTTAAATCTTTCCTTCTCCAGGATATGGTCCAGATAAATAAACAAGAAGTGGAATTGCATCTAAAGGAAGACTAAAAGGAAAGAAGAAGGGCGGTTGAGTTTACAAAGTCCCATGTTTGACCTTAATTAAGATCAATCAATCCATTAAGTTTCTAAGCCAAGGGATAATAATGGGCCTTCGGACCAGGATTTACTATTGGTAAGCTGATATAAAAATAAGTATAGCACTCATTCAAAACTTTAGGGTAAGATATCTCATAGGAGCCATAACCTATTAAGTACTTTCTAGGGTAAGATATCTTGTAAGAGTCCTGACCTGTCAAATGCTTGACCCTTCCCTCCAGGGATAAGATATCTCACCAAAGGATCTCGCAAAGATAAACTGTAAGGAACCCTACCTATAGGTGGTCTCAACACTATCGCTCTTTTAGGAAAAGATATCTCATCAAAGGGTCTCATTAGGATAGATCATAAGGCACTCTTTCTACTCTTTAGACATCCTTAGTGCCATTGTTTCCTTTCGAATAAGAGATTTTGCCAAGGGGTCTTGTTAAGATAAGCCGTAAGGAGCTTTACCGGTAGATACCTTAGTGCTATTACTCTTCTAGAAAAGAATATTTTACCAAAGAGTCTTGTTAAGATAGATTGCAAGGAACATTTTTCGCCTTTTAAACAACCTTAGTGTTATTGTTTTCCTTTGGATAAAATATCTCACCAAAGAATCTTGTTTAGATAGGCCGCATGGAGCCCTATCCCCATATAGTATTAGTGCTATCATTCCTTTTAGGAAAGAATATCTCGTCAAAGGGTCTGGCTAAAATAGACTGTAAAGTGCTCTTTTTACTTCTCTTGATTAATAGCTCATTAAAACTCATTCTATAGTTTGCCTGTTTCATCTCTCAAAAGTCATTATCAAGAAGATTTCTTTCTCCTACAATAGCAAAAATTCAACCTCTTTTTTTATCTTTATGGTAAAGTTTTAACCAAATTTCACCTTAAAGTGGAACAGTTGTAAACATCCCATTTTTGCTCTCCCTAGGTCTATCTCCAATTTAGAAACCCTTCTTTAGAAAAGGCTCGAAAAGAAGGAAGAAAAAACCAGAAAAATGAAAAAAAATAAAAATTTTTGAAAAATCATAAAAGTGTTGCACTCTAGTCCATTTAGGTGAATTTGAAGTAGAAATAATTTTCTAATGTCTAAAGTTGCTTCTAGAGTTAAAATAAATACGTGTGATTTAATCGAATTAGAAATTTTGAACAAAAATGGATATTTATTGAAAACCAATTTTCTAACCCTTTTGGATTGCTCTTTTTTAAATTATCTTGAAAATATACTTTTTCTAAGAAATTATGGCTTCAAACCGCACCTCAATTAGAGTTAAAATGAATATTTTATTTCCATATGAAGTTTCAAATAAAAAATCGAACATGAGTAAAAATCGAGATCTTGCTTCAGTCAGATTAGGAAAATATGTTTTATAAAAAAAGGTAGTGCTTTTTTGAGACGAAATAATTAATCAAATTGTATTTTAGGTGTTAGAAAAAAAAAAAAAAGGAGAAAGACGTTGAAAGAATGAAGGGCAGAACCAAAAAAGAAAAAAAGAAAAAAAAAAGAGGACCGACCATGTGCCATACTCCTAAGGTGCTACATAGCACTGTCTGGTTGTGTTACGTAGGCAAATACGTAGGACAACTTGGCCTAATGCTCCATTCTTTTGTGATGAACAAAATCGAAATAGTAGATTTTGTTTTATTTTACGAAACTATCCTTTTTTATACCCGATTTCGTTCATAGTTTGTTATGTAAAAAATATGAAAAAAATATGGAAATAAATGCTCTGGAAGTCTTCTTTTTCCAAAGGTACATTTTGTGAATTATTGTTAAGGAAATTAAGAGAAATAAAAATAATGAATCCGTATGTCAAATAAATACCCATTTATTGTACCAATGATAGAATAAGTAAATCTAGGTGATTTTCTTGCAATAATCTAAAATAAATACAAGCCCCATACCTGCATGATTAGATTTTAGATGGTCAATTTAGGACGTTCAAGAAGATAACTTGATTAGGACTTACGAGGAGTTTAGTAATGTTAACAGAAGAAACCCCGTAGTCTTAGAATTCAAAAATATAAGAAAATATTAAAAATATAGCTAAAATAGTGGACATTACTATATTATTATAAACGTATTATAGATGTCAGATTAGATCTTATTAATTAACGAACTCTTAGAGATAAATTACAAAAGTAATAAAATTATTAATCTATATAAAATAATATGTAAAAGTCGCATATATACATCAGGTATAATTAATATATAAATACATGTACGCGTAATTGTTAAAAATACCTAAAAATGCGCAAGATTCAATAAATAAGTAAATAAAGATATGGAAAATTAGTAGAAAAATAGCATGATAATCAGGAAATCTTCCTTGTGGCATGGCAAACCAAGATGTCAATTGGGGTGATTAGGAAATATTAGATTATCAAGTGTTGACACCTAATCTATGTAGAAAATATATGTTAATAAGGGAAGAAAATTCTAAAACACTACCAAACCACATTATAAAAACATAAAACTCTTTCTTGATGAAAGTTTAGCTCATGTGGTACTCTAAAAAAATCACGAGAGAGAGAGAGAAATAGAGAGGAAGTGAGAAAGGAAAATTTAAGAAAATATAGTGTAAAATAAGGGGGATTAAAGAGTTGCCGAAGAAAATTAACAATTGGAAGCAAAACAAGATCATTGCTTGAAGGAGTGGCATGTGCCTGGTTCAACCTACAAGCCTTATCCCTCCCATAATGGTTGAAGATCCAAGTTTCGGTGAGTAATCGCTTTACCTCATTTTTAACTAAAACTTGGGGGAAAATAACAAACAAATTCAAAAAATTCAGAAACTTGGTTTTCCTTAGTATTTTTGCATGAAAAAGTCAAATCTTAAACTAGATTTTTCAAATTTTGAGTGTTAATATAGGGTCCTTAAAAAAAATTCCTCACATTGATTTTCAATTGCATTTTCGAGAAATCATTCAATGCAATTTCAATATGAAATTTTATGAGTAAACTCATAAAATGTAATATTTTGATGCTATGTGGTTGAATTTGCAAAACTGAGTCGTTGGATTTTTGGAAAAATTATGTTTTGGCAAAAACAATGAGTTAATGGTAGTGCTTTTCTAAAGAAGCTAAATGAATTTTTACAAAATCATGTTACAACCTATATCTATCCACATGCAACAGTTAAAAGTAGATTATTTCAAGTTTTGAGTTGATGATTTTCAAGTTAAGTAGGTATTTGGTAGTTTATGAGCTTGATTTTGGAATTTCTAATGAATTTATTACTAAATAGAAGATGTAATGTGGAAGTGTATGAATGACTGTAGTATTGAGCTGTTAACATGCTGATATGCAAGTTTATTAATGTTCTAGAACTCAAGGTAAGTTAGATTATGTGTAAAGTAGTAAAATATAGAAGTAGCAGCTCTATTAGAAATTATGCCAAAATGTAACCCGATGTTGAATATTTTGAGTACACTAAAAATTGGACTTATGTTAGAAAGTGGTTTATATTTAAACTTTATACCCTTTCCAAAGTTAGAACATTAGTCGAAAACTTCCTAGATAAGTACTTAATTTAGGACAGTAGGTTGAAAACTTAGTTAAAAACTGGGTTAGAACCTGTTTCACTTAACTAAAACTCAATAAACAGTTAAATAATTCACTTAACTCATATTAAAAATATACCTAATATTGAAAAGAAATTCATACTTCATATGGTGAATAAAAACTAAAGTTGTATATTAAATTTTTAGGGATCTAGCAAAGATAAGCATAACGTTCGAGGATAATGAGTCACTCTATCGAGATAAGTTAGGATTGAGGCATTGCAACTTGTTGGGATACCATATTAGAGTATCCGAAGGCTTACAAGAGCAATTATTTGTGATTGTAACTTAGTTGTTTGTGTGCATGTTATGTTCACGACTGATAATATGATTTATGATGAGAGTTGAACTCCTTAAAGTGCTGCTTTGCATGAGTTCATATTGTTTGGTTTGTTTGCACTTACTTGACCACTTTTAAGTGAAACTAATCAAGATCTAACCTCTAATTTAACTGATATGCATAGTAATCCGTTAGGGGAACGATTAGGTATGTTAAACTAAATACCAACATCTTCAATAGAGATAATAGAAACAATCCTTTCTTACCCTTGGTTGAATTAAGTAATAAGAAAGGAGGTTGTGGTAAAGTTAAAGGCTATGGTTCGAAGATAGTCTTGAGAGGGGGGTATTTTCTATTGCATAGACTTAGGTTGGTTTGATTTGATTTGAGTCACATTGAAACTCTTCAATTTAGGTTGAAGTAGATGTAATTTCTCTAACCTCGCAATAAACTAGATAACATTATATGATGATGCATATGACTATTTGCATTGCATTTCATTAAAATTAGTAACCTTGCTTATGTTTGTAATTTGTACTCTTTGATCTCTATCCTTCTTACTAAGCTAGTTGTGCTTACATCATATAGATTTTGTTGCGGGTACTGACTAAAGAATAAAGATGCAATTATACACACAACCATAAGTTAATATGTGAGGGGTTAGGAAGTGAGAAAGAATATGAAGATTGTCGAAACTAGATCATTTTGGTAATTTTTTTTTTTAAGAAAACTGACTGGTCTCCCTAATCAGTCGTTGTCATGCCTCAAATTAGAGGGTGATAACAACCTGGCCATGTAAACTAACCTAAGCTAGAAGTTAGCTACTTTAGCCACTAACATAGGTATAGCTTATACTAAGTATTTACCACTCCATAGCTTTAAGGCATCCAATCTAGTACCTATTTAGTATTAACTTATGGTTCAACTTTTTAAAATAGCTTTTGAGAGATTTGTATAAAAGCTTGAGAAAAAGTAAAGTTTTATAAATAACTTCAGAAAAATGATATAGTGAGGATTTATAAAAGTTCACAAGTTTACATAACATAATATAGGTACCACTAGTTGAAAACTAGAGGGTCACCTAAAGACTCTTATTAGTTTTCCTAAAGGTTAATAAAGTTAAGAAACAAAATAGGAATCCTACCAATTGATCTTGAATCTTACTCCCCGACCCGTTCTTTACACTTTTAGAACTTGGAATAGTACTGGTGTATTTATCAAGGAACTTCTAAAACAACTATAGAGGAATGAGCAACAATTTGCTTAGCAAGTGGAATAGAGATAATAGTACATATCTGACACATAGCAACCAGGGATTTTAAGCAAGTTTAGTTATACGCTATGCATGTATAAGAAAGTGTCATTGTATGATGACATTCAGTCCATCGTGAGATTAGAGAAATTGTGCTTGTTTTAATACAAGTGTAGGAGTTTGATACTATACACTTTATAAATAGGAACTAAACTGAGGCTTATATAATGGATAATACCCTTCGCCTAAGGCTTCACTTTGAACTACGATCCCCAATCTTGCCTCGACTTTCTTTCTTATCACTTAATTTGATTAAAGGTAAGGAGAGGAAAATTTTAGTTATACTCATCGAAGGGTTTATGTTTTTTCTGAGAATCCTAGTTGTTCTTATAACGTCCTAAAACCTAGGACATCACAGCTCTACCACGTGTCTCTAACTTTTATAGACATGTTAGGCGTATAGAAACCTATAACTTATCTAAGATCCACAAAATAATTATATGAAATCTACCAATTCATAATTAGCAACCTTAAAGTGCTACTAGAGTGGGAAGTCAACCACTTAACTCTACAGTTAAAAGTAATAACACAATTAAAAATATCATCACTTCACAACTTAAAACACAAGAGAATTTTAAATCATAACCTGGAGTATTATAGCTTTAACAACAATTAAATTACTAAATCTAGCATTAGGAGTTATAAGTGACTCCAAAACCACACGAGTCCCCTAAATAAGCAATTATACAAATCCCTTTAGTTTACCCCTACAACTAAACTATGATACTCCGACTCCATCCTCATAATAGCAATAATCTCCCTACTCATCATAGTATAGTAATTAAATCCATAATCTTCCGTATAAATCCTATTATCTACTTCGTAACTTACCCTTGTAATTGAAAAATAATAATCTTCGTAAGGTCAGCCAAAGCTCAGTATAGGATACCATACACATGAGCATTAAACACAAGTATCAGTCAAACACACATATAAATACTGTTATTGAATATAATAAGTAATGGTTTTAAATGCTTCATTTAGGTCACAACCATCACAATCTTAGCGTCTTGAGACTTGAGGTTATTCATAACCCCTAACACATAATATAGATAAATATTACATAAGTGTAGACATCCAATTTTTGCCCTCCTTTATTTTTATTTATTTATTTATTATTTTTCTTTTCTGTTTCTTTTCTCAATAGGCCCTAAATTAGGAGAAACACATAAAAAAATAACGAAATTTAGAAAAATACAAAAAATTGAGAAATTTGGAAAAATATCAAAAATAGGAAATTTAGAAAGAAAACAAAAAAAAAGTAATAAGAAATTTAGAAAATAAAATTCGAAAATAGTTAGAAAATTGAAAAAATTACAAGAAATAGAAAAATTGAAAAAGATAGAAGATTTTAGGAAATTTAGAAAATAACATTCTATTATGGTAGATTTTTAGTCTTGAAATAGGTTTAGAAGTTAGGCCATTAAACCTAAGCTTAGATTTAAATCTAGCCTAGACTAACCTGGTCCATAGATAAGGCACGGCTTAATGGCTTAACCGATAAACAATGGACATTGGCATTGGGTTTGGTTAGAGGTATTGCATTTGAATCTTGGTGGGTACATATAAAGTTTTTTTTTCTTTTTCATTTTTTTCATCATGTCAGGGACTATCATGTGTCAATATTTGATTGCGCCACATGTCTTGACACGTGGTAAGTTGGGATTGGACAACGTACTGACATGGCACCACGTATCAACCACGTGGCATGCTACATCAGCTACTAGGTATCACGTGATGATATGTAGCAAGCTAGGATTGGTCGAGGGTGGCTGACGTGGTGCCACGTCAGCACTTTCCTTCTCTTTCTCTCGGTTTCCCCTATTTTTCTTTAGATTTTCCTCCCCTTTCCTAGTCAAGAACACCTAAACCCTTTACTTTAGCTCCAATTTTCATATAGGTACGTACAATTCCTTACTCTGATTGTGTTTACCACATAGCCTACTTCGAATTCAACCCAATAACGTGTCCAAATTCAGTCAAATGAGCATTCAAATTGAGCTCCAAAATTAAAAAAAAAAAAAAAAAGATTTTAAGGCATTTGCATTCAAGGTCGATTCGAGCTTTCCATAGTTTCTGGGTTGAATTTATGTATAAAAGGGGTATTGGGTGAGCTCATTGGAGAGAAAAAATCAGACACGAACACTTATAAGCTCTCTCTCTCTTCTTTCTCTTGTCTTCTCTCTCTAACCGTAGCTCTCTTTCTCTTCTCTATTCGAGTCCCTCTTTTTCTAGCCTAACACCATAACCTACTACCTTAGCTAACTCTACCACCACACAAGCTTTAAAACTCGACCACCCTCGATTATCGCCGTGGATCTTAGCCACCCAACCAAACAACCACCACCAAAACCCTAACCACTGAACCCCCTCCCTCTCGAACCACTACCTTTGACTCTCTTCAACCCGAGCCAACCTTACGGTCGAACTCCCCATAACTTAGAACCCAACACCCAACATCTTCCTCACACCTAGTAACTCCAAACATCAATACCCAAAAACCACTGCTGGCCACCACCATCGAACACTACTCAAACGACTACCCAAAGCCGAGGCAGCTTCTCTACACCCTATCTCCAGTAAAATACACACGAGAGACTCTTCACCTACAAAAAATACTGCCTGAATTGCCTTGAATCGTACTAACTTACTATTACCATTGGAGAGCTTAGAGACAACTTGACCCAACCCGACTATCCAGCCTTTGACTTGACTCGACCGAATCGATTAACTTACTCCAACTCTAACCCGTATGCTTAACTACATCCGAAGCTCTTATTTATTTATTTATTTAGTTATTGTTGTTGTTGTCTTTGTTTTCTTTATATTTATTTATTGTAAATGTAAATTGTATTGTAATGTAAAAAAAAAATTTAAAAAGGAAAAAAGAAAAAATAATAATAACAAAAAAATAAAAATATTTTATTTATTTATTTTTTATTTTTTTAGTATAATGGAAATAGATTAAAAATAAATAAATAAGAAAAAATACAGGATAAAAAATAATAAATAAGGAAAAATAAAAATAAGTAGGTTGGTGAATGAATGATTTATTACTTAGAAAAGTGTTTTTTCAAATAAGAAAAAACAAACCAACTCGTATTCAAATTTAAGACGTTTTAGAATTCTTTTTTTTAAAAAAACAAAGAGTTCTAATTTAGGACCCTTTTTTATAAATTTTCTCAAAAAAATCAAATTGAATTAAAAATGTAAATCTGACGTATTTTCAAGATTAAAATAAGACTAACTCACTAAAATTTTATAAAAGAATTATGTATATTTGATCTCGAATAGCGAGTATGTAAATACCTATGGGGCGACGATAAAAATAAAAAAATTCTACTTTTCCTTTTTTAGATTATTTAAGTTATTTAACTAGAGTAATCAACAAGCAAGTTTTTTTTTATGAAATTTAAAAGGTGATTTTTAAGGTTAAAATTAAATTTGAAAAGTTAGTGGTACCTATAAGGGTTTAAAATTTCTAACTCTTGAATCCAAATCTTTGGTTTTCAAAAACCGTTTTATAAAATGGTTTAATCGATAGATTAGTAACTAAGTTATAACCAATCCACCAAATTGGTTATAACTTAACTCTTTTTCCTGACTTCGGTCGGGTAGTTACTCCAAAGTACTTTAAAAATGTAAAATGAAACAGTTTTCTTTAAACTTTAGTTGAGAGTTAGTACCAATTGGTTTAAGGAAAACATAATTTATAAAATTGGGAGGGTAAAAAACTGGGCTTGACAATAAGTATTAGTATTGGCTATTCTTAAACACTTGAGTGTCATAAACCAACCTAAATCTACTTAGGTCATTTCAGTGTGAGACTCCATAGGAGACAGTGTTGTGTAAAGATCATTAAGTGCCTTACCAACACCACTGGACCTTATTAGTGAGTGATCAAAGCCAAGCATAACCAACCACACAAATTAAGTCCAAGTTCAATTTAGTCCGATTTATATTCACTACCCTAACATACACATTCAACAAATATGTATTTTGTACTTAGAGTTCATATCTCAAATTGAAACAACACCACGTGTCCTCTAGTACCTATTCAAAATATAAAAGCCAGCTTAGAATTTAATAATTTCACAACTTAATACTCTTTTCTCCTTAACTCTACCCTCAACTCCATATTCTAAGCTTTCAAACCATATTCCATATATCCTTTCAATATTACCCCTAATATATATACATATGACACTGACACTCACACAACTCTTAACATGTTGTCTCACATGCATACACATAGTGCACATTGCCACTTCAATTTCATGTGCACATACACACCGTACGTCGCCACATGACTACAACTATTACTCAGCCAATCATACACTTTACAATGCCCACACATACACACATAACGTACACTATACTTAACACACATACATACACACTTACACATAAGACATGGTATATGTATACTGCACATCCCAACACCACTCTGCAACACCAATAGGATGTATTGCACATCTTAGTCGCGTCACTACCACCACACTAATGATATCAACATCTCCATTCCCAAAACTTAAAGGAAACCTAAAAGCATAAATTGGAAAAGGTAGAATAAAGATATAAGGATACGATTAGTTGTTTAGTGAGTATTGTAGGTTTTCTAGAAAGTATCGTAAGTTTTTTTGTGTGAGAAGGAGTTATGCCATTATAGGGTACGATTTGTTGTTTAGTGAGAAGTGTAACTTCCTTTTTTTTTTCAAGACCAAAATGCCCCTAATATTAATGTGTAATCATGTGTAATACTGATGTCTGGTTTTTTCCCATGATAGTTTTGCCCCTGGTACTTGATACTTAATTACATGCTATATAAATGCTTAGATATAAAAATCACTTATTTTTTTTTTAATTCCCTTACATTTATTTTTAACTTGGGTTTTACAGTTCCCTTAGTAAGTTGCAATGCAAGCTCGGTTAAAAGTTAAGTCGAGTCTTAGTTAGATTGCTTTTTGGGTGATCAAGCAATTTTAGATAGTCCAATGCAAGCAATATCCTAAAGCAACCAATACATACAGTCTAGTACTCCATAACAGTAAAGCATATACGTTGCACATGCGTAGGCCATTAACTTACAATCATAAGCAAGATACATAGTAAGGTCTTTAAGTATTCTTAAATAATACTTTAAAATACGGTAAAGTACTGATCCCACTTACTTAGACATGTGATGCTCGATAAATGTGCATATGGGTCTTCTCTGCTTTGGTTTTCCCTTAAATATTGAAACAATTGCTTTAGTTTTATTAAATATAAAGTAAATGATTTCATTTCAATAATTTAAGTATGGTCATAACTTATCTTTAGCAAGTAGTGTAAGCTTTATATTAAGTTCCTACTTATTGTTGAAGTCTTTGAACAAGGTTATGAAAACTTACTTAATACCAAGTTTTAGTTTCAAAACCTTTTGATTAAGTCCCTAAACGGGTGTCTTTAAACTAATAACCTTTTAATCTAGTCTTTGATGTTATCCTAGCTATACCCCTTACTTCAATCAACTCTCTGAACAAGCCTTTGAAGTCATTTCCATTAAGTAATCCATACCAATCAATCTTCAGATCAAGTCCTTAAAGCCATTTTGACTACATTTTCCTATCAAATACTTCTTAAACAAGTTTATGATATAGGTATAGTTAAATATCTTTTACTATCTAACCTTCTGAAGATGTCTCCTAAGTAACTTCATCTAAGCCTTCTAAATCAACTAACTGTCTAAGCATGTCTCTGAAGTCATTGTAACTACGCTTTTTTCACCAAATAACTTCCCAAAGGAGACTTCAAAATGGTTATTAATTACAATCCTTTCTCTAGCCAACCTTTTGGACCTATCTCTAAAATCATTACAACCATACTTCCTTTATCAAATAGCTTCTCAAACAAAGTTCTAACATGATTATTTTTAAGAGCTTTTTACTAGCTATCCTTCTAATCCAGTATTTGAACCAAGAATTAAGTCTTCCTGCTACTAGTTTAACCCTTTGAATAACTCTTTAAACAAACTCAATTTACATGTTTGCATAAAGTGACTTGCTTTAGCATCTTATTACATTTCACAAACATGATAAATTATGATTATACAATAGGTTCTTCATACCCATAATCATTGTATCACCCAAACTTCCAAATCCTCGTAGCTTCACCTTAATGCATGTATACTTTAACTTATGATTTGTACATATCTTAAATCCCATTCAATTCAACTAACTTTAGATCACTCTTCATAGCAACTTATAATACAATCAACCTTTAAAACTCTTACATGTTGTTTTCCACAAGGGTAATTACATGAAATTTCTGAAAAAGAGCATTTTTCATTAAATTTAAATGTTTAAAATTCCTTAAAAATTATGAAAAATATTTTTGGTCGAAAACTTTTCATGAAATTCTTACATGCAATATAGGGTTATTCCAAAAAAAGTTTGGCTTCAAAATAACAACATTAGGGCTATGTAAAACAACTTTGAAAATTGCTCGAATTTGGGTGATTTCTTAAGCAGGTCATATACATATTTAAAAATTTCACAAACTGATATATTTCTTAAAAAGTACACATAAAAATCTTTAAAAGTAATCTTTTGAATTAATTTGATATTATTACAAAGTTTAGTAAAATTTAGTTAATTTTTGGACTTACTGGAACTTTGTTGTCTAACCACCACATCGCCATCGTGTTGGCATCACTTCCACTTCCACTCTATGGTGGTGGCTCACATTTAGCAGCAACCTGGACCTGTACTCTTAGAGGTAGCTCAGTTTGCACTATTTTTTTGTACATAATTTTCGGAATTTTCTCCTTTGTTGTTCCTTCACTTCTAAAATTTTTCCAAAACCCTTAACATCCTTATGAACATGTGGAGAGAGCTTGGTGAAAATTCATAGGCTTGAAATGTAAAAATGAAGATTTTTTTTTTCTCTTCTTGCCTTAAATATCTCTTAATCTTTGCAAGTTAAGTGTTCTTGAACTTGATTCTTTAGTCAACAGCTGTCGAAGGGATGTTTTACGCCTTAAACTTTTTGATCCTGCTTATTTAGTGATTTTTTATTATTTTTCTTATTAATTTTTAGCAATGTTAATTTTTAGGTATTTTAAGTATTTTCGGGTATATAATTATATTCAAAGTATACATATTATTTTATATCATTTTATGATTTTTTAATGCAAATAATTTTTCTCTAGATTTTGGTTAGTTTTCATTATTTATTTATTTATTTTTTGGCCAATAATTAATTTTCGTTATTTAAATTGCACGTTTACAATAGGTAAAATACAACACAAGTTAATTTAGTAAAATGCACTATTTTTAGCTATAATGTTATTATTGTATTATAATCCTATAATTTGAACCCGTTGAGTATCTTTGTTTAACTCCTAAAATTTACACATGAACTACCGTCCTAATCGGCTTAATTCTGCATATACCTTAAATTACTCACTCAGAATCCATTATGTGAACTATGAAGCTCACAACCATTAGTTTTCTGATGAAATCTGCATATAATAGTGTGAGAACATGTGGCTCTTGAAGCTATTCTTGAAAATCAAAGTTTTTTTATGTAACCATTGTTATGTAAATGTAAATCAAGCACTGATAACATGTATTATAGGTTTTCTTGAGTAAATATTTTGAAGGAAGTATTAAGATTCTACTTAAAATAGGTACCTTGCTGAACGCTTTAAGCTAGTTGAGTCGTGTTCAGCTTATATAGATTACATCTATAATAGTAGCAATAGGGTTAGCTTTTATCTTAAATTAGTTTACACGGTAAAACTGCTATTGCTCCATCCATTCTAGGTATGATAATAAATCCATACAAAACTAGAAACCACATCTCCCATGAGATAAATGAACATTAATTTATCTAAAATTTTCACAAAATCATGAACAATTTGAGCTAAAAAAGGAAGAAATAAAAAAAAAAGAATCCGGGTGCCATTAATGAGTAGATATTGAATCTTTCTCCTAAACAGAAGCTTTTTAGGAAGGAACCACAGTACTATGCTATAAATAAGACATCTTCCATGCATTTAAGGCATCACATTTATTAAAAATCAATTACAAATCCAAATTATGCTAGTTTTTCACTCTAGGTGATTATTAGTGTAAACCCACTCTCTCTCTTAGATTTCTCTCACTATAGAGAAAATCGACCGAAGAAAATTCTTGGGAACATTCTATTTATGTTTATAAACAAAACTGGAGCTTTGATGTCATCTAATTTCATCAATTTTGAGGAGAAAGATTGAAAAAACTATTTTGAAGTTGTTGTGCACTAGGTTGATTTTTTCTAGAAAAATTGAAGTGAGAAAACTCGGATTTTTTTAGAAATTGATTTAAGACTTTAGATGTTCGATATCTCAAGAGTCCAATGCTAGTAAATACGACCTGAGAATTAGTTGGGAACCACCTAAACTAGCCACTTTTTTTTCTATTGCATAGGTAAGTCTTCCACCTTATTTTAGTGTTCATAAACTTGTTTATAAAAAAAATGAAAAATAAAAAAATAAATGTCGAGCATGTTTTAATGTGATTTTATTAATCTAATATGTTTGTGATAATTATTTTTTATGTTACATGTTTCTATTGATATTTTGATTAATAAATTATTAGTATGATGTTTAGTAGATTTTTAATAATAATCATGTTTTGTTAATTGTTTAAATGTTTTAATTAACTTGTTAGTATTATGGTAATAGACTTTTCTAATATGTTCTTGGTAAGTATGTCAATATCATAGTTATTAAAATCACTATTTTATCTATACGATTTTATAAGTTTATGATTTTATAGGGTTTTTCTGAGTTAACTTGAATGTAAAATTATTTTAATATAGAAATTTACGTTTTTAACTGAGTTACATATTAAACTCAGTGGAAACTTATGTTTTAACTGAGTTTATCGATTCTATATATTTGAATTAAATAAGCTAAAGTTATAAAGCAATATAACAAAGCTTTTACAAGTCATCAATTATTAAGGTATTATGTTATTTTCCCTATACTGTTCCATTTCTTTTCCTCTTTCGCTCTCTCCTAGTTCCTTATTTGAAGTTCATAACCTTCGCTTAGGTTATAGTTTGAATAGAAAAGCTTAAAGGAAAACTATATACTTTAGTTTATACCATTAATAGCTTAAGTTGAGTTAACAGATTTGGTTCACTTTGATTCATTACTTTTAAAAGAAGATAGAAAAGAATTTAGTTTCGATTTTATGTGTCTTTCTTTAAATTATATATTTAGAACCTTTATGGAAAAAAAAACTTAATTTCTTCATCTCTATTATGTATTTTAAGTTTATAATAACTATAGTAAGCACATTTATAGTTTTTTGAAAACTGTTTCACATAAATTGTAAAAATTTATGTTTCTACATTTTGACTCAACGCTTTAAGTTTATAGACCTTCTAGCGATTTTAGGTAAAATCGCGAGTTTGACAACCTTAATTAGTATAGTTTTAAATAATGTTCTGTGACATGGTTAATTATGCTTGTGGGTTTTAATTATGTTTTGAAAAATAAAGATAGGCTTCCTTTTCCACATTTCTTTTTTTTTCTTTTATGAATAAAATGTTTTTTTTAATAACAAATTAATTAGCCTTTTATAAATGTTAGGAATTTTTCTAAGATTTTTGAATTTTTTTTTTCCAACATCGATAAAATTTAATGAACTTAAGTGAAAAGAATTTTTCAAAAATAAAATAAATGAAAAAACTAAAATTTTCATCAATTGAGAACTGTATGAGCTTTATTTTGCTTTGTGGGTAGGTAAGCACTTCATGTAGCCTAAACAAAAAATAAAAAATAAAAAATTCCCCTTTTCTTTTAGTTTTTTTTTTTAAAATTTGAAAAAGCCCAATTTATTTAAAAAACACATTTAAGGCCCATTAAGTAATTTTGGACTTCTTTTATGGAAATTGTTGGGTTTTAATAAGTTAGCTCTTAAACTCAAGATTTTTTATTTCTATTTTTCTAATTTTTTTTAGGAAAGAAAACAACCATAGACTAGTAGCTGGAATTAACGTCTATCTACTTACAGGCCATAATTCCACTTTTTTCTTGATTTTGATCAGGTGCTGACTTTCTTTAAAAAAAAGTGTTTTTTTTTTAAACCTTTTCTCAATTTGGTTGAGAGATTTATGTGAAGCGCTAGGTATAATATAAAACGGACTAGGAAGATGGAGAAATCGAATTTTCAGCTTGAGAGGAGAGAAACATCATTTCAAGTACACAAGTCTAGAGGATTTGTTAGTAAGAATGATTCCAACCATCAATTGCAAAACATAAGTGCATGTAAACTTGTCCATAGGGCTAGATCGGTTTGGAACAGGCCTAGTTTACAAGTCGACAAATGCTTAAATCGGGATTGGCTTGTGGGGGCTTTGGCCCCTAAGTTAGTTCATGTGAATCGGCGGTTCGGGGCCTATTCACATGGCCTTTGAACAGTAAATTTTAGTATTTTCAAATTTTCCTTTTTCACTCTATATTTACTACCTTACTCCCCTCTCTCATGAACTAGAAATTTAATTTTTCAAACGATTCTTTTTTTTTTCTTTTATTTTCATGAAATAATTTAGATTGTTTAGTTAGTCCAAGTGTCTGACTTGAAATTACAAGTCAAAATTCAATGTTACTAAAAATTTTACCATTATTAAAATTGTAAATTACAAAATTTACTTTTTTTGAAATACTTTATCCAAACAGAAAACTAAATTACAATGTAACTAAAATTGTTAATTACAAAATTTGATTAGTTGGAGTTCGTGTACATTAACCAAATAGGATAGTAAATCACAATGTCATAATAATATAAAAGAGATAGTTCGTGTATATGAAGAAGTTAGTGGTAGCAAGGAATATGTATATATATTTTTTGGTTATTTTCAAGGTTACCTTGAAGATATCTACGTATCAGCTAGTTGAAATGAAATTACCGTAGTTCATTATGATATTTTAAAAAACCTTAGGTATGTTTGTCAAATTTATATTAGGGAAAAAACGACAAATTTAGTAACTATCCATTTAATTTTAGCCAAATACCTTTTTTTAAAATTTTTATGCCTAAACCATCGAGCCCAACTGCCGATTCATGGGCTTGCCAAATTAGCTTGCTTTCATCATTGAATTACTAAGGTTCTTAAGGCTTGACGGTTCACCACACGATTTAGGCCCACTAACAATAGGCTTAGGTTGATTCATTAACCTATTAGGTTGGTTTTAGGCAAATTTATGATTCAGAATTATCCCTTGAATAGGTTTAAGCGTGTACGTATTACATGATGGTAACATCATTTGCACCTGTAAGCAACAAAACAAATGCTTCAACCATGATATCTTAGCATGCCTTCTAGAGATTTCTCTCTCATTAGGTTCAGCAAGCTTGTACACTTGTTAGCTTATGATAAGGAAGTAGGTTTACTCACTACATGGCTATTGACGAACAACTTAAATTGCACAAGATTGTACTACAAAATGATCATAACCTCCCTATATAGCATATAAAAAGTATGGGTCTCTTTACCTTTCAACCAAAGCAGTAATAAGGTGCCTTTAAGCTACATGAAGGGTAAGGGTATGATGTGAAAGCCATCAGCTGTAAAAAGGGTAGGATGTGAAGATCCATAGGCATCCTCCTCTTATCCTGATGTAAAGATGCCTTGGTTTAGTAGCATACTGACCATGTCACATCTTAAGAGAACATACAAGAAATTAGAACCAACACCTGCAAATCGTACAAATTGAGTTATTAAAATAAATAGGTAAACCATTCATATACCTATCTAGCCTAAACTATATTCAAGCTATGTGTGTTGTACTATGTGACTAATGATCTATTGGCAAGGCTTAGCTCCATCTATGTAAGGAAAAATAAGAATTAGGTCTTGTAAGCAATGAATATCATACAAAAAAATAATTGTAACGATCAAATATTAGATGGACAAAGGATAGGATGGTTCATTCAACCATGGAAGAGCTAGGCACTACAATGTCTCTTGGAATAGTTATTGGTGATATTAGAGGTAGATGAACATTAGATGTGTTGATTTTGAAATTGTTGCAATGGCCATTTGTTGCATCCTCCTCATTTATTACTTCTTTCAAATTGTAGCACATAATATGATCGATCTCTTTGATCTCTCTCCCAAGGTAATCTCCAATAAGTAAATACATGTTCTCAATCATTGTTTTGTTAAATATAGTCGAAGCAGTTATGGATTATTACACTAGTGAGAAAGGAGGCACGATGGTCTTATTATGTTTATTTTCCATGAATACCATAGCAAGCTATCATTGTCAATGATAGGCATTAAAGAATGGTAATAGTTGTGCAGAACTAGAGATAAGAATTGCGAGTTATTTGTGAGATGTCTCTAATTCTAATGGTGACCACATTTGACCTCACTTTAGTTTTATTCATTGACCCTATCATAATCCCATTTTCATCATACAAAATATTTCTATTTGTAAATATCGCGAATCTCACGAAATTCTCCATTTCTACGATCAAAACAAAATATATATATATATATATATAAAAAAGAAAGAAGCAATACTTCTAATAAAATACTTCTATTGGTACCTTGAACACTGAAATAGATAGATAAATTGAACCTAAATAAATATTTTAAGAAAGAAATAAAATAGAATTACATAAATATATCATAGATTAGCTTGTCAAACGTACAACAGAGATATGAGTCAAGCTCACGAAATACAGATTTTGATAAATAAAAAAAAAAAAAACAAAAAGGAGTTGAAATGAGTGGGAGAGGGGTCTGTTTCGATGTGAGGAGGATGAAGATAGGTTTAAGCATTTAACCCCGACTTAATCGTAGCTTATTCATGTGATTTTAATTCACCAAAACGAATCGTTTCATTAAGTTGTTCGGGTTCGAGATTTACAGTGAAATCGCATTTGGATTTCTCTATAAGTTCAGTCTCGATCTTGATGAGGAAATGAGTAAAACGGACACAATTAGAAGTTAGCAATTTTATAATGGTATTTCATAAATTAGTTTTGCCGGATCTCTGCCATAAAAAGTAGCTTGCCTTTTTGGCGTGCGTCAAGTCATACGTTTTTTTGTTGTCGCTATCCTGTCTTTTATTTTTGTCAAAACTTTAACAAAACCAAATTATTCTCAGTTTAGGGTTTATGACGACATAGAGCATAACCCAACAGGACCCTTTTGTTCAGACTTATATCATTTTAACAACCAGGCGGCGCTAAAAACACTCTGTCCGTCTCTATCTTCTCTATTGGTTCTGACTCGACGAGGACTCAATCGAGTCATCCGTTTCAACTCGGACCTCCCACCCGATCCCGCCCTCTGGAATGGCTCTGCAAAACCACCTATCCACTTCAATCTCATCGTCTTCCTCCACTTTCTTGGCTCCATCGTCGAACTTTAACACTTCAAGGTACTTCTTGCTTTTTCATCGTATCTGGAAACTTATTGACGTACGGTTTTCGTAAACCCATAATCTTTTGGTACTTATTTATTTATTCATTCTGTTTTAAAAGGGCAGAGAAAGTGAGTTTGCCTATATCGAAACGAGTTGGGAGCTGTAAATGTGTTGCCACGCCTCAAGAGGAGAAGACAGGTATGCTGTTTATTGAATATGGATGTTGCTGTGCTGGGCATAGTTTCCAGTGTCCCGTCCTTGTCTTCGCCAATGATATGCACTTCCACATTTTCTTTCTCATGCATACGTGATTGCTTGTGATTGGTGGGTGGAATGTGTAAATATAAGGGGACGGGGAAGTTATTACACGTTTGATTGCTCAATGGAATGGTGATTTTGTTGATAAAAGAAGAGATTAAAAGTTGTTGAATTGAAGGAAATGGAGTTGTGGGGTTGTGTGATTATGGGGAAGTGTTTTAAAATCTGAACTTTTCAGTGATCTTGTGGTTAAGCTCAGTCATTGATTGAAGATTGGATTTGCATTGGAAATTCTGAACAAAATGGAGTTGTTGGTTTGTGATTGTGGGGCATACCAAATTGGAACAGACAACTTAGTATCAGACTAATTATTCAATGGAAGGAAATGTTGTTTTTAGAAAGGGATTAAAGTGTTGCTAAATTTGATGAAATGTTGCTGTGGGTTTATGGTGGAGTTGAGAAATCTGAACTTTGGTGTTCTTGTGGTAAAGCATAGCCATTGAGTAAAATATGTTGCTATCCGTGTTGAAAGTTCTCATTGTGATTTTGTGGAATAGCTTGGTCAATGAGTTGAAAATGGAGTTACTTTTCTGTTATTACAGTAGAGATGCATAGAAAAATCATAACTTTTGGTGTTCTCGTGGCAAAGATTAGTCATTGAATTCAGGCACGATTTGTTCTGCTGAAAATACCTTCCTTAGCCCTTTATTTTTATTTAATATCACCTGTTCAACATCTTTGACATATAATGTTAGTAGTCGGAGGTAGTGGGGGGTGACAGAGTGTCTGTGACCATCAGTGATGAGTAATGTAAGCAGAGGGAAATATTTTTTATTCATTGGGAATGGGAATTCCTCTGTTTCTTCTAAAATTGTTTTCTATCAACCAATGCATTCTGTATTATCAAAACTTGATCATAAAGACACCAGCAGTGTTTGCCATGATATGGAGAAATACATGTGTGAATTGCTGATGACAATAATCCAGGTAGGAAGTATGCTTTCTTGACAATGATAGGTTTAGGATTATCACATCTTGTTATTGTTGGGAAAATGTCTTCCTTTTAGAATACCATTCATTGTATTGTTTTGTATGCTTACTTAAAAATGTTTTGTTGCTTGGAGATATCACCCATGGTTTTTCTTAAATGTTACTGATAGTTGGATTGGTATTATAGAATGTAACATTACTAATGTGAACATTAATTTGAAGCTTATACAACCAAGGTACCCAGAAATGCAAATTTGGCAAAGCTTCAAGCTGGTTACCTCTTTCCTGAGGTTAGTGACAGCATTGACTATATATTGCAGTAGTTAGATTCTCTGAATTTAAGAAGGTGTATGACGTTTTGGTCCTTAGAATCTACTTCAACTGACAATCCCTTCTTGCATTTGATCAAACTTTCTGAATGTGAAACTAAGATTTTCCCTGGATGGCAATTCTTTCTCTGCTCTGTTGGAAAATTTTTTGAATAAAATGTTTGACATGAAGTTAGAAATGGCAGTCTTCTTGGCATTACCTTGGAATGTTATTTTTATGTTTGCCATTATAGGGAAGGACATATGTTTTCGAACTTTATAAGGACATTGCTATTGATTGATTTTGAAATGAATTGAGAATTTGTCTATATTTTTGGGCTATGTTGTCTGTAATCAAGGTGTTTTGGCATCAAGAGGAGAAACATTTCAGCATGTAGTCCTTCACATTTGTTTTTGCTAAGTGGTCCTTAACGTTCTTTTAAAAATGTATTTTCCTGTATCAGCATTTAGAAAACTTAGGTTAATCTATGCTTCATAGGCTCAGATGATTGTGTGACTCGATGGCCGTTGCTAATTGGCGCCTTATCTTTACAACTGCTTAGAACTTTATGTTTCTGGTTTATCTGTTTCCATCACTAAATACCGCTCATTCACTGGTTCATCTTGTGCACAAAGCTTCTATGCGTTTTTTACATTAATGTAGCTCTATCCCTAGAAATACTTGGATTCAATATATCTTGTGATCCCTTGTATGTTTGAAGAAAGTTTGTGTTATAGCATTGGTTTAAAATTAATTTTCAGGCTTGTTATTGAGAGAATCCCATGATCACTTTTATGAGCTCGATTAAAGAGAGAACCTGGCAATCTCTTTGACGACTAGGTTCTAAATTAATATTATTTTTTTTAAGAAAATAGGCTCATTTCATTCATTCTTTTTCTGCATTTAAAGTATAAAGGTGGCGGTTACAAACATTCCCCACTTCCCTATTGTCATGATAACTGCTCCTAAACTTACTCCATGCACTCGCACAATCTTCACTAACTGACCAAATCTGCACTCATTGACCAATCTGCACCCTATCTGATACTAACTGCACAACTTCCTTACGGAACAACACCTTTGGCTGCAACAAACAGCCTGCACTTGCATCTAAATGTGGTTACGCAGCGCACTTACATAATTACATAAACACATGAAGAAAATAAAAAAATGAAAAATAAAGTAATAGCTAAAAGATTGATACGTAATGGCTAGGACTGCTGCTTCCTTTTTTCTCCGACTATACACCCTGTGGAAAACGGGTGATTAACAGTTTGCTTGTATATTCGTATGGTACTAAATTTAGTCAGATAAGAAGTTAGAAAAGGGAAAAGACAATGATGCTTTTTGCTTGGGTACGTTGGTTGTCAATCACCTCCATGTGCAATGTATTTACTACATTTATCATTTTGTCTCATGCACCTAAATCTATCGCTTTTGATGTAATTCTAAAGAAAAAGGATTTCTTTTTCTTTTCTTTCTTTTTTCTTTTTTTTCTCTCTCTCTCTCTCTCTTTATTTTTTGGGAAACAGATTGCTAAAAGAAGGGCTGCACATTCGCTGAAGTATCCTGATGCAAAAGTAATTAGCCTTGGAATAGGTGATACGACTGAGCCCATTCCAGAAGTTATAACATCTGCTATGGCCAATGTAATGTTCGCTTTCTTCCTCCTTCATTTCTTTTTAGCTGGAATGTAACTTTGTACTGTAGTTAAGGACCTCTAGTAGATCAAATATGGTATTGGTTTGCAATTGTTGTCATCATACAACTCATTCAGCTTCCAAGTAAAATAGCCTTGTGGCTTAATGTTTCAGTCTGTCATAAATGACATTGTTGAACTGGTAGGCTTTCCTATCAAAATTATGTGGCAGGATATTTATGAGAGGCACCACAATGCAAATGCTTCTTTAGTCAAACTTTTGTTCATGTTAGGTTTCACTCAAATTTATATCTAGCAGAATTTATTGAGCAATACTTCTTTCAAATACAATATATAATGTAATTACTTCTGCAGAGAGCACATGGATTGTCCACGGTGGAGGGTTATAGTGGATATGGTGCAGAACAAGGTGAAAAGGTTTGTGGCATTGGTTATCTATTTCTAAGACTTCCATTCCAATTATTTGTAGAAAGTTTTGGAAACATGTTGCATCTGCCATGTCTTCTTCCATTTCGTGTCTACCACTTTCATTTTATTCATTTCCCATTTGTCTCTGCATAGTATTATCTGTTGATAAGTTGGAAAAAGGATTTTCATCCCCTATTCTGTGCTGTGTTATGAAAGAGGTTGATCATGCAATGATACTATAGACTTGCTTGGAGGCTTGAATTTACCTGCTCTGATACCGGATTAGTGTGACTGATTCTATGAACAGATCTCTGAAAAGCAACCATTAGACTAGCACAATTGGAGCGAAGTGCTATGTATTCTTAGAATTCTAAAAATGATAGCTAATTTCCTAAAAATTCTACTTGTTCTGCTTGTTGAAGAAATAAAGCATTTTAATTTTTAATTTTGCAGCCTCTTAGAGCTGCAATTGCTTCAACTTTCTATAGCAACCTTGGCATAGTAGAAGATGACATATTTGTTTCAGATGGTGCAAAATGTGACATTTCCCGCCTTCAGGTATGTTTTATTTCAATGTTGCTTTACTCTATGCAGCTCCTTTTTCATCTTAGTAAGAGTTTCACTTTTTCCTGTATAGACTAATTATTCATATATCTTCTTTCTGGCAGATTGTTTTTGGGTCTCAAGTTACAATGGCTGTACAAGACCCTTCATATCCGGTAATAAGTTCTTCCAGCGTTATGCTGCAATCACTTTAAACTCTTCTCTTGTTTTCTGTTTCTGCCTATGAGCCTACACATGCTATCACCGTGTGACTAGGTATAGCGCTTTTCTTTGCTTGCATCTAAAGCCATAGAAACTAATGAAATACTGCTTTGTGCAACATCTTTTCCATATATGCATGCAAGTTAGGTCAGTTCAACTCAATGTAGATTCAACCTCACCATCTTCATGGAGTGATAGTATAAACTATTTTGCATGCTGGCCAGTGTCTAATTAGATATGTTTTACGTGTGCATATTGTAGAGGTAGGATTGTCTAATGCAATGGTTAGAAGCAACCAAACGTTTCCAATCTGGGTTTGTTTCTGTCTAGCCAAAGATGAACCCCTGTTCCAGTGAGTAAGTTATTGTGTCCTCTAATTGTCAATTATAACACCTTTATTCTTTACTAACCAAAGCAGCCAAAAAAAAAAAAAAAAAAAAAGAGGAAGAAAAAATAAAGATAAAATAAAAAGTGGATAATATATATACATTTGGAAAGCTCACAGTAGTTATGGAAAATTTGGATATAGAAAGTACAATAGTCAATTACGGAAAGGGACAGGGGAGTGTACACTGAAGGGGAACCATGGTGTTAATGTACTTTTGGCTAAATCTGTACTTGATTGTTTTGGGTTGGGGGTTTGGTGGTTGGTGGGTGGGGTGGTTTCCACCTGAAGTTGGTTTAATAAGACTGCTGTTGTTTTTTTCCCGTCACATACATTTTATCTGCAGGCTTATGTAGACTCAGGTGTTATAATGGGCCAGACCGGGCTGTTCCAGAAGGATGCTGAAAAGTATGCCAACATTGAATATATGAGATGCACTCCTGAGAATGGCTTCTTTCCCGATTTGTCCAAAGTTGCCAGAACAGATATCATATTTTTCTGTTCACCGAACAATCCTACGGGGGCTGCTGCAACAAGAGAGCAGTTGACTCGTCTTGTGCAATTTGCCAAGGACAATGGCTCCATTATATTATATGATTCTGCATATGCTTTGTATATGTCTGATGACAACCCTCGGTCCATATTTGAGATTCCTGGAGCTAAAGAGGTGATGTCAAATTTTGATAATTTGCTGCTGCATAATGGTTTCTTGTCTTATACTTTAACTCTGGGCATACCTTCTCTAATCTTACATCTTGTGATCTTGGCATTTTTCTTACCCTGGCTATCAATAAACTTATTTCCTCTTATGCTGTAGACATACCATTCTTGATGTCATCTTCTGTAATATTTTTAATACATTTGCTTTTTAAAATAGAATTTTCCCATTAGCCAAGCTTAAAAGGACGGTGGATTAGATTGTTATTCAGAACCCCAAATCTCAGCTAACTGTAGTTTATGTGGTGCTATGTTGCTTTTTTGAGAAATTAGGTGCCAACTCTACTTGATTGTCAGGATTTTTGGATTTTTTGGGGTCACTTTAGAGCGCTTAGACCTGCCAATTTCTTTGATACGATATACTGTGCTCTTGAATCTTGGTGTTTTCTATCTTGACCTGCTCACGCATTTTGTAATACATGAAGGTTGCGCTTGAGACAGCATCATTTAGTAAATATGCTGGATTTACTGGTGTTCGTCTGGGCTGGACAGTGGTGCCAAAACAGCTTTTGTTCTCAGATGGGTTTCCTGTTGCCAGAGATTTTAATCGCATTGTTTCCACTTGTTTTAATGGTGCATCAAACGTTTCTCAAGCTGGTGGTCGGGCTTGCCTTTCACCTGAGGGCCTTAAGGTTAGTTTCATCATTTTCAAAGTATCAGCTGAATTATGTGACTGGAAAAGAAAACAGCCTTTTGGACAAAAGAAAAAAGAGACTTCTCCTCGTGTGATGCTTTTGCATCTAGAATGGCTTTCTTGTCATTCCCTTTTTCTTGTACATCTTTTCGATTAAATCAAAAAAATTTTGTCTGATATTTTCTTCGAATTTTGTAGGCTATGTCTGATGTTGTTGGTTTCTACAAGGAGAATACTAAAATAATAGTGGAGACTTTTGAGTCTCTAGGTTTTAAGGTGTATGGAGGGCAGAATGCACCATACGTGTGGGTACACTTTCCGGGCCAAAGCTCTTGGGATGTATTCAGTGAGATCTTGGAGAAGACTCACGTGGTCACGACACCCGGCAGTGGCTTTGGACCTGGTGGTGAAGGTTTCGTTAGAGTTAGCGCCTTTGGTCATAGAGAGAATATTTTGGAAGCCTGCAGAAGATTCAAGCAGCTGTACAATTGAACAATGCAATCGAAGCGTATTCGGTGCAGTTTCCTCCAGGAACTCGTGGCCATCTTTTCCGTAACAAGGACTTATTTATCAATAATTGTTTTTAACCGCTCAATTGCTTTATCTCTACCCTTGTATAATGCCGAACATCGGTTATTTGTAGAAGCTGAACCTGATTGTATCGTTCTTCCATCCTCCTTTTGTTCCTTTGAAGCTCCTTCTCTCAAATGCAGAAGAGTATTCATTTAGTGAGAAATCAAACCATGTAATGGAGAATGCCATTCGGCACATTACGAGTATAAGACTAACCAAAATCAATCTTGGGGGGGGGGGGGGGGGGGGGGGGGGGAAGGAGATAAATTCTCTTACGATAAGACGATATAAGCATATACTATTTCAAAACTGATAGCCTGAACCATTTCCTCCAGTTATGGATACAATCTACAAAGAACGTTTATGCTTTCTGCTCTTCAACCTACAGAACGCACTATGAGGCCGACCTAACTAAACAGCTGATCTACATGATACAAAGTTCGACGTAAAATGATCTGGGTTTTGCATTGGACGGTATGCTTCTCGCCACTGATATCCTGACACCTTGGTTTCTTTTCTTGTCGTTCTGGCGGTCTGCGAAATTTAGGTGGTTGCACCGCTTGTTATTGTGAATACACTCGATGACCTAGATGACCAGCGATTCCCGACTCTCAAGGAGCTACATTTCTTTCAAATCTTTTTTCTAAATATACATAAATCTCTAATGGTTGGAAGTAGACTTGGGTAAGGGTTGATTTCGAATCGTGAATTGGTTGGGTCCATTAGTGGTTGGATTGAACTTTTGAGTTTTTAGGGCTCAAGTGCTTCATCCCGGCGATGCCACATTATTAAAAAAAAAAACCAATTTGCTATCTACCCCCTAATTAGACCCTTACTCCTATCCTCTGTTTACAATTACAAATTCATATTTTAGACACATATGTTGAAAAATTTAAATTTAAATTTGCATTAAATTTTAAATTTCAAACGATGCGTTTACACATTTTTCGGTTTTTATAAATAACAACTTCAGGCCTAGTAACAACACTTATTCTACAAACTAATTAAATCTCTTCAACTCTAATCATTTTGTCTTCAAATTTTTTTTAGTTACGAAATGTTATTAGAAACATTTTCTTCTACTAATAACAAATTTCTATGCATAATTCTCCATTCTACTGCATAAAATAATTTGTAATAATAAATGATGCTGATATATACATACCTACTACATAATTTTCTCTTTATTTTCTTTTATATATTATTTCTGTTTTTCACTCATAAATATTTGTACGAATGGAAAGATTTTTGCGTTGTATCTTTTCTAGCAAAAAACACGGTTCATCATCTAGGGGTAAAAGTAAAGGTAAAGGCATTGGAACTTCCAATACGTCGTCTGCATCACTACAGTTTGGAGACGTTCAAGCATACTCGGATAACAAGTACGACTTGAATTAGTAGATGATACATAATATGGTTGGGAATGTAGAAGAAGAATTTACATCACCCCCGAGTTTCGATGTAAAGTCTCATCACACAAGTAATTGAGGTATACCACTTCCTGACTTTGACGTTGAACATCAACGTATGAGTTACTAGGGCATACCACCTTCCGTTTTCGAACCTTTATGCATGGGTGTTCGTAAACGTCATGTTAGATTCAAACCTCTTCATATGAGCATCCCTATACGATTTGCGGGATTTGAACCCCCACGAATGAGTTACCCCACAAGCATGTTCGAGGATAAGGAGAACGACATAGAAATTATTCTTGAAATGGAAGAGCAACATATGAGACAACGTGGGCCCAACAGTTTGAGACTATCCGACTCAGGTATAGCTCCTGAACTCGGTAAGTCTAATATTTCTACTACTCATTTCCGTAAAGATACAGATAAAAGGGGGAACTCGAAGGCATTTTGCAACTACTACAACGCGAGTTATTCATGAAAAATGGGAGAGGGATATGGTACACTTAACAGGTACTTAAGGTTGAAGCATCTTGGGGAGATGGGAATAGATAGAACACAACAACAACTTGCCCGAGGCAATGGTTCATTTGGACAAATACTAATAAGGTATGATGAAGAGAGGTATAAATATAACATGGTATAATACCTGACGAACATACATCTCTCATTCAATGTGGGTGCATCAGAGTGGTAAAGTTGATATAAGTGAGAGACGTTCAACCCCAGTTCACGAGAGCTTAGCCGCAAAACGATGATTCGAGTCATGTAGGAGCTCTACCACAAAGGTAAGAGGGAACTTGTAGGTAAGTTTGCTTCCTTTGATACACAAGTGTTCATATGTGTAGACATACGGACGGATCCTTTTTGTAATAATTCTTATATGGGTATTATTGTTTACTAGGTAGACGATAATTGGAAACTTAATAAACGACTATTGACATTAAGGGTATTTAATGATCGATATAAGGCGCAAAATATTTATAAAATTATTAGAGAAATCTTAAATAAATACGGATTAGTGAAAAAAAAAAAATTTCTATTAGTTTTGATAATGCAACTGCTAATATTGCATCAATATTTCATTAACAAAATTATTCTCAACTAACTTTAAGGGAGATTTTTTTTCACATACGTTGTATATGTCATATTCTTAACTTATGTATCAAGGATGGTATTGCAATATAGTTTCGATCAAGAACATCGTCAAGACAATAACAGATAAGCCATCCCTTTACAAAAAGTGGAGGAACTTTTGCATGGAGCACGTGAAGAGGCCTCGGAAGTTTAAGATGGATGTGTAATATCGCTGGAACTCAACTTACGAGTTGTTACATAGTACAGTTCCTTATAGCAAACTATTATATGACTTTGCAATGTATAATACGTAAGGAGTTGACATTTTCCCCAGTAACTGGGATATTTGCATCCAATTACTTAAAGTTTTAAAAGTTTTTCATGATACTGTTAAGACTTTTTCACAAGTTTACAAGCCCTGTGCTCACTTGTTTGTTATGTCAATTGTCAGTATAGTTGGCATGCTAGTTTAGGCTTGTGAGGATCCAAACTTGCACGCATGTGTATACAATATGATGTTGAAGTGGTTAACTTATTATAAAAAAATTCCTTGTATTTATCTCGTAGCAACTATTCTAAACCTTCATTGTAAAGGGAAATTGTTACTAATGTATTTGAAAACTTATTATGGTTATATTCAAGATCTAACGGATTCTTAAGATATGTACAACTTGAAAGCATAGCAAGAAGTATCGGTAATGATGGTCGACATAGAGGAGATACTCAATTACTATCAAATTCAGTATAGTAGCTAGTCATTAGTCTCTCCTTTACTACCTACTAAAGAGCAGCATTACTTCTTTATGGATAAGTAGTTACTAGCGCAAAAATTGAAGAGGCAATAATTTGGTGGTTCAATGTCTGACAAATAGCACTACACCAATACAAATTTCGAATTTTTGGAAAATATCTTTATCAAGGACTTCAATATTTTAGAGTGGTAGCAAAAGTATAAAAGGAACTACCTACTGCTATCTTGCATTGCCTATGAAGTACTCGCTACTCCGGCTTTAATGGTTGCTATTAAGCAAGCGTTTAATACAGTAAACTTAATTATTGACGAATGTCAAGTCTCCCCATCTGTTATCAGTGTTGAAGCAAATGCTTACATAGAAGATTGGTACAAGGCGAGCTGTAAGCAACAAGAACCATGCGGGACATCAAGCAAGGAGGATGATTACTTCAGTGGCTGGAACCAATTTGATGGAAGCCTAAGCTTACCTGCGAGTTCTACTCTTGCTTACAAACACGAACAGTTACCTTAAGATAATACATAGTAAGTTTTCTTTTCATTCTTTATGAAAAGCCTTTATCATATAGAAAAATCTTTTTCTTTTTAATTGTCCAAAAATACTAAATGGCATGGTTTTCCTAAAAGTACTATATACCATTAGGTTTTTTTAAATTATGACTGACTGAAATTATTTTCATTCAAAAAATTTAACTTGGTTATCATGTACACTTTGATATTTTTTTGAAAACGTAAAATTAATCAACAAACTAAAGGTTTTTTAAAAATACAAACCGAACTACAATGGTCTAATTCCGATTAGAGGATACGTAGGTACTTTATTAGCAACCGTAAAATAATATAAAAAATATTTTCCTTTCAACCACTTCATTCTATTTGATCAGATTTAGACATTATGTATTCATACTGTAAGAAACTGTTTTATATTTTATTTTCTTTCGGTTTTTAATGTATATTTTATAGACAGGTTGAAGAAAAAAAAATGGTTAAAGGATCGGTAAAGCGAGAAAGAAAAAAAATAATATAAAGGCTTAGGAGAGGAGATATGAAAAAAAAAAAAACCGGTCCTTAAACTAGTAGGGCACATGAATCGGCCCTGAATCGTTAGCTCATAGGCTGATCGCGGTTCAATATGACCTTGACTAATGAACCAATAGTTCAGGGGTGGTCCAAATTGCCGCCCGGCTCTAGTTGGAGGATATTGTTCTATCTACTTCCTCGGGTTGGAAGAAATCTCTTCTGTTTCAGCCATCTGTTGTTCGAATGCCGTGGTAGAAGTTGCATATGCAGCTTTCCACGAAAGATGGCCGAGCCTCGAGTGTTTAAAACTCCTTGCTGATACTTCCGCTCAGTTATCGTAAGCAAAATGTACGACGAGATCTTGGAAATTTCTCTTTGACAGCCGACATGAGGCCATTTTGTCCAATGGATGTAAATTTGAGTGGTTGTATATTGTCAGTATTCATTTCAAGCCATCATTTTCAAGATCAACAACACCAAATGCCAGTGGGAGAGATCCACCATCAATATCAAAGGAAGTTGCTGAAAGCAAGGTACCAAAGTACTTGCTTTTCAGCTGTATTACGCCAAGCCAAACGATGGGTCAGCAACCATTGAGAAACCCATGTATCAATGCATAGAAGGAAACAAGGAGCCCCTGGGTCCGATTATCTCCACCAATTGTGAATACTTCTGCAGCACTTCCCACGAGTTCTTTTATTTGCTAATAGTATGCAAGAAGCAGGCGATATCCTTCTTCAGCAGAGCCATAAATTTCTCATGCGAAGCTTGCTTGTAAGGTATAGCGATCCTGTGTTGTTTGTTATGTCCTTTGGCTTGTAGTCGGTGGCATTTCTTAGCCTTAACTCTATGAAGCTCACTGTCCAATCTACAAAAGCCTAATGGTGACCATTCCGTGCATTTTGTCCCTTAAGAATGGGTTCCTTCAAGGCTTCTTATTGTAAAGGTTGGGGCAATGGGAGCATGAATACGCCACTGAACAGCAGCAAAGTGCCGTATTAAGTCACATTTTTATGATGCGAAGCTCAAAATTCTGTGCAATCGCAGATTCCATGACTGCCTTCCTGAAGGCTTTTACATATGCAAATTCCTGATCAACGACGAAATCATGGTCCCCCGTGCATTTATTAGGATGTACTCAATACACTGAGAGACCCCTTGGATTACAGAGACTCTCTCTCCCAACATTTATATAGTTCAAACGGTTAATGTTTTTGTGATTTAGTACATGAATTTTAAAATGATGAATTTATTAGTTTTTGATGTCACTTATACCAACCTGCTTCACAAACCATAATCATTAATAAATATTTTTCCGTGCAAAACTATTGGATTAAGCATAAAACTGTGCTCTGCAGATCTCTGAGGCACAAAAATACACCCCACGCAGTTATCATTTAAAGAGTAATACTCAAGCCAAAGTAAATAAACTAAATAGACGCTTGTAGGAGCAGTGATCGATTAAGTAATCACGGTGCAATAGATGCTTGAATCTCCCGTCCTTGGAAGATTAAAAGTAAATTTCCTAAAATTGATTTATTTTTGCCCTTTTATAATACCAGTATTATGATATGGATCTCATTTCTGGTCCCTAATATCATGTTAACGTCTTGAAAAGCTCACTTCGTTGAAAATCTTAAAAGAGTTCTTTTATTAATGCATGAATAGTAAGACCATTGACTAATGTGGATTCCTTCTTACGATTTGCAATGGCAGGCATCCCATTGCAAAGTTGCTTATCCATTAACAACGGGTTCCTTCACATGATCCTAAGTCACCTGTTGATACGCACTAGTGGACATGGCACAATAGCCCAAACCCTAAGCCAATGTAGCCCAGAAACACTTCCCCAGCGGGAGGCACAGGCGAGTCCTTCCCCAAGTGATCTATTTAAATTCACTAGATGTGTAGAAGTAGAATTAGATATATTGTGGGAGATACATAATGTGATGGACAAGTGATGGTGGAAATGATAAAAAAAATAGCATATATGAGAATTTTTATTTAATAAAAAAGGTGGGAATCTATAGACATTAAAATTAGTGGAGTAGTGAAGGAAATAAATATTCATCAATTATTTTACATTTTACATGCTATTTTATTTTTATTTTGTATCTCCGTGCATTATGTTTTTATTGGCAGTATAGTTGACATTTATTTTTGACATAATACCAAAGATCCCATATTTATATTCAGTTTGACATATTAGAAATAATGTTACGTTTTACTTAGAACATTACTTCTTTATTTTCTTCATGGTATTAGAGTTTTAGTCGATTCTCCGTTGACTAAGTTGATCGAACACATGAGCGGGAAGAGAGATAAACTTGAGACTTCCTTTGGTTCAAAATATAAGTTCTGAACCCTAGATGCTTTGACCATGATTGACCAAAGCAAATCCTTTCAAATTACATTAGGTAATCCTTATACACTTTAAATCACTTAACATAAATTTAATGGCAAAAATTTTAGGGAACGGTTTCAATCCATCAACCTTGTAATCCATGGAAAAGGCAAGCTTGGATATCTCATGTTACGCCCTGAAGTTACAGAGTTACGACAGTCCCGCCATGTAAACCATTCTATGGTAGTAACTGACCTCACAGTACCTACTATAGACATAATTTACACAAGGTGTCGACGACTCCTTACTTTGAAGTAAACAGTCTAATTAGGAATTTAGTTAAAGTTATAGTAATTAGCATAAATTTTTAATCAATATACATAATTACATATAAAGTCCATAGAACTTCCCAAAAAAACTTTATATTAACATAACAGTTCACTAATTTACATAAAGACTACCAATTTTTTATTCTTAAGCTATAAAGGACACTCTAGCTATATATCCATTGTTAAGTGAATTGATCCTTACACTTTAGGCTTCAAAAGAACTAACCTTTAAATAGTTGTAAGGCAGCATAATACTTAAAGTATTTAGAAATCAGGACCTGCAAAAGGATCTATACGAGTATGAGCAATTGTAGCTCAGTAAATTGAATTAGAGACTCATGAATGTATATAAACACAAACAAGATTATTAAGTAATTATTTTTATGTAATGCAATAAGTAAGTGTCATCATACAACGTAGTTCGATCCGTTGTGAAATCAAAGAAATTTCACCTGTTTTAATTCGGAATGAAGAGTTTTCATGTTTTTGAACAGTTCACAACCAAACCCAAGTTTATGCAATAGAGATACTGCTCCTCCGAAGATTATCCTTCGAACCAATGCCCTCATCCTTACCACAACCTTTTCTTCTGTCACTTAGTTCGGTTAAGGATGAGAAAAAGATTAATTGTTATCCAGCGCTATCTTTATCGAAGGTGTCGCTGTCTAGTTAGAGAATCCTAACGATCTCTTAAAGGGTTGCAATGCATGACAATTTAGGTTATTATAGTCGAATAAGATTAAATTCTATTTAAGGTGTTCAAACAATTTCACACTAATCTAGTCATAACACAAAATCAATCATATTATAAATTCCAGCACAAATTCAGATACTTAAACACATGCATAAACTACTTACAATCATAATCATACACAATCCTAAGTCTCCGAGTACCATAAAATAGTAATTCAATACAGTAAGTAATAACTCAATTTATTTGGAATTCTCAGTCGCTCTATCACTTAATTGCAAGCTAGTTCGTCTCTAAGTATCCTATAATACAAATAGGTCTTTTTAGTACTTATACTTTAATGATTCATATTCTAAGTTATAATTTAACTTATTTCTCTATGTATACCTATTATTTACTAATGATTCATTTTATCTTATTTCGGGGTTCAATTTCTAAATTAGATTTCAGTTTTGATTATGAATTCCTAAATATGCTCGAGTTCTAATGTAGAATTAATCACATTAAGCTCGAGTATTCTAATACCATATTAGGTCTTAATTTAATGTTCTAAACTGTTCGGTACACTTTCATCCTAATTAGGGTACTAGATTTATTTTCGATGTAAGAAAATCTTACATTTTTTATACAATTACCTAAAATTAAATTTTGTTTCAGATTTATTATATTCTGATTTTTAGTATTATATTATCTAAATAACCATAATTTTTCATATTTATTAAATTTCCAATTCCACATATTCCTAATTTCCTACAATTATTACATAATTCCTATATTAATTACACTTAACACTCTAAAGGCTAGGATTAGGTTTCTACATCAGAGATTAACATCCCTAAACATCTAAATACTATCTAAATCAATAATTAATCACTTAATAACCTAATTAACCTAAAATTACCCTATTTTCCCATCATTTTAGGGCTAAAAATTTACTTAAAAATTTTGAAAATTACATTTAAAAAAATGGCTTCATAGCACTGTTCTATATCACTTAAGCATTCTATAGAAAAAATTTGAGCTCCAAACTACACTCCTAAGTCTATTTATTTCTAGTTTTAATCATACTCGGTTTTGCTTAATTTATTAAGAATCCTCTATTTTCAGACGTGATTAAGCTTAATCACTATTTTCCCTAAATCTACATATAATAAAACCTCAAAATAAGAAATTTTATAATTTTATGGGTAAAATAAATAATTTTAAGAAATTATACAAAATTAAAGCATATAAGAAACTCACCCGATCCAATGACTTTTGGGCTTCCAACACCAGTCCAAGTGTATCGGTTGGTCCAGGTAGTGGGTATGGAGTGGGGTGGTGGTGGTGGCTCAATCCCGGATGGTGGTGGTGGCTCGGTTTCAGGTGGTGGTGGTGGTGGTGGTGTGTGAGTTTGGTTCACTAGCTTCTATTACATAGATTTCCTTATTTTTTTTCTAACCCTAATTTTTCTCTTCCAATTTCGATGCTCTCTTTTTTTTTTTTTACTTCTAACTGTCCAAATGAGCTCTGTAATTTTTTCCCTATTTATAGAGCTTTATAGTAATTATTATACATTTAATTGGACATGACATTGCCCAAATCTACTAATTTTTGCCTTTTGTGTTGCTTGATTTTGATTGGTTAATTTTTTTCTTCACTTCCTGACTTGCTACAACCAAATCCACATCATTCCTTATTCCTCTATTTTTTTTATTTTTTCTTAATTAATTAATAATTTTCTTTAATTATTTAATAAATTTTTAGCCAATTTAAATAATTTTATGTATTTTAATCTACACGTAAATACATGTAGGGTACATGTGAACATTCCTAATTATTATTTAGGTCATTCTATGATTTTTAGTATACATCTAATCTAACTCTAATAATTTATTAGTTATTAGATTATACTTTTCGCCTTTTCGATAGTTAACAATTATTATACTTAAATTTGAAAATTTTATAATTTCCTATTTTATTACTTATTTTCTTAAATTCAAGTTTACGAGTTCATTTTTACTAATATTTCTATCTATAGTTTATAATTTAGGTTTTTACTTGAATCCTTTAACCAATCATCCTAAACTTTATGTACTAACTTCAATCCTACGGTCATTTAGCTTAACTTTAGAGCTTACATCTCACTAGGTCTACTACCGTACCTTGTAAAGATTTCGACGAGTATGGAAATTCAGAAGCAAAGAATTCTATGGCCACGACATGGTTAGTGAATTCCATGGAGGGTAAGATCAGGAGAACCTATTTATTTTGTAGGACTACAAAGGAGATATGAGATAACTTCTAATAGATTTATTCCAGCCAAGATAATTCAATCTAGTGTTTTGAGTTACATTCCAGGATTAAAGCTACTATCCAAGGAAGCATTTGCTAAGTTAAGAAGGGAAGGAAGCCATCGGAGGGTCATGATGTCCATTGAAGACTCAGTGTCTAAATTAGTGTTGCTTGTGAAGAAGGGAACCATAGGAAGTTAACTGCAGAAGAAAAACTAAATGTATGTTATGATTTTTTCAAAATGCCAAATCATACGCACTTGACATGTTAGAAATTGAATGGAAGACCTAATAATCAGAAAGGTAGGAAATCACAAAAGAACTTTAGATCATTAACCTCAAAAAGGAAATTTATACAAGTAACTGAAGTCGATGAAAACAATAACTCAAGTGCAGCAATCACCTTGACAAATAACCAACTCTTTATGTTACAATAGATCTCGAATCAATCCCAGCTACATTCTGATAATACTTAGTCCAATAAATTGTCCCCTACTAGTGTAATTGCCCATTGAGATAAATTCTTAAAACCTACTCAGAAAGTTGAAAAGGATATCTGGATCTTGACACAAAAGCATCTGACCACATGTGTAGTTCCTTATATTATTTTGAAAGTCAAGATAATTGTAGGAATCTACATAAGGTTTTAGTTGCTAATAGAGGAAGTATTGTTGCAAAAGGGAAAGGAACAATTATTATTGATGGTTTGATATTAAATGATGCTCTTTTTGTTCTCGAATTGTGGTATTACTTGATATTTGTAGGTAAGTTCGTTAAGACCATGAATTATAAATTGACTTTCTCTTATGATGGTTGTATGATACAGGACCTAGCTTTAAGGAAGATGATTGACAGTGCTAAAGGGGCTAATGGTCTTTATTATTTATCTGGAATATAGTCAAACTAAGGGTCCAATAGCAAGTCCTTGTCCAATTTAAAATCTTATGTTCAGTCCTTTGTTTCAATTCAAAATAAGTCCAGTGTAATGTTATGGCACAAATACCTTGAGCATCTTAGTTTGCCTATATGAAAATGTCGTACCTAAGTTTATCATTAATAAAGATAGTTACGATTTTTTTTATGAATACTGTATTTCTACTAAATTAAAAAAAAAACTTTTATCTTATGCATTCTTATACCTCTTCTAAACCATTTCATTTAGTATATAGTATCACGCCCTAAACCAGAGAGTCATAACAATCCCGCTTTGTAAAGTAGCCTAAGCTAGAAGCTAACTATTTTAGTTGCTAACGTAGGTATAGGTTACACTTAGCCTTTACTACTCCACAACTTTGGGTCATCTAATTCAATAATTATTTGGTATTAACCTAAGGTGCAATTTTCTAAAATAGCTTTTGAAAAGGACTTTGTGGCATAAAAACTTGATAAGAAAATAAGTTTATAAATAACATCAGAAAAACAACATAATAAGGATTTATAAAGGTCCACAAGTTTATAGAACACAGTATTGGTACAGTAGCTAAAAACTAGAGAGTCACTTGAAGAAACTCTATTAATTTTCCTAAAAGTTAGCAAAGTTAATAAACAAAATAGAAATCTAGTCAATTGGTCTTGTAGCTCACTCCCCAACCCCGTTCTTTATACTTTTGGAACTTAAAGTGGTATTGGTGTATCTACTAAAAAACTTGCAAAACAACTATAAGGGAATGGGTGAGAACTTGCTCAGTAAATGGGATAGAGACAATAGTACATATCTTGCACAAGGCAACTAGGGTTTTCAAATAAGGTTAATTAGATATAATGTATGTCTAAGTAAATGCCATTGCACAACATTAACTGGTTATCGTGAAATCAGAGAAATTGCATCTGCTCTAATATGTGTTTTGAGGACTTTGACGCCATGCACTTCTTAGATTGAAACCAAACTAGGGCTTGTGTAATGAAGAAATATGCTCTGCCTAAGACTACATTCTAACTACGGTCCCCAACCTTGTTACGACTTCCTCTCTTGTTACTTAGTTTGAATGAAGGTAGGGAAATAACCATTTTTGTTATCCTCATTGAAAGGTCCTTATTGCGACTTTCTTTCTTGTCACTTAGTTTGAATGAGGGTAAGGAAAGAACCATTTTTGCTATCCTCATTGAAAGGTATGTGTTTGGCCTAAGAAAATTAATCGTTTTTCCTTAGTAAGTTATGATCCAAATCTGGTTAGTAGCTAAGTCGAGTTTATGTTAGATTGCTTTTAAGGTGATTAAGTAATTTCAAACAGTTCAATTTAACAACATCATAAAGCAACCAATACATAAAATCCTGTACTCCAAATAGTAAAGCATTATTCAAGCACATATGTTGCATATACACATGCAATTATCTTACCACCACAATCAAGACATATACTATGATCTCTAAGTATCATTAAATAATACTTCAAAGTGCGTTGAAGTATTAATCCCACTCACTTGGACTTGTGACTCTCAATGGTCCTAATAGTTGATCTCGTTCGCTTTTGTTGTTCTACCTAAAATAATCAATATAATCATTTTAGTTTTACTAAATATAAAGTTGGATAAGTTCATTTTAATAATTTAAGTATAGTTATGACTTATTTCTAATGAGAGGTATAAGCTTTGTATTGAGTTCTAACTTATTGCTGAAGTCTCTAAACAAGGTTTTGAAAACTTGCCTAATACCAAGTCTCGATCTTAGAACCTTCTAACTAAGTCTCTAAGATTGTCTTAGTTATACTCTTACTCTAATCAACCCTTTGGACAAGACTCTAAAGTTATTAAGCATTTTACACTAACTAACCCTTGAATTAAGTCCCGAAGCAATTTTGACTACATTTCCATTACCAAATACTTCCCAAACAAGCTTATGATGAGGGTATAATTAAGTCTCTTTTACCATCCAACTTTATAACCAACTCTCTAAACTAGAGAATAGGTTCCTTGTTTATAGACCAACCTTTTGAAGATGCCTCTGAAACAATCTTATCTAAGCCTTCTAACATCCACTAACCTTTTGAACATGTATCTGAAGTCATTTCAACTATGCTTCTTTTACCTAATAGCTTCTCAAACAAGGCCTAAATAGGTTTATAATTACAATCCTTTACCACTTATCTCTCTAATCAAGTATCTGAACTAAGAATTAAGTCCTCCTTTTACCAGTTCAACTGTCTGAAGAACTCTCTAAACATAATCAATTTATATATTTACTCCTAGTGACTTACCTTAACATCCTATTTTAGTTTATAAACATGATAAAACATGATTATATTATAGGTTCAACATGCACATGCTTATCATATCACCCATTCTTCTAGATCTACATATCCTCACCTTAATGCATGTAAGTCATAACTGATTGTTTGTGCATACATCAAATTCCATTCAATCCAACCAACTCCTATAATAGAACATAGCTCATATGAACTCTAGAACTGGTACAACTTGATTTCCTTAAAGCTAATTACACAAAACTCAAAAAAATAGCATTTTTCACTAAATCTAGAGGCTAAAAAATTACTAAAAATTATAGAAAATTTTTTTAACCAAAATATTTTCATACGATCTAAACATGCAATATAAGGAAATTTCTAGAAAAATTTTGGTTTCGAAACAACAACAATAGGGTAATTCAAATCGGCTTTGAAAATTGCTTAATTTTTTAAGAACATACTAAATCCACTCAAAATTTTTGTGATCTAATATTTTTCCCTAATAATAGATACAAAAATAAAAATTTTCAAAATTTTTAAACCTAATTTAATATTTTTAGGAAATCTAAGAAAATCGGAGAAAAATTGAAGCTTATTGGAAATTGACCATTCGGTCACCAACAACTGCCATTACCATGTTCGCAGCCCTAGATGCTGCCCCTCCTATTGGTTGGTAGTGGTGGTTTATTCCCGGGTCATCCTTAATCCCTCACTCTATAGTTTTGCTTAGTTCGAGCTATTTTCTTTTCGAATTTTTTTTTTTGAAAAACTTTCTTTCATCTTTCTTCTACCGTCTTAATTTTTCTAGATCCCTAACATCTCCATGAATCAAATTGAGAAGGTTTGGTGACACTCCCAAATTTGGGAAGTTAGAAAATGAATTTTCTCTCTCGTCTTTGCCTTTTATACCTCTATTTCTATGCATGTTTAAGTGTCTTTGAAGTTTATCACTTATCCAACAGCTGTTCTATATTTGTCTATGCCTAAATCCATCTTGATTATGGTGTTTAGATATTTTTTTATCACTTTTTCTTGTTAATTTTGAGTTAATTATATAGGATTTTGAGTATTTAAAGCATTTTTAGGTATTTTATTTATATAATAATCACACTTGAGGTACATGTACTATTTTTATACGAAATTTTATAATTTTAATGTTCAAATAATCCATTTTTATTTTTTTTTATTTTCTATTACTTAATTTACACTTTTATGGCAGGTAAATTACAATATAATATAATTTAGTAAAATTATATATTTTTTGTTGTAATTACATTATTTTATTATATTTCTCTATTTCGGACTCATGATGTATCATCGTCTAACTACTTAGACCCATATGTGAAATATTACCTTATTCGATTGACTTTTACGTACGTTTTAAATTACTTATTCTATGACTATGTGAAATTACCGGGTTCACACAGTGATATTTAGGGTCCAACTCGAGTATTAATCTATTTTGGCTATAAGTAGTTTATTACCTTTATTCATGATCATACAAGAGTTTGTTGGGTCTATCTCCTTAAGGATAAATCTGATATCTTTTAAATTTTGAAATAGTTTTACAAACTGGTTCTTAATATGTTCTAAACTAATATTCAAATTCTCCTCATTGACAATGAAGGGGAATGCTTTTCTAAAGAAGTTGAGAATCATCTTGCTAATAATGGAATAGTTCATCCAAGTTGATGCGTATATACTCTACAACAGACAATAGAATGAAGTAGCTGAAAGGAAGAATAAACATCTTCTTGAAACTATTAGGACAATGATGCTTGCAAAAAATGTACTAAAGTTATTTTTTTTTTTGAGAGAAGTCATCCTAACTGCATCTTACTTAACTAATCGTATTCCTTCAAAATTGCTCCAATTTTACATTCCTCTAATTCTTTTGCTACAAGTGTATCAAAAAACCTGATTTTTCAATACCCTTTCACCTAAAGTCTTTAGGTGTACTACTTACATTTTGAATAACTCTCCATAAGGATATAAACTCCAACTAAAAGCACTTAAATGTATATTCCGTAGATGCTCACTAGTACAAAAAGAATCTAGGTGCTATCATCCACCTAGCAATCGGCTTTTTACTACAGCACATGTAGTTTTTCTTAAAGAACAATCTTACCATCTAACTCCTTTTCAAGGGGAGACTGTTAATGAAGAAGAGAAGCTAGAAAAATTATGTTTTAATTGGTTTTAGGAGGGAATTCCTCAATTCCATTATTAAGTATCCCTAGTTCAAGTCAATAGCTAGTTGAACTAAGTAATTCCTAGTTAAACATTGATAAGGGAATACTTGTATTGCATCAACAATAGACTAAGCCAAATGTTTATGAGTTAAATACTATGGAAAACACTAATTCTAATGCTTTTGATGTTTTTAACTCAAGTGGTGCAAAAGAATTAGACTCGTATCCTCGTAAGTCTGTTGTTCCAAATACTACGTATAAAGATTAGCTTGTACATTCTACTATAAGTCAAAAGAAAATTCTAGATACTTTAAAAAGACCAACTCGTGTATATACACGAAGAATTAAGCTTGCTGATCATTGCCAATCCTCTAATTCGGAGCTGTTAATCCTATCTAAAGTGGGTGAGACTGAAAAGGTTGAGAATGATGAGTTTAGCATGATGAAAAATGATCTCCTAATTTCCTTAAGGAAAGAAAGAAGAACTTATACTAAGTATCCTTGCTCTAACTATGTGAGTTATACCAAATTATCACTATAATTTTGTTGTTTTGCTACTCAAGCAAATATAACATTGATTCTAAGAAATACAAAAGAGGCCTTAGTAGATCAAAAGTTGAAAGATGCAGTATTTGAAGTAATAGAGGCCTTGTATTAGAATAATACTTAGGAAATTGTTGAACTTCTTAAGGGAAGAAGGCTACAGGTGGTAAATGGGTCTTCATTATTAAGTATAACTCAAATGGAAGCATAGAGAGATATAAGGCTAGATTAGTAGTTTAAGGCTATACTCAGACATATGGGATCAGCTATGAGGAGATGTTTACACCAGTGGCACAATTGTACTCAATTGTGGTTATATTATCATTGTTAGTGAATTTAGATTGATCTTTACTTCAACTTGATATAAACAATGGTAAACTAGAAGAGGAGATCTACATGAAACTTTCACCTAGTTTTACAATAGAAGGAGATGGGAATAAAGTTTACAAGCTCAATAAGTCACTATAAGGCTTAAAATAATCTCTTACGGCTCGGTTTAATAAATTCAACAATACCATGAACACTTTGGGATATATTTAAAGTCATGCTAAAAACACTCTTTTTGTTAAACATAGAGTTAATGGTTTAAAGTCAATTCTTATTGTATATGTTGATGACATGATTATTACACGTGATGACGACGTTGAAATACATAAATTGAAGAAGGAGATTAGAAAGAAGTTTGAAATAACGGAGTTGGTAGATCTCAAGTACTTCTTGGGAATGAAATTTACTAGAAGCAGGAAGGGAATTGTGATTAGTAAGAGAAAGTCTGTCCTTGACTTGTTGAAGGAAATAGGTAAACTAAGATGCTAGCTAATAAGTACCCCACTTCCTCATAATTGGAAGTGCCTTACCCGAGAAAATGATGACTCTTTATGTAGAGTACACTATCAAAGGCCAGTTGGAGGATTGATCTATTTATCACTGACTAGACTTGATCTTGTTTATTCAATTAGCCTAGTTAGTCAAGCAATGCCTTCACCTATGAGACACCATTTGAATGAAGTAAATTATATTCTTAAGTATCTTAAGAGAGCTCCAAGTAAAGGTTTATTCATTAGGAAAAATCAATGTAGATCACTTAAAGCATTTGCTGATGTAGATTAGAGTGGTGATATTATTGATGGAAGGTCTACTTTAGGCTTTTGCACTAAGCTTTAGGGTAATTTTGTAACTTAAAGAAGTAAAAAACTTTTTGTGATTGCCAAAAGCAGTATAGAAGCCAAATGTAGAGCTATTACATAGGGAATTTGTGAAGTTATGTGGGTACAAAGGTTATCGAAGGACTTAAGAGTACATGTTGAAAATGTGGTATTATTCTACGATAGTAGATATGCCCTCAATATTGTTAAGAATCATGTTCAGCATAACATGAAGACACATATCAGACTTGACAGAATTTTATCAAGATTGAGATAGAAAATGGGAACATCAAGTTGCTCTATGTCTCATCAAGGAATCAAGAAGCAAATGTATTGAACAGTTATTTTATTAGGAAGTAGGCAATCCTCAGCTTGAGGGAGAGTGAAGGAAATAAATATTCATCAATTATTTTACATTTTACGTTCTTTATTTTACATCCTGTTTTATTTTTATTTTGTATTTCCGTAGATTATGTTTTTTATATTACTGTGGCCTATAATAAGGCTGTATTGGTAGGAGAGGTATTGGCTATATTAGTTGAGATTTATTTATTATAATTCTAGATTTATGCTTGTACTCTCCAACTTCTATATTGACATAGGGGAAATAATATCACATTGTTTTTGACAGCATTACTACTTTATTTTATTCAAGTAGTAATTAACTTGCGGTTTCAGAGTGGTGAATAAAGGGAATAGAATCCTAAAAGATAGCTAGCTGTGTGGCTACCCCAAACGGGTTTGTTTTTTAAGGAGGCTTTGGGTGTTTGTGGGGTTAATGAGAGAAGGGGAGTTTTAAAATCACATTTTGTTCATCGTGGATTAGGTCTTTCTTACACTCCTTAGAGATAAAATTCAGCTTTGCACTATAATATATTTGGATTGATAAAATTTAAAAGGGTGAATTGCGTTAATGATATGGATACTCCACTGTTTCAAGAATCTATAAATATGTGGAACAAATGATGACGGCTATATTAGCATTATTAATATTTTTATTTTTATTTTTATTTAACCATTATATATTAAATAACTAAAATTAATCAGAAATTAGAATAAATTCAAGAAAATAAAAAAAGGAAGAAAAAAATATGATAAAAATTTTATTTAAAAATATATCTCTTTATGTATATATCAATTATAATTATATACATAATAATTAAACAAATTAAATAAAAATTGAAAAAAATTAAATAAGAAAATGATCTTAAATTAAAAAAAAAAAATTATAAACTGACAGATAGTTTATAGACTTCTTCACATTCATTGCCTTTTCATCTTTATCATTAATAATTATATAATAAACTAATTGTGCTATTTCCCTGCACTTATTAGCATAAATTATATGCCTTTTTGGATCATAACGCCACCTGCTTTGAATCCTAGTTTTAACACAACTCCTATATAATTTTGACAATTACTATTTCACTCGTATTTTAACTAATCAATCAGTTACAAAATCACTGTTGCTCACAAGAACAACAAGGTAATGAACTTATTGGCCTAGGTCCATGTCCATTATTTAGGCAATTACACTATCTACATGGTCTATGTATATTTTTCCATTAGAGTAGAACATTCTGGAAGTTAAAACTATGTAGATGAGTTATACCTTTGCTTTTGTATAACAGACTTGTAATTCAAAACTGAGTAGGTAGAACGAATATTTTATATTCAATATCATATGATAGGCTATGCATTTGTAGACAAAATATAAGTGAGCTGAAGTATAGCTAGACTTTTTGTATTTCTTATGGAATACATTTTTATTTCTAGTCCTAAGGTTGCTTTTATGATGTGGATATATATGATTCATATGATTCCATTTAGAACTATAATAAAATAGGTGCATGATCTTACGTAGCTTCATATTTGAAAAGGTCACCATCAGCCCTAAGCATTTATGTATATTTGCGCTAGAGTCTTCTATCCTTTTATAAGTGTGCTCAAGTTAAATTTTTAGAATGTAAAATATGAATCTTGTTTAGTTTTCCATCATAAAAGACTAACTGTTTTAGTAATCTTTTTGCAATGCAAGCATTCTATATGAGTCTCCTTCTCCCTTTACCATTCGTATATGATTTATTTATTTTTCAAAAGAAATCTAGCTATAGGAGGAGAGACTTCTATGCCAAAGTGTATGATAGGTTAATAGCAAATGAAGGGCGAAGCTAGAGTTCCATACGATGGAAATCCATAAGGTTTTCTTTACACCTAACATAGTAACTACTTATTGAGAGATCAAATAAAAAATCTATAACTTTCCTTAGTTTTGCGGTCACGCTATTTTTTCTCTCTCTCTATATGTTGCCAGCTTCTTATTATAAATTTTGGAATGAGAGAGAAGCTATGCAAGTTCCAGCATACTCAATTACGAGAATATTACTAATTGTATACCATGCTGCTATTTTATTGGATCTGTTTTTAATCTTGCCCATCGTTTTCATTTTTTATTTCTCATATTAAATCAATATGTTAAACTCCCTCTTGTCTACGTGTTTATCTTTTTGTTGATTGTTTGTTCTATGATCCATAGTAATTTCGGATTGGATCCGTAATGCATAACTTAGCAAAGTGGTATTAGAACTAAGGTTTGGATAAGTAAGGTTAAAAGCATAGAGCAAGGTAGCATATAGTTCGGATCCCTAAAGGAAGCATAGACTAAACCTATTTGCGGCATGTGTAACGAGTTGATAGCAACGTCAAAATATTGGGGTCTTTACGGTTTATGATTTATACACCAAAGAGTGAGGTACAACATCAAGGAATTTTGATAGAGACATAGATTTAGTCTATAAAAATTGAGATTACCCCGTAATCAAACTTATAAAAGTGGTGAATTGAAATCTAGTTGAATCTAAGCATGGTTTTTGTTATCGAAGATACTGGTATAGAAGATAAATGTTAGATTTATTATGATCTTGATATGCTCTCTTACATCTTCGATGCACTTTATCTTTTGCCATTGCAAGGTAGTAGTAATGTTAGATGTAGGACTATAAAAGTATTGATATAGTGATAAGTGCATTTTACATCTGTCTTAAGGAGATTGGCCCAAATCTACAAGAAAATGACTAATGGATGAAAGTAGACATGGGTGGTGGTTCGAACCTGTCCTGAATTGTCAATTCATGAGTTGAGGTCACATGACCGGCCCGTGGAATCATAACCGGCCCGTAAGTTGGCATTTAAGGGCCGATTCATGTGGCTGATCGGTTCATGTGGCCCACCTGTTCAAGGGTTGGTTTACGACCCTTGAATAGTTTTTTTTTTTCCCCTCTTCTAAGCTTTTATATTATTTTTTTTCCTTCTCGCCTTACCAACTTTAACCATTTTTTTTTCTTCAATCCATCCATAAAATATAAATTAAAAACAGAAAAAATAAAATACAAAAAAGTTTATTATAGTATAAATACTTAATGTCTTAATCTGATTGAATAGAATGAAGTGGTTAGAGGAAAAATATTTTTTTATAGTATTTTACGGTCACCCAGAAGATGCTTATGTATCTGGTAATCGGAATCAAATCACCGTAGTTCAGTTTGGATTTTTAGAAAACTTTTAATTTGTTAATCAATTTTACGTATTCAGAAAAGTATTAAAATGTACGTGATTATCTAAGTTAAATTTTTTGAATGAAAATAATTTTAGTCAATTATAATTTGGAAAAACCTAATGCTATATCAGTACTTTTGGAAAAACCATACCATTTAGTTTTTTGGACAATTAGAAAAAAAGATTTTTCTAGGTGATAATACTTTTTCGTAAAGGATGAAAAGAAAACTTACTATATATCATTTTGAGGTAACTGTTAATGTTTGTGAGCAAGAGTGAAACCTACAGGTGAGCTTAAACTTCCATCAGATTGGTTCTAGTAATTAAAGCAATCATCCTCCTCACTTAACGTCTCGCATAGTTCTTATCGTCTACAGCTCGCCTTGTATCAATCTTTTGTGCAAGCATTTATCTCAACACTGACAACAAATAGGGAAGCTCGACGTTCATTGACGATTAGGCCTATTATACTAAATGCTTGCTTAACTGCAACCATTGAAGCTGGAGTAGCGAGTACTTCACAGGCGATGTAAAATAACAGTAGGTAGTCCCTTCTATGCCTTTGCTACCACTCTACAATATCGAAGTCTTTGATGGAAATATTTTCCGAAAAGTTGAAATTTGTATTGTTATAGTGTTGCATCTCAAACATTGGACCATTAAACCATTGCCTCTTCAATTTTTATGCTCATAATTGCTCACCCATAAAAGAGTAATGTTGCTCCTTAGTAGGTGGTGAAGGAGAGACTAATGATTGGCTACTATACTGACTTTGATAGTAATTGAGTATCTCTTCTATGTCGGGCATCATTGTCGATACTTCTTGTTGTGCTTCCAAGCTGTATACGTCTTGAGAATTCGTTAGATATTCACATGCATGCAGGTTTAGGTCCTCACGAGCCTGAATTAGTACGCCAAGTATATTGACTGCTGACATAACAAACAAGTGAACATTAGGCTTATAAACTTATGAAAAAGTCTTTGTAGTATTATGAAAAACTTTCAAAACTTTAAGTAATTGGATGAAAATATCCTAGTTACTGGGGAAAATGTCAACTCTTTGCATGTTGTAAATTGCGAAGTCATATAGTAGTTTGCTGTAAAGAGCCGTGCTATGTAACAACTCATAAGTCAAGTTTCAATGATGTTGCACATTCATCTTAAACTTCCGAGGTCTCTTCCTACACTCCATGCAGAAGTTCCTTTACTTTGTGTAAAGGGATGACTTGTTTGTTATTGTCTTGAAGATATTCTTAATCGGACTTATACTGTCGTGTAAAGCTGCAATGCCATCCTTGACACACAAGTTAAAAATATGACATGTGCAACGTATGTGGAAAAAAATCTCTCTTAATACCGGTTGACAGTAATTTTGCAAATAAGATATTGATGCAGTATTAGTAGTTGCTGTAAGCCCTAAAGCCAAGTTAAGTAACCGTAGGATTGAACTTAAAACCTAAGGTTTAGGGCAATCGGTTAATGGATCCGATTAAACCCAAATTATAAACTAACGAGAGAAATATTAGTAAAACTGACTCCGTAAACTTGAATTTAAGAAAATAAGTAATAAAATAAGAGACTATAAAATTTTCAAATTTTAAGCATAATAAGTACTAATTACTGAAAATGCGAAAAGTGTAATCAAATAACTAATAAATTACTAAAAATAGATTATATGTATACTAAAAATTTTAGAATGACCAAAATAATAATTAGGAATGTTCACATGTACCCCACATGTATTTACGTGTAGATAAAAATACACGAAATTACCTAAATTGGCCAAAAACTAAGTAAATAATTAAGGAAAATTATAAATTAATTATAAAAATAATAAAAAAAATCAGAAGAGGATAAGATGATTAAAATCAGGTCGTGGCATGTTAGAATGTGCAAAAGAAAAATTAACCAATAAAAATTAGACAACATAAAAGCCAAAAATTAAAGATAATGGGCAAAGTCTTATCAAATTAATGCATATTAATTAAACAAATGTCTATAAATAGGGGAAAAATTTCCAGAAGTCATTTAGATAGTTTAGTATTTGGAAAAAATAGTAACACTGAAAAAATCGAGAGAAAATATAGAAAAATAAAAAAAAGAGGAAAATTGTGCAGATTGGGCAGCCAGAAAGCTTCGAACCGGTTAGTCCCTTATTTACCCTGATTTTTGAATAATTTTGTAAAATTAGTTATTTTGCCCAGAAAATTATGAAACTTGTTATTCTGAGGTTTTATTGTATGTAGATTTAGAGAAAAATATTTATTTAGTTTAATTATGTCTGAAAATATAGGGTCTTTAACAAATTGTTCAAAACCGAGCATGATTAGAACCGAAAATAAATAGGCTTAGGAGTGTAGTTTGGAGCTCAATTTTTTTCTGTAGGATACTTATATGATGTAGAACAGTGCTATGAAGCCATTTTTTTAAAATTACTTTTCAAAATTTTTAAGTTAATTTTTAGCCCTAAAATGATGGAAAAATTGGGTGATTGAGGGTTAATTAGGTGATTAAGATGTTAATTACTGATTTAGATCTTAGTTAGATGTTTAGGGATGTTAATCTCTGAAGTGGAACCCTAATCCTAGCCTTTGGAGTATTAAGTATGGTTAATTTAGGAAATTACGTAATTAATATAAGAAATTAGTAATATGTGAAATTATAAATTAATAAATCTAAAAAATTAGGGTTATTTAGATAATATTATAATAGAAATCAGAAAAATAATAAATCTGAAATAACGTTTAATTTTAAGTAAATGTCTCAAAATGTAAGATTTTCACACATCGGGAATAAATCCAATACCTCAATTAGGGTTAGTGTGTACCGAATAGTTTAGAATACTAAATTACGACCCAATATGATATTTGGACACTTGAGCTTAATGTGATTAACATCACACTGGGATTCGAGCTTATTTAAAACTTAGGAATTAAAACTAGAATCTAGTTTAGGATTCGAACACCGAAATAGAGCACAACGAATCATTAGTACATTATAGGTATACATGGGAAAAATGAGTTACATTATGAATTAGAATATGAACCATAAAATATAAGTACTAAAAAGACCTATTTATATTATACGACACCTAGAGACAAATCAGCTTGCGACTAAAGGATCGAGCGATCGAGCAATTTCATGTAAGTTGGGTTATTACTTATTGTAATAAAGTATTAGTTTTGTAGTACTCAGAGACTTAGGCTTGTATATGATTGTGAATGTAAGTAGTTTACGCATGTGTTTGATGTATTTGAATTCGTGCTGAAATTTGTATTGTGAGTGATTTTGTGACTGATTGAATTGGTATGAAATTGTTTGAACACCCTAAACGGAATTTAATCTTAGTCGACCCTAATAACCAAAAATGTCATGCATTGCAACCCGTTAGGGGATCATAGGATTCTCCAACCAAATACCGACCCCTTCGAAAGGGATAGCGTAGGATTGCAAAATGGTCCCTTCTTCATCCTCAGTCGAACTAAGTGACAGGAGAGGAGGTCGCGGCGGGGTGAAGTCAATGGTTCGAAGGTAGTTGCGGAAGGATTGAGGTCTCTATTGCACAAGCCTGGGTTTGGTTGTGAGCTGCTGCATAACATGGAACTCCTCAACCCGGATTGGAGCGGGTGAAATTTCTCTAATTTCACAAAGGACCGGACTATGTTGTGCGATGACACTTGATTGTTGCATTGCATAAAAATAATTGTTTGATAACCCTATTTGTGCTTGTATGCATGCATGAGTCTTCAATTCAACTTACTGAGCTGTAGTTGCTCATACCCTTATAGATCCTTTTGCAGGTTCTGATTTCTGAACACTCCAAGTACTATGACGGCCTACAATTACCTAGAGGTTAGTCTGTTTGAAGGCAGGGGTGTGAGGATCAAGTTACTAAGTATAATGTGTAACTAGAGTAACCATGTAATTAGGGATGAAAGATTGATAGTTATCATGTAATCTAGAGAACTGTTAGGTTTATGTAAAACTTCCTAGGAAGCTTTGTGGACTTATATATATATAATATTGTACATGTTATTAAAAATTTGAACTATTTATCATAATCATAGTTTAATTGTTTATCGGACTGTTTACTTCAAAGCGAAGAGTCGTCGACGCCTTGTGTAGGTTATGTCTATGGCAGGCACTGTGAGGCCAGTTATTATCATAGAATGGTTTACATGGCTGGACTGTTGCGACTCTGCGACTTCGGGGCGTAATAGTTACATTATCAAAACCAATAAAAAAAAATTCCTCGCTAATCCATACTCATTTAGGATTTCTCTAATAATTATATAAATGTTTTGCGCCATGTGTCGATCATTAAATACCCTTAAAGTCAATAGTAGTTTATTAAGTTGTCAATTATCATCTACCGAATAAATAGTAACACCCGTAAGAATTATTACGAAAAAGATTCATCCATATGTCAGTACATATGGACACTTGCGTATCGAGGGAAATAAACTTACCTATGAGCTCCCTCTTATCTTTTTAGTGAGGCTCCTGTGTGACTCGAGTTGTCGTTTATAGCTAAGCCGTCGTAAGCTAAAGTCAAACATCTCTTGCTTGTATCAACTTTTCCACTTTGATGCACCTGCGTTGAATGAGAGATGCATGTTTTCCAAGTACTATGCCAGGTTATATTTATGCCTGTCTTTATCATACCTCATTAGCATTTATTCGGACGAACCATCGCCTTAAGTAATATATTGTTACATTCTATCTATTCCTACCTCTTTGGGATGCTTCGACTTTAAGTGCTTGTCAAGGGTACTATATTCTTCTCCCGTTTTCTATAAGTAACTCACGTTTTAGTAGTTGTAAAATGCCCTCGAGTTCCTCCTTTCATCCGTACCTTTACGGAAATAAGTAATAAGAATATTAGACTTATTGGGTTTAGGGAGCTTACCTAAGCCGGATGATCTTGAACTGCTGAGCCCACATTGTCTCATATGTTGCTCTTTTATTTCGGAAATAATTTCTATATCGTCATCTTCATCCTTCAACATATTTGAGGGGAAACTCATCTTTGGAGGTTTAAATCCTATAGGTTGTGTAGGGACGTTTATATGAAGAGGTTTGAATCTAACATGACGTTCAGGAACACTCATGCGTAGAGGTTTGAAACTAGGAAGTGGCGTGCCTTGGTAACTTATACGTTGATGTTCAATGTCAAAGTTAGGGGGTGGTATGCCCTAATTACTCATGTAATGAAGTTCTACATTAAAGCCGGAGGTGGTGTAAATTCTTCTTCCACATTCTCAACCATTCGGGTCAAACTCATTATCCAGGTATGCCTAAACATCCTCAAACCGTAGTGGTGTAGACGACGTATTGGAAATTCCAATGTCCTTACGCTTATTTTTACCACCAAAGAATGAACCATGTTTTTTACTAGGAAAGGTACAACACAAAAATATTTCCATTAGTGCAAATATTTATGAGTGAAAGACAGAAATATATGGTGGATATATATATGTCAGCGTTATTTGCTAATACAAATTATTTTGTGTAGTGGAGTAGAGAATTACGCACAAAAATTTGTGGTTAGTAGAAGGAAATATTTCTAACAATGTTTTGCAACTAAAAAAAATTTAAAGGCAAAATGATTGGAGTTGAAGAAATCTAATTAGTTTATAGAGTAAGTATTGTTAGTAAGCTTGAAGTTGCTATTTATAAGAACTGAGGAATGTGTGAATGCGTTGTTTAAATTTTGAAATTTAAAATTTTAAGTGGTTTGGCGCCGCAAATTTTAAATTTTGAATTGTAATTTTAAATTTCAGATGGGACAGAGTACCCGCGGGGGGGGGAGGGTGCGGGGGTGTATGGGAAATGATCAGATAATTTTTTTTTTTTTAAATGAGGCGGTTCCACTCAGGCAAACCGCTTGAGCTCTAAAAGCCCAACGGTTTGGCTTGGCCCTTACTTAAGTCTAGATGAAAGTGAGGAATCACCGTTAGGTTGATGTACATGTTATAAGAATAAATAAGATTTGATAATCAAATATTTTCCAAACTAGTAGTCATGTCTTATTAAGATTTAGATTACATGAATATCCACTGGACAATTAAATTTTTCTTAAAATATTTTATTATTTGAAAATAAATTAATTATCTTATTAATTCTAATTTTAGAATAGATAATGACATCAATTGTAAACCGTGTCTAGTTATTAGTTTGAACTATAATTAAGCTTGAGTGTCCTAGATGATACTATAAATCGATAAGGCTAGAAATGATAAAACTTTTATTAAATTTTGAAATCAAATATAGTATTGATAATAAAAACCTTAGAAAATTGATTGAAACCTAAATCGCATACAAAACCCAAAATTCGATGTACGCAAAAATATTTGAAATCAAACCTGAATTTGACCAAAACCCTAAAACTATAACTTTAAGCTCATAAAATAATTAAATATCACTTAATAGTGATATAATCGTAGTTGATTATAATTATTGATTAAATCGCGTAATCGCATAAAACTTTTAACTAAAACATTGAAATAACTCGCAAAAATTATAATTGTAACGAGTACCAATTAAATTAATAAATTTTCATAAAATCCCAACATTAATTTATAATTATTATTTTTATGATTTTTATATTAGAAAAATTACATATATTTAATTTTATTTTCTTTTTCTTTCTTCCCAATTTTCCTCTTATTCCCACATGAATTCCAACACTTGGATACAACTACCCATGTGATTTTTATAACTTGTACAAGTGTCAAATAATTAAGGGATAAAGGACAATTACATAAAGTAAATGTCTTATCCCCATTAATACATAATTTATTAGGATTTGTTCAATTTTTTCTATCTTTATCTACTTCAATTCTCTACTCATTCACGTTTGGAATTGAAACCAAAACCAAAAAAAGCAAAAAGAAAAACTAAAACACATACACATGAAATTGGAATAAGGAAACAAAAGGAAAAAAAGAAAGACTAAGCAAAAGAAAAAGAAGAACAAAATTGAGGATATATTACCAAAATATTTAACTAAGTATATTTATTTTACTTATACATATGTATATCATATAGTATGTATATGTATATACTAAGTATTTTGTTATATATTTTATTACATGTACATATATGTATGCATAAGTAGATAAATATATTGGGATTATGTATCTCTTTCATTTGTATATATACATATGTATTTAGTATGTATCTTTATGTATGTACATATCTATTTAGGAGTGAGTATCTATATATATATATATCTAATATACTGTATATGTATATAGATATAAATAATAGTATAGTATGTATATTTTTCTACACATGTATTCTTGTACATATCTATAATAGTGTATTATATATGTATGTCTAATTAGTATTTTGTATATGGAAATTGTAGTTATATACGTATAGTGTATATATGTATACTAAATATTTCTTTTATATACATGTATATATATTTAGTATTTTACTTAATTAATTATGTATATATGCGTGAATATATATATAAGTATATATGTACATAGTATTTGTTTTAGTATGTAATGTGTATATATATGTGTACATATGTACATATACCTATTTCGTATTTTCTATATATACGTATATGTATATGTGAATATATATATATGTTGTTGACATGAATATGCATATATACATATTATTAATAATATTTGTATTTTAGTATATATATACGTATGTAGTACAACCTTATATATACATAAGTTAAAAAGTGTAAATACGTGTATAAAATACTTGTACATAATGTATAACTAAGGTTAAAATAATTTATTATATAAAGTATAGTATACGTAAAAATATATATATATGAATAGTAAATTATACATAAAAATATGAGTATAATTAAATAGTGTATATACAATATACTATATTAATAGTTTAATAAATAAAGTAAAATAATATATATAAATATATGTATAAAAATACCGTAATTGGGAGAAAAAAATTTAATAATTAAGTAAATTAAAAATTTTGATAAAATATAATATATATAATAAAATATAAAATAATGAAAATTTTGGAAAAATGTACAACTGTGACACGTGGCACTTTCAAGTGTTTCCATGTTGCCATTTATTATGAATTAATTAATTTTCGTAATTAGTAATAATAATTAATTAATTAAGTAGAAAAATAATAAAGTATAAAAAATGGAATTAATAATTCTAAAATCTCAAAAATAGGTAAAAATAAGTAATTATAATAAATAAGCTTAAAATAAGAAAATTATCAATTATACAATTTAAATAATTATTAAATCGTAAATATACTAAGAAAAAGTTTAAATTAATATTTTATAATTTTATAAAATTAACATAATAAATTTTGTGATACTTGTATCTCACAGTCCAAGCTGCAAGTTACGATGTTCAAAACAAATCTCTCTACGAAAAAGTACACTTGAAAATAATTGAAACGGACTATAAGTTTATAAAAATTCTAGTTAAATCGAAAAAATTATATGCAATTCGATAAAAAAGCTAGAATTGACGACTTCATGCAAATTAATAACTAAGTTAAGTAAATAGTACGAATTATGATACTAATTTAGTTTCTAATTCCTAAACTTATTACTTTTTATATTCCTTATTCTTAGGTAATCTCGACTTTAATCCTGAGCTACTATTGAACTATTACAACCTTTGAGTCAAAGTAACTGAGTGAGTTTTTCCTAATGATTCCATACTTACTTGTGTTTGTACTTAGTGAATATAAATTGTGATTAATAATTAAATATTGTATAGAGTTGGGTTATACTTATGTATAATAGTGTTTGTTGATAGTGAATTTACTTTAAAGTATGATAACTTATTAATTGTTGCATAGTAGATTTGATCAGAACTAATTGTTTGTGATCTTGTTGATTACTGAATAATAAGACTTAATTTTGTTCTACTTGAAAGAACTAAATTGAATCACATATAATCATGTACTGTATAACTAATTCCAACCATCATGTCATACAGAGATAGCAAGAGGCCATAGTTGGGTTGATTATTTGCTATTATAGATTCCGTACGATGCACACGTGTGATATGACCTTATCTTAACCCGCGGGATCACTAAACATTGAAGGTACTAACCACCTGGTTAAAAGTCGAGTCTAGAGGCCTCCGTTTAAAGGTAAGTGAGGGTTGTATGAACCTACTCACAATTATACATAGAACTCATTTTTTATAAAAACTGAGAATGGATATACCATTACATTTTAAATACGAAACGCGGAGTTTCGTTATGAGATAAGTTCTAGTATGATACTCGGATCTGACTGTGTCGATGTATCTCCTACCCTGATTTCGGAGGGCGTTAAATCTGAGTTGTATGTAGTACCTGGTCACCTACATGTATTCGTTTGGCATATTGATTATCATGCATCCATTTGATTGAACTTAATTGATATATAACTTGATTGCTGTATAGTTGAGAAGATTATGTCATTAAGCTAGTTAGCTTATATCTCTACAATCTTCTTTTGTAGGTTGACCTATTTGTGGAGTTAAGCCGTCGTATGCCCGAGGTTAGTACTACATCAAGGGGTTAATGCGGGAGTGAGATGTGATAGAAGTGTACTTACGGTAGTGTATTTAGATTTCGAATCTTATGATGTAATGAGATGATACCAGTTAATAATAAATGCTATTATAAACTTCTTATCTATAAACTTCTATATAAATAGATGTGTTTTATATTTCATTAACATGTTATTATTATCATAAAATGATATTTCTTATACCTACGCAACTCTTGGTTTTTAGCCGTAGCCGTAGCCGTAGTCGTAGCCGTAGCCTTAGCCTTAGCCTTGTATATCGTATAAAAGGTTATTGATTGTAAACGAAATCAATCTACAGTCTTTTGTATAGTATACGGCGATTGCCATGACTAACCCTCTTAGGTCATGAAATTAATTAAACTTATTCCCATTAATTATGGTATATATACAAAGACAATATCTTATAGAAATAAACTAAGGTAATTTTTTAGAATTTTTTTTTTCTAACTATAGGGGAAGCGGGATTCAAACTTTAATCTATCCCGATAGGAGATCAGTAGCAATACCTTTAGGTTACAATAGCCTTGACATCTAACAATAGTTATTAGTCACTAGTTCCATAGAAATGTTGTGAACCATAAATCATTATGAACCAATTACTATATAATTAAATCTTTTTATCTAATGATATTCTGATTAAACCATTACATGTCATATCATCAATTTTTAATCATTTACTTGCTTTTCGAAAAAATTAGACCCAATAAAATCTATCATGGCTATGGATTTATATGTCATTATTATCTCAATTAAGTAACCCAAGATACCGATTCTCTAATTCAAGAAAGAGATGAATTCTATCTTAACTCATCATTATCCTCTCTTTATATTTCATGTCATACCCAATAATCATATTATTTACAATCTAATTAAGATTGCGTTTAATGACATCAAAGTATTATATTCCATACATATGATATGTAAAGGTCTCAAGTTTACATTTGTTCACATAGAAGAGAGACCGATAATATTAAACATGTGATACCTTCTATTAATGAGTTATGTCCAACGTATTCGCTTATATAACTTGGACATCTTCCTCTTAATCTAGTGAAATAACCTCAGTTATACAATATATTGGTTTAAATATCTATATTTCCTCTAAATATTTTTCGAACCAAGGACTATTTTAAATAATACGATGTCATGGAATCTCACTGGTAACATATATTTATTATAATTCCATATATCCACTAACTATCTATAGAACTTTATTGTAAATTATTACGAGTAAAAAAGTATATAAATATGATAAATATTTTACTTTTATTAATAATATTCATAAATACATCAAAAGCATCTTGACATGTTATATACAAATTTCAATACTTATACTTGCAATATTACTAAGCACTATAGACTCTTAAGTCTTAGGCATCTTACATGGGTCTCATGTTTTTGTTGAGATAAGGCCTCTGTGAGTGGATCTGTAATATTTTCTTCTCTTGCTACCCTACAAACTAGCACATCATCCCTCTAAGAGTGACACTTCTTAAGCATATGTTTGGATATCTAGTAAAACCTTGGTTCCCTAACTTGAGCTATAGTTACATTGTTTGGTTCCTTTGCTATGGTACAACAAATTTTCCTTATGTTTTAATGTTTCTCTCTAATTTTTTAATGCCTTAATTAATTTTCAATAGCTTATTATATTATTTATTTAATAAATATACATAGACCAATAGAGCGTTGCTACGTATGAATGCGTACATAATAATTTAACACCATCAATTGAAAGGATTAGTTTGTAATTTTTTTTGCTAATATTGAAAACTTAAATGAAAATTTTGAAACGTTAAAAACCAAAATAGAAAGAAGCAAACTTTGAGGATCTTTTTTTGTACTTTTCCAATTCAAAATTTAATGCCATCAGTTAAAAGGACTTGTTTGCTAATTTTTGTAAACATTGAGGACTTAACTGAAAATTTGAAATATTAAGAATTGAAATAGAAAATGAAGTAAATGTTGAGGAATTTTTTGTACTTTTTCCATTAGCTATACGCCTAGGTGGGACATGAAAATAGAATTGAAGCAAAATATTTCCTCTGTATTGGACTATAGTATAATTATATGCACACACCAAATCTCAACTAAATCAAGGGAATAAATGAACCCTTTCCATAAATTGAGATTCCCTTTTTTTTTTTTTTCTTTGTTGGGTATTTGAGCTCAACTCTATTCTTAGCCATCATTGGAAAGAAATTAATTGAAGCCAAATCAAACTAAAGTGGAAAAATAACATAAACTTATATTTCTCGAAAGAGCTTTCAGGTTCCATTTCTAAATTTTGGAAATTTTCATTTATGCATAATATATAGGCAAAAGGATTCAATAGTACTTAGACATCACTAATCTATTCATATGGATGTGGTATATTAGTATTATTAAAGCTTTTCCTACATATAAAGCATATCCTAATGCCTCACACTCAGTAAGGCTTTCTACGATCCAAGATTTTTTTGCCAATCAATACATGTCTTAACCAAATTTTCTAAATGAAACTAATTCTTACATCAATTTTGCTTGAATATCTACGAAGGGGCTCCTTTGGGGCTCCTTTGGTAGTTGGCACTCGCATTACTCTACGCTACAGTTGAGCTTAGATGCTATAACTCAACCTTAGGTGGAACCATAAAACTTGTCTTTATTTCACAAAAAAATATTTATTTTTGTTATTTCTTTATGTATCTATTAAAATTAAAACATTGTGAAATCTTAACAAGTGATGGTAGATGACAAACAATAGTCATTGAACTTTGGTGATACTATTAAAAATTATAAAAAATATCAATGAACAAGAATGATTTTATGCTTTCAAAAATATAATTTACTCACCTTTAACAGAAACTTTTTTATGATTAATCATGTGTTGAATGTCACCTCTACCATACACTATCATCTACCGTTGAAAATCACTTAGAAACCTAAATATTTGAGATCATTATAATAATATTAGAGAATTTTAAAAATTCTTATCATAACATAAATAGTTTTACATTTGAGAAATGTGTGTGTGTAAGTGTTTTCCTTTTTTTTTAAAAAAAATAAATATGCTCTATGTTTGGTTAAGCTCATTTATAATCGATTTCTTTTATAAATACAAGTTGTTTAGAATTAAACTTAACCAAGAGCTCCAACTGTGATGAAATGCTAAACACGATTAAGTTTAAGTAACTTATATGTTGAGCTTGATTAAGCTAATGAATTTATTAAAATCACCAAAAAAGGAGGAGGGGGTGGGGGGGGGGGTTGGGTATGTAAATAACCTTCCTAAATTTTAATTAGGTGATGAATTGACTTCATGAATTTTTAAAGCATTGTTTTTTACTCTTTAAACTTTAATAGACTGGATTGAGTATAATTTCCTTAAACTTCGATTTTGGTATACAAACATTCCTTAAACTTGTCAAAAAGTGCTTTAAAACCCTTTAAAATCTGACCATTGTATGACTTTTTTAATTAAAGAAGGAAATGTCTTTTATATTGCTAATTTATCAAAGTTTAAGGGATCAAAAACTACACTTTGAAAGTTTATAAGGTTAATCTACACATAAATCAAAATTTGGGGTTTTTTTTTTTGCAATTTCCAAAAAAAAAAAGTAGATAGATTGTGTACAAAAATGTAAATTTATTTCACCATTATTTTGATACATAAGAAAGAGATATTTGCATGTTTACCAATCCATCATTAATTTAATTATGTATATACCGATTAAATATATACTGTTGCAACATGCGATCTTGCCTCTATATGTATGTCACATGTCATACATGCAATATATGCGATTTACATAGTAGATGTAAATTGTATATCATATATGTGATTTATATACTATTGCCTCCAATATGAAAAATAACTCATGTTAGCCATCCCAATATAATTTGAACTCTATTCATAGATAATTTCAGCCAAGAAACTTGTATCTAATTCAACCGATCACTCCTTAAAGATTGAAATACTTAAACACCAGTGAGCTTTAACTAGATTTCTCAACCCCATACAATCATGTAATATTATAACTTCAATTTCCAAATTCAAACTATTCATCCCATCAACTACTTACAATAACATTCATAAGTGGTAAATAAAGATGATATATGAAGAAAAATATGTACATGTCAATAGTACTAAGTAATAAATATACAATACACAAGCATTTCTAATCATATACAAGTCAACTATCTCTCTAATCATCTACTACAAATCATCCATGCAACTCTAAGCCTCCTTATGCTTCTTCCTATAATTTTTGTACTCGTTTGTATCTTCAGCTTGTGATGTATTGCTCAAACTATGTACATCCAATGTAATGTGTTGGGTTTCCCTCTACAACAAATTATTGGATGAGATTATGAATTGAAAAATTATATGAACTACAACTAAATTAGCAAAAAAATATCATATTAGCCAAAACATACCCGTATGACTTCCTCTTCCATATCTGGTAGTGTCAAATATCTTAGTCTCATGGGAGTAGATGGGGTAACAATAGATGATGAAAATGAAGATACATCTGGTGTAGATTATTTCATCAACTCGAATAATGGAGCATTATAGCTAGCTATGAACACATGGGCGATATGATCTATCAAAGGATCTATCGGTGTACCCATGGGAAGATTTACTAATGATTTGCTGTAAGAGGATTAGCAGGAGCATTTATGGGAGGATATATTGTTGGATCTATGGGACAATGTACTTTGGGAGGATTAGCTGTAAGAGGATTAGTAGGAGGATTTGTAGCAGCATCTATAGGAGAATTTACAACATCAACTGCAGGAGGATTAGGAGATCTGTCTAACTACGACTATTGATGACAAGCTCAACCATGTTTTTGTCCCTGGCTACAGCCTTGTCCTTTACCTTAATCTAGAGGCCCTTTGGGAAGCTACTCTTGCTTATCTAGATCAACTAATCTAATTCCTTTTAATCCCTTTAGTGTGTAACTCCCTATAGTAGCTAAAGCGTGTATCTCATTTATGTTCCTAGTTCCCCATATGTGTGCAGATGTATCTAGCTATATGATCATAGGCAAGTAAAGTAAATTATCATGAAAACTAGTGCATATCAATACGTATAAGTGATTTGAGATAGAAGACTTACCAATGTTGTTAGAAGTGCTCCTAAGTAACTGATGTATCGTTGTTTGACTTTATAGTACCACTTGAAATAGTCGGTAGAGACCATGTTGGCAATGTGTCATCATAATCGACTTAAAATAGTCTCTGTTGCTAGTCTTGCTAATGGCCAATGTATCTAGCGTTCTTCTTAGCTCAGTATTCATCTATCTTCCCCCTAAGATCTATCTTGTAGAAGTGGTCTAGATCTGTGTTATAGATTTATGGGACCCTTTCGACCCTACCAAATTGTCACATGACGTTATCTGGGAGATGTATCTCCACAATGTAGAAGCAAATCAAGAGGATATGGGCAAGCCATATATCTCTCCTCTCTTAGTGGATATCTAATAGTAAGTCAAGTATCTTCGTTGTATAGGGCATATATCCAGTAAATCTGTAGAAAATGAATAAGGTATCTATGGTTGCTACTTTTTACAACCATGTAGAAATTTTAGCAATTAATGAAGCAAATTCTGAATGTATCTAGTTAAGATTTGTAACTCGGTATATTTAAGGATCATATGGTTTATCTACTAACAAGGAAATTCCTACAACATTATATGAGGATAATGCAACTTGTATAGCTCAACTATAGGAAGGTTACGTAAAAAGTGATAGAATGAAGCATATTTAACTAGAACTCTTTTACACTCGTGATCTTCAAGAAAAGGGTGATATTCGCATGCAATAAATTCACTCAAGTGAGAATGTAACGGATCTATTTACTAAAGCACTTCCTATTGTAACTCTTTTAAAGTTGATATGAAAAATTGGGTCACTTGTCTTAGAGAACTTAAAAGGACATTAGCGTTAGGGGGAGTAAAGATATGTATTGCACTCCTTTTTCCTTTACTAGATTTTCCCCCATCATGTCTTTCTTGGAAAATTTTTTGATGAAGCAACATTTTTATTGCGTATCTCAAGGATATATATATATATATATATATATATGTATAACCGATATATTTACTGGGGTATGTATCTACCAAAAATTATATCATTCCTTATATAGTTGATTTCTTTCCATAGTTGTCATGTATCTACATCTATATATTTATATATATTATTTAGAGTAATATATGAGAGACATCAATATGAATTATCTCTTTTAATATTGTAATCTATCAATTGTTTATATCTTTCTCTAGGAGATTTTATAATGATAATTGATTTATATTCTTATTTGACACAAATTACAAGTCATGTCTCGAGTTCTATATTTCACATAGAATTCTACTAAAGAAGGTTGCAAAACGAAGTTTATTTATATAAATGTGAATAACTTACTTAGTTTATGGAAAATAACATAGCAATGTAGTTTTGTTTGCTCTTGGTGAGCATAATTTTAAGGGAAGGGATTGGATAAAGTATCCGCCACATCATATTTGGTATATAAAATGACGATCTTATAGGTGATACAAAACTCTTATACTAAAAAAAATAAATTTCTTTTAAGAAGTACTAAAAACAATCTTCTTATCTTCTAAAATGGTATACATCAAACATAATACAATAAAATGATACCTTGCTGTTCTATTAAGTCATTGAGGTTAATGGTAATTATTTGAGAACCGTAGTTAAATAAAATGGCATTAATCTAGCTAGATTAGGAGACGTACAAGCTTTGCCATAAAAATGAACTGTCCACGACAAAAGTAAGCCGCTTGACGTGATCTGTAGGGCATCTAACCACTCTTCTGTGGCCGGTGGCCCTGCCTGGTCTTAAGTTCGGTACGAGATCGCCCTGATTATGGCCTAGCTAGCCTTGTCTGTAGTAGGTTTTGTGCTCCTTAATTCCCTGCATTGTCACCGTCAGAACAAAACCTCTGCTCTTAGTAGGTTGAAAATCGTACGTGCTAGACTTTTTGCACGAGCCGACTCGTGCGGTGTCATGTAATCCCCATTCAACTAATGCGAATTTGACATTTTACAGCCTTTCACACTCCCAAATAAAATAGAAAAATACAAACACTTATTTATTCAAGATTTTTTTTTTTTTTTTTTTTACAAATAAGTCGATTCTGATATTCCCAATATTATATCATGATAAAAGATAATTAGATCAAATCCATTGGATTGGTAGCCCGAAAGTTAGGGCATGCTAATGCAGAATATTAATCAGATAAGTGTTGTTATAATGCAGATAATTAACAGTAAGGAAAAGTTTTTAAGAAAAACTAATTTATGCATGAAACCTATAATAACTTGAAGTAATAAATTACGAGAGCAAAGAAATAGATTTATTAGGTTGAAATAATTGTTTCGACAAAGAAAGGTTTCTTTATATTATTCAGAAACCACTTTATAAGTCTGTATATATTATAAAAAATTATATAAATTATGGCTTTCGCCCTTGAGCTTGGTCCACCGCTCTGAATTTTATAACTTGTAAGATATAATAGACCATGGGGCATTATTGCTTTCACGTCTCCATCCTAATGGATACGAGGTCCACTGTAATATGAAAAATATATTACTTTTTATACGTCATTCTCTTTATCTTTAATTAAAGATGGGGCTGTATAATTGCACTAGTGTATGAAGCATTGTGTCGTTGACCTGATTACGTAATAGACTACATAACATATTTATACAATAAAATTAGCGTTTGTAACCCTAATACAAGGTAAAGAGTAAAAACTATTATACCGACTATTATCAAACCTGGGTTGCCTCTTACTGTTTGATCTAATTAGACTTTAATTCAACTAAAGTTTAACTTGTGATGGAACTCGATTTCGTTCCTTAATTTTTGATGCTCCGGTCAACCACTTGGTTAGAGCCTAACAACAATAATTATACCCCTATGTATTAGTAATATTCAATGATAAAAATTAAGAAAACAAAAGGAAAGTGATGTTATGGTTTCTCTTTTTAATTTCTCTATTGGACAAATTTTTAGGTGATGAGTTTTTCTTCATGGCCCATATGAAAGAAATTTGGGAATGAAGACAAAAGGAGATATTACACACACAGCTGTTTAAATAATTAACGAAAATATACCAAGGAAAGCTATGGGAAGCGTACACTTTGAAGCATCCATTGAGATATTCCAAACTAGATGATATGAAAATCTCATTGCAGTTGAAGTTTGGCCATCACTAACGATGAATGGAATTCTCAATAGAATTAAGTGACGTATGGTTCATTTACTAATAGAGAATGGAAAATGTGCAAATATTCTATAAGATAGCGACATTGTAAATATTTTAGTTTAATTCTCTGCACCAATAGGGCGACAAGCAGTGGTGAGTGATGAAAATATTGGAATGCAAGCCGGCTACTGTCGCGAGCTATCTAGTGGAAATGGATCATTTCAATTTTCATCGTCTCAAATTTCCCTAAATTATGAATAAATAGTTGGCATTACTTAGATATATGGATAACTTCATGATGTCAACTTTCTTATGAAGGGTATAAATCAAGAAAAATTAAGAAAATATAATTTGAGAAAATTTTTATCCTCCATCAATAATTGCTGGTAAAGGCCGACGATTTTAAGGTTTTAATTACAAAGAGAGTAGAGAATGCTCTTCGTGTAGCATACACATCTTTGTATATATATATATATATATATATATATTTTCTTTTTATGGATGGATGCGACACAAACTAATGTATATTTCGTAAGTCATAGGCCAGCCATTGGCATTGGGTTTACAAACTAGAAAGGAGGAAGAAAATCATGATGTTATACGGTTTAGTATTAAATGTAAAACTTCACACGAAATTTATAGTTTAAACTTTTATAGAGTTAAATTTAGTGTGATATCAAAGTAAGAGGTTATTTATCACAATATTTGCTTGGGATCTTTGCATTGTTATACTTAAATCGCTAAATGATATAAATATTGCTCTCCCAATAAAATGGATTAGATTCAAATGCTTCTTTTTCTCAATTTGTAATATGTAATATAGTTAGCCCAAAAACGAAAAAAAAAAAGAATTTACCTATATTGTCCACTTAATGTGTGCATATTGAGTAATAAATATAAAATACTTGGCACATATTACTTCCACTGCTCAACTATATGAAACCCCCTTTGTCTTTATTCTTGAGATTTGTTTAATATGGGCCATGCAAGTTCACCTATAACCTTGTCCTAATGAGGAATTGAAAAGAGAAAAACATTAATATTGACACGGAGAGTTAGGTAACTTAGGTTTACAATATATAGAATATTAAAATAATTAAAAGTAGAATAAGAGGAATCAGAATCAGTAACAAAATTAGGTCATAAACAAGGGCGTTTAGAACTAGAAGAGATTAGAAGTTGGTCTAGAATGATCAGAATCCAAGTAGAAGTCGCCGGAACAATTCTAATTTTCTAGTTGCAGTTGAAAGTTGAAAATTAATCAATTTTGGAAGACCTAACTTTTCGCATATAGAGAGCTATAGAGTTTATAATATAAAAATAAAGATTGATGTAAGTATATTTTCCTAGTGGAACGCACTTTATCATTTGGCATCCTTTCAGGAGGTAAATTTGCACGTTTTGATAAATTGCTGATTTATCAAGGATTTTCTTAATAGTTCAGGAAAGTTTATCTTGATTTTACATTACTCTTAATTTTATTGGCTTTAGATTTTACATTAGAGTTTTAGAACCATATGTATCCCAATTGTATTCATAATCTTTCAAAATAATACAAAGTTGATATTTCTCATATGTCATGTCTATCAAGCTACTACATCAAATATCGCAATTTTTTTTTTTTAACCTTTTCAACCCCCAACATGAGATGATAACTTCTTAATTTGATTGTTTGTTTAATACCATAACCAGCTTATTTACAAAATTTACTGCAAAATTTAATTGTCATTCAATTTAATTAATCATCCATAAACAATTGATAAATAATTGCGTGTCTCATTCTACTTTATGCTGGAGTGCTTATATTAATTTGAATGACAATTAAATTGCATCCGTTTTCAAAAGTCTTAACATGTACAATTTAATTTTCAACCTACTAAAAGTAGAGTTTGTGTTCTCACATTGACATTGCAGGTAATAAGTAAATAAAAAACTATTCTAGACAAGGCTAGACTATGATTTGGTAATTTCGTACTAAACCTAACTCAAAACCAGGTAAAGCCATTGGAGAGTGGTTAAATACTAAAAAATATGATAGAACATGAGATGTTATGTATAATATTTAATGGTGGGTAAGACTAATTAAGAAATTGACATTTGGTTTATTATAATTATTATGAGTGGTTATAACTAGTTTTATAGATCAAATTATTACTTTATTCTTATTTAATAAATGGTGATTCACGTGGTGTATTACTCATAATGAAGTTTTCTAGTCAATGCCTTTGATATTAGGTAAGCAACTTACTTGTGTTGTAGGCAATTCATTTTTGTGGCAAAGCATGTACAACCCTACTACAGCAAAATCAGTGTAATTTCATAGAATTATGATTGTCAATCTAGAATATATTTGCTATGCAATTTTCCTTAACCTAAGAAGTTATTCACTATCATTAATTTAGTATGATAGTATGTAGTAAAACGAATGACTATATCAATAGAGTAACATAGTTTTTTGTATAGTAGGGGCAGAGGGAATCAATCGCTTTAACATACTGTTTTTATGTATATTATAAACAACAAAGAGTAAGGACTAGAATGGAGAGTGTAGTAGTAATAAATGCGAGAATATTTCCTTTCATAATCTTGTTGTTTTTTCATTTGGCAATAATTCGGAATTTAATCCCATATACATGATAGATGAATTACACCTTGATGATATTGAATTAGATTAATATCATGAATAATAATATTGGAGCTATTAAATTAATTCATTGTTGAGAATTGAATAACATAACATAGCAAGATCTTTTATTCATAACTCGTCAAAAATTAGATTCTGGATCCAACCCTTCTACTTTTCCTTTTTATTTGAATTTGTACTTCTTTTCCACTTTTGTATTTTTCTATAACCTAACACCTTCCTTTTACAATCATCTGATGATGTATAACTTGAACACTCAAGTTTTCATTGATTACAAAAACAAACCAAAACAAACAAAAGAAGGGAAGGATCAAGTAACTTTTCTTTTTAATTATAGATAAGTGTCATAAAAAGAAGTCCCATATAAAAATAATCTAATATTCCATCAAATTAACTATTTCTTTTAGAATTTGTTCTTTTTTTGCCGGCCTCCTTACCTTACTAAAAGTGCAATTTAAAGAAAAATAATTTTTTTAAAAAAAAAATAATTCATTCTACCTCTTTAAGCACGGTTGGATCTTTGTTTGATCTTTATTAATATACTCTTTTATAGGATTAAAAAGCAGTCCATTTTTGCTTGAGCGGATATTAGAAATTACCTATTGATACATCTCATGAAACATCATGTGAATAGCATCTACAGTATTTGGAAATTTTAGATTCTAAATGATGCTCGTGGTCAATCATTGTGGTTTGTGGATGAACAATTCGAGAAACTGTTGACAAAAATTGTTGCTTTCTTTTTTTTTTTTTTTTTTTTTGTCAACAGATAGTAGTACTACAGGTTGAAATTAAAGTTATGCTGCACAATTTCTTCCTCATTTCGGGATAGTTTATCCCTTACATTGTTTCACGGAGGATGAAGGCAGGATAAAATAAGTATTTTAGTTGTAATGTTCATTCTTTCAACAAGTTCAGCTCCTTATTCCTTCAACAAACCGGAGGGGCTCTGTAATAAGCTGGTACGGTTGCTGGGAAGAATACTTGCCTCACTCCTTCATCTCTAATTATAGGAAAGATGATCCCCGACGCGCCCTGCAAATTTATAAAAGCAGAGATTAGAGCTTCCAATGCCTGTTTATTGCTTCTGAAATTTAGACTAATGATGACTTCAGTTCAAGGATATGAGTGGAGAAGGTAGAGGGGATACGCACCGAGAGCAATCTAGCTCCAAGCCATGTGCGTTGAGGCGTTGGAAAAGGAAGCAACAAGCGCCCTACACCATAGACAGCCACTGCGAAGAAATGACACACCAAAGTTGTTGGACGGGGGTTTAGCCCCGAGAGAAGAGACACCGGTCCAGTTGAGCACATGCCTCCCAGGCTCAGATAATCAAAGCAAGCCTGGCGCATTTCTTGTCTTGCTGGATCAGGCGATGCACAAAACACCTTATACAATGCACCCGCTAGTGTGTTGATGGTTGATGCCATTGGCTGTAGACCAAAATGCAGCAAGTGGTTAAAGAGTTGACAATTTCAACGGTGTTTTCACAAAAATGATATCAGGGATAATCGAATCATTCCTACCTTGCGCAGCGTGTAGAATGATTCAAGATAGCTGCAGAGAGCAGGTGCATCAGCCAGATTATGCAATGGGCGAAATAGATCTCTGAGCACAACAATGTCGGATAGAGCCACAGTCATTCCTCCTCCAGTCAGTGGATGCCTCATATTGAATGCATCTCCGAGGAGAAGTGCTCCTGGAGTGGGATGTGGATTGGCTGGCATGCTCCTGTTTGGCATTGTTTTGACGTTTCCTTTGTCGATCGCAGCTATGAAGGCATCATAAAGTTCAGGAGGAACCTGACATAGACATAAACATCGACAGGTTTAGACTATACCTTCTAAGATACTTCTCCAGCCGGGGCAAAAGCTGGATGAAGAAAACTGACATGGTTATTCTTTGGTGTACCTGTGGTGCTACCACAGTCTTCAAATAACGAGCCATTTCACCATTGGCAATAGAAGGTACTTTTGGTCCAGGAACATCAACCAAACACCGAATCTCGGTGCTACTGATGGGATAAAACAGGATGGGGGAAGGATCTGCCAAGATAACATGTCCATGGTGTGGGAATGGCAGATCAACATTTTCCAGAACAAGTCCAACGAAATAAGAGGGGATGTCAACCTACAAATTTATACCAAATGGAGAAAAACAAGGAAATAAGTCTCTCTTTAGAAACCTCATATGCATCTAATATATTAAAAATATCATCTAAAGCATCCCAAACAATGTTCTATAAAGGATTAATCATATCCAGACGGTTTGTCCTTGTACTATCTTTGTACTTATAATATCCAATCCGATCTATATTATATCCATTATGATCCTAATCATATCCTGTCCATTCAAGACTTTTTATAGAGACATCTAAACGCAGCCTGAAGGAATATGGTACAAAAGAATCTATATTCCAGCGATCGGGAATTTTTACTTTTAGACGTGAAAAGGATTGCTTCCCTTTCTGACTAGATGCAGGGTATTTACCTTGGGACTGCAGAGAGAACGGCGAAGATTTGAAAAGCATCCATCACAGACAATAGTTAGTGGGGCATATGCTTGCAATTCTTCACCAGCCTTGGTTTTGTATTGGACTCCCTTGATGATCCCCTTATCTTCAATCAAGGATGTCACTGTTCCTTGTTCAAGTCTCACACTGAAACGAACAAGAAGGATAAAGTTCCAAGATTAATTTACTCTTTCATAGATGATAACTCAAGAAATTTAAATTCAGAACTGATTCAGTTAAGGGAAATAAGAGTCACTTTGAAAGACTAGCAGCTTTTCCCCTCATTCTCCGGACGAAACGGCCATTATGAAAGCCTCTTCCAGCAACATCGGAGTGAAAGTTCTCCAAGGGGTAAGCTAGTTGTGTATGCTGTCCATCCTTGTATAAAGCATATCCAAGGACTCTCTGAGAATCAATCTCCTGTACACAATCTGCCAACAAGACATCAGTTAGACGACATATGCAAAATCATTAATAAGGTTCAAGAAATACATCTAGTTTGAGGGAAAATGAAGTCATATGCATTGTTTTGCTGCCAAAGGCGGTAACAGGGCATTCTGAGTACTTGTTTCTACTTATGCATACCGGCAAGATCCAACTCGAGCAATTTCAGGTAGCCTCCTGGTTGTAAAAGTTCACCGACAATCCTATCTTGCTCCGAGAGATCTCTTTCGATCACATGAACACTCCGACCATCCTGCGAAAATTTATTTATTTATTTTAAGAAAACACCATGCAGTCATTAAGTTGAACCTAGGAGGGGGTGAAACCATAAAAAATACACATGTATGTCGGCCAAAATCTTGGAGATATTACTTTCCATGTATTTAATTTTTATTGAAATCCTTCCCATTTCTTAGCTACAATCATTGATATCAAAATCCAAAGAGATAGTCTTTTATTTATTGTTCCAACGTACTAAACAAATAGTTTCTTCATTATCAGCAAATCCTGGAAGAATGGGAAGCTTGTGCTTTCTTACAAGCCACCTACTTTCGACCCAGATTTCACGGACTTTCAGTTCCAACCTTTTTGTCAATGACAAAAATTATTTTTATCTCTTTCACAAGAACAACGTTGACCTTATAAAAAGGAGAGATAATTTACCTTGCCAAGGGTGTAAGCAAGAGCTGCACCCGCAACGCCAGCACCAACAATAATAACATCAGTCTTCCCATCAACCCGATCACCACCACATATTCCATTAACAGTAGTCTTTACCAAACCACCATCTTCTTGAATCTTCTCTGTATCTCCATGATCTCTATTCGCGTTCTTTCCGAACGTCATGTACAGGAAAACCCATCCCACCAAAGAAGCAATGATCCAACACATCAAAAGCTGGTAGTATTCCATTTCCAGAGCAAAGAGCAACCAGAAAAGCTTGGTTTTGTAAATTTGGAAGAAGATGATTAAAGGAAAGTTTGCAACGCCTTTTTGTATATGCTTTTTCCTTGTGGGTTTAGTAAATGGGACAGCCTCGCTTTTCTTGTTTTTATTTCTTGTTAGAGTGGCGTGTGAAGAAGGAATGAAGTTTCTAACTGAACTTGGCGCCTTTTATAAGGCTGCTGTTGGTGAGGAAGGCCTCACTCCTTGTAATATGCCACCTAGTATCGGTTATGGGAAAATAAATAATTAATAAACAATAGTTTTTATATCAACTTTTTTTTTTAAGGTAATAATTGGTTGGCAGAAGTGATCGATATAAAGAAAATTAGATAGTATAGTATAAAGAGAATAAAATAATATAATACATATGCTGTGTAGAATATTACATAAAAAAAAATCAAAAATTAATTATTAGCATTATATATCACAATTAATTTCAATACAATGATTAAACACTTGATATTGGATTATTTTTTAAATTTCAAATATATATTAATTTTAACTAATGCTTTATGATCTAATGATATAGATATTAATATCTTATGTAGGATGAAACTTTAATTATCCTCTTTTCCATTATAATAACTATATATATATATATCGATTTTGTATTTCAAATAAATTTTTATACCATTAAATATATATGATACGATTTTTTTAGTTTTCATTACCGCAAGATCTTTTGTTCAATAACTTTAATCACCGTATAAATCAAACAATAATCTAAAAAGCATATTCGATGTCATACCATAAAAATTTAACAATTTAACAATACATTATATAAATAATATGTTAATATTGTTATAAATCATTAGAAAATCCACGTGACATGTTATTCTGAGGGAGATTTTTAAGATATTGGTTATGATGCGGTTGTTGTGTCGTGCAGTTTTTCATGTTTTGGTTGCTTTCGTTAAAGTGCTATTTTTTTGGGGTTTTGTGACGACTGCAATAGTGTATGCGCCTGCTAGCACTAATTTTTCCTAATTATTCAAAAGGTGTTAGTGAAATTCGGGGTTGTTCCCAATGGAGCTGGATTGTTTCGAATGGAGTCATGTAACTTTGTACGACCAAATTATTCAGTGCACGAAAGTCCAGGTACATATTCTATTCATACTAAACTAACTCGTATTAATGGAGCTAGAAATATTATATGGATTTATGCCCACATAATATTTCTATTTTTATTTCTTCCGTTATAATATGTTAGTGAAAATATGAGACGGCAAGATGAAATTGTCTGTTATTACAATATAACTAAAAATAAATAACAGAGGAAACACTAATCAGATGTAATTAGAAACTTTGTTACGGATCGAATTTTATAAGAAGCACAAAAAATATAATAAACAGAAAAGAAATACATAAATAGTGTGACCGAGACAGTTGCTATACCATAAGTAATGATACTATTTATATTGTTATCGTTAGTATTGGTTTTTAACGTGAATAACAGACAATATAATGAAAGGAAAATAATGGATATTTCTAAATAAGAAATTCTACAGTGTTATTCTTCATTTCAATAGGATTACAATAAGATCAATCCCGCTTTTCATTTTGTTATTCATTTTACTTTACTTAAATTTGAATCCTTGAATTTATAATTTGTTAAATAATTTAGATTTAAAAGAATACAAATAAAAAATGAGACAAAAGATATGATAGATTCCATAAAAAATAATGATAAGATCGTAAAAAAATCCTTAATAAATCGTCAAGTGAGCAAAGTAGGGTTGCAATTGAACAATTCATTATAGGGTATTCCAAGATCAGACTTACATGGGGCAGGGGAGTAGGAGGATAGGCCCCAGCTTCTTAAACTTGGGAAGATTTAATTTTTAATATTTAAAAAAAAATAAAAATAATGTATATTAAAGAGTAAAGTATAATATAAAATTAGGTATAGCTTAGTGGTTAAGCATCTAATTTTACAAATATAAGGTCTTGGTTCAATTTTTATATTTGTCATTTTACTTATCTTATATGTATTTATTGCATCATTTTACTTGTCTATATGCTTTAATTGCTTAAAAACTATTTATTCTTTTACATTTATTAATTTTTTTAAAATTTTATTAGTAATATACTAAAGATAATAATTACTATATTCATATTATAAATATTCCGGTCTTATCAAACAAATTATTGATAAATAATACCAATTGTATGATTTGTTTAGTTAACTTTTTTTACAATTAATGTTATGAAAATGAATGTAAATTATTGAATGATTAATTGAGTAATAACTTATATTCAAAACGATATTCCTTTTCTGATTTTTCCTACAATCCAATCATTTTTTTTATAGGACTAGTGCTAACATCTATATTATCTTTGATTTAATCACCTTTAAATGAACCATTGAACAAATTATAAATTCAATAACTCAGATTTAAATATATAAAAATGAATAGTGAGATGATGAGCGAGATCGATCTTTTTTTTTTAACATTGTTAATGAGACTATTAAACAAAGTTATCATGAAAAAAGATAATCTAATACCTATATATATATATATATATGTCATTTTGCTTCTTTTTTTTTGTTATTCTAGTAATTTTCTATTCAAATATTTTTTCTGATTTTTTTTTTTTTTTGCTAACAACAAAACTTACATAAATTTCTATATATTGTGTAATTTTTTACAAATTAATAGTTAATTTTTATTTAGTAATATGCATCATAAAAAGGTGAACAATTTATCCTTTTAACTTCTAATGAAGTGTATCAATCATCTTTAATCATTTTTTAAAAGAATTTTTCCATCCTATTAAACTTTAGGAATTATTACAAGTTAAATAATTAGTAAGATTCTTTAACATATATAAGATGCAATACAATTACTATGACAATTAGATATTCTCCTATAAATGATTTTAATATTGACTTAATTGAAATAAGTTTGTCCCATATAAGGTAAGTTTTTGGGTAAGGTTTTGGGTAGGGTTTTGGAAAATGACTCAAAATCTTATGGGGTTTAAGCTCAAATTTTGGGATTACATATAAACTCGATGAGAAACCGACCTGGTAAAAAATAATATATTAATCAAAATATTTACTCTTAACCTAAGCATTATGTACGACCTGCACAATTTATATATTGTACAACATATTTAATTTGTAATTTTTATTATTGTATTAATTAGTAAATATAACCCTAATTCTAAACCTTGTGAAAATCCGCTCCTAGAAAGTTGTTTGAATCCTATAAAAATAACTCCTATAGGGTTTCTAACTTTATAAGAGTTGAGTTTTGAAAATAGGAGGTAAAACATTATAGTGTTTTTATTGAATTTTGAGAAAAACTAGACTTTATAAGGGCATATTCAAGTTTCATGAAATCTATTCTAAAGCCATCTCGATTACATCTCTAAGATAAAGAGAAGAGCAGCTTCCAATCACTTATCCTTAGAGTAAGAACAATTTATCCTTAGCATAAGAACAACGAGCTTTTACTATTTTGTAACTATTGAGAGAGAGAGAGATTATGATACCATGATAATCCAATTATTTGAAATTGATAAAATTAATCATCACACAAGTCTATCAATTCTTACTCTAAAATTATGTTTACCTTTTCCACTAAAATAACCTAGTTGATAAGTTAATATATATTTGATTCAAATATATTAAAATCAATATTTTTGTAAAACCCAAACTCAGAAAAAAAAGGAAAAGAAAATAGGTTATATAATAATAATAATAATAATAATAATAATAATAATAATAATAATAATAATAATAATAATAATAATAAATTTTAGAAATATAAAATAATTGAAAGAATATAATAATATAATAAAGGCTTAAAGACAAAATAGCTTGTAATTAATTAGAGATGCTAAGGGCAATATTGTTAAGGGAAAACATTCAAATCTTAGCATGACATGTAAATAGATATCAAGTGCTGGGGCAATATTATCATAGAAAAAAATTCAAACATCGGTATGGCATATGTTTGCACATTAATGCTATGGGCAATTTGGTTTAGGACAAATTTACACTTCCTACTAAATTAAATAAACGTATCTCACATTGTCATAATCCCCCCTCACCAAAAACATTACAATATCTTTCTAGCTTAAAAACTTCACAAAACCCTTCTCAAACTCAAAGTGAAAATTCGGATTTAGGAGCTAGGGCATGAGAAAAACTGATGAATTTTCGAAAACATAAAGGTACAACAATTTTGAGTAAGCCATTTGTTTATTTAACGTATAAATTCATTTTTCTTAAGAAGATGTCATAAAAACCATAAAGACTTCCGTTTATGTAGCTTCACACGTTTATAATTTGAGTTTATGGTGTTTCTTATCAAGAACTACATGTAAGTATTGTTCTTAATTCTTAGTTTTGTGGTTTTGGTATGGGTTTAGCGAAGGCAGTTGGTGAGTTATATGAGAATGATGGTGATATGGCTATGACGTAAATTATGTATTATTGGCATTGTTGAGCCGCTATTGGAGTATAAGTATGACGAATTTTTGTGTGTCTGTTTTTAGTATACGTGAACTCGTATGCAAGTAGCGTGTTTGTGGGGAAGGGAAGAGAGAAAAGAAAAGATAACAAGAGGGGGAGATAAAGAAGGGTTGAAAGAGAGAAAGAGTAATTGTAAACCTTATACAGTTATTAGTTTAAACTATAAATTAGATCCGAGTGCAATGTCAAAAGTCGATAAGGCTAAGTAAGATAAAAATTTTATTAAATTATGAATTTGAATATAATATAAGTAATAAAAACATAAAATTTGATCGAACCCTAAATTACATACAAATACCCTAAACCTTATGTAAGTGTAAATATCCAAAATTGAGTTCGAATTTAACGAAAACCCAAAAACTATAATTTTAAACTTATAAAATGAATAAATTTAGCCTAATAGTAATAAAATCCTGAATGAATATAATTGTCAATTAATACGCATAATCGCATAAAATTATTAACGAATATTTTTAGATATTATAAACGTAACGGGTAATAATTAAATTAACAATTTTTTATAAAATTTCAATATTGTTTTATAAATACTAAATTTATAATTTTTGTATTTAGAGAAATCTAATATTTTTATTCCTATGTTTCCTTTTCCCTTTTTGCTTTCTCCTCCAGATTTTTTTTCTTTCAACATCCCACAATTTCTAGAATATTTTGGTGGATAAGTGTTACTCCACTATTTTTACCATATGTAAATAATGAAGAAAAAACAAAGTTTAGACAAGATTATGTCTTATCTCATTTAATAGCACATCTTACCTTGATTTTCTTTCCTTTTTTTTTATCTACATAAATGGTTGTTCTTCTTGCATGACCACGTCTAGAAACAAAAAGCAAAACACACAATTTCTATTGCTTTCTTTTTCCTTTCAAACCATAAACATCTTTTTCTTTTTCTCAATTTTCTTATGAATTCAAAAGACAACAATTAAGAAGAAGAAGAAAAGCTTGGGGATTTACTAATTCAAGATACTTCAAGGAGGAGTCTTTAATATGTATATCATGTTTATTTTGTATTAATTATTTTTTTATGTATTCATATACGTATGTAACATAAGGTTATGTATTAGAAATATATGTAGAATTCATATTTCTTTATAAAATAGTATAAAAGACTATGTGTCTATATATCTATATATGTATGCATGTGTATATTATATGTATAATTAAGTTTGTATAATTTTCATTACATGTTATATACATATTATGTCACCGAAATTATATATAAATCGATGTATGAATAAAGTTAAAAAAAAATACTAACCTAGGGTGTATATTCGGTGTATATATATGTATGTAGACAATAGAATTATATTAAGTATTTTCAATATATACAAATACATATATCTATAGGCGTAACATATACATATGCATATGTATTTGCGTATAACACTATATATATTAAGTAATTTAGTATATAAATATATATATATGTAAACATGATCGTACATGTATGTATGTATAAAACAAAAAAAAAGACAAGTATATATATATAGATACCGGATAGGTATATACATACGAATATATATGTAATATCTTTAAGGTTACATTATTATAGTAAATAAGTATATCTATATGTATACAAATATCTATATGAATAGTATAGTATATGTAGAAATACGGGTATTTTAACTAGTACATATATAATATACTATAATATTAATTTAGTAAATAAAGTAAAGTAGTAAATATGAATGTATATATATATATACCGTAACCCTTTAAGAAATCTAAAATAACTAATTTGTAAAATTTAGTAGAATATAATAATAAATATTATTATATACATATTATGTAAAAATATAAAATAAGAAAAAGTACAAAAATTCGGAAATAACACATGGCATTCTCTTATGTTGCCACATCAGCATTTAACTAAATTTAATTAAATTCGTAATTAAAAATAATAATAAAATAATTAATTAATTAGAAAATTAATAAAGTAATAAAAATGAATAAATAAGTATTAAACCTAAAAAAATTAGCAGAAATAAGTAATTATAATAAAATAAACTTAAAAGTAAGAAAATTACAAAATATAAACTTTAGATATTTATTAAACCATAAATATACAAAGAAAAGCTTAAAATAATATTTTATAATTATTTAAGTTAAATTAATGAATTTCGTAATATTTTTACAGTATAATAGAAAATATGAATAACAACATCCAAAGTAGACTTTGCTACAAGAAAGTAAATCCGAAAACGATAAAAAAAGGGCTATAAATTCATAAAAATCAAAACCAAATTGAAAAAGTTATACGTGATTAGTGAAAAAGTTTAAATAGATAATTTTATATAAACAAAAAGCTAATTTAGATACGTAGTACTAAATATAATATTAGTTTAGTTATTTAATTCGAACACTTATTATTTTTCGTATTCTTTTAATGTTAAGTGATCACGAGATTGATACTAATTTACTAGCGAATTACTATGATCCTTGACAACGACTATGGCTGAGTGAGTATTCCTAATGATTCCATACGTGCATATATATGTAGATATTGAATATTAAATGTCATTAATAATTAAATATTATATAGAGCTGGGTTATACATGTGTATGATACTACTTGTCAATTGTGAAATTACTTTAAACTATGATAATGTACTGATTGCTATATAGTAAATCCAATAAGAATTGATCTGTTTGTAACCTTACTTAATCACATAATAAATGGACTTAATATTATTAGACTTAAACTAACTGAATCGAACATGCATAATCATGCATTACATAACTAATTCTAATTGTCACATCACATAAAGGTAATGATGAACCATACGAGGGTTGATTAATTATGACTATATTGTTTTAGTATAGTGCACACGTAAGATATGACCTTACCTTGGCCCACGGAAATACTAAGCATTGAAGATGCTAATTGCTTGCCTAAAGGTCGAGTTTAGAGGCCTCAATTTAAGGGTGAGTATAGACTACAAGAACCCACTTCTAATCATAGTTAGAATTGAGTTTTGACTAAAATTAGAAATAGATATATCATTGTGTTTTTGAATATGGAACACAAAGTTTCGTTGTAATATAAGTTTAAGTATGATATCCGAATTTAATTAATGCCGTGTATATTTCAACCTTAACTTTAGAAGGCGTTAAATTTGAGTTGCATGCAGTACCTTGTCACTTACATATATTTGTTTGGCATTCTGTATGACCACACATTCATTTGTTTGGATTTAATTATTGAATAATTTATTTATTGTATAGTTAAGGGAAAATCTCACTAGGCTATTTAGCTTACACCCTTATAGACTACTTGTGCAGGAAGATCTCTTCGTGGTTTCTAGCCGTGGGATACCCGAGGTTAATAAATCATCTATTGGTCAGTGTAAGCATGAGGTTAGAGTTAAGAGTATACTTTTATTACGGTAGCTGGAATTTGAAAACTTATTAAATGACTCTATGTATTATTAGCTTATTGAGAGACTTAATATCCGTATTATATATATATATGATAGTTATAGTTTGATATATATGTGATCATAATTATGTTGTGATATTTCTTGTGCCTACATAACTCTTGGGTTGTTAGTTGTAGTAACAGCCTTATATGTCGTATAAAGAGTTGTCAATTAAAAGGAAAATCAATCTACAGCCTTTTATACAATATACGATGCTTGCTACGAATGGCTCTCTCGGGTTGTGACAGGAAAGTGGTATCAAAGCATGACTTAAACTAAGGTAAATAAAACCTAACCTTAAATATTAAGACAACTTACCTAATGAGATGGAGAAGGGTAAAACTGGGTTAAGTGTTTAAGTTTAAACTTAAGTAGTAAATGTTATAATAATATAATAAAAAAATAATTTTATGCCTTATTGATTCAGGGATCGGTTCTAAAGTTACGAATTGATTTCTCTTTATTTTGTCTTTGTAAGGGAGAAAGTTTACAGGACTATAGATGTCATTTTTAGATTTTTTTAGAAGATCTACCTTTAGTGGTAGGCCTTGTACTATTAGCTAGGTTTTGTCAGCATAGAGAGTTGGGTTAAGCACTTATTGGATGGAATGAAAAATCTACCAGGTATTCTATGCAGTAAGTGAGATGCTCACAGATGAGGAGATGATGTACTATTTAAAGTTTGAGGAGAGTACAGACAAGGCTCAGGAGTTAGTATTTCTGTACTAATTCCATACCATAGCCACCTTCATTTGCCTATACAAAGGTAGTTAGTCATACCGTAGCCCTGGCTATCAACCGCTGTTCTAACCACAATTCCGTTGTTACCTAGGATAATGCTAGAGCTATGGCTAATTTCTAAGCCAGCATAAAGCAGTGGTGCGGCCATACTTAGAGAATTGAATATTCCGGATCCCAACAGGGTATAAGAGTTAAGGAGTTAAGGGTACAGATGGATGCCCTTATTATTCTAGCTAAGCCTATGCAGCAAATACTCTCCCGAGGAAGAGTTCGAGTATTATCAGGTAGACCTTAGACTTTCTCCCATAGTATTGGTAGGAGGTGATCCTTTCGATGTGCTTACCATTACTCTAGACCTATTAGATTTCTAGTTACCTAGAGAGTAGGCCCGATAAATGCTCAGTGAAGAGTCCGGTATTTATTCTATTGTCGGTTCTACATTTTCCGTCCTAGGGTATAGATATTTAGTTGATATAAGTACTAGACCATCTTCACGCCCATAAGAGATGTACATATACTTGTTTGATAGGCTGTACTTTTAGAGTGGTTGATTAGAATTGGAGTGATCATACATGCTCCTTTTTGTTGTATATATTAAGATTATGTCTTATCATTTTGTATTTTGAGAGTTTTGTTGTAGTGAGGTTGAGTTTGATGTACTTGAGAGCTTTACGTATTATGAGAATCTATGTATTGTGAGAAGCTTTCTTGTATTTTGAAACCCTATACTTTAACTTAGTTTTTGTATAGTGGTCAGTAGAGATTCACTTGTTAGAAGTGACCACTAGATAGATGTAACCTCACTATGTTGATAAAAAATGAAAGATTGCAGCCTTTATTACTATTGTTATTGTGTACCTATGTATATGTTGTTTTCATTTTTGTGCTTGCAGTTTCTACAACTATTTGAATATGGTTGATTATACTAACTTAAAATTAGAATTGAATTCCTTAATCAAGGTAGACGCAAAAGGAGACTACAGGATGATCAGGCCCCACTTGCTTGGGAAAAAACAACCCAATAAGCCTCGAGATAGAATTGATGAAATTCTTACTGTTATATATATACAAAGTGAGTTACTAAGGACATTTTTTGCCCAAGAGTATGTACCACCTATTCAAGCACCACCCCCAGTGGTAAATCCAAAGATTCCTTTACTACAACTGCAATCACCTCTACCTCTACCTCCTCTACCACCACTTATATCAGGAGTTATGCCTCAGGGACCACTTGATATCAAGCAACAACATAGGCTCTTGCTAGAGTTTATCTAATGTAATAAATATTTTGAGGGTATAGCTAGCAAACCCAATGAAGGAGAGGATTGGTTACACTAGGTTGAAGGATCATTTGAGGCATTTGAAGTACCCTCGCATCTTAGACTTATATATGGTACATATATGTTGAAGATAAGGGTGCGTACTTGGTGGGAATAGAGACAGAGAAATCTTAGAGAACCAATAACTTGGGATGTTTTCTGACATGAATTCTCGAAATATTACTTTCTTAAAAGTTTAAGGTTAAAATATAATGAATATTTATTGGATATTATGAAAGGAATATGTATTGTAGAGCAGTACAAAGTGAAGTTTGACAGGTTGTTACAGTTTGCTCCATTAGAATATTAGATAAGTGATAGATTGAAGATGCATATATTTTCTAGAAAATTTGATCATGACATGAATAGAAGACTTATGGAATTTGAGCTAAGAAATTTTGCTGAGATGGTAAAGAAAGCGAGAGTTTTAGATAATGCAAAGAGACAAAGTGAAGAAGTAGGCAAACGCAAAGTAAATATGTTTGGAAAAAGACCTTTTGAAGGACCTAGTGACAGTGGTAGTAGCAAGATGAAGAGATTTGTAAGACCCTAAGGAATGTTTCAAAAAAAGACTAGTAGACTACCTAAGTGTTGGAAATACAAAGGGAATCATTATCCCATGGATTGTCCCTAGTTATAGGGGTGTACTTTTATTGTGGTAAAGACTCGCATCAAGTAACAAACTATCCTAAGAGAAATGCAATTACTTGTTTCATTTGAAATAAAGTTAGACACTTTTCTACCACTTTCCCACAATGCATAGCCACCAATGCTTAAGTTGAAAAAGCGATTGGAGGATCAAATGAGGGAAATGCACGTTTAGGTGTAGCGAATGCTGCTAGAGTATATAAATTGGAAGGTAATTGAAGTTATGAAGATTATTCAGGTGAAACCCTAGAAGTACATGGAGAGACTGAAGAATTTATGGACTATGATATGGTATGGCATTTGTGGAGATTGAGTGGTTGATGTCTTACTCTTATTTCATATTCGAAGTTATTAAAATGTAAGTTGGTAGATTTTATGTAATTATTCTGTAGATCATGGATAGTTTGCAGGTTCCTAGGTGCCTTATGTGTTAGTAAAGACTAAGGACACGTGGCAAACTGTAGCATTCTAGGTTCTAGGGCATTGCAGTTTTAGTGGTATTGAAGTTTGAGTTAAAGATTTCTAAGGAAGTAGAAATGATGACTTGTAGGCTAGTATATATGTAAACTAAACTTAATTGAAAATAAGACTTAAAGTGCTACTTGTACTTAACTTTGACCACCTACTCACTAATCGAGTTTAGTTGTGTTGGTAAAGCACATAGTGATCTTTGCGCAACACAATCCCTAATAAAGTCCTACATTGAAAGAGCTTAGGTAAATCTAAGATAGTTTTTGGCGCTTGAGTGGTTGGAGAGAACCCAATACCAATATTTATATAGTCTTTATATATAGTGTGTGCAGGGGTCGTAAGTAGCCCCAAGTCTTAGGACCTTGGGCCAGGACTATGCTGCTTATGAATTTAAATAAAAAGATCTAATTGGTTGTTTGTTCCTCGTGTGTATGGTATCCTATACTGGGCATTGACTTACCCTACAAGGATTTCTATGTTTCAACTACAGATTCAAGTTATGAGGTATGCGATCAGGTTTATGTTGAGGATTCTAATTGTGATTATCTGTAATGTGATGAGGAGGGAGACTACTATTACTATGATCATGGCATAAGGACTTTGTAGATTAGTTTTATGATCGAACTCAATAGCCTTATGTTTATTTTTTTTATGTATTTGAATAATTTTTGGAGTTGTGTTGTTATGAAGTCTCTTATGACTCCTGTTGGTGATGCCTAGTGGATTGACTTCTACAAGAGCTAAGAGACTCTAGATCATTATGTTGGTACATTTATTTCAAATTCTTTCTTTACATCAAATTTCGGTTATGATATGGTATGGCATCTGTAAAGATTAAGTAGTTGATCTCTGACTCTTATTTCATATTTGAAGTTATTAAATTATAAGTTGGTAGATTTTATGTAATTGTTCTTTAGATCATACATAATTTACTGGTTTCTAGATGCTTAACTTGTCAATAGAGGTTATGAATACATAGAGAACTATAATGTTCTACATTTTGTGGCGTTACAATCTTACCCATGAAAGAAAATGATACTAATAAGAAGACATTTATGTTGTTTTATAATTTTATACGTTTCATACAAGTAAACTACATGCTTTAGTTATCAACAATTGTTGTGCCTTTATTGCAATTATCAGTCCATACTTTAAAGGGTATTAGAAGTAAAGCTCAAAACTGTCCCATTTCCCTTCTAGAAAATAACCCATTGAGCTTTCTCAGTTTCGACTAGGTTTGACGTGCTACAGTACCTAACTTGTTTGCACCTTGTGTATAGCGATATATATAGGAGACGTGTTTCAAACATGATGAAAACATGCCCAATTACTCACTTCAAATGATACTGGCAAACACGCTTAGGGCAATTTTATACCTTTCTTGACATTTTAGCAATGAGAAAGATAAATATCCCTGGTTCTCCAAAATGTAGAAACATTAAACATGTCCCGACTCTCACTTTTAAACATTCATCCTCCATACTTTCTTTGTGAAAAATAATTAAACACCTGTAATTTTCAAGTTGCATATCCATATTCCCTTATGGTATGCTTTTGATTTTGGCAATGTTATGACATAATTGATGAGATAAATTTTAATTATTTGAGAACTTAAAGATGATAAATATATTTTATAAATTTAGGTTTTTGAATATTGAATACTAGTATATATATAAATATACATTATGGCTCTTAAACTAAAAGGGAACCTTCAGTCATGAGCTCTTGCATGCATGTTACAATAATGAATGACATTAGAGGTTTTCCTTTTAGTTATAAAATATATATTAATTTTGGATTTTTCTTCGATTTTGTTCTTATTTTTTACGAAATTGGTACTACCATCTATCTTTGTAAATTGTGCGAATTTAGCTATTTGAAAGTAAAATTGAACTCTAATACTATAGATAGTTTCATAAATCATTAAGGCCGAACAAGATAAAAATTTCATTAAATTATAAAATTGAATATATTATAAGTAATAAAAACCTCCCCTAGAATTTTGATTAAAATTTAAATCGTGTATGGAAACCCTAAATCCTAGGTATACATAAATACCCAAGATTGAATTCGAACTTGACAAAAATCCCGAAACTATAACTTTAAGCTTATAAAATAAATAAATATAATCTAATAGTAATAAAATCCTAATTGAATACAATTATTGAATAATACACATAATCACGTAAATTTGTTAACTAATATATTAAGAAAACTTATAAATATTATAAACATAACAGGTAAAAATTTAATTAATAAATTTTATAAATTTTCAAATATTATTTATAAATTATTATTTTATAATTTTATTTTTGGAAATTTCTAATTCTTCTTATTTTGTTTTTCCTTTTTTCTTTTTCTTTCCCTTCCCTTTCCTTTCCTTTTCCTTTTTCCTTCTCCAATTTTTTTTCTTGCCAAATTAGTTTCCAAAGGTTGCTTTTGGCTACCACTTACAATCTTTAATTCACCCATGTGCTATTTATGTTGATAAACCAAAGATATTGATAAGGGCCATGTCTAATCAATTGATTATCTTATCTTAATTATTTTCTTTTTCATTTTATTTTTCTCCTTTCCCTGGTTAAGAAGCACATCTATTGGAGAAAGAAAAAATAGAGAAAGAAACAAGCCCATACACAATTTTCCAACATAAGAGCAAAAACCTCCAAATATACTTTTTCCATCTCCAAACAGTACAATCCTTTCTCTTCATTTTTTCTTTTTTAATCTTTTGATTTCAAAATTAATCAAGTAAAGAAGAAGAAGAAGAAGAATCTTGAGGATTTTTAATTCCAAATATTCTAAAAGAAGAGTATTTAGTATGTATATTATGTTATTTTGTAATAATTATCCTTATATATTCTTGTACATACATGTATTTAGTAGAATTTTTATATAATAAAAGGTCATGTGATAGAAATATGCGTAAAATTAGCATTTCCTTATCTATACATGTTCATACATGTAAAAATACTAAAGTATATTCATGTGTACTTACAAGTTATATTTAATTTTGTAAACAGTTAGTAAAAAGAATTTGTGTATATATATATATATATATGCATGTATAATATATATATTTATGTTTGTATAATTTTCATTACATAAGTATATGTATAAACAAGTGACCGAAAATATGTATCTATATTTATGTATATGTAAAATACAAAAATATTACTACAGTATAGTGTATGTACATATATATATATGCATATACAATAGCTTTTATATTTTGTATTTTCATCATATAAATACATATATATATAGACGTAGTTGTATATGTATATATATGTACATATTCGTATTTGATAATGTGTATATTAAGTATTTTCAGTAAATATATATATAAATATGGTCATATATATGTGTATAAAATATAAAAATACAATATATATATAGATATCGTATGTGTGTACATACATATAGCATATATAGTATATTTAGGGTCATTTTGTTATATTTCATAAATATACACATACGTATAAAATATGAATATTACTAGTATAACATATACATAGAAGTACGGGTATTCTCAAATAGTACATATATAATATACTATAATACCAAATTAATAAATAAGATAAGATAATATATATATAAGTATATGTGCCGTGAGTTTAAAGGAATTAGAAAATAATTAATTTATAAAATTTAATAGAATATAATAATAACTATAATTATACATATATTAAGTAAATGGGAAAAAGATTGAAAATATACAAATTTTGGAAATGACACGTAGAACTTATCCAGGCTGCCACATCAGCATTTAATTAAATTTTTAATTAAAAATAATAATAAAATAATTAATTAATTATAAAATTATTAAAATAGTAAAAATGAATTAAATAAGTCTTAAACCTTAAAATTAGTAAAATAAGTAAATTATAGTAAAATAGACTTAAAAGTAAGAAAATTACAAAATATAAAGTTTAGATATTTATTAAATTATAAATATGTAAAGAAAAACTTAAAATAATAATTTATAATTATTTAAGTCAAAATAATAAAATTCGTAATATTTTTATACCATAATGGAAAATGCGAGTTACAACATCCAAAATGGGCCTTATTATGAAAAAGTACATCTGAAAACGATAAAGATGAACTATAAGTTCATAAAAGTCAAAACTAAATTTAAAAAGTTATAGACGATTAACGAAGATGCTCAAACCAAAGATTTCGTTTGAATCAATAGCTAATTTAGATAGTTATTATTTTATATATGAATAACTTAGTTATTCCACTTAAATACTAATTAACATTTATATTCTCAAAATATCGAGTGATCACAATATGAATACCGACTTACCAAGTGAACTATTATAACTGTTGATAAACTTAATGATCAAGTAAGTACTCTTGATGATTTTATACTTGTTTTATACTTATCATTAATACACCTAAAGTAAATATTAATAATTTGATGCATAGGGGTTTGAGTTATGCATATACCTAAATATGGGTTACATGTTGTGTAAAAGGTTATGAAACATAATAGCTGAATAATTGGCTTCTTGATTTATTATTACATAATTGAATAGTTTGTTGATATTGGTTGGTTACCTCATAAATTGACTTAATTATATTCGACTTAACTAAAATTAAATAGATCATTCATAAGCATGAACATTGCATATAATGTTCCGGTCATCACTTTATGCAGTTGGTAATGAAGGGCTTTATAAGGATGAATTCTAACATGATTTGATTTGTACAATGTAGGAGCATTGATACAACAAAACCCTACTCTTAACTAGCGGGTTTACCTAGAACCGGATATATTAACCGTGGGTAGTTAAGGGTCGAGTCTAGAGACCACTGCTGTAGGGTGTGAGCGTGAGCGTAGATTACGGGAGCTACCTTATTGCTCGACCTAAGAATTTATATACTGCTTTTGGAAATAGAAACCTGTTTTATGAAACATGGAATTTCTATATATATGCATAGTTAAAAACTCAAGTGCTAGAACTTGGTTGTGATTGGTGCCAATGTATCTCTAACCCTTACTTTAGAGAGTATTAAATCCAATATCATATACAGTACCGATCAACTGCATATATTGTTTGGTATATTTCTTATTCAACATATTGCTTATTCAAGCATCCATATGTCTATTATCTAATTGTTTGATAACTTGCTTAATAGTATAGTAGGAGGGATATCTCCCTAAGCTCTTATAGCTTACTGCCCAACAGTTTTTCTTTTGCAAGTTGATAGATAATTGGCTATGGGTTGAGAGCTGAGCGTTGAGTTTAGGTATCGTGATACCTTAGGAGTTATAATGTAAAGATAGTTTGTGTAGCCGATTTGAAACATTACATCTAATTACTGTTCTTATACTTAGATTTTATAACATAAGTAAATTTAGATTTTGGGTCTTTACTACCTAATCTCATCTTTTGATAGGGGATATCGATTCTCTATGGTTCTAAGAAACTGTGGAATATTGAATATATTTAATTACTTATATGATATGATAATTATTTAAGACGGTTATCGTATCACGAGTACACACGTGATATGAAATTTTTTGACAATTCTACTAAGCCCTCTTTGGAGTCATGGCAATCTCACCTTTGATTTACACTCTGTTAAATCTAAATCATTAAATAAATTTTAAATTTAATAGTTAAGATTTTAAAACATATGAATGAATGATGAGATAAAGGATGAGACGGCTTTCATCAAAATGGTAGATGGGACCGTAAAATCTCTCATTAATTGTATATCAAACAATTCTAGAGTTACCTTGAATAAATGATATTTTATTCTTTATTATTATGCTATTAGGAAGGTAGGTAATTTTGTCAAATGGGATATTTACCTATATCTTATATGATAGTGTAGGTTATAGATGGTATTGAAGGTCGCATGGTAAGTTTCGAGTAAGAATTTTTTTAAGAACCTATTCCTACGAGATAAAGTATAGATGTGACGTCTTCATATTTTATATCTATCCTAAAACTTATACTATACCTTAAAGTATATAAAGTATAAGTTTTAAGGTATCTAATACTCAATGTGTAAAATTTATTAAATAATATAATATGATATGTACTGATAAATGAAAAATAACTTTATATTTTTTTTTTCATTGGTAAAAAAAATATATGATATTTATGTTAAGAAGAAACAATTCGAGTTTAATATATAAATCCAAACCTAAACCTCTTTTATGTGACATTTGAACTTCTTCAAAGGATGATCTTCATTCCAATTTGTTATTGGTTCAAATGCATTAGATCTACTAGTAACATATAAAGGTTCAAATGCATTCTGAAAATTATTTTGTGGATGTTTAAATTTCATGGTTAAATTCATCAAGAATCAAACCTATGATCAAAACTCTGTAATGGATGTTGTAAATGAGACTTTAAGAGTTAGAGGAGTGACCGTCAATTTCTAGAATAATATTATATTAGAATAATATCAATATAAGATCGGCGTAGAGATTTTATTCATTGAATTAGGAGAAATGTATGCATGCTAATTGTATTTGAAAACACTTGTTGTGGCAACTGTCAAATAGTATTTTGGTATATAAAAATATCTATGGATAACATTATTGAAGTTGAGTGATCATAAGTAGTATATTGAAATAAAAGACATATGATTTTTGAAGGAGATAATACTTCTTTCATTAAGCAAGTTATATTTGCAAAAGAAATTTCTACAGATATTGAAATGGTTAAATTGGTGATTAAAGAAAAATCCATTAAGGTAACCCAATGTATAGGAAAGATATGAAGTTACACTACATTTCATATGAGCTATTGCAATAAGTAACCCAACAAAGTAATGGCAAATCTAAAATGGTCAATTCATTATTATTGAGTCTCATGTCATATTAATCTCATCAGCGTATTATGTCATGTCAAGTCTTATCGAGTAATAAGTTCTTGTCAATACTGTCTCTTTTGCTGAAATTATCAGTCAAAAGTCATATTTATTCTTATCAAGTCGAGTCAAGTCAAATTGAGTTGTTAACCATCTCATTTAAATCCGAGATAGAGAAAAGTCGAGATTTGCTAAATTTGCTTCTGTTGATCTTATACTAAGCTGTACGAAGAATAAATGAGAAGCTACGACATCAATATAATCATCGTGAGTAAAAAATTATGGATAAGAGGAAAGGTGATAAAATGAGGTAAACTTAGAGTCACCAAAGATCACAAGTAAAACCTAAAAATCAATCAAATAAGGAATAAATAAAGGATAAGCCTATAGGAAAATTTGTGTGATTATAAAACTAAGTTATAAGATAGTATAAGCAACTAAAGGATTTCGATAATAGAATAAGATATGAGTGATATCAAAGTATAGAATATCAAAGAAGGAAAATGGGATTGAGAAATTGAAAGATAAATTAAGAGATTGAGCAAAGGTTTAAGTAGAGAATAAATGGAAAGCTAATCAGAAAGTAATTTGGAAACTTAATTCGTAGCCTATACAGAAGCTTCATTTGAAGATAATTCAGTAGAATGGAAGATAGGTTTTAAAGTTATGAAAAACCTACAAAATACTAGATAATCAAGTTCTGAAGTTAAAGAAGTTGAGATATGGAATAGGTAAAAGTACAATGGAACGAAGGTCTAGACTTAGAAGCTATAGTTGAACTTAATATAGTGAAGAGAAAGTATTACTTGTGGTTTTTAAAATTTTTAGAATAGTAAATGAATATAAGCTGTTAGTCTTAATTTAGTGAGCAATACATAGATATACAGTAGTTTCAAGAACACAACTATTGTAAGGGGAGTGGAAATGCAAAACCCATAATTAATTACTTGGAGTTTGGTTCGTAGAATTTAAGACGATCGGCTAAAGGATCTAATCAAGCATAAATTATAAAGTAAAGCTAAAAATATTAGTAAAAATAGTCCCGTAACTTTAAATTTAAGAAAATAAGTGATAAAATAAAAGAATATAAAATTTCCAAAATTTTAAGTATATTACTTGTTATTTTTTGAAAACGCGTAAAATACATTCCGATAATTAAAAAATCACTAAGATAAATTATATGCACACTAAAATTTATAAAAAAAACCTAAATAATATATAAGAATATTTATTTGTACTATATATGAATTTACATATAAGTAGAAATATACGTAATTACTTAAAATATGCGAAATGTGTTAAAATAATGCTAAATAATTTAACAAAATTCATAATTAATGAAGGAAAAATAAGGAAAAATCTAGAATTGAGGCATGGTAATCTGGAATTGAAGAAATAAAAGCAACCAATCAAATTACAACAAATAGAAAGTAAGAAAAAAAAGAGATAAAACAATTGTGAAATCAATTTAATGCACGATAATTCCTCAAGATCTCTATAAATATCCCAAATTTTTCAAAAGCTCATTTTGGATGTCTAGAAGTTTAGAAAATTAGAGAGGGGCGAAATTGAGAGGAAATTAGTATTTTATAAATAATTACAAAAAAACTATACAATTAGAGCTTCTAAGGAGAACCCCAACCCGACGAGCAGTTTCGAGTAGACAGCCACTACAACCACATGATGGTGGTAGCGCCCTGATAGGTCGACACACCTGTGGCCACCAGTTCTAGTGAGTCTCAATTTCGACTCGATTTTTCTTAAATTGTTAAAAATATTAAAATTAGTTGGAAAATTATGAAACTGGTTATTCTGGAATATTTTTGTATTTAGTTTTTAGTAAAAATATTATTTTGATGAAAATATGTCCCGTGATATACTGTCCTTAAGAAACCATGCAAACCCGAGCTTTGTTCGAATTAGAAATAAATGACCTTAGGAATGTAGTTTTGAGCCCAAAATTTTTGTATAGACTATTTAGGTGATATAAAATAGTGCCACAAAGCTCTTTTTCAAAATTTAATTTTTGAAATTTTTAGATAATTTTTAGGCCTTAAAATGATGCCTGAAATGGGTGATTTAGGGCTAATTATATGTTTTAGGACATTAAAATCTAATGAAGTATGATACTTGTAGCATTTAGGGTGTTAGATGTAATTATTAGGGTAATTATGTAGTGAATAAGTAATAGGGAAAAATAGTAAATTTTAAGTTAATTTATAACTTAGGGTAATTAGGTTCAAAATCTAATTTGGGATAAATTTAGATATTTGGAATGTTATTTGATGTTGGGAGATGATATTTGAAGTGATGGGAATATTATATGTATACATTTTGTACATATTGGGTGATAATGTGTAATATGTAATTATAAGAAATTAATAAGTAGGAAAATATTGGTTAGAATTGATATTATGATAATAATACGAATATATAATAAATTTGATGGGAAACTTAAATTAGGATAATTATGTGAAAAATATAAAATTTTCTCATAACGGAAGTGAATTTAGTAATTAAATTAGGATTTGAGTATACTGCATGGACTAGAACACTAGTTAAAGATAAAAAACGACATTTAGGATATCTGAAGATAATGCGATTAATTTCAAATTATAGGTCAAAATGATTTCTTGGGGTGTACATATAAATCTCTAACAAAAAATTCAGACAAAAACCTAATTTAGAAATCGACGCTAAAACTGAAATAAAACTTAACATGATTCAAGAAGAATTATAAAAGACTTAAAAACCTAGATAATTAGGTATATTAAACCTTAAACAAAAGATAATAATAAATGTTATAGGATAAAACTAACCTATAATAATTGTATGAAAAACTGAAATTACGTTTGTATTATAAGGATGATCGGCGATGGCCTAAGCGATTTGAATCTCAAGTGAGTAAGCGAACAGTATAGATAAGTTGGGATTAATACATTACTCTATTTTGAAGGCTTGAGATTATACTCGATTGTGCTTGTTAGATAGTTGGATGTGTGCATATGCTTGATTATGAGTGATGCTATGATTTTGTTGTTATTCTGGCTTGTATTATATGAAATGATTGATCACCCTAAACTGGACTTAATAAATATATGACTAAACTGGACTTAATAAATATATGACTTGTAACCATAAATCAAACCTACATAGCAACCCATTAGGGGAAACCTAGGATTCTCTAGCTAAATACCAACTCCTTTAAAAGAGATAGTGTTGGATAACATAATGGGTCATTTCTTCATCCTTAGTTGAACTAAGTGACAAGTAAGGACGTCGCGGTAAGGTAAAGTCAATAATTCAAAGGTAGTCGCGGGAGAAGCGGTGTCTTTATTACACAAGCTTGGGTTTAGTCATAAGTTGTTGCATTAATGACAAATCCTCAATCCGGATTAAAGCGGGCTAGACAACGTCGTGCGATGGCATTTGCTTAAACATGCATTGCACCTAATAATTTAGTTGATAACCTTGTTTGTGTTTGTAATATGGTTTAAGTTCTCCATCCCGACTTACAGTATTGTGGTTGATCACATCCCTATAAACATCGTTGCAGGTGCTAGTTAAAAAGCGGCTTATAACTACCATGTAGCTAGTAACTGCTGGATTTTAGAGAGTGGGGAAAAACATTTGAAGAACAAATATATATTTTTAAAGTCTAAGCTCTTATTTTAAAATTTTTCATTTCTAAATAATGTATTAATTAGGAAATAGATTATGGTGAAACGTTATAAACGTTAATTGTAATAATTGAATTTTAGTGTATATATATATATTCTTATTTTATTAGGTACATATCTTATTTAAATTATGAACTATTTACTTCAAAGTGGATTAATCGTGAACGTCTTGTGTAAATCAGGTCTAAGATAACGATTGTAAGATTAACTTCTATCTTAAAATGCTTTACACGGTAGGGCTGTTACGATTCTGCCATTTTAGGGCATGACATAAATTGCTAGAAATAAATTATATGTAATTATATAAATTAATAAAAAATAAAATAAAAAGTTTAATACTTGAGACACACTTTAGAAATTATAAATTATAGCAACATTCCTAAAATTAAGTTACACCCTTATGACAAAGGTAATAAAAAAAATTAAAAGAAATAACTGTAGAGCTTTCATATCTCAAACTAAACTCATGTATATATGATTTTGTTAGAATTATTAAGTTTGTCAGATTTAATCACGATACCATAGAGTTTTGTAATTTTAGATATAGTTTATGATAAATCTTTTGAAATCAATTATGTGATCTTAATAAATTAATATTAATAAGTAAAATTATATATAAGATGTATATAAATAAGTCCCAAATAATTAATGGAATCTATTCATGTATATTAAAGAAAAATGTATTCAAGGTCTTATTTTAGAATGTAAAACCAATAAAAAATTAGTTCCAAATAAGACTAAGTGGTAATATGAATTCCTAAAAAGTTATAAGAAATAATCTTATAAAGTCGTATTATAAAAATAAGTTAAAATACAACCAATATAGATTATATCATAAAGTTTATTAGGTTAAATTTTAATTAGCCTAGAAATAGAAATTTTAGATTAAGTGTATAATATAATATTCTACTACTTTTAAAATATAATATGAAACTTTATAAATAATAAATTAAAATAAAATTACAGTCAAAAGGTTATGTCAAATTAGACCAACAAAATATATATATATATATATATGAGTTAGCACCTTAATCAAGGCGGTGAAACTATGCAATATATACATGGTGATTAAACCATTTGGGTGGATAGGGGGGTTGGCGTAGTGTGTTTGGTTAGAGGTTGAAGAATTAGATGAGAAAGAAGAAAAAGGGAGGGAGAGAGAGAAAGAGAAGAAGAAGAAGAAAAGAGAGAAAGAGGGAAGGGGATTGTGGTGGTGAAGGATTAGATAAGAAAGAAGAAAAAGGGAGATGGAGAGAGAGAGAGAAAGAGAGATAAGTAGGGGTGACAATTCATATCGTCTCGCCTCATCGTATCTCATATTCGTATCTAGAAAACTTAAAACTGTATCACACTCAATTTATTAATTATGTAAGAAAACTTAAATCTGTAACCCTACTTGTTTAATAAATGTGCCTTGTATCCAAGTTAAACTCATATATCACTTAAAAATGTATAAATAAATTGAAAAAAGTTATTCTTTATCTTTTCAATAGTTAACCTTTTATGTATTTCATCATAACTTTATACTAAACTTATATGTATATTTCTACAATTTTGATAAAAAAAAAATTGTATAGATTCCAAAGACATACAAAAGATTTTTATGGAATGCACGAATTTTCTAATATTCACTATCTAAATTGAATTATAGAGTGCATGTATTTTTTGTCACTCATTATCCAAAGCTAAAGACAAATGAATGTGTTCAATGAAACATGAACCAATCGTAGAAGTAAACATATGTTTGTTGTCATTCCATTTATATTCAAGTTTTGTTATATTTAATATTGTTTTTTTTTATAACAAAAAAAAAAAATCTGTTTTGAATTGTATAACAAAACCTAATAACATTGTGATGCAAACAAACTAGATAATAGTTGAAAAATTAAACAACTAGACTCCAAAAAAGTTAAAAAGTCAATTAAATTTCTTTTCTATCAATAGTAATAGGTGATGTAACAATGACATAAGCACTATCTATATATGTTTTAAACAATTATACTTATTTCTCTCTTTTTTATGATTTACCAACTTTTTTTTTTTCACCATTCCTACTTGAATATGGCTAGATCAATTACCACATAATTTAATTTATGAATTCAACTCAAATACGATCAAATTGAGATTGTAAGAACATGTATTTTTTCTAATTTTTTTTTTTAACTTTGACCTCAACATTTTATCTATATCCTTTTTACTCTAGATATTCATTAATATGGATCCCATACTAATAATTTAATAATTTAGGATGGGATAAGTACAATTTCTTAAAAAAATTTACGGGGTACTACTTTCTTTTATCTTGATATCTATGATATTTTCTATAATATAAACAATCCTAGTATTGTAACGTTTTTAGTAAAGGATGGCAATGCTAAAATAAAATTTTGTTCTACTTTTTTTTTTGTTAATTAAATGTGCTAATTATGAAAGTATTTTAAATCAAAATAAAACTTCATAATAAAAATCCAAAACATCATAAAAATTCTAATGGCTACCGGCCATTTGATAAACATAAGTTAACCCCCACTTTCCACTGTAATGCCTATCAAAGTGATTTGCCATGAAAGTCCTAGCTCTAAATAGACAATTTACATTCTCACCATAAAAGAATATCAAAGGAAGAAAAGATGAAACAAAAGTTAAAGGAAAAGGGAAAAAAAATCAAACAAAAAGTCAAAAGACTTACATTTCAAGTTGACAAAGAACATGTTCTTATCTTGCTAATTGAAATAAAAAAGTTGAGACAGAAGTGAAAAAGAAGTTGTTAAAAAGAGTGGCTAGAAATATAAATAACGAAAGTTAAAACCCTAGGTTTATCTAAGTTGAAAGAAAAGAAAAGACTTGCTATTTGTTTTTTAATTTTTTGGTATAGTATTTCACTATTTCTCTTGAGCTCTCATTGGTTGAAAAAATAAATGAAAAGTTAAATATAGCGAGTTCATAGGTCAAACCTATATCTGCTTATAGGATTTGTTTATTTAAACAGGTCTATAAACATGTCTAATGTTTAGACTCCAACCTGGACATGAATTTCACTGTATCAAATTTCCTTTATATTAACTTGTTTAAATTGTATCATATCATATTCACGTCAATTGTATTTAGATCCTATATTGCCAGCCTTCGAGATAAGATAAGAAAGAAAGAAAGAGAGGAAGAATGAAAAAAGAAGGGAAAAAAAAAAAGAAGAAGAAAAAGAGATTAGAAGGTTTTTTTTCGGGAGGGGGGTGTTTGATATTTTCATGTAATCTTGTTTTTATAGTTATATGTGTTGTCTTATAAATTCTGATTTATAGTGTAATTAGACATCTTGGTATGTTATTTGGTGACAAAAGTTGATTTTTATAATGTTTGGGATGTTACATGTGTGTTTTAAGTGTACGTTATATAACAATGTATAATATGTGTATATAGACAATTAAATAAGTAGAAAATATTAAGTTAAATTGATAATATTATAATATTAAAAATATCATATAAATGTGATATAAAATATGCATTTAGGTAATTATGTGAAAAATGTAAGTTATTCTCATCTTGAGAGCAAATTCAATAGTTAAATTAAGAGCAAAGTGCACCGTACATATCAGAATACTAGTTAGGAGTTAGATAAGAGGTTCATCACACCTAAATATAGTTAAATGAATTTCACATATTAGTTCAAAAGAAATTCCTTAGATTTACAAATAAAAAAAAAAAAGAAAACTATAACTAGTAACTGAATTAAAAACCAATTCAAGAACTGAATAAAAACTAGCTTATGATGAATTTGATTATAAATAGCATAAAATCTGGACAATTGAGTAAAATTATAATTTGAAGATTATATGTCACAAGGGTATAAATACTAAAAATTTATTTATATTATAGAGACAAGTGGTCATGAATTGACCCTACAATAAGTTGAGCGAGCAAATCCAAGATCTTAGGTAAGTTAGGATTAATACATTACTGTATTTTAGAGCACTATTTTATAATACTTGAAGGTTTAAAACTATACTTGGTTGTATTTCATAGATAGCTTGCTTGTGCACATGCCTATGTGTACATGTTTCTAGATTTAATTATGTGATTTGGTTTGATGCTTTAAATTGTAATTACTTAAACTAGACTTATTAATATATGACTTGTAAATCTAAAGTGAACATGCATTACAACTGATTAGGGGAAGTGTTTAAGGTGCTTTGGCCAAATACAATATCTTCAAAAGGGATAACGGATAGCATAATGGCCCCTTTTTCATCCAAGGTCAAACTAAATGATAGGAAAGGAAGTCACGGCAAGAGTGAAAATAGTTGTTTGAAGGTAGTCACAAGAGAGGCGATGTTTCCATGGCACAAGAATGGTTTAGTCACGAGATGTTGATATGTGTGCTAACTCCTTAACCTAGATTAGAGTGAATGTAATTTCTCTAATCTCATCACGAACCAGAAAACATCATATGATGGCATTTGTTTATTGCATTACATTGCATTAAAATAACTGGTTAATAACCCTATTTGTGCTTGATATATAGTTTTACGTCTTTATCTCAATTTACCGAGCGATTGGTTGCTCATATCCCTATAGATATTGTTGTATGTGATAGTTAGGAAGCGGCTTTATAATTACCTTGAAGCTAACAACCACTGGATATTGGGGAGTGAGGATACAAAATTGAGGATCAGTTACACTCTTAAAGTAATAGGCTTGTAAATTTTTTAATATCAATTTATGTATTACTTAAGTAAATTAATATTAGGTTATTAATTCTTGTAAACATTACTCGGGATATTTAAATCTTAGTATATATTTTTTCATACTTTTGTAATTAAATAACATATTTCATTTGTGAACTGTTTACTTCAAAGTGACTTAGTCTTGAACGCCTTGTATAAATGAAACCTAAAATGGTAACTGCAAGATCAACTTCTATCCTAAAATGGTATATATAGCGAGACTGTTACAACTCTACGATTTTAAGCATGACAATTCTAAGTTGATATTAAAACGTAGTTATAGTGAACTCGTTTTAAAGTATTATAGTTAAAAGAAGTAGATACTATAGGAGCACATTGAGAGTGGGTAATAAATAATTATATTATAAATTATAGAGTAAGCAGTAATTATAACACTAAACTAAGTTAAACGTTAGTTGATCTTAAATCTAGCTATGGGATCAAATGGTGAATTAATAGTTAGTTATATTAATTCAAGTACAATGAAGAAGAGTCTCTAATCTAACATAGAGCTAAGATGTGAAGATTATTATTAGAAACGGTTAATTGGGATATGTTTAATACCATGGATGGGATTATTGAAAAGTCCATTGAAGGGATGTAATGTAGTTGATGAGGCTTGCGGATATTAACAGGAATCAATTCGGGTTTTTAGTATAATAGAGATATTGTGATATGTATCATAGATTAAATATGGATGGAAAATAAGGGATTATGGCTTAAAGAATTTAAGTGAAAGACTTTTAGTAAGGACAAAAGAGAGAGACCTTACCTTATTTATACAATTTATATTCCGACTAACATATCATGTATCCTTAAACATTACCCTTAAAGCATTATTGATGAAGTTCCTATATTTTCTTAGATTGACTGGAGTAGGTAAAGAAAAACCCTTAAAGCTAAAAGGATCTCACTCTAAACCAATAGTTTGACAAACTACAGATGAACCAAGAGCTTAACTTAGAAGTAGATTCTATACAGAATGAGAATGTGGCATATGAGATAATAGTTAATAATGACATTGAGGAGTTTGATAACGATAAGGTATACGAAATAAGTATTATTTCAAATTTTCCTACGAAAATACAGAGTACTGAAGCAACTAGTGAAAATAATGATGATTTAATTGGAGGATAAATGTGATGGAATTCCTTTCAATGAATGGTTATTATTGGTGATTTGAGTAATGGATATATTATGATAGTTGGTTATGTTTTCTTGGGAAGTTAGAGTTAATCTTATGTTAGTTATTCATATATGTAGATATCTTGCCGATCTCTAAATAGATATTGTTATACTTCTTGATGAATGTATAATCTTTTGAATATGTATATAAGCTATAACGTTTTATATACTTGTAGTTAAGGGTGTAAAGGAATCAGATGTGTTTTCGGTGATTAATCTTCAAAGTCCTTTGCATATGTAAGAATAGTTATAGAAACTATAATATGAGATTATAATCAAGTTATAAATCCTTTAGCCCTTAATAAATAACAAATCGAAGACTTATATTTTTGGAGTTGTAGGCAAGTGTAAGTGAAGCAAAATAAGTTAGTGGAATCTTTATGTTATGTTAAGGCAAATGAAATGATATCATTATGTAATACTTATGTCTGAATTATGGAGGATGGATGATTATTAAATGGTACATGAAAAATAAAGTAAGATTGTTAGATAAATTATGATTAAGTATATATCTAAGCACCCTAAGATTGTAATAGTGAGATGAGTAACGATTGATTATGGAAATGGGAATTATAGCAAAAAGTATGAAGAAGATTAGGACTTTCAAATAAACACTTCTTGACTATCTTAAGATTGATCTAGATATAACCTAATCCATCGAGAAGTAAAATTTATAAGACTGTTAGCCACCAGTATACTTGTTATGATATAATGATAAGGAATAATGATCTAATATTTTATTATAGAAAGAACTAGAGGAGACAAAATATCTCAAGAGGTAAAATAGAGTATGGACAAAATCTTAAGGAAATGATAGGTTGTCTAAAATCATCAAGCAATATGATATCCTAAGACAACTAAGACAAGATGGATAAGCCTTTTAGACTAATTAAATGTTAATTAAAGAAAGAGAAGTTTTGAACCCCTAGGATTTCAGAATAATAAAGATTAGCTTATGGTACATATTGAAGCTACTAGTATGAGTAGGAGAAAATTTTAAAGCAAGACAATTAAAAGGGAGGGTTAGGTTACTTAATAAGCGTTCAATAGTAAGTTGGAACTAGATATATTTTTATAATGATGTCTAACTCAAGATGATATCAAAACTGCTCCTTATTATATTTTATATAATTAGGTGCTGTGAGTTAAAAGTTGTTTACCTTAGTTAAGGAATGTTGATCAAAGATGATCATTAAAGGATTCAAGCTTAAGGGAGCCAGAAGATAAGTAGTGAATTTCAATTAAGGATGTTCACTCAATCATAGCTAGGTAATGATAACTTCGAGCAAAAGAAGAAGTTAGTAATTCTAGTAAATAAATTTACTCAATCTGTGTTTAGTTTGAATTTTGTGATACTAACAAAAGTATAAAGCATTGAAATAAGGAGTATATTATTTCCTCAATTATCATATTCGATTTAAAAGAAAAATATTCAATTGTAGAGGTAAGAATCACAACATTTATAAGGGTACGATAATGGAATTGGTTAAGAGACATCATTATTGAAAAAGTGGATGTTCTTTTAAGGCATTATCCACATATAGAAGAGGAACTGAAGTTATGAAGGAATTTAGTAATATTATTCTAATTGACCAAATACTTCTCATAGAAGACATGTTAGATAATGAAGGTAATTGTGCTAAAAGATGAAAGAATATTATCATGATAACTACGCGATAATTTTGGGAGTAGAAGGTAAAATCACAGAAAGGTTTATGATATATAAGTTTTTAGATGAAATGTACTTACAATATTGATACAGAGGTGTTCATTTCTTACAAATCAAAAGTGTGCAGATGAAAAATAATTTAAGGAGATTGGAACTTTCATTACTAATTGATTTATAACTTATATTAGAGAAAGGTTATTAACCCAAAAAGCTGTAAAAAATGATTAAAGTGGAATGGTTAGTGATTAGAAGTTTTATAGATATTTATAAGTGAGAGATTGAGGAAGGTATCAAAAGTACTGGATCTACTAATAGTATATAACTGTTCAAATGTGTTTCTAAAGATTTGATGGTGTAACTTGATCCTAAAAAATTGAACTTCATGGTTAAGTTAGCCAAGAATCAAACCTATAACTGCAGTTCGATATTGGGTACTGCATATGAGACCTTAGAAACTAAAGGAGTGGCTTCAAAGAACTATTGAGTAAGAGATTTACATGTGCAAGTAATTCTTTGTGAAGGACATCTGTATTATTTGAAGAGGAAAAGATAAAGAGTTCTATGAAAACAGGATGAAGGATAAAGTGAACTAATCAAAATAAGTATCTTCAAGTTTGAATTCATGAATTATTTAATTCATTATCAAAATTGACTGTTTTTTTTTTAAGTAACTTTAGGTTAGAATGATATCAATTTTGGATTAAGTTAGAGGAAATCTCTATGTCTATGATATGATATAAACATTATGAGTCCTTAATGGTGTCTCATAGATTAGCAATGCATCAATTGTATTTGCAGAATTGGAAGAATCACACATATACCAATTGTATATAAAGAAACTTGTTGTAGTAACTATCAATAGTACTTTGATTTATTTAACAACTAAAGAAGAATACACAAAGTATTTGTAGATGACGTTACTGAAATTAAGCAACCATAAGTAGTATATCAATTAAAGAAGTGTAACTTTTGGACAAGATAATATTCTTTCCTTAAACGAGTTATCTTTGGAGAAGGAACTTCTGTAGATATTGACAATGTTAAAGTAGTGACTGGACGAAGATAACTAACAAACCTTACCAAGAACGAAGATTCATTGAGATACTTAGAGGTATAAGAAAGGTATAAAACAATAATACACTTCATATGAATAGTTACAATAGGTACTTCAATAGAGGAATGACAAATCTAAGATGATCAAATTTCTCATTTATTAAATCTCTTGTTATGTTAACCCTATAAGTGTACTTTGTCATGTTAAGTCTTGTCAAGTTACGGGTTCTTGTCAATACTACTTTTCTTAATGAATCTGTTGGTCAGAGTCATATTCGTTCTTATTGAGTTGATCCAAATTGTCAATCATCTCATTTGAATCCAAGAAGAAGGAAAGTCAAGCTTTGCCAAATTTACTTCTATTGACCATATGCTAATCTATATGAAGAAACAAATAAAAAACTACAACAACAACATGGTTATTGTAAGAAGTAGAAGATCATGAATTAAAGAAAAGGTTGTGGTATGAGGTGGACTAGAAAACCATTGATGATCATAAGTAAAATTTAGAAATCAGTAAAGATAAAGAGCAAAATGGAGAATAAACCAACAAAAGAATTTATAAAGTTATGGAGCAAAATTACTATAGTGATGGAATAAGGCATGATTGATATCAAAGTATGGAATACAAAGAAAGAAAATGGGAGTGAGAATTTAAGAGATAAATGAAGAAGTCAAAGTAGAGGCTCAAATAGAAGAAGATTTTAAATCTCAATTAGAAATCTAATCAAAAGATAGTTCCAAAGATACAAAATAGAATGTCTCCTTTAAAGGAATATTTGAAATAAAGTAGTTTTTGAGGACAAAAATATTTGTAAGGAGTGTGGAATGTGAGACCCTATAAAGACTAGTAATTGACTTACAATTGGTTGATTAAAAAACGATTCGTAAAATTTAGAGCAATCACATAAATTATCTAATTGAGTTCAAATTTAACGATGAAGTTAAAAATATTAATAGAAATGACTCCATAAGTTTAGAATTAAGAAAATAAAATAATAAAATGTTAAATTATTAAGTTATGCGTATATTAACTGTTATTTATCAGAAACATGTAAAATAAGTTTCAATAATTTATGAATCGTTAAAGATAAATTATATGCAGTTATATAAATTAATAAGAAATGAATTGAAAAGTTTAATACTCGAGACATACTTTAAAAAATATGAATTATATTAACGTTCCTAGAATTAAGCTAAAACCTCATGATAAAAGTAATAAAAAATTAAAAGAAATAATTGTATAGTTTTAATATCTTAAATTAAACTCATATATATACGAATTTGTTAGAATTATAAAGTTTATTAGGTCTAATAGCTATACTGTAGAGTTTCGTAAGCTTAGATATGTTTTACAATAAATCTCTTGAAATTAACTACGTAATCTTAATAAATTAATATTAGTGAGTAAAATTATATATAAGATATATATGAATAAGTCCCAAATAATTAATAAAACTTATTTACATATATTAAAGAAAACTATATTTAAGGTCTTATCTTGAAACGTAAAACTAATGAAAAATTAGTTCCAAATAAGACTAAATAATAATATGAGTCCCCAAAAAGCTATGAGGAATAGTCTAGTAAAATTGAATTATAAAAATAAGTAGAAATACAACCAATATAGATTATAACTTAAAGTTTATCTAGTTAAATTTTAATTAGTCTAGAAATAGAAATTTTGAATTAGTGTATAATATAATGTTTTATTATATTTAAAATATATTATGAAATTTTATGAATAATAAATTAAGATAAAATTACAATTGAAAAGTCATGTAAAATTATACCAATATATATATATATATATGTGTGTATGTGTCATCGCCTTATCTTTAATATATACATGGCAATTAAGCCATTTAGGTTTTTTTTTTTTTTAGGGGGGAGGTAGGGTGGTTTGGGGAAGATTGGGGAGAAAAAAAAAAAGAGGGAAAGAAAGAGAGATAAGACAAGAAAGAAAGAAAGAGAGGAAGAAAGAAAAGGAAGGAAAAAAAAAAGAGAGAGAAAAACAAGGAAGAGAAGAAGAAGAAATAGAGATTAAAAGGTTTAATTTTTTTTTTCTATATTCGATCTTTTTAGGTAATCTCGTTTCCATAATTATAAATATTGTCTTATAAATTCTTGTTTATGATGTAATTAGATATCTAGGTATGTTATTTGGTGATGAAAGATAACATTTGTAATGTTTGGGATGTTAGATATGTATTTTAAGTGTACATTATGTAATAATAATATATAATACGTGTATATAAGAAATTAAATAAGTAGGAAATATTAGGTTAAATTGATAATATTATAATATTAAAAACATCACATAAATCTGATATAAAATATATATTTAGGTAATTATGTGAAAAGCGTAGGTTATTCTCATATCGAGAGCAAATTCGATAATTAAATTAAGAGTAAAGTGTACCATACATATCAGAATACTTGTTAAGAGTTAAATAGGTGCTTCGAGATACCCAAATATAGTTAGATAAATTTCACGTATTAGTTTGAAAAGAATTCTTAGGGTTTAGGGATAAAAAAAAAAAAAACTATAACTGATAGCTAAATTAAGACTTAATTTAAGAACTGAATTAAAAACTAGCTTATGATGAATTCGGTTATAAGTAACATAAAATCTGGACAATTAGGTAAAATTATAATTTGAAGATTATATGTCATAAGGGTATAAATACTAAAAGAATATTTATGTTATAGGAACAAGTGGTGATGAATTAACCCTGTAGTAAGTTGAGTAAGCAAATTGAGGATCCTAGGTAAATTTAGGATTAATAGGCTGCTGTATTTCGAAGTATTGTTTTATTGTACTGCCACGCACCGAAACGGCAGAGTCGTAACAATCTCACCGTATAAACCCTTCTAAGATAGAAGCTGGCCTTATAACCACCATCCTAGACCTAATCTACACAAGACATCCACAACTAACTCACTTTAAAGTAAAACAGATTATAATTCAAATAAATTATTTACCTAAGAAAGTGAAAAAATATATATATACACTAAAATTTAGTTATTATAATTAACGTTTACAATATTTCTTCGTAATATATTTCCTAGTTATTACATTATTCATAAATGAAAAATTCTAAGATAGAAACTTAGACCTTAAAAATATATGTTTATTTTTTAAATGTTTTTCTTTACTCTCCAAGATCTAGCAATTGCTAGTTTCAAAATAGTTATATGCTGCTTCTTAACCAGCACCTGCACAACGTCTATAGGAATATAAGCAACCACAGCTCAGTAAGTTAGGATGAAGGACTTAAAACTATCCTAAACCTAATCTACACAAGGCGTCCACAACTAACCCACTTTAAAGTAAACAGATTATAATTTAAATAAATTATTTACCTAAGAAAGTGAAAATATATATATATATACACTAAAATTTAGTTATTGCAATTAACGTTTACAATATTTCTCCGTAATATATTTTCTAGTTATCACATTATTCAGAAATGAAAAATTCTAAGATAAAAACTTAGACATTAAAAATATATGTTTGTTTTTCAAATGTTTTTCCTCACTCCCTAAGATCTAACAATTGCTAGCTTTAGAATAGTTATATGCTGCTTCTTAGCCAGCATCTGCACGACATCTATAGGGATATAAGCAACCACAACTCAGTAAGTTAGGATGGAGGATTTAAAACTATACTATAAACATAACAAGATTATCAATCAACTTATTAGGTACAATACATGTTTAAGCAAATGCCATTGCACGACGTTGTCCGGCCCATCGTGAGATTAGAGAAATTGTGCCTCGCTCTAATCGAAGTTGAGGAGTTGCCATTAATGCAACAGCTCATAACCAAACCCAAGCTTGTGCAATGGAGATATTGTTCCTCCCACGACTACCTTCGAACCATTGACTTTACCCTCGCCACGACCTTCTCACCTGTCATTTATTTCAACTAAGGATGAAGAAAGGACCATTATGTAATCTTGTGCTATCCCTTTTGAAGGGGTCGATATTTGGTCAGAGAATCCTAGGTTTCCCCTATTGGATTGCCATGCAAGTCCATTATGATTACAGGTCATATATTTGATTTGGTCCAGTTTAAAGTGATCATTCATTTCATATAAATCATACAATACAAGCCAGAACAACAAACAGAATCATAGCATCACTTATAATCAAGCACATGTACACAACCAACTATCTAACAAGTATAACTAAGCATAATCTCAAGTCTCCAAAATACAGTAACGTATTAATCCTAACTTACCTAGACTCCTCACTCACTCACTCGAGATCCAACTCGCTTAGGTCATCACTGATCATCCCTATAACACAAACGTGGTTTCAATTTTTCATATAACTATTATAGGTTGGTTTTATCCTATAACGTTTATTGTTATGTTTTGTTTAGGGTTTAATATATTTAGTTATCTAGATTCACAAATCTTTTACAATTATTCTGAGTTTGAGACTAAGTTCGGGTTCAATTTCCACGACGATTTCTAAATTAGGTTCTAATTCGATTTCTAAGTATTGTTTTATACCCAAACCCTAGAAATTTGTTTTAACTTCATAATGTGAAATTAATCACATTACTTCCAGATATTCTCAATACTATCATTACCCCTAATCAATATTTTATTCCACCCGGTACACTTAAATCCTTATTAATGTATCGAATTTACTCCTAATGTGAGAAATTTTTACATTTTTCATATAATTACATAAATTTAAGTTTTCTATCAGATTTATTATATATCCCTATTATTTTTATAATATCAATTTTTATTCTAATATCTTCCATTTATTATATTTTTAATAATTGTGTATTATGTACTATTACTTATTATGTATATAATACACATCTAATATTTTTATCATTCTAATTACCATATCCAAACATCAATTATCATTTCAAAATGTCTAAATTCATCCTAAATTAGATTTTACAGCTAATTACCCTAATTTACAAAATTAACTTAAAATTTATTATTTTCCCTATTACTTATTTACTACATAATTAACCTAATAATTACATCTAACACCCTAAATGCTATAAGTATCATACTTCATCAGATTTCAAAATCCTAAAACATATAATTATTTACTAAATCAGTAATTAACTAGTTAATTACTTAATTAACCCTAAATTACCTATTTTATGCCTCATTTTAAGGCCTAAAAATTTCAAAAATTAATTTTTAAAAATGGGCTTCATAACACTGTTCTATATCATATAAGTAGTCTATACAAAAATTTTAGGCTCAAAACTACACTCCTAAGGTCATTTATTTCTAAACCGAAACATGCTCGATTTTACATAATTTCTTAAGGACCATATATCACAGGACATATTTTCATCAAAATAATATTTTTCATAAAAACTACATACAAAAATATTTCAGAATAACAAAATTCATAATTTTCTAAAAATATTTACTATTTTTATAAAATTACACAAAATTGGGCTGGAAATCGAACTCACCGATTTTGGTAGCTCCAACCACCGTCAGTGGCCACGGGTGTGTCGGCCCACCTAGGCACTATCACCACCATGTGATGGTGATGGTCGTCCACTCCCAACTACTTGTCGAGTCTGGGTTCTCCTTACAAGCCCTAATTGCACAAATTTTTGCTAAATTTTTGTAAAACCCTAATTTTCTCTCAATTTCGCCTCTCTCTATTTTTCTAAACTTCCTGACATCCAAAATGAGCTTCTGAAAAATTTGGAGTATTTATAGAGCTTTAGGGAAATTATTGTAAATTAATTTAATTAGACAATTGCCTTATCTTCTTCTAATTTGACTTTTGCGTTGTTCTAATTTAATTGGATAATTTTTTCCTTATTTTTCCCAGCTGCCACAACCCAATTCTGGATTATTCCTTATATTTTCTGCTTTTTCCTTAATTAATTATGATTTTTTTAATTATTTAGTATTATTTTAGCACATTTCGTGTATTTCAAGTAATTACGCGTATTTCGAGTAATTACATGTATTTCTACCTACATATAAATTCATATATAGTACAAATAAATATTCCTAAATATTATTTAGGTCATTTTATGAATTTTAGTATACATATAATTTATCTTTAGCGATTCGTTAATTATCGAAATGCATTTTACGTATTTTCGATAAATAACGAGTCATATACTTAAAATTTGAAATTTTTATATTCTTTTATTTTATTGCTTATTTTCTTAAATTCGAATTTACGAGATTATTTTTACTAATATTTCTTACTTTACTTATAATTTAGGCTTGATTGGATCTTTCAATCGATTGAAACCTTGAGTGACTAATTATGGGGCTTACATGTACTCAAAGGCTTAAGATTATACTTAATTATATTTGATAAATAACTTACTTATGCACATGCTTGTGTATGCATGTTCTTGGGTTTAATTGTGTAGTTCTAGTTTGATGCTCTAAATTGTAATTGTTTGTCTTATATGAAATACTTAGCCTTAAACTAGACTTAATTAATATATGACTTGTAAATCTAAAGTGAATATGCATTACAACCTATTGGGGAAAGCGTTTAGGGTTCTCCGGTCAAATATCAACATTTTTAAAAGGGATAGCGCTAAATAGCATAATAGTCCTTTCTTCATTCTTAGTTGATGTAAGTGATAGGAGATGAGGTTGTGGCAAAGGTAAAGGTAATGGTTTGAAGGTAGTCACGAAAAGAGCAGTGTCTTCATTACATAAGCTTAGGTTTGGTTGTGAGCTATTGATATATGTACTAAATTCCTCAACCCGAATTAAAACAGGTGTAATTTCTTTAATCTCATGACGGACCGAAAAACATGGTGTAATGGCATTTGTTTGTTGCATTGCATTAAAATAACTTATTGATAACCCCATTTATGCTTTATGTATAGTTTTAAGTCTTCGTCCTAACTTACTAAATAATTGGTTGCTTACATTGCTATAGATATTATTGTAGGTATTAGTTAGGAAACAGCTTTATAATTACCCTAAAGCTAGCAACTGCTGGATTTCGAAAAATGAGAATACAAAACTGAGGATCAGTTACATTCTTGAAGTATTGGGGTAGTAAATTTTTTAATATCAATTTATGTATTACTTAAGTAAAAACTTAAGATTAGGTTACTAATTCTTGTAAACATTATTTGGGATATTTAAATCTTAATATGTAAATAACATATTTTTGTAGGTTAATAACACATCTCATTTGTGAACCGTTTACTTCAAAGCGAGTTAGTTGTCGATACTTTATATAAATCAAGTTTAAGATAATGGCTATAAGGTTAACCTCTATTCTAAAATAGTTTACATGACAAGACTGATATAACCTGTTACTTCAAGACATGACATCATATATAGATTGTTTTCTTAAACAATAGGTGAACTTAAAATTTATAGGAAGATAATAAATATATATATATATATATATATAAGTTCCATAACATATCTTATACCCTACTAGTTTCACAAGATATAAGTTTCAATGCAATTTTACATGTTATAAAGTAAGTTTCCATTTTAAAATTTGAGAAAATGTATTTTACAGTGTATATAACGGACAGAATCCATATCTTATTCGTCTTATACTTGCTTATGCCTATAATTACTACAATTTGAGGACTTTTTTTTTGTCAACTAATAATTTTGGGTGCAAGAAAGAAAAATAACATTTTTCGAGATAAAACTGATATATAATTTGGAGAGTTTCCACATATTTTCCTTATAAGTTGAGAAATATTAACCTTTGCATTGGTTTCCCACAAGGATTTACTAAAATTCTATATATATGAATAACTTCATGATGTCATCATGAAGTTATCAACTTTCTTATGAGTGGTGTAAACTAGGGCTAACAATTGCTAAAACAACATGATAACATGAGATATGACACGGCATAATTATCTGCACAATTATTGAAAGAAAACACGAGACATAATAATTATAACTTAATTATATATGATCTCTACTTAATTTTACATGTTTTTTACGCTAACATGAATTCGACAAGATTAGGAACACGACACACAACTCGCTAACACGAATTGGTTGCCTTCGTGTAAACTTAGGAAAATTAAGAAAATATAACTTTGAGAAAATCTTTGTCCTCCATCATTAATTTTTCCAAAAAGGTCACTAGTAATCATAATCTTTTAAGAAAACTACAATAATAAAATTAACTATTTCAAGGTTTTTAATTAGAAAGAGTGCAGAACATGCTCTTTGTATAATATACACACCTTTATGTATATGTGTGTGTATATATAGATATATGTGTATGTATATATATATATATGGATGGGTGCGGCACAAACTAATGTGAATTTCCTAATTCGTAAGCCAACCATTGGCACTAGAGTAACAAACTAGAAAGGAGGAGGCAAATCAAGATGTTATATGGTATAATAATAAGTGTAAAACTCCACACCAAATTCATAGTTTAATTTTTATAGGGTTGAATTTATTGTGATATCAAAATAAGAGATTATTTATGGTAGCAACATGTATAATATTAGGTTGGAATCTTCACATTGTTATTTTAAATATTCACTTAAAACATTGCTCTTTTAACAGGATAAACCAGATTTAAATCCTCATCTTTCTCAAATCGAAATATTTCATAATATTTAATATGGTTAGCAGAAAAAAGAAAGAAAAAATTTACTTAAATCGTCCACAAGTGCAATTATTGGGTAATGAATATAAAATACTTGGCATGCATTACTTCAAAATAAACAGTCCCTCGTGTTTTCGAAGTCCATGCGGTTACAAGAACCCACATGAACCGACATGATCTAGAGAAAGTCCAATGGAGAATTGTTTGTTGTAGCTATGTCTTCATTTGTCTAAATTCGAATCCAAGCACTAGGTTCACTAATTCAGAAGGAAAATAATTATAAATATTTGAGCTCTCTCTCGATTTCACAAGCAAATGCATCCCTCTTGAATGAATACCCAGGAGCTAAAACAAATGGTAGGGAGGTAAAAGCTTCAAAAAGTTTCTCTCTATAGCAAACTAATGATTTTAGCCTTTGCTTCACTTCGCAAAATCCATTACACTCATGACATGAAATGCAAAAAGAAACATGAATAGCAAACTTATTCTACAAGTAGACAAGCATTTCTCGACCATATACTTACAGGAAACGGGGATCCATTTCTATCTAGACTTTGCTTATGGAAACTACTTTATATCCAGTTCAACTTTTTTCTTATCAAAATTTACGATCAGAGATTGATGTTATTAATTGTTATATCCGGTTGAACTTGTAATTATAGTCAGCTTTAGAAAGGGTGCGCTTCCACGACTCAACTATATGAGACCCCCTTTGTCATTATTCTTGAGATTTGTTTTATATGGGCCACAGAAGTTTGAGAAATTTCATCACCTGTAACCTTGTCCTAACGAGGAATTCAAAAGAGAAAGACATTATTATTGATACGGAGAGTTGGGTTTATAGTATATAGAATATTAAAATAATTAGAAGTAGAAGAAGAGGAATCGGAAGTAGTAGTAGAATTAGGTCATAGATAGTGGCGTTTATTTAGAAGTAGAAGAGATTAGAATCCAGCAGAATAATTCTAATTTTCTAGTTGTACTTGTAGATTAACCAATTTTGAAAGTCTTAAACTTTCGGAGGGCCATAGGAGAGTTGTTAAATAATAAAAAAGATCCGTAAAGCATGAGATGTCATGTATAATATTTAGTGGTAAATAATATTAATCAAGAAATTGACATTTGATCCACCACAACTACTACGAGGCATTATAAATAGTTTTATATGCCAGATTATTGCTTTATTATTATATAATAAGTGGCAATCCACGTGTTATATCACTCATAGTGAAGGTTTTCCGGGAGCAGCAATTCATTTTTGTGGCAAAGCATGTACAACCCTACTCTAGCAAAATCAATGCAATTTCATTGAAATATGACTGTAAATCTAGAATGCATCTGCTATGCAACTTTCTTAAACCCCTAAAATGGTGTTCACTATCACTGAGATACAAACTTGATTTTGTAGCTTACTTTAGCCGAATTTCACTCGACATGTAATCTATAATAAGAATGCAATTGATGTCATCTTCATCCATTCAATTTCTTCATCTTCTTCTTCTTTTTCCCTCAATTCCAACAGCATTGGAACTATCAGTCGATGAATGAAAGTTGGATCGAGAATAACATTTGGTAACTTCAAAGAGAAGAATAGTATGTAGTAAAACGAATGGCTGTATCGATCTGCATAAACTATGCTGAAATTAACTATTAAAAAAAATGTTTTTTGTCAACAGATAGTAGTATTACAGGTTGAAATTAAAGTTATGCTGCACAATTTCTTCCTCATTTCGGGATCGTTTATCCCTAACATTGTTTCATGGAGGATGAAAACAAGGTAAAATAAGTATTCTAGTTGTAATGTTCATTCTTTCAACAAGTTCAGCTCCTTATTCCTTCAACAAACCGGAGGGGCTCTGTAATAAGCTGGTACGGTTGCTGGGAAGAATACTTGCCTCACTCCTTCATCTCTAATTATAGGAAAGATGATGCCCAACGCACCCTACAATTTTATGAAGCGGAGATTAGAGCTTCCAATGCCTGCTTATTCCTTCTGAAGTTTAGACTAATAATGATGATAGCAGTTCAAAGATATGAGTAGAAAAGGTAGAGGGGATACGCACCGAGAGCAATCTAGCTCCAAGCCATGTGCGTTGAGGTGTTGGAAAAGGAAGTAACAAGCGCCCTACACCATAGACAGCCACTGCAAAGAAATGACACGCCAAAGTGATCGGACTGGGGTTTAGCCCCGCGAGAAGAGACACTGGTCCGCTTGAGCACACGCCTCCCAGGCTCAGATAGTCAAAGCAAGCCCGGCGCATTTCTTGTCTTGCTGGATCAGGCGATGCACAAAACACCTTATACGAGGCACCCGCTAGTGTGTTGATGGTTGATGCCATTGGCTGTAGACCAAATGCAGTAAATTATTAAGGGTTGACGATTTCAAAGGTGTTTTCACAAAAATAATATTGGGGATAATCAAATCATTTCTACCTTGCGCAGCGTGTAGAATGATTCAAGATAGCTGCAGAGAGCAGGTGCATCAGCCAGATTATGCAATGGGCGAAGGAGGTCTCTGAGCACAACAATGTCGGATAGAGCCACAGTCATTCCTCCTCCGGTCAATGGATGCCTCATATTGAATGCATCTCCAAGGAGAAGTGCTCCTGGAGTGGGATGTGGATTAGCGGGCATGCTTCTGTTTGGCATTGTTTTGATGTTTCCCTTGTCAATCGCGGCTATGGAGGCGTCATAAAGTTCAGGAGGAACCTGACATAGACATAAACATCGACAGGTTTAGACTATACCTTCTAAGATACTTCTCCAGCCGGGGCAAAAGCTGGATGAAGAAAATTGACATGGTTATTCTTTGGTGTACCTGTGGTGCTACTACAGTCTTCAAATAACGAGCCATTTCACCATTGGCAATAGAAGGTACTTTCGGTCCAGGAACATCAACCAAACAGCGAATCTCGGTGCTGCTGATGGGATAAAACAGGATGAGGGATGGATCTGCCAAGAAAACATGTCCATGGTGTGGAAATGGCAGATCGACGTTCTCCAGAACAAGTCCAACGAAATAAGAGGGGATGTCAACCTACAAATTTATACCAAATGAAGAAAAACAAGGAAATAAGTCTCTCTTTAGAAACCTCGTATGCATCTAATATATTAAAAATATCATCTAAAGCATCCCAAACAATGTTCTATAAAGGATTAATCATATCCAGACGGTTTGTCCTTGTACTATCTTTGTACTTATAATATCCAATCCGATCTATATTATATCCATTATGATCCTATTCGTATCCTGTCCATTCAAGACTTTTTATACAGACATCTAAACGCAGCCTGAAAGAATATGGTACAAAAGAATCTATATTCCAGCGATCGGGAATTTTTACTTTTGGACATGAAAAAGATTTGCTTCTCTTTGTGACTAGATGCAGGATATTTACCTTGGGACTGCAGAGAGAACGGCGAAGATTTGAAAAGCATCCATCACAGACAATAGTTAGTGGGGCATAGTCTTGCAATTCTTCACCAGCCTTGGTTTTGTATTGGACTCCCTTGATGATCCCCTCATCTTCAATCAAGGATGTTACTGTTCCTTGTTCAAGTCTCACACTGAAATGAACACGTAGGATAAAGTTCCAAAAGTAGCTTACTCCACCGGAGATAATAACTCTCGAGACTGATTTTTTTTTTTTTCCCCTGTGTTTTTATAAATAAATCTTTTCTAAACCCTTCAATATTAAAGAAAATTGTTTTTTTTTTTTTTAATTTTGAAAATGTCTTTAGAGTCGCCATCCGATCGGAATAAAAAAAAAAGAGTTAACTTATAATCAGTTGGGTAGATTAATTATAACTTATCTACTAATCTTTTGATAAAATCAATTTTTGTTAAAACGAATTTTGAAAACCAAAGATTTGGATCCGAAAGCTAATTTTTTACACCCTAAACAAATATTGCTTTTAATCTCTCAAAATTTAATTTTACCTTTAAATATACTATTATAATGAAATTCATCTACATTTAATTTAATTCTAAAATAAAGATAAAGCAATCAAATATTTACAGAAGATGGGAAAGGAAAAATTTCTATATTTTAAGTCGCCCCATACGTACAGTTGTATAAGTGCCCACTATTTGAGATCAAACTTCTATAGTTTATTTAATGAAAACTTTAGTTGGTTGATTGATTTTAGTTTGGAAAAAAAAAAGGTTAGATTTACATTTTTACTCATTTCAATTTATTTAAAGAAATCTTCTAAGGGTCTTAATTAGAATTTCATTTTTTGAAAATCCTAAAGTACCCTAATTTGGAAACGGTTGATTTATTTTTTGTTTTCATTGGAAAATTGGTTTTTCTAAGTGATAAGAAGATTTTTTCATTAATTAACTTATTTATTTATTATTATTATTTTTTAGATTATCTTATTTATTTATTTTATTTTATCTATTTCTATTATACTTTAATAAAAAAATAAAAATAAACTATTTTTTCTTTTTTTCTTACTTCTTTTTCTTTTTCTCTTTTCGATTTTTTTCACTTTAATTTACTATTACAACAAATAAATAAGTTAATAATTAAAACAAAGCAACAAAAACTAAAACATTAAATGGGGTTTGGACCAAATGGTACACGGGTCAGTCAATTGGGGCACAAATCTGGTTGTATCTTGAATCGAGTTAGGTTAAAGCAGTAAGCCACGGGTTGGGCCACCAAGAAGAGTTGATGTGGTTGATAAATGGAGGCAATCTGAAGTGTTCTGAGCAATTTTCGAGTGGGTAAAGGTTTTTTTGTGACTTTTATATTGGGAAATGTAGGTTTTAGAGAAGTGCTACAGTGGTTGAAGTTCGTATGGTTGGTGGTTGGAACTTTGAGGGTGGCAGTAAAGTTAGGTTTGGTGTTGGGTGTCGCTATACTTGGGGTCACGATGATTGTATCTAGTTGTAGGTTGTTTAGTGGGTTTCGAGAGAGAAGATGGTGGAGTGAAAGAGTGAGGGTTAAGTAGCCATGCGTATTGGGGTCTTCATTAGGTCATGGAAATAGAGGACAATGGATGTTGGTTCAAGTGAATAGTAGCGAGGATAAGGATCCACGATGGTTATTGCGTACGTATGGTTTTGTGTAGGGAGTTTCATATGTGTAGGCATGTACGACAATGGGTCATCGAGGTATGGTTGGGGTAGCCGCATACAAGAGAGAAGATGAAGGTCAAGGGTGGAGTTAGTTATCGGTGTTGAAGTGATGTGTGGACTTGGCGTAGATAGTAAGTGGCCGAGTTTGGTTGATGATGGACAGTAGAATGCGGCATACGGTCAACATTGTGTGTAGGAGTAGGAGAGAGAGAATGCAATGGCTGTGCATAGTAGTTTGTGCTTGAAGAGGCTACATATGGCGTCGATGTGTAGGTTTGGGCGTACAACAGTGGGTAAGGACAATGATAGTGATTGCAATGGATCAAGGTGTTGTTGGTTTGTGAGGATAAGGCTACGATGCGTAGGCATATGTATGTTTGGCTGAGGTTGGATAAGCGGTAAATGGCGTGTGGAGACATAGTTGAGAGAGAGAAGGCCATGTGTATGTTGTTAGGGTTGAAGTGAGTGAGTGAGAGAGAGAGAGAGAGAGAGAGAGAGAGTACCCCATTGCCATGTGTATGTGCAATTTTTTAGTAAGAAAGGGCAGAAAAGAAAATGAAAGAGGAAAAGAAGAAGAGGAGCGTATTGTTAATGCCCAATTACCAAGTGCCAAGGCATTCTTATGCCTTTGATGAGGTTTGAACCCAAGACCTCCAATCAACTCTAATTTTAGACTCAAGCGTTTGTCTATTAGATCCTTGAATTATACTTTGTTTATATGTATAATTAAATTATATATATAGATAAGGTCAATCTGAGCTATATTCAAATTTAAGTCTAAGTTTAATAATTCTCTCCTTATTTTTTTATCTGAATTAAAGAAAAAAACTAAACTATCTAAAATTATTATTTTCTAAATACGATGCGTGGGCATATGTATGTTTGGCTGAGGGTAGATAAGCGGTAAATGGCGTGTGGAGACATAGTTGAGAAAGAGAAGACCATGTGTATGTTGTTAAGGTTGAAGTGAGAGAGAGAGAGAGAGTACCCCATTGCCATGTGTATGTGCAATTTTTTAGTAAGAAAGGGCAGAAAAGAAAAGGAAAGAGGAAAAGAAGAAGAAGAGCGTGTCCTGGCATTCTTATGCCTTTGATGAGGTTTGAACCCAAGACCTCCAATCAACTCTAATTTTAGACTCAAGCGTTTGTCTATTAGATCCTTGAATTATACTTTGTTTATATGTATAATTAAATTATATATATAGATAAGGTCAATTTGAGCTATATTCAAATTTAAGTTTAAGTTTAATAATTCTCTCCTTATTTTTTTATTTGAATTAATGAAAAAAAGTAAATTATCTAAAATTATTATTTTCTAAATTCTTTAAATCCTCTATTTTTTCAATTTTTCGTGATTTTTAAAATTTTCCATGTTTTGTACTTCTTATTTTTGGTTTTTTCCTAAATTTTTTTTTTGGTATTTTCCTTGAATTTTCTATTATTTTATTTTTTTAATTTCTTATTTTTCTTAAATTTTATATTTTTTTTCTATATTTCTTATTATTTTTTGGGTTTTCTTAATTTTCTATTTTTTTTTTCTAATTTGGTATCGTTTATTTAAAAAAAAATATAGGGAACAAGAATGGGGTGTTTATAATAACTTAAGAAATTGAAAGTGAGAGTTGATTTTGTCAAGGGAAATAAGAGTTACTGTGGAAGACTAGTAGCTTTTCCCCTCATTCTCTGGATGAAACGGCCATTATGAAAGCCTCTTCCGGTGACATCGGAGTGAAAGTTCTCCAAGGGGTAAGCTAGTTGTGTATGCTGTCCATCCTTATATAAAGCATATCCAAGGACTCTCTGAGAATCAATCTCTTGTACACAATCTGCCGACAAGACATCGGTTAGACGACATATGCAATATCATAAATAAGGTTCAAGAAATACATCTAGTTTGAGAGAAAATTTAAGTCATGAATTCTTTTGTAGCCAAAGGTGGTAACAGGGCATTCTGAGTGCTTGTTACTACTTATGCATACCGGCAAGATCCAACTCCCGCAATTTCAGGTAGCCTCCTGGTTGTAAAAGTTCACCAACAATCCTATCTTGCTCCGAGAGATCTCTTTCAATCACATGAACACGCCAACCATCCTGCGAAAAAAAAAAAAACAAAAAAACAAAAACCCATGCAGTTATTAGTTGAACTTAGGAGGGGGTTGAAAACATAAAAAATACATTTGTATGTTGGCCAAAATCTTGGAGATATTACTTTCCATGTATTTAATTTTTATTGAAATCCTTCCCATTTCTTAGCTTCAATCATTGACATCAAAATCCAAAAAGATAGTCTTTTATTTATCGTTCCAACGTACTAAACAAATAGTTTCTTCATTATCAGAAAATCCTGGAAGAGTGGAAAGTTTGTGCTTTCTTACAAGCCCCCTAATTTCGACCCAGATTTCATTCTGACTCTCAGTTCCAAACTTTCTCTCAATGACAAAAATTATTATTATCGCTTTCACAGACGTCACAAAAAAGAGAGATGATTTTACCTTGCCAAGAGTATAAGCAAGAGCAGCACCAGCGACGCCAGCGCCAACAATGATAACGTCAGTCTTCCCATCAACCTGATCATCACCACATATTCCACTAACAGTACTCTTTACCAAACCACCATCTTCTTGAATCTTCTCTGTATCTCCACGATCTCTATTCGCTTTCTTTCCGAATGCCGTGTACAGGAAAACCCATCCCAGCAAAGAAGCAATGACCCAACATATCAAAAGCTGGTAGTACTCCATTTCCAAGGCGAAGAGCAACCAGAAAAACTTAGGTTTTGTAACTTTGGAAGAAATAATAAAGGAAAGTTTGCAACTCCTTTTTGGATAATGCTTTTTCCTTGTGGGTTTATTAAATGGGACAGCCTCACTTGTCTTGTTTTTATGTCTTGTTTCAAGTGTAAGGAGCAGAGAGTGTCGTGTGAGGAACGACTGAAGTTTTTAACTGAACTTGGCGCCTTTTATAAAGTTGTTGGTGGTGAGGAAGGCCTCCCTTTGTGAAGCGAGGTCAGGTTCGGGAACAGTTTAGGGAAGGGTCGCTGTGTTCGACTTTTCTTAAAACTTCAGGAGTCTTAATTCCATAGGGCCGATCCTTCCGTATTGAGCCCGCCCAATTGTAAATAAGCCAGCCCACCTTACTAGATTTTAATATAGTTTTAGTTGTAATGAACAATGTATGGCACGTGCTCACACGCACCTCGGCACTACACATCACATGGGAGAATATTTACTATAAATATATCACATCTATGTAACTCGGGAATCAATGAAAAATTCCAAAAAAAGGTTCATTAATATCCAATCCTTGCATTCGAGTGATTGTCTCCTTTTGTATTTGGAAGGAATTTCCGATGACCATTAATTCTATTTCATAGCCTTGCACCACTCTGACTAATTTGCCATCTGTATTGCCTAGTATTGGTTTGGTTATGAGAAAATAAATAATTAGCACATGAGATAGTTTTCTTAGGTAATGGCTAGTTAGTGCAACGCAGAAGTACGAGAAGAATAAAACAGTATAATATATATGATGTATAATTAAAAAAATTTTAAAAATTAATTATTAGTATTATAAATTTTAATATAATAATTTAAAAACTTAATATAGGGTTATTTTTTGAATTTTAAATATATCAATTTTGTACATCAAATAAATTTTTATACTATTAAATATATATGATGCAAATTTTTAGTTTTAAATAAGTAACTCCAAATCTTTTGTTCAGTAATTTTAGCCAATATGTAAATCAAACAATGATCTAAAAAAATATATCTAATATTGTACCATAAAAATATAAACGTTAAATGATATCTCATACATAAATAATATGTTAATATTGCTATATACCATTAGAGAATCCACCATTAGACAATCCACGTGCAATGTTATTCCTATCGGGATTTTTAAGACGTTGGTGATGATGCGGTTGTTGTGTTGGGTTGTGTTGTTCTTCATGTTTTGGTTGCTTTTGTTGAAGTGCTAGTGTTTTGAGGTTTTGTGTATTGTTTTCGTGACTGAAAAACCGTACGCGCCGCCGGTGTTAATTTTTCTTAATCATTCAAAAGGTGTTAGCGGGGATTCGAGGATGTTCCCAATAGAGCTGGATTATTTTAATTACAAAGAGCGCAGAACATGCTCGTTGTGTAACATACACACCTATATGTGTGTGTATATATATAGATATATATGTATATATATATATGGATGAATGCGACACAAACTAATGTGTATTTCCTAATTCGCAGGCCAACCACAAACCAGAAAGGAGGAGGAAAATCAAGATGTTATATGGTTTAGTAATAAGTGTAAAACTCCATACCAAATTTATTGTTTAATTTTTATAGGGTTGAATTTATTGTGATATCAAAATAAGAGATTATTAATCATAGTAGCAACATGTATACTATTAAGTTGGAATCTTCGCATTGTTATTTTAAATATTTACTTAAATTATCAAGGTTATTATAATCTGATAGCATAAATGCTACTTTTTTTTAAAGGAAGAACCAGATTTAAATCTCGATCTTTCTTAAGTTGTAATATTTAAATATAGTCAGTCAAAAAAAGAAAAAAAAATGATTTAAATCCTCCACAAGTGCACTTATTGGGTAATGAATATAAAATACTTGGCTTGTATTACTTCAAAATAAACAATCCCTCATGTTTTCGAAGTCCCATGCCGTTGCAAGAACCCTCATGAACCGACATGATCTAGATGAAGTCCGATGGAGAATTGTTTGTTGTAGCTATGTCTTCATTTGTCTAAAATCAAATCCAAGCACTAATTCACTAATTCACAAGGAAAATTATTATAAATATTTGAGCTCTCTCTTGATTTCATAATTTTCCATACAAGACTAAAGATACGAACAATTGTATTCCGAATAATGGAAACCAACGTTAAAGCTTCAAAACCAATTTTCGGCTTCAATTCCATTATAAACCCCACAATTAAGTAATCCGAGATTTCGATCGGTTGAAAGATTCGATCGAACCTAAATTATAAAGTAAAGCTAAAAATATTAGTAAATATAACCCCGTAAACTTGAATTTAAGAAAATAAGCAATAAAATAAAAGACTATAAACATTTCAAATTTTAAGTATACAACGCGTCATTTATCAAAATTGCGTAAAATGCATTTCGATAATTGACGAATCGCCAAAGATAAATTATATGTATACTAAAAATCATAAAATGACCTAAATAATATTTATGAATACTTATTTATACTATATATGAATTTACATATAAGTATAAATACGCATAATTATATAAAATACGCGAAATGTGCTAAAATAATACTAAATACTTAAAGAAAATTCATAATTAATTAAGGAAAAATAAAGAAAAATTATAAAAAATCATGAATGATCCAGAAGTGGGTCGTGGCAGCTGGGAAAAATCAATAGAGAAGTTTCATTTGAAGAAAGTTCAGTAGAATGGAAAATGGGTTTTAAGGTTATGACGTAACCCACAAAAATACTGGATAATCAGGTTCAGAAGTTCAAGAGTTGAGATACAGAGTAGGAAAAGATACGACCGGACGAAGGTTTAGACTTAAAAACTAAAGTAGAGCTTAATATTGTGAAGACGAAGCATTACTTGTGAGTTTTTCGATTTTTAGAGTAGTAACAATATATAAACTATTAATCCTAGCGAGTAAGCAATACATAGTTATACAATAGTTTCGAGAACGAAACTATTTTAAAGGGAGGTAAAATGTAAGCCCCACAACTAAGCAATCCAAGGTTTCGATCAGTTGAAAGATTCGATCGAACCTAAATTATAAAGTAAAGCTAAAAATATTAGTAAATATGACTCCGTAAACTTGAATTTAAGAAAATAAGTAATAAAATAAAAGACTATAAACATTTCAAATTTTAAGTATATAACGCGTCATTTATCGAAATTGCGTAAAATACATTTCGATAATTGACAAATCGCTAGAGATAAATTATATGTATACTAAAAATCATAAAATGACCTAAATGATATTTATGAATACTTATTTGTACTATATATGAATTTACATGTAAGTATAAATATGCATAATTACATAAAATACGTGAAATATGCTAAAATAATACTAAATACTTAAAAAAAATCATAATTAATTAAGGAAAAATAAAGAAAAATCATAAAAAATCATGAATGATCCAGAATTGGGTCGTAGCAGCTGGGAAAAATAAGAAAAAATTTAGCCAATTAAATTAAGACAATATAAAAGCCAAAAATTAAGAGATAAAGCAATTGTCGTGTCCTATTTAATACACAATAAATCCCTTAAAGCCCTATAAATAACAGGAAAAATCACAGAGCTCATTTGGGAAGTTTGGAAAGTAAGAAAAATAGAGAGAGGAGAAAATTGAGAGAAAAATTCGAGTTAAAAAAAAATAAGAAAAACTGTGCAATTAGGGCCTTTAAAGGGAACCACCACCAGACGAGTAACTGGAAGTGGATGGCCACCACCACCACATGGTAGTGGCAGTGCCCAGGTCGGCCGACAAGTCCACGGTGGCCGGGGGTGGCCGGAGCCACCCAGACTGGTGAGTCCGATTTCCAGCCCAATTCTTGTGTAATTTTGTAAAAATAGTAAATAGTTTTAGAAAATTATGAAACTTGTTATACTGAGGTTTTATTGTATTTAGATTTAGAGAAAAATAGTGATTTAGTTTAATTATGTCTAAAAATATAGGGTTCTTAAGAAATCGTGCAAAACCGAGCATGATTAGAATGGAAAATCAATAGGCTTAAGAGTGTAGTTTGGAGCTCAATTTTTTTTTTTTTTTTAGGATGCTCATATGATATAGAATAGTGCTATCAAGCCATTGTTTTAAAATTAATTTTCAAAATTTTTAAGTTAATTTTTAGCCCTAAAATGATGGAAAAATTGGGTAATTTGAGGTTAATTAAGTGATTAAGATATTAATTAGTAATTTAGATAGTAATTAGATGTTTAGAGATGTTAATTTCTGATGTAAAACCCTAATCCTAACCTTTGGAGTATTAAGTATGGTTAATTTAGGAAATTAGGTAATTAATATAAGAAATTAGTAATATGTGAAATTGTAAATTAATAAATATAAAAGATTAGGGTTATTTAGATAATATTAGAGTAAAAATCAGAATAATATCACAGCTGAATTAAGATTGAATTTTAGGTAATTATATAAAAAAGTAAGATTTTCTCACATCGTGGATAAATCCAATACACTAATTAGGACTAGTATGTACCGAATAACTTGGAATACTAAATTAAGACCCAATAGGATATTTGAATACTCGAGCTTAATGTGATTACTGTCACATTAGGATTCGAGTATGTTTAGGACTAAGAAATCGAACTAAAACCTAATTTAGAATTTATACGGAAACCGAACCCGAACCTAACCCCAAACCTAGAATAATTATAAAAGACTTAAGACCTAGATAATTATGTATATTAAACCCTAAATAAAACATAACAATAAGCGTTATAGGAGAAAATGAATCTATAATCATTATATGAAAACTGAAACCACGTTTGTGTTATAGGGATGACCGGCGATGGCCTGAACAAGTCGGACCTCGAGTGAGTGAGCGAGGAGTCGAGGTAAGTTGGGATTAATACAATATTGTATTTTGGGAGGCTTGAGATTATGCTTGGTTGTGCTTGCTAGACAGTTGGATGTGTGCATGTGCTTGATTATGGGTGATGCTATGATTCTGTTTGTTGCTCTAGCATGTATTGTATGATTTGCATGAAATGATTGATCACCCTAAACTGGACTTAATCAAATATATGACCAGTAATCATAATCGAACATGCATGGAAACCCGTTAGGGGAACTTAGGACTCTCCGGCCAAATACTGACCCCTTGTAAAGAGATAGCGCAGGATTGCAAAATGGTCCCTTCTTTATACTCAGTCGAACTAAGTGACAGGAGAGGAAGTCGCAGCGAGGGTGAAGACAGTGGTTCGAAGGTAGTCGCGGGAGGAGCAAGGTCTCCATTACACAAGCCTGGGTTTGGTCGTGAGCTGTTGCATTAACGGCAACTCCTCAACCCGAATTAGAGCGAGCGCAATTTCTCTAATCTCACGACGGGCCGGACAACATCGTACGATAGCATTTGCTTGTACATGCATTGCACCAATAAGTGATTGAAAACCTTGTTGTGTGTATGGTATAGTTTTAAGTCCTCCGTCCTAACTTACTGAGCTGCAGGTGCTGGCTAAGAAGCGGCAACAACTACTCTGAAGCTAGCAACTGTTAGATCTTGGGGAGTGAAGAAAAACATTAAAGAATCAATACATATGTTATTACTTTTCATTTTTGAATAATGTAATAACTGAATTATAGTGATTATATATAACTTTTCTCACTTTCTTAGGTAAATGAATTATTTCAATTACAAACTGTTTACTTCAAAGCGGGTTAGTCGTGAACGCCTTGTGTAGATCAGGTCTAAGATAGCGGTTGTAAGGCCAACTTCTATCTTAGGATGGTTTACACAGCGGGGCTGTTACGACTCTGACGCTTCGGGGCGTGACATCCATCACATGAAATCAATCATAAGAAGTTAGCTAAAACTTCCAAAAGTTTATTGATAATTAAAAGGAAAAATAAGCAACTTGAATGCAATAATTACAACTAAAAGAACATCATATCATACCTCCTTCTTGATTAAGAAATTAGCACATCCTAGTCAACTATATCATAGATTGGGACATCCATAACTGCCCTAACACCGGCATTTATACTTTTAGAACTGATGCTTCCTACACTACTTTGTCTATACATATACTTTCATTAGCCATAGCTCCAAAGAAAAGGAAGGGGTGGTGGGGTAGGTAGGTAGGGGATGTACTTAGATATTGCTAAGAATTTCTGAGTATTTCATGGAAACAGGTTTATCTTCTTTTCAAGGATTTTTTCTATTAGAGCTTCTCCAATTTGAGGGTTGGAATATAAATGATTGAAAACCTAATTATCAGCGGTTTGAGCTTGATTCAGTATTAACTTGAACTCGATTCAATAACATTTCAGTTCAATTCAAGTTTGAATTATTTGAGTAGTTTATTAGGCGAAGTTCAAGTTTGATAATATTTGATTCAATTAACTTGTTACTCTAACTAAACTCAGATTGAGTTTCAATGTTAATCAAGTTTGAGTCTAGATTGTATTATTTTAACTAGAAGGAAAATATATATATATATATATATATTTTTAGCTAATTTAAAGTTTATACGAGGTTAATAAGGTTAAGTGTGAGCTTATTAAATGCTACTTTAGGTTTATGGTTGGGCTCAATACCATATCATCTTAACTCAACATGTTTACATTCCTAACAATGCTAGAAGAGTCCAGCAGCCTTTTGCCACTTGTAATGGACTAGACTTCCTTACTCTATAAAATCACCCCAACTAAGATTTAAGTTTTCCAATTGGAAGGAAATGTATTGTAAATGCATCCTCCTTGAATGAATACCCAGGAGCTAAAACAAATGGTAAAGAGGTAAAAGCTTCAAAAAGTTTCTCTCTATAGCAAATTAATGAATTTAGCCTTTGCTTCACTTCGCAAAATCCATTACACTCATGACATAAAATGCAAAAAGAAACATGAATAGCAAACTTATTATACAACTAGACAAGCACTTCCCGACCATATACTTTCAGGAAACGGAGATTCATTTCTATATAGACTTTGCTAATTGAAACAGCTTTATATCCAGTTCAACTTTTTTCTTATCAAAATTTACGATCAGAAGATTGATGTTATTAATTGTTATATTCGGTTGACCTTGTAATTATAGTCAGCTTTAGAAAGGGTACGCTTCCACGGCTCAACTATATGAGACCCCCTTTGTCTTTATTCTTGATATTTGTTTTATATGGGCCATAGAAATTTGAGAAATTTCATCACCTGTAACCTTGTCCTAACGAGGAATTCAAAAGAGAAAAACATTATTATTGACACGGAGAGTTGGGTTTATAGTACATAGAATATTAAAATAATTAGAAGTAGAAGAAGAGGAATCGGAAGTAGTAGTAGAATTAGGTCATAGATAGTGGCACTCGTAGAAGTTGGTCAGAAGTAGAAGAGATTAAAAGTTGGTCTAGGTTGATCAGAATCCAGCAGAAGCAGCCAGAATAATTCTAATTTTCTAGTTGTATTTGTAGATTAATCAAACTTTGAAAGTCTAACTTTTTGCATATTGAGAGATACAAAGTTTATAATATAAAAATAAAGACCGATTTAAGTATACTTTTTCCAGTAAAAACCACTTTACCATTTAGCACTCTTTCAGTAGGTAAATTTATGCATTTTGACGAGTTGTTGAGTTGTCAAAGATTTTTCTAATAGTTCAAGAAAGTTTATTTTGATTTTACTTTGTTCTTGATTTTATTAGATTTAGATTTTATTTAGGGTTATAAAACTATGAATATCACATTTATATTCACAATATTTCAATATAATACAAAGTTCAACCCCAAACACGAGATGATAACTCCTTGTTTTGATCGTTTATTTAATACCATAACCAACTTATTTACAAAATTTACTGCATAGGTATAACTACATTTTTCACTTCATCACTTTCGAACTAATTATATCACTCCATTTGATGTAGTCAACTTATCTATAAACAATTACCAAAATTCATCCATAAGCAATTGATGAATAATTGCGTGTCTCATTCTACTTTATGCTGTAGTGCTCTCATTAGTTGAATGAGAATTACATTGCATCCGTTTTCAAAAGTCTTAACATGTACAATATGATTTTCAACCTACTAAATGTAGAGTTTGTGTTCTCACATTGAGAATGCAGGTAATAAGTAAATAAAAAGCTATTCTAGAAAAGACTAGGCTATGATTTGGCAATTTCATACTAAACCTTACTCAAAACCTCGCAAGGACATAGGAGAGTTGTTAAATACTAAAAAAAAATCCATAAAACGTGAAACTTGAAATGTTATATATAATATTTAATGATGAGTAAAACCAATTAAGAAATTAACATTAGTCTATTATAACTATCACGAGTGGTTATAAATAGTTTTATATGTCAAATTATTGCTTTATTCTTATCTAATTAATAACAATCCACGATATATTATTCATAGTAAAGATTTTATTATTAATACATTTGATATTAGGTAAGTAACGTTGTGGGCAATTCATTTTGTAGCAAAGCATGTACAACCCTACTGTAGCAAAATCAATGCAATTTCATTTAAATAAGATTGTCAGTCAAAAATGCATTTGTTATGGAATTTTCCTTAACCTAGGAAGTTATTCACTATGATTGGGTTACAAACTTAATCTAGAAGGATAGTATGTGGTAAAACGAATGGTTGTATCGATCTGCATTAAGTAATATTCCTTGATATGATTAAATATTAAAAAAAAAAATGTTTTTTGTCAACAGATAGTAGTATTACAGATTGAAATTAAAGTTCTGCTGCACAATTTCTTCCTCATTTCGGGATAGTTTATCCCTTACATTGTTTCACGGAGGATGAAAACAAGGTAAAATAAGTATTCTAGTTGTAATGTTCATTCTTTCAACAAGTTCAGCTCCTTATTCCTTCAACAAACCGGAGGGGCTCTGTAATAAGCTGGTACGGTTGCCGGGAAGAATACTTGCCTCACTCCTTCATCTCTAATTATAGGAAAGATGATGCCCGACGCGCCCTGCAAATTTATAAAAGCAGAGATTAGAGCTTCCAATGCCTGTTTATTGCTTCTGAAATTTAGACTAATGATGATTTCAGTTCAAGGATATGAGTGGAGAAGGTAGAGGGGATACGCACCGAGAGCAATCTAGCTCCAAGCCATGTTCGTTGAGGCGTTGGAAAAGGAAGCAACAAGCGCCCTACACCATAGACAGCCACTGCGAAGAAATGACACACCAAAGTTGTTGGACGGGGGTTTAGCCCCGAGAGAAGAGACACCGGTCCAGTTGAGCACATGCCTCCCAGGCTCAGATAATCAAAGCAAGCCTGGCGCATTTCTTGTCTTGCTGGATCAGGCGATGCACAAAACACCTTATACAATGCACCCGCTAGTGTGTTGATGGTTGATGCCATTGGCTGTAGACCAAAATGCAGCAAGTGGTTAAAGAGTTGACAATTTCAACGGTGTTTTCACAAAAATGATATCAGGGATAATCGAATCATTCCTACCTTGCGCAGCGTGTAGAATGATTCAAGATAGCTGCAGAGAGCAGGTGCATCAGCCAGATTATGCAATGGGCGAAATAGATCTCTGAGCACAACAATGTCGGATAGAGCCACAGTCATTCCTCCTCCAGTCAGTGGATGCCTCATATTGAATGCATCTCCGAGGAGAAGTGCTCCTGGAGTGGGATGTGGATTGGCTGGCATGCTCCTGTTTGGCATTGTTTTGACGTTTCCTTTGTCGATCGCAGCTATGAAGGCATCATAAAGTTCAGGAGGAACCTGACATAGACATAAACATCAACAGGTTTAGACTAAACTTTCTAAGATGATTCCCCCGTTGGGGCAAAAGCCGGATGAATAAAATTGGCATGGTTATTCTTTGGTGTACCTGTGGTGCTACCACAGTCTTCAAATAACGAGCCATTTCACCATTGGAAATGGAAGGTACTTTCGGTCCAGGAACATCAACCAAACACCGAATCTCGGTGCTACTGATGGGATAAAACAGGATGGGGGAAGGATCTGCCAAGATAACATGTCCATAGTGTGGGAATGGCAGATCAACATTCTCCAGAACAAGTCCAACGAAATAAGAGGGGATGTCAACCTACAAATTTATACCAAATGGAGAAAAACAAGGAAATAAGTCTCTCTTTAGAAACCCCATATGCATCTAATATATTAAAAATATCATCTAAAGTATCCCAAGCAATGTTCTATAAAGGATTAACCATAACCAGATGGTTTGTCATGATGCTATATTCCTACTTATAATATCCAAGTACATATCCAATCCGATCTGTATTGCATCCATTAAGATCCTAATCATATCCTGTCCATTCAAGACTTTTAATACAGGAATCTAAACGCAGCCTGATAGAATATAGTACAAAAGAATCAGTATTCCAGCGATCGGGAATTTTTAGTTTCAGACGTGAAAAGGATTGCTTCCCTGTATGACTAGATGCAGGGTATTTACCTTGGGACTGCAGAGAGAACGGCGAAGATTTGAAAAGCATCCATCACAGACAATAGTGAGTGGGGCATATGCTTGCAATTCTTCACCAGCCTTGGTTTTGTATTGGACTCCCCTGATGATCCCCTTATCTTCAATCAAGGATGTCACTGTTCCTTGTTCAAGTCTCACACTGAAACGAACAAGACGGATAAAGTTCCAAGATTAATTTACTCTTTCATAGACGATAACTCAAGAAATTTAAATTCAGAACTGATTCAGTTAAGGGAAATAAGAGTTACTTTGGAAGACTAGCGGCTTTTCCCCTCATTCTCTGGATGAAGCGGCCATTGTGAAAGCCTCTTCCGGCCACATCGGAGTGAAAGTTCTCCAAGGGGTAAGATAGTTGTGTATGGTGTCCATCCTTGTATAAAGCATATCCAAGGACTCTCTGAGAATCAATCTCTTCTACACAATCTGCCAACAAAACATCAGTTAGACGACATATGCAAAATCATACTCATTGTTTTGCGGCCAAAGGTGGTAACAGGGCATTCTGAGTAGTTATTACTATTTATGCATACCGGCAAGATCCAACTCGAGCAATTTTAGGTAGCCTCCTGGCTGTAAAAGTTCACCAACAATCCTATCTTGCTCCGAGAGATCTCTTTCAATCACATGAACACGCCGACCATCCTGCATAAAAAATAAAAAATAAAAAATAGAAGAAAAAGAAAAACCACCAGGCAGTCATTAAGTTGAACCTAGAAGGGGGGGAAACCATAAAAAAATACATATGCATGTTGGAGAAAATCATGAAGAGTTTTTACAAGATTTAACAACTTCTTGCAAATTCTTTGGCTTCTGCTGCTTTCAAGATCTTTTTGAAATATTCCTTTCCATTTATTTAATTTCTATTGAAATCCTTCCCATTTCTTAGCTTCAAAATTAAATGAGCTAGTTTTTATTAATTCTATTTCCACCATACTAAACAAGTCCTGGAATAACGACAAGCTTGTGCATGCGCTTTCTTACAAGCCACCTACTTTCGAATCAGATTTCATTCTGACTTTCAGTTCCAACCTTTCTGTAAATAACCAAAAGCATTATTCTCCTTCACAAGAACAACGTTAACATTATAAAAAAGAATCTTTCTCAACAGTCATAAAACAGAGGATAGAAACAACATTGGCTAGACCAGAAACCCGAAAATGATCCATTGATCCTCCAGACACTTAAAAAACCATTGAAAATTCTCAGGACCGTACCACTGTCTAAAAGAGAGAGAGTTACCTTGCCAAGAGTATAAGCAAGAGCAGCACCGGCGACGCCAGCGCCGACAATAATAACATCAGTCTTCCCATGATCACCACCACCACCACCACCACATATTCCATTAACAGTACTCTTTGCCAAAACACCATCTTCTTGAATATTCTCTGTATCTCCATGATCTCTATTCGCTTTCTTTCCGAATGTCGTGTACAGGAAAACCCATCCCACCAAAGAAGCAATGACCCAACACATCAAAAGCTGGTAGTATTCCATTTCCAGAGCAAACCGCAACCAGAAAAGCTTGGTTTTGTAACTTTGGAAAAAGATGATTAAAGGAAAGTTTGCAACTCTTTTTGTATATGCTTTTTTCTTGTGGGTTTAGTAAATGGGACAGCCTCACTTTTCTTGTTTTTATTTCTTGTTTCGAGTGCAAGGGGTAGAGAGTGGCGTGTGAGGAAGGAATGAAGTTTCTAACTGAACTTGGCGCCTTTTATAAGGTTGTTGTTGGTGAGGAGGTGTCTCTCATAGGGATTTAATATTATTATACGGCATGTATAAATTGGTCTTTAATGATCCCATGAATTATTTCTGGATAGCATGTGTATTGCATAAGATTCATTACGGGGAAATAAATAATTGACACATAATAATTCTTATATATAGTTTTCTTAATATGTAAATAATATGTTAAAATTTTGCTAAGGTTTTTATAATCTATTGATATAGATACTAATTTTTTTATTTAAGTGGATCAAATTTGCATCTTGTTATAGTAAATATAAAGAGAGTTGAATAGTATGAGTTTATTATATTATATTTGGTTTGTATAAGATTAGATATAAAATTTATATTAAAAAATTAATTATTTATATCATAAAAAAAATATTTTTTTATAATATTTAATAAAAATTATATTAATTAACAATATAACATAAAGAGGTTTTTTTTATCCAATGAATTTTATTTTTATATTATAGTGTAAATAAGATAAAATTTAACTTTTTTTATCTAGTAAAGTCTATTCTCTTAATTTTTTATTCAATCATTAAGTAAAGTTATAAATCAAATATAAAATAAATCTTTTTATTTAATCTAATATTATAAAAATTCTATGATCAAATGCTACCTTTGTATTTATTGGGAGGGAAAAAAATTATAAACGCTATATATCATTACACAATCCACGTTGCGTATTTTCCTGCCGAGACTTTTACTGATGGTTATGATGATGCTCATGTAGTGCTGTGATGTGTTTTATTTTTCGGTTGCTTTTCTTAAAGGGCTAGTGTTTTGGGATTTTGTGTATTGTTTTTGTGACTGAGAAAGCATACGCGCTTGCCGATATTGTTTTCTTTTTAAATATTAATTTTTCTTAATTATTCAAAAGGCCTTATTGGGGCTTGGGATTTTCCCAATAGAACCGGATTGTTTTGAATGGAGTCGTGTAGCTTTGTTTGGCCAAGAAGTTATTCGGTGCCCAAAATTCCAAATACATATCTTATCCTTCCTAAACTAACACATAGTAAACTTTATGGATCTACTCCCAAATATTAATATTCCTGTCTATATTTCTTCCGTATGTAATTGAAAGTAATACGAACGGGAAGATGAAAATTGCCTGTGGTTAAGGTACGACTAAAAATAAATAAAGAGGAAACACATAATAAGATGTAATTAGAAACTTTGTTAGGCATCGAATTTTATGAGATGCACAAAAATTATAATATGCAGAAACGAAATCTATAAATAATGTGATTGGGACGATACATCTGGAGTTATTAAAATTATCGTGATAAGTTATTGTCAGTAATGATAATATTGATATTGTTATCGTCATATTGGTTTTGTAATGTGAATAATGGATGATATAATGAAAGCAAAATGATAGATATCTGTATAGTTTGTACAAGAAGCAAAGATATACAAACGCAGCTTCCGGGGCAATAACTTAGTGCTTTCACTGTATTGTAACTATTAACTTACGCCCGTGTGCGTGCATGGCGAGAGAGAAAAAGATTATCATTCCATTCCATTTGAAATTGTTAAAATTATAGTTACCTCATAAGTCTATTGATTCCTATTCTAAAATCATGTTCACGTTCTCCACAAAAAAATTTATTCCGTCTCGAACCCGATTGATAAGCTAATATATATCTAATTAGAATGTAGTAAAATCAATATTTAATACTGACAAAGAGACATTTGTCAATATTTAAGATAAAACCGATATGTATTTTGGAGAGCTATACATATTTTCCTTATAAGTTAAGAGATATTGACCCTCGTTCCGGGTTTCCCACTGAGGATTCTCTAAAATTCTATAAATTTGAGTGGGAAATCGATTGACGAAACGATTAGGTTAATAACCATGTTATGATGGACGTTCACTGCTTGTAAATGGTCAAAACCCGAAATTTGGTAGGCATTGACTTTATAAAGTAGTGAAGAGAGAGTCACCTTACGGCCAAAAGTAATTTCAAGGTCGTAGAAAACTATGGGAACACAAACCATGGATTCAACTACTTTGTTATATTAAAAAACAATAATAAATCATGTGATATGGTAATTATTAATAATCTAAGCAAAAACCAAAAAATGGCACAAGTTAGTCATTACTGTGTCAAGAGACAAGTAATATGAACACATTGTAGTAAAATGATGCCTGGCCAAGTCAATCATACCTAGATTTGTCCAAATTACATGTTTATTATATTATTGATTTGATGACTTGGATTTTGTCATTTGTAGCAACATCATGATTCTCTACTTTGCGTATTGCCATTGTACTCCAAATAAAGTTAACATTGGTGTTGTCGGCCGATTGGAGGAACACAAAGCCCCAAATGAAGAAAATAAAATAAGATACATGTGGTACGTGTTTTTAAGAGGAGCACAGATGTAAAAACTTCTGTACTGAAAATTGGATTATTTCGTGCATAAATCACAAAAATATATATATTTATTAATATTAATATGAATATACCGTGTGTTATAATAAATGATAAATAAATACTAATAATATTTGAGTATATATTAGGAATGGTTTGTTCATATTTTAATATAATAAAATTTTATTCGTATTTATTCACTATTCATAAGTTAGGTATCAATACATAATATATATATATATACACTTTATAACTATCAATTATATTTAGATATATAATAATAATAGTAGGTTATTTTTAAAATTATTACTACTCATATTATATATATATCTGAATATAATTAGTAGTTACATTCCACTTATGCATACATATAATAGATAGTATAGATTAGACCTTCTCTTTTTATACACTTAAATTAGTGTTGTCTAATGTATATAAGAAAAGGTTTCGAAAATCTACATGTTATTGGACTATTCGTATTTATATATTGGAATACAGTTAATCAATTAGCTAGAGCCACGAATATCGTTACGTGTTTCTTTGACAGGGAAAAGAGTGGTATCTTTTATATAAGTAATATTAGAAGTTTTTGTTAGTTGTAACCTTTTTATTGATTATCTTTTGGCAATTTATTTATACATCCGCATTGCTAATACAATTTCTACTACTAAAAACTATTTTCTTGTAATTATGAGCTAAGAGACATGTTTTTATACAAATAATAGTACTCGCGGTAGGCTTGCGGTATTTATATAGCTTAATATAAAATGACAAAACTCATGGTACATTAAATTATTTACCCATAGTTTCAAACGGTTGTGACTCTTTTTATACGACATATAATTTATTTGGAACTTCCTATGGTATAATATCAGTTTTTTATAATATAACATACTCGATTTTAGTAAATCATACTATAAAAATGAAATGAGTGTTGTAAACGATTTTATTCATATAAGATTTTAGTAAATCAAATCTATTAATAGTAAAAATAAAATTACGGACAACTTTCATATTATCGTTTATGATATAATTTATTATACTTTATCATGGCATTATGATAATAAGATATTACCATAAAATCTCCCCGTTCTTTATATGTACAAAAAGATAATCATACAAAATTACGATATGTAACATATATTTATATAATTAAATAATGATTTCGAAATTATATTTAGAACAAATGTTATAATATATAATTTTAAAAACTCTTTTCTCCTTTATATATTGCATGTTCTTATGGTATCATTAATATATTTTTGTCTTAGTTGCATGAGAGAGAGAGTGTGTGTGTGTTTGGATATGTTTTCTCCCTTGAAATATTTATTAAATCATATATAACAAGTTATTTACTTTTTAGATCTTATATTATTTAGGTAATTTTTCAACTTGTTTCTTGATAACAGATAAAACATTATATTGTTTTTATATAGCTTGTAATAAAAAAATTATAATCATTATTCAAGCTTTTAGTGAATGGGTTTAACTATTAGAGAAGAATTTATGGATATAATTATGATTGTTATTTATAGGAATCTATAATGAATGTGACTGGACTAGATTACCCATAAAGAAAGTTTGCCACTGCGTGCATTTTATAGTCATATCATGCAGACTAGATTAGCCCTGTATAGTTCTTGTTGGACAATTGTTATCCACAAAACCTAAGTGATTTGATGGATCGTGACGAATTGATCAATTAAAATATATATATATATATATACATGCCACACACTCTTAAGAAAGAAAAGCTTGCTCGTACTGCACATTTATCTATTAGTAAGTGAAAAAGAGTTCATAATATCCTAAAATATTTAACGAAACATTATAGTATTTGTTTGCTTGTGTTTAGAAAGTATGGTCGTAAGAAATAAAATTACTACATTCATTTGGCACGTCTTAACAAACGGTTTGTTTTTTAAATTTTAGTTTGTCACTCTTTAAACGATTTTATGAAAACTGACCATAATCTTAAAATATAGAGAAAAATGATAAGAGTTCCGGCTTTCAATTAAAATTGATTATAGTCTTAAAAGCGTGAAGAGAGGAATGAATTAACTGTGTTTTGTTTTTCTTTTTTTTTATCAAACTAATAATAGTTTTAAAATTGTGGAGAAAATGGATAATATTTTTCTTTAATATATAAAATTAAATTAAAGTTCCGTACAGATATTAGCTATGATTAACATGACTTTAGTGATAGAAATGTAGAAAAATTAATTTGGAAAACCTTATCCTTGTAATATGATCGCCTTAATATGCACAATTATACTCCAGCTATAAATATGTCCCTAATATCTCTGTTTAGACGTTCTTTTAATCTCATGGTGTGAAAGTTAGCTTTCGTGAAATTGGGTCCCGTGCTCTTTCAAACAGGTTAAGAATATTTTCTATTTATAAATGCTACCACTCTGAAGATGTTGATTGAGTACTAGCTGTTAACTCGGTATTTCATGGAAATAGTATTTTGGCAACAGATATTGTTTCTTTTTTATTCGAGAAGAGATCTCCTATAAATTTAGAAAGATGGCAAAGTTAACGAGTAGAGTTATATGTATATGTCATTAAAGTGGATTTAAATTAATATTATTGTAGTTTAGTGACATTAATACTCTTCTAACGGTGTATATATTTATATAAGGTTTGAATCCTTCTTTTCTAAATTGTAATACAATTGAAAAGAAAATAAAAGGTGGATTTAGAGATCTAAGTAATGGAAGTACCGATTGTTGTAGGACTCTATGCTCCTTCTCAGTCGTTCGTACAAGGACTACGCGTACAGTGACTAAACAGAGTTGATGTAAAAATGAGTTTAAGTAATAACTAAGTATTGAGTTGCATCTGTGATTTCACAGTTACAGAAAGATTTTATTGGGAAATAGATATCATGACAAACAGCTTGTGTCGGATACAAATTGTTTTCAAATAAATAGATGTGATGGTGTTTAGTGAGATCTTGAGCGTATTATGTTATCGAGAGGAAACACAATCTACAAGTTGGGGTGGTGTTTTTCTCTCTTACCCAATTCACATCTACATAATCAAGCACATATCTATTTAGGAAAGATTTGTCACATTCCAGGTCGAAAATAATTAATAATCAAATTAACAAGTATTAATAAATTCATTTTAATCATAACTTTATACATATTATTATTTACTTAACTTTATACATCACTACTCAATATATCTCACAATTTATAGAGGATTACATTTACATTCCATTTAACTAGTAGAGAGTTTGTTCTAATATCATTTGTAATGCTTAAGATAAAAAAATAATTAATAGTTAAATCATTCAACTTTAATGAGGTTTTTTTCAACCATTTAATCTAAAAGTTTTTAATTAATATTAATAAGATATTTACTATCATGATCTTATGAATCATTAATAATTCTTTTCTAGATATTCGTGTTAGATACACTTAATATGATGAGATATTGGATGATCCACCACAATAATATCAAGAATATATCTAAGAAATCCCTCAACAGTCTGCAAATTATTTATAAGATTTTTGCATGTAGTGACTCATTAGAATGATTATAAATGTACTTTCATCTAATAGTTAATTAGGTATTAAAATGCACGAGTAATTTTAAGAAATGCATTGGGATATCTGGAGTAGATGATTTGTGACAACTAACTAAACGATGTACGAGAAGACAAGGATATAAATAGGATTTGACAAATGCATATGATGATGTTTACGCCTTCAAGAAAAAACACATCCCATTAGATGTTTGTGTAAAGCAATTCCAAGACGAAATAAATGTCGCCATGATTTTTCATAGCATATAGAGGTGAAAGAGTCGAAATGAATTGCAAAAATAGTAGCAAAATGAAGTCAATATAAAGTAGGGGAAAAAAAACGTGGGGTTTGATCTTACTTATGTACATAATGAAATGGACATGTCAAGTCGACTTAAATAGACTTTATAAGAAAAGAAAGTTATTAAAACACTGGAACATTTTTAAGGAGGCTGTTTTAGACGATGGAGACACTTTAAGTTACTTAAGAAACATAATTGAGATATTTGGGATACAAATTTTCTTCAACTAGATGTTCGTCAAGAAAGATATTTTGACATCATAACTTGGTGAATAGCCAAGTTGGAGGGTGAGCTATCAAATTTGGACGAAGGGAATGGCAGTAAGTTTGCCAACAGGGATATAGAGTGCTATGGAAGTCAACACCCTCTCTTTCAATAAAACCTTAGCAGTTAGGGCATGATATTTCCAAGTTTTACGCCTTAGGTTGTGGAATAACGTGTACGGGGAGCCAAGACCTATGCTTTATTTCAGATAAGGGAGTAAACTTTTTACGCACCCTTCGGCAACTTCTCTCGATTGGGTAACATTTGAAAGACAAAGGAGTCGCCGAAGGGTAAGTAAAAGGCCTCAAATGTAGGCTGATGGTCGTAATCGGACCGAACTGCCTTAGTAAACCACCAGGCTTTAAGAGTCCAAGCAGTTCAAAAGGATGAAACTATCTAAATCGGCGGATCGTGAACTGTAAAGTCAACTCATCCATTAAATCGGCGAGTCAACTCAATCGATTCACTCACTTAAAAAAAAAAGAAAGGGAAAGAAAAAAGAGATAACACTAAATCAGAAAAAATAATTTGATAATATCTACTAAGTCATTAAATGTCGAAACTACTTTACGACTCAGTCACTTAAAAAAAAAAAGAAAGAGAAAGAGAAAAGAGATGACACTAAATTGGAAAAAATAATTTAATAATATATATTAAGTCATTATATGTCAAAACTACTTTATTTGTAATGGGGAAAGATAATCTTTTTAAAAATAATATCATTAAATTAATGATAAATGACTAATTATAAGCTAATTATATATTAAGGATAGATAAAAAAAATTCAATTTCGATTAATGTAAATTTTTTTTTGTAAAACTTATCAAATGTTAAGGACTTGAATATAAAAAATAAAATAAAATAAAATTTGAGTAAAAAAATAAAAAAGTTAGAATTACATTAAGTCAGAAATTAATAAAAAATTAAAAATTATTAATAAACTAATATAGTTTTAAAAAAAAAAAGAGAAAGGAGATCATATTATTAAAAATTATTAATAAATTAAAAAATTAATAAAAAATTTAAATATTAAAAAAAAAAGGGTTCAAGAATCTTGAATCGACTCTTAAACCACTGAGCTTAATGAACTGGCTTGAAACTATCGGCTCATGTAATCGAATATCACCAACCTGTAAGTCGACAATTCAAAGTCAATATATATATATATATATATGAGTAAATCATATTTGTTACTAAGAAGAAGTCAACCTTTTGAGCTTTCGCTTCGGTTCGTCTACTTGCTAGCAAAACATCTGTTTTGATAAAATTTGTAACACCCATCTTAAAAATTGTAAACAGATAAGTCAATAGGTGACTATTTGCATTTATAACTATTTAATTTAAAAATTTCTAATTAGTATAGACTTAATACTCACTATTTTAACTTATAAACTAATATTAATTCTTTTTTTCCACAATTCATATAGAAATATTACTCGCATGAGATTTCATTCGCTTTATGTTATATATTTTTGTTTAATTTAACTCAATAATCTTCTAAATACCATAAATGAGAAACGTAATGTAAAGAATAATAAAAGAAATGAAAAGGTTGCATTCTGAATCAGATAAATCATTCATCCAGAATAAGTAAATGAATGATTCATTAGTATTATTAGAAACGTAATATTTGCAGCGATAATTGAGCTGGATCCACTAAGAATTACAACCTGTTTCCTCGCATGAAGAACAGTCCCCTTTCACATAAATATTTTCTTTTTCATGAGAAACATACGTCTATTTAATTAATTATTCTTTGCGCTGTCCCATGTTGACTAATTCTATATATCTTAGGCGTGCAAAATAGACCTATTGAATTATGATGCCATCTCCACCAAATTTCGCTTTCAACTTTCCGTGGCTTTTTTCTGTTTTCCTTATTAGACATGTCCAAATGAGAAAAGAGCGAAATTACCGCTTCTTGATTCGTTTGTCATCCTTATCGGATGTTTTTACTTTCAGCATCTGTCATTAGATAATTTACCAAAATCACAAATAAATTGACCATAAATAGAAAACATATCGTTTATATAGATCATATCATATCAGATATTAATTTTTTCGGTTATTTTATAAAACCGTTTGCGGAAAGAAAATGAACCCACGACCCATATCTATATCGCATGACAATTTTTTTTTTTTTTTATGAACATTTTGATTTCAAAAAAAGTAGGTAACTTGTCCATGATGGCGGGATTAGGACGGCTTCTTGGCAAGTGCATGATACTATGCTAGAATTTAGACATGGCAAAGAAGAGTAAATTGTATGAATCGAAATAGATACACGTAACAATTGCTTAACAAATGTGTGATTGATTATATTAGATGAGATGATATAGGGGGATTACTACAGAGAACTGAGATTGTGTAACGTAATCCAGTTGGCAGATTGCTTAAAGTTGTTGATATGTTCTGGGGCTTAATATAGCCGGTTTGGTTTTTGGGGTCTCAACCGAGCCAACGGAACAGAATTCGAGTGTGCATAAAATAAACTTCTAATACACTCCATAGTCCATATCGATTATTAGGTGCGCATAAACTTCCAAGTTCTAACGTTATCTTCCTATAAGTTTCATAAGTATGAAAGTAGCTGTCAAAGCGTCCTTAGAATCCCAAAAATTTACGGGGAAGAAGCAATGGTTTGAGGTTTACATACACCATTAGAAACGCTTCAGTGAGACAAAATTGCACTTTGGGAAGTGTGAGAGATTTATCTGCAATTGAAACATAGTTTAAGGTATATTACAATTTCCTCAAAAGATCATTATTGTAGTACTTTGAATTTACAACGATAAAAAATCGATGAAGGAAATTGGGATATTAAATAAGGGTGAGCAAGAAATTTGGTTGGAATTCTTACCTTACCTATCTTACTTGATCGAGTAAGTTACATGTGATATTAAAGATCAAAAGATGATTCTAGACGCAAATTTTTGAAATTTGCTCCCATAAAATAGGGTGCAAACATAACATCTTTATACAAGTGGTATCAGAGCCTGAAAAAAGAGTTGCTTATGGAGAAAATGTCATCTGGAGGAAACAACAACACTTCAATGATCGATGAGTTGGCTGACCATGACAATTGCCGTGTTACCAAGCAAAGGGCTAGGTCTCGGGACTTACTGAACTCCTTCCTTAATAGGATGGATAAGGCAGAGTTGAGCATTATTGAAGCCAAGAAACAATTTGATGAGTCTGGAGGCAGTATTGAGGAAATGGAGGAAGAACTCCGAGGCGAATTGCAAGGAGCACTAAATCGAGCTGTAGAAGAGCTTAGGCAACATGGAAATGTTATTGAAGAGAAAGGTGATACTCTCCAAGCCCGAGTCACGGCCTTAGAAATTAAGAAAGAAACTTATGAAGCTAAGATTGATGCAGTGGTAGTAACCATGCGTCAAGAGATTGAAGATCTCAAGACGCAATTGACGGCTTGCCAAATTGCTGTTGTAAATGGAATGACCCTCCAAACCAGCCATAGGGTTGATATTCCAAAGCCAGAGCACTTTAACGGGATGCGGTCTGCTTGAGAAGTAGATAACTTCTTATGGGGAATGGAACAATACTTTAATGCCATGGGAATCTTAGATGATGCTGGAAAGGTATGTACTGCTGCCATGTATTTGAAAGACTCCGCCATGGTATGGTGGCATAGGATGGCAGCTGATATCAACACATGAGATAGCTTTATACAAGAACTGAAGGGTCAATTCTCCCCCCAAAATGCTACTAAGAAAACAAAGGTGAAATTGCATCACCTAACCCATAAGGGTGACATAAAGCAATATGTAAAAGAATTTTCAGAGTTGATGTTGGAGATCCCAGACCTCAACCAAAAAGATGCTTTGGTAATATTTGTGGATGGCTTAAAGCCCTGGGCTAAATTAGAGCTGGAGCAAAGGGGAGTGGAAGATATTTCCAAGGCTATAGCAATTGCTGGAGGCCTAATGGAATTTCGGAAGACTGATCCTAAGATCACAGGAAGAAGATGGAAAGGGGGAGTTGAAAGGAAGAAGAGTGGGAGTTCTTCTAAAAGGAAAACTAAAGCAGAAGAAAGAGATAACAATCGAGGAAGAACTCGTGAAGGGAGAGATGGGGAAAGATGGAAACCCCGTGAATTGAAATGTTATTTCTGTAATGGTCCCCATTATGCCAGGGAGTGTCTAAAGAAAGAGAGATTGGCGGTACTAGTAGCAGGTGAAAGCTCAGATGATGGGGTTGAAGCCTAGTTAGAGTCAGTTCATCTACTTAGTGCTATGAAGTCTCAAGTTAATAAAAAAAAGGATTGATGTATACCGAAGTATTGGTAGCAGGTAAGAAACTTAATGCCCTCGTAGACATAGGAGCATCTCATCTTTTTATTTCTGATATGGCAGCAAAGGAGCTGGGGCTAAAAGTGGAGGAGACCAAAACATGGCTCAAAACAGTTAACTCAAAAGAAATTCCCACTATTGGAGTAGCCAGGGGGATAGAGCTCCGTATTGGGGGTTGGCAGGGAAAGGAGACAGTTGAAGTAGTGCGAATGGATGATTTTGAGTTTGTGATTGGGATGGATTTCTTAGATCGCATTGATGCACTTATCGTACCGCGGGCTAACTGCATTTGTGTACTTGATCACAACTCGCAATGTATGGTACCTATCGTAAGAAAGGTAGGCCAAGCTACCAAATTCCTATCAGCTATGCAATTGGAAAAGGGACTCAAGAAAAATGAAGTCACCTACTTAGTTGCCTTAAAAGTCAGGGAAGAGACTAGTGGTCAAGAAAGTGTTCCACCTCATGTGGAGGAAATATTAGAAGAATTTAAGAATATAATGCCGCCAATGTTGCCTAAGAATTTACCACCAAGAAGAGAGGTAGACCATGTGATAGAATTGGAACCCAGAGCCAGGCCGCCCGCCGCCGTCCCATATAGGATGTCACCTCTAGAATTAGAAGAGTTGAGGTGATAATTGAAGGAATTACTAGAAGCAGGTTTCATTAGGCCTTCAAAGGCACCTTTTGGAGCTCCCGTACTTTTTCAGAAGAAACAAGATGGATCACTCCGAATGTGTATTGATTATCGAGCCTTAAATAAGGTCACAGTAAAGAATAAGTATCCCATTCCACTGGTATCGGATCTATTCGACAGGTTAGGAGAAGCTAGATACTTCTCCAAATTGGATTTACGGTCGGGATATCACCAAGTGAGGATTGTAGAAGGAGACAAACCCAAGACCACTTGTGTTACAAGGTATGGTGCTTTTGAATTCCTAGTCATGCCATTCAGCCTTACCAATGCCCCGGCTACTTTCTGTACACTTATGAATCGTGTTTTGGCCCCTTTTCTTGATCAATTTATGGTAGTGTACTTGGATGATATTATGATTTATAGTAAGACGTTGGAGGAACATATAGAGCACCTTCGCTCAGTATTCTTAGCTTTGAAGAGGAATGATCTATATGTGAAAATAGAGAAATGTGCTTTTGCACAAGAAGAGGTAACGTTCCTTGGTCACATGGTGAGGCGAGGAAAGATTAGAATGGACGAAAGAAAGGTACGGGCCATCTGGGATTGGAAGGAACCCACTAAGCCTACTAAGCTGAGATCCTTCCTTGGCTTAGTAAATTACTATAAAAGATTCATTAAGGACTATTCGAAGATAGCAAGCCTATTGACAGACTTACTCAAAAAGGATACCCTTTGGGTTTGGAGTATAGATAGACGACAGGCACTCGAGAACTTGAAAATGGCAATCATTAAGGAGCCGGTCCTTCTCCTTCCCAACTTTAGTAAACCTTTTGAAGTATGTACTAATGCTAGTGATTTTGCTATTGAAGGGGTTTTAATGCAGGAAGGACACCCTATGGCATTTGAGAGCCGAAAGTTGAACGACACAGAGAAGCGATATCCAGTGCATGAAAAGGAGACAACAGCGATAAGACACTGTCTTCGAGTATGGAGGCACTACTTGTTAGGGAAGAAGTTTGTGGTCAAGATTGACAATATAGCCACTAGCTATTTTCAGACTCAAAAGAAGCTCTCTCCTAAGCAAGCCTGATGGTAGGTTTTCCTGGCAAAATTTGACTTCGACCTTAAACATAAGTCAGGTAAGACTAATGTTGTGGTGGATGCTTTGAGCCGAAAGGTTGAGTTGGCAGCCATCAGCAAACCTAAAAGCAACCTCATTGATAGAATTCACGAGGGGGTGGAGAGTGATAAACAAGCTAAAGCTCTATTGATCCAATGTCAAGAAGGGAAGACAAGGAGATTTTGGCAAGAGAATGGACTAATATATATAAAGGGACAACGAATTTATGTGTCCCATGTTATGCCCCGAAGTCGCAGAGTCGCAATAGTCCCGCCGTGTAAACCATTCTATGATAGTAACTAGCCTCACAGTACCTACCATAGACATGATCTATACAAGGCGTCAACGACTCCTCGCTTTGAAGTAAATAGTCCGATTAACAATTAAACTACAATTATGATAAATAGTGCAAATTTCTCATAACATGTATAATTATATATATAAGTCTAAAGCTTCCCAGGAAGTTTTACATAAACATAACAGTTCACTAGATTACATAATAACTATCAGTCTTTCATCCCTAATTACATGGTCACTCTAATTATACATTATACTAAGTAACTTGATCCCCACACCCCTGGCTTCAAACGAACTAACCTCTGGGTAATTGTAGGGCAGCATAGTACTTAAAGTGTTCAGAAATCAGAACCTGCAAAAGGATCTATAAGAGTATGAGCAACTACAGCTCAATAAGTTGAATTGGAAACGCATGAAAGCATACAAGCACAAAAAGGGTTATCAAGCAATTATTTTCATGCAATGCAACAATTAAGTGTCATCGCACAACATAGTCTGGTCCGTTGTGAAATCAGAGAAATTTTACCCACTCCAATCCGAGTTGAGGAGTTTCCATGTTATGTAGCAGCTCAAAACCAAACTCAGGCTTGTGCAATGGAGACCTTGCTCCTCCCATAACTACCTTCGAACCATTAACTTCACCCTCACTGTAACCTCCTCTCCTGTCACTTAATTCAACTAAGGATGAAAAAGGAACCATTTTGCAATCCTGCGCTATCCCTTTCGGAGGGGTCGGTATTTAGTTGGAGGATCCTATGATCCCCTAACGAGTTGCAATGCATAACATTTTTGGTTATTAGGGTCAACTAAGATTAAATTCTGTTTAGGGTGTTCAAACAATTTCATCCCAATTCAATCAGTCACAAAATCACTCACAATACAAATTCAGCACAAATTCAGATACATCAAACACATGTGTAAACTACTTACAATCACAATCACAATCATATACAAGCCTAAGTCTCTGAGTACTACAAAACTAGTACTCTATTACAATAAGCAATAACCCAACTTACTTGAATCGCTCGATCGCTCGATCGCTTAATCACAAGCTGATGTGTCTCTGGATATCCTATAAAACAAATTGGTCTTTTTAGTACTTATAATTTATGGTTTCATATTCTAAGTTATATTTTAACTCATTTGTTCGTGTATACCCATTACGTCCTAATAATTCGTTGTACTCTATTTCGAGATTCGAATCCTAAATTAGATTTTAAATTTTGATTCCTAAGCCTTAAATATACTCGAATCCTAATGTGAAATTAATCACATTAAGCTCGAGTGTCCAAATATCCTATTGGGTCTTAATTTGATATTCTAAACTATTCGGTACACGCTAACCCTAATTGAAGTATCGGATTTATTCCCGATGTATGAAAATCTTACATTTTGAGACATTTACTTAAAATTAAATGTTATTTCAGATTTATTATTTTTCTTATTTCTATTGTAATATTATCTAAATAACCCTAATTTTTTAGATTTATTAATTTGCAATTTCACACATTAATAATTTCTTATATTAATTACCTAATTTCCTAAATTAACCATACTTAATACTCCAAAGGCTAGGATTAGGGTTTCACATCAGAGATTAACATTCCTAAACATCTAATTAATATCTAGATCAATAATTAACATCTTAATCACTTAATTAACATCTTAATCACCTAATTAACCCTAAATCACCAAATTTTTCCATCATTTTAGGCCTAAAAATTAACTCAAAAATTTCGAAAATTAATTTTAAAAAAATGGCTTCATAGCACTATTCTATACCATATGAGCATCCTACAGAAAAAAAAAATTGAGCTCCAAAATACACTCCTAAACCTATCTATTTTCCGTTCTAATCATGCTCGGTTTTGACCAATTTGTTAAAAACCCTATATTTTTAGACGTAATTAAACTAAATCAATATTTTTCCCTAAATCTACATACAATAAAACCTCAGAATAACAAGTTTCATAATTTCCTGAGTAAAATAACTAATTTTACAAAATTATTCAAAATCGAGAAATTTAAGAAACTAACGAGTCCGAAGCTTTCTGGCTGTCCAAACCCAGTCCAAGGCTGTCGACCGGCCTAGACGGTAGGGCTAGAGTGGTGTGGTGGTGGCAGCTCGGTCCCAGGTGGTAGTGAGGTGTGGGTTTCTCTCACTACATAAATTTACACAGTTTCCTTTTCTTTTTTTTTGGATTTTCTCTCAATTTTTCCAATTTTCCTATTTTTCCCTAATGCTAAACTGTCCAAATGACTTCTGAAAATGTTTCCCCTATTTATAGACGATTTTTTGTAATTATTATGCATTAATTAGACAAGACTTTGCTCAATTTCCTTGATTTTTGGTTTTTATGTTGTCTAATTTTAATTGGTTGATTTTTCTTTTACAGATCTTGACCCGCCACGACCTCATTTAGGTTATTCTAGCCTCTTTTGTTTTTTTTCTAATTTTTTTCATAATTAATTTATAATTTTCTTTAATTATTTACTTAGTTTTTGGCCAATTTAGATAATTTCGCGTATTTTTATCTACACATAAATACATGTAGGGTACATGTGAACATTCCTAATTATTATTTTGGTCATTCTAAAATTTTTAGTATACATATAATTTATCTTTAGTAATTTATTAGTTATTCGATTACACTTATCGCCTTTTCGGTAATTAGTACTTATTATGCTTAAAATTTGAAAATTTTATAGTCTCCTATTTTATTACTTATTTTCTTAAATTCAAGTTTACGGGGTCATTTTTATTAATATTTCTTTCATTAGTTTATAATTTAGGTTTGATCGGATCCATTGACCGATCGCCTTAAACCTTGGCTTCTAAGTTCAAGCCTACGGTCACTTGGCTTAACTTTAGGGCTTACACCCCACTCCTTGAATCTAAAAAGGGAGATACTTAGAGAGTGTCATGATTCTAAATGGGCAGGTCATCCAGGAATGCACCGTACCCAAGCCTTAGTGGAAGAAAAGTATTTTTGGCCACACATGAGGGAAAATATTGAAAGCTATGTCCGAACTTGTCTCGTGTGTCAACAAGAGAAAGTTGAACACAAGGCAACTTCGAGACTACTAGAGCCTCTTCCCATTCCTGAACGGCCATGGGAGAGTGTTTCTATGGACTTCATTATAAGTTTACCCCGATCGGAAGGGTATGGTACAATCATGGTTGTAGTAGACAGGTTCCTAAAATACGCGACTTTTGTCCCAGCAACAAAAGAGTGCCCAGCAAATGAGGCTGCCCGATTGTTCTTGAAACATGTAGTAAAGTATTGGGGCTTGCTAAGAAACATTGTGAGTGATCGAGATGGGCAATTTATAGGGAAATTTTGGACAAAACTGTTCAAACTTCTGGAATCCGAGTTGAACTTTTCAACTAGTTTACATCCCCAGACGAATGGTCAGACAAAGCGAGTGAATGCTTTAGTGGAATTATACTTAAGGCATTTTGTAGGAGTTAACCAACACAATTGGACCAAGTTGTTAGACGTGGCGCAATTTTCGTTTAACCTACAGAAGAATGAGTCCATCGGACAGAGTCCTTTCGAGATCGTCTTGGGAAGGCAACCCTTAACTCCTCATACAGTGGAAATAGGATATACAAGGTCCAACCTTCCCGCATATAAATTTGCAAGGGAATGGCAAGAAAATCACGACTTAGCTCGGACATACTTAGACCGAGCTATTAAGAGAATGAAGAAGATTACAGACAAGAAACGTAGGCCAATGGAATATCAGGTAGGTGACCAAGTACTTGTTAAGTTACATTTGATACAACGTACGAAGGGATAACTACATAAAGGTCTAATGAGGCGCTACAAGGGTCCATTCCCAATTGTGAAACGAGTAAGGTAAGTGTCTTACAAGTTGGAACTTCCATCCAAGCTGAAATTCTACCTGGTTTTCTACGTGAGCATGCTAAAACCATTCTACAAATATGAGGAAGACCCTGTAAGAGCTATATCACAAAGGGCCCCAATAGGAGTACGGAATTCATTTGATAAGGAAATGGAAGGGATCATAGCTGATAGACATGTGAGGAGATGTGGACAAACTCCCAAACATGAGTATATGGTAATGTGGAAGGGAAGACCAAAGAGTGAGGCCAATTGGGAACCAGCCGAAGCACTGTGGCAATTTAAAGACAAGATTCAACAATTCCATGATGAAGGAGCAACGAGGGCGTCGCCGAATTGAGCGGGGGAGAATGTTACGGACCTTCCAAAATGGGGCATTCTTAGGAGATTCCTAAAGCCCAAAGACTAAAGCCCAAGCCCGCTAAAAGCTTCTAGAATATGAAAAGCTTCTAGAATATGAAAAGCTCTAGAAGGTTCCAGAGAAGTCCAAATTCTTGTATAGTAGTAGGTGAGGTAAGTGAATGTAATAATTGGGAGTCAATTGTAACCGTTAGATCGAATTGATCTTAACCATTAAATTGTAAAGGCTTTCTGTATATATAGGGGTGTTCCCCTTAGATGTAATACACAAGTTATTTGAGTGAATACAGTATACTTTCAAAGTTTCTCTCTCTAACTTTGTGAGTGTGTTACAGGCTGACTTAGCCTTCCTTAGTGAGATCAGGAACGCTAAGTACCGTACCGGGTCGAGCGACGGAATCCGCCCGTGACAAGTGGTATCAGAGCTTATTTTGGTAACTAGGTCATCGGCAAATTTAATGCCACAGATTGGTTTCTTAGACTAAAGGCAAAGCCTTAAACCAGGGTCATTCTAAGGATGTCTTAAGGAAATTTAGTTTAATATGTTCGGAACAAAGATTATCACAAGTTACGAGCTCTTGGCCTTACTTGGTTTTCTCAAGCCTTAAAAGAGGGTCTTTTGCCTTAAAAATGCTCTTTGGACTTGCTAACCCTTGAGCTTATTAATGGCTTGACTAAGCTTATTAAACAACAAAATCCTATGGGTGTTAAAGGATAAGTATGTCTCAATCTCATTCATTGATTGTTAGAAACGATCCAACAATTATCATCAACAGCTCATCTCAAGTACTCCGCCAAATTCACTCCACGAAAGATCAAAGTATTAAATCAATTAAGATTGCATCAAGAACATTCGGTTCAATCCTTGGTCATTCTTGATTTAATCTATTATCACACACATGCTTTAAGAAACAAGTTATTCTATTGTTCCTATCACACCACTCTTACAACATCTCTCTACATTTCATTAGCTTGAAACTTGTTCTAGTTATATGTTTATTGTAATTGTAAGCACCAAAGCTAAGCCAATTGACCGTAAGATTGAACTTAGAACTTAAGGTTTTGGACGATCGGTTAAGGAATCCGATCAAACCCCAAATTATAAACTAACGAGAGAAATATTAGTAAAACTGACCCCGTAAACTTGAATTTAAGAAAATAAGTAATAAAATAGGAGATTATAAAATTTTCAAATTTTAAGCATAATAAGTACTAATTACTGAAAATGCAAAAAGTGTAATCAAATAGTCAAATAATAAGTCGGTAATATCTCATATTACAAATTGGTAGAACATCGCATTACATATCAAGATTCAAAATCTAAATACAATAACATAAATCCACTCTTATCACTAATCTTACTCTCACATCAATCCACTGAGGTACTATTAACCTAGGGCATCCGGTAACCTAACTCTACGAATAGATCACCTTGTGAAAGCAAACTACGGAGGTGTAAGCTAACTAGCTTAGTGAGATATTTCCTTCAACTATATAACAAATAAGTTATACAATAATTTAATTCAATCAAATGAATACATAAATAATTAGTATGTCATATAAATACATACAGGTGACCAGGTACTACTTATAACTCAAATTTAACACCCTTCGAAGTCAGAATTGAAGATACATCGGCACCAATCAGATCCAAATATCATACTAGAACTTACATAACAACGAAACTCCACATTTCGTATATAAAAATATAATGGTATATTTATTTTCAGTTTTTAGTCAAAATCCAATTCTACATATGATTGTGAGTAGATTTTGCAATCCTTACTTATTCTTAAATGGAAGCTTCAGGACTCGACCTTCAGCCAGGCAGTTGGCGCTTCCAACACTTAGTGTTCCCATAGGCCAAGGTAAAGTCATATCGCACGTGTGTACCATACGAAACACTATAATCACAAATAATCAACTTACGTATGACTTCTCACTACCTCTGTATAATGTGATGATCAGAATTAATTATGCAGTGTCTGATTATGCATGTTTTAATTTAGTTCATTCAAGTTAGATAACGTTAAGTCCTTTGTATTTAGTGATCAATAAAGTTACAGATAGATCAATTTCTATTGAATTTACTATAACAAACATTGCATTATCATATTTTAAAGTAAATTCAATATTATCAAGCGGTTTCATATATAAGTATAATTCAGTCCCACACAACATTCAATTATTAATAATAATTAATATTTACTATCTATATACACAAGCAAGTACAAAATTATTAAGAACACTAACTCAGCCATATTGGAAGTCAAGGGTCGTAATAGTCGGCTAGTAAGTCGGTGTCAATATCGTCATTACCTGATATTAGGAAATACGAAAAGTAATAAATTTGGGAATTAAATAACTAAACTAGTATTATATTTTGTATTATTTATTTAAATTAGCTATTTGTTTGCATGAATTGTCGATTTAAGTTTTTTACCTAATTGCATATAACTTTTTCGATTTAGTTTGGATTTTTATAAACTTATAATCCATTTTGATCGTTTTTGAACGTACTTTATCATAATACGGTCTGTTTTAGACGTTATAACTTGTAATTTTGATTGTGATATAAAAAAATCACAAAATTCATCATTTTGACTTAAATAGTTATAAAATATCAATTTAAGTTTTTCTTAGTATAATTATGATTTAATAATTATTTAAGTCGTATAATTTGTAATTTTCTTATTTTAAGTCTATTTTATTATAATTACTCATTTTAACTTATTTTTTAAGTTTAAGATTTATTAATTCAAAAATTTATATTTTATTACTTTTCTAATTAATTAATTAATTATTATTATTATTAATTATGAAAATTGATTAATTTATACTTAAGTGGTGACGTGGCAACATATGAGAGCACTACCATATGAGAGTACCATGTATCCTTTTGTACTTTTTCCTATATTTTCCAACTATTTTTTATTTTACGGTATATATATACATATATTAATATTTATTACTATATTTTACTAAATTTTCTAAATTAATTATTTATTATAGTTTTCCTAAAGTTACGATACACTTATATATATTTATTAAATTTATTTATTTATTAAATTAATATTATATGTATATTATTTAAATGTATTTGTATTTCTACATATACAATACTATTCATATACGTATATTTATGTGTAAAATATACTTATGTACTAAATTGTCTTAATCTTAAATATATATTATTTACTATATGTATGATTATAAATATACACGTAAATATACATTATATACCTATGTACATAGACAATTATATTACATGTATATATACATATACTAAAATACATAATATAGATAATATTATACATAATTACACATATATCCCAACACATCTAGCATACATATATACATATATATACAGAATTTTTATAAAATGAAAATACCAATTATATATAGATATATAAATATCTACTATACGCATACATACATATATCAAATAATCAAAATACTAAGTATATATATACATGTACATATTCATGCATACTTTTGTATATAAATACATAATTAAAGAAAATACCAAATACACACATATGTACATAAATACATGAGTAAGAAAGTAAGAAAAAGAAGAGATAAGGTAATTGTCAAATCAATTTAATATACAATAATTTCCCTAGAGCTCTATAAATACCCAAAAAATTTCAAAAGCTTATTTGATCAATTTGAAAAGTGAGGAAAATAGAGAGAATTGAAATATTCAGTGTTAGGATTAATTACAAAAAAATGACTCAAATCTGTACAATTAGGGCTTTATAGGGGACCCAACACCTGATGAGCACCTGAAAATGGACGGCCACCACCACCATACAGTGGTGGCAGCACCCAAATGGGCCGACACACCCATAGCCATCAACAATAGCTGAAGCCACCAGTTGTAGTGAGTTTCAATTTCTACTCAATTTTTCTTAAATTATTAAAAATATCAAAATTAGTTGAAAAATTATGAAACTTGTTATTCTATAATATTTTGCATTTAGTTTTTAGGAAAAATATTATTTTGATGAAAATACATTCCGTGATATATGGTCCTTAAGAAATTAAACAAAACCAAGCATGTTTAGAATTACAAATAAATAGACTTAAGAGTATAGTTTTGGACTCAAAATTTTTGTATAGACTACTTAGGTAATTTAGAACAGTACCACGAAACCCTTTTTCAAAAATGAAATTTAAAAAATTTTAGATAATTTTTAAGCCTTAAAATGAGGCATAAAATGGGTTAATTAGGTAATTAAATAGATAATTACTCATTTAGTACATAATTATATGTTTTAGGACATTGAAATCTGATAAAGCATGATACTTGTAGTATTTAGGGTATTAGATGTAATTATTAGGCCTATTATGTAGTAAATAAGTAATAGGAAAAAATAATAAATTTTAAGCTAATTTTATAAATTAAGGTAATTATGTGTAAAATTTGATTTGAGATGAATTTAGACATTTTGAAATGCTAATTGATGTTGGAAGATGGTAATTAGAGTAATAGAAATATTAAATATGTATTATGTACATAATAGGTGATACTACATAATATGCAATTATTGGAAATATAATAAATAGAAGATATTAGAATAAAAATTGATATTATATAAATAATAGGAATATATAATAAATCTGATAGAAAACTTAAATTTAGGTAATTATATGAACAATGTAAAAATTTCTTACATCAAGAGTAAATTCGGTATATTAATAAGGAATTAAGTGTACCAAGTGAAATAAAATATTGACTAGAGATAATTATGGTATTTAGTATACCCAAAAATAATGTGATTAATTTCATATTATGAGTCGAATTAGAACTTAATTTAGAAATCGATGCGAAAACTAAACTAGAATCTAGCCCCAAATCGAAAATAATTGTAAAAGATTTGATAACTTAGATAATTGGACATATGAAACCCTAAAGGAAAGATAATAATAAGTGTTATAGGATAAAACAAACCTATAATAATTATATGAAAATTGAGACAACGTTGGTATTATAAGGATCATTGACGATAGACTGAACGGGTCCTACCTCGAGTGAGTAAGTGAAGAGTCAAGGTAAATTGAGATTACTACAATGTTGTATTTTAGAAGCTTAAAATTGTACTTGATTGTGCTTGTTCTGAGTTGATGATATGATTTTGATTTGCTGCTTGGCTTGTATTGTATAATTTATATGAAATGATTGATCACCCTAAACTAGACTTAATCAAATATACGACTTATAAACATAAATCGAACCTGCATAGCAATCCATTAAGGGAAACCTAAAATTCTCAAATCAAATACCAACCCCTTTGAAAGGGACAGTGCTGAATAGCATAAATAGTCTCTTCTTCGTCCTTAGTCGAACTAAGTGACTGGTGAAGAGATCACAGTAAGAATGAAGTCAATGGTTCAAAGGTAATCACAGGAGGAGCGATGTCTCCATTGCACAAACCTAAGTTTGATTGCGAACTGTTGCATTAACGATAACTCTTTAACTTGAATTAAAGCGAGCGCAATTTGTCTATTCTCAAGACGGGCCAGATAACGTCATGCGATGGCATTTGCTTGAACATGCATTGTACCTAATAAATTGGTTAATAACCTTATTTATGCTTCTAGTATAATTTTAAATCCTCCGTCCTAACTTCTTAAGCTGTGATTGCTCACATCCCTATGGCCATTGTTGTATGTACTAGAGATGAAGCAGCCTATAATCACCTTGATGCTAACAACTACGAGATTCTGGAGAGTAAGGATGTAAACAGAAGAATAAATTCATTCTTTAGTTAGATTTATTTTAAAACTTTTAGTATTAGTTTACAAAATATTCAATTAGATTGTCATTAGATTACTAAATCTTGTAAATACACTCAGATTAATTTAATGTGAATATTTATTTTTCTTAAATTTACAAGTAAACAATTTATTTAATTTATGAATTATTTACTTCAAAGTAGGTTAATTATGAATGCCTTGTGTAAATCAAGTTTAAGATGGCGGCTGTATGGTCAATTTCTATCTTAGAATGGATTGCACAGCGGGACTATTACAACTCTGTCGCTTCGAGGTGTGACATACAATATTTACAAGTTATTTCAACGAGTTCGTTAAGATTTATATGCGATTAGGTATTTTAGTCAATAATTATAATCGACTACGGTTATATTACCATTAAGTTATATTTATTCATTTTATAAGCTTAAAGTTATAGTTTTAGGATTTTTGTCAAGTTCGAGTTCGATTTCGATTTCAAGTATTTGTGTGTATATCGAATTTAGAGTTTTTGTACACAATTTATATTTCAATCAATTTTCTAAGGTTTTCAATACCAATACTATATTTAGTTTCACAATTTAATAAAAATTTTATTTTACCTAACCTTATCAACCTATGATATTATCTAGAACATTCGAACCCAGATTAGGATTTACACTACTAACTATGTAGGGTTTACATATATTGTCTTATACTCCTTGTGCTTATACTATCCAGTTCTTCTTATCATATTTAGTTTTAGCAACCAAAAGTTATCTTAATGTTATTCTTTAGTATTATCAGTTGCGATATTCTACACTCAACGTAGTCAATCAAAAGTAACTATATCATAGTCACTTTTGAGTTATAATATATGACACTGAATTATAGTAAATAAGCCCATTAATAATAAAAATGAAACTATTAACATAGAAATTATTAACAACTTTAATGGAGATTATATTATGTAGCCACTTTTAAATGAATGCATAGAAAAATTCCAAATTATTTTGAACTATTCGCTTGTGTAATCGTAATCTATCTGGAAGCGAAATTAAAGGCATGATAAATATATAAAGCAATAAAGAAGTTATAATTTCCTCTTGTGGTTTATATTTAAATGTGCTAGAAACCATACCTTTTTTGTGCATATTATTTTTTTCCCCTAGGAGCAACAATTATAAAAAGGGAGAATTATAATGAAGGGCTCCAATATTTGGAAGTAAGTTTAAATAAGATATTAATGTTTTAAAAAGTTTAAATATGTAATTAACGTTTCATAAATTAGTTAAAATAAAATATCAACGTTTCTAAAAGTTCAAATCAAATATCAACATTTCATATAGTAGTTTAAAAAATTTTATGAATTGACTACTATATATCTTTTATTTGATATACCTTACAAAATGTTGATCCATTATTTGAACTTTTTGAAACGTTCATTTCGATATAATTTTTCCATTATAAAAATGATGAGAAAAAAGACGTGACAACTAGAAAACAAATAAAAGCCATCAGATCAGAAAGTCATAATAGGAAGAATACACTTTAAAAAGATGTGCGATTTTAAGTGATGCAAATTGAAAATAAATTTTTGCGGTTCATGAATAATCCATGCAACAACTGCTAAAGGGGGACATGTTTTCTTGTGTGAAAACGAAGATACCCGCTAATGGATTTATAAAATAGGTTATATTAGTCTTGTCATGATCATTTGTATGTAAATGACTATTTCGTTTTCAATTATCTTATGTTTATCATAATTTTGCTGGGAAACGGAAGATGAGATACAAAACAAAATAGAATGTAATATAATCTGTAATTATTGCTGTGGTCCTCTTCCGTGGCTTCAAGTACATGTAATGGGATTTGTCTAATTTTCATTGTTAATTCTTTGATAGACATCATCTTATTACCTCAACTTTTGATTGAACATGTCAACATTCTCCTGTTTATTCTAGCTTATCTTTTTTTTTTTTTAATTACTATGTTTTATTTCAGTTCTAGATATTTATTAAAAATAAGATAAAAGAAAAAATATGGAAAATTATATTATAGATAAGAAGAAAATATATTAAACGCAAACAAAACACAAGTTAAAGACTTTTTTGTAGATAAATGTTTAATGTATTACAGTACTAAAAGAGAGTAAGACAATTCAGACATATATTAATCATAGATTTCTATATATATATATATATATATATATAATTAATTAAATTATATTTACAAAAAAAATTAATAAAATTATATATATTAGAGCACGAATTTTCTGTTGAAATTGGTTGTAATTGATATTTTTCATAATTAAAGTTCTAATTGTTGTGTTATTTATCTTCTCGCGCCACATCTTTGCAAAACAAATCATGCCGATCGAGAGAAAAAAGAATATTTATTAGATTCTGTACGTGCCCTGTAATGCCATCAATTTTATTACTATCTCTTTTTCATCAACCGAAGGCTTTTGGCTCTCGGATCTTATAATTTGTTGCTGAGTCGCTCTTTGATGTACCTCTGCCAAATGGTAGGAAAATTTTGTACCCGAAGTCTAGTTTCTACTGAGAAACAAACTAGATCGCTTGTATAATATAAATTTCTAAGTTTGAGAAAAAAGCAATGGCTTAACAAAATCGATATTTAGCAAGATACATTCTCTATCATGGCAACGATGAAAAACAGAAATAAATCATCCGCAAAAAGAAGTAACATTAAGGTACAAAGGACACGTTTTAGCTCCATTAATAGGAGAAAGGCTCTAATTACACTAATACCAATAAAATTGTAATATATAAAAATATAAATCCGCTATATTTAATGGACCCAACTGATGAAATGAAATCATCATATCAAAAAGTTACCTGTAAATAAAAGATATAGATAAAGTGACAAGGGCTTTTAATAGATGGAATAAATCTACCAACTTTAGTTTCTCCATTAAGCATGAGCTAGGTCTTTATGTAACTCACAATCCAACTAACCTATATACTCTCGGAATCCATCGTTAATAACCCTTGTTCTAGAATTTGCATCTACTTTATCATAACTTTAAGCATATCTAACTTTACAATACGTTCTTCTCTCTTACCCTTGATCTTTAATTTAAGGTCATCAAAATATCATCCGACGACACACAGTGATGTTATCCTGTATATATAGCCAACCTTGAATGAATGCATTTTGATCAAGCGAGATAATACGGCACGATTTTAGAAATGATAAAATAATTTTATCCTACGTTTAGTTTACAAATTTACTTATTAACTAAACGAAAGTTAGGCTGATGAATTAGATAAAATACCTAAATTTTATCACATCTGTATTATAGTATAAAAATATAATTCACTGAATAAAAATAAAAAAATATTTTCTATTCTAAAAAATATCTCTCTATATTATAATATTAAATTAATAAATATTATTTTTATTAAGTATTACAAAAAATTATTTATTTTATAATATAAATAATTAATTTTTTAATATAAATTTTATATCCAATACTATACAAACCAAACATGATATAATATACTTATACTGTCCAATTTTTCTTATACTTATTATATCCAATTTTTTTTATATAGTCCAATTCTTATAACTAAATACTACTTTAAATGACATAAATAAGTTTCTTAGCATTATTTATGATTTTTTTTTCCAATGCATTATTTGTGGTCTTCAAAAGTTGAAAAGAAACTTTTCACCTTTATGTAATTATTTATTTTTATGGTATAAATAACATTAGAAAAATGAGAAGCTCTTTTTTTGTTTTTTCCCCTCTTGCCCTAGGCAGTCAATGAAAGAATGAGCCGACCAAGCCGATGCTCTATCCTCTATAGTCTTTGCTCCCTTCTCTTGCTCTCATACAAGGACCTCTTGGCTTGAAAACAGACCATCCAGAAGGTGCTTGAGATCCACCTCTATAGGTTCGGTCTAATTCTTCCACATCAAGTAACGGGGAAGCTCCATCTCAATAGGTTTATAAAATCATGATTCCAAAGTCTTGAATTCACCAAAGAGCCTTCGTCTATTATTTGGAATTCTTTTTCACGCACTCACATACCAAGTGCAATTAGCGAGTACCCAATCAAACAAAGACTTGGCATGGGAATAACAATTAATAATATCTCAGTGAAGTGACAGGGATGGACGTGCGACAAGTGAAGGCGGCTACCTTGGTTACCACCGTTACCCTGTGATGGTAAAAGTCGATATTATTATTTCTGCAAGAAAGTTGCTGAATAAGATATAACCTACTATCCTTATTCCGCCGGTGCACGGCATTACAATACTACGAATAATAGAATTGGTACTATCATTAATTCTAGATTACATAATGTAGATTCTTTCCTCATCACGATATAATATAAGAACATAGAGCACCATTTGTCATTTAAATATCAAATATTTTATATTCTATATTAAAACAGTAAAAAATAAAGTGAAAAGAAAGAATTGAAAAAAAGACGATAAAAATTTCTAGATAACGTCATTTAGATATTCTGTGAATATTCTCGTTAAATAGATCGAGTTTAATTTATGGTTGACACACAAAAAAAATAAAAAATATCCAATTGAGCTATACACTCAATACCATCCCTAATGTCCCACGAGATATTTACTTTTTCAAAAGAAAGAACCAATCGAAACATATGAGTTATTATATTATTACCATATGCTTTCTCTTCAAAGAAAAAGCACGATATTCCATAGTGGGTGCCAAAGCAACCTTTTACGCTATCCTAGAATTATATTACTGTCCTTGTATCGACGTGCATGATATAACAAGTTATTGACAGGGTTGAATCTCATGCCAAGTCCTCCAATTTCAATTTATTATTGATAATCCAATCTCACTCATAGGCTAGTGCTTTGTCTTAAGATGTCTCCGGTGTAATTTTTTTTACTCTCATAAGTAAAGCTTTTTTTTATTTATTTTTTCTTTATAAGTAAAGCTAATTTAAAACGGTCCAAATTCTACCTAATTTCTTAGCACTATTTTTCTTGGCAATTATTTGCCACAATCTCCCGGATAAGAAAGAAAAGATTGGTTGAGTATTATATGCCGCGTACTATATATACATGGCATATAAATATTCATAAATTCTTAATAAATATAGTGCCTATGCAAAATATGTGATAACTGTTCTAAAAATTACTCACTGCACTACTATACTATGTGATGATAAGCCATTTTAGATGTGAACTTACTGTTATCCAAATTGACCTTCTCAAACCATAGATTAAGCTCCTTAAGCCTAAGCTAACATTGCAAGACTAAACCTAGCCTCAAAGGCTCAATCGTTCTCCCTTACCTCTACAATGTCTCCATCCTAATCAACGACCCATAGAGCTCGACCAACTTCTAAAGAAGCCAGTTCAAGCCTAAAGCTTACACAACCCTTTAAAGGCTTCATATGAATTTTTAACTCAATAAGAAAAAATTTAACGATTCTCTTTAGCAAATCTTCCATCAAATGTAAATTGCATCATCATTTGAGATTTACCTTCCCAACGTGACATATTTCCCAAGCCTATAAATACTAAATAAAGACTATAGATTTGGCATCTTAGGGACCATTTATGAATTCTTCTCTCCTTTTTCATACTTCATTCCTTCTAAAACGTCACATTAACTTAAGTATTAAAATAACCATACTAAAATAATCTTTAGTGTCCGTTCTTAGCTTACATGTGTTTGTGTTACAAACATCTTCAACCACTAAATCTACTGTTCAAATTCCAACATGGACGGTATGAAAATTTTTATTACTTTATATACATAACCTATAACACCCAATGGATTCGTTCTCGCATAGGATACAGAACAAACATTGTCTCAAATTGGTATATAAGGTCATCTTCATCTACGCATCCTAGCATAAGAACCTAAATTTGGGAGGTTAGTATCTAACCAATTTTTGTCGAAGGACCAATGGTTAACCCCTCCTTTCTTTTTCTTCTTTTTGGCCCATCAAATTATTAAACTAGTAAACATGGAGTTCTTAGATTGCCACATCATTATTTCAAGGAACTTCCTTGCTTAAATATCTCTCTACATCATATCTAAGATCTTTTAGATAGAATTCATTAATATATTTTTATATTATTTCTAGGATTCATATTCTAAGAAAAAATATAAAAGGAAAAAAAAAACTGTAAGTAACCAGCAACAACAAGATAGAACCTTATTAAGGGGTTCCAAAATAAAGGTTCCCTAATGCCATATTTGAAAAAATTGAACAAATTAGAGAGGAAGAAAAAGCAAAAAGAAAAAAAAATTAAAGAAAAGAAAATGAAAAGGAAAAAAAAATTACTCCTTTACATTGTTTAAAAAGTGAACGAAATCAAATGAATGAAAACTTGATTTTTAAACATTTGAAAACCTACAATTATTAGATAGTCCTTTGTAAATAACAATTTATTAAAAGGGTGACATCTACAATCACTAAAATGATAATTTCAGCAACTTTTCCTTCGTTCCTTTCTCTCCATTTTTGGAAAGACGTACACGAATTTAAACTTCCAATATTTACTTTATTTTTAATTTTCCTTTCTTCCAAACAAATAGAAAAACCAAAATTTTTATTACTGTCTCGTTGTTGCCCTCCTCTTTCTACTCTCCCAAACATAGTATATGACAATAGTTTTATGGCGAACCGTAAAAGGATCATTCATCCCTGTCTTTAGATGCTTTATTTATTAAAAGAAAAACACGATGGCAAATGCATACACTCATCAACTCCACTATCCTAATCCCGCCTTTCGATGCAGGATAAAAAAAAAATACAAATAAAATAAATAATTAGCTATATAGAATATGCATAGACATGAAAAGGATAATCATATTTGTGTAAGTATTGATTATTAGTGAATGGATAATCACTTGTACCATTGCTCTCAATATGAAACTTCACAACTCCTCGAAGCTTTCGCATTGAAATATTGTGCATGGCAAATACACGAAATGCTATGGAAGTCAACAAGAGGCAATACTAAGTAGCTGGGATGCCAATTCTGACCATGAATCCAACATCAAACTAAATTATTATAAAACAACAATAACAATAACAGGTATTATCAAACACTCGTTAAAATATCAAATAAAAATATTATCTTTTTGTATATTTTCTTCTTTTGAAAAGTATACAATCAATATTGAAATATAAAAATTTTTCATTTTACAACTCTTAACAAGTATTTCAAAATATAAATTAACTTGACCCAATTGTATTATATGCGGGCATATATGGACACTACTTTTTTTTTTTTCTTTTTTCCTTTTTTTAAGCCCTTTCGATGCCCATTACTCACAAGCTACTTAGTGGAAGCAGATATACATGGCATAGTTTTTCAAAGTCTTATGGTCAAATAAAAGGAGCTACTGATCTTAATCAAAGAAAAGCCCAACTCCGCGTATATGCGTAATCGTATATATATACACACACACTATAGTGCACAAAAGTACAAATCAAAGTTGGAAACGAGAAACACATGCTTAACGGTATCCGAAGATTACTGGCGTATCGATGTGAACAATCATTAACGTTGGATATTTATCTTTCATTTTATGTTGGTGTCAACACAAACTATGTATATGTTTTGCTCTAGTCCTGGACAAACTATAGATGTAGATTCGGGAAGGAAGATTTAATCCGTAATAGTCTTATAGGAGGAAAGTATGGTAGAGGTTTTAACTCTTTTTCCTTTTCTTTTTACCATTTAGTAAAGTTAATTTTTTGCTGTTATTTATTTTCTAACTTTTTTTTTATCGTATATGATTATATTCTGCTCTCTTATGAAATAAAATTTAAAGAAACATGGGCATCTTGCTGGATAAATTATTTCAAAAAAAAAAAAAAAGCCTAATACGTTGAATATCTTCAAAAATAATTATACAGTGTTATATCCTTCGAAATATAGTATACTTATCGATTGGAAAGATGGACAATAATATTATCAACTTTGAAATGATAATTTTATTATATTATACGCACTTTAAGAGCGTTTTACGAGAAAAAAACGAGCTAACAAAAACTAAAGCTCATGGTTTAGTAATATGGCATTAGGATTTGAAATGAGTTATGACCATCGTTGCTACTCTTAGACTATGTATTGAGTGTATATTAAATTTCTACCAGATCCGAGGTTAGAGCAACGAACAAATGTGAAGTTGGGGAAGACATCACTGGTGTTTAATCGACTGCCCAACAATGGAAGGGGAAGAGAGGTTCAGGAGTCCACTGCATCCCATCATTGACCAGCTGGGTTGGGTCTTGGTCAACCAAGGGGTTGCTTCTAAATGTTGATGGTTTTCTATTTTTTTTTTTTTCTTTGTATGTACATAATTTTTTTCAAAGTCATATAAACTTTACTTGATTTGTTAATTAAGCACCCTAAATTTTAAGATTACTAAATTCAATCAGTGACACTACTTGTATTAATTCCGTCTAGAACAGTCCGTCCATTTGGCTTTTTTGGACCAACTGAAGACTGCTATGTGTTTCATTTTCTATTTAGCTGGTCTATGTAGCCATGTAGATAGCAAAATGACAGTAAGATCCCATTTTAACATGGCATATTATGGTTTTGCAGTTGTGATTTTTGCCACCTAGATGGCTTAGACATTCTAAGTAGAATATCATCATTAAAATAATTGGATAGGACACATGATAGTCCATAAAATGGTTAAGAAAAAAAATCCATTGAATAGATGGGGTTATTAACCTTAAAAAAGATATTTAAGTTTTATAATTGACTATTACCCAGTGCAATATTATCCCTTTCCTTTATCTTGTATTAAGGTTTAGCTCTTGTAAACTCAAGCTATTATGTGAATAGAGTAAAGTAGGAGATCTAGACATCATCTTACACTATGTTTGGCATGGGACAGGAATATGAAAGGAAAGAAAGTGAGAGGAAAAAATACGGAAGGAATAAATTGTAGAGAGATTTGATTCGTTTCAAAGTGTTTGGATAATGAAAAAAAAAATGAAAAGAATCTTAATAATTAATAAAGACAAAATAAATATATGTCAAATTTACCAATATAACTATAAAAGGTAATTATATTAAATAAATAGATTCTCTCATCCTCTATTTCACTTTTTATTGTTATATATTATATACAAATATATCTAATAATATATATGTCCATTATATATGTGTATATATATTACATAAATAGTATATTAATGGGGAAAGGGACGGTTTTTGTTTTTTAAATATAAAAAGCAACAAAATGTGTCGATAGGGACAAATGGGTAATTATAAGCACTTTCCCCCCTTTCCATTATGCTTTCGTCCAAATTTACCTCGTACATAAATTCTTTAATATCATATTTAGTGTGCAGAAATGGATAAGATTTTGAATCTCAATTTGTTTTATTCATATTAATTATTATTACTTAAAATCACTTATTTAATATTTTATCTAATCATGACGTCTAATAATTATGAATTTCTAGATGAATATCGTTGTATATGTATTCCATTTCATGAGTATTTCTAAACGTAGGAATAAGCTTATCATTTTAGTTTAAATTCTATTCCAAACCATCTCCTCCTACTAAACCTAACAGAGGAGGCAAAGTTGCCCAATAGTAGAAGCCATTAAAAGCTATATGTTACTTGTGTTGTGCAGTGATAGATATAAACTAATAAAATTTTAGAACATAAAAATATATGTAACTTTATATATTTTCTTAACATGATGGTATATACGTAAATTTTTTATTTGTTCTTATTTGTCATTAAGCTTTATATATGATATAGCACTTTTAATGAATCTTTTTTTCTATAATAAATTATTATGGCTTGTAATTAGGTATAAGAGACCTAGTTTTTTTTTTTTTCCTAACTATGTTACAATTTAGGAAAATAGAGATTTCAACCCTATTTTATTCTAATGAAATAGTGGTAGTGATGCCACTAGTTTAAACAGATTTCAGGATTTTAGAAACTATTTCCAAAACGGAGGTTCTAAGTCCAATTCTTTGAAAGTTGAACTGAAAAAGGATATATAGCTCATTCGAGAATCGAGCTTTGGCCCAATTGTTCTCGAAACACGGAACTAAATCTAGTTCCTCTAGAACCATGAACCTGGCTCCGAAACCTGAACAGGTCACATCTACATCCTTAAGGGAAAAAAATTTAAAAAATGGAAAACCGAACAAGGCCGGAAGCAGAATCATTTGGGCCGAGAAGCCCATGAGGAGCACGCATAAACATAAGCATAGCAACCTCAGATTACCGTTTAGTTGGGATCACCTTGTCCAAATAGACAGAGCCTTCTTTTACATCTTTCCAACGGCTACTTCCTGACACCCCCCTTTTTAAAGAAACACCAAACCCCCTCCTTTCTCTCTCCACCCAATCTGCTTGTTTGTAAGCTCACTTTCACTCCAACCCAGACAGCCACCCTCTCTCTCCCTCTCTCTCTCTCTCTCTAGAAGAAGGTTAAGATGGAGGCAGCAGCTGACGCACACGGCTCTGAGAGTGGAGGAGATATAGATTTTTACGAAGACATTGAAGCACCGAAGTTTGTGGACTTCAAAGCACTCGATCACTACTGCCCTGATGACCGTTACTGGTTCTGCTTACGCTTCGGTATGCCGGGCTTAAATTCCTCTTCTTGATTTAGCTACTTGTAGCTTTTCTTAGTTACTAGGATTTCCTGTAAAAAATTTCAACTAATATTGATTTACTACGAAGGTTTTGGTAAAAAATTGACCTTTTGGGTCCTTATATTGGCGTATAATTAGGACCAAAGTTAGCATTCTTCTAATTAATTTAGTTAATTATAGTTACTATGATTGTGTCGTATCGGTTGTGAAATTTGACTCCATGAAACAACTCATCTGAAGCTTAATCAAAGGTGACTTTCGTATTTAATATTGTTAATACTCTCTCATTTGCGGTAAGAATCTCGAGTGAAGTAGTGTCATCGGACTTTATTTCAGGATTTCCCGCTCTGGATGTGTGAAATTTGAGGGAGGTCAAATTTTATATGTAAGCTTAAAATTTTAAATCGGTGTGCTCTTCAATGTTTCACAGTTTAGTATTTTGTAAATTTAAACTATCAATGTTGGTCAAAAAGTAAAGTTGGGTAAATTAGTTAGATGGTTAGCCATATTGGTCAACTGTTAGCATATGAGCTTCTAAGTTAAGAGAATTAGCCAAATTAGTTAGATGGTTAGGGAGTAAGTAGGTCATTAACCGAATATATATAGAAATCTGTATTTTAAAATGAATTCGTTCGTGAAAATTCGAAGGCAAGATTTATTCTGAAGTTCTCTCTTCTCTGAATTTTCTTAGAGTTATTCATTGACTTGAATGAAGTTTCCATGTCAACTATACCACAGGATGTGATCAAAAGCATGAAGAAGGAATGGATTCAGAGACTATATACAAAAAATTTGTTCTTCGGGTCAGTTATTGAAGTCTCTCCTTACTTCCTTTTTCTGCTTTTTAGTTGGATCTTTCGTAGGTGAGCTGAATTGCAGCTTCTGATCTGCGCAGGTGATGGCAGCAAGAAGTCCGAATGTCAGATACCGGAAAGCATTAACTCGAAAAGCCAAGTAATAATGAGAAACCAACTTTGTTGAACTTGAATTTCTTTCATCATGAAACACAGCTGGAGTTTTTGTCTAACTGAAATCCTTTTTGTTTTCTTAACCGTTCAGCACAACACCGAAATGCCCTCTATCAGCTCCTCCTAAGGCTTCAAAACCTAGAGTGCCAAGATTGGCTGTGCTCTCTTCAATCTCCGGGAAATTGGCTAACGGAAACGAAAAGTTAAGAAGACCGGTGCGTAAACCAAATGTTACAACTAGTGTGAAGGCCAAGCAACCGTCTGTTGCAGCCAAGGCTTTGACGACTCCAAGAAATAAAAAGCGGGTGTCAAATCCAGAGCTCTTTCGAAGTGTTAGGAAGCCAAAAGCAGTAAATGGTGAGGCACAAAACAATAAGGTGGTGGCAAAAGCACTGACATTTCAATCTCCTAGGAAAGTTCCCAAGATAAAGACCTCATTAGAGTTGAAAAGGATCTGTGCTGGGATGAAGAAACTTGACATCGCTGGCCAAAGGAAGAATATACTAGGATATGAAAGTTCATTGCCTGCAGCCGCTTCAAAGAAGAAACTGGGTGCTAGAGAGGTCAAGAGTCGTGTATATGATTCACCGCGTCCTCAAATTCGCAAGGATAAGGAAATTGCAAGAGGCTTGAAGAAAAAGAGTGGGTTGAAGGACTTGAAAGGACAATGTCATGATTCAGTCGCCAATGAAGGGCATATTGGTGAGTCCAGTGACATGGAAGTTGATGACAAATCAAGCCGTGGATCTTCGGAAGCATTCTCTCTGCCGGAAGAACAGTTTAAGTGTACTCCACAGGTGCGTACAAGTGAAGCAGCCATTGAAACAGGAAAATGTCATAATCTTGATGAAACGACTTCGTTGAGTTCTTTAAAAGTTGGAATGGTGGATGAACAGACAGATTCAGGATTTAAAGGTGATGAGACAAGTGAGAATTCTGAAGAGAAACAAGAAAATCATGAAGAGCAGACTGAAAATGATGACAAAGAAAATGCTTCAGCTCCAGAGAATAACTGGTACATAATACTGCAGATCGATTTTTGTATATGCTACTCAATATTTTTGCCATTCTAATAATATAATGACAGTCATGGGAGCTTTTGCATTTTCGTAGGCAGCAGAACCATGACCAAGCAAAGAACTTACTTGGCGACAAACTGAAGAAATGCAAAAAGGTTTTAACTACTTTCCACTAGTTTCTTGTTGCAGTTTGACCTCCATTTGCTAAACAGCAATCTGATTTCACTGCTTGTATGCAGTTTACTCAAAGAGCAACTAAGGCTCTTAAGGAGAGTGCCACTCCTCATGCGAAAAGTGCCCCATGTGTAAAGCACGTGAAGCCAAGGCCCACCAATCCGAAACCCTTTAGGCTAAGAACTGATGTAAGAAAATTTTACCCATCAAAAAGAGATCCTATTTTGCTCCATTTTGTTTTGCTTATACAGCAGCCTATTTCAGGAAAGGGGCATTCTAAAGGAAGCAAATTCAGAGAAGAAGCTTATTACCCCCTATAATGAGGGAAATGGAACAGATACAGGACACTCGAGTGGAAATCTACAAAAGCAGCACCAGAGTTTAATCAAAGTGAGCCTTTTTTTCTTCAAATAATTCGATCTGTTTTCTGACAGAATTAAAGAACTAAAAATAAACTACTTTTTGAGTTTATGTCAGAGCAAGAAAGTTTGTGGAAAAAATGAAGACAACAAAAGGAATCAAGAGAGAGCAATAAAATCAGACAAAAAACCAACAGAGAGGAGTACAGCCGTAAGTCCATTATCTAATTAGTTGTCGATTTACCTAGTTTTTAGGGCTCTATTCTTCTCATATCACTTCAACTTACAGTTACAGACAAGGATGATGAGTACAGTTTTGAAGAACAAAAGCAGAGAAAATGTAACCAGCTCAAGTGTAACACCTGAAGGAAGAAGTTTTCCTAAGCAACAAAAGAGCCAAGTTGTTCCTTCACGGATTCAACCCTGTAAAAGCACAAAAAAGATAAAATCTCCCTTGGTGAAACAACCAGAGCAGCAGCCTCAATGGTAAGTAGTACGTCAAAACAATAATGGAACAAATGGATGTCAATGTATAACAATGTCAGGAAATATAACATTGGATCATGACTTGCAATTGTCTCACACATATCTATCTACTTGATCTGATGCAGTGTAAGAAGTCAGCTCGAAGTAATAATGGAAGCATCGAACTCCAATCCAAAAGAAAAGGCAAAGTCAAATAAATGCATTGCTAGGTCAGCTACTGAAGGCACTCCTTCAGGCACTACAAGGTCTTTGTCAAGATCTAAAAGGCACCCAACTATTCCTAAAGAGCCGAATTTCCACACCGTCCATGTTCCTAAGAGCTGCATTAGAAAATTGGGCTAAGCAATCTCCCATATAAATAAAATTTTCAAGGGATATAATACAATAGTCAAATGTCGTTCAATTGATTCATTGAATTTGTTGTATTTTACTTAATCAAGTCTGTAGCAGCAGATTGTTTCATTTGTCATCCTTAATTTCAGGAAATTTTGTAACCTTCCACAAATTATGTAAAATGTTCAAATAAATTCTTTTTTAGTGTGTTTGTTACAGGAGCTTCATCCTTACATTATTTTTTTCTGTAACTTCAAAGATATTTTGTTTTACGCAAATATAGTTGTCTCAACATATCCTCATAGAGTTAGAATAGATCAAAGTGTAGGAATTCATAGGTAGTTTGCAGCAACTGAAGAAGATAAGCAAAGTCTACTACGACCACTTACACACCACCGGTGCAATTTATTAAATGTAAGTACAAATTTTACAACGTAATGTAAATAACAATACTCTGTATTAATTTTTTTTTTTCATTTTTATGTTTTTCTTTTTTTTGTGAAAATTTAGTAAATATTGTTATTTACATTACGTTGTAAAATTTGTACTTACATTTAATAAATTGCACCGGTGGTGTGTAAGTGGTCGTAGTAGACTAAAAATATTATAGTTGGTTGTTGATGATCGTAGGTGAAATATTGTTTAAATAATGCAAGTAACGCATCCGGTAAAAGTCCTCTAAAGGTAAGTATTGTATAATTAAGTTATCTTGTTCAGAAGTGGTAATTTTAAAGAGTGAAATGTGATTACCGTATGGAATTTCTACTAACTTAGTGATAACTCATATAATAATTAAGGGGGAAATTGTGGATTACGTAAATATCATCATATATGCACATGGAAATATTATCAAGGGTAGCGTAGAAGTAGAATATAATAAGGCGTCGGTAAAGAAACTGAAAATGAATAAAGAGTCAAACTATACCCATTTTTTATCCAAAATTTACAATAGCATTGGGATGGACCCTACTAAGGTAAAAATTGTTCACAAACATCCAACATATTATAAAGATGGTGTACACTATGAGTTAATGCCTATCAAGGACAACAAAGTTACTGAAAACTTCATTGAGATAGTAGAAACATTCAATAAACGAGGTATACAACACATTTATGTGAGAACATGTGGGCAAACAAGTGTAGCCTCGGATGATAGCACTCCGAACATCGCATCAAAGCAATTGTAATCCTTTCAAGCTAATTTTCCTGTGGCTAATGAGAGTTAGCCTCATACTACTACAGAGGATGTAATGCAGGATGATACTGTCAAAGAAGAAGTACTTGATACAGAATATGGAAAAATTTAGCAAGAAAATCCGACTTATAATACTGATATGGAAAGTATTGCTATGGGTTACGGCAGTGGTAACAATGAAGATGATGAGGATAAGAGCAAAGAGGATGGCAAGGGAGGTGAAGAGGAAGATGAGGATGACGACGATGAGGAAGATGATAATGGAGGAGACACAATGGATTTTGATATCATAGTTAGTGATGTGCTCGTTTCAAATCCATTTGCACTCATGCCAATGCTAGTTTAATCTCCTGTAACACAACACAGTCAACTTGTTATAAGAGATCCAATTCTGTACTTGAATATTGGTGGTGACAATAACTATGTTACATTTGGTGGTGACAATAACAACACAATTGACAACAATGAGTTGAGCGTGGGCATGAGATTCACAACTAAAAAGGAGCTACAAAACGCAATTAAGAATTATAACATTAAGTGACATTATGACTTTCATAAAAATGAATCAAACTAAACGTTATAGCACATTCATTATACGGAAAGGGCCAATGGATGTAAGTGGAGGTTAAGAGCATATAAGAAGAAGGTATATAGCATGTTTGTCATAATAATTCTGGATGAATCGCACACATGTGTTAACCCTGCAATAAGATAAGATCATCTAAAAATCGATAGTACTTTAATGGCCAAACACTTCATTGGTAATGTTAGAACGAACCTTGACATTACTATTGCAGACTTAGCACAAAATATTCAAAACAAGTTTGGATATGCAGTAATGAGAATGAGGGTGTTTGAAGGGAAGAGAAAAGCAATTGAGATAGTATATGGTAACGGGAAGGAATTGTACAATAAACTTCTAAAGCTTCTAAAAACCATTAAGATAACCAACCCAGGATCACAGGTAAATTGGGGGTGAAAAAGTTCTGTAGAGCCAAGAATATGTGAGATGAAGTAGGTATTTTGAACATTCTAACCTTATGTATAGGCATTTAAATACTATCACCCTATCGTATACGTAGATGGTACATTTTTATATAGCAAGTACAGCCTAAATTGCTCATTGCATGCACAATAGACGGAAATAATTACATCATATCATTGGTGTTCGCACTTGTTAACATGGAATCCGAAAGGACATGGTCTTGGTTTCTTTGAAAGTTGAGGAGGTATGTCATTGGTTGACGAGAAGAAACTTTATGCTTGATTTCAGGTAGGCATATCGATATCAAGAAGGCAATCGACAGTGAGTAATGGTTGGCAACCACCTTTTGCGGTATAGAGATACTGTATAAAGTACATAGCTAGTAACTTCAACCATAAACACAAAAACCAACCTTACAAGAAGTTAGCAAGAATAGATATGGAAAGTGAAAGAGGATGCTCCACTTTGGTTTACAAAACTTGATATCAACAGGTGGATATTACATGCAAACAGTAATTACAGGTTTGGATACATGATATCTGACATAATTGAGAGCTATAATGCGGTTCTTAGAGAAGCTTGTGGCTTACTAGTTACAGCTCTGGTAAGAAAGATTTTCTATGACTATATTGTACTGTAGGAGAAGAGGGATGAAGAAATTTTATAGGCCATGGCGGGAGGTAGGGTTTACATGACGTATGTCAAATAACTGATTGAGAAATGGTAAGGCCGGGTAAGTACACACATAAAAACTAGCTACAGTAGGCGTAATAGACTGTTTAAGGTGAAAACTAGTAGCTAAAGGAAACTAAATGGAGTAATAAAGGGTGGTGGCAAAGTCCATATTGTAGATATGAACAATCAACAGTTGACGTGCTAGAAATGGAAAATTTATAGAATTTCTTGCTCCCGTGCATTCGTAGCTATAGCAGAGTTTAGGATAAACAACCTACATGATGTCAGTCCCTGGTACAAGTGGTCATACTAACTTAGCATATACCAAAAACATTTTTTCCCAATAGATAATGAGATTAATTAGCTAAAAGTGGACTATCCGAAGCTCAAACATGCTCCAAGCTAAAGAGATTAAAAGGCAAGCCTATAATGAAATGGTAACATACAAAGATGGATGTACGTGAAGCGCTCGACAAGAATAGGTGTAGTCACTGTAGAAAGCAAGAACATAATAGGAAAAGATGTCCAAATCTGAATAAGGGTGGTAAATTGTATTGTTATATTTTACATATGCATATACATAAATGTAGTGTTCGTTTACATTGTCTAGCCATTTCATATTACTTACAGTGTCACTAACAACAATTTAACACTTGTACAGATTAGATGAATTTAGGACCCATCGATACCTTGGTTCTAAGTGAACAGGTATCCCATCGCTCCCAAGCTGTATGGGATGAAAAGGTACGTTTTTTACGACTTCTAGCATTCATTCAAGATGTTGTTTCATCATTGTCATGCTAATATTTGTATCCATATGACTCATTACAAGTAGCAAGCGCCTTAACGATTCAATGATGTGAGCTAGTTATGAAGAAAGAGGAGGAGTGCATCCTACTAGATGATCACATGGTACCATACTTAGCGAAGGCTGGATTCATGGTTATCAGCTGACTTCCATTTATCCAATGGACTGGCATCTAATCACCACCTTAGTGGAGAGGTAGAGATCGAATACGCATACCTTACACACGGCGCACGGTAAGATGACCATTACATTGCAAGATATTAAGGTTCAACTAGGGTTGAGGGTAGATGGTGCTACGATCACTGGCAGCACCAACAAGACTTGGACTACCGTGGCAATGAACTTATTGGGTGATGTTCCACCTAAAGGAGATGTCAAGGGAGGACAAGTACGATTGTTATGGCTGGTTAGCAGGTTCAGAATTATACCTAGACACGTGGACGAGAAGACGATGAAGCGTCACACCAACGCACATTTCCTCCAGCTAATTGAAGGATTCCTATTCGTAGATAAGTCCTTTTGCTATGTCTATCCCATGCATCTTCCCTTGCTCGAGGAGTCTTGGATGGTAAGGACTTATAGTTGAGGATCGACCTATCTTATATGGTTATATCAACAGCTATGCAATGCTGTACAAACCGGTATATTTTGAGATTAAGGGCCTTATGATTTTTCTTTATGTTTAGGTATTGAACCATTTCCCACACATTGTCCCCATCAGTAGGTTTAACTTCATCATCATGAATGGTACATCTCTAACCAATAAATGATGGGTAAATAGGGATACTATTCATGGATCAACCTACACAGTGTCACGTCCCCCAAAACGGTAGAGTCGTAACAGCTCCTCCGTGCAAACTATCCTAAAATAGAAGTTGGCCTTACAACCGTTATCTTAGACTTCTACACAAGGCATCTACGACTAACCCGCTTTGAAGTAAACAATTTGTAATTTAAATTAATCATTTACCTAAGAAAGTGAGGAAATATATATATACTATAATTCAGTTATTGAAATTAAAGTTTACAATAATTCTCCGTAATCTATTTCCTAGTTATTACATTATTCAGAAATGAAAAGTAATTCTAAAATAAAAACTTAGACCTTAAAAATATGTGTTTATTCTTCAATGTTTTTCCTCACTCCCTAGGGTCCAGCAGTTACCAGCTTCAGAGTAGTTGTTTGCTGCTTCTTAGCCAACACCTGGACGACGTTTATAGGGATGTGAGCAACTACAGCCCAGTAAGTTAGGATGGAGGACTTAAAACTATACCATAAACACAACAAGGTTTTCAATCAACTTATTAGGTGTAATGCAGTCGTACGACGTTATCCGGCCCGTCGTGAGATTAGAGAAATTACGCACGCTCTAATCCGGGTTGAGAAGTTGCCATTAATGCAACAGCTCACGACCAAACCCAAGCTTGTGCAATGGAAACCTCGCTCATGCAATGGATGTAAACCCTAAAGCTAAGCCAATTTACCGTAGAATTGAACTTAGAACTTAAGTTTTGGACGATCGGTTAAGGAATCCGATCAAACCCCAAATTATAAACTATTGAGAGAAATATTAGTAAAAATGATCCCGTAAACTCGAATTTAAGAAAATAAGTAATAAAATAGAAGACTATAAAATTTTCAAATTTTAAGCATTATAATTGCTAATTACCAAAAAGGTAAAAAGTGTAATCAAATAACTAATAAATTACTAAAGATAGATTATATGTATACTAAAAAATTTTAGAATGACTAAAATAATAATTAGGAATGTTCACGTGTACCCCACATGTATTTACGTATAGATAAAAATACGCAAAATTACCTAAATTGGCCAAAAACTAAGTAAATGATTAAAGAAAATTATAAATTAATTATGGAAAAATCAGAAGAGGATAAGATGAATCAAGATCAGGTCATGGCATATCAGGATAAGCAAAACAAAAATCAACCAATAAAATTTGGACAACATAAAAGCCAAAAATCAAGGAAAATGGGCAAAGTCTTATCAAATTAATGCATAATAATTACAAAAATTGTCTATAAATAGCAAGAAAAGTTTAGAAGCTCATTTGGCCAGATACAAATCAGAGAAAATTAGAGAGAGGCAAAAATTGAGAGAAAAATTCAGTTTAGAAAAAAATTAGAAAAAACTGTACAATTAGGGCCTTTAACGGAAACCCCCACCAGATAAGCAGCTGAGAGTGGACGGCCACCACCACCACACGGTGGTGGTAGCGCCTAGGCCGGACGATAATTCCACGGCAGCCGGCGGTGGCCAGAGCCACCCAGATCGGTGAGTCCGATTTCTAGCCCGATTTTGTGTAATTTTTTAAAAATATTAAATATCATTATAAAATTATGAATTTTGTTATTCTAGGAGATTTTTGTATGTAGTTTGTAGGGAAAATATTATTTTGATGAAAACATGCCCCGTGATATATGGTCCCTAATAAATTATGCAAAACCGAGCATGTTTCAGTTTAGAAATAAATGACCTTAGGAGTGTAATTTCAAACACAAAATTTTTGTGTAGATTACTTAGATGATATAGAGTAGTGCTATCAAGCCATTTTTAAAAATTAATTTTCGAAATTTTTAGATAATTTTTAGGCATTAAAATGAGGCATAAAATGCGTAATTTAAGGTTAATTAAGTAATTAAAGTATTAATTACTGATTTAGTGAATAAATACATGTTTTGGGATGTTGAAATCTAATGGAGTATGATACTTGTAGCATTTAGGGTGTTAGATGTAATTATTAGGTTAATTGTGTAGTAAATTAGTAATAGAAAAGCATAGTAAATTATAAGTAAATTTTGTAAATTAGGATAATTAGGTGTAAAACCTGATCTAGGATGAATTTAGACATTTTGAAATGATAATTGATGTTAGAGATGGTAATTAGGGTGATAAAAATATTAGAAGTGCATTATGTACATAAAAGATAACAATATATAATATGTAATTTTTATAAATATAATAAATAGAGAATCTTATAATAAAAATTGATATTTTGAGAATAATAAAAATGTACAATAAATCTGATAGGAAACTTGAATTTATGGAATTATATGAAAAATGTAAAAATTTATCATATTAGGAGCGAATTCGGTACACTAATACGGATTTAAGTGTACCGAGTAAAATAAATACTGACTAAGGGTAATGATGGTATTTAGGAGATCGGGAAGTAATGTGATTAATTTCACATTATGGGTTGAAACAAATTTCTAGGGTTGGAATATAAAACACTACTTAGAAATCGAATTAGAACCTAATTTAGAAATCGATGCGGAAACCAAACCCGAATCTAACCCCAACCCTAGAATAATTATAAAGGACTTAAGACTTAGATAATTAAGCATATTAAACCCTAAAAAAAACCTAACAGTAAGCGTTATAGGATAAAATGAACCTATAATAGTTATATGAAAAGCTGAAACCACGTTTGTGTTATAGGGTGATCAGCGATGGCCTGAGCAAATCGGACCTCGAGTGAGTGAGCGAGGAATCGAGGTAAGTTGGAATTAATACAATGCTGTATTTTGGGAGGCTTGAGATTATGCTTAGTTATGCTTGGTTGTGCTTGTTAGATAGTTGGATGTGTGCATGTGCTTGATTATGGGTGATGCTATGATTCTGTTTGTTGCTCTAGCATGTATTGTATGAATTGTATAAAATGATTGATCACCCTAAACTGGACTTAATCAAATATATGACCAGTAATCATAATCGGACATGCATAGCAACCCATTAGGGGAACTTAGACTCTCCGGCCAAATACCGACCCTTTCTCAAGGGATAGCGCAGGATTGCAAAATAGTCCCTTCTTCATCCTTAGTCGAACTAAGTGACAGGAGAGGAGGTCGCGGCGATGGTGAAGTCAGTGGTTCGAAGGTAGTCGCAGGAAGAGCAAGGTCTCCATTGCACAAGCCTGGGTTTGGTCGTGAGCTGCTTTGCATTAATGGCAACTCCTCAACCCGGATTAGAGCGGGCGAAATTTCTCTAATCTCACGATGGGCCGGGTAATGTCGTGCGATGGCATTTGTTTGCACATGCATTGCACCTAATCAGTTGATCGAAAACCTTGTTGTATTTGTGGTATAGTTTTAAGTCCTCCATCCTAACTTACGAGCTGTGGTTGCTCACATCCCTATAGACGTCGTGCAGGTGCTGGCTAGGAAGCGGCAAACAACTACTTTGAAGCTAGCAACTGCTGGATCCTAGGGAGTGAAGAACAAACATATATTCTTAAGGTCTAAGTTTTATTTTAGAATTTTTTTTTTTTTTTCATTTTTGAAGGATGTAATAACCGAATTATATTATATATATATAAATTTTATCACTTTCTTAGATAAATGCTTTATCTAAATTACAAACTGTTTACTTTAAAGCTGGTTAGTCGTGGACGCCTTGTGTAGATCAGGTCTAAGATAACGGTTGTAAGGCCAACTTCTATCTTAGGATGGTTTACACGGTAAGGCTATTACAATCACTCCTCCCGCGACTACCTTCGAACCATTGACTTCACTCTCGCCGCGACCTCCTCTCCTGTCACTTAATTCAACTAAAGATGAAGAAGGGATCAATTGCAATCCTGCACTATCCTTTTCGAAGGGGTCGGTATTTGGCCAGAGAGTCATAAGTTCCCCTAATGGGTTACCATGTAGATCCAATTATGATTATAGGTCGTATATTTGATTAGTTCCAGTTTAGGGTGATCAATCATTTCATACAAACCATACAATACAAGTCAGGATAACAGACATAATCATAGCATCACTCATAATCAAGCACATGCACACATCCAACTATCTAACAAGCACAACCAAGTATAATCTTAAACCTCCAAAATATAGCATCGTATTAATACCAACTTACCTTGACTCCTCGCTCACTTACTCGAGGTCCAACTTGCTCAGGCCATCGCCGATCATCCCTATAACACAAACGTGATTTCAGTTTTTCATATAACGATTATAGGTTCATTTTATCCTATAACTCTTATTGTTATGTCTTGTTTAGGGTTTAATATACCTAATTATCTAGGTCTTAAGTCTTTTACAATTATTCTAGATTTGGGGTTAGGTTTAGGTTCGATTTCCGCATCAATTTCTAAATTAGGTTCTAATTCAATTTCTTAGTCCTAAACATGCTCGAATCCTAATGTGAAATTAATCACATTAAGCTCGAGTATTCAAATATCCTATTGGGTCTTAATTCAATATTCTAAACTATTGGGTACACGTTATTTCTAATTGGGATATCGGATTTATCCCCAATGTAAGAAAATCTTACTTTTTTATATAATTACCTAAAATTCAATCTTAATTCAGATTTAGTATTATTCTGATTTTTATTCTAATATTATCTAAATAACCCTAATTTTTTTAGATTTATTTATTTTCAATTTCACATATTACTAATTTCTTATAATAACTACCTAATTTCTTAAATTAACTATACTTAATACTCCAAAGGCTAGGATTAGGGTTCCACATCATAGATTAATATCCCTAAACATCTAATTACTATCTAAATCAGTAATTAGTATCTTAATCACCTAATTAACCCAAAATTATCCAATTTTTCCATCATTTTAGGGCTAAAAATTAACTTAAAAATTTAGAAAATTAATTTTAAAAAAATGGCTCTATAGCACTGTTTACAGAAAAAAAAAATTAAGCTCCAAACTACACTCCTAAGCCTATTTATTTCTCGTTCTAATCATGCTCGGTTTTGATCAATTTGTCAAGGACACTATATTTTTCAGATGTAATTAAACTAAATCACTATTTTTTTCCTAAATCTATATACAATAAAACCTTAGAATAACAAGTTTCATAATTTTCTGGGCAAAATTACTAATTTTATAAAATTATTCAAAATCGGGGCAATTAAGGAACTCACCGGGTCAATGCTTTTTGGCCGTCCAAATCCGGTCCAAGTGCGTCGACCGGCCTAGATAGTGGGGCTGGAGTGGTGTGGGGGTGGTGGCTCAGTCCCAGGTGGTGGTGAAGTGTGCGTTTGGCTTACTAGCCGAATCTACACAGTTTCCTTTTCTTTCTTTTTTTTGGATTTTCTCTCTAATTTTTTAAGTTTCCTATTTTTCCCTAATGCTCAACTGTCCAAAGGAGCTCTCTGAAATTTTTCCTTATTTATAAACATTTTGGGTAATTAATATGCATTAATTAGACATGACATTATCCCATTTCCTTGATTTTTGGCTTTTGTGTTTCTTAATTCTAATTGGTTAATTTTTCTTTTTAGATTCTGACCTGCTATGACCATAATTGCATAAATCCACACTCTTCTGATTTTTCTTAATTAATTTAATAATTTTCTTTAATTATTTACTAAGCTTTTGGCCAATTTAAGTAATTTCACATATTTTTATCTACACGTAAATACATGTGAGATACATGTGAATATTCCTAATTATTATTTAGGTCATTCTATAATTTTTTGTATACATATAATTTATCTCTAATAATTTATTAATTATTAAATTACATTTTTCGCCTTTTTGATGATTAACAAGTATTATACTTAAAATTTGAAAATTTTGTAGTTTCCTATTTTATTACTTATTTTCTTAAATTCAAACTTACAGGATCATTTTACTAATATTTCTAACTTTACTTATAATTTAAGCTCGATCGGATTTTTCAGCTGATCGAAACCTTAAGTGACTGGTTGTGGGGCTTACACATAGTCCAATCGTAACACGAGGTGTTCAACCTATAGACGAGCCATTAAGTATACACTTTACTCTTTCAAAAGTTTCATGTCAGACATTCTATTATGTTATGATCTAACTTATGTATATTTCATAGCAGGTTGTATGGCAACCTTACTTTGATGCACTGTTACAGCTCCTCTTTCCTATATGCATGAGTAGTTGAGATGTATAGACAGCTAGAGTTCCCCTCATATGCTTCCATATCATCGAGTTCTACTTCCTAGATCGTGTCATCCATTTGTTCAAAGGCTTCTAGACAAAGCCCCAGCTAGTGGAGACTGGCAAGCAACTCCACCAACACAATCTTCGAAGGCAGACAAATATTGATTGGAGAGAGGTGCATGATGGATACATACAGCAATAGGCAAACCAATACTCATGAGTCATTTATCCCTAGTCGATTTTCGATGTAAACCTGACTACTGACAGTAATATTGGTAGCACACCTACCAATACATCACAGGCTCGAGTGTAGTAATAGGTCATTTGGTAAGCACAACCAATATAGCTAACTGTTTCCAACTCCATGTATCGTGTCATATGATTACTAATGGTTTTTCTTTCATGTAGATCAACACACTACAATCAATTCAGTTAACCAATGCCGTAGAGATGGCGCACAAAATTGTTACGAGAGGCCTCCAATTCATGGAGGATCACAATGGTATTGTCCTATATCATCTCCTTCCACATGATCCACCATTAGATGAGGATCGCCAGCCTGAACTACCTGTAGATCAGTCTCTACGTGCCAAAGTCCGTACCAAGAGAAATAGAGTTAGATGGGCACTAGCACGAGGATAAGGAGATGTGAAAATTCCTTCTGCAAGACAACATTCCATCAACTTAGGTGATATCGATACTGGCTATATAACTTCCCATGTCACATCACTCTCTTTTTTACCTTTAAAGGGCTACGTTACACCAGCAACGCTGCCAAAAGAGGCGTTCCATACCCTCACAGAGCTCTACCATAAGTGAGGAGGTTACTCAACACCAACTACCACTACATGGTAACCTCATCCATGTTAGAGACTTCTCGAACTCTCCAATTAAGCCTTCTACGAATCCTTTAAAGAGACACCCACCTCTCCTATCCAAATATAGGTTGTTCTAGGGTTAACGTAAGGGTAGATGTTAGGCTATCTTTTGTATGTTATGACATTTAAAAACTGATGTACCCAATTTGTTATTAAATTTGATTTTTTTTTTCATATTCCAATTATATGTATCTAGAGTATCGAGAGATAACTATATGACTGCTATAAAGTTACTGGATTTGATATTCATATTTGAATGTATAATTTATTAAAGATTGTACGTATTTAAGAAAATTTTGTTTACCTATTTTTAAGAGGGCAAGTTTTGTATTGAAGACGCATGCCTTTCATATGACTTCAATTATAAGTTATTATAACTGAAGTTACAGTCCCCATATAACTTCAGTGCATTTTTTTTCCCCAAAATTTGCATTGAAAATGCTAACTTTAGAGAAAATTTTGATCCTAATCGAAGCATCTACCCTAAACTTTGTAACAACTTTCACTTGAGACCTATTTTCATATTTTTTTTTTTTTTTTTTGCAAGTGCCCTACTATACTGACGGACTATACTCCAAATTGTATGACAACAAAGGACGCAGGGAAAGATAGTTGAAAACTTTCCAGCTGCCTTATGCCTACACCTCTCATATAATATAGAGAATTTTTTGCTTTGCTTCACATGCTTTCGGAAACATTTTTCGGTTGTATACCTATGTTATGTACGATTATGTACAATGTGTGTGTTAGTGTTACTATTGCTGTAAGCATCTTTTTTGCTTTTGTTATTTCAGTTGCTGCATATTCGTTGACTCGTCTTTTCTTAAAATACATCTTAGTTCGGTGGACAAGCTCACAGGTAAGAAAATCTACAAGCAGTTGGAGGAGATAGATGACAAGCTTACAAACTGAATACACTCAATAGAAATCATCTTATTTTACCTCATGAAATATGAAAATTCCTCTGTTTATCGCGAAGCAGCTAGCTTTCACAGCCCAACACTACCCATATGTGTTAGTAGCAAGACAGGCAGATTGCGAAAGAGCAGAAACTCCTCATCATACCTTTGAAACAAATTCGTATAAGTACATGCTTTACCACACCCAGTACACCCATATATAAATTAGAAGCACGAGTCAACAAGATTAATCCAATGAATCTTGGATAATTATTTGTTGCCTATGGAAGGCGAGCTGTATGTTCCAATGCAGGTTTGAAACTGCAGCACATGTAGGATTTGCTGCAATCTTCAGGCACTCCAGGATAATCCTCCAAGGCATCAGCTCGTCTTACTGCATTTTAGGATCTCGTTCGCAGCAACAAGCTCTGCAGCTATGCCAGGTTCATTGGCTGAGTGTCCAGCATCCGGAATAATCTGCATATAGGACTTTGTCAATACTTGCTGAGAATAAGATAGAAGAGGTAGAAATCTAGAGCCACAATTGCTATCTATAAGAGAATCTGCCACCCCACTTTTCTGAGTGAAGTCACATGGAAGAAAAATACATCCTAAATGGAAGAAACACGATTCATGGTAACATCCGTGATTTGAATTTCAGGAAATTACAAAAGAACCTTTATACAGGGTTACAAGCTATGAAATTGACATTGAAGATCTTTTAAATTTACAATATTCAGTCTCATTTTGCTCTCCCAGTTATATATAATTGCTGAAAGGTCAAGGTGACTTAGTGATTTAATCAATAGTGTTCTAGAACGGTAACAACGGAAAACCAAAAGCAAAAAATATGTGAATGTAATTAAATGATTATATTATACAAGTTTCATAAACAACATATCCTCTTACAAATATCCACCTTGCACTTTATCCCAGTTCCAATCCATGAAAACATGCAAGAATACACAGATTGGGAATATTCAATCACGCATATGCAACATGCATAAAAGAACGAGTAAATAACATGGTATCAACGACGATGAGGACCAAATATTTATGCAACTACATGGGTAAAAAGGCCTAAAGCATAGATAATCAATATTAATAAGCAGACAAACAACTATATTTGATTTTTTAAGTAAGCTTTCAACCTGTTGCCAGCTTGTGGCACATGCTTTTATTTTCAAAAGCTAGTGTTTGAGATCTTCTGCTCTTGCAAAAATAAATGCTAGTAAGTTATGCTGGTCTTAATACCCAGGAAGTTAAAACAATACCAGGCATCCACGATTTAATAATACATGCTATTATGAATTATTCCTAGTATTAATGCCAAAAATTTCATGCATACCTTACATTCTGTAGAATAATTTGATTTTCAAATCAAACGGAAAGGTTTCACAGAACAAAGCATGAATGTGAACATCACTGAGCTGAAGCAGGAAAATAAATGTGATCTGGACAGGAATGCAAAGCTTTCCTCACCCTTAAATCTGCCTCTGGCCATGCTTTATGAAGATCCCAGGCTGACATCATCGGGCAGCAAACATCATATCTTCCCTGCAATTTATTCACTTAAGGTAGGATCAATAAACAGCTGAAAGAATGACATGTTTACAGGCCCAGTGCTTGAAACATCAAAACAGATGCATCTCATTTCCAGAAGTTGCATGATTATAGAATAAAATATTACTTATGTCACAGACAAATGTGAGAACTCAAACTTGCAAAGTTCTTGTAAAGATCCTACAGTTAATAAATTTCATCCATCCATTTCTTCCTTCAATTTAATGTCCAGAAAAAGAAAGGAGAAAAAATATAGTGTCGATAACTTGAAGACTAGAATGAGTAAGAATGAACACTCGATTTTGTTAATCCTCTAATCAGTCAGAAATTTGGAGTTGCTGATTTCAAAGAGTATCCACATTATATTACTTAATTATGTACAAAATGTGATCACATGACATGACCAACTACACCGATTTATGTTTGAGCATGACTGCAACATATCATGAAAATGCCAATGTTAAGTTGTTAACTGTTATAAAATCAGCCCTTAGAAATCTCTACTAACTGGAAAGAAACAGCGAGCATGACATGTATGACTTTCGGAACGGATATTCCTTCTTCTTTTTTTTTCCTTTCCTCTGTTATTGGTGAAAACTGGAGGATAGAATTTACCTGCACAATAACAGCTTTGATATGCCTTATCTTATCAATGTTATCCAGCAAGTATGAGTCGGAAGGAAAGAATCCCCTATTTATAAAATAATGGTTTTCGATCCTAGCAAATGCCTGGACAAAGCAAGACAAAGAAGGTTTTACAATCAGAAACGAAGCTCAGGTTATCTGGAAGTGTACAACTGAAATATCCTTGTCAAGAAACAATTATATTATCAACTATAATAAGACTTCACATACACATGGTAATGAAAAAATAAATATATAGAGTAAAATAAAAGAAAAGAACTTCAAAATACCTAATGGTGAACCTGCATGGCATAACCTTTCGTGTTAAGAATTTTTAGACTCAGTAAATTCATTCCCAGTTCTTCTAGTAACCAAGTGTCACATGATCAATTACCAAAACTTTAAAATAATTACCACAAAAGGTATCACATAACTGTCAATGAACTAATAAGCAAGGTAAAATAAGAAATTCCAAATAAGAATAGGCTATCGAGGCATGGAGCGAAGAAGCATGATCAATCCCATCCAATCCCTTGAATATTTATGTATTTGGCCGAAAAAAAAACAAGAACAGGCTTAAGAAGCAATGATAGAGGCACCACTTTTTGAAGTGAAGATTAAAAGGAACTTTATACTGACAAGGGAAGGACAAACAGCCCCAAAGAAAGGGAAGGGAATAGCAAACTATATAATAAATTCCCCCTAGTAATTTGTATTGTAAATTCAGGCTGTTATAAATCGTAAGATGCAGCTCTTAATGAAGAGCAGCATACTGCATACCCCTGGTTGGAATGGGTAAGCCAATCACTTCACTTGGCCAAGTCAGTGGGGGACCCAGTAGGTTCCCCTCTCTCTTCTCTGTAAATGTCAAACAAGATAGATGGCAGGCATAAAGAAAAATTAGGTAGAAAAGAAGAATAAGTGCATAGTAACAACTGTGTTCAAGCAGCAAAAAGCACCAGATGATGATGAACCTCCAATAAAGAACACGTAAAACATCTTGATCAGTTTACCAATGAAAATTTATCATCATCCCCTTTCTTAATGTTTTCTTCATTTGGGAGAAGATGTGCAGTCATCATTTCCCATTTGGTCCATGCTCTAGCAGCTGCATACTGGCAAGATCAAATTTAAGAATAAGATCATTGCAGGATTTTCTAGCATCCAATAACCCAAGATCAAGTCAAATAATAGAACAATAGTAAAAAGACTATCTTCCCTTAGGTCATCCACAATAATTGCCAATATGTAAATAAAAATCTTAACATAACACCCAGCCAGCTTTTGGTTCCAAATTTTCCATGAAAGCTGCTATGACCTTGTATCAAATTTTAGCATGATTTGCCAACCAGGAGGAGAGGATGATATGTGCAAAAAACACTATGCTCAATATTCTGAGAATGCTTGGCCTATATATATATATGTTCTGAGAATGCAACTAATAGAAGACACACCTAAATTTACTAATATGTCAGTTTTATTTGTCCTTTTTAGCAAACTGATGGGGGGAAAACCTGCCACAAGCCCCTCAACATATACAAACTAAGGTCAGATAAATTCATGGAATATATTTGGAATTATTGTCCATCAATTCACCATTTACTTTTTCATTATAATTTTGTTAAAAAAATGAAATCTTGCTGAAGAGCTAAAAATCAAAGGACTACCAAGCTGACTTCATCTAATGGGACAAGCTCCATGAGTTCTAGTTGTTCCTCAGCAAGGGAATGAGCTAGAAGGCCTATTAATGGAAAAACGAGTAAAAACTTCATACCTGTGTTTCCAAGTTATCCGAGTTTAACCTCTTGCCGTATGCAGTAACAAAACAATCTCTCTCGTCTTCTGTGATAAGATCTCTAAATGGTTCCCAAGCTGCACCGCCATTGACAAAATAAATATACCATCTCAATATCCTCCTTTTTTAAATCAGCGCAAAGATAAAGGAAACCATAAACAAACTAGCACAGCTATCAATTAATTTTAATACAAAATGTACCATGGAAATGACATCAATTCACTGACCTAACCTAAAGTTCTGTCCCCCAAACCACCACACCCCCCACAAAATTCCCCCCCACCCAGCGGACCAAACAAACAAACAAACCGTGTCCTTTCTTCTTATTAAGTTAATTTGGAGAAGGAGCAAAGTTGGGGACACTGTAGATGTAGCAGACGGTCAATATTTTTTAATGTTAACAAAATAGCCAAGAAGTAAAAGCTGGTCAATCAGAGCACAATCAAGACTCAACTTTAATTCACATTTCTTCTCTGCGTATAATGAAAATTATTAATAAAAACTGTGAAACTGTATATCAGAACATACCATCAGGAAAAATTACAGCTGCACCACCTTCATAGAACCAATCGATTTCTTTCTTCCTCAATAAAAAGATGCCTCTGAGTACCAGACCAGTAACCTTCAAATAGACAGAATTCACAATATGAATATCAAATAAGATGTACCAAATATTACAAAGGAAACGAATCAGTAAAAGATGAAAGAAAACAACTTTGGCACCTTTTCTGGATGTGATTGGCTATAAGCAAGGGCAAGCGTACTCCCCCATGATCCACCAAAAACCTCGAGGATCAAAAAGCAGAATAGATTTTCATCTTCGTATTCATTGATAACTAAATAAAACATTCCCTTGTTAAAACTGACCTGCCATTCTGGAATTTCCAAATGTTCCCTCAGCTTTTCAATGTCAGCAATGAGGTCCCATGTGGTGTTTTCCTCCAAGCATGCATGAGGTGTACTTTTTCCTGCACCTCGCTGTAAAAGAAGAGTTTAGATAGTAAAGTACGTCAGGTTAAGAACCTGTTTAAGTCCTAGATTATATTACCTGATCAAAAAGTATAATTCTGTGATGGCTAGGATTAAAGAATCGGCGATTGTTAGGGGAGGTCCCTCCACCAGGGCCCCCATGAAGAAACACAACTGGCTGCGGGACAAAACTCATGAAATTAGTGAAGAACAATGATATAACTATTTTTAGACTGACACAAGTATTTTTTAAGTCAGCACAACCAAAGCAGGCATAAATAGCTTGTTGGAATTATATTCTGATTTTTGCAATGCTTTCTAATTTCTATAGGGTAGGTTGTGCAGGTTAAAGAAACAAAGTGGCCAAATAAGTTCAGAAATGGAAATCTAAAAGTATCTGCAATATTCAAACGATAACAATTTAATCAAGGCTGCAGGGACTATGTATTGGACATGGACGAGTTCGGCTGAGGGAAACACACGAAAATCAAAAGCAACAATGCCATGAAGCAGCAAAGTTATAAACAATATTCTTTGGCTACTCACTTGACCACTCGGATTTCCAGACTGCTCCCAATAGATTGTGTGAATGTCCGAAACTTTCAAATACCCCGACTCGAAAGGCTCTAAGTTTGCATAAAGCTCTCTATTCACTTCCTGCACATCTTTTGCCATTGCAATTTGCTCACTAGCAATGGATTCCATCTTATAGGCAAAACCTCGAACCTGAAAACTTCTTCTCCCACTACCTACACAATCAAACACCAAAACAATCACAACAAATGACTTTTCACCATTTCTTCCTACATCACAAATTCCAAAACACCAGTACATAGCAGTCGTGTCATTTCATTGAACAAATAAACATAACAAACCTCCAATACATTAATGCGCAAATTTATATGATTTGTGCCAAGAGAAAGGAAACGAACACTAAAAAGGTATCAACTTTCATGATCGCTCATTTCCAAATTACCTAAAAAGACATTACTTGCGTGATTGGTTATTTCTGAATTACCAAAAAATAAAAAATAAAAAAATAACTTTCCATAGCGGAACAAGGGTTAATCCTCAATCACCTCAACTTCAGTATTGTGCTCTTTTCTGAATTAGCCGAAAATACTCAATTTGAATCAGGAGTTATTTCGGAATTGCCTAAAAACTCGATTGCTTTGTGTGTTATTTTTATAGTTTTTTTATACTGAATTGGCTAAAAAGCTCAACTTGCATTACGGGCCATTTCCGAATTACCAAAAGAAAAGAGAAAAAAGGAAGAAAAAAGAAAACAGATCTTTAGTTAAAATATAGTGATTTGATTTGAGCAGATGGCTCGTTCAGAGAAAGAGAGAGAGAGAGACCTGAGAGGAGGGAGAGAGGAGGAGAGAGAAAGTGAGGGGAGAAGAGCGAGGAGGAGGAGGAGGAGGAGGGATTAAGGAGGAGGAAATTGGAAGGGCGAATGATGAAATCAAGGCGAGTAAGCCCCAAGTTCATCGTAAGTTAAATGTTACGTTATGGTTTTGGTGTGTGTAAAATGAAGAAAATTGATGAAGTCACGTGTGAGTTGGATAGGGTTTTGGTGTAGAGTAGACCAGCATAGCAGTAGATTAGCACACTCGACAAATGGAGGGGAGAACCATGTGCCAATTTGCACTAAATTTAACATGTTAAGGATAAGGATGAAAACTTAAATTTAAGTATTCGAGGTTGTCGGGGTCTCTTGACGTCATGGTAGCCCTGGATTCATCGAATGCTATGATTTGTTATCGTATCCGTGTTGAAGAAGATTGATGAAGTCGGGCGTGGATTGGATGATAGGGCACGGTAGATTAGCGGTGCTTTAATGCACTCACACTTGCTTTGGCACACTACCACTGTGAGCGGATGGAAGGATGAAATGGTTGGAAATAAAGCGGGAATGAGGTTGGCTGGATCCTTTATTTCATTTTTTATTTTATATTTATTAAATTTAAATTATTAAATTAATTATATTTTCAAAAGTTTATATCTAATTAATATAAATAAAAACTAAAAAGAAGAACCTTATCGATCTTATAAAAATAAGGAATGAGATTGCAGTAGTTTCTTAAAATATGAAATTGAAAAAAAAAAAAAACTATAACTTATTTTATGTTTGGATGTATAAAAGGAAATGGAGAGAATTTTTTCCATTTTCTAAAATGAAAGTAATTAACTTATTTAATCGGTCATATCGTCTTACTTTTAGAAGTTAGATATCAGGATTTCTTTTGCAACTTTGTTCCATTTCCACCTTTTTCTCTATAAATTAAAGAAAAATATAAACACTAATAGAAAACTTTCCATTCGTTTCCTTAAAATTTTCACTTTTATCTCAAATTATCAAACATAAAATTTTCAATCTTTCCCATCCATTTCTTATTATTTCAATCCAACCATATACGATGTTAACATTTAGTTGTTCCATCCAGGGAAAAGATTTTAAATAAATAAAAGATTTAATTGCTCCATCCAATGGAAAAGAGGATCATATGTCCCTTCATGGAGATGAGAATCATATGCCCACCTGCACTGAGTTAAACATGTTAATGATAAGCATGAATTTTCAAGGCTCAAGGTTTATTTTATCTTTATGTCATTTTACGCTATGATATGCTTCTACTGTGGGTGCAAAAGAAGATGGTTGATGAAATCAGTTGAGGATTTGATAGGACTTTGATGTAAAGTAAATTAGTAGTGCTTTCGGCCACTCGGATTAAATTCTTCCCTCCAATGGAGATGAGAATCATATGCCCATTTGTGGAGATGAGCATCATATGCGCAGCCGCACTAAATTGAACATATTAAGGATAAGTATACAAACTTATTTAATGGCACATTAATTTTGCAATTTTTTTACAAGATTCAGAAAATAGTTATTCTTTAATGTTTTTTAAAACATAGTTTGATATTTATTTATAGGAACTCAAAATAACTAGAAGGAATAAATATTACTTTTTTATTTTATTTTTGAATAATTTTAATTCAATTTCTATCTTATTATGTTCCATAAACCAAACGTGTTAAATATATTCTAAGTTTTAAGTGTGTTTATGTGGGTATTTTGAGGATAATTTTTATTTATGATGTATTCTAGAGTTTTTTTTTTAAAAAATAAAACATCATATTTTTTTTTTTTAGGCAAGTCATTTAAATCATTGTATTATTTAAGCCCTATATCCGAGTTGTTGTCCTATATCCTCCATTCACATTTAAATAATTAAAAGCAGCTACATATCATCTCTCTCTCGTTCCTAATAGGATAATAACTCGGAAGAAACCACATATATATAATGCTATACAGTATTTTCAGTTTCACTCTTCTCTAACTAAACCCGATTAAAAGTTAGTTTCAAGCTGTAAACCAACCCAGCCTAATAGTAGTCAGGCCGAATCACCCAAGCGGTTCGCTAAGTCGATGAACCGACTATTTAAGGACCACCACCTAAAAAAAAGGAGTTCAGTTCTTTTTACCGACCCAACCCTCCCCCCTCCCCATCCTATACCCCCACTTTTCCCTTTCGGTGCATGCAATTCAAATTTTGAATTTTTAAAATTCAAACAACGCATTCGTACATTTTTCAGTCCTTATAAATTGAATGGTGCTAATGTGTAGTAACTATTACTCTATAAACTAATTAAATTGCTTCAACTCTAACCATTCTATCTTCAAATTTTTTCAATTACAAAACGTTATCATAAAAATATTTCCTTTCATTAACCACCAATATCTGTACATAATTCTCCATTCTACTATACTAAATTATTTTCATTAGCAAATAATACTGATATACACATATCCGCGATATAATTTTCGCTTTATTTCGTCTTACATATTATTTCTGTCTTTCATTCATAAATCCTTATTGTAGTGAATAAGAGAAAAAAAATATTAGCATCCATAGAAAGATTTTTAAATTGTACCTTTTCTAGTAAAAAGCAACGTTCATCATCTAGTAAAAAAAGTAAGGGTAATGGCATTAAAAGTTCCAATACGTTGTTTGAGCCACAACGGTTCAAGAATGTTCAAGCGTACCTGGATAAGAAGTGCGACCTGAATGAGTAGAGGGTACACAATATAGTTAAGAATGTAGAAGAATAAATTACACCACTTCCAAGCTTCGATGTAAAACGTCATCGTACGAGTAATCACATCATACCATCTCCTGGCTTGGACATTGAACATCAATGAATGAGTTACAGGGGAACACCACATCCTAGTTTCGAACCTCTACGCATGAGTGTTTTTGAACGTTTTACTAGATTCTAACCTCCTCGTATGAGTATCTATACACAACCTGCAGGATTTAATTTCCCACAAATAAGTTGTCCTACAAGTATGTTCAAGGATGAGGAAGACAAGATAGAAATTATTTCTAAAATAGAAGAGTAACATATGGGCCAATATGAGCCCCCTACTTCGAGACCTTCCAGCTTAAGTAAGCTCTCTAAACCCAATAACTCTAATATTTTTACTACATATTTTCGTAAAAGTTCAAACGAAAAGAGGAACTCAAAGGCATTCTGCAACTACTACAAAACAAATTACTTATAGAAAACGGAAGAGGGATATGGTACCCTTAACAGGCACTTGACGTCTAAGCATCCCAAAGAAGTGAGAATAAATAATACGCAACAACAGATTTTCCGAAGCAATAGTTCATCCGATTAACTACTAATGAGATATGATAAAAAGAGACATAAGTATAACCTGACACAGTACCTGACAAACATGCACCTGTTATTCAACGCGAGTACATCAGAACGCGAGTACATCAGAGTAGCAGAGTTGATAGAAGCAAGAGACGTTCAACCTCAGCTTACAACAGCTTCGCCGCAAAACGTTAACCTGAGATATGTAGGAGCTCTACCACAAAGGTAAGAGGGAGCTCACAAATAAATTCGCTTCATTCCATATACATATGACTATATATGCAGATATATAGACAGATTCTTTTCATAATAATTTTTATGTAAATGTTACTGTTCACTGGATATACTATAATTGGTAACTTAATGAATGACTATTAGCTCTAAGGATATCTAACGAGCAACATACGGCGTAAAATATTTATAAAATTATTAGAGAAATCCTAAATGAGTATGAATTAGTGAGGAAAATTTTTTCTATTGGTTTTGATAATGCAATTGTCAATACTACATCAATATCTTATTTACAAAATTACTGTCAACCAGCATTGAGAAGGCTGGGTTTTCCACATACAATGTGCATGTCATATTCTTAACTTATGTGTCAACAATGGCATTGCAACTTTACACGACAATATAGCTCTAGTCAAGAATATCATCAAGACAATAATAGAGAGACCATCCCTTCACAAAAAGTGGAGGAATTTCTGCATAAAGTATGGGAAGAGACCTCAGAAGTTTAAGATAAATGTGTAATACCACTAGAACTCAACTTATGAATTGTTGTATCTATAAAATTATTAGAGAAATCCTAAATGAGTATGGATTAGTGAGTAAAAAAATTTCTAGTGGTTTTGATAATGTAAGTGTCAATACTGTATCAATATCTAATTATCTAATTTGCAAAATTACTATCAACTAGTGTTAGGAGGAGTTTTTTCCATATACGTTGTGCATGTTATATTCTTAACTTGTGTGTCAAGAATGGCATTATAGCTTTGTACGACAATTTAGCTCCAATAAAAAACATTGTCAAGATAATAACAGAGAGTTCGTCACTTCACAAAAAGTAAAGGAACTTCTGCATAGAGTACAAGAAAAGGCCTTGAAAGTTTAAAATAAATGTACAACACCGCTGGAACTCAACTTATGAGTTATTGCATAACACAATTCCTTACAACAAACTACTATATGACTTCACCATGTACAACATGTAGAAAATTGACATTTTCCCTAATAACTAAGACATATATATCCAGTTGCTAAAAGTTTTAGAAGTTTTTCATGATGCTACTCAAACTTTCTCATAAGTTTACAAGCCCAATGTTCACTTGTTTATTATATCAATCGTCAATATATTTGACATGCTACTCCAAGCCCGTAAAGACCCAAACCTATACACATGCGTATACAATATGACGTTGAAGTGATTAACTTATTATAAAGACATTCTCCGTATTTATCTTATAGCAACTATTTTAGATCCTCGTTGTAAAGAGAACTTATTATCAATGTACTTAAAAACTTATTACGGTTACATTTAAAATCTGATGAATTCCCAAGACGTATACAACTTGAAAGCACAGTAAAAAGTGTCAATAGCGACTGCTGACATGAAAGAGATGCTCAACCACTACCAAAATCAATACAGTGGCTAGTCATCAGTCTCTCATTCGCCACCCACTACGGAGCGGCATTACTCATTTATGGGTAAACAGTTACTAGCATAAAAATTGAAAAGACAACAGTCCAATGGTCTAATGTCTAAGATGTAGCACTACATCAATACGAATTTCGAGTTTTCTAAGAATATCTCCATCAAAGACTTCAATATTTTAAATTGGTGGCAAAGGTACAAAAGGGATTACCTATTCTAATCTTGCATCGCCTGTAAAATACTCGTTGCTCCAACTTCAACTGTCACTATTGAGTAAGTGTTTAGTATAGTAGGCTTAATTGTTTACAAATGCCAAGCCTCCCAATCTGTTGTCAACGTTAAAGCAAATGCTTGTACAGAAGATTGGTACAAGACAGCTTGTAAACGACAAGAACTATACGAGACATCAAATAAGGAGGATGATTATTTTAATTACTGGAACCAATCTGATAGAAGCCCAAGCTTAGCCATAGGTTCCACTCTTGATCTTGAACATAACCAGCTACCTTAAGAGGAGACATAATAAATTTTTTTTTCATCATTTCCAAAAAATTTTATCAAGTAAAAAAATTTTTTTTTCCTAATTATTCAAAAAAAGTAAATGGCATGGTTTTCCTAAAAGTAGTGACTAGCATTAGGTTTTTTTAAATTATGATCGAGTAAAATTATTTTCCTTTAAAAAATTTAAATTAGATATTTAAATAGACTTGAATTTTTTTCACAAAACATAAAATTGACCAACAAACTAAAGGTTTTCTAGAAAAATCTAAATCAAACTATAGCGGACTAATTCCAATTAACAGATACATAGCCACCTTCCGAGCAACCATAAAATATAGTAAAAAATATTTTTTCTTCGACTACTTCACTCCACTCAATCAGATTAATTATTCATACTATAAGAAACTTTTCTATATTTTAATCTTTATCCGTTTTTAATGTATGTTTTATGGAGGGATGAAAGGAAGAAAAAAAAGGGTTGAAGGATTGGCAAGAAAAAAGAGAAAAAAATTATGGAAAGGAAGGAAAAAAAATAAGAAAAAATCAAGAAAAAGAATTTGTTCAAGGGCTTCAAACTGATCCTTAAATCGCTAAACCTATAGAACAAACTCCAAACAACTAACTCATAGATCAATCATAATTCACCATATCCCTAACTCATAAATCAACGGTTCAGAACCAGTTCGGCACTTCGTCCGATCTACCTCTAACTACTTAAAACATGTCAAATTCACATTTTAGCGTCAAAGTTCCTTAGATTTGGATATTCTCATGGAAGATTGAAACTATTTGTTTTGCATGCAGTTTTGAATATGTTGTCACTATATGCTCCTTTCTAAAGTTTCGTATTTCGATATTTCTTTTTTTTTTTCTGTTTCCATTAATTTTTTTTACTTCCTCTGCAAGCCACATGGCGTTTTTTGTATGATACGTGCATTTAAAAAATAAACACTAATAAATTATTAAAACACCTCTAATTTCCCCATGACTTGCATTTACCATATATATTGAATTCGTGGAAGAAGATTCTGAACAAAACTATTGATATTCTCCATAAATTATGTCCAAAATCTACCTACACACCTCAACTTTTATCCATCCACTTTTCACAAGTACTGAACAACTACCCCTCCTCCTTTATTTATTAAAATGATAATTTACTTATTGTAAAAGCAGTTGTTTGTTTTTGAAAATGTCTTTCCCATGTTTTAATTATATTAATATTAGTTGAGATCCACCATGGAATTCATCGTAATATTTTGGGAAGAATTCTAACCCTTCATAATATATATACCATGAGTTGCATTTATATAATTATGAAATGATTTGACTTATCTAAAAGATATATAAAAACAGTTTTATTACCTCTAAAAAAGGCTTCTTATATTTTATAAATAAAAAAGATCATTAAATGGTCTCGGATCTTTTGTAAATTTAATAAAAATAACTGTTAAAAGAAACTGTGAGAGAGTATCCTGCAAAATCTTTTGTTCTTATGTGTTCTAATAAGATATATAGCTTGTGGATTGTGAGTAATTTTTTTGGTTAGTGATTCAACTAATGTTTGTTATCAATTTCTGCTGTATATTTACAAGAGATTAATAGATTTATCTCCATTTATTTTCGCAGTTATAAACCAACAATTAAAAAGGTATGATATTTTGAACCACGTACATTACACATACGTGATCCTTTAGCATATGTCTATACCTTAGTATCCGTAAATCATATGTTATTTAGTATAAAAATATAAATATAAAAGGATTCAAATAACGTAATTTTTTTGCCAAACGATTCAAATATATAAAAATTAGCTGATTGTATAGTATATGGTTAGTTTAAAAATATGAAAATTTTTATATTTTGTTACCAACACAGAAAACTTCAATATTTATCGCATCTAAATTTATTAGGGATGGATCGGATGGATTCGTTTAACCTTACAATTTGGAAGTGTTTTTCTAACTTTAGTATGTCTTTTTTGATGAATTTAATATTATCTCCGTCGATCAATTTTAATTTTAGTGCTGAAAGATGATACGTTTCATCAAAGAAGGTTTGTAAAGTTTATAATTTACTGTAGACTTCTTGAAATCACTAAAATTGATTTAACACAATCAAATTCTTGCGTGCATAATAAAAGCAGCAGACTCTATGTATTTATTTATGCATATACTGATAAACAAAGGAGGATAAATAAAAAATAATCCGTTCAGGTCAAATAGCGTGTTATATCACCTGGGCTTAGAGATCTTCGGCCCGAGGAAAAATAATCATATGCTTCAATTGCACAACTCAGTTTGGTTTCCACATCCGGGTTTCCCGGCCCAACTATGCAGTTAATCCAACAACAAAGAAAAAAAGACTGAAAACTTTTTACATCCTCGATAACCTCACTCAATATGAAAATCACCAGCTCCTTTATAATGTGAAGGGGTTGGAGGGAGGATAGACTACAGGCATTTGCGACATGGTCACATTGTTTAGGAGTACATCGGGAGCCACGGTATCCTCCACTATTACTGGATTCACCTGCATTACCCTCTCTGGTATAACCTTCTCCCCATCGACCTTCGCGAGCACCTCAAAGTGCATACTCACAGATTCAGGCTTGGTCCTCCACTCGGGAAAGCTTTCCAAGTCGATTTCCCCCTTTTTCAAAGTCTTCTCTACTCCAAAACCGATTTTAAGAAATGTTTGAGCAGATACATCTGCCTTCAATAGCTTGAAAGAACCCTTTTTGTCAGCCTTAGGACCCAACACAGAAAACAGAAGTGCCTCGAAACCTCGTAGATTAGAGTTGGAACTATTGACAGAAGCAAGAGGCCACATTGTACTGAAATATTTTGGTGTTAGTAGTGTCTTGGCTTCTTCTGAAGGAAGATCAGAGAAAGCCTCGATCGCTTTTTTCTTCAATGGAGAGGACAACTCCACCAGACCAGGTGCAAGGCGCTTCAGTTTGAGCTTGTTAGCAGAGGTATGTGATGATGCAGGGGAAGTGAGTGAGGTAGGACCGACAATTCGAAGAGATATCAATGGTGTGCCTTGGCTTCTGGATGCAAGGCGGAGATGCTCCGCCAGGTTAAGAAGGCCAGAAGCAAATCCACCACTGCTCCTGTTTAAAGGAAGCGGAAGTTCAACTGGTAGACGAAGGTTGACTGATCTGGCTCCCTTAACAGTAACGACAGCACCATCGGCCAAAATCACCTTCTTCAGAACACCAGCATCTACATCATGCTGCATTGGTTGTCAAAACCAAAATCAGTGAACCAATCCAAGGATGCAAGCCAGATTCTCCCAAAAATAAACAGTAGACTCACAAGCATTCATTCTCTTCATCTTAGATCATATAGACTTATCTCCCCACAAAACTCAAGAAATAAACCTCGATAACTGCTATACTACAAATAAAACCCGAAAGCAATTAGAATGCAAAACCGAAGGTTACAGCATAAGTTTCTCCACATCATGCGCATATTACCTTTGCACAACAATATTCATGGATCAGGGGGGGCAACAACCAGGAAGAAAACACAGTCTATAGGAAGTAAGATATCAGATCAGAACCAAAGATGGGTTGCTCATCACGAGGTAAAAGCAGACCAGGCCACTCCTTTGGGAATGGAAAAGATTACCATCAATGATTGTCATAAACAAATGATATCTAAAGTGCACAACCAACAAGGATTTGCAAATGCCAGTTCTTTCAATACATAAGTGCAAATTATATTCACCCCCATACAGACATCCTTTCATCTTCACTCAGCATATGAGAATCACAAGCATAACTGGATTCCAGGCAACCATACAAGAATTCCCACCCAACTAAGCGCTGGAATGTGGAATTGCTGTAATTAATTCATGTATATCATTACTTCTTGAGATGCACAAACATAATTCTGGAACCAATCCATTTAATCTAATGATTGACTATGGTACCGTCCTATTTATAATTATGTAATTCAACCATGAAATAGCTTCCTACACCCTCAATTGTGACATGGTGAAATAATGTACCCTGCAGAATGATTACACAAATAGCGAAAAGACAAATATTAGTCAAATACATACAGGCAAGGAAACTCGCATATTGTCAGCATCCTGAATCCATAACTCCAGCGGTCCAGCGAGCTGGAATGGAGCCAAAACAGGCAATGTCTTGTCTAACTTCTTCTTCTCGATTAACCCATTCTCACTGACAGGTCTTGCGGGATCCTCAACATGAAATATGGGCAAATCCACATATTCCCATCGATTCACATCCTCCAAAAGCTTAACGGGAATCACTTTCTTATCAATCTCAACATCAAATTCGTAAGCTACAGAGTGGCCAACAAGGGCATCTTTTACATCAAATCCTGATATCTTAATTTCATCAGCTGGAAAACCCAATCTCTTAACAATTGCGTCCTTCAAATCCTATAAGAAAACAGCAAAAAGAATAAGGGATCTTAGACACAAATTTCAATTTTCGCACATAGTATGCTTGAAAAATCCGCTTTCATGGAACTTGAATTCCCATAGCAAGTCATAGCAGTTGATTCAAATCATACAGCTCAGAGAAAAAGTTCACATTTTCTTGGTGGGGGGATGAAACTTAAAACTCCTAACCTTTTTTTTTTTCTTTCCTATATTTCGCACATGACTCTAATTAATGAATTAACTATCAGGCAACGTAAGCTCAAACTACAGGTGTAATAAATTGATTCAATGATCCAACTGAAACCACTAGTTCTGTAATAACAACAATGAGCTCAAAATTCAGACTTTTTTTCCATTTTTGCACAGACCACACGCTAAGAATCTCCACTTAATACGCAATTACAATAAAACCCAATTCACAATGACATGATTCGATCCAAATCATGCAACCACCAGAACATATATCAGTATATGCGACAGAAAATAAGCCCAATTTCCAAACTTTTGCGGCGAACGAAAATTCCAAAAGAGATATACAGAAAAGAAGCGTTTTAAACAAATAGGGAAGAGAGGTTTCTAACCGTAATAGCTTTAGGGTTAGGGTAAGAGGGATAATTAACGTCCTTAGCTGATATCTGTGCCCTAGAAGATGATAGAGTCGTGAAAAAAATCAAAATTAGGGCATGTAATTGAAGAGATCTGCTAGCCATATAGGTCAGAGAGAATCAATACGGCGTTACGAACAGCAAGATCTCGGAGAGCTTGCAATGGAAGAAAATTGATTGGATAATTAGTAACGAAATTGAAAATTGAAGACTTTTATTTCGTAAGAGAGAGAGACAGGACGTGTGGGGATGATTCGAGATTAGCGGAGGAGATTCGCGGGAGGTGATGACGTGGAAGGAATGGACCAATGAGAAAAGAGGAAATGATGTGTTCGAAGCATGTGATTTTGGATATTTTTCCAAGTTTGGGAGTCGGGCCCCCTTTTAACGCGGGGAGTGGCTCGATTTCAGGTCGAGGTAAGAGAGAAAACGGTGTCGTTTCACATATGGGTGAAAAAAATTAATATCTGGCGTCGCCCGGACTCGAACCGGAGACCTTCAGTGTGTTAGACTGACGTGATAACCAACTACACCACGACACCAACTCCGTATTAAATATTATATAATAATAATAATATTTTTTAGCCTTATTCTTATGCCTACCATTATCATTACTGTTTCACAATTGCCATCTAGGTGCTAAGATAAAGCATCCGAATAGCAATTCCTAAATGGGGCATTATAGGCATTCAAACGACTTACTTAGTTTAAGGCAACCCTAAAAGCAATTTGAATACTACATCTTAGTTATTTGGACGAGGATTCCCAATGCATAGTAAATTTAACATTCGGAGCCTTGATTCTTGCAATCATGATTTACACGATCCCTAATGCTAATTATTGAAAGACCGTGTATAGTACTTACATCCATATGGCTATTTATATAGCATATTCTTGATAAGTTGCTTGAAATTACTTATGTATGTAATGCTTGAGAGTATATCCTACTTCACCGTGCTCTTGTTTGCCCATACATTTATAAATTTATTCATAATTCAAGTTTGACATACTATAGGCATGACAAGAAGACTACCTTCAGCAAGTTACCTATACTTTCTTCTTTGATCAAGCTTAGTATGTGAAGTGAGGCAAATGAAAATTTTTCTATTTTGAACTTGTATTCAGTTATTATGATGTATTTTATATTCAGTTTTAAACGTACTATAACTATTCAATGTACTTATTTTATACCATATCTTAGAGACTAGTATCCTGTAGAGAAGTATATAGAATTAGAAATGTGTAAGTAAGTTTTGACTCATCGGTTGATCTATTTAATCACTTTTTAAACAATTTTAAGTCAAGGTTTTTTTACTCATTTAAAAATGAGTTAAATAAGCTTAATTCTTTTAATCCATAGGCCAAAATAAACTAGTTTAGATAAACTTGTTTAACACATTTATTTTGTTCGAAGGCCAAACCATTTAACCTACTTTAATATACAAGTTAAAGTAAATTAGGCCGAATTGACCCGTTTAACTTATTTACACATATCTATATAAAACATATCGATATGTTTTCAAGCAAGATTCTCGTGTTAATTGAGCTCTTTTAGACAATTTATAAATAGTTGATGGGATATAAAGTACCATGGATGAAATTCTCTAGCTTTAAGAGTATTTATGATGGTTTATCATGAGCAGAGTATCCCGTTCGGCATGACATATTTAAGCATTGAGAATGTGAGGAACTCTTAGTAATAAGTAGTTTTACTAATATAATTCACCATTGAATTTCCTTACGTTATGCTTAGCCATTTTTAAGAGGAGGAAAATAGGAGGAAAATAATGGAAATTAAAAGGGAATAAAATTTTCGTTTTGTCCTTTGAAATATTGGAAGGAAATCAAAAGAAATGGAGAAAAATATTTCCATTGTCTCTGTTTATTTGGTATAACAAAATAATTAGAAAAGTTTAAGACCGATTTTTTTTTGGGGGGAGGGTAGGGAGGGAGGGGGAATGTTTACGAATGAAATGGAAAAATAGTGAAATAATGAGGAGTAAAAATATACGTTTTGCAGAAAAATGAAGGGCATGTTTGGTAGAATTGTCTATATTTTATTTTCATTAACATTTGTTAAAATTAGAGTATACTTAATGAGAGGTGCTTGACACAAACTCTCACGTTAAGGACCCATTCTAAGGTCCTACAGCATTAAGAAATGGTGCTTAGAAAAGTCAAGATCCTTATTAGAGACCTCATAACTTTCTTTAATTAATTTTAATATCTAACAAATAGCAAGAAAACTACTTATAAGTTCACAATTTACTCATGGTGCTTTAACTCTATTTTCTTCCATATTCTTCTATCTCCTCTCATACACCAGATAATATCTTATAGGCTCATGAGCCCTTTGGGATTGCATGAAAATGCATGGTTTTAGTGGTTCCCCCATAGAAAGTGGCACTTAATAGCATTCTTTTTGAATGGAAATAAATTCTCTAAATTTATTTTTCGTAAAATTATAAATTAATGATTAAAATTATATAAATATTTTAAATATTATTTGATATTATAATAATATCATCTTTATTTTTTTTTATAATTTCAACATCACAGTGTTTTTTTTTTTTTTTCTAGTACTTTTTTAGACAAGAGATGATGCAGTATTGGACCTTTGTAAACCCTGGGTTTATGGCTTGGGCCTAACGTTAAACAAGCTGCATATAAGCCCAACCGCCAATAATTTGAACCAGTATGCAATTGGAGATGAATTTTGCTAAAGGCGTTTACTTGTTAATTTTTGTTATAACGACATTAATTCAGTTAGAAGTATTAGACAAACAACTATCTTTTGTAGAAACCAAGCTTACGAATAAATAAACAATCTATTTATATGTTACATATTGTTAGTTTTATTTTCAATTCGTATCATATCCAATTTTTAATTAAAAAATAAACGTAAGTCTATCTCCAAAATATTTATTCCGTGAAAATAATTTGGTCCTACATGGTGCTATAAATCTTTTCAAGGTGCCTTAACTTATGAATGCCCATTATCTACTAATACGAATAAGTCTACATGGAACTTTTTACCAAATTGCCAATGTTGTCGGAAGTAGAAACTCTCCAAAAATAATTTGTCAATGAATGAAAGCGATGCCTAGCTATCTCCCTTTAGTAAGTCTACTCAAGGAATTAAAGAGTCATTAGGTGTGAAATGTCTTCTCTTTTGTCAATTGTAAGAATCTAACAACCAACAACAAGTTTCTATTCTAACCTCGTCTCTTAATTTGGGATTCCAAGCTACATCCAAATTCAAACACAAGAGTAGCAAAAAGAGAGGAAATTACTCTTTTTATGAATCTTTTAAGCTGAGTATGGATTTATTGTTTTTTAACTCTCAACGAACAGTTACCTACTCCTTTTATCTATCATTACTCTATACTAAACTATTACTTATTTTTAAAATCATCTGGATTAATTGAAAAAAAAAAAAAACAAAAGAAAAGAAATAGTGGATTTAGCTTAATGGAAAAAGAAATCAGCATTCGTTTAAGTCAACAAGATTTCAATCTTTGGTGGGGGGACAAATGAAGTAAGTGATTAGCTGTGTAACCATTTTAAAACTATTGAAATTCTTTTTTCCTGTATTTGGATACCTTAGACAAATATCTATCATATAATTCTAAATTTTCATAAACTGTCAACTTTTCCTGCTATGAATGCGATTACCCACCAACTCAATAGAATTTAATTCACCTAAAACCTAGCTGCGTTGGAGAACCTATTGACATCAGTAATAGATATTATTTTTCCTCCTATCAGGGAAGCGAAGGGAGTAAATAACATAACTCATCTTAATCTGTTATTGTCCTCCTCCAGTAATGTTCGCTCTAGCATCTCAGGCCAAGACTTAACAAGCAAAGGACACCGACATGTGGATTGACATGTCAACAGACAGGAGGGAGAATCTTGCTGGAACTTTTCAAAGTTGTCTATATTGATTCATAAAAGCGGTTCTCCTGTCTAAACCTATAGCACCCGTTCAATCATCTTGAAGTATCAAAATCAAATCCCATTTAAGATAGTAGTATGCTCCATCAAAGGACACATTATATAATATTGTAACCTTGTTAACAAAAGTTGCCGTTCACACACTGACAAAAGTTGGTCTACAAATTTCACAAGATACCGGTTCAGTATCCACCATGATGGTTTCTCAAGCCATTATATATTGATACAAGCTAGACTTAACCGGTGCATGTATCCCATGGATGATTCGGCTAGAGTTAGCCAGTCGATTACAATTGTAGTGAAAAAGCATGCTAAAAGGATGGTTGCATCTATAAGCTTAATCTGTCGATCGAGTTAGGTTACGGTTTTGATTATACCAAAGTGGCCGGTTTTGAGTTTGATATCTTTATCTTTCTCAACGCACAAGTGAGATAGAGTATTGAATAAATAACGAAGGACAATAATAATGCCCATTAAGATCAAGTTTTTAGATGAATTGGTAATGGTACTAAAATTTGACACGCACTGTGCCTCTACTACTGAAGAGAGGAAAGAAAATACTCTGCAGTTTAATTTCGCTGAGTCAGTTTTAAAATTTTCTTTAAACGAATTCAGTGTGAAGCAGAATGATGGTTATTTGCAATTCTGGATTGTTCATTTTAGTCGATGGTTTGTGTAGCTTATAATCAACAGTAACACTTTCATCATTCCATAGGCAAGGGAGAAGCATAAGCACTAGTTCTTCAATTTTAACATAAGTTTTGAGAGTACAGCAAAGGACATGAACCGTATCATATTTGGGAACCGAAAATGCTTATTCCATTGTCACGTTACAAATTGTTACAAGCAAAAGAGGCTTAAGAAAACGTTCGGTTGCCTCTAAAACACTGACCAAACAAAAAGCGGAACAAAGGCCATCTTTTCCACACCACTGAAGAACCACAATTTCATCCATAAACACATTAGGTGAGAAATGAAGAATATTGACAGGCCCGGTCAAACTTCCAACCGGCCAGAAAAATGGGGGGGAAGAAAAAAGCTTTCAAGAGCTGCAAGATGATTGATTAAACAGGCCGGGTACGTGAACATGATCAACGAGTTAAATCATGCAAAAACGTGAAAAACCCTCCTGCAAAATGAATCTAACAGCAAACAAGCTTGGTACTATGTGGTCTTCATGAGTGGAGTTTTAGGGCCTTGCAAACATGAAAACGTAAAAACCGGACTGATTGCTTAGCATTTCTCTCTGCCAGCAAGGCTTCGAGAAGCAGCAACAAAAAAGGAAGAAGACATTCTTTCCCATATGTTTCTGAACTGAGACTGACTTATTGCATCACATAAATGATTTGATAGCCTCACGTAGTTGCCTTGCAAGATCTTTCACAGACATGGAGAATTCTGGATCCATCTGCAAAGCATATAGAGATGAGTTTATACAATGAATTGGGTTAAAAAAAAAAAAAAAAAAAAGAACAAAAAAAAGAGAGGACAAAATAGCACAATTAATTTTATGGAGAGTCACCTGAGCAAGAATGGTTAAATCCACAGCAGATGTACCGAATGACATGGAACTGCTGTTAATGACCGTTAAATGCAGTCTCTCAACTTCAGCAATTACATTGTCCAGAATTCCCTTCCTTTTCTCGCAGTGAATTTTAATAAGCACATCTTTATCAGAGACTCTAGCTTCAATTTCAGGCAGTGGCTCATCAAAACTGCCACCGGAAAAATTCTTATCCGTGAAAGAATCCTTTCCATCATCAAAGAGTTGAGATTTTTTCACAAATATAGCAGATTCTGCAGTTTTCCTTCGGGTCTGTTCCTCGAGATCCTTCACTCGTTCTTGAAGTTGCTTCACATACTTTATAGCATCGCCAAGAACGGAAGCCTTGTCCATCTGCCAATCAATCGGTAAATTATAAGGTGAGATGGGAGTATAGGGATCTAAATTCAGGACCTCCTACTTCGATAAATTTTTAGATAGACAGTCATTTAATCTAAAAGTACGAACTTATTAGATCTGGTGTAGTTTTATGTTTATAAGTTAATGAAGCAACTATCATAGGTTGCTACAAAACTACATAACTACCTTCTTGAGGCCAGGGACAAGAGCAGATAAAGCAATAAAGCGTTGACTGAGCTTTTCTCGGCGCTTCCTTTCTGCCAAGATATGATCTTGAGTGTGGGGTAGCCGATTGCTATCGCTTATCCTTTTCCCACCCTGACAAGCCTTCAATAAATAGTTCTGATCCCCAAAGGATCCTTGAGAAAACATGATATTAGAAGGAACATTACCAACAACATTAGAAGAAACCGCCTCCTCCTTTGGTTTCATAACACCATGTTGGTTTCCTAAGTTGTTGGAGTTAAAGGAAAGTACACTAGAAGACGTAACGGGTTGTTGAGAAAGGACAGGATCGGGTTTGCACGAGCTCCAGCTATTTGGTTTTGGCTGTTTAGCCGGCCTTTCAATGCTGGAGTAAGAATTATCCATGGAACCTTTGGAATAATTGATAGTAGGTTGAGAAAAAGAGCTTTGTATGTGTTCACCAAATGCAGCTGCAAGTGGTAATAAGCTGAACTCATCCAATGGATTCGCTTGCCAAAGGCTCATGAAGCCGTAATCCTCCATTCCCTGTGATATATTAAACAATACATCTTTCCATTTCAGAATAGAATTCTAAATTTCTTCATGAAAACAAATTAAATTCGAGGGTTTTTTTGTTTCGCAAGAAAATGTTCTTGAAATTTTTTTCTATTATGTAATTTAATCAAAGCTTCTTAATTATCAAACACTGTGTTAATAATCTCAAAGAGATGTAAGTACTATCATTCAGTATTTAGTGCTGGTGGAAGACAACCACAGAGGCCCTGCTTGCTACTAATTGCTACAACTTTTGAGATTAGTATGATAATATTTGACAAATTGTAAAGCTTTGATAATAAAGAAGCCCGGAAAATGAACACTACAAAACAAACGCAAGAAACCGTTCAGATAATACTTCCTCGTAAGGTTGAGTAACTCACAATATCTGGAAATCCTCTCATGGATGATACTTCCATTAGGAAGAAGCTTCTTTATGGTTGAAAGAGCTAGCTGAAGAATCCTAACAAATCCTAACAAATCAAACAAATCACTTAGCACATCTAGTAAATATAAAAATGAGTCCCCAATGTTTTTTGAAAAAAAAAAAAAAAAAAAAAACACAACAACAACAACAACAATACAAAAAACACGTCGGAAAAAAAAAATGACTAAGTGCTTTTGAAAAGGTTTAGGACTCGAACAAATATCAAACAAAAAAAAAAGGGACTTGTATCCTAAACAAAACAACATGCAAGCATAAAAATATGCAAGAAAAGCCTCATAACGAGTCTCGGAAGAGAAAAGTAAAAGAGAACAACTTAGAACTCACTTTTGTTTTTTTTAGATGGTGATGAAAGTTTCCCTTTCCCAAGCCCCACTAAAGAAGAAGAGCCTTTCCTTGTTCAACTTATATAGCAATCACTGCCCAACGTAAGAGTCTTCTTTCCCACAGAGGGATGTGAAAACAGCCATGGACATTTTTTGATTCTGGTGTGTTAGTACAAGCCAAAACAGCATCATTCAATTATTATAATCAAAGTGGTCGCTTTTGCTGACAAGATTTCTACATTTAACAAGTAAGTTTTGTTTCTTTATGTGACTTTCTATTCTATTTAGAAAATCTCTTCACTGATTAAATAGTCCAGCACAACTTTACGAAATTAATCACCAACCAAGCGTTGAAAATTCTCCTCCTGTGAGAATTGGCTGGCAATTATGGTACCAAAGTCCCATCTAAAATACGATTGTATAGATTGAATCTAAAAAGATATGATACAATATGTCTAATCTTCTAATACAAATATAATTAGAATATGATAGGAATTGATATAATAATGAATCGAATCGAATCGATTGTTCATGATATTACAATCGAATATGCGGCAGAAACCACTCATTTCGCTAAAATCATATTATAAATTTGCTGCATTTTTTTATAGGATTGTAATTACAATCCTAACTTTGCCATTAACTTCCCATATTTCTACAATCTAACACCTCGCACCATACTATTTTTTAAATGTGAAAATATACTTCCTTTTTAATCTAAAGTTTCCATATTCAAGCTTCATGTATATCATTAAAGTAAAAGGGAAACTATTTGTTATGACATCATGTATACTTAAGTCATGGTATTAATTTTATTATTTATATGAACGGAGTTTCTACGAATTCTTTTTTTTTTTTTTTTTAGCAAACCCATCACGAATACATCATCTACATGTGAATAAAACTTGACATGAAATAAAAACCAAACAAACTGAATGGTTGCCATGTGGAAATGACTAACAAAAACAACAATTTAGATTTCTCACAAGGCATGATCCTAAAGCCACCTCATAAATGCTTTCAAAATCCCAGTAAGGCACAAGATAAGCTGGTAAGCCAACATAAAGTATAATTTGGAGTCACTCTAGCTACTTGTCAAAGAATGAAGTTATAGGGGTCATGTGAAAGGAGGTGGATAAAGATACTGTTGGTGGGAAAATTATAATCTTGTTGATTGTACTTTTCTATATATCGATCTGTGTTTACAATTTGCTTTGACTTTTCTAACTTCCTTTACCCAATATTGTGGGAATGGGAACATATTCTTATACAAGTCATCGCTTCTAGATCTTAAAATATCTTGCTGTTGCTGTACTGCAAATTAAAGAAATTCTTGAGATGGCATGTGGGTCCTTAACATAAGTAAACCTCCTTTTTTTTTTTTTTTTTTTTTGGGGGGGGGGATGGTGAGGATTGTGCAGGGGTTGGTGGATGATAACGTTCCAAATATCCTTTATGTGGTAAAACCTAATTGCTTTGTTTTGAAAAAGGTTTCTTATCCTGTGTTCAATCATCCTTGAATAGATTATTAATATTTAGTAGGGAATGATATTAAAGGTGCACGCATATAGCATAGGGAGGGTACCTATACTTTGTTCTCTAAGTAACTTAATTTTAGAATTGAAAATTCACCTATAATAAATTTTAAAACCTGTAGATTATAATGATGTCATGTCATGAAAATATAAATAAACACAAATAACCTCCTAATTTGATTTAGGTGAAGTTATACCTTTGAACTTTTAAATATTATAAATCACCTATTTAAACTTTAATAAATTAATAAATAATAATCAATCTTCTAAACTTTAACCCTTAAGTAGAAAAGCCGCTTAAACTTATTAAAATGCACTTTAAAACTCTATAAACTTTAATAATAATAAGATTTTTTAAACTATAATACATTTAGAAATCCATAAGTTATGACGGTATAGTGTCATCAAAGTTGGAGTAAATGCAAATATTCTTCCTAAAATTTGATATATTCCTAAACTTTCTTCTTCTTCTTTTTTTTTGTTTTTTAACCCTAAACCTTCAAACGTTACAATTACAATTATAAACTTTAAATTGGCAAACAAAATCAACCCTTAACTTTTAACCTTCATTCATAAACGCCACTTAAACTTATCAAGGTATATTTTGAAACCTTTTAAACCTTGACTATAATATGACTTTGCTTTAATTAAAATTAAAATATTTTTATAGCATCGATTTATTTAAGTTCAGGAAGCAATTTGCAATATTTGAGAGTTTCAGGAGTGAATCCACGCTCAAATTGTTGGTAGGGTTGTGTAAAATTTCTGCCGTAGAGGTTTTTATGGCAAGCCAATATGGCAGTATCCATTAAACAAAGGTAGAAGCCAGAGAAATACTTGGCCTGAATTCGTCGCGGAAACCTATCAGTACGATTGCTAGATATTCAAGTTTTGAATCTTCAAGCGATTACAATCGCAAATCACGTCTACATAAGTAAAGTTGAAGCAACGTCCTGAATGGGTCAAATTTCCTGTGAGTTAGGGAAAAGAGAAAAAGAAAAAAAAGGACAAACTCTTCAAAAATATGATTGAATGAAATCATTTCCCCATCAGTGATATCAAAATCTGACGAATCAACCAAGTAATGCCCAAATGTAGCCCAAATTTTGGAAAAAATACAAAAAAGAAATATGAAACTCTTCTTAAACTTCAATTTAAGTACGATTTTACTTCTTAAACTTTTCTAAGTATAATTTTTTAATTCTTAAATTTTCATAAATTAATAAATAACTCTCATAACCCTCTAAAACTAACTTTGATCTTAATATGTAAACATTCCTAAAACTTTGATTTCAATATATAAACTTTTCCTAAACATTTATTTTGTTGTGTAAATATCCCATAAATACTACATAATTTAAAGGATATTTACATATAAAAACTAAAATTTAAAGGGTTATTCTTAATCTAGAGATTATTTATCAATTTATAAAAATTTAAAAACCAAAAACTATACTTTAAAAATTAAAAAAAAAATTTCCACCTGAATCAAAATTTAAAATGCTTTTATGCAATTTTCCTTATAATTTTACTTTAAACAATGATCGAATAAGATGCATAACTGGAACTTTATTTTGAACTTACCGGTTACGTTATCACATCGGCAGCATAATCATAGTTTTCATCTAATAATATAATATGGTCAATGATTTTCTGTAGATCTTCTAAGCCACTAGTCCTTTTCAAGGATTTAAAAATAGCTTAGTTCTTATACAAATTAGTCAGTGGTTAAACAAATTGGATTTCTTTTAGGGCAAATTGGCTTTCATTTATGTGGTAGATCTTGCACGTACATACACGACCAACCGCAGACATAGGATGATGCGATTCGCATGAATTTAGGAGATTGGCCAGCTGTAACACTTGGAATATACAGTGTTCAATTGTACTTTAATTAGTCGTGTGAATCCAACGATATATCAAACAAGTGGAGTTGGTGTCGACCGATAAATCACATTTGGCTTCATGTTTATCCATATTAACGGATTAAAACCAGAAATTTCGCTTCTGAAAATGGCAATTTCCAATGCACTGACCCGTGAGACGGTAATTAACAGGATAAGATATATTTTATAAGGAAAATGTTAACTGACTGCCACGAGACAGATTGAACATTTCCAACACAATTACCCATGAGGACAGTAACTGAAAAACGCATTCTAACATATGACACAATCCTTAAATCCCAATCAATCTACCGGGGCCCGGTGACATATAATCAGGTTGTGCAGAGGTTACACTAGCAAGATCTTGAGGCACAAATCGGGTTTTCCTATAGTTACCGCTACCTTCTCTTTACAAGCCTTATTTCTGCAAGTAACACTAATACCATACAGAATAACATTAAACTGTACAGGTATGACAACTTGCCAAAACTTGATTTCACACTGGAACAATACTATACAGAAAAGCGCACTTTACATTGATATGAGATATTCAAACAATGGAATGAGTACTTACTGTGGCTCCTCATTCGCAAGATAGTGGCTGTCGTCATGTTATGAGACAAGAAGTATAAACCATGCTTCATAAACTTATAGCCGTGAGGGGAAGACCGTGAATAGCATCAACAAGCATGTTAAGGATTGCTGACAAGCCAGGGTTGCAGTTTGATTCGCCAAACAAACTCACCCTGGAGTACATGCTAGCTGTGAACTTGCTGCAATGAAGGCCATGCAATCTCATCATCGTTAGTATGGCCATGGATGAAAAAGTCAGAGCAGTTCTTTCGGCATCCATGGTTATATGGGTTACGGAATTGTCCGTCAGGACCACGAAGATACCCATAGCGAATAGCATTCGCCATCTCGTTTGTAGTAATATTCCGAGCAATCTGCATAAAGGAACAGGGACTACTCAAATTATTGAAGACTTCAAACAAGTTTCACCTAGCATGTCAGCAGCATATCCAAAACATGAACCAGAAGGCTTCAATCTCCTCACATTAAATGTGAAACTGTGTAAAATAACGATTTAAACACTTAGACGCAGAAGCAAAAGGATGTTCATGTAGAAGGATAGCGACAAGTCCAAAAACAAAATATAATGCACCAAAACATTGAGGGAACATATAAAATACAGTATTTATTTGAACCAGGAAGAAGCATATAGGCATAAATGGATCTTATATAAAGGCAAATTAATGCAAGTTCCCCGAATACTATAGTCCTGTGCAGTAAGAATGTCAGCATTCTCATTTCTATCACCAAAAATTCAAGATAACTTATACAAATTCCCTCCCACCCCAACCACGCCTCTCCTTCCTCTTCCCCCAGGCTTCTTTTGGGTAACTACAAAAATTTCCTTGGGTAATTAAATTATGTGAAGGTTGAAGGTCTTTTCATCAAGGCCTTAAAAAGCAACAACTATTACTTACATTTGTTATAGCTACCATTTCAATCTTTTCAGTAAATAGAAAAAGGTTATATGACATGCAGAGCAATCAGTGAGCAGTTAGTCAATGCTGCAATCAAGCTTTTTGTATCAATGGCAATTGAGTAATTGCCAAGTTCAATTCAGATACCTGGGATGCCTGAACAGCCGTCAAAGTTGTACCAGCAAGTAGAATTATGGCATCAAAAAACATAAACACAGCTATTCCTGGATAGTGTACTATAATGTAATAAATCCATGATTCACCAGCAGGCAATTGCATGGGTTCCGTCCATACCCCTGCCATAACCCAAATTGCAATATAGTGAAGAGAAGAAAATGGATGTGGAGGACTAGAAATAAGTGAAAAAGCAAGAGGATATTTATGTACTCTGAAGTGTAATTGCTGCACCGAGGAAAGATGTCAGAGTTCCCATGCAAACAAAAAAGAAGAAGTCCCGCTTATTCCTCTGCAATACGAAGAATCATTTGTTTAGTACAAAGTATGTGCATATGCATATAACAGAATGGCCAAATCTGACATTACATATTGAACAGCCTTTTCATCCAACTTTTTTTTTTTTTTTTGTTATTATTATTATTTTTTTAATTTTTCCCTGTAGCAATTATTAGCTTTAATAATAAGCTTTTCCTACGAGCCACTCACTACCTTGTAGGGAGTGTAAAGATTTGTCTTCCATGTCCTAACCAGCACAATTACTCACCTTTCCCACACAATTAGATATCCAAGGGCAGTGATGATCAAATTGTTCCACACAGTGCTTACATGATGGACAGTGCTTAGAACGGATAGGCCTAACAATCTGTCATGATGAACAAGTCAATATATAACACAATAATGACACTGACAAGAAAATTAGTGGTAAAGAATATCCTTTCACAGAGATAGATATTATCAAGCATACCTTGCATGTTGGGCAAAGCTGAGACCAATTTCCAGTCCAAATTGAGGATCTGTTTAGATCTATACCAAGCAAGGGATCCTGTAGTTTGTACTGCATTAGATGATTATATGTGACAGATGAAAGAGTGACACATAAACACAACAGACCAAATAGTATAAGGCATCAATGAAACAAATCTCCAATCTATACTACTTTTTTGCATGAATGTGATGTTCATATGTCCAAGGATGCTGCATGCAAAGGATCCCAAGACATCTTTCCAAGAGATTTATGAAAGCATTTGCCAATAAACATACAAGTAGTAGGGTGAAACTTCTAGCAACAACCTATATGGCTGATGGGCTGCCAAGGAGTATGCTCAGTTATTCCTGGCTCTTTAACACACATATGCATAGAACCTATAGATTAGAAGATCTGTCAAGGCAAAGATAGAACCTACCCACATGCTCAACCGTGCAATCCTGTAAAATAACAGGAACTAAAAGCTGCTAAACAGATGCATACCTCCACCTCAAAGCGACCATCCAACTCCCCTGGTCTTTTGATGTAGCCTGGGTCTTTACTGCAATGATGTACAGTGGATTATGTTCAGCAACTACTACCAGAAGATCAAATGAACTCACTCTTTCAAGGCAACAATTGTGATAGTAGAGATGCTCCACAACATTATAATATTTTCTATGAGAGATGCCATAGTATCACACACAATCAAACAAGCAAAAGCAACCAACAGCAGCAAACTCACAAAGACAGATCCCTTGACCAAAATCTTACCATATGAAGAAACTTGCACCCATGATATCTGCTCATAGACTTGAGCTGTCAATTGAAGAACCTATGAGTGAGCCGAATCCTAGACGCAGTCTTTAAAGCTATCAAGTGATGCACACCAACAAAAAAAAAAAAAAAAAAAAAAAAAGGGGAATTGCAGGACAACTATCCAGACAACAAGAAGTAGCCATCCCAATGGTAGCATGACGCGTACCCAAAATACACACCACATACCATCCAGATGAACGGCAAGCTGGAACCTAGACACCATGTGAATGGAGCAGGAACCTCATCCCAACAGCACCTAGTATTGTTTTGACCAAAGAAGCACCATGCTTACCATCTGACCAACAGCCTGATTCTTAATGCTTAAACACTGTGTCATTTAGTTGTCTTGTTGAAACTTGGCTTTTATTACCGAAATGCTGCTGGCCAAATTAGAGGGTCTATGTAGGGTTTAATTAGCACTATTTTTATGATTAACTTATACTTGAACATCGTGAATACTCTCAGTGAGATTACTATGAATATTGATTGAAATCATCCCTCTTTATTTACTAAAGTTCTTATCGATCTTGTAAGATCATGGTAAATGCTCTATTAGGATTTTGTGAGTAATATCAAATCAATCTTGTAAGATCATGGTAAATGCTCTATTAGGATTTTGTGAGTAATATCAAATCCTTTTAGAACCCTTAATTAGTTTAATGATTGTGAGTCATATCAATCACAATTCTAATCACAACCTAGCTAGTATAAATTGTTAGTGAGTTATATCTAACAATATTTACATTCACATCTTTATCTTTCCTCAAAACACATATAAAACCACAAAAACATCATATTTTCCAGCTTTGCTCAATCTTTGCACACAAGACTTTTGTACTCAATTCAGTTCTTCACGTTGAGTACACCATAGTCTGGTATCAAAAGCACATGGTTCATGCACTTGTTATCGTTAAGTTGAAATTTTCTTCACTTTTCTTATTGGAAATTTCAATTCATTAGTGTCTTGGACTTTTGTTGTTGTTCATATTTGCTGTTGGTTAGGCTGCTGAGGAGCTGTGATTATAGTGTAGTTGTTGTATTGTTGTTTTCTGGAATCTACTGTGTTGGATTTGATGTTTCATCAGGGCAAAGCAAGTAGATAAGGTGGTTGATAATTTGCTTAAAAGAAAATTTGAAATCGTTGAAGCATCATTGAGATGTCTAGTGAGAATGTCAACAAAGGAGGTGACAATCCTGTAGGAAATTTGACATGAGGAGTGGATAATATCAAATATCAATTGCAAATATTACAGACACCTTGCAAGAATTGCTTAATTGATGCATAGGAGGAGGAGGATGCAAAGAGGCAAAAGAAGAGAGCAGGATGCAATAAGTAATAGTGATTCTAACCAAAGGGAAAGTGATAGGATAGGATTTGATGGTGAAGCTTTGACTTAAAATTATAAAGAAAGGAGAGTTAATCAAAGGGGAGCTGATCTGGATTTGAAGAATATTAAGTTAAAAATTCCTTCTTTTAATGGAAGTAGCAAACCCAAGGAGTACTTGGATTTGGTACCTAGAGTTGAGAAAATTTTTGACACCTATGAATGTGATGAAAGCACCAAAGTCAAACTCGTTTCTCTTACTTTTGTTGACTAGCTAGCTTGTGGTGAGATAAAATGCTTCACAAGAGGCATAAAGATGGAGGAGCAGGTTAGGATTCAGAGATTGATGAGTAAATGCTTTTAAGCAAGAAATGTTGTTTCTTCCCAATGCCCCTTCATTTATGCCTCCCTTACGATAGGGAATAGCTTTTATTCCCAATCAAACACCCATGAACTTTATCTAGTTTAGAGTTCAAGCTTTGGAGATAATCAAGCACACCATCCCTGTCCAACATTTTGATAAACTTTGTCCTATCTCAACACATTTTCCATTGAGATTATGAAATAAATCCATCTCTTGCCAACATTATATCAATATTTTGTAATGCTCGATGACATTCATATTGCCTTACATGGTAAGTGGTAGCCTTGACCAAACTTCAAGACACTTGGACTTGTTTTCTGATATATTTCTTCAATTGTGTCCCATATCCCTTTCAAAGTCTCATTGAACATGTACATTTGACTAACCCATGGTCCCATGGAGTTTCTGAGCCACACCATAAAGTATTTCGCCTCCCAAGTTCCATAATTTTCAATATAAGTAAAAGGTGGGGATATTTCTCATGCAGAAAATCTTAACTTGCCCTTTCCCCTATTCACAGGTTTTACCAAGTGGAACTACTCTTTGAAATTCACTCCATTCAACTTATGTTGAGTGATTTATGAAGAAGTGATGGATCTCTTAGGGATGGCAGGGTGTGTGCAGGTATTTCACGTATTGGGATTGTCCAATATTTCAAAATTACAGTTTAGTTCCAGATGAAGTCACACAATGAATTTAGGGATTTGTAATTTTTATTGCCACTTGATGGGTCCTCATTAGAATCGACTAAAGCTATAATACCATTCAACTCCCTTAATCTTTATTAATTTGCTTGGGAGTACACGTGTGGGTATGCATCGATACACGAAGATTACAAAATACGAGAAGAGTGAATCACTAATTCTAGGGTACAAGTATTTGTAGACACATCAACACACCCCATGAGATCCGACCATATATTTATTCTATGAAATGAAACAAATATCCTAATATTCCTAAAACAAAGAGACATTCTCCAACAATATTGTTAAACTTTAAAGTATTAATTATTGTCATTGAAGGGTTAGTAAGCTCCAAAAAAGTTTTAATCAGAACAAAACTCATCAAAAGATTGAGGAAGTTTAAGTATTCATGAAACAAGATGCTTTTTTTATCATCTTCAGACGAGTTATGAACCCAACATAATAGATAACTTGTTTTGACAGCATCAAAAGCTCTCGTTTTTGTTTCATGTCAAACAACCCAAGAGTTTTAGAATATCAATGCAAGGAAGATGTTTTTTTCCTATCTTCATATCTGACACTCAAGTAGCATCACATTTTATGCTCAGCTTCCACTTATAGTTTGACAAGAGCTATATAAACCAATTTCCACAATGCGTTGAGTTGGCAAAATGCTTTCGAGCATTCAATAGGAAGTCAACAAAGAGATGAAAGTACTTGCCTTGGACCAAGCCACACTAAGAAAAAGGAGGCAGGTGAAACCAATTCAATTTAGAAGGGAAGAATACCTACTGCACCGATAGAACATTATCAATGAACAGATGCCAAGAGAAACAGCAGTCCATCCCCACAAACCAGTAACAGCAGTCACTTTCGTAAGATTAGGTGCTGTATAAGGAAAAGGACCAGATTATAAGTAAAAAGAAAATATACTTTTGTGCATTAAAATATCCAACTTATTACCTGCAAGAACAGAGTTGATGAAGAGTATAATGCAGAAAATTGCTACACAAAATAATATAGGAGCATAGCCCATCTTCCCCCAGCAAATTTTATCTATCCAATGCCTGCTGATTTCACGTTGTGTATTGGACTGCACAAAATTAAGATACATCATCATTCATGGAAAAAAGCTGCAATCAAATATTATGAGCTTACTGTGGAAATAATTTGACATCCAGTATCTAACAATAAAACTTATGAAAACAGAAAAGATGCCTCTCTTATGCAGCAAAGTTTATCTGGCTAAAGTCTTCTGAAACACGTGGATAGCAGCTTAGAACTCGAAACCAAAATGCTTTAATACATAGTTGAAGTACCAAAATTATAAATACATACAAGGAAATGTGCAAGATGCCGATGACCCTTATCAGATGCAAGTTGAACAGGAGTAAATCCCGCTTTGTCTCTAATACTTAGTTCTGCCTTTGTACCTGCATGGACAAGCACAGTGGCAGCCTCAATGTTTCCAATCAGTGCAGCCCAGTGCAGGGGTGTACATCCTAACAAAAGAAAATATAGCAAATTAGGATTAATCTTTACACAACCATCATATACAACAATATTATCAAACCGAGTGATAGTGTATTTAAGCAGAGTAGTCTAGTTTTGATAGGAATCAAAATGAGAGAGAAACAATGAAAATTTCTCTCAGCAGCAATTGTTACTCCTCCACCAAACTTAACATTGGCTTTAAGACAAACCACCAAGAAAGCATCCACCAACTTAGCATTACAAAGTACAAGAAATTTAGAATAAGCATTAAAGCCATGACATCTCTCCCTCCCTATCTCTTTCTCAAAAGCACAACATGACTCATACATGTTCAAGCAGTCGAGAGGTTAAATTCAAATATATATAATAATACCTTCTTTATCTTGTCTTCCTTGAGATGCATCTTTGAAAAGGAGAAATCTGATTGTATCTGCAAAACCCTTGTATGCTGCCCTAATTATTCAAAATAGGGAGACAAAATTTATGTATTCATATAACAATCTATTCCAAAAGTATAGCATGAAATTTGCATAAGACAAATACATGTCTTCCAGCGATTTCACACAACATATACTCAAATATGAGTTGAAAATGAAGGCTGTAATATGATATCAAAAGAAGCTGGGAATAGCATCATACTTGGTCCTGCTTAATCAATGTTTCAGCAGTAATTTCATTTATATACAAGGCTGGTTAGGTGGCACACTTAGCCTTAGGAATATATATTACATATGTATCTTCTATTGCATATGATTGTTCTTTTTGGGGGGGGAGTAATCAACTAAATATTATATTTCTTATTTTTTTTTGGGTAAGCAATTAACTGAACTTAATACTTGATATAGAACAACAGTAAAGAAAAACAAAAATATGGATGTTATGTATGGATGATGAGACATCTCTTCAACCATGCTGGGTGAAGCAAGAGTTACTAAGAGAAAGAAACTTCTAGAATATTAAAATCCTAGGTGATGCCTCCTGAGCTTAGAGAAAGATCCTACAAATGAGAATTTTGGCAAGGCAACTTCTCAAGTGGAAAGTCGGAAGTGGAAATCTCATACTTTTTTGGTTTGATGATTGGCACCCTCGAGTCCCTCTTATAGAATGGATGGGGAATAGTGCAAGTATGTCCTTGGGTTGCCCAAAAGATGCTCTACTTAACACCTTTATTAAAGGAAATGAATGGAGGTGACCTACAGGAGAGAGACAGGCAGCTGTTGAACATGGTATTGGAGGCATGAGGCCAATAGCATGTGAGGCAGATAGGTTGGTATGGAGATCAGGTGGTAATTAGACATTATCTATTCAAACAGCAAATTTTTTGCCTAGACAAGTGGACTCAAGGGTGGCTGGGTACTCCCTGGTTTGGCACAAAGCTCTTGTACCAATCAATGCTATCATTCTATGGAGGGTGGTGCAAAAAAAGCTGATTACTCTTGGCAAGCTAGTAGTGTGGGGAACTGTTACAGTAAACTGCTGTTTTCTATGTCATAGTGAGGAAGAAACACAAGATCATTTGCTTTTTGGATGTCATTACACATCGCTTTTTTAGAAGCACATTGAAAATGCAATTGGATGTACTCAAGCCAAGCCATCAGAAGATGGATCTCTCGTGGAAGTCTTAAGACCAGAAGCTTTGAAGCTATTACTACCTCTACAGAAGAGAGATCTAGCTGCTAAATGCTACTGCTTTGGAAAGAAAGGAACAAAAGAAGAATAGAAAATAGAAATACTCATATAGAAATACATTTTAAATTAGTATCATATTATTTTTTATTTTTTGTACTCTCCTTAGCTTTTGTATTGGCCAAGAAATCAAACTAAGTATCCCTTTGTTGTTTTGATACTTGGCTCAATTTCTTGGAATTTTTATAGAGAGCTTTTCGTACACACCCCATGTACATATTTTGAACGAAAGATATCTTACTTTCCCAATATATGTGTGTGTGTGTGTGTGTAGATATATATGTATATATATATAAACAACTGGGACAGAAAACAGGCTTAGGAACATTTTTTGGTTGTAGTATAAAACAAGGCAGCTTCAAATGATAAATATCGGTGAGAATTGTATAATATGTACATAAAGATTGATCCAACTGACAATTACTTGTAGATGACATTGCAATAATACTGCCTGCTCCTTCAACCCTTATATGACAGAAGCATCCAATTCTCCTGGTTAAGTTACAGTTGCAACTATAATAAAGTTGACAATACAGTGACACCCAAAACTTTTAAAACTGGGCATTTAGACCCCTCACGTTTATAGACGTGGCATTTTTTCTTTTTTTTTTGTAAAATACTTGAGAGAAAACTTAGCATTTACATTATATTCTGACAAAAAGAACTGTTGCCCTATTTGTTTTGGTTATAGAGATCTAAGCTAGCATCATAAAGGAGAAAGGAAACATAAAGGAGTTTCAATTCCACTGGAGATGTAAAAAAGAAAAACTAAATCATTTGTGTTTTGCAGATGATTTGTTAAAGGAGATTTGAGAAGAATGGAGTAGATTATGGAAGATTTACATGACTTGCATCTCATTTCTGGCCTAAGAGCAAACCCATAGAAAAGCCAAATCTTCTTTAGTGGAGAGAGGCCTCATATCAAAAGACAAATTGCCAATTTCTTGAGTATTGAGGTTGGAACATTGCCTGTCAAGTACCTGGGTATGCCTCTGTCATCATCTAGTATTTCTAAAAATGACTGTCTTGACCTAATGAAGAAATTCACAACAAGGATAAATCATTGGACAAACAAATTTCTCTTCTATGCTGGACATGTCTAACTCATCAATAGTATCCTTTTTTCGCTCCAGGTTTATTAGTCCACAATTTTTGTTATCCCAAGTAAGATTCTCTCTCTCATTGAAACAGAGATGAAAAGGTTCCTATGGAATGAAAACGCTGAAGGAAGGACAAGCCAAAGTCAAATGGAAAGATGTGTGCAAACCCAAAGAGGAAGGAGGCCTAAGAGTCATTGACATCTAGAGATGGAATCAAATAGCCCAGTTGAAACACATATGGACTTTGTGCATGGATGATGGTTGTTTTCTTTGGCTAAGTTGGGCCAAAAAAGAATTATTGAGGGGAAGAGATTTCTGATGCATAAAAATCCCAATTGATACCTCTTGGGCTTGGAGAAAGATTCTCTAAACTCGAACTTTGGCAAAACAGCTACTAAAGTGGAAAGTGAGTAATGACAAGCTCATATCCATTTGGTTTGATGATTGGCATCCTAATGGACCTTTGTTTGATTGGATGAGACTAACAAGAGAAATTTTCTTTGGGATATCCAAAAGAGACATTATTGGAATTTTTCATCAAAGACAAGGAATGGAAATGGCCACATGGAGAGAGATGAAATGTCATTACTAGGGGCTTGGACTCCATGAAATCGGAAGCAAGAAATCAAGATCAGCTGGTGTTGAGGGTGGGCAACACAATGGTTAGCACTAAATTATTGTCTATAAAAACTGCTTATCACTTGTCAAGAGTTGTGGTACCGAAAGTAGTGTGGCACTCTTTGGTATGGCACAAAAAATTGACACCAAGCCATAGTTTCATCTTATGAATGACGGTACAACGGAAACTTCTCACCCTATACAAGCTATATGCTTGGGGTGTTACACAACATAGCAAATGCTACATATATCGAGGTTGTAAAGAAACACATGATCATTTGTTTTTTAGGTGTACATATGCAAACCAACTGTGGAGAGTGAGACATATTGAATTTGCTAGTGGATGGACATTGGCAAGACCATCCTACTGTACTTCCTTTGGGCATTTTTTGAAATAAGAAAATTTAGGAATTTTGAGCACTCAACAAAGGAAAATTTTTGCTACAGGAATATACTATCTATGGAAAGAGAGAAACAAAAGAAGGATAGGAGATATAGCAACACCTATAGACATCAATTTTAAATATATTATTTTTTGCTATTCAAATGGATGAAAATCATGATGTTGTTTTAGGCAGGCTTTTGCACCAGAGAACTACTGATGCTGGTTTTTTAGTAAGTAGATTAGAAGCTTTTGAGTGCTCATCTTTGTACACATCCAATGTACAAATTGTTTTGAATGAATGAATTTCCTCATTTTTACCCAAAAAAAAGAGCTGTTGTCAAATCATCAAAGTGAGGCCAGATTTCACTGGGTAGAACCCAGATTAATCCAAATGGCAGAACAAGAAGAAAATCTTCCAAATCTCATCCATGACAAAGCAAAGATGCGCACAAAGGCAAACAATTTTCTTATCTATACAAATTCCCATTCCATTACCATCACTGACCCTCTTTTGCTTAAATTACAGCGCCTTTAGGGATGGCTTCTTCTATTTATAGTTATATTCCATCGTTCTATTTCTCCATTTGGGTTTCTTCTTCTCTCCAGTTTGCATCTAGTTAAATTAGAGTAATTTAAAATATACATCTCAAGAAATATTGGGTATACGGTGAACATTTTATTCTGAAAAGAGGGTCCAATCAAATCAAGAATTACCCGGAAACAGAGAATATTAAATGGGTGACATTGCTGGAAGTGGCCAAGGAACATGAGAATGGCCTTTCAAGTACAGTTTTAGCTACAAACCAAACTTAAAGAATCACAGACAATCCAATCATCGTCATAGAAAAAATCAATGAAGATACCAGCACAACCAAATCAGAGCCAAAACCTCCATTTCTCATACCAGTTGTCCCCACTGCAAGGCACTTCCTCAGAGGTTTTTCTTTTTTTTTTTTTGGTGTGGGGGATATGCTGTCCATTGGAATATCCATGTATTTAACTTAATCAATTGATTCAAAAAGATCTTCATTCTTCCATCATATATTCTGCCATGGATTTGCTGTTTGCTTACTAGACTCAAAAAATTCAGAGAAATTAGTTCTCTTGAAACCTCTAGCTCACATCTCTCATTAAGAAGCTATTCAATAATGTCCATTAGGCAGATCCCTACTAACTCAAGTGACCATTCAAATATCTATCATACATTCATTTGTAAGAGTAAACCTAATGGAAACTTCATGTACATGAACAAGAACTAACTAACCAAAACTACATATTTAGAATGAAGCCTGGCTTGGAGAATTTTTGTTTTAAAACAAGGTCAGAGATATGTATGACTCTTCTTTTTCTAATTTAAACCAGCCAACCCTATTAACCATGCTTAGACTCTGACTAACTGTTACCATTTTTGATGATTTTGAAAACATCTTTTAATTACTAAATTAGTATTAACGTAAATTGTGAGGTGGCTTTTATGTTTAGGAAAAATTGCCACGTTAAGCAAATTCAAGGGGTCTAAGTGCTCAATTTTAAGAATTTGAATGTCATTGTACTTTTTGCTTAGGCATAGGAGGTGCCACTGTAATTTAACATTTTCCTTTTGACTTCTCTAGAGCCCCACAGACAGGGACCAATATGAAGGAAGACTGTAGTAGATCAAGAATTCCATCCAAGAAACAGAGGTTGGAAATGCAAATGAAAGTCACACCTACTTTGTTCTCATGTGTAAATACATATGGCATGTGCAATCTCCTAGGTCAAAAACAGAAAGCAGCACAGTGCTCCATGTATATAAAGCAAAACAGTTCAAACATACCAATGAAGGGGACTTCTTCCATCATTATCTGGTGAGTCGTAGTCTGCATGATACTTTGCAGTAATGTGATACAAAAAACCTGTCTGGCCATACTGTGCAGCAACGTGTACCGCCTGCACCAAGAATTATATCCAGTGGAACAAATGAATTATAGAAGATCAAAAAGACAATAGTAAGGATTTCTTTCAGGCCGATGATCAGTCAAAATCTTCATTATTCTAAGTTCCCCAAAAATTACAACTTATAATTTCACTAAGTGAGAAACCAGAAACCGAAGATCGTGCTATGCAGGGTCTGCATTTGGAGAAAAGTATTTACCCGGTATCCATTCAAATCAGCTGCCTCAACCCGAGCTCCATTTTGCAAGAGAACATCAGCAGCAGCAATTGAACCCCGAACTGCAGCCCAATGCAAGGCACTCTGCCCCGAGTTGTCAGCTGCATTCACATCAACCCCATGCTTCAGTCAGCCAAAAAAACTGCCATTAGTTCCATCCAGCATAAGCATATTAACAACACTTGATCCAACACACGCACAAAACCAGGAAAAAAAAAAAAAAAAAAAGGAGAGAGAAAGAAAAGAAAACGGAGAGGGATACTGCTTTTTGAATATAAGCAAACAAGCCTGTATGGAAAACCCAATATATACTACATGTTCTGTTATAAGTTAATCTTCTAATTGTGTTTTCACTTTTTTGATGTATAATTTAGTATTTCAAAATATGTGTCCCATGATGGTGTTTCACCACCACCCCCACCCCTGCCCCCCCTGTAATTATTAATTTCTGCACAAAGAGACCTCCTCCTATTCAGTATAGTTCAAGAAGGACCTTCTTCGTAGAACATAACTATGATATTTCGGAATTATAATTTATGACATCAAGGAACTCATAAGAAAGGAATATTTACATCTAAAACATGTAATGGACCAATTATAGATGCAAGGAGTCCAACAAAGAGCAATATCCTAGATCATGCTCAAAATGACTTTCACACAAGCATATAGCATTTCCCTATCCCAATTCGAAGTCCTGTTTATGTTTGAACACTCACTGCTTTTAATACAACCTCTCTTTCTGCTCTTTTTATGTAGCAGATCATTTTTTTTTTTTCAATAATAAAAGAAGCAATACAACGACAGGAAAAATATTCCACAAAAGACAATTGAAACACCCAGTGGGGTGAGACAAAATAAAAACAAGGAGCACGGCAGTGATTAGAATTCCGAGATAGCCAAAAACACCCACAAGGGTGATACAAAACAACCGCTAAACATAAATGGACAATCCCAAGATAGTCACTTTCAGCTCTTCTGTTCTACATACATGGCAGCAATATGATTGGGAGACATAGCTCTGTCCCACATTAGCTATTCAGCTCTACGGATAGTGAATTATCGATTATCGGCATTCCCTCCATAAAACTACATGGCTTTCCCGAATTAAACCCTGGATTCCACTTCTCCAGTGTCAAAACAAAATCCTAAGATGCAACAAGCAACCATACACTAGCTCAAATTATCCACATATCCCACTTTTTTGTGTAAGAAATACAATACTGAATGATGATTAGAGCAATACCTCGAGAATATATTGAATGATTTCGGGATAATTGTTGAGAGCAGCCCACTGTATAGCATAATAGCCACTGGCATCAGGAGAAGAGAGAGAATTCCCGTCTTCTTCGACGAACTTCCTTAGCTTCTCCAAATCGCCGTAAGCGGAGGCGGAAAACACGTCTACGATGCTTATTTGGGACGGCGGCTTCTGTGGTTTTGCGGAGTCGGACGAAACTACTTCGATCTCGGAGTTAGCCATGAGAGAGCGAAAGATACTATGCGTTCATGCAAAGTTTGGAGAGAGAGAGAGAAGGAGAGAATCGTGTTTTAGTTGGGGGGCCTTTTTATAGTTAACACCTAATCCGAAGTTTCTATCGAGGCTGTCGGATTGTTATTCTCAAATTGTCGGCGGTGGGTTGTGATTTTCTCGTCAACAACCACAGTCTGACGGCGGAAAAATACACAGTCTGAAACTGAACCGAAATAAGCCACATGGAACTACCATGATTATGTCACGGATTAATTTTTCAGAGCTTCTAACATATATCTTGAGTATAAGAGATGAGAAAAAAACAAAGAAGATGTATATAATAGGTTTTCACAGCCATCAAAAGAGAAAAGCCCAAGCTCCTATTCAAGAAATATTCTAGAAGTTAAAATGTTCTAAGATGATTTTAAATAAGTCAAGATTTAATATATAATAATAAGTAGGATATGTAAGATAGGTAAATACCATTTATATGTAACCATTAGATTAAATAAATTTTAGTTATCCATTATAAAAGCCATTTATATATATATATATATATGTGTGTGAAGTATCTCTTATTTATAATTATCCAAAAATTAAATAGAATTTAGTTAATAATCAAAGCCTATATCTCTATTTTCTCTTTCTAAACTTTTTTTTATGTAGTTTTCAAGCTAAATTTAACATTCCTTAATGTGGTATAGAGTGCTAAGTGCCATACGAGAAGGTTGAGAAGAATCCACCTACAATAAATGGTATTAAAGCAAGCTTTCAAAGAGAGAATATCATGATATGAAATTGAAAACAACTCTACCATCAATGAGATGGATGATCAAGGAGAACACCAAATGACTAAGCAAAGGAAGTTATAGAAAGCTTTAAACCAAGCCTTGGAGAAACTAAGAAAGCATGATAGTGAGTTTGAAGAAAAGGAAAGTATCCTTGTGGCTTAGATGGACGCCCTTGAAGCTAAGGAATAAGCACATAAAGGCAAAACTAATGCTACCATTAATGCTATGATGTAGGAGATTAAAGACCTTAAGAATCAATTGACAACATGTTGGGCTATTGTTGCTAATGGAGTAACTATACAGTCAATCACAAGGCTAGAAGTACTAAAGTCAAAGTGTTTTAAGGAAACACAATTTGTAAGAGAAGTAGATAATTTTCTAAAGGGAGTTAAGCAATACTTTAAGGTGATGCGGCTTATTGATGAAGAGAGTAAGGTAAAGACAACAACCTTATATCTGAAGGATAAAGCATTGATTTGATGGAGAAGAAGGGCTAATGAGATTACTTCATGGCCACACTTCGTGAAGGAGTTCCGAGATCAGTTCTCTCCCCAAAATTCAAGGAGGGTAGCTAAAATCAAACTCAAACATCTACAACAAAAAACTTGTATGAAGCAATATGTTCAAGAATGTTCAAAGATGATACTCGAAATACTAGACGTTAACCCACATAATGCTCTTATTATGTTTCTGAACAGTTTAAAACCTTAGGCTAAGCTAAAGTTGGAGCATCATTGGGTAGAGAACATCCCAAAAGCCATTGCTATAAGAGAGGGCTTGGTAAAATATAAGAAAGAGAAATATTGAGATCTCATAAGTAATGATGAGGAAGAAGAAGAAGATATAAGAAATCTCTAAGTCCTCTTAGGGAAAGGAGGAGGATGGTAGATAAGAGATGAATACTATAAGCCCCAAAGTTCAGCTAAATAATCGTAGGATTGAACTTAGAGCCCAAGGTTTAGGGCGATCGGTTAAAGGATCCGATCACACCCAAATTATAAACTATTGAGAGAAATATTAGTAAAAATGACCCCGTAAACTTAAATTTAAGAAAATAAATAGTAAAATAGGAAACTATAAAATTTTCAAATTTTAAGCATAATAGGTAGTAATTATCGAAAATGCGAAAAGTGTAATGAAATAACTAATAAATTACTAGAGATAGATTATATGTATACTAAAAATTTTAGAATGACCAAAATAATATTTAGAAATGTTCACGTGTACCCCACATGTAGTTACGTGTAGATAAAAATACGCGTAATTACCTAAATTAGCCTAAAAATAAGCAAATAATTAAAGAAAAATACAAAATAATTATAGAAAAAATCAGAAAAATCAGAAGAGGATAAGCTGCAACAAGATAAGGTCGTGTTCAGCAAGAAAAAAAAAATAACCAATAAGAATTTAACAAACAAAAAGCCAAAAATCATGGAATTGGTGCAAAATCACATCAAATTAATGCACATTAATTTCTAAAATTGTCTATAAATAGGGGAAAAAATTCTAAAAGTCCTTTGGTCAGTTTATGATTTGAGAAAAATCAAAACACCGAAAAAATTAAGAGAAAATCCAGAAAAAAAAAAAAGGAAAACTGTGCAGTTAGGGATTTTAAAGCGAACCCACACCAGACAAGGAGCTAGGAGTGGACGGCCACCACCACCACACGGTGGTGGCAGCGCCCAGGCTGGACGACAAGGCTACGGCGGCCTGCGGTGGCCGGAGCCACCAAAACCGGTGAGTCCAAATTCCAGCCCGATTCTTGTGAAATTTTGTAAAAATAGTAAATATAATTATAAAATTATGAATTTTGTTATTCTGGGATATTTTTGTATGTAGTTTGTAGGAAAATAATTATTTAGATGAACACATGTCCCGTAATATAGGGTCCTTAAGAAATCATGCAAAACCGAGCACATTTCGGTTTCGAAATAAATGACCTTAGGAGTGTAGTTTGGAGCTCAATTTTTTTCTGTAGGATGCTCATGTGATATAGAACGGTGCTATGAAGCCATTTTTTTTAAATTAATTTTTGAAATTTTTAAGTTAATTTTTAGCCCTAAAATGATGGTAAAATTGGGTGATTTAGAGTTAATTAGGTGATTAGGATGTTAATTACTGATTGAGATAGTAATTAGATGTTTAGGGATGTTAATCTCTTATGTGGTAACCTAATCCTAGTCTATGGAGTGTTAAGTGTAAGTAATGAAGGTGTTATGTGGTAAATATAGAAAATTAGGAATATGTAGAATTAAAAAATAATAAATATGGAAAAATTAGGTTTAATTAGATAATAAAATAATAAAAATCAGAACATAACAAATCTAAAACAAAATTCAATTTTAGGTAATTATATGAAAAATGTAAAAATTTCTCACAACATGAGTAAATTCGGTACACTAATACGGATTTAAGTGTACCGAATGGAATAAAATGCTGACTAGGGATAGTAATCGTATTTAGGGTATCTGGAAATAATGTGGTTAGTTTCACATTATGAGTTGAAACAAATTTCTAGGGTCCGGGTATAAAACAGTACCTAGAAATCAAACTAGAATCTAATTTAGAAATCGATACGGAACCTGAACCTAAACCCAAACCTAAAATAATTATAAAAGACTTAATACCTAGATAATTAGGCATATTACACCTTAAACAAAACCTAGCAATAAGCGTTATAGGATAAGATGAACTTATAATATTATATGAAATACTGAAACCACGTTCGTGTTATAGGGATGATCGGCGATGGCTTGAGCAAATCGGACCTCGAGTGAGTGAGCGAAGAGTCGAGGTAAGTTGGGATTAATACGATGCTGTATTTTGGAGGCTTAAGATTATGCTTGGTTGTGCTTGTTAGATAGAGAATGTGTGCATGTGCTTGATTATGGGTGATGCTATGATTCTGTTTGTTGCTCTGGCACATATTGTATGACTTCTATGAAAGGATTGATCACCCTAAACTGGACTTAATTAAATATCCGACCAGTAATCATAATCGGACATGCATGGCAACCCGTTAGGGGAACTTAGGACTCTCCGGCCAAATACCGACCCCTTCAGAAGGGATAGCGCATGATTGCAAAATGGTCCCTTCTTCATCCTTAGTCGAACTAAGTGACAGGAGAGGAGGTCGCGGCGAGGGTGAAGACAGTGGTTCGAAGGTAGTCGCGGGAGGAGCAAAGTCTCCATTACACAAGTCTGGGTTTGGTCGTGAGTTGTTGCATTAACGGCAACTCCTCAACCCGGATTAGAGCGGACGTAATTTCTCTAATTTCACGACAGGCCAGACAACGTCTTGCGATGGCATTTGCTTGCACATGCATTGCACTTAATAAGTGATTGAAAACCTTGTTATGTATATGGTATAGTTTTAAGTCCTCCGTCCTAACTTACTGAGCTGTGGTTGCTCACATCCCTATAGACGTCGTGCAAGTGCTGGCTAAGAAGCGGCAACCAATTACTCTGAAGCTAGCAACTGCTGGATCTTGGGGAGTGAGGAAAAACATTGAAGAATAAACACATCTTTTAAGGTCTAAGTTTTTATTTTAGAATTATTTTTCATTTCCGAATGATATAATACTAAGGAATATACTATAGAGAAATGTTGTAAGCTTTAACTGCAATAACTGAATGATAATAGATATATATAATTCCTCACATTTATAGGTAAATGATTTATTTAAATTACAAACTGTCTACTTCAAAGCGGGTTAGTTGTGGACGCCTTGTGTAGATCAGGTCTAAGATAGCGATTATGAGGCCAACTTCTATCTTAGGGCGGTTTACACGGTGGGGCTGTTACGACTCTGCCGCTTCGGGGCGTGACAAATACAACAACTTAAATGCTACTTTTCTGATGGACCCCATTATGCTCGAGATTGTCCAAAAAAGAAACAATTGGATGCTCTCCTTGTAAGAAGCAAAACCGAGGAAGATGACAAGGGTCAAGTTAGCATTATTAGTCTTCTCTATGCCATGAAGTCTCAAGATACAAAAGAGAAAAAGGATTTAATGTATGTAGAGGCCAAAGTAGCAAGAAAGAAAATCAATACTATGGTAGATAGTAGGGCCTCACAGTTATTCATTTCAAAGGATGTTGTATCTAACCTTGGGCTAAAGGATGAATGATGTAAAGCTCAACTCAAGACGTTTAACTTTAAGGAACTCCCAACTTATGGGGTTGCTAAGAATGTGGAATTTAGCATCAGAGATTAGTGGGGAAGGAAGAAAATTGAAGTCGTTCCCATAGATGAGTTTGAGTTTATTATTAACGTGGACTTCTTTGATATGAGTGATGCCATCATTATTCCTCCATCTAATCATATTTGTTGGCTTAATCAAGTTCTTAGTGCATGGTCCCAATAAGCAAAAAGACGAAACGAGCGACGAAACTTATTATATCAATACAAATTACAAAATATGTTATAACTTTTCTTTTGTATTAACTTCTCAATGGTTTCTTAAATATCAACTTGTTCATTAATTGATAAATTCAAGTTTATAACTATTTTATTTAGATAATCAATTTTGTAATGGAGCAGATTAATTTGTTAGTTTACTATATTAATAAATTTTCTATTCCAATTAATGAAATCTTTCAAATTTTTCATGATAAAGCTTAATAAGAGATTTGAAAACAGAACTTCATGAAATATATATAAAGGTAAAAGTTTACAATAAAGGAATTTTACAATTTGGATAAGAGAATCTTTAATATAAATTTTTGAATGATTTAGAAGGAACTTATAGGGATATTAAATGGGCTACAAAAGATTACAATAAAAGAAAAAGTAGTAGAGTAATGTGATTGATTATGAGAAGAGTGATGATAATATGGTGTTTGCATGAGCCTTAGTAAAAACAACCAATGCTTTCCTTACCTTAAAACATTTTTATTTATAATTGAGCAAATAATCCTTCTTCGAACAAAGCTACATAATATCTGTCCTTAAGATTTTGTCTTTTGATAAAGCTGAATGGAATCTATCCTAAAGATTTGTTTTCTTGATAAAAGTTGAAGAAATCTGATATTAAATAAAGCTGCAACTATCTTTTAATAAAATTGTAGAGGAATCTTTACTGTAAATGTCTTGTCGTATTTGAGTAGAGGAATTTTTACTATAGACATTGGTGAGTTTTGAAAAAGCTGCTTTTAAAAAAACTGTCCTGATTGAAAAATAATTTTAAATAATCTCATTTTTCTATAAGAATTTTTTTTAATAGGAGAATCTTATTGGTTGAACAATGTCACATTTTTAGTCTCGTTACCTCACTTTATTGAATAAATGAAATTTTGAACAATCGCTCATAATGAGATTCATATTGAAAAATGTTAATTATGTAGCAATCGTACTCATTTTCATTGAGGTTATTACTATCATAACTACTCCTTCAGACATCTTGGAAGCTAATTCAATTGTTTTTCTTTTATATTCACTAGGATTTGAGATCCCTACCAAGTTTGCTTCAGCTTTACTCTTGTCTTTCAAAAATTCACTATTTTGAACAATGTTCTTATTTGATTTATCTACGTATGTTTGAACAGTCCTAGCATCCACTTGACACAAAAAAAACTCTTTCAACAAATGGTTGTCCATGTGAACCTTTCTCTATGGCATAAATCCATGTTATGATCCCATTCACTAAATTTTACTGTTAATAAGATTTGTAAACCAGTGGTTCCTGTTTGGAGAAGAGTCAACAAAATAGTTAATAGCATAAAAACATATCTAAGTATAAAGGAAAAACTTATATGCTACCTTGATCTTTCTTTGTCTCAAACCCCATACCCCTTCACAACCCTATCTAAGTATGTGCTTAATGCAATGCCTTTGTTGTCGTGAATAACAAAAAGTTGAAGAAAAGTAATTGATCACAATACTTACAAAATATTTGAAATCCTTAATGGATTTTTGTTGCCAATATCATTTCCATTAGACCAAAGTAGTTGAACCAATTTGTGTACCATACTGAAAATTCACTTTGGATAGTTTTAAATTGAATAAACCAATAATGAAAATAATTTTTTACAAAGAATACATTTTCCTACATTTTGATATAATCATAATAATCTTATGCTGGTGGAATAAAAAGTTAATAAAACATTTTAGCAGTTCAAAGTTGTTAAATCCATTACGTAAGCGCTAGAACTCTTTTAATCTTACATTTGGATTAACTGATTTCTTTACCTTCTTCTTCTTGATGAGTTAGTTGTTGCTATTAATATCTATAAGGATAAACTCATAAAAGACATGATTTTTCTTTGGATCACTAGGACAAAATGAAAATTTTTTGGAAATTATTTTTTTATTATTTCAAATGGGGCTTTTTTTGTGAAGTTTTTGGAGATTTTTACTCTCCACTAGAAACAGTTCTTGAAAAAGTTTCTTTTAAAATTAATTTTAACTTGAACATGAGGTGGTTGAGCTACTTGAAAACGGTTTTAATCTTGAATTAGAAAATCGATCATATATGCAGAAGAGGAGCTTCCTATTGCACTTGAATGAGTTCTTAGAACAAGAGCTTAGGTTGTTGATTTTGACAAAGTTAATGGAAAAAATTTGAAGGCATAATCCGCTTTAGTTTTTGGCTTCGACGTTCTTTCCTTAAAGAATTCTCTAGAAAGAAAATTAAGAAGAGAGTTAGATTTTAATGTAATAAATTTGATTTCAAAATCAAAAGTAGACAAAATGGCTTGCCATTTAACAAATATTTGTTTTGAAACATGGTTTTTAACATATTTGAGTAAAATTTCTTTAGTGAATTGAAAAATTTTTTGGGTAATTTACAATTTACTCGAATTAAAAATGTATTTTCGAAAAGATCATCTTAAAATTTAAAACACATAAAACTATCGATAAAACTTTTTTCTTAACTATTGAATAATTAGTTTGGGCATTTTGCCATATTCTTGAATAATATCTTACTGCTTTTTTTTTTATCATTGAGTAATTATTTTAATATTCTACCAAATCCTATATCTAATGCATTAGTCTTGACTATGAAATTAGTATTAGGATTAATAATTCCAACATAAGGTAAATTTTTTATTTCTTGAATAATTTTAGTCATCTATTATTTCAAGGTGGAGGATTCTTTTTTAACCTCTAGAATAAGGGTTTACATTTTGGCTTTAAGTTTTGAATAAAATCTTAGACATAATTGAGGCAACCTAAGAATATTTGCAATTGTTTTTTATCTTAATTTCATTAGGATATTTTTTAGTAAATTTTGTAGATTTATCTATAGGCTTAATTTTCCTATGATGAATATCATGGCCTAAAAATCTGACTCTAGTTTAGAACAATTTCATCTTTTTCTTTGAAATCACTAAACCATTCCTTTTTACTATATTGAAAAACATTTTCACTATATTTTTTAAAAAGATTAAAACATCATCTATACAAACTATTGAAAAACTCAAATATGGAGTAAAAGTTTCATTCATGATATTTTGAAATTCAGATGGAGTATTCTTGAAGTCATATGACATTATATTCCATTCATAATGACCAAAAAGGACAGTAAAAGTTGTTTGATATCTATCTTCTTTACTTATTTGGATTTGTTAAAATAAAAAATTCATCTTAAATTTTGAAAATTTTTTAGCATTAGCTAATCTATTGAGCAAATCTCTCTTATTAGCTATTGGATATCTAATCCACTTAAGTATTGAATTTATTAGTTTATAATTGATAACTAGTCTTAGAGCACCTCTTTTTAATTTTGCTTGATTGTGGACATAAAAAGCTTAGCATGACCAATGTGAATTAGATTTTCAAATTAATTTTTTATTTAATAAATCTTGAATTACCTTCTTATAAAATTTTAATAATTCTTGATTCATTTGAATAGACCTTACCTTTGTAGAAACTTTTTCTTTTGTAAATTCTTCTACATAAGGTAAATTTACTAAGTATTTTTTTCTTGACCAAAAAGCGCCAGGAATTTCAAAACATATTTCTTTTTCAAAATTTTCTTGTAATAATTTGATTTTTGCTTTAATTTCCTTTTGATTAAGTTGCGAATTTATTCTTTTTTCTTCTATTTCTTCTTTAAGAAAATCAATATGTTTTCAATTTGATTAATCATGTTTTCTTTGAAGAAATTAACATTTTTTCTATCATAAGATATACAAATTTGAAAAATATTTCTTTATTTTTTACTTTTGTTTTCAATCCCTCAAATGTTATTGAAAAAGAGAATAGTATAGTTAGAAATGAAGTTCCTAATATTACCAAATTGTTAATATTCTTAACTAAAATAAATGAAGTTTTGAAATTAATACTTTCTTGACCGATCTTAGCATTGGTTAATTTATAATTAATATTTAATATAGACTCATTTGCCAAAACTAATCTTTCTGGCCTTTTTTTTTTTATAAAATTTTGTTGAGACTAAACCTTTGTGAATGTAATTTTGATCGAATCTAACAAAGCCATTACTTCCACACTAAATTCATTCTTTATAGCTATTGTTATTTTGACATATAATTTTTTAATATTTATTTTATTAATTAAATTAACATACTCTTCAACCTCTTAATTGTTTTCTTCTTCTTTTTCTAATTCCTGTTTACTAAAATCTTGAATATTTTGTATTTTTTCTTCATTTTTATCTTTCATTCTAAATGCTCATACTTGAATTTTCAATCTTTTATCTCTTTTTTCATGACATTTATTTCTTCTTGAAGACTATTTATTGTCACAGATTGTTATCTTTGAAAATCTATCATAAATCTTTTGTTATGAATACATTTCATTTTGATTTTGACCTTTTTCTTCTTGTATAGTCATTTCTCTGGTTTTGAGCAAATATTCTCTTCATTTTTCATTTGGTCAACCATTTCTAATTAAAAAATTTCTTCACTGGTGGTGATATTTATTCTTTTACATAACAAACTGTTTTGGAACAACAATTTGAATCTTCACTAAGTGAAATATTAGAATTGCTTTCAATTTATCGAATACAATCATTATTTTCTTCACTTAGCATACTATCATTAGAATTACTATAATTTATTATTTTGAATATCTCACTTTGACTTGTTCTTCTAAATCTAGTTTATTAATTTTCTTTAATTTTAAACACTTGGGAGTGATGTATACTTTTATGCCACAATTATAACATTTTATTTCCTTTTTTGGTTTATGATTTCTATATTTTTTAATTTCTCTTTTCTCATGTTGTCTTTGATTTTTATGTTCTTTTAGTTTTTCTTTTGACTTATGAAGAAGGCGTCTGGATTTTTTCAAACCATGTTGATAATAAAAATTTCTTAATTCTCTTATATGGTTACATTTTTCTTTCTTCATTTTTTATTTGAGTTTTAAATCATTGCATAATTTTAAACCTTCTAAATTAACCTATTGATAAGTTCTCCCAATGATATATTTGAGTAATATCAAGTAATACAATATTTTTTTAAAATCTTTTCTCAAACTTTATTTGCAAATAATTTTGGAAGTCTAACTATGAAGCTTTTTTTTTTTTTTAAAGATTTCATTGTAATATTGCATTGAGAAAACCTTAGCAAGAAAAATGTTTTTATACCATTTGAAATTGTTTAGAGTAGGGCACCTTAAATTTTGAAGAATTCCTCTATTTCTTTATATAAACTGAGTGTGATCTTTTACAAAATGTTTGGTAATAGCTATTAAAGTTAAAAAAGTGTCCTCCTTTAAGGCTGGTGTATTATTAACCATTAATTCCTTTCTCAAATAAGGATATATTGTTTTTTGTTTTTTTTTTTTTGTTTTATAGATAATTTTCTCACCACCCTTTGAGCATTCTCATGAATCCAAATACTAGAATTCTCATTATTTGATGATCGGTATTATTTTGTTGTTTAATTGAATTTGATGCAATAATCATTTGATTAAGCACATCTAAAACTTAATGTTCTATCGTTTCATCTATGTTCAATTCATGAATTTCTTCTCTAGAATATCTAGCTAAATTTATATATAGTTTTTCCTTCACACAAAGCATTTGAAAGAGGGGGTCTAGAGTACGAAAACCTTTGATTTGAAGTTGTTATTGACTTTTGAGGATTATTGATTTTATTAATACTAAAGTTTTGAGAAAATTGTCTTGATGATTCTTCTATCTCCTGGTTGATGGTATTAATTACATCACTATTCTTTATTTCTAATTTACTTAATCTATGTGAAATTTCTTTTGATAATTTATCATTTTTTCTAAACTTAAAATTTTGAATATCTGGATTATCATTAGCAGATAAATAGGTTTTGTGATTTTCGATGATGAACTTTCTAATTTAGCGAAAAGGATATTGATAGGAATCATTTGTCATTGATATATTATAATCAATTTAATAAAACAATAATAACATGTTTAATTAGGTAATATAATAAAAATAACATTAAACATATTTAAATGCATAATATAATTAAAGATATCAAAAAGTTGTATAGATCAAAAACTTAATGGAGCTCATAAAAATCCTATTGTTATGATAGAATGAAATGCTAATATTTGAATGGAAAGCATAATTTAAAAAATTAAAAAATTTTATATTTCAATTTTTAATTGCATAACATAAGATAAAAATATATCAAAAACGAAGAAAAAAAGGATAGCAAAAAATTGCACAAAACCTAGTTGTCTTAGTCGACAATCTAAGGTTAATGAGAAGTTGACACATGTCAACAATGGACCAAAAACTTAATTGAGCTTATAAACGTCCTATTTTTATAAAAATACGAAACATTAAGACTCGAAAAAAAAAACTTAAATAGAAAGGTAAATAAACTTTGAGAATTAAATGTCTATCATAATATTAATTAATTTTATTGAACACTTATAAAAACATGCACCCTCAACCCATGTTCAGAATAAAATGTTTAAAATTATTCAAGAAGGATAAAATAATACAAAAAAACTGTTTACTAAATCATGGTTTTTATTTGCTAAGAGCACCGTAACTTAGTAATATGAACGTTGGTTTCCTAATGTGATAGAGTACGATTCAATTGTTCCTTTTGCAATAATTGTAATATGTATAGTTGGAAAAAAAAAAAAACCAAAGGAATCATAAATTTTCATTTAAACTACACATGCAATGGGACTGTATAGCTAATTTTTTAAGTAAAGTAAAGATCAAATAATTAGTTGAAAATGATGTCTCGCTTACTTAAATGTTACGTAATTGGAATAACACAAAACATGTGTAGACATTACATTTTTGCTCTCGCGTAATTTTAATTTTTGTTTTTAAAAGGTCCTAATTAAAAAAAAAAACTAAAAAATGGAAAATTATCAAAAAAGAAAAATTATAAACATTTTTTTTTAGTAAAATAGATTTTTATAAAATAAAATATTTTAGAGTTAATGGGTTTAATCTAACTTATTTTAAATAGTTTTATCCTAACGACTTAACGATTAAACACTTAAACATGCTCTTGGATTTGATTTAAAGTGATGGTTTTGAACACATATGTTTTTTTATTTTTCTTCCATTGCAATTCTTTTTTTGAAAAGCTAACCAAAAAAGAGGAAAATAAAAAAGAAAATCGCTTGAGTGTGTGGAATTTAAATCTAATTATAAATTTTATTGAATCTTTTGGATCTAATAGAATTGTATTGAAGATAACATGAATCTAATATAATGATATTAAATCCAATGTGATAAAGATTTGTAACGGTTGAACGTATGAAATTTAAATTTAATTATAAATCTTATTGAATCTAATAAAATTGCATTTAAAACATTATTAGAGATAACACGAATCTAATATAATGATGTTAAATCCAATATGATAAAAGATTTATAAGATTCAAATTTGCTATATCAAATTAGATTGAATTAATAAAAAAAATTATTTTTGAGTTTTATAAATAAGAATGGCATTATAAAAAAAAAAAAAAAGTTTTCAATTACACACACACCTACGACTGCAAACACAAACCTGGTCATCCTTACTGTTATCCACACGACAGATCACCCCCATCACCATCCATCAACCCTTTATCTCTCTCTCTCTCTCGGACACATCATAGCCTCGCCGACCATCCTCTCTCACGCAGCTCCAACATCCACAACAGCTACAGCAGACCTGGTTAAGCCCCACACCACTCGATCACTATCAACCAACTACAACGCCCAATCCAACCCACACTAAACCGCATTCATAACAGCGAGCGCCACACCCACGCAACCTCCAAACAGCAGCCCCCATCTCTTACATACGCAGTAGCCCAATCCCAACCGACAGCACGATCTCTCTCTCGCCTAATTGACAGCCCACAAACCTAGACACTAACATAACAGCAAAACCCGAGCACATCGAGCACCAACCGATTGCATCTGTTTCGTTCGGCCACATGCTATCGCGTCGACCACTTCACCAACAGCAAGTGACATCCGACAACAACAGCATCCAGCATCTCTTTTGCCAACCGAATCTAACTCCCACAGTAACTGCAACAGTCCTCTTCCTCCCTCACACACATCCGCTGTAGCACCACACGCCAAACACACTCTGATAGTCACTACTTTAACCAAGATACACAACGCGCGCCACTATCAATTCAGTATTACTCCCTGTTAAGCATGACATCACTAAAGCCCCTTCGTCACTGAACAACCCCAACGCCCCTGCCCATCGATACTCGATCTCTCTCTCGCTAATGTCCTACGTCCATGCCCCACAGCGCTAACAGCAAACTCTAGACGTACAACAGAACACACTTGCAAGCCGCTCCATCTCCAGTCACTCTCTCTTGCCCACACACGACAGCCCCTATCCAACTTAGCGCGACTGGTGCCGCACTTCACTCAGCAAGCTCCAGTCATCTGACCACCAACGCTTCATCCACGCCAACAACCACAAATCAAAGCAAACAATCGAATAGCAGCTGCCAACAACACCAATCTCCAATCCCCTTTTGAACAGCAACCCACCATCTTTTACCCAGCAGGACGCCAACTAATTCCATCCGCCCATCCTCCTTCGACCCCGCTACAGCAACCCAATAGCGACATAGAACACAACACAAACCCAATCAGATGTCCTCAACCCGCGCCCAACTCCTATCAGGTCCAATCTCTTCTTCTTCTTTTTTAGTTTCAGTAATTATTATTATTTTTTGTTTATTTAATGATTAATTTAGTAGTAGTTATAAAAAAAAATGTATCTTAGTTTAGGTTTTTTTTTAGTATTAGGTTTTTAAGATTTCTCAATGAGGAAAATTGTTGTTTTATAAAAATAAAAAAGATAATAAATCATTTTCAAAGTTTGGGCTTTTGGGTAAGAAAAAATAGTCATGAAATTAGGACCATTTAAATTTTTTCAATAAAACTAAATTAATAAAAAATGTAGACTCGGTGGATTTTCAAAATAAAAAAAAAGAAACAACATGCTAAAGTTTTTGGAATGAATTATGAACATTTGATTTTGATTAGTGGGTACTAAGCACCTTTAAGGTGAAAAAAATGTAAAAATTTAGTTTTTTTCTTAATATTTAAAAAATGATAATTTTGAAAAATAAACCTAATTTTGGAAAAAAGCGATAGTGCTTAACTCTCGAATTTGGAAATTAACTTTTATCAATTTAAAGTCAAAGATCAGTAGTTAAATTATAGTTAATTCATTCAATTTATTTCTTCAACTTTGGTTAAGTAACAACTCCAAAATATTTTCAATTAAAAAAGAAACTGGAATTTTCTATTTTCTCTAGTCAAAGATTAATTTTAAATGGAATAGGGCATAGTATTAATCAGAAAATAAGAAATTAAATTAATAAAAAAAAACAAAAATTAAGACTCGACAACATGTAAATTGTATTAGTGAAACATAAATTAGATAAATCATCAGAAAAAGAAAACATTTAAATTGAAATTGAAAAAAGAAAAAAGAAAAACAAAAATATTTCTTGCATAAATTACAACGATTAACTTTAAATTACAATGCAAAATGCTCAAATTGTGTTTTGGTGGTTAAAAAGCACAAGAAGTGTAGTAATAATGTCAACAATAATGTAATAAGTTAACTATGATATGGTAAAAGAAATTGCCATCGATGTTAAGAGAAAATTACTTACAAAACAATCTTTAATATTGAAAAATAGCATTATCAACACACCAATGTAGATTAGTTTTTTAATATTGTAGATTTGTTGAGAGGCTATGTTTTCAATTTTGCCAAATAGTTAAGTTTTAAGAGGTTATGCAAACAACTTCTTACTTTTTTATATATTTGTTTTTTTTCTTTCGTTAGTAATTAATTTTGAAAAATTTGAAAGAAAGTTTATCTTTACACAGTAAAATGAGTATTTAAGAAATATATGTTAACTTAGCCATATATTATATATTTTTATTTTCAATAGCTTCAGAACCCATATATCAATCAACTTAGATATTTGTTTTACTATTAGTTAGATTTATTAAATAATAGTTCTTAAAAGTTTTATTTAGATTGCCATGCAATAACGATAAAACTAAAAACTATCTAACATCTTTATGTACAAAAAATTTGATTTTATGTTGGTTATAACCAAACAATAACAAGGAAATTAAGTCCAAACAGTAAAGTGTAGTTAATTAAATTACACATATAATGACGAAAATGAAATGAGAAAAAAAAAAAACATAGAAAGACTAATGTCCAAACGTATAGTGATTAATGATCTTGCATGGACCCCCATTTGGCATAGTTGGCCATCATTTACTTTCTAATCTAAATTCTAATGAATTGATTTTATTTTATAAGTTAATGTTTAATTTGTAACTTTTGGGATATATAAGAGGGGAAAAAAAACCTTAAATCATGTTGTTTGCAAAATAATTCTGTTACAAAAACTACTTTTATATTATTGAACAAATTTCAAAATTTTCTTTACTTACATTTGATGGTACAAAAATTTTTGAAACATGAAAAATGAAACCTCTAAGCCAAAACCACTCGTTATCATTTACTTACAATTACTACTTTATAACCACCTAAACATTACCGGTTTACCACTATCATCATTAGTGTCATCATCATTGGTATTGCTATCGCAATTGGTACTACTAGTGCAACAATACCATCAAGTAACTATCGCAATATTATTACCATACTACGACCATTCAAACCACTACAAGTACACCACTTTTCATACATCGTTATCACCTCAAAAACCTTATATACTACTACGATTACACTACATCATTATTACTACCGTCATAACATTGCTACTATTTTACTAAGATCTTCGCTATGCTACATCATCATTGTCATTATTGCCCTTATATAGCCATTACCCTAATATCACCATTACCATCACCACTAGAAAAATGCATACTACTATACATAAGTTGTGAGGAATTAACAATATTTTTTATATTAACATAATGGTGATGTTACAATCACAGTGGTGGCAACATCAATGATTATAGTAAGATTGTAATAAATTGAGAGATGTAGTTAAAATGAATACATTATAGCCTATTTCTAATTATTAAAACTGCGATTCTAATATAATATATGTTCGTAAAAATAATATAGAACATATATGAAAATATCATGTATATTTGGTATGCCAAACATAGTACAACAAACTTCTATTGTACCGTCTCTTCATATTGTGCTGCATTGTTTTCCTTATCATATATCATATTGGAAACCAAACATTGTATAATGTATATTTACAGTAATGCTTTATGGTTTATTTAAAATTTGTGTGAAATTTTGTATCTAAATTTTACGCAAATTTCACTTATGATCATTAGAGGTGCGTAAATAGGTTTTAGTCCGCATGCCAACCCGTTTAACCCGCTTTTTAGTTACAAGTTTATCTATTGTAAAAGGAATGATGGTTTCACCAATGAATTTCCTCATTAGATTCCCTTGTATAGAATTGCAAACAGCATTACTGGTTCACATCGACATTCCCTACTTATCCGACCATTGTTAAGTAGTTTTTTTATATCAAACGGGCTTTTCCAAAAGGTAATTTTAATGTGGTAATAGGACTAGCACCGAAGAGAAGTAAACTACCTACAAAGAAAATCTAGTCAAGTCTAGAAATATATGGGTACATATGAATATGAGCACAAGCAATGATAGTAGTAGCCGCCAATTGAATAGCCAACATCTTAGGAGGTTTTCAATCATTGTTGTTGATAAAGCCACAATTGTGATGATCCAGTGCCAGTGATGACTTCCTACTTCGATTTAGGGATAGGTTAAAAAGATGTCTTTGTTTATGTTAAGCAAATTTGTAAGAGAAATGAGACAGCGTCATAGCTTCATCACCAGCTTTCTTGGCTTTTAGTCTACTTTTATAGATGTATAAGATATTGCCTTCAAAACTTCCCTAAAGCTTCTAGTAGCATAGTTAAGATAGCGTGTTAAAACATGAGTGAGTTGCTCCTTATTAGAGACCGAAATTAAATATAGTTAGAAATTCCTTTAATTAAACCAATTAAACAAATATTGATCAATACGTAATCGATTGAAGACTACTTGAAAACAGCTCTTCTGTTAACCCAATTTATTTAACTTATGAGCTAAAATGAGCTTGTTTAGGTTGGGTTGTTTAACATGTTTATATTTTTGGCTTGCTAGTCAACTTATTTAACTTGCTTTTTAATTAGGTTAGGGCTGAAGTTCTTTAACTTGTTTTAAAAGCAAGCCAAATGAACTTAGCCCATTTAATCTACGAGCCAAAGTGAGTTGTATTTGGTTAGCTTGTTTAATCTACTTGCATATATCAATCATCAACCAATTCAATTAAGGATAGAAATGAGGCGTAAACAATTTAAGTACCAAAAATCATTAGTAAGATATGGTGCTAGGTATATCCAATTTAGAACCAAGAACCCTTAATTCTTCTAGCTATCTATAAGTTGTATGTCTTCATCTGAACTTACAATAGTTGCTACAATTACTACTCGAAAGCTTACTTAGTTTTATAGTTGTTATGCATATGAGCCTTATTTGGCAATAATTTTCCCTTTATATTTATATCGTTACATTACTTAATTATTCACCAAAGGCAGCAACATTCTCCATGCATTTCTTATAGATATGTGAAAGAGATATATGGAATAATTATATCTTCGAAATTTATATATAAAAACCACCACGTTCATTTAGTTAGTTTGAGGATGCAACGGATTGAAGCTATTTGAATCCATTACATTTTGCTTGAATAAGGTTCATGAAAGATAAGGCTTGTTTTAATTCCTATTATTTCGTTCAATTTAGAATACGATGTTGGGGTTTTAAGGCTTTAATGATTTAGAGTTTTAAATTTGCTTTATGATTCAGTTTTAAGAAATGAGGATGAAAGACAATGATCGGCCCTCTTTTTTTATTTGAGGTTTTCTATTTTTTCCTATTAGAATATTTTAGAATCTGTAAATATCTGTCAATTATGTAAAGAATATATTTAGGATATTTGTTTTCTATGTTTAGAAACTTGGTTAGTGCTATGTTATATATATATTGGCCCTCTTTGGCCTGTGATATGAACATACACACACAGAAATTTTCTTCTCAAAATTTATATGGTATTAGAGACTAGTTAAAAAAAAAAAACGCTATGACTAGCGAGGGAAAGAAACCAGCCTCCCCTTACCTGTTGACTTCGAGTGATCATCTTGGTAATATAATTACTCAGGTGCAATTAAAAAGAGACAATTATGATGAATGGGCTTGAGCGATGCGAATGTCGTTGAGGGCTAAGAAGAAATTCGGATTTATTGATGGAACAATTAATCAACCTACTGATGATTCCACTAAATTAGAAGATTGGTGGACTGTGAATTCAATGTTGGTTTCATGGATGCTTAACACAATCGAGCCAACACTGCGATCTACTATAACATATATAGAGATTGCAAAGGATTTATGGGAAGATATCAAAGAGCAATTCTCTATCGCTAATGGATCTTGTGTTCAGCAGATCAAGGCAGAACTTGCCAACTGCAAACAGAGAGGTATGTCGATTGTGACTTATTATGGGAAATTGAAACAACTCTGGGAAGAGCTTGCAAATTATGAGCAAATTCCTATCTGCCGTTGTGGAAGATGTAATTGTAATATTGCAGCTGAACTTGACAAAAAACGAGAAGAAGAGAGGCTTCATCAGTTTTTTATGGGGTTGTAAGATGCTTATATGGAGCAGTTTGTTCCAATATTTTGAGCACAGAACCATTGCCAAACTTGAATAAGGCATACTCATTAGTGTGCCAAGAAGAACATGTTAAAAACATCTCACGAGGGAAGGAGGAACATGGAGAAGTTGTGAGTTTTGCAGTGCAGACCAATAGAGGAGGGGAAAGTATAAAACAGAAGTGAAAGACAAATCTACCATTTGCTCACACTGCAAACGAGGGGGATATGATTTTGAAACTTATTTTCAGCTCATTGGATATCCAAAATGGTAGGGTGACCGACCCAAAGGGTCGGACGTAGACGAGGGGGACAGAGTGCAGGGCGTGGACAAAGTAATGCGCCAAAGGTGAATACAGCCCATGTAATTAGGCAGCCATCATCATCAATGGCAGCAACGGAAGAAAATACAGCTTTTGGGACCTTGACAGCAGAACAATGGTCATTTTTTCTCAATTTGTTGAACACGTGCAAAACGGGTACTAGTGAGAAGATGAATGATAAGGATAATCTGAATTGGATTATTGATTCCGGTGCTTCACAACATATGACAAGTACTTTAGAATGTTTAACAAATTTGAAAGAAATTGTGGCATGTTCAATTGGATTACATAATGAAGAGCAGGCGATGGCATTGAAGGAGGGATCAGTTTGCTTGGGAAAACATATCAAACTAGATAATGTTCTCTATGTCCGAAATTTGAATTGTAATTTGATATTTGTGTCGCAATTGCTTGATGGCTCTAATTGTAATGTCCAATTTACTGATAAAATTTGTGTTATACAGGAGGATGGTGATCGGAGCGGGTGAACAGTGCAAGGGACTTTATTATTTGAAGTCAACAGTATCAGTCCAAGCATACAAGACAAACCATGTAGATTCTTTTGAATTATGGCATAGGAAGATGGGGCATCTGTCTGCAAAAATTGTGGAATCTCTTCCTCAAGTTAAATTTAGTAATAGTTCGGTAAAGAATAAACCATGTGACATTTGTTTGAGAGGTAAACAAACAAGAGAAGTTTTTGTTTCTAGTGACATTAAAGCAAATGAAATTTTTTAATTAATTCATTGTGATTTGTGGGGACCTTATCTTGTTAATGCTTCTTTTGGGGCTTCATATTTCTTTACCATTGTTGATGATTTTTCTACGGATGTATGGATATATTTGTTAACTGAAAAAACAAAAGTGGAACTTGTCATGCGTAATTTCTTTGCCATGACTAAAAGACAATTTCAAAAAGATGTGAAGATAGTTAGAAGTGATAATGGGACTGAATTTGCTTGCTTACATAGCTATTTTTCTAAAAATGGAATTTTATATCAGACCTCATGTGTAGGATCACCTCAACAAAATGGACATATTGAGAGGAAACATCGTCATATTTTAAATGTGGCTAAAGCTTTGAGATTTCAGGCCAATCTTCCCATCAAATTTTGGGGAGAATGTGTTCTGACGGCTGCATATTTGATCAATCGGACTCCTTCTAAGTTATTAGGAGGAAAGACTCCTTATGAGATATTGTTTGGTAAACCTTCTAGTTATAATCACATTCGAACTTTTGGGTGCCTGTGTTATGCTCGGAACTTAAATAGGGAAAAAGACAAGTTTGCTAGCAGGAGTCAATGTTGTTTATTTGTAGGATATCCTTTCGAAAAAAAAGGGTGGAAAGTTTATGATCTTGATATAGGAAAATATTTTGTATTCAGAGATGTTATGTTCTCTGAATCTAAATTTTCATATGCTGATAAGGAAGGTGTGCAACCAAATCTTGTACAAGGTGCTTCTTTCGATATCACCAATCATTTTAATGGTGAATTGAATGAGGAAGACGAAAGTGAGGTACTTGAGAATTCTACTGTGACTCAAAGTGATAATAACAACAGGGGGGGTGTCATTGAAATCTTGGGTGAATCTGTTTCAGAACAACTTGGACGGGGTCATAGAACAAAAGAAGCTTCTACTCGGCTACGAGATTTTGTGACATATACTATACAACAAATAAGTCTCTCTGCATGTTTCTCCAATCTAATTCCATCCACAGGTACATCCTATCCTATAGCACATTATGTAAATTGTGATAAATTTTCTCTACAACCTCGTTCTTTCTTAGCAGCTATGACAGTCGAAAAGGAGTCTGTTTCTTATATTCAGGCCATCAAAGACATTCAATGGAAAGAAGCCATGATGAAAGAAATTGAGGCACTTGAGGCTAATGAGACATGGACTGTGGAAGATTTGCCACAGGGAAAGCAAGCTATAGGCAGTAAATGGGTTTCTAAGATCAAATATAACTCAGATGGTTCAGTTGAACGTTATAAAGCTCGATTGGTGATTCTTGGCAATAATCAGATTGAAGGAATTGACTACAATAAGACCTTCGCTCCTGTTGCAAAAATGGTTACTGTACGTACTTTTCTTTCGATGGCAACAACAAAGGGATGGGAACTCCATCAAGTGGATGTTCATAATGCATTCTTGTATGGAGATTTAGAAGAAGAGGTGTACATGAAGATGCCACTTGGGTTCTCTACTCAACAGCCTGGCAAAGTTTGTCGATTACATAAATCACTTTATGGGTTACAACAAGCCCCCCGATGTTGGTTTTCCAAATTGCCAACTGCATTAAAGCAGTATGGATTTCTTCGATCTCAATCTGATTATTCATTGTTTACTTTAAATCGAGACGAGATACATTTGAGTATACTGGTGTATGTCGATGATCTTATTATTGCGGGGAATAATGGAGTTGCCATTCAGAAGTTTAAAGATTATTTTTGCCATTGCTTCTACATGAAAGATTTGGGAACATTGAAGTATTTATTAGGCATAGAGGTGGCTCGGAATCAAGAAGGAATTTTTCTTTGCCAATGCAAATATACTTTGGATATTATCAGTGAAGCTAGATTGTTGGGTACTAAACCATCTGGTTTTCCCATTGAACAAAAACATCATTTAGCCTTAACAAAAAATGCATTGTTGGCAGATTCAGAGAAGTATCGGAGATTAGTAAGAAGACTGATTTATTTGAGTCTTACTCGACCTGAGTTGTCCCACAGTGTTCATATTTTGGCACAATTTATACATCAACCAAGGGAAGCTCATTGGGAAGCAGCTTTGCATGTGGTTCGTTATTTGAAGGGCAGTCCTAGATAAGGAATACTTTTACGAGCTAATAGTGATCTTCGGTTGTATGCTTATTATGATTCTGATTGGGGGAGTTGTCCTTTAACTCAACGATCTCTTACTAGATATTTTGTTATGTTAGGGACTTCTCCTATTTCTTGGAAGACTAAAAAGCAACATGCAGTATCGAGATCTTCTGCTGAAGCAGAATATCGTTCCATAGTTACCACTGTGTGTAAACTAAAATGGTTAAAGGGTCTTTTGCTGTCTCTCGGTGTTGTACACTCTCATCCTATGCTGTTGTATTGTGATAGTCAAGCAGCTTTACAAATTAATGCCAATCCCGTGTTTCATGAGCGAACAAAGCACATTGAAATTGATTGTCATTTTATTCGTGTTGAGATTCAACATAGACATGTTCAGACTGCTTATGTATGTAGCTCTAAGCAACTCACTGATATTTTTACTAAGGCATTGGGGATACAACAGTTTGGGTATTTTCTATGCAAGTTGGGGGTTTGCAATGTCCACGCACCAACTTGAGGGGGGGGGGGGTATTAGAATATTTTAGGATCTGTAAATATCTGTTAATTATGTAAAGAGTATATTTAGGATATTTGTTTTTTATGTTTAGAAGGTATTAGAATATTTTAGGATCTGTAAATATCTGTCAATTGTGTAAAGAGTATTTTTAGGATATTTATTTTCTATGTTTAGAAGTTTGGTTAGTGCGTCTATGTTGTATATATATTAGTCCTTTTTGGCCTGTGATATGAACATACACACACAGAAATTTTCTTCTCAAAATTTATATTTCCCAATTTAGCGGCTCAATAACGTTTCCTAAATTGATGAAAATATGACTACGTAATATGTTAAAATACGCCAAGGGTCCATGTAGACCTGGGCGGTAGTTTAAACTGGCCCTGAACTGTCGATTCATGAGTTGCGGCCATGGTGAACTGTAACCTACCCGTGAGCCGCCAGTAAGGGGACCTAGTGGTTTTTTTTTTTTCCATGGCTTTACATAATTTTTTTTTCCTTTTAGCCTTACCAATCCTTCAACCGTTTTTTTTTTCTTTCATCCATCCATAAAGTATACATTAAAAACGGGAAAAAATAAAATAAAATACAAAAAAGTCTCTTAGAATATAAATACTTAATTTAATTGAATAGAGTGAAGTAGTTAAAAGGAAAATATTTTTTACTATATTTTACGATTGACGGGAAGGTTCCTACGTATCTGCTAATCGAAATCAAACCACTGTAGTTCAATTTGAATTTTTAGAAAACCTTTCGTTTGTTAGTTAATTTTACATTTTGCAAAAAAAATCCAAGTATACATGACTATCCAAGTTAAATTTAAAAAAAAAAAAGTAATTTTATTCGATCATAATTTAGAAAAACCCAATGTTATATCACCACTTTTAGGAAAATCATGTTATTTAGTTTTTTTTTTAACAATTTGGAAAAATGATTTTTCTACATGATAAAATTTTTTCGTAAATAATGAAAAAGAAAACTTACTATGTATTGTCTGCAAGTTGTCTTGTACCAATCTTTTGAGCAAGCATTTGCCTTAACACTAACAATAGATAGGGAGGCTTGGCGTTCGTTAACTATCGGGCCTGTTATACTAAATGCTTGCTTAACGACGACCGTTGAAGCTGGAGTAGTGAGTACTTCACGAGCAATGCGAGAGAGCAGTGGGTAGTCCTTTCATGCCTTTGCCACTACTTTAAAATATCGAAGTCTTTGATGGAGATATTCTCAGAAAACTCGAAATTTGTATTAGTATAGTGCTACATCTTAAACATTGGACTACCAAACTATTGCCTCTTCAATTTTTGCGTCAGTAACTACTCACTTAGAAATGAGTAATGTCGCTCCTTGGTGGGTGGCGAAAGAGAGAGTAATGATTGGCCACCGTACTAACTTTGGTAGTGGTTGAGTATCTCCTCTATATCGGTCGCTGCTACCGATAGTTTTTGCTGTGCTTCCAAGCTATACACGTATTGAAAATCCGTTAGATCTTGAATATAACCATAATAAGTTTTCAAATACATTAGTAATAATTCTAGAATATAACCATAATAAGTTTTCAAATATATTAGTAATAATTCTATTTTACAACGAGAGTCTAGAATAGTTGTTACGAGATAAATACGGGGAATTTCTTTCTAATAAGTTAACTATTTTAATGTCATATCATATATGCATACTTGTAGGTTTAGGTCCTTATGAGCTTAAAGTAGCACGCCAAGTATACTGACGGCTAACATAACAAACAAGCAACATTAAGCCTATAAACTTATGAAAAAGTCTTAGTAGCATCATGAAAAACTTTCAAAACTTTTAGTAACTGGATATAAATATCCTAGGTACTAGGGAAAATGTCAACTCACTGCATTTTGTACATTGTGAAGTCACATAACAATTCGCTATAACGAACTGTGTTATGCAACAACTCATAAGTCAAGTTCCAGTGATGTTACACATCTATCTTAAACTTCTAAGGCCTCTTATAGCACTCTATGCTGAAGTTCCTCCACTTTTTGTGAAGAGATGACCTGTCTATTATTGTCTTGACGATATTCTTGCAAAGCTATACTGTCGTGCAAAATTACAATGCCATCCTTGACACACAAGTTAAGAATATGACATATACAATATATATGGAAAAAAAAAACCCCTCAACGCTGGTTGATAGTAATTTTGGAAATTAGATATTGATGCAGTATTAGCAGTTGCATTATCAAAACCAATAAAAAAAAATTCTTCACTAATTCATACTCATTTAGGATTTCTCTAATAATTTTATAAATGTTTTGCATTGTGCATTGATCGTTAAATACTCTTAAAGCCAATAGTCATTTATTAAGTTGTTAATTATCATCTACCCAGTAAACAATAACACCTATATAAAAATTATTACTAAAAGAATCCGTTCATATATCTGTACATATGGACACTTGCGTATCGAAGGAAACAAACTTACTTGTGAGCTCCCTCTTACCTTTATGGTGAAGCTCTTACGTAACTCAAGTTAACGCTCTATGGCTAAGCTATTGCAAGCTGGGGTTGAACATCTCCCTCTTGTGTCAATTATGCCACTCTGATGTACCTACGTTGAATAAGAGGTACATATTTGCTAAGTACTATGCCAGCTATACTTATGTCTTTCTTCATCATACCTCATTAGCATTTGACTGGATGAACCATCCTTTTAGGCAATTTGTTGCTGCGTTGTATCTATTCCTATCTCCCTAATATGCTTTGACCTTAAGTGCCTGTTAAGGGTATCATATTCCTCTTTCGTTTTCTGTGAGTAACTCGCATTGCAGTAGTTGCAGAACACTCTTGAGTTTCTCCTTTCATCTATACCTTTACGGAAATGAGCAGTAAAAATATTAGACTTACCAGGTTTAAGGGGCTTACCTGAGATGGATTGTATGAAATAGCTGGGCTCATATTCTCCCATATGTTGCTCTTCTATTTCGGAAATAATTTCTATGTTGTCTTCCTTATCCTCGAACATGCTTATGAGGCAACTTATCCGTGAGGGTTCAGATCTCACAAATCGTGCAAGGATGCTCATACAAGGAGGTTCAAATCTAACATGATGTTCAGGGAAACTCTAGAAGTTTGAAACCGAAAGATGGCGTGCTCTGGTAACTCACGCGTTAATGTTTAATGTCAAAGCCAGAAGATGGTGTGCTACGATTACTCGTGCAATGAGGTTCTACATTGAAGCCTGGAGATGGTGTAACTTCTTCTTCCACGTTCTCAATCATATTGTGTGTCGTCTACTTATTTAGATGATGAATTGTGTTTTCTACTAGAAAAGGTACGATGTAAAAATCTTTCCATCAATGCTAATTTTTTTTCTCTTATTTACTACAACAAAAATTTATGAATGAAAGATAGAAAAAATATGTAAAAGAAAATAATGGAAATTATATGGTAGGTATGTGTATATCGGCGTTATTTGCTAATGCAAATTGTTCTATGCAGTGGAGCAAAGAATTATGTACAGATATTGGTAGTTAGTTATTTTTGACAATGTTTCGTAATGTTTCGTAATTGAAAAAAATTTGAAGGCAGAATAGTTGCTAAACCTAAAGCTATTATTTATAAGGATCGAGTAATGTGTAAACGCATAATTTTAAACTGTTCGTCACCTTAAATTTTAAATTTTGAACTACAAATTTAAAAATTTATGCACATATGCCGAAAGTTAAATTTACCTGCAAATTTAATAGGGGATAGAGGGTAAAGGGGAGTAAGGGTCTAAGGGGGGAGTATAAAAGGACCGAGGGGTGGGGTGGGGTGGGGGTCATTATGACAAGCCAATTTTTTTTTTTTTGACAGTTCGTCGAGGCGAGTCAGCTTAGCCTTTACTGAGTTGGACTAGTTTCATGGTTTAGAACCGGTTTATGCTCAGGTCTAAGTCAATGTATGTAAATAGAAGAATAATTATTTTTCTTTAGTTGTTGTGTAAGGGTGATTATTAAGAAGACTAAAGCATTAAGTATTTACAATTGGAAAATTAACTAATTCTAGTAATCCTTTTCTATAATCACATTATATTCTATTAAATTGATACTATTGACAAAATCAAACGATATTTTATAATCGTATGACTCTTTAATAAGAAATTCCTCAATCAATACTTCATTTTTTTTTAGGTAAAATATGAAGCAAATTGTTGGCAAAAAAAAAGGTATGAAGCAAATTAAATGCTATTACCATATCTCTAATTGTATATTAACAAATATATTTATTTTGTATTACTAAAATTATATATTTCTTCTTCTTTTTTTTCTTTGCATGCATTTTCAAACTATTTTTGTATTATTCTTTTTTTTTTATTTCATAAAACATCAATCATATATATAATTTGATTTAATAATTATGTTATATTTTAAATTTCATTATACCATTGTATTTATTTCATACAAAGGCAAAGCAATTGTCTGCTTGTGGTTTACTAAAGGCAACATCATTCCCACGTGCTTTCCATATAGATATATGAAAAAAGATATGGAATAATTATGTTTTTAAAATTAATCCATAAAAAACCATGACGTTCACCTAATTCTATTTGAGAATGTAATGGATTAAAGCTAGTTGGATCGATTAGATTTTGCTTGAATCAAGTTTATGGAGGATAAGGCTCGTTTTGACTCCTATGATGTTGTTTAATCTGGCAACTCGATGTGGGGATTTAAGGTTTTGCTGGTTTAGAGTTTTGAATTTACTTTATATACAGTGTTTGAGAAATGACGAAGAAAAAGGGTGATTGGGTCCCTTTTTTCATTTGAGGTTTTCTATTTCTTTTCCAATTTAACGACTTAATAGCATTCACTAAATGGACAAAATGTAGTTACTTAAAATGTAAAAATAGGAAAACACATGTACATTAATGGAAATTAGTGAAAAAATTTATTACACCTATCGTGGAGAAAGGGACACTGATGTTGCCTCTCTCTTTTTCTTTTCCTTTCCAGAAAAATCCCTAAATTACATTAGTTGCTCAAAATTAACTTCATGATTCTCTTTTCTATCTACATGAATGCAACTATATCCCTATAAAAAAAAAAAAAAAAAGAAGAAGAAGAAGAAGGAATTAGAAACCCATAACTCCCTGGCCTTATTCCCACTCTCACCCATGTCCAGTTATTCTTAGAAGTCGATTTTCTCCGCTTGTGCACCTTTTTATGTGGCTACCCACGTTCTTTCTTTACTGTTAGCTACACAAAAATATATAATTTTTATTTTTATTTTTTCGACTTATGATTTTTGATACTAAACATGCATGTAGACGAGTTGCATATATTTTAAAGTTTTTTTGAATTTTAATTTAAATTTCACCGTAACTTTTTACATATAACACTATTGAAGTTTTTTCAGAAAATATTTTGATGATAATGAACGACGTATGTGTTTCATTGACAATGCTTCTTGGTGTTTTAGCAAGTAAATGCATAAATGGTATATAAATGGATAATCCAAATAAGCACGTTTAGAATACATAAGACAAGTAACTAAATCAAAAGAAGAGTCCAGTCTGGTAGAAATAGAGCAGGAAAAAAATAAAGAAGAAGTGAAAAAGATGAAGAACGAGAAGAACAAATGGAAGAATCAATAAAGAGAAGAATTAGAAGCTACAATGGTCAAAAGAACATTAAGAAGGAGTTCGAATTAGAACAAAAATCACAAGTAAAAGTAAAGAACATAAGCTTTAACATCTAAAATAAAATTACAGTAATATTAAAGATCCTAAGAAGTGCAATAATTAAAGAGCAAAAATGCATGATCTTCGCTAAAAACAAAAGATAGTTTAGGAATAGTAGCACAAAAGCAAAGTCCTGTCAAAAGTGAAAAGCAAAATATTGTCCCGAAGAAGCATTAATTGGAAGTGCGCGACAAGAAGGAAAACAAAATAATCCAACACTGCGGAATGGATATGATTGAATAATAATAACATATCTATTCGTATCGTGTGAAAATTCAAAGGGAACAATAATGGTTAAAATAAAGTTTAAATAGGCAATTCCACAATTCAATGATTATTCAAGGAAAGATATCACACTCTTATGAGGAAGCAAAGTTCATGGCAGGCGAAGCATGTATTGAAGACATGGAAAGCAGATGTATCTACAACTATTAAGGAGATTTCAATTTAAACAGCTATTTCCAATTATGAAGCAATTGGAGTGTTGAAGAAAAGTATAAAGAACACTCCTTTTTTTTTTTCCCCTAAGGAGAAATTATTATTATAAAACAAAAATAGAAAATAGCTAAGAGTCTGGGGCCTTGAGCTATAGTAAAAGAAAAGATGGACTGAAAAAGAGGATGGGGGAATACAAATCTCTAGGAGTAAAGCAAATCCCCTTCCTATATTTCCATGCATAATAGTTCAGTTTCACCAAGAGGTAATAAATCAATTGGTTATCTATTTCCTCTTCAATCCTTTGATACTGCTTTTTTTCTGTTTTTTTTTTTTTTTTTTTTTTTAGAATCAAACCTTGCCTTCTTACCTCTACTCCAACTTGTTCAATATTCATAAAAACTTATCGGTGATATATGACATCAAGGAATTCCCCATCGAGTCTCTAGCAATCACTCACTCCTATCCCTAAGGTTTTTGAATTTAAGTTTATAGAAGCATTACAATTAAGCTTTACAAAATTTGTAGCTCGCATCTTCCATGTCCCATGTCCTGCCATCTTCTATCGCCACGCTCCATGGAAAAGTTATATCTGCAGCTGTTGAAACTAGATAAATTAAATCGTTATCTACAGTACAAATCTCATAATTCTCTATCGTGGCGCTAGTTGAAGAGACTGCAGCTGCAACACCTAAGTAGACTGACTCTCTACCAACAGCAGACATCATGCTATAGACCGTTGCAGCATAAATTGGAGAGACGTTTTTTACTGAATTTGAGTGGACCAAGACACTATCAACAGAAGGCATCATGTCATTCATTTTGCCTTCTTACATGATAACAAAATTGATCAGCATTAGGATGGGAATTTTCTAATATGCATCCGCACCTAGACTTCCAAAGGAGCTAAAAAATTACAAAAATATTTCTAAAAAAGACTCTCTTGTAATAATTGACATTTAGAAACAACATAATGTAACCAATCAATAAAGTGTGTCGTATTGAAGGAATCACTTCTTAAACCCAATGATTGAAACTAAATATTTCTAGACCAAGGACACTGAAAGAATAGATGTATAGCATATTCATTTTCTCTATAAAACTAGCAACTAAGAGAAGAGATACAATTCTTATAACGACTCGAGACCTTAAATGGACATTACAACCCTCCACGTATTCCAACTAACCTGAAATATGTAAGGCTTTTAAGTCTACAAATCAAAAAGTAATAAAGAATTATACCACAATAATACATAAAAAACACAAAAGAGTGGGTAGCTGCATCCACTCGTAATCTCATAAAAAACTAAAATATCCAATAGAGTTCGAAAGCATATTGACTCATAACCAAAATATAAGATAAGTCAAATAACTGAAATCCTCAGATATAAAAAAGAGTCCATCTTCTCAAAATACAAAATCCTCAACAACTTATAAACCATTTGTAAATTAGATAACACCCTATCTTAGTCATTATAAAAGTAAAAGTACTCTACAGCATCCTCCTCATGGATATTTTCGACATATGTCTCCTCATAAATAAGGAAATCCTTAAATTCAGGTCAAACCAGAACGTTCACATGCAATAATAGAATAGTACAAACGGTAGTCTATTTATCTCACATTAAGCCAATAGAACAATAGAGGGATATTTATAACCCTGTTACACTTAATCTTTACCCACATATATAGGTGGATATACATATACATTTTCCATTAAATCCTTTATGCCTAGAAATCAGAGTCCAGAACCTAATATTTTAGTTACGTCATCTCATATATGAATCTATTAGGGAATCCTTACACATGATATGTAGTTGCTACTCTAAGGATCTACCACTGCGAGCCCCTAGAGTAAGTGGGTCAAGCAAAATCAGCGAACTAAAATAATTGGATCGAATATATATTTAGTTTGATTTGATTATTAGTTGCTATCAAATACAAGCAATAACAAACACTATGTACCTGGAATGGCTCCAAAATCAAATACAATACTCTGGTCTCAAACCTTAACAAGGAAAACTGAACACCATAAATCTAAAAGAAAATAAATAGCACGTTAACCCTTAAGTATTAAGTCCTACCTAAGAGTTATCTATAAGCTTATGATATATTCAATTAAAATCCTAAAAGAAATCATCGAGTCAGATAATAATAATATAATACGATTATGCCAAAAAAGTCAATATAACTATATTATCACTTACTTATTAAATCGTAAGGTACATAATATATATATATATATATATTAATCTATATTTGTAAAAGAAAGTATAAGATAGACATATGACTAGAGTATCGAATAATATAAATTATCGAATCGATGTGGTAAATAAATAATACATACTTCATTGGAAAATAGTATGATTTGTAAGAACTTATAAGGAATGACATAAAATAGTCCACACATAAAATAGTCATATTATGTATAATATGGTATGCTAAATAGATACATAATACTAACGTGAGAAAGTAATTAGATCACGAAAACATCGATAACAATAATAAATCTTACTAAAATAGAATAGATTCGTAGTATACTAAATCGACGTTTAGGATTTTTGTATAAAAATAGGATTATTAACATAGCCTATAAATAAATAGAAATTTATGATCCACTTGAATGCAATAGATAACAAAAATTTGGCCCCAAAATATATATCTATAACTAATAATCTGAAATACAACAAAATATACTTAACAATGACTCTTCTATAAAATGACATTATATAACATGATAATCAATAATTTAAAAGTAGAAATCGAATACTAACAATACTTAATTCAATACTATTAATGGAAATAATAAATAAAATGATAATAATAAGATATACATTATAAGTACGGTACCGAAGATAGAATAAAAAATGGCTCGCAATGTTAAATCGAGAAAAAAATCATTGGATGGGCGTGAGCGAGAACCTAAATAAATAATAATACAAAAATTATAATTCCTAAAATATTATAACCAGATAATTGATTAATAACATTTGCCAGATTTACTTAAAACACGTGAAAACGGAAGCAACTCGCCCAACCGTCAATAAGAGACCCAAATGAGCTAGTAGGAGATGGTTTTCTTTTAGTAGATTGAGCTGAAAATGCTAATAGCTCCTGGGTGTAGGTAAGAAACTGAGACGGCGAGATGGGTTCTAATTGTTCAATTAGGAATGGGAAAAAATTGTATTGCGAGAGAAGAATTGAGAGAGCTTGGTAATAGAATGGTGGCTATAAGTTGAATTTAGGGAAGTGGGATTCAGTTTGTGTTGATTGAGGGATTGGGTAAAGTGAGAAATGAGTAGGGGACAGGTAATGATTAGAAGAAAGGAGATGTAATGATGAGAGAGATAGAGAGTGGGTATGATTTATGAGGGTGAGAGAGGGAAGAGGATGTGCCGAGAGAGAGGATAGACGAGAAAGAGAGAGCTGAAGAGAGAGAAGAGAATGGAGACAAGAAAGAGATAGAGAATGTCAAGTGATGGGACGGCGGAGAGAGAAGACAGACGAAAAGATAGAGAGAGGGGGGAGATAAACGCGACGAGGGAACGAGAATGAATAGGGTGATAGGGTGGGGTTGGAAATGGTGAGGGGGTGCTGACAGAAGAGAGGAAGTCAAGGGTGGGAGATTGTCAAGAGAGAGGAAATAATGAAGGGAAGAGAGGAAGAGTAAAGGTTAGGAGAGAGAAATTGCAGTTAAAAAAAAATAAAGGGTTTAGGGTAGGTTATTTTAAAACCTTATAAAATACAGAGTAATAGTTTTATTTAGAAAAGGAAAATAAAGAATTAATTATTATAAGAGAATATATATATACAGCATAAGATGATAATCTTTTATAAAAAAAAATTGAAATGTAAAGTACTAATAAAATTTATTGATTTTAGAATAATCAAATTGAGAACCTTCATTTAGATTTGTAACAATACTAACTTAAGGGATTTTACGATTTAAATAAAATCTAAACTAATTAGGGTGTTTCGATTCTAAATAAAAAGATTGGCATTAATGGGCAAAGCATTATGGCAACACTTCCATATGTGATGTTTAATCTTTAGGTTCAACATCGATATTCCATAAGATTTTCCATATATTATTTGCTTTAATAGATTGGTCAATATCCATATGTGGTTTATGCCGTTCTTTTCCTCCAATCTCTGAAATATCCTGATTTAATTAAATATTCCCTATTCATCTCAAAAGGCCAAATTAGGCTATCTTTGTCACAATAAAAAGTGGAATCGAATTATAGCCTTGAGTCTGTGATCTAGAATATATTGTTTGATACACTCTAAATTCCACTTTCTATTATATTCACCAATAAGATCAAGAATTCTCAATATATGACAACTTCAGCTATCTATGGTTAGATGAAAGCTTGAAATCTTGACAGCTTAAGACCCATGGCTTAGTCCACACAGAAATTTGATCTCCTTTCTTAACATTCCAACAACTATTATCCAAAATAACTTCCTTTCCATAATGTACGCTATGCCGGCACCAAGAAGCATGGCTTCCGATTTTTTATGATAGAAAATCAAACTTAGGGAAATAAATATTCTTAATCGCCCTTACCTAAAGAGCATCTAGATTCTTAATAATTCTTAAAGCTAATTTTGCTAGCATAGCATTGTTAAATGATTCCAGGTCCTTAAAACCTAAACCTCCTATGTTCTTTAGGTAAGCTATATTCTTCTATGACTTCCAATGTACTTTTCTCTTATCATTAGCACTACTGTCATGTCCCAAACGAAAAGAGTCGAAACAGTTCTATTATGTAAACTAATATAAGACAGAAGCTAACCTCATGATAGCTATTGTAGATATAGCTTATACAAAGCATACGAGACTCAACCAACCTGAAGTGTCCAATAAGATACCTGTTATAAGTAAAACCCATGGTATTTCCTTAAAAATATTTACAAGAAATCTCATAATACATAATTATAGTACTTAGTTTTATTTACATAACGACATTTACATTAAAATAATGCATTTTTAAAATATAGTTTCATAAGTAATAGGTTTTAACATACATATATACATACACTTCAATAGAAAACTAACGGTCACTTAGGGAGACTTGTTAATTTTCTCAAAAGACTCGGACTTCGCAAGTGTTCCAGTTTTAGTAAGCTTCGTATATCTGCTCACTTCCCAAACGTTCATATATTAACTTATGGTTGGATATATCGTTGCATCTTTGTTCTTGTTCTTTAGTTAATATCTACAACAAAATCTATAGAAATGTGAGCACAATTAGCTTAGTAAGCAAGACGAAAATAAAAGAGTGTAATACAAACATGAACAAAGTAATTAATTTAATGAAATACAATGTGGTTAACCAATTATATGAAACATCGCACATTGTTATCCAAATCATTGTAAGATTGGAGAAATTCTATCTGCTCTAACCTGAATTGAGAAGTTTTAACGCAACTCAAATAAGACCAAACATAAGCTTATACAATAGAGAACACCCTTCTTTTTATACTACTTTCGAACCACAGCCTCCAACCTTGCCATGACCTTCTCTCTTATCACTTGGTTTGACTAAGGCTAAAGAAAAGACAATTTTTGCTATCCTTATCGAAAGAGTTGGTGTTTGGCCTGACATACCTAATCATTCCCCTAATGAGTTGATATGCATGTCTAATTAAGTTAGTGGTTATATTTTTATTAATTTCCATTTAAAGGTAACAAAGTAAGTTTAAACCAACCAACAATTTGCTATCAAGCAAAGCAGTATGCCAATGAGTTCAACTCCTGTCATAAAATTGATATGCCGTGCCCAAAGCTGACAAGTGTAATGGTATCAAGGTGAGTCCAAGCTTATACAAAAGCTTGAAAACAAAGTAGGAAAATGCGTGTAGAACAACGATAGTAAAACAAGCAAACCCTCTAATGGCTCTAAGGATATGATGCACTAAGGATCTTCTAATAACCCATAGCTCCATTTGATACGACGCACGAGTTGCTCTAGTGAGGATACTTACTACCAAGCCTTATTTAAAGGTTAAAATAAGAGTAAAGTATGCAATGGGGAACAATGCTCATGAAAAAGAGAAGTGTATATTCAATATTCTAAGATGTGATGATTGTACAATTGCATTATAATGGGTTATTTATACTCAGGACATTAGGTCATTTTACCAAAAATGGAAGAAAAAAAAACAAACTAAAAGGTTAGTATTTAAAAGAAGTAATGTACAAAGAATAACAAATGGTACAATTGAAAATATGACATAAGTAAGTATCTTATATAGAGGATTCTGTTACATAATTACTTAAATACGTGACTCCTTATGGATTGATGGCTTTATAATATCCTAAAAATCAACGATTAAGACATGCACATCTAAATATTAGAGTAAAGCCCTATTCTTATATAATTAGCGTCGACAGTCGATTTAAGGCCTTCAAGAAAGTGATTCGATTAAGCTAAAACTTACAAGAATAATGACAACCCTAATTGAGGAATTCTCGTAGGTTTGTAAGTAAAAAAAAAAAAATATTAAGAATATAATCAAAGTGTTCAATATTTACTTTATATAAGCCCTTAAAGTTACATTTAGGGTAACCATACTTAAATATAAGACTTTTAGAAAAACTTCTTCGATTAAGTCCAAACTTTACAATTAGGTTAGAAAAGTTAGCTAAAGTTACTTAGTAAAGTTAAATTTTAAAAATAAAATCCTAAAAATCTAATTTTAACCTTAGAAGTATAATTATTCGGTATAGCGTAAAACTTGTCAAAACCCTTAAAATAGAGCCTGAAATGTGATGAGGTCCTACAAATAAGTTAATTAAGCTAGAAAAGAAAATAATATAGCATAATAGACCACATAAATATATATATATATATATTTATGAATATACTTAGTATATATAATAAATGTAACCATAAATTAACTCAAAAGTTTAAAAATATATAATATGTAATGCCATATAGCTCTGATCTGCTAGCTTTTGAGTAGTTTATATATTTCATAGGAAAATATATTTAAAAGTTAGGTTAATAAGTATAAAACGGTTTATACTAATATTACTAGTAATCATAAAAATATGGATCTTAACAATAGAATAGTGAGTATGATAATATCACTAATGACAAGAGATAATATGTAAAAGTAATTGAATTAATATAGACTTAGTTAGCTGGATATCTTCTCTTCATTAGATTAATTGAAAGTATTTATAGGTATGAAAATGTCTGAATTATACCTAGATATAGATATATAATTATATAAAGTAATAAGAAACTAATTGAAAAATTTAATACTTGAGACACATTCCATAAATTATGATTTATAATAACGTTTGTGAAATTAAGTAGAACCCTCATGATTAAGTAATAAAAAATAAAAATAATTAAAAAAGTAACTGTATAAATTTAATATTTCAAGTTACGCTCATTTATATGAAATTTTCTCAGAAATATTAAGTTTAATCACTATAGCGTAGAGTTTTGTAATTTTAGATATAATTTATGACAAATTTTTTAGTATCAACTACGTAATTTTAATAATTAATATTAATAAGTAAAATATCATATAAAATGTATATAAATAAGTTCAAAATAATTAATATAACTTAACTATATATTATATATTACTAATATTTTTACTAATAATTATGTCAAAATTCATTTGAAATAACAACGTATGGGAGAAAAATAAATTTAAGATTATAAATAATATTTGCGGTGAAACAATAGAATATGCTTTAAATATCCTAGAAATTTATATAGGTATGAATTAAATATAATAAATTCACCAAAATATCTTTTAAAAAAATAATATATATAAATCATCGCCTTTTAGCCAAGGCAGTGAAAATTGTCGATATAATGGCTTCAAAAGCCATAATGCTTCAGACGACATAAAAAATAAACGAGAGGAAGAGAGAGAGAAAGAGAGAGACAGGAAGAAAGAGAGAGAAGGGGGGAAAGTGAGACAGAGAGAGAAATGGCGAGAGAGATTGAGAGAAAAAAAAAAGAAGAAGAAGAAAAAAAAGGGACTAAAAGACTTAATTTTTCGATATCCAATACTTTCAAGTACCTTCATTTCTATAATTATAAGCATTGTCTCTAAGTTGTTGCCGGTAGTTATTTGAGTTTTACATGTATAAGGCTTGCAAAACAATCTACAGTGAAGGGATGTTGAAGGATTGTTCAGCGTAGTCACTTTGATACTTAAATTAGCAATGAGCTCCTGAGTATTACAAGTAATGTAGGAAAATGTGCAAGCTTGATGTACCAAGTCTAGAGAACTTTACTGTTAGGTGATAACTTAGTATTTCTAAGGAAGTTGAGCCGACAGTTGAAGGTTAGTTGGTAGGAAAGATCTTCTCCCGCAAGTATAGGAGACTAGAGTCGTTTTGCTTAACATTGACTATTTATTCAAGACGTGGCTGTTTCATTCTTATCTTATTTGTTCTAGTCATTATAAGGCTTATAGGCTTGGTCCATATAGGTTTAGGGCTTGGGCTTATAGGGGTAATCCTTAGGCTACGAGATGTATCGAATAGGGTTGGGCCTGAGAAGCCCATGTCTAGAGTGCCTTGTCAACACTTTCCTCCCCCTACAGTCTCATTGCCAAGGCGAAGGCAAGGAGAGGGGATATGTAGGTTGTTCTGGTGTAACCAATCCAACTCAAAGGAGTCTGACCTGGCTATGGAGTTGACATAGTGGGCATATAGGTCCGAACTAAAAGCTGGCTACGGTGGAGGTGTCCAAAGCAATGGATTCTTAGTCTAAAAATGTTCGAGGCTAGGTGAGCAAAAGTGCCGAAGACTCGAGTAAGTCTTAGGTTAGGGTATCAAAGTAGGATATCCTTGCAACTCACTAAGTAAGCGCTTCAAGGCTACGAACTAGTCTATTAGAACAGTGCTCGACAAAGATTGAGTAGACGCAACTGTGTCATGTTTTTATCATGCTGACTTAGTAGAAGTCGAATGGACCTTAAAGAAGCTTCTTATTGAAGGAACTTTTTTGAAATGTGATTTTTGCTCGCTTGTATTCCATGCATTTAATGCTACATGATAGGTATTGTGCTATAGCAAAGTAACGTATAGCTACATTCCTTTTACCTTTTAAAGGTGACCGTTTGATTAAAATACTTTCTATGTGTCTACTATGTAGCATTCCAAGGGATTCGAGCTTATACGGATTCCTATAACAGCCTGTACAGCTTCTCAAGCAGTTTGCTTATAAACAGGATGATCATAAGGAGATACCACTTTTCTGCAATCTTCGTGTTCAGTTATTACGAATTCTGCATTCGTATTTAAACTTTCAAACTTTCTTCAAAAGCTTCCTAAGGTCTTTTGTTCCTTCTTCGAGTATTACAGTCATGTCAACCAACAAAGGTAAGACTAATTCTTCTTCGTCATCGCATATCTCTTGTTTAAAGTCTATAAGGTGTGATCCCCTTCAGGTACAGGAGTGCGAGGTCTCATCACTAGCACAACTTAACAAACTTACGATGATGGACGTAGAGGTATTGGACATGCCTAAAATCATTAATGCAACCTTCAGGGATATATATGTGAACGTTCCCTGACCCTCCCTTTAAAGGATTTGTTTGATGCTCTTAAGATGGGCAAATGGCCTAATCATAGTGTGAGTAGAAGCAAGTAATTTGCCCCCAGTTGGGTCATAAGAAACTTTCTTGTGGAAACGATCCTTAGGTGGCGGATTAAGTTGGTTAGGGATGGGCTTACCTCCAGTTGCACCTAGGGAAGAAACTGTTTTACGGCTTCGTAGATTTGGTTAAGGGCTGATGGGATGATTATGTAGCAGTTGAACAGCTTGAAGAGGCAGATTTCTGAACTCAGTGGATCGGGATAGTCTGTACCAAAGGTAAGAAGGGGCTTGATCTCAGTAATGCCGAAGCTACCCGAGAGATCCTAGCTGTTATGGCACTGAGACACAGCTAGGAGATTAATGCTGTAGAGACCGTCAAGAGGTATTTCTGTTACCCAATCTCCAAGCTCTTCCCCAACATGAAGAAAGCTATAGTGAAGAAATGGTTCGAAGGTATAGGTATTTCTGGTACCCGAGTAAGTTATGCTAATGTTAAGGTGTTTCCTTTAGTGCTTATAGGTTTGGAGGACTCCTTTGGCCATGTCGGTCATAGCGATGTTTTGTGAATTGTATTTGTAGTTTTTTTTTTTTTGTTCTTGTTTTCCTTTTCTAAATTACAATTAGGTTTCTTATAGGCAAAAATTTGGCCCTAAGAATGCCTCATCCCTCTGTAAACGACCTGATGAGCTACCATTAAGCAAGAACAAGGGTAAATCCACTAAGAAGCAAGATCGTAAACCTAAGCCTAGGGCTTGGGGAAACCAATAGGGTACGGTTGAAGTTTGTTCCCTAAGGGGTTCCCATCGACATTTGGGATAAGCCTGTGGATGCAAAGCCTTTGTGTGTGGCTCTGCCTGCTCCTGTCCTCGTCTATTCTACTGAACCTATCATTACGAGAGATGAAGGTACCAAAACGGAGAGGCTCAATGTACAAATGCTTTCCCCTCTTAGGGTGAAGGGGGAAGAGATTGAGGAAGGGGTTGCCCTTCCTCAAGCAGCTGGCCAGAAGCACAAGGCTCCCGAGACATCTGGAGAGCTAGGTTCTAGAGCTAAAAAACAAAGGCCCCTGATGAGGGTGCCTTTAAGCAAAGGAAAGTGGAACCTAGATAATTGGACATATTAAACCTTAAACCAAAGATAACAATAAGTGTTATAAGATAAAACAAACCTAAGATAATTATATGAAAACCGAGATAATGTTGGTATTATAGGGATCATTGGCGATAGATTGAATGAGTCTCATGTTGAGTAAGCAAGCGTGGAGTTGAGATTAATATAGTGTTGTATTTTAGAAGCTTGAAACTGTACTTGATTGTGCTTGTTCTGAGTTGATGATACGAATAGCTTTGATTTGTATTGTGCGATTTGTATGAAATGATCGATCACTCTAAACTGGACCTAATAAAATATATGACTTGTAAATATAAATTGGACGTATATAGTAACTTATTAAGGGAATATTAGGATTCTCCGGCCAAATACTTACCTCTTTAAAAGGGATAGTGTTGGATAGCATAATTGGTCTCTTTTTAATCCTTAATTATACTAAGTGATAAGTGAAGTGGTCGCGGCAAGGGTGAAGTTAATGGTTCGAAAGTAATCACAAGAGGAATGATGTCTCCATTGTACAAGCCTAAGTTTGGTTGTAAGCTATTGCATTAATGATAACTCCTCAACCCATATTAGAGTTGGCATAATTTTTTTAATCTCATAACGGACCAGACAATATCGTGCGATGGTATTTGCTTGTACATGCACTACATCTAATTAAGTGATTTGGTTGATAACCTTGTTTATGTTTGCTGTATGGTTTTGAGTCTCTATCCTAACTTACTGAGTTATGGTTACTTACATTTCTATAGACGTAATTGCAAATGTTAGCTAGGAAGTGGCTTACAATCACCATAAAGTTAGTAACTGCTGGATCCTAGAGAGTGAAGAAATATATTTGAAGCATATATATACTTTTAAGGTCTTAGTTTATATTTAAAATCTTTCGTTTTCAAATAATGTATTACTTAAGAAGTATAGGACAATAAAACCCTATAAACATTATTTTTAATACATGAATCTTAGCATATGTATATGTTTCCATACTTTCTTAGGTAAACAACTTATTTAATTTATAAACTGTTTACTTCAAAACGGGTTATCATTGATGCTTTATGTAAATTAAGTCTAAAATGACGGTTGTATGGTCAACTTTTATTTTATAATGGTTTATACGGTAAGATTGTTACGACTTTACCTCTTTAAGATGTGACAGGGCTCTCTTAGGAAGGTAGGGACTAGCCCATACGGATAGCAACCTACTTAAGTACGCTGATGTGGTGGGTAATTGTTGCTCTTATGTTGTTGTACTTTATGTCTTTATATTAATGGTGGGTTTTGTTTTCAATTTGCAGTACTACGGTTAGGTACTACTTCAACTGAATAAGTCTAATGTTGCCTAAAGAGAGGTAAAGGGCTTTCAGGGAGGTGTTGCGTGTAAGCCCCAAAGTTCAGCCAAGTAACCGTAGGATTGAACTTAGAACCCAAGGTTTAGGGCGATCGGTTAAAAGATCCGATCAAACCCAAATTATAAACTATTGAGAAGAATATTAGTAAAAATGACCTCATAAACTTAAATTTAAGAAAATAAGTAGTAAAATAGGAGACTATAAAATTTTCAAATTTTAAGCATAATAACTGCTAATTACCAAAAAGGCAAAAAGTGTAATATAATAACTAATAAATTATTAGAGATAGATTATATGTATACTAAAAATTTTAGAATGACCAAAATAATATTTAGGAATGTTCATGTGTACCCCACATGTATTTACGTGTAGATAAAAATACGTGTAATTACTAAAATTGGCCGAAAACTAAGCAAATAATTAAAGAAAATTATAAAATAATTATGAAAAAATCAGAAAAAAATCAGAAGAGGATAAGATGCATCAATATCAGGTCGTGGCATGTCAGGATAAGAAAAAGAAAAATTATCCAATAGAAATTGAACAACTTAAAAGCCAAAAATCAAGGAATTTGGATAAAGTCTTGTCAAATTAATGCATATTAATTACAGAAAATGTATATAAATAGGGAAAAAATTTACAGAGCTCATTTGGACAGTTTGAAAAGTGAGAAAATTAGGGAGAGTAAAAAATTCGAGATAAAATCCAGAAAATAAAAAAAAAAAAGAAAAACTGTGCAATTAAGAGTTTTAAAAGGAACCCACACCAGAAGAGGAGCTGGAAGTATACGGCCACCACCACCACACTGTGGTGGAAGCGCCCAGGCCGGCCGACAAGGCCACGGCGGCCCGCGGTGGCCGGAGCCACCCGAACCGGTGAGTCCAAATTCCAGCCCAATTTTTGTGAAATTTTTTAAAAATAGTAAATATAATTAGAAAATTATGAATTTTGTTATTCTGGGATATTTTTGTATGTAGTTTTTATAAAAAATGTTATTTTGATGAAATTATGTCCCGTAATATATGGTCCCTAAGAAATTGTACAAAACCGAGCATGTTTCGGTTTAGAAATAAATGACCTTAGGAGTGTAGTTTCAAGCCCAAAATTTTTCTGTAGATTACTTAGATGATATAGAATAGTGCTATGAAGCCTTTTTTCAAAAATTAATTTTCTAAATTTTTAGATAATTTTTTAGGCTCTAAAAAGAGGCATAAAATGGGTAATTTAGGGTTAATTATGTAATTAAATGATTAATTTCTGATTTAGTGAATAATTACATGTTTTAGGATGTTAAGATCTGATGGAGTATGATACTTATAGCATTTAGGGTGTTAGATGTAATTATTAGGTTAATTATGTAGTAAATTAGTAATAGAAAAACATAGTAAATTATGAGTTAATTTTGTAAATTAGAATAATTAGGTGTAAAACCTGATTTAGGATGGATTTAGACATTTTGAAATAATAATTGGTGTTTAGAGATGGTAATTAGGGTAGTAGAAATATTAGAAATGCATTATGTGCATAATATGCAATAATGCATAATGTGTAATTATTGAAAATATAATAAATAGAAAATATTATAATAAAAATTGATATTTTGAGAATAATAAAAATGCACAATAAATCTGATAGGAAACTTGAATTTATGGAATTATATGAAAAATGTAAAAATTTGTCACATTAGGAGTGAATTCGGTACACTGATATGGATTTAAGTGTACCGAGTAAAATAAACACTGACAAAGGGTAATGATGGTATTTAGGTTATCGGGAAATAATGTGATTAATTTCACATTATGGGTTGAAACTAATTTCTAGGGTTGGAATATAAAATGCTACTTAAAAATCGAACTAAAAACCTGGTTTAGAAATCGATGCGAAAACCGAACCTGAACCTAACCCCAAACCTAGAATAATTGTAAAAGACTTAATACCTAGATAATTGGGCATATTAAACCTTAAACAAAACCTAACAAGAAGCATTATAGGATAAAACGAACCTATAACAATTATATGAAAAGCTGAAACCACGTTCGTGTTATAGGGATAACCGGCGATGGCCTGAGCAAATCGGACCTCGAGTGAACGAGCGAGGAGTCGAGGTAAGTTGGGATTAATACGATGCTGTATTTTGGGAGGCTTAAGATTATGCTTGGTTGTGCTTGTTAGATAGTTGAATGTATGCATGTGCTTGATTATGGGTGATGCCATGATTCTGTTTATTGCTCTGGTACATACTGTATGAATTGTATGTAATGATTGATCACCCTAAACTGGACCTAATCAAATATACGACCAGTAATCATAATCGAGCATGCATGGCAACCCGTTAGGGGATTTAGGACTCTCCGGCCAAATACCGACCCCTTCGGAAGGGATAGCGCAGGATTGCAAAATAGTCCCTTCTTCATCCTCAGTCGAACTAAGTGACGGGAGAGGAGGTCGCGGCGGGGGTGAAGACAGTGGTTCGAAGGTAGTCGCGGGAGGAGCAAGGTCTCCATTACACAAGCCTGGGTTTGGTCGTGAGCTGTTGCATTAACGGTAACTCCTCAACTCGGATTAGAGCGGGCGCAATTTCTCTAATCTCACGACGGGCCGGACAACGTCGTGCGATGGCATTTGCTTGCACATGCATTGCACCTAATAAGTGATTGAAAACCTTGTTGCGTATATGGTATAGTTTTAAGTCCTCCGTCCCTACTTACTGAGCTGTGGTTGCTCACATCCCTATAGACGTCGTGCAGGTGCTGGCTAAGAAGCGGCAACCAATTACTCAGAAGCTAGCAACTGCTGGATCCTGGGGAGTGAGGAAAAATATTGAAGAATAAACACATATTTTAAGGTCTAAGTTTTTATTTTAGAATTATTTTTCATTTCCGAGTGATGTAATAACTAGGGAATATACTATAGAGAAATGTTGTAAACTTTAACTGCAATAATTGAATGATAACATATATATATATATAATTCCTCACTTTTATAGGTAAATGATTTATTTAAATTACAAATTGTCTACTTCAAAGCGGGTTAGTTGTGGACGCCTTGTGTAGATCAGGTCTAGGATAGCGGTTGTGAGGCCAACTTCTATCTTAGGGTGGTTTACACGGCGGGGCTGTTACGACTCTGCCGCTTCGGGGCGTGACAGTTCTAAATTGGTATCAGAGCGTAGTTTTACTGAACTCGCTTTGAAATGAACAATTAAAAGAGTTAGACATCTTAGGAGTACATTGAGAGTGGGTAGAAACAAATGGATATTAAAGTAACGTACTACAAATTATAAGATAGGTAGTGACTATAACACTACATTATGATAGGCGTTAATTAGATTTAGCTCTAGTATTGAGATCATATGGAGAAATTAGTGAATAGTTGAGGTGATTCAAGAGAACTGAAGGAGGATTTCCGATTCAATTCAGAATTGAGATATGGAGATCATGTGATATGACTTGCTGAGTAAGGATGGTTTGGGAGCGAAAGGTTGTAACTCAGGAGATGTTAATAAGATATGTGTAGTAACGATAGAAGAGAAATATCCTAGTCTACTAGTATGACTAGTACATCATATATCCTTGGATGATTAACTCTAAAGATTTATTGAATGGTTTTCACATTCTCTTGGATTAGTTGGAGTAGGTTACGATCATATATAACATGAGAATACGGTATATGAGGTGACAATTGATTATAGTATTGAGGAGTTTAGTAATGGTGAAGTATATGGAATAATTGCTACCTCTGATTTTCCTTTTGAAGTATAATGTCCTGAATCACCAAATGTAAATGATACTCAATGAATGGGAAGATAAATGTGGTGGAAATTTGAATGATGAATACAATGTGTTAGTTAGTTATATTTTGTCAAGAGTTAGGACTTATTTATATGATTGGTTATGCATATAAATTAAGACCCTATCAATCTTTCAATAGATATAGTAGTGCTCATTGATGGATGTGTATTCTTCGGAAATATACATCTGTCGTAATGTATCATACCCTTGTGAGAAAAATATAAAAAGGGGATTGGATACGTTTTAGATTATCAATTTCGGAAGTACTTTATATATGTAAAAACTAGTGGGTTATTGAAGTGATTTAGGTTGAATGAAGAATAATCTTTAAGTTAATATAGAGTGGAGGTGTAAAGAGTTTTGATAGAACTGATCGGTGAGATGAGATGTAATGACATGATGAGACTCATGAATAATAGTGAAAATCAATTTGAGTTTTGGAATAACAAAGATATGGTGATATGCACTAAAAATTAAGGTGAATCCGAAACTCATAGGATTTGTGAGATGATCTTAGCTTGGTGCTTGGTATAAATATGAGGTAGTATAAATTGAAATGAAATAAAGAATGGTATAGAAACGGATTCTAAGAAGACAAAACATTGAGAGGGAAAAGTTAGAAACCGATTCAGAAATGAATCAAAATCTAATTTAGGGGTGAACCTTATATAAAATAAGAATGCAGTATAGGAGATGATAAATGATGATAATAATAAGGAGTCTAATGATGATAAGGTATATGAAGTGATTGTTATTTCTGATTTTCTTATGGATGTATAAAGTATTAAATCAGCAAGTGGAAATAATATTAATTAGAAGACAAATGTAGTAGAATTCTTCTGAATGAATAGTCGTTAGAAGTAATTTGAATTATGGATACGGTATGATAGTTGATTATGTTTTCTTAAGAATTGAAATTGATCCTGCATTAGTTATTTATATGTGGGGATATCCAAACGATCTTTTAATGAATGTAACAGAGCTTCTCGATGGAGTGTATTCTGTTGGACATGTACAAATGCAATGATGATCGACATATTTATAGCTAGGAGTGTGAAAAGATTAAATGTATTTTTGGTGATTAATTTTAGAAGTCCTTTATATGGTAAGAACAGTAAAAGGAATAGTGCTATAAGGCTACAATCAGATTAAGAATTCTTAGGCCTTTAGTGAATCATGAATTGGAGAATTATAGTCTAGAGTAATAATTAAGTATAAGTGAAGCCAAATGAATATGAAATGGATCATGAGACTTTTAGCTAGTGCTAAGGCAAGTACAATGATATCATTATACAGTACTTATAAGTGGTAAATAAAATGGATAGTTATTAAATGATACATAAGAAATGAAGTAAAATTGCTACGTAAACTACAATTGAATAAATATCCAAACACTCTAAAATATTAATTGGATGAGTAACAAGTGACGGTAGAGACGGAATTAAAGTAACAAGTTGGAGATGATTAAGACTTTTGATCAACAGTTACTTAGTTATCCTAAGGACCAATCTAGAAAGGTATAACCCTTCAGAAAGTAAATTTTATGAGATAGTTATCTATTAGTAAACTAGTTATGATAAGGAATGTTAATCACGGAAAGAATTTAAGGATCCGAGCTTAAAGGGATTAGAAGATAAGTAGTGATTTCATTGAAAGACTTTTCCTTGATTTTAGTTGAATGATGATAAGTATGAATAGAAAAGGATTGGTTGATGAGTACCCTCACCGTAGAATATACAAATGGATGAAATGCAAGTACAAGGATGATATTAAGGTATTCATTCTGTATAAGTTAGAAACTAGTGAACAGAAAAGGATTTAAGATGAGTGAGATTATCGTTACCTATCAATTTAGAATCTATAATGGAGGAAGGATAGTAATCCATAGAATCGTAGGATATGATGAAAATGGAATTCAAAAGGAAAGTTACTGATGGTGGATTATGAGAAGTTAGTTGATATCTATAAAAAGAGAGACTAAGGAAAATACTAATAAGTATTAGATCTACTAGTAACATGTAAGGGTTCAAAGGTATTTCTGAAGATTATTTTGTGGATATTAGAATATCATGATTAAGTCAATCAAGAATCAAACCTATGATTGAAATGCTGTATTGGATATTGTAAATGAGACCATAGGAGTTAGAGGAGTGACTGTCAATTTCTAGAATAATATTAGAGTGGAATGACATTGGGAAAGGATTAGTGCATAAATAATATTCATGGAATTGGGAAAAAGAAATATATACCAACTGTATATGGAAACGTTTGTGGCGTTACCCGATGATAGTATTTTGATATACAAAGAATCTGTAGATAGCATTATTGAAGTTGGGTAATCATAAGCAGTATATTGAAATGGAAGACATGTGATTTTTTTTTTTTTTTTTGGAGAAGAGATTTCGGTAGATATTAGAAATGTTGAATTGATGATTAGAGGAAAAATCCATTGAAGTAATCCAGTATACGAAGAAGATTTAAAGATACAATATACTTCATATTAGCAATTGCGATAGGTAATCCAACAGGAACATGGCAAATCTGAATTGTCCAATTGTTGTTGTTGAGTCTCATGTCTTGTCGATCTGGTCAGTGTATCTTATTGTATCATGTCTTGTCCAGTAATAATATCAATACTGTTTCTTTTGCTGAGTCTGTCAGTCAAAAGTTATATTCATCCTCCTCGAGTCAAGTCAAGTCAAATTGAGTTGTTAACCATCTCATTTGAATCCGAGATGGAGAAGCGTTAAGATTTGCCAAATTGCTTCTGTTGATCCTATGCTAAGCTTTATGAAGAACAAATGAAAAGTTAAGATAGTAGTATCATCGTTTTGAATGGAAGAGTTTAGATGAAAGGAAGGGTGATGATATGAAGTAAATGCAGAATCACTAATGATCACAAATAAAACTTAAGAAACAATCAAACAAGGAATAAATGGAGAATAAACCAATAAGGAAAATTTGCGAGGTCGTAAAGCTAAATTATAAGATAGTACAATACGACTAGAGGAGTACAGCAATGAAATAAGCCCTGATCGATATTGAGATAAGGAATGCAAAAGAAGGAAATTAAGAGATCGAGCAAAGGATCAAATAGAGAAGAGATGGAATGTTAATTATAAAGCAATTAAGGAACTTAATCAGTAAACTACACAGAAGTTCCACTTGAAGATAGTTCGGTAGAATGGAAAGTGGGTTTTAAGGATATAAAGTAACCCCCAAAAATACTGGATAATCAGGTTCAGAAGTTCAAGAGTTGAGACTAAGAGTTGAGACACGGGGTAGGTTAAGATACGACTGGATGAAGGTCTAGACTTACAAAGTTAAGTAGAGCTAAATGTACTAACAATCCTAGCAAGTAAGCAATACACAGGTATACAGTAGTTTCGAGGACGAAACTATTTTTAAGGGGGGTAGAATGTAAGCTCCAAAGTTCAGCCAAGTAACCGTAGGATTGAACTTAGAACCCAAGGTTTAGGGCGATCGGTTAAAAGATCCGATCAAACCCAAATTATAAACTATTGAGAAGAATATTAGTAAAAATGACCCCATAAACTTAAATTTAAGAAAATAAGTAGTAAAATAGGAGACTATAAAATTTTCAAATTTTAAGCATAATAACTGCTAATTACCAAAAAGGCAAAAAGTGTAATATAATAACTAATAAATTATTAGAGATAGATTATATGTATACTAAAAATTTTAGAATGACCAAAATAATATTTAGGAATGTTCACGTGTACCCCACATGTATTTACGTGTAGATAAAAATACGCGTAATTACTAAAATTGGCCGAAAACTAAGCAAATAATTAAAGAAAATTATAAAATAATTATGAAAAAATCAGAAAAAAATCAGAAGAGGATAAGATGCATCAATATCAGGTCGTGGCATGTCAGGATAAGAAAAAGAAAAATTATCCAATAGAAATTGAACAACTTAAAAGCCAAAAATCAAGGAATTTGGATAAAGTCTTGTCAAATTAATGCATATTAATTACAGAAAATGTATATAAATAGGGAAAAAATTTACAGAGCTCATTTGGACAGTTTGAAAAGTGAGAAAATTAGGGAGAGTAAAAAATTCGAGATAAAATCCAGAAAATAAAAAAAAAAAGAAAAACTGTGCAATTAAGAGTTTTAAAAGGAACCCACACCAGAAGAGGAGCTGGAAGTATACGGCCACCACCACCACACTGTGGTGGAAGCGCCCAGGCCGGCCGACAAGGACACGGCGGCCCTCGGTGGCCGGAGCCACCCGAACCGGTGAGTCCAAATTCCAGCCCGATTTTTGTGAAATTTTTTAAAAATAGTAAATATAATTAGAAAATTATGAATTTTGTTATTCTGAGATATTTTTGTATGTAGTTTTTATAAAAAATGTTATTTTGATGAAATTATGTCCCTTAATATATGGTCCCTAAGAAATTGTACAAAACCGAGCATGTTTCGGTTTAGAAATAAATGACCTTAGGAGTGTAGTTTCAAGCCCAAAATTTTTCTGTAGATTAATTAGATGATATAGAATAGTGCTATGAAGCCCTTTTTCAAAAATTAATTTTCTAAATTTTTAGATAATTTTTTAGGCTCTAAAAAGAGGCATAAAATGGGTAATTTAGGGTTAATTATGTAATTAAATGATTAATTTCTGATTTAGTGAATAATTACATGTTTTAGGATGTTAAGATCTGATGGAGTATGATACTTATAGCATTTAGGGTGTTAGATGTAATTATTAGGTTAATTATGTAGTAAATTAGTAATAGAAAAACATAGTAAATTATGAGTTAATTTTGTAAATTAGAATAATTAGGTGTAAAACCTGATTTAGGATGGATTTAGACATTTTGAAATAATAATTGGTGTTTAGAGATGGTAATTAGGGTAGTAGAAATATTAGAAATGCATTATGTGCATAATATGCAATAATGCATAATGTGTAATTATTGAAAATATAATAAATAGAAAATATTATAATAAAAATTGATATTTTGAGAATAATAAAAATGCACAATAAATCTGATAGGAAACTTGAATTTATGGAATTATATGAAAAATGTAAAAATTTGTCACATTAGGAGTGAATTCGGTACACTGATATGGATTTAAGTGTACCGAGTAAAATAAACACTGACAAAGGGTAATGATGGTATTTAGGTTATCGGGAAATAATGTGATTAATTTCACATTATGGGTTGAAACTAATTTCTAGGGTTGGAATATAAAATGCTACTTAAAAATCGAACTAAAAACCTGGTTTAGAAATCGATGCGAAAACCGAACCTGAACCTAACCCCAAACCTAGAATAATTGTAAAAGACTTAATACCTAGATAATTGGGCATATTAAACCTTAAACAAAACCTAACAAGAAGCATTATAGGATAAAACGAACCTATAACAATTATATGAAAAGCTGAAACCACGTTCGTGTTATAGGGATAACCGGCGATGGCCTGAGCAAATCGGACCTCGAGTGAACGAGCGAGGAGTCGAGGTAAGTTGGGATTAATACGATGCTGTATTTTGGGAGGCTTAAGATTATGCTTGGTTGTGCTTGTTAGATAGTTGAATGTATGCATGTGCTTGATTATGGGTGATGCCATGATTCTGTTTATTGCTCTGGTACATACTGTATGAATTGTATGTAATGATTGATCACCCTAAACTGGACCTAATCAAATATACGACCAGTAATCATAATCGAGCATGCATGGCAACCCGTTAGGGGATTTAGGACTCTCCGGCCAAATACCGACCCCTTCGGAAGGGATAGCGCAGGATTGCAAAATGGTCCCTTCTTCATCCTCAGTCGAACTAAGTGACAGGAGAGGAGGTCGCGGCGGGGGTGAAGACAGTAGTTCGAAGGTAGTCGCGGGAGGAGCAAGGTCTCCATTACACAAGCCTGGGTTTGGTCGTGAGCTGTTGCATTAACGGTAACTCCTCAACCCGGATTAGAGCGGGCGCAATTTCTCTAATCTCACGACGGGCCGGACAACGTCGTGCGATGGCATTTGCTTGCACATGCATTGTACCTAATAAGTGATTGAAAACCTTGTTGCGTGTATGGTATAGTTTTAAGTCCTCTGTCCCTACTTACTGAGCTGTGATTGCTCACATCCCTATAGACGTCGTGCAGGTGCTGGCTAAGAAGCGGCAACCAATTACTCAGAAGCTAGCAACTGCTGGATCCTGGGGAGTGAGGAAAAATATTGAAGGATAAACACATAAAGGTCTAAGTTTTTATTTTAGAATTATTTTTCATTTCCGAGTGATGTAATAACTAGGGAATATACTATAGAGAAATGTTGTAAACTTTAACTGCAATAATTGAATGATAACATATATATATATAATTCCTCACTTTTATAGGTAAATGATTTATTTAAATTACAAATTGTCTACTTCAAAGCGGGTTAATTGTGGACGCCTTGTGTAGATCAGGTCTAGGATAGCGGTTGTGAGGCCAACTTCTATCTTAGGGTGGTTTACACGGCGGGGCTGTTACGACTCTGCCGCTTCGGGGCGTGACATTGCGTTGGTACGAGAAGTACCTATTGGAGGCAGAGACTTCCAATAAGAGGTACTTAAAAAATTCACCAAGGCTAATAGGTGCTTATGCCGCTTTATTGTCCAAGTGGCAGGGCTTAAATAGAGGTTCAAGGACTCATAGCAGGAGAGGGACAAAGTTGAGAAGGCAACCGAGAAGGTAGAAGACCTAAAGGCTCGCCTCTTTAGGAGGTTAGATGATGATGGCAAATCCAGGGCTCGACTCAAAAAAGAGAATGCTGAACTAAGGGCATGAGTAGCTAAGTTGCAAACTAAGTTGATGATGAAAGTGTCCAAATGTGAAGGTGTTAGAGCCACTTCGCTTGAGTTGGCCAATTTAAAGGTCAGGTTGGAGCAGTAAGTCCAAGAGCTGCAAGGAAAGGTTTTGGAGATGGAGGAGATCATCTCTAAGATGAAGAACGAGGAGGTCTTCAGTGATGCCACAGTTAAAAAGGCGGTCGCCAATTACTGGAAGACTGAAGAGTGGTTGGACGAGTTGGAGGACCTGACCATAGACTCTACACATTACATAAGGAAGGAGGTTCTCTCCCATTATCTAGACCTTAATCTTAGCTTCCTTGACTTCCTAGATTCCCCGACCTTTACCGAAAAGAGGGAAGCCCTAGCACGCGAGGAGGTCATCCAAGCGAATATCGAGATTACAGGTGCTCCCTCTACTATTGCGGCTAGGTAGGGTACTTTTACATCCGCTTATGCCTCAGCAACCTAGTAGGAGGCCACTCGCGAAGTAGTTCCTAAAGATAGTCCATCTGTAGGCAATCCTCTTGCTGCTCTTGGTTTGCATTCCTCAGGCCCCATTCTAAATCAAGGCTTGCCGCTTGAAGCACTGATGGATCAACACTCCGAATAGATAAATGCCTTGGATTTTTCTGAATTACCGGTGTTTAGCCGATCCGAGGAGTTAAGATATGTATTTCTTTATTTTTTTTATAAGCCTATGTAAGTCAGGCTGGGATGCCGGCCTTTATTCTGTAATTAAACTATCAATCTATGAATAGATGAATATTTTTGAAACGTCCTCTCTTGTTTTTAGTTTGAATATATTTGTTAAAGGATTCCTTTACACAAGAGGAGTTTACCCTTGCCAAGGTTAACTATTTAGGGGGTTTCTCTATGCAAGGGATGTTTTCTTTTACCAAGGTTAACTAAGTAGGGCTTAGGTTGGTGACGTTCCAACTAGCCCAATGTGGGGAGGTTCTTTCTGTGCAAGTGGTGTTTCCCCTTGTCGAGGTTACTTGAGTAAGGATTAAGTTGGTAGTGTTTCAACTAGCCTAGTATGAGGGAGTTCCTTTATGTAACTGATGTTTTCCTTTATCGAGGTTACTCGAGTGGGATTCAGGTCTGTGGCGTTTCAACCTGCCCAGTATGGGGGAGTTCCTCTGTGTAAGGGGTGTTCCCCTTTACTAAGTTTACCTAAAAGGGTTAGGTCAATGGCATTCTAACTTGCCCAGTAAAGCATCCATGTACCTATTTGAAGGCTTAGATGGAAAACAAGAAAAAGGGGATGGGAGAGATAGAAGTAGACAATCAATTATGAAATAAGTTTTTATTGGATCATTCTGGAAAAATATAAATGATGAAATGCTTATCAAAATAAAGTAGGAGATTATTGGTGTTCCATATGTACGAGATGAGCTCGCCATCTAATCTTTTTGATCTATATGCTCCATTGCTCATTCTTTCCTTAACTCTGATTAGGTCTTCCTAATTGGGGGCCAGCTTGCCCTACCCTTCACGTGAACTTGTGGCTTCTAGTTTTTGGCACACTAGGTTACTGACCTTGAATTCCTTGTGTCTGACCTTCTGATTATAATACCAACCGGCCCAATGTTAGTATATGGTTACCCGAATAGCAACAAGGTCTTTGATTTTCTCAATTATGTCAACGCTTGCTTACAATAGTAAGTCATTAAGGACAACATTGAGACTTCGAGTTTTAATATTATGGAGCTCAAGCTCAATAGGGAAAACTACTTTAGACTTGAAAGCAAGGCGGAAGGAGGTATCACCTGTAGAAGTGTGGTCGATGGTCCTGTACCCCTACAAGATATTAGGTAGTTTGTCTACTTAAGCGCCTTAAGATCGATCTACGTGCTTTTTTAGGCTATCTAAAATGACTTGATTAGTTGCCTCTACCTGTCCATTTGATTGGGAGTGGGCAACCGAGGTAAAGTACAGGGTAATGTGGTGCTTGGAGTAGAGCTCTCCGAACTTGGGGTTATTAAACTGTCGGCCATTATATGTGATGAGAGCATCGAGGACTCCAAACTGGGAGATAATGTTGTTTCTAATAAAAGATTCAACACTTCTATCCATAATTCTGTCCACGACTTTGGCTTCCACCCACTTCGTGAAATAATCGACGACGACAATTATAAACCGCTGTCTTCTTAAAGCTTTTGGGAAGGTGTTGAGGATATCAATGCCCCATTATGTAAATGGCCACGGATTCGTCAGGGGTTGGAGGGCGATGCTAGGCGCATGACTAATTTGGGTGTGCTTCTAGCACTGCGGGCATTTCTGGGCTACGATCTTTATGTCTTGCCTCATTGTGGGCTAATAATATTCGAGCCATAACACCTGTAGGTAAAGGCTTGGGACTGAATGTGATTGCTGCATACTCCAGTATGCTGCTCTTCCATGACACATAGCCCTTCCCCTTTTTGAGGGCATTGAAGTATGGGGAGGCTAACTTTCCTGTGATATAGGACGTTGTCAACCACTGTATAATTGGTGGTATGGTATTAGAGCTTCTTCACTTCCCTCCTATTTTCTAGCAATATACCTTACTCTAAATAACTTCAAATAGGGTTCATTTAGCTTAGTTTCTATATTGTTGTAGTTAGTTCCATAACTTTAGCCGAGCTTGAAGCTATGCTTTTTTTCGGCAAATACTCTTTAAAGATCTTGCTGTCCTTTACTTCGAGCTTTCGTATGCCAATGGAGGTAAGCTTGGATAACTAGTCTGCTATGGAATTTTCCAGTTGAGGGATCTTTTTGATGTCTCATGAAGGGAACTCCACTAGGAGGCTCTTCGCTTTTTTCAAGATACATGCCATAGTGTTGTCTTTAGCCTCGTATTTGCTTCGAACTTGTTGGATAACAAGCATGGAGTCCGAGAAGATCTATCTCTTTGGCTAGCTTAAGACCTGCGATAAGCGCCTCGTATTCAAACTTGTTGTTACTAGAATCGAATTCGAACTTGAGGGCATAACAGATGGTAAACTTATGTAGGTTGATTAGAACAAGACCTATGCCTTTACCCCTCGAGGTAGATGATCCATTGACGTGAAGAATCCATACTGGTTTTTCATTGCCCAGTAGTATTTCCGCTTCTCTTGTATATTTTGCCATGAAGTTAGTTGGCACCTATATCTTATAGGTCATCTTGGCTGATATTGGATTCCATACACGCTCAATGCCATTGCGTACTTCATCATCCATCAAAACGTGTCAGTTTTTTGCAGCATGTTATGCAGTGGTTGATCCATGAGTATGATGACTTGGTGCACCTGGCAATAGGGCCTCAGTTGTAGGCTTGTGATGATGATAGTCAGGGCGAATTTTTCTAGCTAAATGTCCCTGACCTCAGGCCCATGCCGTTTATGGCCGACATAATACATTGGTCAGTATTTTCTTCCCTTTGCTCTAACTAGTATAGAGGAGAATGCTCGATTGCTTACGGCCAGGTATAATAACAGGTCCTCTCTTTAGATAGGCTTGGACATGATCGATAGATGAGCAAGGAAGTCCTGAAGCTATTGAAAGGTAGTGGTGCACTTCGGAGTCCATTCAAAATCCTTGGGATTTTTGAAGATTTTAAAGAACTCAACTTACTTATTAGCGCTCTTCGAGATAAATCTGCGCAGGTTAGCCACCATAGTAGTAAGCTTCTAAACGTCTCAGATTGAGGTTGGAGGCTTCATTCCCTTAATGGTTGTGATCTTCTCACGGTTGGCCTTGATACCTTTCTACATTACCAGAAAGCTGAGGAACTTACCAGATGCTACACCAAAGACGTACTTCTAGGGGTTCAATTTCATTACATACATACACATTCGATCAAAGGCTTCCTGAAGATCCTCTACATTATAGACTGGCTTCTGGCTCTTGATGAACATAGCATCAACATACACCTCCATATTGTGCTAGATCTGAGGCTTAAACAATTTTGTCACCATTTGCTGGTATGTAGCCCTAGTATTTTTTAATTCGAATGGCGTCATAGTGTAGCAATATGTACCGTAATTAGTGATAAAGGAGGTTTGGACTTTGTCCTTCAGGTCCATTTTGATCTAGTTGTACCTTGAGAAGGCATCCATAAAGCTTAGTAGGGCATGTCTTGACGTGAAATTGACAAGCTGGTTATCCTAGGGAGGGGGGAAACAATTTTTAGGGTAGGCTTTGTTGAGGTCGGTATAATCAACATACATGTGCTACTTCTTATTATTCTTCTTAGCCAGTGCTACATTTGTTAGCTACTTCAGGTACTTTTCCTCCCTCATGAAGTCAGCTTTAAGCAGTTTCTGCATTTCCTCCTCGATTGTTGCCCGCTATTTTGGAGTAAAATGCCTATTTTTCTATTCAACAAGCTGTACTGTGGTGTTGATGTTGAGGCTGTGGGTTGCCAAGTTGGGTGAAATTCTGAGCATGTCTTAAGCCAACCAGGCAAACTTATTCTAGTTTTCCTGTAGGAAGGCAATGATTTCGTCCTTTGCTTCGGCTGGAGTCTCAATCTCGACTTTTATAGTTTATTTAGGTAAGGTTTCAATTTAGACGTCTTCTGTTTTTTCTACAAGCTCGCCTCCTCTCAACTAGCCTCTCTTGTGAGCCTGTTTCTAGGACAAAGACGTCATCTCCTTTGGCTACCCTAACGTAGAGCTCTTGTAAGAGCTTTTAATCTCATTCATATACTCCCACCCTAGTTGGGGTCGGGAATTTGGCCTTCAAATGAAGGGAGGAAGTGATCATCCTAAATACGTTCAAGCTTGGTCTTCCCAAAAGCACATTATGGGGGAGGGGCAATCAATCACAACGAACTTTACGGGTCATTATGCCATGTAGTTGTCGCCGTCGCTGAGTTCCATATCCAATGTGATGATACCCTTAGGTCGGACCATACTTTCGTTGAAGCCAAGCAGATTATGGTGGTATGACGTCATTTTTACCTGTAGCTTCTTCCTCATCCTATCGTATGTATGGAGGAAGAGGATGTCAATGGAGCTACTAATGTCCACTATAATCTTCAAGACCTCAAATTTTGAGATCTTTGCCCTTATTACCAAAGCGTCTTGATGGGGTATATTAACCCCTTCAAGATCTTCATCGGAGAAAGAGATGGAAGTGTTTAGCTTTTATCTCTTCCCCGTTACGATTAGCACCTCGAACAGGGCATTAACCGAGTTGTTAGTGCTCGGTTGGCTCCCAAGGTGTGCTTCCCCCCATGATTATGTTTATGATACCATTGGGGGCGCAATCATTGCAATGGTCATTATTTTGCTCGATGTGGGCTTTCTTGATTCATTACCTCCGAGTTGCCCTATCTCCATCATCGTTAGAATGGTCATCGTTCCTTCAGTGGGCTACATATTCGTTGAAGAAATCGAGTTGAATGGCATATTCAAAGGCATTCTTCAATTAGAAGTACTCGTCGGTTGTGTGGCCGTAGTCTTCGTGGAACCAATAGTATTCGTTAAAGTTCCATCAACTAGGGTTCCCCCACATTTTTTACAGTGGTTGGAGCAAATTCCGTTGCTTCACTTCAAAATAGACATGAGCAATAAGCCTATTCAAGGGTATGTACTGGGTGTAAATGGAAGGGAGGAGTGAGTCACGCTCGATTCGGTGCTTCTTCTTCCCAAAGCTATCTCCCTTTAGTTTGCTTGGCATCTTATTGTTAAGTCGATCCTTTGCAGACAATTTTTCCTTGGGCTTACCCTTCATAAGGGATCAAAAGAAATCTCTTGAGGGTCGGATGTTGAGCTGGGTGGCATGGACAACAACTCCCTCATCTAGCTGAGGGATCTTAACCATGGTGTTATTGAATCAGGCTACGTAATAGCATAGGGACTCATCTTCACCTTGCCTTACTAGGTACAAGGACGATTTGTCCTTAGATGGAGGCTTTCTAATCCTAAAATAGAGGCTAAACCTTCGTACTAACTCATCAAAGGAGCTGATGGAATTCTCAGGGAGGCATCCCCGTTGCTTTCCTTAGAGTGCCTAGGAAAGCCTTACACATTATAGTATCTTTATAACCATGAAGGTTCATGAGGGTGCAGAAGTGGAGAAGATGGTCATCAGGGTAACTCGTACCATCATACTAGTTTAAGGATGGAAGTTTGCCATTAGCGAGCAATATTTCATCTTGGATACTCCTAGTGAAGAGAGTCTTATTGCTAGCGACTAGCTTGAAGTTGCCAGGAGCTTTGCTCCCCTACTGTTCTAAGAGCCGTCTTACTATAGTACAAAGCTCTTTCAGGCTTGCATAATTTGTCAGGTGAGCTTGTCGTACAGCCGAATAAGCCTGTACTCCCACGTGTTGGCTTTTTGTTCGTTGCCAACTAGAGCTCGGTCGCGAGTAGCTATAGACCTTACCGGCTGCTGATGCAATGGTGGATCAGGTTGCTGATCCTTACCATTCTATTGTTGGATGTTGTTCTACCTAATGCAGGCATTTGAAACTTTGGAGGGGGTGAGTTTGTGCGTTATGCCGCTTTGCTTTGCCTAGGCGAACGTGGAGCACCTTGTTCTGTACAGCATACTCTTTAGTCGGGCATTCTATATGCTCTTTTAGTACAGCCCTTGAGAGGGCCGATTGCCTCCAGGTTAGTTGTTTACTAACTGTTAATTTTTTTTATCGTCGCATTGAGACATGACGTCCAAAGAATTGCTTGTAGGGTATGTGTGTAATGTGTTTGAGGTTTCAGGTATAGGAATTCTGATTCTGACATACAGTGCCAAATGTCATCTCTAAGTTTTTACCGGTAGCTGTTTAGGCTTTGCGTGTATAAGGCCGACAAAACAATAGATAGTGAGGAGATGCCAGGGGGTTGTCTAGCGTGTCACTCTGATGCTTAAGTTAGTAGTAGGCTCTTGGGAGTAAGAAGTAATGTAGGAAAGTGTGTACGCTTGATGTGCTAAGTTTAGAAAGCTTTTCTATTGGGTGGTGACCTAGTATTTGTAGGGGAGTAGAGTCGACAGTTGAAGGTCAGTTGTTAAAAAAGATCTTTTTCTATAAGTGATCTTTTCTTATAAGTATAGTAAAGTGGAGTTTTTTTACCCGATATGTCTCACTTATTTAGGACGTGGCTGTTTCATCTTTATCTTGTTCATTTTAGCCGTTACAGGGTTTACCAGGCTTGGTCCATACAGGTTTAAGGCTTGAGCCCATAAGAGTAAGCCCTAAGCCAGGGGACGTGTTGGATAAGGTCAGGCCTGAGAGGCCTATATCCAAAGTGTCCTGTCAATAATAAGTGTTGTCTTTTAATTGATATTTGATAAGTATAAAAAAGAGATATATGTTATTATATTATTTTCCTAAATTAAGTATTCTATGAACTTAGAATATTGATAACTATATCACTTGTATATTATTAGCACCGATCCTTAAAATGAGTAGATTTTTAGTGATAATGATTTACTAGAATTATTAAAATTAAATTTTATATTATTATAAATTTAACATCATTATTTTCAAAAAATTTGAGTATATATAATTTGTCATATTTTGTTGCGAAATTGTGTAAAAATACATTTTTCATTACATAATACGATATCAATATGATATTGATCACTATATAACTTCATTTGTATACTAAAATTGCAAATAATCTTTAGAGATAATCTTTTAAACGAAACATATAACAGGTATAATCGAGTTCATTTAAACTTTACGTTACTAACCTTACTAAAATTGAATCACATTAGGTAATAAAATAGATGTTTTTTGTAATATTCCGGAAAATATCGTCTTACAACAATCTTTTTGTAATTAAAACATAATATAAACAATAGTAAATATATTTCGATATAATAGAAATGATATAATACTAGTAGTAGTAAATTGCATATATTAGATATTATTAAGTGAATTACTGTAACTTATAAGATAAAATAAAATATTTAAAATATATATGTGTGTAAGCCCTAAAGCTAAGCTAATTGATTATAAGAGTGAAATTAGAACATAAGGTTTTGGGCGATCGTTTAAAGAATCCGATCAAACCCAAATTATAAACTATTAAGAAAAATATTAGTAAAAATGACCCCGTAAACTTGAATTTAAGAAAATAAGCAATAAAATAAAAGATTATAAAAATTTCAAATTTTAAGTATATAACGCGTCATTTATCGAAAATGCGTAAAATGCATTTCGATAATTAATGAATTGCTAGAGATAAATTATATGTATACTACAAATCATAAAATGACCTAAATAATATTTAAAAATATTTATTGGTACTATATATGAATTTACATGTAAGTATAAATACGCGTAATTACTTAAAATACGCGAAATGTACTAAAATAATACTAAATACTTAAAGAAAATTCATAATTAATTAATAAAAAATCAAGAAAAATAAAAAAAAAATCATGAATGATCCAGAATTGGGTCGTGATAGCTGGAAAAAATAAGAAAAAATTCAGTCAATTAAATTAAGACAACATAAAAGCAAAAAATTAAGGGATAAGGCAATTGTCTTGTCCCATTTAATACACAATAAATCCCTTAAAGCCCTATAAATAGCAAGAAAAATCACAGAGCTCATTTGGGCAGTTTGGAAAGTAAGAAAAATAGAGAGAGGCGAAAATTGAGAGAAAAATTCGAGTTAAAAAAAATAAGAAAAACTGTGCAATTAGGGCTTTTAAAGGGAACCCTCACCAGACGAGCAGCTGGAAGTGGACGGCCACCACCACCACACGGTGGTGGCAGCGCCCAAGCCTGCCGACAAAGCCACGGTGGCTGGAGCCACCAAGATCGGTGAGTCCGATTTCTAGTCCTATTTTTGTGTAATTTTGTAAAAATAGTAAATATTATTAGAAAATTATGAAATTTGTTATTTTTAAATATTTTTGTATGTGGTTTTTAGAAAAAATATTATTTTGATGAAAATATGTCTCGTGATATAGTCCTTAAGAAATCGTGTAAAACCGAGCTCGTTTCGATTTAGAAATAAATGACCTTAGGAGTGTAGTTTCGAGCCCAAAATGTTTATGTAAATTACTTAGATAATATAGAATAGTGCTATGAAGCCTGTTTTCAAAAATTAATTTTCTAAATTTTTAGATAATTTTTAGGCCCTAAAATGAGGCATAAAATGGGTAATTTAGGGTTAATTAAGTAATTAAATGATTAATTACTGATTTAGTGAATAATTATATGTTTTAGGATGTTGAAATCTGATGGAGTATGATACTTGTAGCATTTAGGGTGTTAGATGTAATTATTAGGTTAATTATGTAGTAAATGATTAATAAGGAAAAATAGTTAACTTTAAGTTAATTTTGTAAATTAGGGAAATTAGGAGTAAAATCTGATTTAGGATAAATTTAGACATTTTGAAATGATAATTGATGTTTAGGGATGGTAATTAAAGTGATAGGAGTATTAGAAGTATATTATGTACATAATAGGCAATAATGCATAATGTGTAATTTTTGAAAATATAATAAATAGAAAATATTAGGATAAAAATTGATATTATATAAATAATAAGGATATAAAATAAATCTGATAAGAAACTTGAATTTATGTAATTATATGAAAAATGTAAAAATTTCTCATATCAAGAGTAAATTTGGTACACTAATAAGGATATAAGTGTACCGGATGAAATAAAATACTGACAAGGGGTAATAATGATATTTAGGAGGTCGGGGAGTAATGTGATTAATTTCATATTATGAGTTGAAACAAATTTCCAAAGTTGGAATATAAAACATTACTTAGAAATCGAACTAGAACTTAATTTAGAAATCGATATGGAAACCGAACCTGAACCTAACCCCAAACCTAGAATAATTATAAAAGACTTAAGACCTAGATAATTAGGCATATTAAACCCTAAACAAAACCTAACAATAAGCGTTATAGGATAAAATGAACCTATAATCATCATATGAAAACTGAAACCACGTTTGTATTATAGGGATGATCGGCGATGACCTGAGTAAATCGGACCTTGAGTGAGTGAGCGAGGAGTCGAGGTAAGTTGGGATTAATACGATGTTGTATTTTGGAGGCTTAAGATTATGCTTGATTGTGCTTGTTAGATAGTTGAATGTGTGCATGTGCTTGATTATGGGTGATGCTATGATTCTGTTTGTTGTTCTGGCATATATTGTGTGAAATAATTGATCGCCCTAAACTGGACTTAATTAAATATATGACCAGTAATTATAATCGGACATGCATGGCAACCTGTTAGGGGAACTTAGGATTCTCCGGCCAACTAGCGACCCCTTCGAAAGGGATAGTACAGGATTGCAAAATGATCCCTTCTTTATCTTCAATCGAACTAAGTGACAGGAGAGGAGGTCGCGGCGAGGGTAAAGACAGTGGTTCGAAGGTAGTCGCGGGAGGAATAAGGTCTCCATTACACAAGTTTGGGTTTAGTCGTGAGCTGTTGCATTAACGGCAACTCCTCAACCCGGATTAGAGCGGGCGCAATTTCTCTAATCTCACGACGGGCCGGACAACGTCGTGCGATGGCATTTGCTTGCACATGCATGGTACCTAATAAGTGATTGAAAACCTTGTTGTGCGTATGGTATAGTTTTAAGTCCTCCGTACTAACTTACTGAGCTATGGTTACTTACATCCCTATAGACATCGTGTAGGTGCTGGCTAAGAAGCGGCAACAACTACTCTGAAGCTAGCAGCTGCTGGATCCTAGGGAGTGAGAAAAAACATTGAAGAATCAACACATATGTTATTACTTTTCATTTCTGAATTATATATAATTTTTCTCACTGTCTTAGGTAAATGAATTATTTAAATTACAAATTGTTTACTTCAAAGCAGGTTAGTCATGGACGCCTTGTGTAGATCAGGTCTAAGATAACAGTTATAAGGCCAACTTCTATCTTAGGATAGTTTACGCGGTGGGGCTGTTATGACTCTGCTGCTTCGGGGCGTGACATGTGTATATATATATAATGTATATGTTTATAAATATATAGATATAAACTCTATTGAATAACTATATAAATAATATCATAACTAAATATTAGATAAAACTCTAACGTTTTCGTAAATTTTACGAAAACTGAATATGAGCTTTGGTATATATAGGATTTTTAAGTGAGTAAAGCCCTGATGTCTCAAATTTGTGGGAGTGAGCTTCAGTACAAGTAGGTGAGATCAATGTTTGATAGCATTTTAGAATATTATTTTAGAATATTTGGGGACTTTGGTATGTATTAGCTTGTGATTGTAATTAATTGTTTGTGTGTATGCAGCGCTTGTGATTGAGTTTTGATTTATTGTGATGAGAGTTGAGCTCTATGATATGGTTGTTTAGTGAATATTATTTTGTTTAAATTGTTTGAGCTTTATTGATTACCCTAAAAATTAACTAATTCAAATTCGGCTTAGCATCTAACTTGATATACATTGTAACCTACTAGGAATAATGACTGGGATTCTTAGGCTAAATATGGACTCCTTTTGATGAGGATAACTAAAATGGTTCTTTCCCAACTTTTAGTCGAATTAAGTGACAGGAGATGAGGTCGCGACAAGGTTGGAGATCGTGGTTTGAAGGTGGTTGTAAGCCCCAAAACTAGCAATCCGAGGTTTCGATCGGTTGAAAGACCAGATCGAGCCTAAATTATAAAGTAAAGCTAGAAATATTAGTAAACCGATCTCGTAAGCTTGAATTTAAGAAAATAAGTAATAAAATAGGAGACTACAAAATTTTCAAATTTTAAGTATATAACTCGTTATTTATCGAAAATGCGTAAAATGCATTTCGATACTTAACGAATCACTAGAGATAAATTATATGTATACTAAAAATTATAAAATAATCTAAATAATATTTAGGAATATTTATTTGTACTATATATGAATTTACATGTATGTAAAAATACGCGTAATTACTTAAAATATGTGAAATGTGCTAAAATAATACTAAATACTTAAAGAAAATTCATAATTAATTAAGAAAAAAATCAGGAAAAATCAAGAATGATCCAAATCAGGTCATGGCAGGTCAGGATCCACAAAATAAAAATTAACCAATTAAATTAAGACAACATAAAAGGCAAAAATTAAAGGATAAGGCAATTGTCTTATCCAGTTTAATGCACAATAATTACACTAAAGCTCTATAAATAGCAAGAAAAATTTACAAGCTCATTTGGACAATTAGAAATCAGATAAAATTAGGGAGAGTCGAAAATTGAGAAAAAAAACAAAGAAAAAAAAAGAAAAGGAAAACTATGCAGTTACGGCCACAAAGGAGAACCCAGATCCGACGGGCAACTGGGAGTGAACGGCCACCACCACCACACAGTGGTGGCAACGCCCAGGTGGGCCGACACACCCACGGCAGCCGGCAGTAGCCGGAGCCATCCAGATCGATGAGTCCGATTTCTAGGCCGATTCTTGTGTAATATTATAAAAATAGTAAATATTCTTAGAAAATTATGAATTTTTTATTCTATAATATTTTTGTATGTAGTTTTTTTAAAAAATATTATTTTGATGAAAATATGTTTCATGACATAGGGTTCTTAAGAAATCATACAAAACCGAGCATGTTTCAGTTTAGAAATAAATGACTTTAGGAGTGTAGTTTCGAGCCCAAAATTTTTATGTAGACTACTTAGATGATATAGAACAGTGCTATGAATCCCATTTTCAAAAATTAATTTTTAAAATTTTTAGATAATTTTTAGGCCTTAAAATAAGGCATAAAATGGGTAATTTAGGGTTAATAAAGTAATTAGATGGTTAATTACTGATTTAGTGAATAAGTACATGTTTTAGGGTGTTGAAATCTGATGGAGTATGATACTTATAGCATTTAGGGTGTTAGATGTAATTATTAGGTTAATTATATAGTAAATGAGTAATAACGAAAAATAGTAAATTTTAAGTTAATTTTGAAAATTAGGGTAATTAGGAGTGAAATCTGATTTAGGATGAATTTAGACATTTTGAAATGATAATTGGTGTTTAGAGATAATAATTAGAGTGATAGAAATATTAGAAGTGTATTATATACATAAAAGGTAATAATACATAATATGTAATTATTAGAATATAATAGATAGAAAATATTATAATTAAAATTGATATTTTGATAATAATAAAAATGTACAATAAATCTGATACGAAACTTGAATTTATGTAATTATATGAAAAATGTAAAAATTTGTCACATTAGGAGTGAATTCGGTACACTGATATGGATTTAAGTGTACCGAGTAAAATAAACACTGACAAAGGGTAATGATGGTATTTAGGTTATCGAGAAATAATGTGATTAATTTCACATTATGGGTTGAAACTAATTTCTAGGGTTGGAATATAAAATGCTACTTAAAAATCGAACTAAAAACCTGGTTTAGAAATCGATGCGAAAACCGAACCCGAACCTAACCCCAAACCTAGAATAATTGTAAAAGACTTAAGGCTTAGATAATTAGGCATATTAAACCCTAAACAAAATATAACAATAAGTGTTATAGGATAAAATGAACCTATAATAGTTATATGAAAAACTGAAACCACGTTTGTGTTATAAGGATGATCGGTAATGGCCTGAGCAAATCGGACCTCGAGTGAGTGAGCGAGGAGTTGAAGTAAGTTGGGATTAATACAATGCTGTATTTTGGAGGCTTGAGATTATGCTTGGTTGTGCTAGTTAGATAGTTGGATGTGTTCATGTGCTTGATTATAGGTGATGCTATGATTCCGTTTGTTGCTCTAGCATGTATTGTATGATTTGTATGAAATGATTGATCACCCTAAACTGGACTTAATCAAATATACGACCAATAATCATAATCGGACATGCATGGCAACCCGTTAGGGGAATTTAGGACTCTCCGGCCAAATACCGACCCCTTTGTAAGGGATAAAGCAGGATTGCAATTGGTTCCTTCTTCATCCTTAGCTGAACTAAGTGACATGAGAGGAGGTCGCAGCGAAGGTGAAGTCAGTGGTTTGAAGGTAGTCGCGGGAGAAGCGAGGTCTCCATTTCACAAGCCTGGGTTTAGTCGTGAGCTGTTGCATCAATGGTAACTCCTCAACCCGGATTAGAGCGGGCGCAATTTGTCCAATCTTACGACGGGCCGGACAACGTCGTACGATGGCATTTGCTTGCCTATGCATTGCACCTAATAAGTTGATTGAAAACCTTGTTGTGTTTGTGGTATAGTTTTAAGTCCTCCATCCTAACTTATTGAGTTGTAGTTGTTCACATCCCTATAGACGTCGTGCAGGTGCTGGTTAAGAAGCGACAAACAACTACTCCGAAGCTAGCAACTATTGGATCCTAGGGAGTAAGGAAAAACATTGAAGAATCAATACATATGTTATTACTTTTCATTTCTGAATAGTGTAATAACTGAATTATAGTGAATATATATAAATTTCCTCACCTTCTCAGGTAAATGATTTATTTAAATTACAAACCGTTTACTTCAAAGCGGGTTAGTTGTGGACGCCTTGTGTAGATCAGGTCTAAGATAGCGGTTGTTGTAAGGCCAACTTCTATCTTCGGATGGTTTACACGGCAGGGCTGTTACGACTCTGCCGCTTCGGGGCGTGACAGTGGTTACAGGAGAGGGGTATTCTTTATTATACAAGCTCCGGTTTGGTTTCGATTCACAAGTGTGTGACGTCAATCTATTTAATTCGAATTAGAGCAGGAGTAATTTCTTTGATCTTACGACGAACTGAATAACGTTGTGTAATAACATTTACTTGTACATGTATTGCATCTAACAAACTTGGTTGAAAACTCTACTTATGGTATGCTGAATGTATACTTCTATCTTCGCCTCACTTATTAAGTAAGTTGTCGTTCATTCCCTTATGGTTTGTTTTACAGGTTTCAAGCTGATTATAAGCACCTACATAAAACTAGAGCTCTAGCAAATTGGGACAAGGAGCGAGGTGTAACAAGAAATGGATAGTTATTGTCCTTAGCATTGACTTCCTTAACTTTTAAGAAAAACTATATAAGACTCCTCAATGGACTTAGTTGTTTTTAATATTCTAGTTTGTATATGAAATGATAGATACCTGTAGGATTTACTACCACTTTTTTGAAAAGTCAAATTTCAGGTTTATTTTTTTAGAGATTATTCCATAATTTTATATTAAATAGGTATTGAATTAGATGCTTTAAAGGGGTAGAATTGAGTACGCCTAGTGTGAACTAGGTATAAGATAGCAGCTATAAAGTTAATTTCTACCTTACGATAGCTCACATAGCAAGAGGTGACCTATCTATATGATCAGTTTGGTATATGCTTAACCAAACTATCGAGCATAGGTGGTAAATCGATTGTGCTGAGTCGAATAGATAGTTCTTTCGAGGTGACGATCATCTTGAACACATTTAGTATAGCTCATATTTAAGTCAGCTAGATAGGTGGTCAAATCTATCGAACTATTACTTGAATGTAGCTTCGGTCGGCAGTTGGAGATACTCAACAAGTACAAGATGGTTTGGCTCAACTAGAGCATTAGGTCGACGAATTGCAACAGCTCGAACTTGTCTGTAATAAGTCATAAGGCAAGAATTCGCCTAGCTATACTTTCCAGCCCTCAAGCTTGGGTTAAGGGTCCAGTCGTCTAATTGTTATAGTCACCACCAGGCTGATTGGGATTTGGAATCGAATCTAGCTAGTTCTCATCTAAGTTCTCCTTGGGTCGGTAAGGGCTTAGGTTAGCAACATTAAACACATCTGACATTTCGAAGCCTTTTGGAAGATCAAGTTTATATACATTTTAGAGTATCCTAAACAGTTATTTAGCTTTGACAGATAGCTTTTTCTTCCTCTTATTAGGGAATCTTTCCTCACTCGGGTATAACCACACTTGCTCTCTAGGTTAAAACTACTTGGTCTTCCTTCCTTTACCTTTCTCCTTTAACTTTCTAGTAACTCAATCAATCTATTAAGTGACTTGTTGATAGATCTGCTAGATGAACTGGACTTTAGTTCTTGCCTTAGGATCTTCTTAGTCAATGGATGACATGGGGGTATCATTAAGAGGTAGTTTAGGGTTAAAACCATAGACGGCATCAAATGGGGCATGCCTAGTGGTGGCATGTACTATCCCATTGTAAGCAAATTTAACCATAGGTAAGTAAACATCCCAATAAGCTAAGTTCTTCCCTACAACAGCTTAGAGCAATGATCTTAAGGTACGATTGATCACTTATGTTTGGTCGTCAATTTACGAATGGCAAGAGGTGCTAAACAGTAGTTTAGTTCACATTTGATGCTAAAGGGTTCTTAAAAAATGGCTTAGTACTCTGTGTAAGAAAACTACTTCTTATGAAAACTAGCCGAAGCATCTTTAGTTTTGATGCAAGGTATAAAATGTGCCATTTTGTTGAATTTATCTACAACAATTATCAAAGAATCTTTGCCCTAGGCAGTTTAGGGTAGTTCGAAGACAAAATCCATACTCAAGTCAGCCTATGGTTTAGTCGTAACATATACAAGCATTGCTTTCCCTTGCTCAGCTCGATTCTTTGCTTTCTTGGAGATGGCACATCTCTTAATCACACAATGTACACCACGCATCATTCTAGGCCTAAACAACTTTAGCAGCTTATACGTTCTCCATTCCCTAAAGTGTTCGAAAAGTCCTTTACTGTAGGCTTCTCTCATCAACAACTTTCTTATAGAATATGTCAGTATACATAATAATCGGAATCAAGCTACTGGGCTTTTAACCTGCAGCTGAGCCTAAAGACTAGAGGGACTAGTGAGATGAGTCCTCCTGCTCTAGCCGTCTTATGTTAAGGCCGAGTTTCTCTTTGCTGCTGATCAACTTTGTATGCTGAGTCATATGACTGCTTACCTCCGAGAAGTTATGTGCTGATATGAAGAATGTCGAAACAACAGCTAAACCTCATGCATTTGCTCGGCTATGTCTGAGCCGACCAATTACTCGGCATCACTCTTAGTGAGAGGTAGAAAGAGAGATACCTTGGACTAATTCTTAGTCAACCCTGCTTAGACAACTAATTTGTTCATAATCTTTTGTTTGCATCCTCCAGCGACATCGACATCGCCAATGCATCTCTGTCACATGTATAGGACTACGTATAGAATCTACTACACTAATTATTATTTTTCTTAAATATTCATTTTTGTATTCTTATACATTACTTCTTTAGGACAATACCATTTTTGGTTTTTTTCCTTTTAGGCAAGTTGCCCTAAATTATCGGGTATAAATATTTTTTGTACACGTAATTGTAGATAATCAGGTTACCATTAATATACTGGATATTCTTCTTCTCGTAAACACTGATTGTTTACTCTTATTTTAACTCTTAAGCAAAATTAGGTGGCGAGTAACTTCACCGGATCAACTTGTACGTCGTATCGAGTTATGTCGTAAGTCCTCGGAAGCTTCATTGTTGTGTCACATTTTTTAGAGCCGTTTATAAGTTTGCTTACTTTTCATTCGTTTTCTTTCGTCCTTTCACAAGTTTCCTCATCACTTTTTTCAAGCTTTTAATAAGCTTGGACCCATCCTTACGATCGACCTTATCTATCCTTAGTTATGGTTCGCACTAAATAATATACAATAATTTGATATTAGCATTCTATATTTGACAAAATTCACAAGTCTCAATGGATTTACACCACAATAATACAATTTCCCAATAAAACTAACTATCCTAAAACAACAAAATAAAACACTACTTGTACAGACTACTCTAAAACAACTTCCCAATAAAACTAACTACCCCAATTATGCTTTTGACAAAATAAAACTATCTTAGTACTAACTAACCCAAAATAACTTCACAGTAATACAACAGCAAGTGATTATCAAACATCACTTGTACAGAATGACATATCTTTTTAATTGATATTACAATCCTTTAGCAATTTTTTCTTTTTCTTCATACTTTCCAATTGGGCTCCACTTGATTCTTCATTATTAGACTGCATTCTAAGAAGCTTCCTCAATATCGCATTCTTCCCCATCAGTTGTGCTCTATCTTCCCGCACTTCATCCAAATCAATTGTAGATAACTCCTTTATTGTAAGCTCTTCCTTATGCATTGTACTTTGGCTACTCCCAACCCATGCAAAGAAATTATAGCCTTCTACTTACTATTCATGGTGTAATATTGATAGTAATAGAACAATATCTTCATAATTCGTAGCTTTGAAAAAACTTTAGTTCTTACCAATTATTGAAATAGACCATTCTTAATGACTTAATCTATGACCAATTAATATATACAAAAAGACCTAACCATAACAACAACTAAATGTAAATTTTTTTTCTTTTTTCACTTCTAACTTATAACACAACCTCCCTACAATAAACTTGTCCCCCAAACTAATTGTACTACATATTATAGACAACTAAGATTGCATATTTTAGAAAAATTTCATTTATAAGTATTCATTTCTAAGTGATAAATATTAATTCATAAAAATATCAAAACTTTATAGATAAATGTGAATTTGTTGAAAATTTTCATCCACAAAATCAAATTAAACAAATAGTCAACGATTCATAAAAATTTTAAAACTTCATATAAAAATCAATTTTTCAAATTTTTTTTCCTAAAAAGTTAGAAACATTCATATATAATTATCTATTTTCTTTTGATAATTTGTGTTTCTAAAATTAACATATCTCACTTAAGGCATCCATAGAATCTCTTTGTTACATTTGCTTTTGTTATTGCAGTTGATATCCTAGCTTTTAAACTACACCTAGAGAAGATAACCCTACCGTTACGATTATGAGAAGACCGTGGTGAGCTTATAGAATTTATAGACGACATATTTTTCACTTCTCTCATTTTAATAATAACCTAATAAATAAGATTTTGACTTTCTTACACTTGAGGTGATGGGTAGTGATTTTAGGATTTGTGGGTTTCCAAATTGTTGATACTAGGTTAGCATGTCATAGGATCATGGTAACGTCTTATAAAGTTAGGGTTTTAAACAAAAGAGAGGAGATGCGATTTAATGGTTAATGAGGGTAATTTGATGTTTTTAAGGTTTATGTTTTTAATAGAGTGCTAGCGTGAACTGCTGACATGAATGTCTGACTATGAAATAAAAAGGTGATGTGGAAATATAAAATAAAATAATCCATATATCATCATTTCATTGGTTCATATTATTTATAGAACTAGTGGTGTTACGAGAAGTTAATAGAGGTGTTTATCGAGATAAGTAAAATTTGAATTAGGTATATATTAAAACAATATAAAAGTTAATAGTGTACAAATGAAAAATTTTATAAATTTGGGATAGGAATGATAAGGTTGTCCCGACCTAATTTAGAAAAAAGAAGCCATTAAATACATGAGAGGGAAGCCAAAGCAAATCAAACGAGACAGAAGCCTGTAGGGGAGGAAAGAGAGAGGGCAGACTGGAGTCTTCACTGAGATTCATCGGACAAGCCCTAAAACTCCCCACTGCCGAGCATTTTCCCTCACTTACCCCAGAAAAATATCATCTTTATGACATAAAAAAACACTGAGAGAAAGCATAGTTCATGGCAGATTCACCTGAGAGGCTAGGATCGGATACGGTAGGGTCTATAGGAGTGGATACTGCAATGAAAGATGGCGAACTGATCATGGAAATCGATGGAGCGACACCGTACAGGGAGAACCCAGTCACTGCCGAGGACTGGCGTAAAGCTCTCAACAAAGTAGTTCCGGCCGTCGTCGTGCTCCGTACCACAGCGTGCCGCGCGTTCGACACGGAGACCGCCGGTGCTAGCTATGCTACCGGTTTCGTTGTCGATAAACAGCAAGGGATCATTCTCACCAATCGTCACGTGGTCAAGTCAGGTCAACTTCAATAATTTTCTTGGCTTGTTTAATTTGTTTACCAAAAGAAGTTGGTAATCGCCTGATTCTGATGAAATGTGGACTACTGAGACGTAATTAACTCTCTTTGAGAGTGGTCGAGAAAGTTTTCATCTTCATTTCACGATACTGGCGGATGAGTTATTTGTTTTTTCTTTTCTTTTTTTTTTTAAATGGACGCTAATAGTTAGAATCAGCTTACTGAGTGCTTTCGGAAATGTGAAGAAACTTAACTGGAGTTCTGTGTTATTTTATATTCATTAGCGTTTTATGGGTCTAAAAAACGCATACTTTACACCGTGCTGCGAGTTTTGAATCGATCATGCGAAATATTACAACTTTTTACATTGTTGCAGGACCTGTCGTTGCGGAGGCTATGTTTGTTAATCGGGAGGAGATTCCTGTGCATCCAATATACAGAGATCCAGTGAGTGCTTCCCTTTGTTGGTTGGGGGGAAGGATTTAACATGGATTTGTCAATTATCTATGCTTAAAGTTTGAATGTCCAAGACTTTAAAGCAGTCAAGTTTTCTGTACAACACATGTATACTTCTTAGTTGTTGGGTGCAAATTTTCCTGGCCGTGGATTACTAGTTACTTCTGACTTCTACTCTCCCTCCCTCTTTTTTGGGGCGGGGGCGGAGGTGCTGGACTTAGTGGTATGGTGTAATCTTCACCTCGCTCTAAAGAGTGGTTTTACTTAAGTCATCGATTTTACACTGGAGTCAGTGTGAATCAGTTCTCTCACGTGCTAGGCTATGCGGTGGAAGATAACATGACTGAAATAATACAGAACAATGGAATATAGAGAGAAAAGAGAAACATGTGGAAAAACATAAAATGTCATAAATTCTTTTATTGTGATAGTTTTGGAATTTACATCTATTATACATACTGGTGCAAAAGCCTTGGCAATTTCGCTGGGTAAAATTCCATGGGCAAAGGAGGAGGGGCATTCACTAATAAATTAAAAAAGTAAAGGAGTCGTATAGGAAACTTATCTTTGGCCAAACCTTTCACCAGAGCTTACACAGTGTTATAGAGATAATATCTCTCTCTCTCTCTCTCTGTCTCTATGGACTTCTAGAGTCGATCTCAGATTCACACAAATAGACTCACAAACTCTCAGAAGACTCTCATGGGATTGAGCTGATTACCGACCTCTTAGCACATATTTATAACCTCAATTGAAGCAGCAAATAAGTAACAAAATAAGTTATCTTTAAATCAGAAACAAGATAAAATAGGAAACTGGTAATTGCAATCATTGCTGCTTGATCGAACTTCTGCCAAGGTTGGTTGACTGGTGATTGCTTACCATTGGGGGCCAGTTGACTGGCCTTGCTCAGAACTGGCTGTTTTGTCTTCCTCTTGCTCTAAAATTGCATTGGGTCGGTCCTATTTCACAAGTGCTTTCACCAATCACCACGAATTCAAGTCATACTCAACATCATCTAATGTTGAAGGGTCCATGAAAATGTTAGAGATTTAGCATACACTAATCTCCTTTATCCCTTTTGAAGAAAAGATAAATTTATCAAGGGTGCTGAGGGGCTAAAACATGACGGAAATGCTACAAGAGTAGGCATATATGTTACTAGTTATAATTTGTTGGTCCTGCCATTGATGTGCAACCCCCATCCTCATCTTTCTTCCCCTCCCTCCCTCTTCCTGCTCTCTCTTGCTTACTTTGTCTGTTTCCCTTCTTCTTTTTCTGGGTGAATCTTACTTTCCCATCTTTCTTTTTTCTTGTCTCATATCTTTTCCTTTGTCTTTGACTTAAAGTAATCAAAAACTCCACTCAATCTTGTTGCTGAACTTACTTTTTTTTTTAGGTCCATGATTTTGGCTTCTTTCGCTATGACCCTGCTGCTATACAATTCCTGAACTATGAGGAGATTCCACTTGCTCCAGAGGCTGCTTGTGTTGGTTTAGAAATCAGAGTTGTAGGAAATGATAGTGGAGAGAAGGTATGTCATACGGCTTTCAAAGTCCTTGAAGGAAGGAGAATTTTATTTTACTTTTTCTGCAAATGCTGCTTTTTACTTTTATTTGCTATATTGTCTCATCATTACGAAGAAGATTATTGAATATAAAATTTTGATGATCGTTAAACACTTTGATGATATCATTTTGTAACTAGATTGTTTTGACAGAATTAACTGTCTGACCTTTATGCAGAAGCATGTTGTTGCTTTTGAAGAACAAGCAATTCCGTCTTCTTTTGCCTTTAGAAAGAAGTTGGAGTTATCCTTTCTATCTGTTGTTATGGCCCAAAATATGCAAGAAAACAATACTGGTTCTATTTGCCAGTTGAACTTCACCCTTTACAGGTCAGCCGAAAATAAAAGATCTTTAAGCTTTAAAATCTCCCTCCTTTAACCGAACTACATTGGGAAAGACTTGGAAAAGTGTAGGAAAGATGTGAGATGTTCTCATATATACAAACTTGGCATGAAACTACCCCTTCCTTAAAAGGGGATTAAATATTCAACTTGTGGCAGTAACTCTGTCAAATCCACCAGAGATCAAAAGGCAAGGCAGAAACTTGCAGGATAATAGATAGGATATTTTGATGTGGTGACGTGGATCTGATGACTGTGGAGAACAATATGACTTTGAGGGCAATCCTCCTGATTTACTGACCATACCTGAAACTGGCACAGGTCAATAAGTAAATAAGTGGGCTCTTTTTGTTTGTTATGGCATTTACTTCTTCAATGTGATGATGGTAGTCAAACCAAGTGTAAGGCATTATGAGATGGTGCCATATCTCTTGTCTTTGCCATGGAAGTTTTCTTCAGTATTATGCGAAGCATGGCTTCCTAACCTATGCTTAAATACTGCTGGAGGTGTAAGAAAGAGCATATTTATCCAAAAAACAGAGCTTGTATCCCACCTATTTTTGATGGACAACTGATTTTTTGTGGTGGATATGTGGTGACAATCTCTCTTTGGTAAGGGAAGACTGAATTTGTTTTGTGTAAATTGGCGTCATGCTCATCCCAGAGTGTGAAGCAATTCATTGGTGCTAACACGACAATCTACCCATGAAGTACTTTGGTTTCCATTGATATCATGCAAGTTGGGATGGAATGATTGTCAAATATTGATGAACAATATCACTGACTGTGTCCAATATAGGGACAACTAAATTCCTTTCTATGCTTGCTAAAGACAGTGGTTTTAAGCAATTGGCTAACAGTCATTGACATTCTTACTACTCCGGCATCATAAATTAAATTGAAGAAATCATGCTTCCTTTGAAGTGGTTAACATGATGATACATCTAATGCATACATGAAGTGGGTAGTGGCGTGCTGACTAAAAGGGGGAGGATTAAGGATTTTTAAAATGGATGTTTGCAATAGGATTGGTGCAGATTAAAGCTTATTCGGTACTTTCATAGCTATGAACCAAAAGGATTGTGCTCTGGATGAATAAGTACTTATTATAAGGCAGGTTTATAGATGGTAAAGAAATGGATTGATGGAGCCAAGAGCTAATATCATTTGCCACATGGTTCCCAAATGAGCTGCTGGTGAATCAGGTTGGGTTTAGAATGTTGCCTTCTGTGGCAAAGAGTAGTATTGATACAACTCTAGAGTTTCCATGTGTTAGTGTATGTCTTGCATGTGTCTTGACAGTGATGTGTGGTGTTGTGCTTATGTGTGTTGTGTTATGTTGTAAGTAGCATGTGTAATAAGTGGCTTGTGTTGTATTAAGTGAGTGGCATATGTGTAATTATGGTGAAGAAGAGTAAGTGAATGGCATATTTGTACATATGGTGAAGTAGAGTTGATATAAATAGTAGTTAGTAGTAAGAGTTAGTCAGTCAAAGAATTAGCAAGAGAAATGAAAACTTCTTCCTTAGCAGAGATACTTTCATATTTGAAAGTGTTTGTCTCTATTGTAATTCAAGACTTGGAGATTCTCTTGAGGATTAATACATACATATTTCTTCTTCATTTCATCTATATTTCTTCACTCTAAACCCATAGACTATCATTTAGCGTTGTCTGTAGGAAACACAATCAGAGAAATAATGAGAATGGAGCAACATGTTGATGATTTGGAGAAAAATGTCGATCTAATGAGAAAAAACGTTGTGAGATATTGGAGAAGAAAGTGGAAGAAATAGATCTGAAAGTTGAAACTCTTGATAAAAATCTGCATGAGACTTGTGAAGAAATGCATGAGAGCATGGCCAATCTACAACAGGCACAATATCAGTTGAGTGTCAGTATCTCAACACTAGAGAAATTAGTTGCTACGACTCAAAACATGCTATAAGAGATGTGGAGTTAATAAAAGCCAAGAAATCTGAAAGTTGAAACTCTTGATAAAAATCTGCACGAGACTTGTGAAGAAATGCATGAGAGCACGGCCAATCTACAATAGGCACAATATCAGTTGAGTGTTAGTATCTCAACACTAGAGAAATCAGTTGCTACGAGTCAAAACATGCTACAAGAGATTTGGAGTGAATAAAAGCAAAGAAATTTATTGAAAGAAGCCGTGTACTTGTGGAAAAGATTAGTGAATAGGAGCTGAGGGTTAAGAATGGAGGAAGTGACAAATGGAAGATGGCAAGTGGCAATCATGGAAGAGTGATCAGGAACTAGAAAATGATTTGACAAATTCAATTTGAGCTTTGGCGATTTGAGATTGATCAGCTAAGGTAGTTGAGTGGTGGTAGGTGAATGGAGAGGATAGATTAGATGGTGGAGAATGGCTAGTGGCCTTTGAATAATATTGGGGATTGGTCAAGTAGATCTTTTGGAGGCCAGAAAGTTGATTTTGACGATTGGTGATTAGAAAATGAGGGTTGGTGAATAGAGAGATGAGATTGACTTTTTTGAGGACATTGATATTGAATATCAAACAAACGCTACTTTTGTCCCATTACCAATTTCTGAAGGAGTGGATGTTTTAAATTAGTTAGCATTGTCGAAGCAATATTTTGAAGTTCGTTGAGTTGGAGAAGGGTGAAAAGTAGCATTGGTAGCTATGAAGATGAGTGGAATGTCTAGTTATTGATTCAAACTTCCATCGCCACCATCCACATCTTGATTGGGAGACATTTAAGTGAGAAGTCTTGCTTAGGTATGGAGGTCAGGCTGTGGGTAACCTGTATGATTGCTTATCTATTCTTAGACAGTCCAGTTTGGTTGCTACTTATATTGAGGATTTCGAAGCTTTGACTTAGTTCTGCAAATAACTGAATTACAACTTCTTGGCTATTGGTGGGTTGTGTGAAGATATTAGGCTTTGTGTGAGGACTTTGAGGCCAATCTTGGTAGCCTAAGCGATGGACATAGCGCTGAATGTGGAAAAAGAGTTTGAATATGGCTCATATGTGGCTCCTTTGGTTCATCAAGATGAAAGTGGAAGAGGTAGTCGCAATGAGGGAATGGTTGCTAGAAACACTCCAATATATACCTCAAGTGCTATGAGTAATATTGGTTCAACTGTTAACAATTCATCACAGCCGTGGAGACCCAAATTGCACCCTAATTCTACTGCTTCAGTTGCCGGTGGTCTTAAGTCAGGTGTAAATATGAAGGAAAATTCTGTTTTAACTACTATGTGAAGTAGTATGGGGCAACAGAGTTTGAATGAGAGAGGGCCATGAAATATGTCATACGTGGAGTTCATGGATAAGAAAAATAAGGGTCTATGTTTTAGATGTGACCAACCTCTTCAACCGAGGGATATATGTCCTAAATCTCTACAAGTTATGGTTTTAGAAGGGGAAAATGATGATGGTTGGGTGGCAGTAGTAGAGCACTTTGTTGACTGGCATGTGTATGACCTTAATCTAATTGTATATTCTTATTTTTTTCCTTGGGGACAAGGACAGTTTTGAGGGCAGGGAAGTCGATACAACCTTAGAGTTTGCATGTGTTAGAGAGTGTATTTTCTGCATAGGTGTGTTGACTGTGATGTGTTGTGCTGTGCTGATGTGTGTTGTGTTGTGTTGTGGTGTGAGTGGCATGTGTAATAAGTAGAGTGGTGTGTATTAAGTGAGTGGCATATTGGTAAATAGGGTTAAGTAGAGTTGATTTAAATAGTAGTTAGTAGTAAGAGTTAGTCAGAAAAAATGCAAGAGAAATTAGAACTTGTGCCCTAGCAGAGACACTTTCATATCTGAAAATGTTCACTTCTGTTGTAATTCACAACTTGGAGATTCTCTTGAAGATCAATACATACATATTTCTTCTTCACTTCATCTATATTTCTTTACATCTAAACCCACAGTTCTATCAAGTATGGCGTCAATCAATCCCTAGATGTTCCTTTCTTCTGGCTAGCTACCTAAGGAACACTTTATACTCTGGATAAGCTAGTCTTAAAGTGTGTACAATTGATGTGCTGCTTATGCATCAATAGATAGCCGTCACAATTCCCATCTATTCTTCAATTGTCCCTGTTCCATGGAGGTTCGTTGTACTGCTGCACATAATTACTGTTTTTATCCACCAAAAGAACTGGGACAGGGTAGTGCTTGGCCTAATAGCTACTGCAAAGTCCATTTTGCCAGCCATTCTCATGGAAAACAGCCTTATCTACTTTGGTTTACTCCATCTGCGAACTTTGGTTTACCTTGGTTGTATTTTATAAGCAATGTAGTCAAGATAGGCCATATTTCTTGGTAATCACCTTGATTTGTACTTTTCTGCTGTTTAACGTGCTTCATTGGATTACACCAAAAAAAAAAAAAAGGACAGAAAATTAATAAAACAATGGCATGGCCTTTATCAGGAGCATGCTTTAGACAAGTAGGTGTATAAATACTATTGTTTTGTATTGGTTAGTCAAACAGGAAAAATGTAGAAGTTATTCAATCTTTTTGCTCTCTGATGTTTTTGATTGATGTAGAGTGAAGAGAGAGGTGATTGTAGAAATACTGAAATTGGTTCCTCTATTATTTGTGATAGATCATTACATCCTTTTGCTTCAGCTTCTGAGACCTGTCATTGGTGTCATATATTTCTGACATTTTTGTGATAAACTTATATTTTTCTTCTTGATAAAGATTTCAGTCACCTACTTGACACCTTCAGTGCTAGCTTGGTTATGCCTACCTTAAAGCAAATCAGTGTTCACATATGTTGCAGACTGCATGGTAATTATGGAGGGTGTTTTGAAAGATTAACTTTTGGAGCTGAAGTTACTTTAATTTGAATTCAACTTAATTGAAATATTGGCATGCAATTTTGTGGTACGATCCTCATGTTATTACACTACTTGTGATCCGATGCTTATGCTATTCAAGAGTCTGATTCAAGATCCAGCCATACTGCTAACATAACTTGTCCATGTCCTTTTTCTAAGTTTAGTTTGTTTCTCTGGAATTTGGGAAGTGTTCTCTCGGTATTTAAATTAAATATATATTGATTCTGATCTTGTTTTCCCCTGAACTTTGTATGACTCAGGTTTCTATATTGGCTGGAACTCTTGCTCGTCTGGATAGAGATGCTCCACATTATAAAAAGTCTGTCACTATTTTACGAAAAGTTTTTTGAAGCTGCATTCTAATTGGATGTTTTATCTGTCTAAGAAAATGGCTCCTTCTCATATTGTGCTTTTATCTCTCTCACTCTCACTCTCTCTCTTGTTCTCCTTCTTTCAAATTTCTAAGATGTTGTCATATGGTTACATGTAATACATCAAGAGGATTACTTAAGACGGCAATTCTTTGAATGATTTCTGATTTTGGAAAAAGCATTGCTATTCAAGCGCATTAACACTTTGCAATTAAGGTCACTGTGGCATCATGGCCCCAGGCATTCACGTTCTGAAAACCATAAAATAATATCTTAGTCTATCTAGTTGACCTACAATACTTGGCATTTCCATTAATGGATTTCATATTCTGTGAAGCTTGCATATGGATAATGTTTTTTTACATAATTTGAGAACACTCTAGAAACAGTACTAACTTTATCCTCCTTTGATTCTTCTTTCTGCTATCTTTCTATTTTTCCTTTTTATTACATAAATGAGACATTTGTATGAACATCGATCATTTGATGCAGGGATGGTTATAATGATTTCAACACATTCTACATGCAAGTAAGTTATCTATTTGACTGGTATTGTATTTTACAGTCATTTGTAGCTTGAATATAGACACTTTTGTAATATCAGTCAAGTAAGCTTTATGATATTTTTTTCTAAAAGTTGCCTAGTTGCTTAGTTTTGAGCAATGAACCTGCAGTATGAGTAAAACAAGTAACTCCATATTCAATGCTATTGAGAATGCCTCAAAGGTGGTGAAAGAAAAAACTTAAAATGCCATATCAGATGTCTATGCACAACTTTGGCAACAAGTCCATCAAGTTGGCTCTTTTATTTATTTATTTATTTTTTTGGGGGTGGGAGGATGGGGGGTGTTGGGTTTGGGGGGTTTTTGGGCTGGTGGTTGAGTGCTCCATTAAAGGCAGTAATCTAGGTACTAAAAGCTCTTGAGAATTTCTTTTTGTTGCATTTCTTGTGGATCAATGGATTACTAGAGAAACGACAGATTTATGCTTTGCTTGCTAATAATCTGTTTTTCACCCCTTCCTCTCCTACTCACAGATGGAGTTTCAATGTTTAAACTTCTTTCTCAATCAACTAACTGCATTTGGTTGTTTTTCAATGCTACCCCCAATTGTTTTAGTTGAACAATATTGAGAAACATGTTGCTGAATCAGTCTGCAAAATTTTTTAATGATGAATGATGACTCGGGTAGAAGTGCTGACTTACATCTTTGACAGACAGTTCAAACAAATTCTTTTTTTTCTTTATTGACAGATCAAGGCATTCATGAGAAATTTAAATTAAATTGAAAAATTATCTTAGAGGAAAACTATCACGTTGTGTTTGGTTCACTGGAATGGGATCACCATTCTATGTTTATTACTATGGAATAGTTGTTCTTATGTTTGGTTTGTAAGAAGTTAATACCATAAGTAATGTCTATTCCATAGAATATAAAATATTTAAGGAATTTCTATCCCCTCTTTTAATTAAAGGAATTGGTATTCTTCATAAAAGGTAACTTTTATTGCAAAAATTTTGCGGTCATAAAGCAAAATAATATGAGTCATTGCCACCACTTTCCAGCTTTTTTTAATTCTAATAATCCAAACGCAATGTCAGTTTTAACAATTTTTCCTCGAAAATGCATTAATTAAATCGAAGTCATGTAACTGTACTTCCATGAGAGATGAATAGGTCAGAAAGAAGATGATGTCTGTTTGTTGAGCAATCTTGTTATCTTGGAACTTTCATTTATATCCATCAAAACGATTTTGCCCTGAAAATGCATGCATTGATTGTTCTTTGATAATGAGTCAAGTTATGGGAATGCATTTCCATGGGAAATGAATAGGTTACTAGGAAGACAAAATCTGTTGGTTGAGCAATCTCATTATATTAGAACTTCTGTGAATTTCTCAACGATTAGATCCGTTTCCTAAACAATTAAACTCCAAATGGCTGAGACATTTCCTTTCTGGTAAAAGAAAAGGCCGCCTGCTAGTTTTCCCATCAAATTGACAAGACTTCTTTGGAGTTTTATGTGAAGTACTTCAATCCTATGATGTTGAGTGAGTATGAATACATTAATTTAATTATCATGGTACAATTTTTTGCTGCTTGCCCATGTTAGTGCATATGCAGAAGTAATTTTTCGGTTTTGTGCATTTTTTCCAAGTTTAATTTGTGATTTTTTTCCCTGTGCTAATGTTGCAGGCAGCTTCTGGAACTAAAGGAGGATCAAGTGGTTCTCCTGTAATTGATTGGCAAGGCAGAGCAGTTGCATTGAATGCTGGGAGCAAGTCATCAAGTGCATCGGCATTCTTTTTGCCTTTAGAACGTGTAAGCTGCATTGAATTCGTAGGATGAAATTTTCAGGCAGTTAGCTTTATCTCATGAATATGAGTTGATGCATCATTTCTTTTTTAAAAATTTTATATGATGATCGTCATGATTATTACTACAGGCTTACTTTTCCTTCTGATTGACCATTGGAAGTCTCAAAAAATTTAGGCTATCGATAGGATATGGCCAACACGTAGGAGGATTAGGAAACATTACTTAATTGTGGCCCAATGATGTTTGTAACCAAACCTGTGTTGTCACGGATTTTGGAACTATTGCATTTGCCCTTGATTGTGGCCATTAACGATGTTAATTAATACTATTTTTCAGGATATAGGAATTAAAAAAGAAAAAGAATTATTGCATTTGCAGTGGGGTGGGAAAAATGTATCGTAACTAGACACTTAATGGCATTTTGACTTCTTTGTCTAAAAATTTGATAAGCAGCTTTCTCAAAGGTACTTCCCTTACCTATTTCAAAAACCCAAGCATTGTGTCGATTCTTTACATGGATCTGAACTAGAGACAAACCCACCTGTTCCACCCCACCCGCAACAAACAAACAAACAAACCAAAAGAAAAAAAAAAGGCAAACAAACACCACCTAAAAAAGAGTTGCCAGTATACTGCTCCCTGGATGTCTTTTGCATGTGGATTTTGTTAATGAATTCAGCTGCTTGGTTGAAACCATGCTCTTTGTTTGCTGCATGTGTCTTCTGTTCAATTAAGTCATCTCAAAGGTACTAGAAGTTTAATTTAATCAGCACCATCTGAATTTTATCCTCATGGGAATGATAACCTGCATTCAGGTGGTAAGGGCATTGAAGTTTCTTCAGACTGGGAGAGAATCTTATAAAAATAAATGGGAGGCTGTTTCTATACCTCGTGGTACACTTCAGGTAAATGAACCCTGTATGCAGCCTTTTCAAAATTTCGTTCTCTTATTTTTCTGCAGATTTGAGCAGTAGTCATGCTCTATACATTTCTGTTGAAGTTGTCACTGCAAGAATTGGTTTGATCTTCCCATATAAACCTATTGCATTCTATTGACATGAAAATTAGGTTTACGTAGCCGTACTTTGTAGATGTGACAGATGGGATTCATGACACATGGTATTTATTGTTGGGTAAATTATTTGGCGGAGTGAGAACTTCAGATCAGATGATTTTATGGTGGCAGCTAGAAGCATGATGCTAATAACTTAAAGTAAACTTATTAAGACATGCATTGCCTTGGACATAAGGTGTATTGAAGAGAGCCAATACCAGAAAGACAGGAGCAAAGAAGAGAAATGAGGAGAGACTTTGCCCTCATAAAAAAAGATAGATGTTCTAAATTAGATAGAAGTCAAAGAAAAGGATCCTATCTTCCTTTCTTTTTTCTTTCATTTTTTGTTCTTTTTTATTTTTTGGGGTTGGTGGGATGTGGCAACACTCCAAAAGTTCTTCAATTGGTCTTCTTCAATGAGCCTCAATGATGCATGTTAGTGCTTTGAAAAGCAAGCCTCTCATTGAGCTGGTAAGTCAAGAGGGTTATTGTGTTATGATAAAACCATATCAGACAAAGAAGTTAACCCCTTTTCAATCCAATCTATAAATAATGTGTGAGAAGTGTGTTATTTTGCCTCTGAGGCTCTAGATTTGAGCCTTTAAGTCCATGCCTCAAATCCCTGGCTACATTTATTTCATATTGGAGAAGCCTGAATTACCGAAAGAAGAAATATTGGGGAAGCCCATTGTGCAGAAAGATAATCAGGACCATGGGAGTGAGCGAACAGGGTACAAGTCAAGTCTGTTTTCTGGTCCATGCAGAGTTCAAACAGGTTAAATTCCTGCTTTACCAAATCCATTTTCCAGGCTGGATTGTATATATTGCTGGTTTTCTGTTGACTGGATCAAACTGAAAGGTCCATTTAGTTTTCAAATTTGTATATGGATGCCCCCTCAACTTTTTCTTTATGGGTAATGTTTTTTCTTTTCTTTTTTCCTTAGGAAAGAGAGGCTAGGTTAACAACAAAAACCAGAGATATTGATCAATACAGCAAACATAACCAAGGGTGTATGGATTGATGTCTAAACAATGTAAGATCTGTGATACAAGAATGTGGAACAAAATATTCCTAGCTAGCACTAAATTAGGAGTGGCTGCACCACCCAAGCATCTAAGATCTCTCTCTTTTCACAAAAATTATGCAATTCTGGAAGGGATTGTTCTCCATATTGGATCTGTGAAACTCTTGAAACCCCCAACTAAATCACTCAAGGATGTGGATTGCAACAAAATAGAGAAAAAATAGCTGACATGTTGCTGGATTACTGCCCATATGGCTGTGGCAACTTCACATCTAGCAAAAAGGTGTAGGGGATCCTCTTCTTCTGAGTTGCACAGGAAGCATTTATTCTGATGAATGATACCCCACCATAGTAGCTTATCTTGGGTCATTAATCTTTCCTGAACAGCAAGCCATAAGATGAAGGAATGGCAGGGGGGGCATTGGCCTTGTTCCAAACCACACCAAACCATGGGACTGTAGGGTGTTGTTGTCACATTGCATTATTTGCAGAACTGAAAGAAAAGTAGTTGGAGGCTGACTTGTTACTTGTTCCAAGAAAACCGATCAGCATAGTCCTGATTTGGAGATGTAGATGGACTAAACTCCCTCCTAATCCACACTTCCCCCCAAGCCATGGTTGATATGACCCACTGTGTTTAGTGTGTACAGTTGTATGTGGAGGTGTGCTAATGTGGCAAATGCTATTAGATACTATCAGTTAATTACCTCTATAAATATGCACAGTTGATTAGATAGTGATAAGCAGATATTTTGTTAATCATTGAAAGTTAGTTTTTATGAGCATAGACTCATGTTAGTTAGTTTGTGAGCTTTTAGCTCATGGCTCTCAACTTGTGAGAGATTAGGTTATTGTAGTCAATTTTATTAGAAAATATCAATAAAAATCTTTAGTTTTCTGTTGTTAATCTTTTAGATTGTATCAATTGGCGTCATTTTTGGGAAATCGAACTTGCAATTATCTCTTGCTATTATCGATCATAGCTGTGGCACAAGTTCTCACATCTATCTCTATTCATTGTCAAAGTATTGTTGAAAGTAAAAATTGTATGTTTCTAGACTTTCAAGGTATTCATGAAAGCAACCAGAAAATTCAACAGAGTTTGAATTTGATCCACATTCGATGCTAGAGGAGTTGTGACTTGTGAGGAAGGCACCACACCAGCCGCAAGAATGCATCGATCAACAATACCTTGGGTTTTCTTCATTCCACAGGCAACAGACCATTTCGGAGGATGACAAATCGAAGGAGACATCTCCATTATAAGTGGTGATTGAACACGAGCATGGAAATCTCAAAGCGGCTAGAGGCTTATTTCTGTGGGTGCAGGAAAATTGATGTGTGAATCTATTGAAGGAAACAATGAAGAACCCTAAGATGCATGTAAGAATTGAAGATGTGCTTGAATCAATGATGTGTGGATTGGAGATGTTGAACGGTGGTCATCAACTAGATACCCTAAATCTGAAGTTGATGACTAATCTTTGGACATCGATAGCAGGAGATGAATGTCCATTGAAGCAGGCTGGTGACCGGTGAGTAGAGGAGGTGGATCAATCTAGGGATAATAGCAGACGATCTACAAATGTTGGCTAGCAATCAGATTTCTCTAATCCAGATTTGGCAAATTTTGACCAACAGTTGGAGGAGTTGGATTTTATGGTAGGCATTTGCTTTGGGAAGTCAATAGGAATACCTCTAGTGCTACAAAACAATGATCTGCAAGAGGGAGGTAGTGCACGCAACCTGACAAATATCTTGCTGTTGTTATGTGGAGGTCAGTCTTTGGGACTGACTGAATGACAATAGATAGCATGAGTCGTAGGACTCACAATTTCAGCTACCAACGTGCTGAAGCTAAATAATTTGTTGATTGTTAAAGTTGTAGGTTAGCCAACGATATACATGTGGACCAATTTCCTTTTGCTTATTTGTTTGGAGATGTGGTGGAATGTTGTTGATGACAATGGGGTGGTTGTGACAAGTGTTTCTTCCCTTCCATATGTGGCTTGGTTTGACAAAGTGAGTGTTGGTTAGCCATGGGTATTTTTCTTACTTGTCCTTGAGGACAAGGACCATTTTAAGGGGGAGGCAATTGATATGACTCACCGTGTTTAGTAGTATGTATTTAGTGTGTACAATTGTATGGGGAGGTGTGCTGATATGGCAAATGCTATTAGATACTATCAACTAGTTACCTCCATAAATAAGTATAGTTGGTTAGATAGAGAAGTAGATATTTTGTTAATCATTGAGAGTTAATTATTGTTAGCATAGGCTCATGTTTAGTTTGTGAGCTTTTTGCTTATGGCTCTCAACTTATGAGAGATTAAGGGTTTTGTAATCAATTTTACTAAAAAATATTAATAAAAATCATTGGTTTTCTGTTGTTAATCTTTTAGATTGTATCAATGGCCAATCATTTCCTCTAATTAAACTGCTTAAGCATTAATCTTTTAGCTACTCCAAGCTATAAATTGTACACTCACCAATCCAACTAGCTAACAGCCCTTCAGGGTGCCATTAATGTTACCATGAGGAAATATTGTCCATTATCATGGCCCAAGATTGAGCTTGTAGAATTTTCCTCCATGATCAAGAACCTTGGAAGGGTTTGGAACAACCTAAAGACTTCTATTTCTAAGCAATTCCCATCGAACCTATCTAGGCTAAAGTGAGTCTTTTCCATCTGCACACAAGTTCCAAATATGTTATAGTTGTGCCACTTTATTCTGAAGGGAGAGCTCTAGAACACTCAAGCCTCCCCTTTCTTAGGGGAGCAGACGTCCACCTAAGTATCCTTTGCTTTTGCCCTTTCTTCATCTAATCCATTCCACAAAAACCGTTTCATCTTGGATGATAGTTCATTTAAAATACTGTTTGGAAGTAAGAAGGTAGAAGCCCAATAAACTTGCAAGGAGAAGAGTACACTCTTAATTAATTGGACCTTGCTGGCTAGGAAAGATGCTTTGTATTCACCAAAATCTAACATGAAGCTTTAGAGAGCCTCGTAGAGATGAGAGGCACATTTAGATATTTAATAGGTAGTTTTTCCTCCTAAAAGCCAACATATGAAAGAATCTTGTCCTTAGTCTCTTGCAAGACTCCAGAGAAGAAAATCTAACTTTTGGCTGGACCGCATTGTAGGCTGGATAGAGTAACAAACTCCTCTAGGCAACCTTTGACCAGTGAAACTGAAGCAAAATCCCTTTTGGAGAAAATCAATAAGTTATCCGGAAAACAAAGCGATTAAGCTTTCATTTTTCGCATGTTTGAAGGAAGGATTATCATTTAACTTTCTAAGAAGGTAAGAGAGGGCTTCCATCACTAAAACAAAAACATAGGGAGATAAGGGATTCCTTTGTCTAAACCCTTAGGAGCTAGAAAAATACCCTACCAATTCACCATTTATATTTATAGAAAACATGGGAGTAGAAATAGATTCCATAATCCAAGAAACAAATTGTGTTGGGAAATCCATCGCAGCTAACAATTTCTTCAAGAAGCTCCAATTGATATGATCGTAAGCTTTCACGATATCTATTTTCATAGCACATGTCATGCCGTGAGCATTCCTATGATATCCACTCATCAACTCTTGGGCAACTAAGATATTATTTACAATTCTTTTACCTTTGATGAAAGTCATTTGTTCTTGGTATCAATAGGGTTATTTTGTAGAAGACAATAGGCAAGGATAAATATGTGATCTCTAGACTCTTCAACTTTCCTTCTCCTGTATGTTTCTATGGCTTTGGATGTTGTTTAAGTATCTTCCCATTTAGGGGATGAGAACTCGGGTGCATAAAGGGGGATAGGGAGAACGATATATATATATATATACATGCACATGCACATATGGATATACATATATACATACACACAGACACGTATATATGTATAAGAGAGAGAGGTAGACTTGCATACAGAGTCCAACTAATTAAGAGCATTTTACTTTCATCACAAGTACATTGCTCGTCCATTTTCATTCTCCCCAAGAGCACATTAAACATGCTTGAATTTAAACTCAAACATTCTCTGTGGAATGGTATTTATGAGGAAAAGGCCAAGGCAAAGATAAATTGGAGTGACATTTGGAAGCCTAAACGTGAACATGGACTGGGTATATTAAATTTGAACCTTTGGAACAAAGTTACCCAACTTAGGCAAATTTGGAGCTTTCTATGGATTTAGGTGGTTCCCTTTGGCCAAATTGGATACAATCAGAACTTTTGAGGGGGTGCAATTTTTCATGCGGCACAATCCTGCAATATCTTGGGCATGGAGGAACATTTTACATTCTAGAGCACTAGCACTTCAGCTTATGAAATGGAAATTTAATTGAAAATGGCAATACCATCTCATTTTGGCATGATCCATGGCATCCTAGATGAGCATTAGTGGATTAGCTTTGAGAAAGAGTCATGTGGAGGTTGGTTGCTGGTCCTTTATTAATTGCATGGATTGGGTATAGATAGAAAGGGATGTATGGAGGCTGATCAGTGGAAGTCTTGTGCAAATTAAACCAAATCATGTTACTTGTGATAGCTTAATGTGGAGAGACAAGCCATATGAGGAATCGTCTATCAAAAATGCTTATCACCCAGCTAGAACTAAATTTCCGAGAATTGTGTGGGCCCCTACTATTTGGAACAAGTACTCAGCCCCTAGGCATGCATTCATTCTATGGCTTATTGCCTATCGACAACTCTATACTATGGATAAGTTGATGGAGTGGGGTTTGATTGCTTCTAGTTCTAACTGTTGCTTCTTACATTGCAAGGAGTTAGAAAGCCATGGACACCTTTTTGTGTGGTGTTAAGTGTAACTATGCTAAGGAAATTTGGGGAAGATTAGGGAGGCTAGTGCACTGGTCATCATGCTCTCTGTCAACCATGGATTCCATTACTGATCTACTTTCTTTGACTAGAACTGGTTTGAGAAGACACCATAAAAAAGCTACAGCAGTGGGGTGCTACTACTTGTGGAAGTAGGGATATGCCTGTTGGGTGAGTGATCAAGGCTGTTCAGCATAGGCTTTACTGAGGACCATTATTTCTTGTGTTTTGTACTTTCTCTCTCTTATATTTTATATTTTTAATCTTTTAGGAAGCACGTTAGAGCTTTAGAAGGGTATTATATGGACCTAGGCATGCTTTTGTTTTTTAATGGGTAGTTCAATGCCATAGGTTTCTTTTGTGCTTCCTTGCTTATTCATTGGTTTCAATTCATATTACAATACAGAAAAATCTTCATAAAAGGGGAGAGAGACTGTTTTAAACTCAATTTTTGTTTCATCAGTCTACAGTTCAATATAATCTTCTCTCTCTCTCTCTCTCACAAGTAGACACACAAGCAAAAGAAAGAAGATAAGGGGGGAGATAAGCTCGAATGCTTTATTTTGATCAATCTTCTTTGCTTATCTGATGATTTATTTATTTTTTTGTGTTGTGGGTGTGGGGGGGTGGGTGGTGTTGTTGGTAAATCAAAATTGTATTAAAGATGAAGTTTGTACAACTCCATATGGTAGGCAAGCGGAAAATTACAGCAAACTCTAGGCTGATATAACAAAAATTGTGTTTCAACACAACTCTAAGGAAATTAGAGTAAACCGAATTGAAGAAGATGTATTGAAATTGGTATAGGCAAGGTTGCTTCCAGGGCTACCGAATTCCTCAATCTCCAAATGCAGTAAACTGAAGCTGCAAGAGCCACTCTCCATGAAAAGATTCGAGTGTTTTATTCTTTCCTTTCTCACCGAGTCTTTTCTGATGCATTCTATACTTTTCATGTTATTATTGATTTCATCTTTCTACATATACTATGGCTTGGCTCTTGTTTAGATTGAAACTTCAAGGGATTTCATTATCAACTTCTTTTGTCTCCATTTGGGAAGGTAAATTAACATTTTGTGGAGTCATTGGATAGCATTCATGAAATTTCTTATCCCTTTTTTTAGGTAATCCACAACATAAGCCATGTGACGCCCTTAAAGCGAATCTTGTTGTGTCTATAGGTGCTATCGTCCATCCTATTTACATGTTGAAAGTGCATTTACTGAACTTTAAAGCTGATGTTTTATCCAACATTTAGATAGTTGTTTCCCTTCTGACTTTGGATGAACATTGTTCTGGTAATTTATTGGATACGGAGACATGAACTCTAATTACAAGAAAGCATGATTTCATATTTTGGTGATACTAGTGTGGGAAACATTTTCAAAGTGCATTTGGTCATACCGGTATTATTTAAAGTAAAGATTACCAGAAAAAGTTTTATTGCTGGTAACAAGGAACACTGGAAGAAATCTGCATCTTGAAATGATTCTTGGCTTAATTAAGTGGGTAAAGTATGCCTTCAACTTTTCTTTTTTACTTTTCCTCTCACTAAAACTTCTCTCACCCTTCTACCATTATACCTCTTTTTTTCCCTTAGTTAAGCCATCCTTCTCCTCCTCTTGCACTGTGGGATCATCCTTTGGTCATTTGTTAACATTTACACAAGTTTAGTCTAAAAGAGACAAAAAAGATTGAGATGGCTATAAAAATATGCTTCTATCTGGAAACATTATATTAAGATGAGGATAATGGGTTTCTATTATACAGGTGACTTTTCTCCATAAAGGGTTTGATGAGACACGTAGGCTTGGGCTTCAAAGTGAGACAGAGCAGGTTGTCCATCTTGTGCTTTTCTCCCCTATATGTTTGACTAAATTTAGACACCTCAATACTTGTTCTATAATGTTTTTTGGATGGCAGATGGTTAGGCATTCATCTCCACCAGGGGAAACTGGAATGCTTGTTGTTGACTCAGTGGTGAGAACATTTATTTCTTCCAAGTGAGCTGTGACCCTCGATTATTTATCTTTTTCCTTTCATTTATTGAGAGGCTACTGCATTACTGAAGGTGCCTGGTGGTCCTGCATATAAGCATTTGGAGCCAGGGGATGTGCTCATCCGTATGAATGGGGAAGTAAGTTACTCTATGAGCTTTAAAGGATGGAATGATGAACTCCACTGTATTAGTGTTCTCTCTCTCTCCCCCCTCTATAAGATGATACCTTGTCTCTAGGTGTTAATTTGTTGCTATTGATGATTAGCTTGCTTCGCAGTTCTATGTAGTTGAGGCATAGATAGACTTATCTTTGTTGAAGAAGTTTCATTTCTTGCCCTAATTAGAAGAAATCTTTAAGATGGTCTAGCAATTGGATTAGGTTGTACATAGTATATATGCTAGTTCAATTTTAAAATTTGAAAAAACCACCCTGGGTTCATTTTAATATTAAGATAGTGGAACAAAATTACCCCAGCTGCGCCGCCCACCCCCAAACCACCCCCGCCCCACACACCCCCCCCCCCTTCTAACAACAAAAAATAAAAAAAGTTTCATGTTCCAAAATGATGTTAGTAACTAGCATCTCATTTAACTAACCAAACTAAACAATATCATCTTGTAATTGTAATCTTGAATCTTCTCTTACTGACAACACAATCATCTTTTCTGGAGCTGTTGGGAAAATGCTCTGGTATTTTTATGTTTTTCTTGCTTTATTTGATCCAATGACTGCATCGAAAAGTGAAAATCAACATAAACTAGAGTAAGAATTTTCATAGCTTGTTGATGAGCTTATATTTAACATGGTCAATAAGAAAATTGTTTGCTCTCACTTCTAGACTGGTGATTTGGGTTTGAGAAATATCTCAATCTTAAACCGCACCTATTTAGGAAAGTGTTTATGATGGTTTCTTTTGTGAATCATGATCTACATTAAATTAGTATTGTCCACTAGATGTTGGTTTTGTTGAAGTAAATAGAAGCATCATAAATGATGGGGTTCCTGCTGCTCTCACATTATTTCTAAAGCAGGTGAAGGATGTCCCTTTCCTACTTTATTGTCTGTGACTGCTGTAAACATGTCTTTTGCAGGTTGTTACTCAATTTTTAAAGATGGAAACTATGCTCGATGACAGTGTTGACCAGAAGATTGAATTTTTGATTGAAAGGGGTGGCAAACCATTGACTATGAATCTTTTGGTATGCTACGGTTTTGCTTTCTGTCTCGACAAAATATAAGAGACTATTCCATTCTAAATGTGGAAGTTAAATTTGTGAGCCATGTTTTTGAACCTTTGGATTTTCATTTCCCATAGGTTAAACTTATCTGTAAACTGTGAGCCTGTTCTTCTTTTAAACTGCATTCAGACAGGTTCCTTCTTGGGTCTGCTGTTTTTTTTGTCTCTGGCATTAACGTGATATTATCTTAATTCAGGTTCAAGATTTGCACTCAATAACACCTGATCACTTCTTGGAAGTAAGTGGTGGAGCAATACATTCCCTGTCATATCAACAGGTATGTTGCTTGCTACTATGCGCACCTTTTGACATTACCTGCATTTGGTCAAGGTGAGGAGCGCATTCTGAGTTGCATACATATTATAATTTGATGAGATAAATGCAGCAGAAGGGTCTGTAAATATATGGTCTGGGAAATTGAGTAATATTCTGACTAATTATTCCATTGGGTTTCCTGACTTTCTGAAAATATCCAAGACAGGCCTCTCTGTGAACTCTGCTAATTTTTTTTTCACCCGGAAGAGCTGATTGTGTAAACTTCATGGGAGGGGTGGGGCTGAGAAGGCTGGACTGGGGCTTCCCAGCAAGGAAAGTTGTGTGGGTTTATGGGGCTGTTTCTTCTTATGGTCCATACTTGGAGATGAATGAGTGCATGATGTTAGATTTTCCCTTCAGGAATTGATCTGTTATGAGAATAATTTGAGCTTCTTTTGACCTTCTGGTTGCTGACCACTTAGGTCTCTCTTTTATTCTTTTAAACTGAGGCATTTGATAAAAGAAGGCTTAAATTTGAACCCTAGTCCTAAGTGGAATCCTAAGCTACCCACTCTTAGAAAGGAAGAATTTTACTTAAATACCTGCTTTCTCTTGTTAATTTCTATTATCACCTTTTTGATAATTTATAAAGTGAAACTTTTGTCCCTAATGTTGCACTTTTCTAGGTAAAATTCCTCTTACTGTTTTCTTCATATGATTAGGTTGTTTTATATGCATTGGTTGCGTTTCTTCTCTCTTAGTATGATACGGGTGTTGGTAGGGTTGAACTTGTAACATGGACAATTGTGTGGATATGGCAATGGTAGTGGTAGTGGAAGTGGTAGTGGTAGTGGTGATTGCTATCTTGAACTTACTTTCTTTCTTCTTCTTCTTTTCTTTTCCTTTTTCTTTCTCCTCTCTCTCTCTTTCTCTCTCTTCTTTTCTAGTTTTGGTCGGTGATAGTAATGAGACCCATTTTAGTTTTAAAACATCTGGTTATCCAATTTACCATTTTTAGATTTTGGATGCCTGATAATATAGACCCTATCATTGCATGTTCTTCTGCTGCATTTATTACTTTTTGAGTTGTAGTTGGTTGCCTTGAAGGGATTTCTTGGTGGTCATCTGAGTCCCTCTAGGGTGATTTCTCTTTTCCTATGATATGAAAATGAGATTGTGAATGTTTTTTTTGTTTTGAGAAAGATAATATTCACCTAGGCCCTTGTCTTATTGTGACCATAATCTATCTATTTTCACTCAGGCTAGAAATTTCAGATTCCACTGCGGCCTTGTCTATGTTGCAGAACCTGGGTATGATTCACTGCTTCCTCTTGATTAGCTCTTCCATAGTTTTCTTGTTACACTACCTGATTGCAGAATCTGGTTAGAGTTCATTGCTTCTTCTTGATTAGTCTCTTCTTAGTTTTCTTGTCATACAACCTGATTCCTGTGGTAATAAGGGTAAATTGCAGAACCTTGGAATGACTTATTGTATCTTCTTGCTTAGTCTCTTCTTCTTTTTTGTCACTTGGTCTGCATTGCAGATTGCTGTGGTAACAAGGGTGAATTGCATGGTAACCTCCTTTAAATTTTTTATTTCTGCAATTTACCCTCATTTCCACATATGGACTTGACTCCCTTTGACTTTGGAAAATTTTTCTTTCCATTGTTGTTTGTTAGTTATTAGAGAGCAAATGAAATAGTTATTGATGGAATAATATTTATATCCTTAATTACTGGAGGCTTGACATGGGAATAGCTATTATGGGAAACATTTCTATTCTCTCTCCAAGGGTAAGAGGATAAGCTATTATGTTATGTTATATAGTGTAACATTTGCTATTTCCTCTTTGGAAAGGAATAAATTCATTAGTGGTGCGACAAGTGAAACCTAATCAAAATTCACTTGTTCATAGAATTACCCATATAAACAATGTTCATTACAAAAACTTATATTAGATTTCACACCTTTTCATTAATCTAACCATTCTTATTTTTTTCTTCAATTTCATTACTTGAAATTTTGTGCATTTTCTCTTTGCTAATTGTGTTTTTTTTTTTTTTCCTTCTTCAATTACATATTTGAGTTTTCACAATTTCAGATTTTGCTAATTTGTATTATTTTTTTTCCCAATAACATAATTTTTACAAGGGCTAATTAAATAAAAACTTTGTTATATCTACTCTGTTTCATGTTTTCTTTGAAGTTCTTCTTTTTGAAATATCGTCTTTGTTTTTTTTTTGTTATAGGGCTATGGTTGTGTAACTGGAAGAAGTAATAACACAAAGCAAACTGGAAAAGTGCACAAATTTAAGCATCGTTTTTGTTTAAACCTATGAATAAAACCATATTCTAATTTTTGTGATGGCAATATTGCCTATAATGCTGACACAATAATATATGATCTCATTTTAATTATACAATTCCAAATTAATTAATCATATATTTGTATTACAAATAAATATTGAGATCTGTTTTCTATTATATAATATCAATTATATTATTAGATATTATATAATTGAAGACCGCCAACACTCCTTTTTTTTTTTTTTTGAGTGCCCCTTCTCAATTCAAGTATGGAAGCTCATCACTGATTCCTTGGAGTTTCCATCCTCTTTCAGTTATTTGCAGGGGGTAGTTCCAGGCATCATTGCCTCAGTTTCCTCTTAGGACCGTAAAATTTCATCTTGGCAATCCCCTCTTGCTGCTTCAGTGTACTGCATTTGGTGCACAGAAGTTCAACTCCACTTGGTTTTCCCATTCCATTCCCATCCTTCCTTGCAAGACAAATTATGGCTTAAATGAGACTAAAGTTTCATACTGAGTTTGGCTTACTTGGCATTCCCACTTTTTGTGTATAACTTCTGTAGTAGCATAGAGTTTCCTTTTGTTTGGCTGTGGTTCTGTCCCACGGCATTGTAGTTGTATAACTTCCTTTTTTTTTTTTTTAATGAAATTACTTATTCACTATATGAGAATCATATTAATTGATATTATTATTATTGTTATTCTTCTTATTATAAAATTAATAGTGTGATTCATTTTTAATCATATAACTTGAAATTAGTTTTATAGTGTTAGTTAATGCTAGTAACTCTCAATTTAAATAATACTACTATTAACATGAAAATGTAATATTATGTGTGTTTTTATGTATCTTAAACTATTTCAGGGTATAACTTTTCTAATCTCTATCTGTTCTATTATGCAAATTGAAAGGCTGTAAATGGGAATCCTTCTTCCGCTTCTTTTTGAATAGTAACTAATCATTCTAACAATGTAGCTTGAACTTTTATAGCTTTGTTTGTTTCGAACCATACCTATTGTAATCAATGTTGTTAGGCCCAAATTGGGTGGTTGACCTGACCTGTAAGATGGTTAAGGATTAAGGGAAAAATTGGGATTGAAGGAAGTTGAACTGAAGTTAAACTGGGTTGAACTAGAGGGATTAATTCAGGTTTGGCAACATTATTTGTAATTATTCTCATGATATCATAATACAAAAATGAATTTGATGAAGTTTCTACTGACTGTCATGTAAGTAATTGTTTTACTGAGACAAGACCATGAACGTTAACAGGAAAAAGTCCATAATTCAAAAGCTGAAGGGGCACAATGCATAAAGTTTGAGGGATTTAAGTACAATTTATCATGGTAGTAGTATCTAGTTTTCAAATGAGTACTTGAGATTGCTAGATACTTAAAAAACTCAGGCTCTCGAAGTTGTAATGCTCCTTTTTGCTTATTGGTTGTTCACTGACACCTGTTCCCTAAAAAAACTAATGTATGAAAGGTGTTTCACTTCTTGTATATGTATTCGATCATTTGGTTCAGTTTACGTTTTTCAGATGACAGCTTTTTTCCAATTATTATTTACAGATTGATAACCACACCATATGCAACAATTTACTGTGCAGATATATGCTTTTCAGAGCTGGGGTACCTCGTCATGCTATTATTAAGAAGATTGCTGGTGAAGAGATTTCTCAACTTGAGGATCTTATTACAGTTTTGTCCAAGCTATCTCAGGGTGCTCGTGTTCCATTAGAGTATATAAGCTACATGGATCGTCATCGTAGGAAGGTAAAGTGCATTCTTGACCATAAAATGATGGGCACTCTTGTTACTGGGACATTGGTTCACTTGTCTGTCCATTGTTTCTTTGAAGATTTTGAGGTACAATTTGGATCTTGTAGGGATTACCTTATTGATTTAGTACAATGCAACCATAACTGTAGTATTTCTTAGCTAGACTTTAGTTGTTGTTTATCATTTTTGCTTAATGTGAGACTCATGCATCTTTAGAAGTATGAGGCTATTGAAGTCCCTATGGAGGAATTCCGCCTGTCCACAAAGAGAGTTCTATAAGAAAAATTAATATGTATGTGTTTCAGTTATGACATCTTTTATCTAATGGAATGTCACTTATATGTTAGACTGGTTTTGATAAAATCTTTTTATTAGTTCTTATAGAATATCACTTTATGCAAGACATGCAACTTGAGACAGCCACTATATCAACTAAGCACTAAAAGTACCCTATTCCTTCTTTTAATAAAATAGAAAGGATGAGACTTCTGCTGATGGATGCATATTGGTACTTCACAGCCCTAAATTAACTTGAATTGATGCATTTAAGGAGTAAAATATTATGGCTATGAAGTTTGTGTGATGTGAACTGTGATAGAATCTTTGCCAAGTCATTTCCTGAAAATTTGAAATTCATTAGCATGGATCTGAAGGTTTTTGCTCATATTTTGTGAATACTTTGTGAAAGCATGATTCTGGGATTACCCTGCATCAGGCTTAGTAATGTAATTCTTCTGCCAAAAGTCTGTGTTCATAGAAACATAACTAATCTCATGCTCGTGATTGCAGTCTGTCCTAGTCACTGTTGACCGCCATGAATGGTATGCCCACCCACAGATATACACACGAGATGATAGTACTGGTTTGTGGACTACAAAGTCTGCGTTTCAACCATTATTGTCTCCTGTCCCATCTCATATCCATGGTATTGGGCAAGACTTGGCCAACGAAAGAGTTCCTTCTTGTGAAAGTACTTTGATGGAGCATATCCATCAAGATAGGAGTGAAGAGTTAATTGAAGGGGTGGCCAGTATGGAGACCAATGATGGCCATTCTTCTGAAGAGTCTCTCAGTCAAGTTAAATCAGACATTGGGAAGAAGAAGAGGCGAATGGAGGATGATTTGCCGATTGAGGCTGTTGCTGCTGACTATTCTGTACTTGATAACAGAGAAATGGAGTTGAAGGAGACGAGGAACATGGAAAATGCTGTTGCAATGGATTATCAGAGTTCAACAGCATTATCAGGCAATGCTTCATATGCCGAGCATGTTGTTGAGCCAACTTTAGTGATGTTTGAGGTAATAACTTGAAACTCTGCATGAAATTTCTACAGAATCATGTTCATAATAAATTGGTTTCTGGTTTATCTTCTGTAAAACAGTTCAATAGCTTTTCAGCTTTAATTCACTTTTTTGAACAAATTCGATTGCCTAGCTTGCTGTTGGGATCTTCTAAGAGGTAACTTTAAGTCATTCATTATTGGAAAATCTTAACAAGAAGTATGTTCTTGTAAATTATGTTGGCTTTTGAGCCAATGGGAAGTTCAACTGTGTAATTTGACTTTGCTGTATTCATCTTATGAATTGCGTGCATCATTGACTTGTGCATATACATGCATATTGATGCTGGAACGTGCCTTGGAATTTCTTCTGGTTGACTCTGTTAGTTTTTCTTTTTTCTTGCAAATGGTAAGATGGTGTGCAGCATTTTCCTTCCAACATGGTCTTAAGAATCTCTTTTAGGTCCTCCCTGCACATTTTTTTTTTTTTTTTTTGAGGCTTGGGATATCTTAATATGCTTGCACCCAGAAGCACAATGGCATTCTAAATCACATAAAAATTTGCAGGTTCATGTGCCACCATCATGCATGGTAGATGGCGTCCATTCACAGCATTTTTTTGGTACTGGTGTCATTGTATATCATTCACAAGACATGGGATTGGTTGCAGTTGATAAAAATACTGTTGCAGTATCCATGTCTGATGTGATGTTGTCCTTTGCTGCCTACCCAATTGAAATACCTGGGGAGGTAATGTGTCAAAATTATGCAAACTGAAAATCCATTATTGATGTTATATGATCTAATATAATTGATACCTGCACCAGGTGGTGTTTCTCCATCCTGTTCATAACTATGCTCTTGTTGCATATGACCCTTCTGCTTTGGGAGCTGTTGGTGCTTCTGCTGTACGGGCAGCTGAGCTTCTCCCTGGTTGGTTTACTTTATTTGAATTCTTTATGTCCAATCCTTCAGCATAGCAATTCCTACCTTTAAAAGCAGAGAAAGTCCTTTTTTTTTTAGGGTTAACTGGTGTAGGCACTTTGTTGATGTTGCAATAATTTTAATATGTTAAAAGCTTTATGTGTGGAAACAATCTTTTACTTAAATGGCCTTGTTTTTTTTTTTTGGGTGATGTCAGTATGTATCATTTTCATTAATGGAAAGAGAAGAATATACAAGAAGATAATACTAAAGGATTGTTCCAGCCATTGTTGCACGAAAATTGGTTGGATCGATCACTTACTTCAATGGCCAAGTTTTCTCTTAGAGAAAACATCAATCTCTTTACAATTTATTTAATTTTTGCTGTCAGCATCTGTGTAACGTGGCTGCACTGCTCTAATTGCTTTTTCTTCTTCCCTCTGGAAAAATCAAGAGAGAAAGTTTGTTCACAATGAAAAGTGTATGGTAAAAATGTCCAGTCAATTTTGGTTGCATGAAAATAGATTCTAGGTATTCTGTTTGGGGTTCCATGGCCCACATTTGCTGTGTGAAGGAAGATAGTTGTGGTTGTTTTAACATCTAAATTATATCATTTGTGTAATTTTATTAAGGGCAATATATGAAGAGCTTTGGTACATGGACATTATTTAATACTTCCCTGTTGCAGAGCCTGCTTTGCGTCGTGGGGACTCGGTTTATCTTGTGGGATTGAGTAGAAGCCTTCAAGCAACTTCTAGGAAATCCATTGTGACCAATCCCTGTGCTGCCTTGAATATTGGCTCAGCTGATTGTCCAAGATACAGAGCATTTAACATGGAAGTAATAGAGCTCGATACAGGCAAGAACTTGCTTCATCATAATGTCAATTTGATCAACACAGCTTTTACTTTGATAATATTATGCTTCATTTCAGATTTTGGGAGTACGTTCTCTGGAGTGCTTGCTGATGAGCGTGGAAGAGTTCAAGCTATATGGGCAAGCTTCTCAACTCAGGTCCTTCTTGGCCCCAAAAAAAAGAAAAAGAGAAAGTCTAAGGTCTTTCAAATGCAAGATTTTTTGAGCCAAGATGACAGCTGCCACTGTGTTGCTAGAGTGAGAAAATGCTCTGTCTCCTCTCTAGAAAACGACCCCAAGAAACCAATTTTCTTAGGTTCCGGTATTCTAAATTCTTTTCTGCCCTTCTTTGTTTAGCTCAGCCTTTTCTCTTTGCTTGATCTGCCTCATCGCTTTTTCTACCCCTTCTTCTTGGTTCAAGTGTAATCTGGTGTGTGGAGGGTCTTCTACCTGGAAAAACCACATTTTGGAGTCAGGTTCCTTGTGTTCCTGCAAAACCTAAACCAGGTTAGTAACTCAGCTCCCAAGAACTCTGCTACTTTGCGTCAATGTAGCCCTGTTGCTGATCTAGCTTTCAGCTCCCAAGAATTTTGCTACTTTTCATCCATGTAGCTCTGTTGCTGACCAAGCTTTTTCAGGTGCGCTGCCCAAATTTTCTGAAATTCACTTGGTTTACCCAGCTGGCTTGAAAACAAATAAAGCAGCTGTCCAAAATGTCATTGCAAATCCTCCCAGTACCTAGGTGGAAGAAGTGAAAGCTTTGACAAAGTTGAAGACCAAAATCCACCCTTTCCTTCCGGTCTCACCCATTTTAGCTTCTTCTTCAATTCCCAAAATACACTGGACAAACTTTCTCAATACTCTACGAGACCCACTAATCTATTTTTCGATTGCTCCCAGTCAGTCACAATTTGCAGGAATGAGCGTGAGCATCTCATGCCCTTCATCCTCTAACTTGTGGCTTGGCACCTGCTTGTACTTCACTATGACTTCTTCAAGATCTCCAACAATCCTTTAGTGGCCAGCAGCTCTTGCTGCTGCAGTTTATTATATTTGGAGAAGGAGGAATCCACCAAGCTTGGGACCATATCACACAACCATCCTTCATGTTAGAAGGATCATTCAATACATCAATTTGCCATGTTTATCATGCTTTTTTTGCTAATTTTTCTGTAGCTTCATAGGTTTTTTTTTTGGTGCATAAAGTGAGATATATTTCTTGGGGTGTACAAAAAGCTCTCTAAAAAATTTCAAAAAATCGAACCAAGTATTGAAACAACAAAAGGATACTTAGTTTGATTTTTTGGCCAACACAAAAGGTAAGGAGAGCATAAAAAATGAAAAATAATAAGATACTGATCTAAAAAGTATTCTAAAGGAGTATCTCTATTTTCTGTTCTTCTTTTGTTTCTTTCTTTCCAAAGCCAGTAACATCTAGCAGTTAGAGCCCTCTTCTAAAGCGGTAATAATTGCTTCGAAGCTTCTGGTCTCAAAAACTCCACAAGAAATCTTGCTTCTGATGGCTTAGCTTGAGTCCATCCTAGTGCATTTTCAATGTGCTTCCCAAAAAGAGGGGTAACGACATCTGAAAAACAAATGATCATGTATTTCCTCCTCGCTACAACATAGAAAACAACAGTTTAATGCAACTGCACCCCATTCTACTAGCTTGTCAAGAGTAATTTTAGTATCTTTTGGGCAATCCAACAATATACTCGCACTATTTCCCATCCATTCAATAATAGGGCCTTGAGGGTGCCAATCATAGTTTATTTACTTATTATTATTTTTCACTCCTGTTTTTCTGGGTATATGCTTTGTATCTAGATTTGCTGTGTAGTCTTCCCTTTCTGTCTTTATAGTGGCTTGTACATAGAAGTTTTGAGCCATACTTGATCATATACATTCTGGTGCCTCTATTCTGTTTGTAGCTGAAATTTGGCTGCAGCTCTTCAGAGGATCATCAATTTGTGAGGGGTATCCCTGTTTACACAATCAGTGAAGTTGTTGACAAAATTGTGTCTGGTGCCAAGGGCCCACCGCGGCTGATAAATGGTATCAAGAGACCAATGCCACTGGTTAGGATTTTGGAGGTTGAGCTTTATCCTACTCTGCTTTCAAAGGCCAGGAGTTTTGGACTAAGTGATGACTGGGTTCAAGTATTGCCTTCCTCCTATTGTTATTATTATTATTATTATTTTGGTCAATAGTTGGTTGCAGATTTGAGTGATATGTTATTTTTTTGATTGATTTAAATAACGTATTTTACATTATCTTTGGACCTCTGAACTGTTTTGACATTTTTATGGTCACTTTTATCTGTGAACATTTTTTTTTTGTTAAAAAAAGAAATAGAATAAGAAAAAGTAATATTTTTCTTTTGAAAAGAAAATATTTTGTTTGGGATGAAAGGAAGGATGGCCTGGCTTCTATGTAGGCAATCTTTTAGTTGAAGCATAAGACATTTTCATGCTATCTTGAGTTTTCATCTTTTTTGGTCCATCTCATGCTAGGGGTTGAAGCTTAGAGTGATTACCTTCACAGTGATTTTGATATGTATGGTAAATGTGATGGATCTCTTGGAATCCCTATGTGTGTAATATTTTCAATTCATGTGAAAGAAAAATCTATAGCAAATTGGCAAAAGTTTTGCACCTTTCTGTCATGGTTGGATTTATTGCTAATTTGAACTTTTGAAAGAGAATGGGTATATTAAAGTTGGTGGTCCAGCCAGATTAAGTTAAAGTTGTCTTTTTAATGGTGTTGCAGACCTTTTCCCTTCTTTGTGATCCTCTACCCATCATCTGCTAGACTCTTCTTCCTTGTTGTTCTCTTTTTGAAATGAGATTCACAGTTATATCTACATGTGGGATATTCTTGGCAATGTCAGTGGCACTTCTTGTAATTGAAATTGCTGTGTAATGTACAATTGCGGACATTTTGGTGGTATCTTTCTTCATGAAAGTAAAAGTTTCCTTGTTTTTGTCCTGATTTTGCTTAATAGATTTTTCATAAATGCTGACCTTTGATAATGATCTATATTTTGTTTCAGACTCTTGTCAATAAAGATCCACTCAGGCGACAAGTTTTACGAGTAAAAGGTTGTTTGGCCAGTTCAAAAGCTGAGAATCTGCTGGAACAGGGTGACATGGTTTTGGCAATAAACAAGGAACCTGTTACATGCTTCGGTGATGTTGAAAATGCTTGCCAAGCATTGGATAACAATGATGAGAATGATGGCAAGCTTAATATCACCATTTTTCGGCAGGTGAGCTGGTTGGTTGTCTTTCGTGATGCGTATTTTGGAAACATGATGCTAGTACTGTCATTTTCATAGAGTGATTCAATGGTTAGTGTCTTACAGGGGGCAAAAAGAGCATAAGCAAATGACTTTGTGGGTTTGAACTTTTGATGCCAGGGTAAAGAAATTGATATACTTGTGGGAACAGATGTTAGGAATGGCAATGGCACAACACGTGTGATAAATTGGTGTGGATGTATAGTTCAAGACCCTCATCCAGCTGTTCGTGCCCTGGGATTTCTCCCTGAAGAGGGCCATGGTGTGTATGTTGCTAGGTAAGATCAAGTTCTTTCTATGTGATAATTGAGGAACTTGCGATGCTTGATTTTGTAATCAACTTCCTCAACAGTGATTTCAAGGAACTTGCCATCCTGGATTTTCCCATAAGTTGCTTTTCCATGCAATGCAGTCTCTTATATGGAAACAATTAGATATTCTGAGAAACAGTCTCTGAAAACTAGCAATGCCTTTAATTTTTATGTTTCTCCTCCCAAAATACCATCATCAATGAGAGTTTCTTCTTTGAATTCTATACCTTGCAGTCGTTTCTAAAGGTTTTCTTTTTTCGTTTCTCTTATTTGTTGCATTTTCTAGGTGGTGTCATGGAAGTCCGGCGCATAGGTATGGTCTATATGCTCTTCAGTGGATTGTTGAAGTAAATGGTAAACCAACTCCAAATTTGGATACATTTGTTGACGTCACAAAGGTAAATTTATTTGATTATGTTCTAATGACAATTATAACTGTCTTGTTTTGTGAACTGTTTTCATCGGGATTTCTGCTTAGGCTTGACCTTGGACTAATAACTGCAGTTGATGTATTAAACAGATATTGGATAAATGGTTGTCATATTTGTTTATTTACAAGCAACTGTGGCTCTAGTTCACATGCAATGTAAAAGTGGAAAATTTACTTGTTAAATACTAAAATACCAGCAGCCTAGAAACTATATTGGCCGGTTTGGTTGAATTGAAAAGATGAGGGTTTGTCTGGTGGGTGATGCCAATTAAAAGAAGTCTCAAGAGCAGGTAAGAATTGGAAGAGTGGGCCTAACCAGCTGACTGAACTCAAATGCATGCAACCGACTAGAAAGTAGTCACTGTGGCCTCTTTTTGGTGAAATTCTTCAATTGTCTAACTAGAAGTCAAACTAAATAGTATTGAGAACATTGAAAAGCACCTTAACGAATGACTCCAAGAACTTGGATCCACTTTGGCTGGAAATTGAAGATTAGTTAGTGAAGGGAAATTGAGCTTAATATATTCACACATCAGTAGGGAATTTCTTCTGGTTTCAGCATCTCTCGTAATGAGCAAGGGGCTAATAAAATATCTTGCTAAAATGCTGTAACAGGAGTTAGAACATGGAGAATTTGTTCGTGTCAGGACTGTTCACTTGAATGGGAAGCCTCGTGTGCTAACTTTGAAGCAAGAGTTGCACTACTGGCCTATGTGGGAGATTAGCTTTGATGCAGACACTGGAATGTGGCGCAGGCAGATTATCAAAGCATTAAGAGTGCAGTCATAGACGATGATGCATATTTGTCACGTGAGTCTGACTCAACTGCAGCTGTGGAAAATGTTGCCTGCACACTGAATCCAATTCAGCCATCGGTAGGTTGCTGATGAAAGCAGAGCTATATGCAAAGATCATTCTGCCATTATTGATGGCATGGAGCAAAGACTGTCTAAGGATGAGTTGGTAAATAAGGCGCAGATAGGAATTTTTGCATAGAGCATCAAAGTGGGCAGATTAGCATCTCAATTATATCCATATTGGCAATGGCAGTTGGGAATATTAACCCAGTCACAGGGTTCCCTTATATTGCTGTAGGTAATGTTTGGTAGCTGATATCACGAAATGATGACCCTGTAGTTTTTTATACCCCTTCTTGTACCATGGTAAAGCCTAACGTTGTATGGAGTGCTGATTATACGTAGTTCGACCACTATTACCGTCTATGCTAGGTCAGAAGAGTTATTTATGTGTAATCACTACGGGTTTGGGCTTTATTTTTTGTTTTTATCAGTTTAGTGGAAATAAGGCTTGAATGATGTTGATACTGCGTCTACACCATCTTGCCGCTTTCTAGATGTATATGTGGTGATTTTTTACTGAAATCTCATATCTAAATCGAGCTGTAATGTCGCATTTCATGCTTGAACATGCTATCAGTTAAAAAAAGGCTCTTATCTGGTTCGCCAGGATCCGAAGGATGGAATGCGATGGCGAGAAGAATTTAACTGAGATCGTGCAAGTGACAAAATCAAAGTTAGGTTGCCTGTAAAAACACATCCAGAATTCAGTGCTGTGTTTCATTGCTAGACTATGCCCCCAATCGCAAACCTAGAGCGACCTTGAACGTAATCGAGAGATGTCTTCGATCAGTAAAAGGAAATCCACGTAATTTCTATATTGATTTGGTCTTTCCATGTTTGTAGATTATTGAGTTTGTCCAAGATGACGGCTACAGCCGATTAAACTGTGATGCACTACAGGAACTCCGAAAAGTTTGAGAAATAACAAATTCTACTTAAGAAAATGTAACAAGGACAGAATGAAGCTTACGAAGCAACCAAAATGTTCGTTGTGATGCACGTTTTCTCCTCCCTCTCTCTCTCTCTCTTAAACATATAAAGAGCAGAAAGTGAACTATATCGACAGATGATTGATTCCATTCGCGGGAATCCGATCATTGAAGAAGCTGAAGGTGCATTTGAAGATGGAGGATGTTTGTAGTACCATGGAAAATAAGGTAATAGGGGATGGGGGCGGAGGAGCAACAACATTATTGTCAAACCATGGTGGTGGCAGATAGGGGATGTAACCACTAGGTGCAGGATACAACTCTGGAGGTGGTGGAACGAAGGCTGTTGGCATCAATGGTGAAGGTGGCAGTGGGCAATATGTGGTGGTTATTGGTGGTGCAAGACAGGGATACGAGCACTCGTTGGGGTATACCAACGTTTGCTCTGCCAATATTGGCTGTGATCTCATTATGACTTGTATGATAAAAAAAGCCGCTACGAAAAGAACAAATGGCCAATTCCTATATATCCCCATAGAATTGGCTATTGCTTTATCTCTTAGAGAAAGAGAAGGTGCAGTTGCCAGAGACTTTGGAATGGTAATAACTGATTATAGGAGGACGTTTTCATGGTTCAACTTGCTACCGTTGGTTGTGATAAAAGAACTTTTAAGGTGGGATGATTGAAAAACTGTTAGAAACTTTGAAAGCAAAGGTTACGTTCATGCTTGTAATTTAAGTGTCATAGTGATGTAATGTCTAATTTTCCATCTTTTTCTTTTTGGTCCATTAACCTAGATTTCCTATGCTAGGCTCGGTCTGTTTTCCAACTAACTGAGAGGTGTAGCTTAGGACTAACTTCGTTTTTCTTTTCAAAAGGTAGAATTAGAGAGGGAGAAAAAGAAAAGAAAAAGGAAAATAAACACAAATGAAGTTGAGTATAGTTTTATAAAAAAAGTAGTTGAGATATACTCAATATCATTCGATTGAATAGTTAAAATCTAGGGAAAGATTTATTTAAAATCGTGAACTGGTTTAGAATCAGTCTGGTGGTTTCGTTTCAACAAACGAAACCATGTAAGGAAGGTTTGAATCGGCCTAAAACTCGTCGGTTCATACAAATCTGAGCAATTTAAGCTTACTAACTTGCTTAAACTAGATTGTCCTATTTTCTTTTCTTCCTTTTGATTTTGTAATTTATAAACATATATTACATATATATGTAAAATATGTATAGTATATGATAAACACATATATTTTGTAAAATTTATACAATATATATATATATATATATATCTAGGAGTGTAATTGAGTTGAGTCAAACTTAGACAGTATTGAGTTCAAGCTTAGCTCAACTTAAAAGCTTGATGCTTGAGGTTAGTTCGAGTTCGACCAAACTCTAAATTTTGAAATTAATCTAAACTCAAAGATATAAATAGGAAGCTCGATTAGTTTGTTGGAGCTTAAAATTTTTATAAATCTTTTCCTAAATAACTTTGGATTCATTTATATTTAAAGAAAAATAAAAATTATAATGAACTCGATTAGTTTTGTTAGTTTGAAAAGTTTAGTACTCTAAACCTTAAGCTCAAATTGGTTTACTATTTGAGTAGTACTCAGGTCGGTTTATTACTAGTACTCAAGTAGCTTGAGCTTAAGTTAGAGCTCGACTCAAAATAGTTGCTGAATCGAATTTGATTAAAATTCAAGCAATTTGCAAACCGGTGTTGTTCATTTACACGCCTGCATATATTTTAATACCATATATGTACACTATATATCTACATAACATACATTGTAATATAAAATGGACCACTTACAAGTTATATATGTACATAATGTAAATTGTAATATGACATGAAATATGTCTATAACATATAATAATTTTTTTTATTTTCTCAAGTAAGACTAAAGTAATAGAAAAAAAAAAAAAAGGAATTGGTTCACCAATGCTTGAATTAGGCCATGAATTGGCAGGTTAAGGTGAACTAGATTGGAACTAGCCTAGTTAGGCCAACCGTAGTTCAACCTACTAGGGAATTGTGGCTTGACGATTTCGGGCCAATTCGGTATGTTCCCTTGGTCTAGGTTAAATACACCCTTAAAACATCCATTAAATATATACAGGTTCTTTAGACCTCAAAATTACAATCTTGCTTTTTATAAATTTTAAAAATATACACATATATTAAATTGTACTAAAGTTTCGAAATTGTCATCAAAAGAACCATAAATATTGACTTTTTGAATATTAGTGAGATAATTTAAGATATGCACAAAACTTTAAAAGTTATAGACCAGTGAAAACAAAACATGAGAGTTCTGAAAATCCATCTACATTTGATCCATAGTTTCAGGGAGTACATTTACAATACTTGTAAAAGAGACTGTGAAAACTCTCGAATAGAAGTGTGCAATACAATCATATACTTAATTTTATAAAACCAACAAAGATTTGAAATGTTGATGTAGTGATTGGATTGCATAGTCTGTCGGTTCAACTCAAGCGCTATGCTCGTATATCTCAAATGCTACCACATCTCCAATAACAATAGATAGTTAGATATAGATGGTCCCACACTTCTTTATCTATTTCTTCAGTGGTGAATTCATCTAATATTATTCTTAGCCTGTTTTTAGACAAGGGAAGCGGCTAACCTCTCCCTATTGGTCGAGCTCTCTCTCCCTTCCCCTTTCCCTTTCCCTTTCCCTTTCCCTTTGGTCATTCTAGGAACACTTCAGTGTGTATTGACCCCACCCCTTTTCAAAGGAACCGTTGAAAGTTTAGCTTCAATCTCCAATACCGATAATAACTGTAGCTTGAATTCGGCCATATCCTTTTCTTCATGGACTAAGGATTCGATTTTAATGCACGTTGATTGTTTTTCTACTTCTCTTTGGATTTTACTTCATCTCTATCATTGGAAAATACAATGTGGTGATTAGCTAATAGGGTGATCGTTCATGGCCTTTAGGGATCGCTTTATTCTAGACAAGTAGTCACTTAACCTATAGAAAATAGTAAGTTATAACTTACTTTAAAAACATAAGTTGCAAGACTTACTAGCTACTATGGATGACTACTGATAGCTTTAGATGGAGTTGTATGACTTCCCTAAAGTCATTGGACTTCCATTTTATTAAATGATTGTGATGACTAAACTAAAAGTATAAATTGGAGCTAATAGAAGTGTAGATGGTAATAATTTAGTTTAATTAAGTATATGATTAGATAAATGAAATTTTAAATATACAACAAAAAAAAAAGAGATAAAGTTAAGATATAAACTGTGATATCGTTGAAAAAGAGCAGTTCAATGGAATATGATGTAACGAAGGGATAAGGAAATGAAAACAGCTCTAATTTTGTATTTGGATATATAGAAAAGGAAAACATTTCTTAATGGACACTACGAAAAATTAATCAAAGGAAAAGAGTTACCTATCTGACCAAATCAATGTTAGGCCTTTGTGAATTACCTAAGTTTGTGATTTAATGTGCTTACAAAATGATATATCCATCTCATTGATGAATATTTCGGTTTCAGTATCACGACTTTTTAGTTAGAAATAGAATCACAGACGTTCATATAATTAGAAGACTTGCTTCCTTCTATTTTTAATCATTTTTCTGCAATTGTGCAGGCAGTGTAATGGAAGGAAACTTTTCAATAATTCCCCTCTTTTCCATCTATCCATTTGTCACAATTTCAAAACATCCTAAGAAAACAGTCGATTACTGCCTTGATGCGCTTCATCAAAATCAGTATTCACAATCATTGTGATTTAATAGGAAAAGAGGGAAAAAGGAAAAAAACAACTTCCTGTAGTTCATGTTTTCCATTTATTTATGTACATAATAAACGCGAAATTTCAATATACAAAGTGCAAAATAAATAAATAAATAAATAAATTATTCGCTAATATATCTTTCCTTGAATATTTTATCATATAGAAAGAAAAAAAAAAAACCGTGGATCCCACTTTTTCTTTTTAAGGATCAAATATTATATACATAAAAAGATTATATGTACAACCACGTATATCTATTTTCTTCGTGGATAATTCTGAATCTTATTAAAACAAAATAAATTTTACTTTATTACTGATAATTGTATGTAACACCGGCAGAAAAATAAATAAATAAAAAAGAAATCTCTCATTAAATATTTATCGTATAGAAAACAAAAAAAGGTGGATCCCACTTTTCCTTATAAAGACCGAATTTTCTATATATAAAAAGATTATATGTACAAAACGAAATAAACTTTACTCTATTACTGATATTTGTATGTAACACAAGGAAAATAAAGTTGAAAACGATAGGAAGACATATTCAAGCTATTGTTATTAATGAATTATTGAAGCTAGAGAGGCATGATGCCATTTAAAGCACAAACTTAAATGGAGTCAGGAGGATGTTGAAGAATAATTGCTGGCAACCTTCTACTATATAACCGAGCATATACACAGTAAAGCATAACCAAGTATAAACACCCATTCAGCAAGAACCTTATCTTTCTCTGCCCCGGAATAGAAGTAATCCCAGTTACTGGACTCAGGAGTAGATTCAAGGTTCCCCGGTATACCTGTCACGTAAACGAATCTCGGGGGTGGAGGTGGTAGTGGATTACAGTATATAGACTTTGGTGGAGGCGGTGGTGGTGGTGGTGGTGGCGGTGGCGGAGGAGGGAACATTGGTTGCGGCTGGCCACAAGTGTTGGAACATGGGCACGCTTCACACTTGATCCCTGCATTGATTGTTGTTCCTGCAGGTATTAGTGTATCGTTGTTGTTCCGTTTGTCAGAGGAAACAGCACCATCAACGTTTGATAATATAAGAAGGAAAACTGGAACAAGGACGGACGTTTGAAGGCACCAGCAGTGCAATGTCATGATTTAGTATTGAATTATTATGAGGCCAGTTGCAGTGTCAGAGAGCTAGGTAAGAGCATTTATATTATATTGTTATCACCCCCACAATATTGTAGGACACAGAATGTGAGGTTTGTTGGCAAATAAATGTAGGGACTGAAGTTTGCAATAGTATGTGAACCAAAAAATTCAGGGGAAAAAAAATGGGGTTAGGGCTGGGGTTAGGGTTAGGGTTGGTGAGTTAGTTATTTCGGGGAATGCACAGAGTTGAGAGATGAAAAGGACTTGGAACGGAACTGATAAGCCAGTGGTGGTGTCACTGAAAGTGAGTTGCTTGCTGTGACATGTGGGTGGTGTAAATGAGTAGGACCTTGTCCAACCTTTGCTATTTAAGCTTCCGGGGTACATGTGCTGTTTTGTTAGCAAGTAGGTTAGTTTTCACTTACTCATTAGATGACAATAAGTTTGAAAATAATAATAATAATAATATATTATATTATATATAATCTCTCCCTCTAGAATCATCCGTATCGACATATCATATAGATTTATTAGTGATTAATAGTAAATAACTATAATAAAGTTGCAGTATTTAGCGGTTCTTAAAAAAATAAAAATCTAATTTAAAGATGATCTACTAATTATCATATATGATTAAATATTGTTGATGTTAAGATCGGGACATTTTATTATTGCATTAGAAATTACTATTAATGATGATGTTAAACTCAAATCCTTTTCATTCATTCAATAGCTCAAGAATCACGTCCAACTCTAATTTGTCCATCGTAGCCTCTATCACAAGTCTAGTAGTAATTATGGGATGGAGTGCTTCACCAATGTATTAAAAACTATAGTTGATGATGATATGGGGTCGAAATCCTTTTTTATCACATAGCATAAATACTAGATTTGATTGTGATGTGAGCTGTCTTGATCTCTACCATTAGTGAGATGCTAATACATCTTACCAACAGATATTAGATCATACACTCATCGGTATAGGTAATGTATATATATAATCATTTTCTAGATCTTAACCAAATTAAGATTTCTTTATAAAAGACACTTGTGATTCTACTCCCTCTATTCTATCAAAATCCAACTTCATGTAATTAGATCACTAGCAGTAGAAGCTCTAGGAAACTTCTTTGATGGTTCATGGCTTATTCCTCTTCTTTCTTCAAAGAACCAAAAGACAATTCTAGATTTTGAAGTGGAACATGACAATGGTATTCCAAATCATCACAAGCCCATGGACTCAAACGAGAACCATGCTCTTCATAAATGCGAATCAAATGGTGCATAAAGTTTTATCCTATTTTCTCTTCTTAAAGAAGCCTGCCTCAGATACATTCTAGAATCCAAGAAAGGAACACCAGAAGAATAGCTTCCCTTGATATGGTTGGTGGCAATGAGCGACGTATAACGTTTCTTTTTGAAATGTTCCTTGTAACTTTATCAAAAAGATACAGTGGCCTATATTCTCTATATGCATTAACAAAAATTCCTAAACATAATTAGAAGAAGTACGCCATTTTTATTATTGTACTAAACACGATAAATATAATGAAGACTGAGAATAGTATTTTTTTTTTTATTTTTTGTTAATATCTGGATTTTTTTAATACAAAATTGAAAACATATAATTATAATGGATATAATCAGTAAAGAGAGAAAAAAAGACATACATATTCTTTTGGAAGAATCAAAAGACTGAAGATAAAGAAATCATTAATAAGACAGAATCAATCCTCTATAGTGTAGTAATAATCCCACAGTACACTAACTTCTTCTGAAAGTTTTTTTTTTTTTTTTCTCTCCATCCCATTTACATAATAACACACACGTATATTATATGGGGGGAGAGAGAAAGAGAGTGTGTCACAAGAAGTCAAATTCCAATAGATATATTAGGAAATAATTTAAAAATAAAAAAGTGCTACGGACACAACCATCTTGATTTAACATTTTATACATTTCTTTACTTAAATATTCCTCCATAGCAAAATCTCATGTAAATTCAAGTTACAAACTCAATAGATCTCCACCTTGTCTTCCACTTGAACAACTCAATATATATTTTTATATGCTCGAGCAATACTTACAACGTAGCTCATCTAATTTAACGTTGCTTATCACTTGGCCTCTAAGCTATCTAGTGCAATACATATAGCCACGAGCCTCCATCATCTTATATTGAGATGACATCATCCACATACTTCGATAACCATACCCAACTATGTATGTTGACATCGTGACACACCTTCACTCTCCTAGCCAGCACAATTTAAGTCATCGAGTAGTTTTTGGACTCTTTAGGCCTCATTTTCGTCTAAATTCTCTTCACCTTAAGCCTTCGGTCTTTACTTGATGAAGTTAGACCAACTTTATCATTGCACAGCTAATACATACATGTTTTCTTATCATAGCGAATAGCACAAAGTACTAGGATCATACATCTTAAGATCAATATTCCTAATAGAATTGCTAGGAGTCAATGTTTATTACAATAGGAATAAATATAAAGACAAGATTCCCTCTATGGGACACTTCAATGCTACCAGATCTCCTTGTATTATAATGACCAACACGAACTAAAAATATTATGGATCCCATCGTGTAGCCTAATTAGTGTTTGCTCAATAAGTTTTTTTATGCCTCTTTAATCACCAAAGTATCATTGCCACGTATCATCGGTCACCTCTAATTCGAGAAACGAAAATGGCATCTTTTATCGAGTCTTTAACTAAATATTTAAAACAGCAGTTTATCATCGAGTTTTGGCCACTCATCATCCTTTAGGGCTCTGGCTACTAATTTAAAGCCTCTTGAAATCCAATTGCGTAAGACCCCTGATAAATATGAATAATTAACGTGTTTTTATCTAGATCTTACCCTATATTTATGTGGACATTTTTATATTTTTTAAGGAAAAAATGTATAATTTCGGAAAATGTACACAAAACAATCGCAAGTGTGTATGAATTATATGAAAAAGGAAATTGGAGTGGATCAAACCTGTCATGAAGCAGCCCATGTTGTTCCCGTCCAGCCCATTAAATGGACTTGAAGAGCCCATCATTTCAGGCCTTGCACCGAACATCCGAGGAGTCCACGGACATGTTAGGTCCAGCCGTTATTGCATTATACGTTTCGGCCCAATGAAGTTGCAACCCCAGCCCATGTTAGCCGAAGAAAGTACCAAATGTCCAACAGAGCCCGTCCACATGAATTAGCCAACAAACACACACCCACAAAGAGTCGAATCCATGTCCAATAACAAGCAGTTTAGTCCAAGAAGAAGCCCAATCTCCCCACTGCAAGGGTAATCTACAATTCGGAAGTCAACGTCAAAAGTTCATTCAAATCGGTCGCACATAACGGACATATATTACTAAACTTAAATATATATAGTGACGGTAGGTATTTTGCAAAAAATTATAATTTATATTTTTATATATAAGAATATATTAATATTTATCTATCACCAATTTATCAAATGGTTTATTATTCATAACATTAGTTGATTCATTTAGGTAAATAAAAAGAGTCGAGTACCTAAAGACATTAAATTACGAAAGAAGTCTAGTCATGCCAACCAAATTATTATCCTTTTCTTTTTATTTATTTATTTTTGGCCAAAAGACCAAATCATAATCAAAACAAGTAAATCAAAAGTTTAATTTAATGATTAAATGATTTAGAAAAGATATGTTAAAAACTTATTAAGAAAAAGCATCATAATGGGAGGCTTGAAGGGATGACAGAATAGAAGAAAGCTAAACAACAACAATAATAATAAGCCGATTCACAATTAAAGAGTAAAAGATCAAATCATAATCAAAACAAGTAAATAAAACTTTTAATTTAATGATTAGACAAATTAGAAAATATATGTTAAAAACTTATATAAAAAAAGGAACCATAATAGAAGGCTTGAGGGATCGTGGAATAGAAGAAAACCAAACAACAATAATAATATAATAACAATAACAAGCGGATTCACAATTAAAGAATAGTTTTCTCTCTCTCTATCTCTCTTATGGTGAAAATGAAGGAGAAAAAGGAATTTTTATGTGATCTAAGGGGGGTATGCATAGAGTTAGAGGTCAAAGGAAGTTTCGAGATCAAGGAAGTGTCATTTGGTAGCGGGAAATGAGGGAGAAGTCGGATAGGGGGATGCTCATTCAGCTTATACAGTCGTGTCTCAAACTAAGGGCAAACATATGCTCGCTCATGCTCTAATCCAAGCGTAGCATATGCCCCCATACCATATCTAAGAGCAATACACACCTGACCCATGTATTTGTCCAACAGCAAAATATGCCCTAAGCATACATGACCTCATATTAGCCATGCGCACCTAATGAGGCAAATACAATACGTGACCATGTATTACTATTTATATCGTGTACTCATTAATTGACCATGGCTTGCGCTGCTAACTTACAAATATTAATTTTCTTGTTTTTTATTCTGTTACATTTTGCCTTCCTACCATAGGTTTATTCTAGCTTTTAAATTTTTTCTTAAATCAATCAATATTGATGAATCAATATTGAACCATATCTGTCCAATACTGATCATTAACTAAGGCTTAAGGAAAACTAGGACTTTTTAAAAGAGCCAACTGGAGTTGGAAAATGGTTTAAATCAAAACCAAATGGGTAGATTGGGTTTTGATATAGACGCTAGTTCGCGTAGGGAAAACTGATTTTATAGAAAAAAAAAGATTTAAAAAAAAATAGAGAGACGAGTCTTAGAGTTAAGTTTTTAAAGCCTTTATAGATACCATCAACTTTTCTAATTTAGATTTAGTTTCTTGAAATTGCCATTTAAAAATTGACACTAAATAAATTAGATTTTTTTTTTATTTTTACTAAATCGAGTAATTTGAACTAAAAGTGGAAAAACTAACTTTTTTTCATTTTTTACGTTACTCCGGAGGTGCATACATATTGTCTAATTAGAATAAGACATATGTAGTTCTTTTTAAAAATATTAGCAAGTTGATTGATATTATTAAAGAAAAAAGGTTGGGTTCACTTTTTAAACCTTTTAAATTTATTTTTGATAATTCTTTAGAGGGTCTTAATTTTTTTTTTATTTTAGGAAAAGTTCTAATTTGGAAAAAAATGGTTATTATTTTTATTTAATTGGAAAACAATTTTTCTTAGTGATAAATGATTTTTAATTTTTTTTACAACTTTTTATTATTTTTCTTTATTTTATCATTTAATTATTTATATTTTACCAAGAAAATTAAAAATGGACTAAACTTTACTTATTTCTCTTTTCTTTCTTTTTTTCTCCCTTCCTTTTCTCTTTTTTTTTTCTTTTCCTTTTCTCCTTTTTACTAAAACCAAAAGCCAAAACAAAGCTGGACTAAGAGAATACTTAGGTTGGATCCAGTTGTGATTGGGTCAGATTTGATTGCTTTGAACAAGAAGTAAACGTCGTTGGGTGGTTCTCTCAAGTGATTCCAAGCATAGAAACTGATGGGAAATTACAAATTCATATAAATCTTATTGAATATTAGGTGTTTAATGAAGGTGGGTTAGTGTTTTGCCATGGTTTAGTTGGTGGTTGAAAGTGGCCGCGAGTAGTGGTTATCGGTTGAGCTTAGTGGTGGTCGTTGGGCTTTGAAAGGGGGTTGGGTATTAGGTTTTGGTATGCTACAAGCATAGCCGTAGCATCAATTTTGGTCGTAAAGCAATGTAGATTTGTGTTTCAAAGAAGCATGAGTGACGATTGGGGTTTGAGCCAAGGCAGTTGGTTATGGTGCTACTAGCCACGACACGGTATAAGGCTCGTATTGTTTGAGTTCCCTTGCTATGGAGGTTGTGTTGATGATAAGAAATTAGCTCAAAGGACTTTGAGTCGCGATGCATCTTAGATAGAGAATGGTGCACGGAGATGAGAGAGAAAGAGAACGGAGAGCTTATGATCGTATGTTTGAATTGTCATTAGTCATGGGAAAAAATCCCCGGTGCCTAATTTATAATAATTGGACAACGATTAAGCTTAGAAAGTTTGGAAATTAAATTAATTAGGAGATTTGTATTAGTGAGCTTTGATTAAAATAAAAAGATTTTTTTTTCATATTTAAAGCTTGATTTTGGTGGTATAGTCAACTAAATTTGAATAGGTTTTGGGTATAATTCAAAACTAGATTGTGCCTATTACATGATTTCATCAAAAAATCGGGTGTTAACGTATAGAAAACACTCAAAGATTTACCTAGAATACGGGTTTCCATGTTAAGAAGCTAATAAAGGAGCATGTTGGAGTTGAGAAAAGAGAAGACAAAAATTGGATGCACGATTATGTATTGGGCACATGCCATACACATAAAGCAAAATAAAAAAGGTATGCTCAAGCACGCTTAGGATGGCTTTCTATTGCTGGGCTTAAAGCCCAGCCCTAGTGCCCCCCACATACAATCCCACACCCCACAAACACCTACCCCCCTAAATAAATAAACTAAAACCCAATCAACCTTAACTTTTTTTTTAGTTTTTCTAAATTTTATATTTTTTGTAAATTTTCTATTTAATAATTTTTTATTTTTTTTTTGTATTTTTTACTAAATTAGGACTCTTTGGCCTATTCTCAAAATTAAAAAAATAAAATAAAATGGGGGCAAAAAAGCTGTGCCTACAAAAGGTGTTGACTTTTACATTAAGTGAAGTCTCTTCAAGAGATTTCTCATGGAACAATTTCAATTACTTTACATATGTACTTATCCATATAATTAGATTGATATGTGAGATTCGTTCATTTAATTATATACTACTAATTTCTATTTTCACAAGATTGTCAAAACATATTCAATACTTTATTTCAATTATTATTAGATAATTGATCATGCCCTTTTATTTTCCTACACACTTATGTAAAAGCTCAAAAAGCCACATCTTTAAATTTTTGTGCCTATCATCAATTATTAAGACTCAAATTCTTTCCTTTACTCTTAGTCTTATCATCTTTTTTTTTTTTTTTTTAATATCAAAGTTGTGAAAAGAAGGCTTTGTTAGAGTTGAAGGATTAATTGTGAAATTACTAATCTATAAAGTAAGAAAGGTAATGTCTGTAGTGTTGATTTAATTGTTGCTAGCCAATTTGAGGAGTTTTTCTATTACTTATAGTTATGGCTAAACTGTCGAGGGAAGTGCTTGTTAGAGGAACTAGTGGGAGGGTTTGATGAAATATCTTATTATAAAACTCAGAGTAATGTATAATGGGGTTGAGCAGTCAAATGCGAACATATGAAGATTGATAAGATGAGAATTTTCATACCTTGGTATAAGCCTTATAATTAGAAGTTTGGGATCGATATATAAAGTTTAGGATAATTGGATAAAATATTCGATTGAGCCTAAATTATACGATGAAGTTAGGAATATTATGTCACGCCTTGAAGCTGCAAAGTCGTAACAGCCTCGCTGTGTAAACTATTCTAAGATATAAGTTGGCCTTACAACCACTATCCTAGACCTAATCTACATAAGGCGTCTATGATTAACCTGCTTTAAAGTAAACAGATTGTAATCTAAATAAATTATTTACCTAAGAAAGTGAGAAAATATATATATACATTATAATTCAGTTATTACAATTAACATTTACAATGTAATATATTTCATAGTTATTACATTATTCAAAAATGAAAAATTCTAAAATGAAAAATTCTAAAATAAAAGCTTAGACCTTAAAAATATATGTTTGTTTTTCAAATGTTTTTCCTTGCTCCTCAAGATCTAGCAGTTGTTAGCTTCAGAGTTGTTGTAAGCTACTTCTTAGCCAGCACCTGCACAACGTTTATAAGGATGTGAGCAGCCACAACTCAATAAGTTAGGATGGAGGACTTAAAACTATACTATAAACATAACAAGGTTATCAACCAACTTATTAGGTACAATGCATGTTCAAGCAAATGCCATCGCATGACGTTGTCTGGCCTATCGTGAGATTAGAAAAATTGCGCTCGCTCTAATCCGGGTTAAGGAGTTGTCGTTAATGTAACAGCTCACAACCAAACCTAAACTTGTGCAATGGAGATACCACTCCTCCCCGCGACTACCCTCGAACCATTGACTTCACCCTGGCCACAACCTCCTCTCCTGTCACTTAGTTTGACTAAGGATGAAGAAGGAACCATTATACTATCTAGCGCTATTTCTTTCGAAAGGGTTGGTATTTGGCCGGAGAATCTTAGATTTCCCCTAATGGGTTACCATGCATGTCCGATTATGATAGTAGGTCGTATATTTAATTAGGTCCAGTTTAGGGTAATCAATCATTTTATACAAATTATACAATACAAGCCAGAACAACAACTAAAATCATAGCATTACTCATAATCAAGCACATGTACATGATCAACTATCTAATAAGCACAACCAAGTATAATCTGTAGCCTCCAAAATACAGCAACATATTAATCCTAACTTACCTGGACTCCTCGCTCACTCACTCACTCAATGTCCAACTTGCTCAAACCATCGCCGATCATCCCTATAACACAAACGTGGTTTCAGTTTTTCATATAACTATCATAAGTTAGTTTTATCCTATAACGCTTATTGTTATATTTTGTTTAAGGTTTGATATATCCAGATATCTAGGTTCTCAAATCTTTTACGATTATTCTAGGTTTGGGATGAGGTTCGAGTTTGGTTTCCGCATCGATTTCTAAATTAGGTTCTAATTCGATTTCTAAGTACTGGTTTATACTTGAACTCTAGAAATTCATTTTAACTCATAATGTGAAATTAATCACCTTACTTCCAGATATCCTAAATACCATAACTACCCTTAGTCAGTATTTTATTATATCCAGTACACTTAAATCCTTAATAGTGTATCGAATTTACTCCTGATATGAGAAATTTTTACATTTTTTATATAATTACATAAATTTAAGTTTCCTATAAGATTTATTGTATATTTTTATTATTATCATAATATCAATTTTTATTCTAATATCTTCTATTTATTATATTTCTAATAATTGTGTATTATGTACTATTACTTATTATGTACATAATATACATCTAATATTTTTATTACTCTAACTACCATCTCCCAACATCAATTATCATTTCAAAATGTCTAAATTCATTCTAAATCATATTTTATACCTAATTACCCTAATTTACAAAATTAACTTAAAATGTACTATTTTTCCCTATTACTTATTTACAACATAATTAACCTAAAAATTGCATCTAACACCTTAAATGCTACAAGTATCATATTTCATCAGATTTCAACATCCTAAAATATATAATTATTTACTAAATCAGTAATTATCTATTTAATTACTTAATTAACCCTAAAATATCCATTTTATACCTCATTTTAAGGCTTAAAAATTATCTAAAAATTTCAAAAATTAATTTTTGAAAACGGGCTTCATAACACTGTTCTATATCATCTAAGTAGTTTACACAAAAATTTTAGACTCAAAACTACACTTCTAAGATTATCTATTTCTAAACCGAAATATGCTCAGTTTTTGCATGATTTCTTAAGGATTATATATCACGGGACATATTTTCATCAAAATAATATTTTTTTAAAGCCTACATACAAAAATATTTCAGAATAACAAGTTTCATAACTTTATAAGAATATTTAATATTTTTACAAAATTACACAAAATTGGGCTGCAAATCGAACTCATCGATTTGGGTGGCTTTAGCCACCGTCGGTGGCGATGAGTGTGTCGGCCCACCTGATCGCTGCCACCACCATGTGGTGGTGGTGGCCGTCTATTCCCCGCTGCTCCTCGAGTCTGGGTTCTCCTTACAAGTCCTAATTGCACAGATTTTTGCTAAATTTTTGTAAAAACCTAATTTTCTCTCAATTTCGCCTCTCTCTATTTTTCTAAACTTTCTGACAGCCAAAATTAGTTTTTGAAAAATTTGGAGTATTTATAGAACTTTAGGAAAAGTATTGTGCATTAATTTTATTAGACAATTGCCTTATATTCTTCCAATTTGACTTTTATATCGTTCTAATTTAATTGGCTAATTTTTTTCTTATTTTCCCCAGCTACCAAGACCTAAATCTGGATCATTCCTTTTTTTTTCTGATTTTTATTTATTTTTACTTCATTAATTATGAATTTTATTTAATTATTTAGTATTATTTTAGCACATTTCGGGTATTTTAAGTAATTATGCGTATTTCTACCTTCATATAAATTCATATATAGTACAAATAAATATTCTTAAATATTATTTAGGTCATTCTATGATTTTTAGTATACATATAATTTATCTCTAGCGATTCGTTAATTATATGAATGCATTTTACGCATTTTCGATAAATAACGGGTTATATATTTAAAATTTTAAAATTTTATATTATTTTATTTTCTTAAATTCGAACTTATGGGATCATTTTTATTAATATTTCTAACTTTACTTATAATTTAAACTTGATCGGATCTTTCGGCCGATCGGAACCTTGAGTAACTAGTTGTGGGGCTTACATATTAGTAAAAGTGACCTCATAAATTTGAATTTCGAAAAATAAGTAATAAAATAATTAATTATCATCATATTGAATTATAAGCATATTATCTATTATTTAATGGAAATACGTAAAATAAGTTTCGATAACTAACAAATCAATAGAAATAAATCATATATACATTAAAAATTATAAAATGAGATAAATAATAGTTAGGAGTATTTAATTGTACAAAATATGCATTTACGTATTGATAAAAATACCCAAAATTATTTAAAATGCCTGAAATATATTAAATTAATGCTAAATAATTAAATAAATTTACAAATAAATCAAATAAAAATTAGAAAAAGTAAGGAAATGTCTGGCTTCAAGTCGTGGCAGGCTAGAATTAAGAAGAAAAAAATTAACCAATTAAATTAGGGCGAAAAGAAAGTGAAATGGAAGATGATAAAGGATAAATATCATGCAAAAATTGAAAGAAAAAAAATCAAAACAACTCTATAAATGCTCTAAACTTCTACTAAAACTCATTTAGTCAGTTAAGAATCAGAGAAAATCAGAGAAAAATTAGAGGAGAGATAATTTTTTCTATGTTTTACGGAATAAAAAATAAAAAAAATACATGAATAAAAATAATTTTATCACTTAGGCAATCATTTTTCAATAAAGATAAAATAAAATTAATCTTTCTAAATTAGGATTTTTCTGAGAAGTTTCAAAAAATAAAAACTAAACTTAAGACCCTTTGAGAAATTTTCCTTAAATAAATTCGAACCATTTTAGAAACTTAAACTCAGCCGACTGTTTCCAAAATTAAAATCAAGCAATAAATTAAAATTTTATAAAAAAGAACTACATATATTTGATCTCAAATAGTAGGTACGTGGTACCTTTAAGACGACGTAAATTAATAAAAAAATTAGTTTTTCCTTTCTTTTAAGTTTAAAATTATTCAACTAAAAGCAGTTTTGATAAATTAAGTTACATTTTTAAAAAGGTGATTTTAGGAATTAAATCCAAACTTGTAAAGCTGTGGCACCGATAAGGGTTTAAAGAATTTAATCCCATAAGTAGTTTTTCTAGTTTTTCAAAAACTTTTTCTCTAAAATCGATTTTTTCCACTCAAACCAATGTTTAGATCAAAACCAAATCTACCCGTTTAGTTTTGACTTAAACCATTTTCCAACCTCAGCTAGTTAACGGATCCAAAATGTTTTTTTTTTAAAAAAAAATAAAAAACCGATCTTCTTTAAATTTTAGTTGAGAATCAATATTAAACGTATAATATTTAATAATGATCAGTTTAAAGAAAACTTATTTATAAAATTGAAAAAATCAAGCTTGACAGGGTGGTTGCTCTGAAGTTGTTCTGGTTGCTAATTTAAGTAGGAAAGGGCATTTTTATGTGGATTTTATTGGGGAGTAGGGGGTAAGTGAAGCACTACCAAGGTTGCCGTTAAGTGGTTGGTAGAAGTTGGCAGGGTTGTTATGGTGGTTAAGAACGCGATTGGAGGTGGTTAGGCGTGAAGGAGTAGTTTATACTTGTGTTTTCGAGTGTGATGAGTTTAACCATAGTGTTAGTTCTAGTAAAAAAGGGTAAAGCCTAGAGCTTCGATCAGGGAGGTGGTCTGGTGGTGAGACTAGGGACTATGGCAATTGAAAGGGTTGGTAATGTTGGAGAGCTTAGAGCTTAGGGAGTTTAATAGCAACACTAACTCATATTGAAAATGGGCATAGAGTTGCAAGTGCTAAAGAGAGAGAGTCGAAACGCTTAGAGAGACAAAGAGGTTGAAAGTAGGTGTTTGACTGAGATTGAATGAGAGTTCATAAGTGTTCAAGCTTGAGTAGCACATACTTGTACTAATCTTAGCTTGGATTAGTATGAAAACTCATTAAATGCCATGAATACGAATTTGAATGGGGGAGGAGGATTTGGGATTCGATTTTGATTTTGGGCACTAATTGAAGTTAATTGCTAGTAAAAAATGATTCCTGAAGGCTCGTTCTTACTTGAAAAGCACAAAAGAAGCTTTGGAAATCATCAATGCAACTTGAATCAAGCTTGAGCAAAATTCGCACATCAAGGTTTTTTTTCGATTTTCAAATGCCTACTCGATACTCTAAATGATTGCATTTGGACGATATTTTAGTGCCAATCCATAGTATCCCATGCTTCCTTCGCAATTTCATCGAATTTTAGATGATATTCTAATGCTAATCCATAATATTCTATGCGTACTTCACGATTTCACCATTAACTTGGTAAAATCGAGAAGGAAAGAGGGTTGAAAATGAATTTAAAGTGGGGACCCAAAAATGTATTCGTGTAAGGAAAAAAAAAAGGAAAGGATGGGAAAGTGAAGAAAAAAGAGATGTCGATATGGTGCTACGTTAGCCAGGTGGCCCAACTGGTGCGTACTAAGTGTTAAGGCCAATACATGGCCTAGTTAGACTCAAACATGTGGCAGTAGTGTTTGTAAAACCTACAATCAACTACTCAGAGTTTGGCTAGTAGAATTTAGGGCGACCAGCTAAATAATCCAATCGAGTCTAAATTATCAAATAAAATTAGAAATATTAGTAAAAGCGATTCCATAAGTTCGAATTTAAGAAAATAGGTAATAAAATAAAAGAATATAAAATTTTTAAATTTTAAGTATATTACCCGTTATTTATCGAAAATGCATAAAATACATTCTGATAACTAATAAATCGTTAAAGATAAATTATATATATACTAAAAATAACAACTTAAATAATATTTAAGAGTATTTATTTATACTATATATGAATTTACATGTAGGTAGAAATACACGTAATTACTTCAAATGCTCAAAATATGTTAAAATAAGGTTAATTAATTAAGTAAAATTCATAATTAATTAAGGAAAAATCAAGAAAATTATAGAAAATTAAGGAAAAGTCCAGAAGTAGGTCGTAGTGGCTAGGGGAAGAAATAAAAAAATCAACTAATTAAATTAAGTTAAACAAAAAGCAAACTTGGAAGAGGTTAATGCTCATGTCTAATCAAATTACTGCATAAAAAATCTCTTAAGGCTCTATTAACACCCAAAATTTTGTAGAAGTTTATTTAAGCAGTTAGGAATCTAGAAAAATTGAGAGAGCACTAAAAAGAAAGAGTTAGGGTTTTCTTACCAAAATTAGGAAAAATATGTGCAATTAGGACTTTAAAAGGAAATCCATACCTGACGGCCACTTGAAAACGAATGACCAGCACTACTGCCCAACTTAGTTGAGACCCTTCGGGCCGCCGTTGGTGGCCGAAATCCCAACTGTTAAGTGAGTCCGATTCTAGCCCAATTTTATAAAATTTATTAAAATTATTAATTTTATTGAGAAAATTATGAAATTTATTATTATGGTGTTTTATGGTATGTAAATTTAAGAAAAAATTTTAGTTTGATGATTTTGTATCTAGAATTATACTATTCTTAAGAAATCGTACAAACCTGAGCTTTGTTTTATTCGGTTTAGTTTGTACGGTTTAGAAATAATTAGGCTTAGGAGTGTAGTTTTGAACTCAAAATTTTTGTGTATACTATTTAGGTAATATAGAACAGTTCCATGAAGCCCTTTTTCAAAAAATGAATTTTCAAAATTTTTAGATAATTTTTATGCCTTAAAATGATGTATAAAATGGATTATTTTTTGTTAATTAAGTAATTAAATAGTTAATTATTGATTTAGTACATAATTATATGTTTTAAGATGTTCAAATCTGATGAAGTATGATATTTATAGTATCTAGGATGTTAGATATAATTATTAAGATATTATGTAGTATATACATAATAGGTAAAAATGATATATTTTAAGATAATTTTGTATATTAGGGTAATTAAGAGTAAAATCTGATTTAGGATGAATTCATATATTTGGAGTTGTTAATTGATATTAAGGGACGATAATTGGAGTGATAGAAATATTAGATGTGTATTATGTATATAATAGGTAATAATACATAATATGAAAAATTGAAAATATAATAAATAGAAAATATTAGAATAAAAAATTGATATTATACTAATAATAGAGATATATAATAAATCCGGTAGGAAACTTAAATTTAGGTGTTTATATGAAAAATGTAAAAATTTTTCATATCGAGAATAAATTCGGTACACTAATAAAGATTAAAGTATACCGGATAAAATACAATACAGATTTAAGACTAAAAATAATAATTAGGATACTTGAGTCTAATGTAATTAATTTCATATTAATGATTAGATCGCACTTTTAGGATTTATGCATAATACTCGTAAGTAGAATTGATTTAAAACATGAATCAGAATCAGATTCGAAACTCGAATCCTAAACTAACTTAGAATAAATTGATAGTACATAATAATATATAAACAGAAATCTTAGTTAAATCTTAATCTAAAGTTGATACATAAGACAAGGATATAAATACTAAAAGAGTATTTATATTATAGGAGATGCGGAGACAAGTCGACCTGTAACGAGTTGAGTAAGTGACTTAAGGATTCTAGGTAAGTTAGGATTAATACATTGCTATATTTCAGAATACTAATTTATAATGTTCGAAGGTTTGAAATTGTACTTGATTATGTTTGTTAAATAGTTGACTGTATACTTGTGTTTGTTTTGGAGTTGATGATGTGATTTGATCGACTATTCTAGCTTGTATTGTATAATTGTATGAAATGATTGATCACCCTAAATTGGATTTAATCAAATATATGACTTGTAAACATAAATCGAACCTGTATAGCAACCCATTAGGAGAAAATTAAGATTCTTTGGCCAAATACCGACTCCTTCAAAAGGGATAGCGTTGAATAATATAATTGGTTCCTTTTTCATCCTTATTCGAACTAAGTAACAGGTGAAGATGTTGCAACAAGGGTGAAGTCAATGATTCAAAAGTAATCGCGAGAGGAGTGGTGTCTCCATAATATCAGTCTGAGTTTGATCGTGAGCTGTTACATTAATAGTAACTCCTCAACTCGGATTAGAGCGAGTGCAATTTCTCTAATCTCAAGACGAGTCGAACAACATCGTGCGATGAAATTTGCTTGAATATGCATTACACATAATAATTTGGTTGATAACCCTGCTTGTGTTTGCTATATGGTTTTGGGTTTCCGTCCTAATTTACTGAGTTGTGGTTACTCACATCGCTATAATCATTGTTGTAAGTGCTAATGATGAAATAGCCTATAATCACCTTGACCGTAATAACTATTGGATCCTAGAAAGTGGGAAAACAAATTTGAAGAACAGATATAATTTTAAGGTTGTAACTTTTATTTTAGAATCTTCCATCATCGAATAATGTATTACTTAGGAAATATAGTACAAAGAAGTGTTGTAAACATTAATTGAAAGATTTTAACTCCATTATACATATATATTTTTTATATACTTTCTTAAATAAATAATTTACTTAATTTATGAACTGTTTACTTCAAAGCGAGTTTGTCATTGACGCCTTGTGTAATTTAGATTTAAGATAGTGACTATAAGGTTAGCTTTTATTGATTTGCACGGCAAGACTAACATGATTTTATCGCTTCAAGGTGTAACAACATTGAAAAAGAATAAAAGGTGGGAATTGAACTTTAAACCTCTTACTCTGGAGAGATAAACCAAGACCAATTGCTTAACTAATTGAGCTATTGGCTCATACCCTAATGTTCTTTACAAACAATATACATATAAGGGTTTTTAGTCCAACTCAGTTCAAATTTAAATTGGACTTAAACCAATTTGAAAGAAAAATACCCGAGTCTTTTCTATTTTTGCTCTCTAAAAGGCTTTTTTTTTTAAAACAAAAAAAATGTTTTTTCATTTTCCTTTCCTTTTAATTTTTATATTTTTTAAAATTTCAATGTTTTTATTTTCTTGAATTAGGACACTTTTCTTTATTCTAAAATTATAGAATAGGTAAAATAGGGTATCTGTAATTCTCTTTGAGAGATTTCTTAGAGAACAATTATAATTACTTAGCATGTGTTTTTATTTATGTAATTAAATTAATATGTAAGATTTGTTCATCTAATTATATACTATTGATTTTTATTTTTGTGAGATTACCAAAACAGATTCAATACTTTATTTTAATTATCATTAGATAATTGATCATACCCTTTTATTTTCCTACATGCTTATATAAAAATTCCAAAAACTATATCTTTAGATTGTTGTGCCTACTGTTGATTGTGACTCGAATTCGTTTCGATATTCCTGATCACATCAAATTCGCAAGAGATATGAGATTATAATCGATTTTACAAGTTGCAGATTTCTTTCCATAGGTAGTTAGATCCCCTCACAATATTTATCTGTAGTTGAACAGGGACCCAAGTTCTTATAGGGCTACTAAAAAATGGAGTATTCATTTAGGTATAAAATGCATAACAAGCAAGTGTTAGGCAAAGAAGAAAGTATATATATATATATATATATATACTTTAATATGAAAAATCATCTGCATACATTACACAGATGTTGCTACAGTCATAATAAATAAATAAAATTCGTTTAAAGATTACACATCATATATATATATATATATATATATATACCTTTATCCATATTGTATAAGTATTGATAAAATTTTTATATATATAGAAGTTTAATGAATAGTTTTTTAAATAGTTACCTCTCGTATTTTATATACTGTATAAATTAAAATTTTATTTAAATCATTGGTGCGTAGGACATTTAAACAATTAGATTTGACTGAATCAACCTGTGGCCTTTGCTTAGAAGCCTCCTCCATTTTTCTTTCTTCAAATTCAAACCAAGCAAAGCAAATGGGGGGGGGGGGGGGGGGGGTGGCGGTGGGTTTCTTTTTCTTTTCCGTTAGTCGATTTAGATACGTAATGTGTTAGTGGTAGTCTTAACAAGCTGACGCCGATAGGTGTTGAGTACGACGGTTTTAGTTTGCGCTATGGGACGACTTACGTCAACGAGTCAATAGTCAATCTAACTTATAAGACACGGCGTTTGATTCCCCTCTCTCTAGATGAATCACTTCATCCTTTTTGCCATTTTGACAAACCACTTAATTATATAGACCACAAGATGAAGTGGTAAAGTTTCAACGTGTACACTCAATTTTTTAACCTATATATGCAATTTTTTTTACCGTGTAAACATCACTTAAGGTCTCATAGAAATATGTATTCACCAATATTATTTAAGAAAAAAAGAGATCTTTTTATAACACGTCAAACTTTCCAACTAATCATCTCTCCTTAAAAAAAAAGTAATTTAATTATTGGAATTACACAAAATCATAATCTAAAATTTTGAAAGTTTTTGTACAATTTATAGTTTTGAATTTGAGGGGAAAAAAAGGGAATATTTTCTAGATAATAAGACACTATATATTCAGTATATTTTTTATTACTCATATTATATATATTGTATCATCGATAATATTGATCTATCATAAATAAGAAAATATAAATTGAAACCAATATAAGATTTCCCAAGAATATTATGAGTTGTAGAAAGGCTTGAGAAATTGAAGAAATAATGATAACAATTACGTTTAGTTAAGTTTTAATCAATTTTCTTTTTCTTTCTTCTTCTTCTTTCTTTTTAAAACAATAACTGACCTCCCATTTTGCGTTGCCAGGATATTGGAGGACATTGGCAATTGAATATTCAGAATTCACCATCCTTTCTATAAATAATGACATCAGAAATATATATAGATCCATCAGATGCGATGTGCCGTACTTAGTAGTTAATATTAGAGAAAATTAAACAACAATTTGATACTTTATCATAATATTAGATAACTGCCGTGTATGATTATGCTCCTATTAATCAAACTTTTATTTTCTTATTACTTAAGTTGTGGTTATTCCCTAGTAATAAGGCAAAAAACAATTTAATAGATAATATATTCTATATGTTATGTATATATGGTATATAAATATAGATATATAGATCATTGATGATAATTAATTTAAAAATTATCAATTCTATTATTATTCGTATCAATATTTAATCAGTATTAACATATCACAATATATAATACAACTCTTCCTCAAGTAGTCGCGGATCACCTCACCTTATGATAGTTGGAACCAATTTTTTTTTTCTGATTTTTAAATTTTTTTTATTTTATTGTGATTTTAAGAAAAGTATATGTTCATATATTTATTATATGTATTTATATATGTTTATTATTTGTTTTTAATTTTTCGTTTTCCTTTTTGGAATTCTTCGGAAATTTTTTTACTTTTTTTATTGTTTTATTTATTTTAAAGATATTTTATTTATTTAATAAAATGATACAAATAGATGGAAAACTTAACTATATTAACCGAAGTCTTGTTTGACGATTTTCATAAACATAAAAGATTTAAATAGAAATTCTAAAATATTTATTACTTAAATAGAAAAATTGTAAAAGATTAGTCCTAAATTTGTAATTTTCTTTTCTCTTTAATGATTCCTTTCTTGTGGTCAAGAGTCGAGACTTTTACGGCGTTGTCAATTGTCATGTCTGGGTCCGTCACCTTGTATTAGATTATACAGTAGTGAACGGGAAACATTTTCCACATTCAACCTCAAACTTTTGTCTGTTGTCTCGCTCTTTCGCTATCTCTTGCTCCACTCACACGTTCATCCTTCTTCTTCTATTTAAAACACTCCCATAGCAGATCACTTCCAAAGACTCTTCAACATTAACCAAAAACTCCCATCATCATTTTTCACATCATCTGGGGATTGCACAATTCTTATCTTATCCCTAATGGCTGTCTTCTCTATCTCTTCCGTTGTAGCAATCCTACGTTCTCATAAGAAACACAAGTTGTCGTCGTCGTCGTCTTCGTCGTCGTCGTCGTCACCATCATCAATCAAACATGAAAAGGGTAATAATTCCTTGTCGACCCCGAAAAGGTTGATGTCTAAACTGAGTAGCAACGTTAGTGACAAGGCTCATTTGTTAGCGAAAATGGTTTCGTGGAAGAAAATCCCATCGGATGGAGAACATGAAGAAATTTACAGTGATGATGATGATGAAGCTCTTTGGAGGAAGACGATCATGAAAGGAGAACGATGTAGACCGTTGAATTTTTCAGGGCAAATCGTATATGATTCTCAAGGAAACCTTTTGAAGGTTTAAGGTTTTGGAATGTGTAAATTTTTCAAAAAATCAGAAGCGAAGCTTCTGAATTTTATGATGTTTGTGGTTTGAATTTTCAAGTAATTGTTTCATTTAGATCTCTTGTGATAAGTTTGTTCGTGGAAGATGTGTGCTGTTGATAAATAATGCACAACATGGAGCTTGGTGAGCATGTTGTGGTGAAGAAAATTAAACCCAACTTATGTGTTTTCATTTGATCGATCTAGTTTTCGAGTTATTTTGTTTATCTCATCTTTAATTTATATCTATTAAATTTAAATAATTTAATTTATATCTATTAAATCTGAATAATTAAAAACATGACTAGTTTAACGGATATGCATGGACTTACATAATATAGTAGTACTTTTGTAAACTATTGTTTATATCTATAAATGAAAGCAAAATTGTAGAACTCCAACAGAGAAATTGCAAATTTATTGAACTGTTGTATATGAACTTTACCATATAGTAGGGCTTTCATAAACTATTTCTAAGGAAGCTTGTAGACTTTTCACAACTGAAAAGCACTAGTAAGAGCAATGATTTATAAGTGCTTTTGTACAATATCAGAGCGTTTTACAAGACACGAGTAAAGTTATATAATAACACTATGAGCAAAAATCTACATATCACTTCTTATTATGGAAATTTGTTGGCTCAAATATTTGGTGCCACAAGTCTGATGGTAAATCCTAAAGCCGTGGGTTAAAATTGGATATGAATAAGATATATGCTCGTGTGGTGTGTGATTTTCTTAGTGAAGTTCTTATTAAGTTGGGTTTGGATAGCAAGTGGATGAATTGGGTTATGATGTGTGGCCTACAGTTGAATATAATGTAATGCTAAATAGGAAAGCGGTAGGTCTTAGGCTAGGGGAGACGAATGGATTGGTGGATCGAGGGATTTTAAAAGGAATTAGGCCTAAGAGAAGCTGTCCTGTGATATCGCATCTTCTTTTTGTCGAGGATTCACTTTTCTCTCTTTTTGCAGAGGAGGAAAATCTAACTATTCTGAAGAACGGGTTGGTAGAGTACTGTCATGCTTCAGATCAAGAGGTCAACTATGTTAAGTCTTACTTATATTTTAGCAAAAATACTGTCACAGAAGTTTGACAGAGATTGGCTGCGGTCTTAGAAGTTCCTGGAGCTATATACCTAAGTAAATATTTGAGCCTCCCAACTTCATGCGGCAGACCAAAAATAGAAGCATTGAAGTTTGTAAAGGACAAGACTATTCTAAAGGTACAAGGGTGGAAGCAGAATTTATTAAGTGAAGCTGGGAAAGAAGTACTAATAAAGTCAGTTGCAAGTACTAAAAGTGTAAGATGAGATTAGGCTCTATTTCTGGTGGAGACAGCAGCAGAACCGAGGTAAGATTCATTGGGTTAGTTGGTAAAGGCTCTATTTGCCAAAAGCGAAAGCAGGATTAGGCTTTAAAGACTTACACTTGTTTAATCATGCTCTTTTGGAGAAATTAGCCTCTGGAGAACATGTACTGATCCTAACACTCTTTGGGTAAGTTGCTTAAAGGAATCTACTTCCCTTAGGAGGAGTTTATTAGGGGAGGAAGAGTAGTAATGCATATTGGGTTTGGTCGAGCATGCTTGAAGGAAGAGAGATTATGTTACGAGGGGTGTAATGGCGAGTGGGGAAGGGGAGGTAAAATAGATTGTTGTAGTGACTGATGGATACCTGCGCTTCCTAAGTGTAGTTTGCAAAGACTAGGGATGCGAATCGGCCAAACATCAAAGTCGATAACTTGATAAACCAAGATGATTGCCTTTGGATCTAAGACCAGTGGCATATCTTATTTCAGAATCAAAAAAAGAAAGCCATTAAATCTATACCTCTTTCAATGTGTGCTATATGAGGATGAATTAGTTTGGCCTTACGACCGTCATGGCAGATGCATGATTAAGTCAACATACTTTTTTCTTGCTAATTGTCTCATAAGCAAGTTGGTGCCTTCTTTAAATGCTACAAAAGATCAGGCATTGATATACTTTAAATAAAAAAAAAAAAAAACCACAATTATTAACTTTATCGAATACGCTCTGACGATCCAAATTACTGCCGATTAGAATGTAGAAAGGGCGTTAGACAATCTAAAGGGCATCACTAAGAATTTGAAGTGATCCTCAGGCCTCTTAAAGACAATTTTATGAACATGTCCTGGGTACAATATGACTTGATGATACGGGTACCTTTACCATTAGGTCAAATTTCACAACTGTAGCTCCATATAATTCATCTTTAAGGCTAGTCAACAGTAGAAATAGAGAACTTATATTGGATTATGAGTCGAATAAAACAGCCATAATTCATATAAAAGCACCACGATTTTTGTTTTTTTGCGCTGGCAAAAATGGCGAGGAGAGTGGTCCACTCCTAATTCCGAAATTTCCTGCACCAATTTCTCAACATCCTCTGTCCAGAAATGTGGATGTAACTTGTGAAAGCTACCTCAAACACAAATTATTGCCTGTTTCTTTTGCTACTTTCATGGGTAGATGAGGCACAAAGGTTGGACAACTGGTCGTGGGTACTTTTTAACTTAATATGAAGTTATGGAGATTTCAAAGGGTTGGAATTGGATCGTAGAAACATTTTGAACTGGCCCAATATGGCTTTAACGGTTGTACTGTTCATAGTATCAAGGGTTGTACCACCCTTTTTGAGCCACCAACCCAAAGCAGTAAGCCACATTTTCCAACCCAACCCGAGTAATTTTATCTATTGATCGAGTGCAACTGACTGAGCTCTTCAAATATAGTAATCCATCAACTTCATAGATTGCAAAGAAAATCCATTAACAACAAGCTATGATCCAAGGAAACAGGGAAAATGATGAACAGGTGTTCTCATTCTGAGATTTATATAAACTGAATGAGCATTTAATTGAATTTCAAGCCATAGCACATTAGATTTAGATCCTCTAGATTTATCGACCAAACGGTTGAGATTTTCCGAACTTTTAAAATATCTTATGACATGGGTAAATTTATAAAAACTTAAAAGAAAGTAAATTTAGATGATGCATTTCTTAGCAAAATGCATTGAGCCATTAGTTGTTTTATTCTGTCATCTCCATTAATGAATCACCTAATGTTATACATGCACTTATAGGCAGTATATCTAATCTTTGAAATAAGCCACTTCCTCTCGTACATAGTTAAATTCAGTTAATGGGTGATAGATAACTCCCCATTGTATTGTATTTCTCTTTATAATGTCATATCTGTGTACCTTAAGCTACAGACCCATTCGTTACTTACATAATGTGATCATGAAGCAGCTGTTGAGGTCTTTTGGCCATTCTCATAGCTGTTTCTTGTGTGATGAGATTCACAACGTATGTTGAACTCTGTAGAATCCATGGGGTAATTTCTTGAGCAGTTCTAAGAGATCACATAGTATACTTCGGTTCTAATTTTTTTTTTAAACTTGTACACACAATGCAGGATATAGTATGAGCTCGTATATGTACTCCATCTATCATCTCTATTAAAGGACTTCGACTAAGATATGCAACGACATAAAACACCTATAAAAATTATAGCAACAAGGATTCCTGTAGGCATGCTTTGGTGAACAAACTGTTTCTTTCTCATCCAAATTAAGAAAATAAGAAACTGGTCCACCACTAGCCATAATAATTTTTTTCATTTCTAAATATCAAATCTCGTTTTGAAGATTAATATTGTTCCCTGTTGTCCATAAAATACTTCTTGGGCTTAAGGAGATTGAAATTGCCCACAGAATTAGCTAGTATAGAAATCAAAACCATTTACACATTTTGGCTCGTATGTCAACACAATTGGTGGATTCTGTATAACTACGTTTGACTAAAGCAACTCACATACAGATTGTCAAGCATTTGTGTAAGGGCTGCACAAAAGAGAGAAAAGAGGGAATAAAAAAGAAGAAAAAGAGTGTCTCTAGTTCTGAAGCACAAATCCAGCAACCATGAATTCTGGATATTCAAGTGACTAATGAGCCTTTTCGAACCATTCAGGATCGAGATACTGCATCCAAGTATGTGCGGATTTCTCCTTCTATGGGATGGAAACTCACTCGTTTCTGCAAAGTCATGCACATCGTAAACACAATCATCAGACAATAAACTAGGTCAAAACAAATGAGACAACACGTCACTTTTTTCATGAACATGTATGCATGTGTATTCTGGCGCAGTATTCATAATTGTACCATTAATTAAATTTCATCCCATCAGGTAAAAATTAGGAAGGGTAACGTGTTTTTCGCAAGATCAGAAGTCTAGTGATAATTAAATGGCAAAGCAAGATACAAAGATTCTGGCTAAGTAATGGAAGTCCTTATTATGAAATCAGCATATGCGGGAGTTGTCATGTTTCTTTCCTTTTTGACAGCAAGCCACTCTTGTGATGGAGCAAGCACCTGTCTTAGTTATTTCTCCGAGTATGAATAGATTATGTACATATTAGGCAATTCAAATGTTATTATACTAAAAGTATTATAATCTAATGGTATCATTACTAGTTTCTTATTAGGATAAATTAATGTTTGAATCCCTCCTCTCCAATATTATAACATCGTTGGTCAAAAACAAAAGAAAAATGGTATTATGCAATGATTTATTTCAAACCATAAACCGACCCACTCAAGGGGTAGGTGGGCCCAAATTACGAACTGCTGGGCTTATGAATTGGCAGTTTACACCCTACCCTAAATCGCCCACTACCACCACCCCTACCCCAGTTTGCCTTATTAATAATAATAAAAAAAAAAATTATCCCTTTCCTCCATAAGTTATGGCCTAATCTTATGAATTTATCTTGAATTTAATTGTTTAGAAAAATTCTAGTAAAATCGTTGATTTATCCAGTGTTCAAATATATGATTCATCTATAAGTTTACTAGATCAAAGATTTATGGCATTTTCAAATTAATAGATTCAATGTTAATCATTCTTTCTACTCTACTAGTCTAGTCTCTACACTATACAATATAAGTAATTCACCAGCATATTACACAGAAATTTTCACATAAGAAATATTATTTTGTAACATACTATCACAATTTATAATTAATAGTTACGTTAGAATTTATTTTTTTCTGTATTAATAGTGTATTCCAAGAATCGAATAACAAATTTTCCTTTTCTATAATTTCTCTCACTTTACTTAACATTACTCAATGTTGTAGTATTAAAATAACATTAGGCTCATGCGATTCAAATAAATTATTTTGAAATGGAATAAAATTTGAACAAAAAATAATAGCGAATCATTCACGCGTTGTTACTCCATGTAATATACACATTAAGTGTTAGAGATACAATAACATAGGAAAAAAATATAAATACAAGAGAAGGTAGAAAGTTACTTATATTAATTTATGAAAACGTAAAAAAAAAAAAAAAACTAAAGAATTGGTTTCAGGGTCGCCAAACCAAGTCAAACTGGTTCTTGAACTGCTAGTTTGGCCAAACTAGCTTTGACCTATGGCCTTAAGGCTTAGCTCGATTTATCTTACTATTAACCCGTGAATTGATGATTTAAAACCGATTTAACTCGATGCATGAATCTAATTAAAAAATGCGGTAAACAAATGTAATATAGCTAACTCCATGCTATAATGGTGTCAACATGTGGTGCAGTACAAATAAATGATAGATATTTCGTACGTAATGAATACGGCTCACAATGTTTACCTCTAATTGCTAATAGAGGATATATACCTATCACAAAGTTAATAAGGTATTAAAAGTATTCTTGTGTATTTGGCATACCGTATATTATCGCATTTAACCTCAAATTTGCATAAGTTAATGCATATATCCTCTATTTATATTTTAAAACAAATATATTTATTAAATACTATAATAACTAGTAAGAAAAATCATATTATCCGAACACAATATGTGTATTATAGGATATACAATATGATGTTGACACCATTAATTATATGCAATTTATCTAATCTAGACAAATACGTACCCAAACAAAACTCCCCAAATTTTTAAAAATACCCTAGTGAAGGAGAATTTGGTCGGACCCACAGGATCCATCAAGACCTATTTGAGGCCAAATAAGGTTAGGGTATATGTCATCTTTCCTACTTTTCTTTTCACTGTCCCTTTATTTAAAGGCAACTAGAGCCAAAAGCTACATGGTGTCCACACATTGCACCATTAAAAGAGGGATAGTTATCAATTCTTACCTTGTCCCCTCTAATTAGAAAAAAAAAGAAAATCTCCCACCAACCATGTCATAATAATAATATATTTGTTGTCTACTGATGCACAAGCACCGTTCAGTCTTAATCTTGATGACTTAGGGCTCTAAAAAGTAGATGGTAGTTATAATAATTAGCTCGAGTTAGTTCAATGTTATTTGCTTGCATTTGAACAATGATGTTGAATTATTATGTCTGACCGTATACTTCCCCTAACAACTCCCTTATGGTGTCATATGTCTAGGGTTGTTCCTCCAAACTTAAGTCGGTGAATCCAATTCCATACTTATGACTTTTATATAACCGACTAAGGAAAGTCAATAGGTCTGACTTTCAAAAGCCTGAAAAAAATAATCGAACTCTTTTCAATTTCAGAAAAGATAAACATTCGGATAATCATATCTATGAGATCTATATCAATATCTGAGTTATCGGTCTAAATTGCTTAAACGATCCATATTCAATCCTCAAAAATGAATTATATATATATATATATATATATATCTTTATGTTTGATTCATGTGTACTTAATTAGTTGCATTATCTTTAAAACTAATTGATTAGATATCCAAATTTTAAAAAAGTTTACATGAACACTTTCACGTTATATGAAGACTTTTATAACCTAATGATATAAATAATATTTTTTAAGAAGATATAGTAAGTTTGATTTTCCATCCCTAAGTAGTTACAATATGCATGTAGTATTTGTCAATAAAAGTCTTGATCTTACATTATCCAAAATTTTAGTAATTTTGGTTGTTTTATCTTGGATAAAACAATGAAAAAGGGTCTATGATATATTTTCAAAGACTTAAGTAGCATTTGGTTATAAGGATTAGACTGAATAAAGAGAATTAGACAGAATAATTATAAGCTTATTATACCATATTTGATTTGTATAGTACTAAATATAAAATTTATATTAAAAAATTAATTATTTATATTATAAAATAAATATTTGTTATAATATTTAATAAAAATAATATTCATTAACTTAATATTATAACATGAAGTAGTATTTTTGAAAATATAAAATATTTTTTGTTTTTATCCAATGAATTTTATTCTTATAGTATGGTTTAAATAGGATAAAATTTAAATATTTTATCTAGTTCATCAATTTAATTTTTGTCCAATCACCAAGTAAATTTGCAAATCAAATATGGGATAAAATTTTTTATCCAATCTAATATTACGAAAATTATATAGGCAAATACTACCATAAGGTTTAAATATTCCATTTCAAAGATAGCAGACTAAGGATTCAAGGAAGAACTCACTTTTTCTGATATACTTGCTTGATCTCTTAGTTCAAATATGTTTCCTATTCCTTTTTCTTATCGTAGAAAGCGGTCTTTCTTAACTTGTGTGATGAATACCAGGTTATAAAATATTTGATTAGAGAAGACTAGGTCGATTTCCTGATTTCCTCACAGCTACCTCATTTTTACTTCAAGGAATTGCTCTCAAACTTAGCACACCGGGTTGTTTCGGTGCATATGCATACGAACCATCTTGAAAATAAACGTACTCAATTGGGAAAGAAAACTCTTCATCTATATTTAACTCCTAGGTGAAAATGGACTTGCTGCTTTTAATTTAGCATTGCCAACCCCAGGAAAAAAACTTGAGGGAAAAAAAAAATTTGCAGTGATTCTGCTACAACAAATCTTTAAAATTATGAGTCGACTATACAAGAAGTTGCATGATCACGACACAGGAAGAAAAAAAAAAAGAAAAAAAAAAAGCGGTACGAATCATACAGTCGACGTCTAGAAATAATGTTAAAACTATAACACTAACATACCGTACCACACGGGTGTGGTATTTGGGAGGAACGTGCTAAAAAAGATACAGATTTCAAGTACATAAAATCTCAATAATGTCTCCATTCAAACACGGTTCAATCACACGCGCATTAAGTGATTGCACGTGACGAGAATTACTTGGATTATGTTAATGGTTAATATGGTATAACCGTACAAGCAGACCACACGTATATGTGTTTTCTGTTAGAAAATCTTAATCATTCTTAAAGGAATCAAGCAAAAAAAAAAAAAAAGAGAGAGAGATGATATATTGTGAAAATGTTAGAGGAATGGGACACTAGAAAAATTTTAAATTAATAAAACGTAAAATGGCCACAAAAGTGCCATAAACTCTTCTTACTTCACTAGCTTGAGTTTACCATTTCTAAAGAGACATTTAAATCTAGAAACCCTTTTGAATTCTATAAATTAAACTTTTTTATAAATGTATTTAGATTTTTATTTCAGTAATTATAATGGAAAATGGGGTTTAAATCTAATCCATTCATTTGAAAAAACTAGTATTAAATCAATTAGATTACAAGAGTATTGGCTAAATGCATTTAAGTTCTAAAACCTTTTTTAAAGGATATCAAATGAATAAAATCACTAACCTTTTTAATCATTTGAAAATATTTAAAATTTAAATACACTTTTAAAAAGGCGTTAAACTCAATCAATAAATCTTAAGTATATATTTCATTTAATATTCAAACTAACAAAATTCAAAAAAGGTTGATAGCTTTTAGTAAGCTTTTCTCAATCAATCTTGTAATTTGATAGTATAAATGCTAATTTTGAAATAAAATACTTAGAATCCATAATCAACGAGAAAACAAAAATTAAACGAAAGAATATCAACCAATTCAAAGTGGACTGAAGACGTAAATTGTACCTTATTATTACGGGGCATAGAATTAACTCTGCCATCAACCATCGAATTAACTCGACCAATCTCACTAGGACCCTTATTATCATTCTTCATCACGTAGAGGTCAAAGATCTTCTCCGCAACCTCCACACCATCCCTACTTTCCTCCATAAACTTCGCCAACTGATCCCTAGGTATCCTCATCTTCACCTGAGCCGGCCAGGGAGACTGCCCTCGACCGTCCAGCAATAGGCTGGTCGACGAAGACGGTCTAACCATTGTCATATCCGACATTGCTCTTCGGGACAGCATCAGACACTCGAGCCGGTCCTTGGCACTCATGGTTATCCCAGAATTAATCCTCCTAGGAGCCTTTTCCTCGGGAATCTTGGGCAGGTCGACCAGGAAATACACTTTCCTAGGTTTCAGCTCGTCTTGAGGCCCTAGAGGCTTTGCTTTAACACCAAAATTCTTTACATCAATGGAGTCTAGTAGTACTTGACCCGGATAGTCCTTGAGTACGTCCCAAGCTCTCACTGGTGTCTTTAGCTTTAAGGTTTCGCCATTGAGCTTCATCACCTTGGCTTTCTTTCTGCCCCCTATACTATTTCCCATCTTTTTTCCTTTTTTCTTTTTTGGCTGTATCGAAGATTACAAGTACAAATATACGTGAGACTCGAAGAAATGGAAATGAAAATGAAAATGGAGAGAATCCGTTAATATAGTGTATATTCCTTGTTTAAGGATGCATGTGAAGTACCCGTAAGGACGTTATCGCGAGATCCAGGTTTGTGAGCAGATCGAGGAAAGATGTTTAGAAAGTTCAAATTTTATTACGACTGAAATTCTATAAGAGAGGATATGAATATAAATATAAATATATAGAATATAAGGGCACATGGGCCCACGTTGGCATGCCCAGCCAACCGCAATATCATATCACTTTTTATTATAAAATTTAGCGGTGCCAAAGTTTTATTGTTTTGATCATTATTATTATTTTTTAATTAGGCAGCAGAAGAGAGGAGACAAGGGATAGCGTATATTGTTTAATTAATTAAATCGTATAAATTAAAATTAGATGATTATAAGGAAAAGGATTAGCGTGAATTCTGTTTCGTTGTCGTATGTTGACTATTTGTTTATCTACCTTGATAAAAATTAAAATCCACACATTCCGACTTCAATACAAGTTTATGTTTGTCAGTACTTCCAAGTATTTTAAAGTATTAACTCAATCATTCAAGTTGATCTTCATTTTTCTCATCTTGTAAATCGCTTAAACGAGAATAAACTACTTCTTTTGAATCATCTAGATACATATTTGCTGAATAAAACAAAAATAAATAAATAAAAGGATAGCATTTGAAACCGTTGGTAGGACATGAAGAGACGGGACTATTCATTTGACTTCGTCAATTGTTATGTAAACCGCACAAAAGGCAGCGAACAAGCATCTTTGATTTGGTCTATTTTGTTCACACTTCAGGAATTCTACGCTGAGAAGACAAATCGGTTGGTGAGGATTATAAATTTGTTACCGAGTAAACAACACCGTTTAATCAATTTGAATGGTTCTTATGCCATGATCCTATTTATTATAAAATTACTTCGCTAGTTCTTGGTTCTGCAAATGTATAATCTACTTCAAGGACACTAGGATTTTGCAAACTTGGGACTTTGTATGATGCTAAAACTTAAAAGGCAATTTGGCATTTGAATTCATTTTGACCCGCTCTAAAAGGTCTGAATTTTCAACCATAATATTGGAATTAGCCAGAGTTTACCAAGAGGTAGTATAGTACTATATATAACCCAAGATTGTCAAATTGTAAAGAATCATATGAAGCCAAAGCTTTTGTTGGGAAAATTGGAACCAAATTCACAACACGTATACTAGTGGTTTTTCATTGCTTCAATTGTGAAATAAAAACTTGAGAGATGATTATATAAGCCCCCCATAGTTTTCTTCAAATTCCACAGCTCAAACAAGTTTGGAATGGCATTCTCTTCTCCCTTATTACTTACTACCGTTCATTTCACCATATGAAACAAGGGAGGAGTTAAATTATAATAAAATAGAAATAGAGTTAGGAAATTTTTGCATAAAATTTACCCATATCAATATATGTCTTGCCATTTTTAAAACATTCGGCTGGAATTAGGGGGGAGGGGGGAAGCTTCCAATTGTAAATTTGATTGATTATATTGTTACCTTAAGTTTTATTAAAATGGAAAACAAATGTTGTATAATAGTGTAACAAATAGAAGATAATACCATATTATACAATATAATATATCATTGATAGGGATATTGATTTGGACTAACATTTAGAAGCTTCATCTTCAATTCATATTTTTGCTTATTCAAGTTTTAGGCGTTAGCTTGAAAAGTTTAATCATAACACACCTTTCTCCACACGAGTGAAATTTCAAGCCAAACCATGAAAACTTAATACGATTCGTACCATCATTTCTTCTTATTCCCTGCGATCTTCCTTAATAACAAGTATTTCAAATGCTGCATTTAACATTTAAAATTGAACATAGCCCCCCGCGATCTTCCTTAATAACAAGTATTTCAAATGCTGCATTTAACATTTAAAATCGAACATAGCCGCACAAAAGAATGCTATGGCGCATGCCATTTGTATTAGCTATCAATATTACCAGTAATATGCAATTTTAGCTGTGTTTATAATTTCTCTTTTTATCCTTTTTAGGTTAAGAATCGATAAAAGAAGAGAGGGAGAAAACGTCAAAGCAAAGCATTCGATGACAAATAGACATTTTACTGAAAAGAGAAGTGGTAAACCCCATCTTTCATCATGCATTTCGTCATTCAGCTACCAACCAACCAACAATGCAACTGGTGCTTTGTCAAGGACAGAGAGCAGACAAAATCAATGAAACAGACACTCATATTACATCCTAAGCTAATACGCGTCCCTTTGAGTTTGGTAAAAGAATGTTTCAAAATAGGTTCTAAGCAAAGGATATTACCAGGCAAGAACAAGTTACATCTCCACAGGATCTCATACATCATCACTCATTCCTTTGATCTTCCAACAGCCAACTGTCCTCTCTCGCCGTTTTAGTTGTCGCCAGAAAATCCTTAAAACTTTTATCTTTATTTGGAACCTTTTATGCCCTTCTGAAACGTCCTGTACTGATTGTACATTCTTTTGTCCTTCCTCCTTTATTCTATATTTATATTAATTTACAGGAGTGCTGCAACTTTTTCTTTTTTAGTAATTACAATAAGGGAATGAGGATTTAAAGCTAATCAATTTTATTAGAAGAACATTTTTTATACCACTGGATTATAAAAATCTTAATAAAAATGTTGCAACTGCTTGGAAATAACATCAGATCCTTGCAGATAATTAATATTCTTAGGCAGAATTGCAAGGAAGGAAGCCTACATATCAAAAATACAAACAAGGACAAAGGCAGAAGTATAAAGGGTAAACTAGCATCTTTACCCATTCTAGATCGAATATTAGAATAACATAAAAATAAAACCCTTCACAAGCCGATATTCGTTATGTATGATCGGATAAAACTAAAGAAACTCTGAAATAGTCATCTCAATTTGCAAAATATGTGAAGATATATATGTCAAAAATTAGGATTTTTATTCAATCCCATCTATGTTTTTTACGAGATCGGTTTTATCCTACATTCCACCTTTAATTTAATGTCCATTAAATCTAAAACATTAAATTAATTGAATTTTTAACCGTTGAAATCTAATGATCACTAAATCGATGGTGTGATTAAGGATTAGATCGATCCCATCAAAATGAATGATGGAACTATAGAATCTCCCCAGAAAATAATATAGCTAACAAAAGCTATGTCAGACTAGAGCAATCTACAAAGAACAGAAACAAGTAAGCTGGAGTAGCTACAGCCAATATTCTTCTAGCAAAAGCACATATGCATTAAAATCTTTCTGTATAAATCACAAGAATATCCCAGAAATGGAACCAAAAATACCCAACCTAAGCTTTTATGAAGATTTAAACTTACCTGTCCTTATTGAGAAGGTGACAATTCTTCATTGTACAAAACAATAATCATTAATTAGCTAAGGTGGCATTCAAATAAATTACATAACATACAAAGGTCAAAGGGAACACATCCTTGGACAGATTTTCGGCCCTATTTGGGGTCAATTATGATCACTTTAACCATTTCAGCTAATCCACAGTTCTTTTCACTGAAAAATGATGAAAATTCATCAACACGGAGAAAAAGAGATAGGTGTAAGCTTTTGAAAAATTTGAGATACACGTCTTCACCGAGTACAAGGAGGTTGATGCTCTTTTGTTTCATATGATCTAAGGGAAACTTGATACGGGATTAGCCTCACTGGAGCCAACCCACCTCACCGGACACCTAGAGGGGGTGGGACCAGCCTACAAGACCCTAGCCCTGTGTCAACAAGGAATACCGCTCAATGGGAGACTGCCCTTGCATAGGACACAAGTGATCCTCTCCACTGGTGGAACCAATCACTGGTCTCTTGTAAACACAGGGTCCTGAACCACTTGTGCTAGCCTTGACAGGTGGGTTTTATGATTAACATACCAACACTGTGGAACATTCTCTCATTATGCAAAAGCATCTCAAAAGAATTCGGTAGATATTAACTTTCTATGCACTTCCTCTTTGCCATAACCAAATGAATATTGACTGAAGTGAGGTTAACGGGGATTTGGAGCGTCCAACTTCTTATTTTGCAACTACTGGACATGTGATTTTCTACAGCTACTGAAAATAGTTAACCAATAACAGTCATTGATCTAGCATCAAAATCCCTCCCTTCGGTTATTGGTTTAGTAGCAAATTTCATTATTCCACTACGAAGGGTGTGCATTCAAGATATCCAAAATTAAATGTTTCCAGTGTTTGGTGGTAGTTAGAACTTAGAAATGCACCAATAAGGGAAAAACAAAATCAGTCAGAGGAAAATGTCCCTTCGAATGGAACAGCTTTCCATAAGGAAAAGGATCCATTGCTTCCTGAACCATGCATTGGCCACTTGTACGGTTGCCTAGCAACTGAACATCACAGACAACCATTACCTCCAACTACCATCACCATCTCCTATTGCTCCCATCAATCACAAACATGAGACAAATTATCATAAAACAAACTTCTATGGATAAAAATTTGAAATAAACTTGTCTAATAAAACCAGTTTCCAAATTAACACACTTCACACAAGACAAATGCTGTTAGTTCAGCCAGTGCTATAATTTTAAGCCAACAGAATGTTAACTGTGGACTTCTCTTTCTTATCTCTGCTGTTGCTGCCATCTTGGAAAGATAGGAGGGTAAGCAATAGCCTGACTGAATGTATTGTAAAAAAGAAACCCCTCAATAGTTGATTCAACCACATTAAAATACCGGAAATTCTTCTCCTTTTGGAATGTTCTGCAGCTACGAGCACATTCTAATGAAACTGAAAAGATACTACATAGCACCTCTCCTGCAGCTTTTTATGTGCCAAGAATAGCTTTCAAATTTCAAGATGCAACCACCGAGTTTCTAAACATACTCCACAGAAGATACATGCAACCAGAAAGATCAGATAATAGTTACTTTCAGAATGCACCATATTTTTCTCCATTTTAATATACTCCTGCATATTAAAGGTATGACCTCCTCCTTTCTGCTATGCCATGGATAGCTAACTACGCTCACAAGTTACAAGAAAAATGGGAAGAGTCTATAATGGAATGTTGTATCTAGAACTGAAAAGATCAACTATATCCATCCATCCAAAATTGAGAAACTTCAGTATAAAGTTGAATCATCGATAATAATCACACCCATTGACATTATACTTTACAGGGCTGCATCTGCACCTGATTAAGAGCATAACTACAAATTGCATTCATAATTTCTTTCTTTTGTTTTTCAAATGGACAGGAAGAATAAGCTTAACCAATAAACCTATCAGGCTATGCACTCAAAAGCATTAGACGGAAATTTGCAGGGGCCAGGAAGACTGATAATTATAATTAATTGATTGCTTTATGGCAAGTCAAATGAGTCAAATCATTCAACCACAAAAAAATTAATAATATAACTCAAATACATTGGGAAACGAATTAATTACATACATGAGGAAGCACAGATTGATTCAGATGAACTCTGAGGGCGAATTGACATCAGGCTTCCCAGTATCATCCAATCCTCCAGGATGCTGCAAATTCTGCAACATCTGGGGTGTCAAAACCCCCAAACCACCACCCAAGGCATCAGTTGTGGAGCCAAAAAACTGACAAAACAACCGAGCCATCGATCCAAGAACCTGCATTTGGTTCTGGCAAGCATCAGCCTGCATTCTCATCATTGCCTTCTCGTGCTCAATCTGCAAATCGATCATCTTCTCTCTCCATTCCATTTCCTCTTCCTCTCTCTTCTCTTCCATCCTCATTCTCCTCATACGTTCCTCATCAAGCGCCCTCTCAACCCTCAATCTTTTCTCAAATTCCCGCCTTGCCCAAATTAACTCCCTCTCTTCCAATTCCAACTCCCTATTCTCAAGTCTCTCTACTCCTTTAGTCAATCTCATTTCTCTCCTCAAATCACTCTCTCTCCTTTTATCACCATGCGCTTCCAGACCCTTCTCTCTCCCAAACTCTCTCTCTCTCATCTTATCCTCTCTTCTGAGCATTGCATCCCCCAGTTCCAAAACCTGTCCACCCAATACCCTCAGCCTCCTACTCGAACTTGACTTCAAACCCCTCTTCGATTTCTGTAACGGAACAACAGTCAAATCCCCATTTTCCTTCTCATCTCCAAAATCACCCAATTCCTCCTCAACCCCATCATGATCACAATCCGTGTCACCACGGCCACCACCATCACCATTTTCCTCGTCCTCATCCTCCTCCTCCTCCTCCTCCTCTTCCTCATCCAAATCGTCATCCGAATCGTCAAACCCAAACCCTAAATCAGCACTGTCCCCAAACCCAGAATAGAGATCACTCCCGACACCACCAGAATTCACTTTCTTTCCCTTGGCATCCAAATCGACGTCCCCAAACACTTCCTTATACTTCAAAAAATTTTCCCAGTGATTCTCACCGTCGTTCCAGTTGAACTCGTCGTTGGAAAGCCTGATCTTTTGTTTGACCCCGAGGTACTGATGCCGCATGTTCTGGACCTTGATGGATACGTCCCGCCATGACCACTTGAAAGGGAAGGTAACTGGGTCCTGGAGATGGTGGAAAGAGTTTACGTGCTCAGCAATGGGTTTGAATTTCTTCTCCCGGGTTTTGAGTTTGGAGAGAGTACCAGAGTTTGCGAGCTCCGAGTATTTGGTTAGCAGGGTCTGCTCTTCCAGCTCCGACCATTTCTTGCGCTTCATGTTATGCTTGTTTCGGCGCACCACCAAGTGAGAGAAAGAGAGACAGAGAATGTGATAGAGTCGCGGATGGCGGGTCCTTGATGCCGGTACATCATAAATTTCAAGGTTTTTTCCAATCAAAAGATTAATGACGTTACCCTGGAAGGTATGTTTTTAGGGAGATGGGATTTAGTGTATAGTAATTGGTTTTGAATATGTGGAATGGTATCAGATAATTATATAAAAATTTGTTATTTATATATATTTGTATAATTAATAGTTATATATTACGTATATTAATATATAATATGTATTATTTATTAAATCACTTTTTTTAGTGAGGATTAAATTGCTGTAAATACTTTATTTATGATTATGAATGCATTAATTAATAGGAAAAAAAATTAAAGATATAAACTAAGATAAGTGGATATAAGATGATGGGATATAAGACCTATCAGCATATTGTTAGTCAAAATTGGAAGTTTCAAAGCTATGTTTTATGTTTTAGGTGTAAGGTAATGTATAAAACTCGTAAATTTTTTCTATCTCCTATAAATATCTAAATATCTAGTTTATATGTTATTAGAAAAGTTATCCATATATTATATTTCAAGTTTTTCTCTATATAAAACTTATAGCAAAACCCATAATAAAATATGTGATATCAAGAAGTAACATTTCTATTTGAGATATTTTATTTTATACTACTAAATAAAACATATGGTCCTTATTGAAAAAAAAATGGAACATATAGCAAATTAAATGAAAATTATGATTATTCTTTTTCTTATAAAAAGAAAAAAGGAAAAATTACATGACATAGATAAATTTAAATAGAAAACCATGTTTCAAAAATTTAAATACGAGATTAATATTCTCATAAATAGTTAAAATGAAGAACTTCATTATAACACCATTAATGTAAGCTAACATGGGCATCGAATGACACATGGCACATATACAACATTGACGTAGTGCTTATCATGTCAGTTCTTTTTGCAAATTAAAAAAGAAAACAAAATTATTAAAAGTTCCTTAAAAACAAAAAAAAAAATCATCTAAACATAAAATGTTAGATATTAGAAAAAAAAATATAGAATTTAAAAAATAATTAATAGAACTATATATATAATTTAATTAGTGAAAACTAAAAAAAATAACTAGAAAAACTTTTAAATAAACAAAAAATAGAAAAAAAATAAAAAAAATTCAACCAATCACTACACTTGGCTATGTAAAGAGTGGAAGGTTGCAACCTGATGAGTGTTTCTTCCCTTTTTTTATTTTAAATAAATAAACACTTTAGATGATCACCCACCACCTCAAGGGAATTATGTAACCCATGTAGTAGTGGGTGACTACCCAAAGATATGAATGGGTTGACGATGGACTTTTCTAGATATAAATACGACCTACTTGCTCTACATGGCTAAATTAACCACCCTGAGAGTGGTTAATGACCACCTAATAAGAGTTATGCAATCCCGAAGGTGATTGATTGATTTTTTTTTTTTTTTACATTTTTCCTTTTTAAATACATTTTAAGTTTCTTTATTTTCCAATGATTAAATTTATTATATGTAATTTATTAATTAGGTTTTCAAAATTTGCATCTTTTTTCCTATATTCAACTTTCTTTTATTTTTAAATTTTCTTTTTTATTTTTAAATAATATTGAATGAATATTTATTTTTTTATTTACAAAAAAGGAATTGAAACACAAGAGCCACATTAGCTCTATATTCACTATGTGTCATTTGAAGGCCACAATAGTTTATAATGGTGCTATAATGGAATTTATTTTAATTACCTATTAAAACGTTAATTCTAATTTGAACATATATAGAAATATTGATACAAAAATACAAGGTTATTTTTCATTAATTAATATATATTATATTATTTCATAAATTTTATAAGATAGGTATTAGGTATGAGGGTGTTGGGTACAGATACAAGTGTCATATGCGTGTCACATATGAAGTCACTCTATACATAACCAGGGAAATGACCTGAATAATTCATACGGGACGAGTAGGAGAGAAGCATAGAGAAGAGGAGTAGGCGATCTTAGTAAAGTTTTACCACATATGGTATAGATGAAGGAACACGATGACATCAAACTCTAAGATTAATGAAAAATGAGTTGGTGTTCTTGAAGTATTTAAGTATTTAACCCTTAAGGCAAAGTTTCGGTAGAGTAACGGCGCTAATAGGGGTTTTTCTTCTCCTCAAATGAGGATGTGAGTAGGGAATTTATAGGAAAGAATAATTGATCACATCCGTCAGATCATAACGGTTATCAATGGCCAAGATTGAAGCCCTTTACTAATGAATTTTAAGTAAACTATTTTCATGAGTTTAGGCCCAAATAAAGACTATATTTATTATTCTAGTGTGAGTCAAACCAAGAAAGGTTAGATTGGATGGACCAATCCAACGAGCTCTACTCAAAACCTACCATGCCAAGTCTCCCTTGATCATCCCAATAATTTATGGGCTTAGCTTCTTGAGTCTTGTCACCTTAGCTTAAAGAGTCAAATCCATTTAATTAATGGGCTTAAAGCTAATATTAAATCTGGCCCTCTACACTAGGTAACTTAGAACCTATGCTCTTTATATCTTAAAGTAGAAGTCTAAGATAGATATGACGTATTAAGACATCATACGTATCCCACCTTGTTGGAGTAGATTCTAGGGAAAAAGAATTGCTACCTGTAACCTACCACATAAAATTTAATACTTGCTTAAAGAAACTATCCAATCAAGTAAGATACGAACGGTACCCTATTTGATAAGATTAACTACTTACCCTTACTAAAAACAACAAAATATTGATAATGTCATCAATTTGTTCTCGTGTTATACTTGAAAATTTTTGCCACATTTTAAATACCGTTAACCACTCTAATTTTGTAACATAATATTTTTTTAATTTACAACCATAAACGTAACTACCATAAAATACTTTCACTGGAATTTATAGTTAGTAGTAGTTATAATTCAGAAAAGTATTTTTATATTTAAATTTTAAACTTTCTTTTTTCATGTTTAAGTCCTTAATAGAAAGAACAAATCATTCCATTAATTTTGTTAAATATTCTACATATATCACCTTGTAATTTATCCATAGTAAATAATTTAATAAACTATTATAATATATGCATTTAATAGAATTAAATAATAAAATATGCAATATCACAGTGAAAGTAAAAAAAAAAAAGAAAAAGAATAACACCAATTACCCATAACTACCCTCATAATTTATTTTCAATAATTAAAGCATTTAAGTGGTGCTTAACTACTCATTAACCTTACCTAATATTTGGTATTCTTGACATTTGAAAGTAAATTTGGAAGGTAAAATTGTAATTCCATAGGATTCATAGGTCCAACTTTGAGGAGAAGTTTGATTTAAAGGTGGAATTGTAACTTCATTCACCCCTCATTAATAGTTATTAACTAAAACTACTTATTTAATCTTTAGATTAATTATAACATATAATAATTAAGATAACTATGACAAATGTGACTACATAACCATTTCGCATTCCATATATGTTTCCAAATTTAAAAATAGATTTATGATTCAATCTTGATTTCAATCTTAATTTCATTCTATTCAATTTTGTCTAATTTTAATTCATTTCATTGCAAACAATTCATTCATAATACATGTGACCTTAGGATGTTAACAACTAGAAAAGTAGCTGATGGGTCATAACAAGCTAATGATGATAGTCGCGCGACATACATAAACATAAAAAAGAAAAAGAAAATAAAAGAAAGGTTATTTTCATTTAATAATCTTTATTACTCTCTTTTTTTTTTCTTCCTTTTTGAACCTACCAGTAATGTACTTTAGATCATATAGATTCAACTCTAAAGATGACTTAGTAACCTTACATTTTATCTACATTATATTATACTTCCTCACATAATCATTTACGCCTGTACATAACTTATCATGAAATTGGAAGATTAAGAAATTACTCTTATGATAACTAAAGAAAAAGCGCTACTAACCCTACGATTTGTCACTTTATCGCTTTCCTATCATAAATCAGTATAATTAGTGTAGAGGGCTGAAAATTGTTATATTAATTATTGGGATAATCTCATGATTTATTTAGGCTTGACTCATTAAACCAGGTGATAGGGCCTAAGAGTCTAATATATATTAAGATAATTCAGGGAGATTTGGTTTGGTGAGCTTGGAATAAGGATTGCTGGATTAGCCCATTCGCTTTCAACCTTTCTCAAATAGGCTCATGCACTTATAAGGGGGCGCTACTAGCTTTGGACTTATTAGTTAGCTCATTCTGAATAACTATAAATCTAGTAAACTCTATCTCATCAGTTGATCACCCAAATAATCCAACGAATACCACCATGCTCAAGAGCTTATAAATACCTAACATTTTCTCTTCATTCAGAACTTTTCAGAGAGATTAGAGAAACGGTGTTCTACTGTGAAAACTCTGTTCTCTAAGATCAAATAACGTTTAAGCAAAAAACTAATCTCATTCGCTCAAGTTACAAGGTGAATGCTTAAGGTTCCTTAAGGCTGCCTTATTTGTCACTTATGCATTTGAAACATTGAGATTGCATGTTTCTCTTCCCTACCTTTATTCTTTCCTAATCATCTTCTTAGGTGACAGTCTTACTTCATATTTTTTAGTCTACATATAGCGCGCTACTCACACAATACGTACATGACCACTCTAATTAGACCCCTACGTTTACATTTTTTACGACTCTACTAAAGACAAGTAATTGTAGAGATATGACACCTCCAAGGAAGAGTATCGGCACGTCTAATACTACATCCCAAGAGCTCAACACAAATGTTAAGCATAATCCACTCTGATCACCTGAGAATACTAGTAAGGACCATTCAGTGCTTGAGGCTCCTTTAGATCCCATACAGATGATGTGGACAATGCAAGAAGCTACCAAGGTTTTAAATCGGTTCATGGCTATGTTCCAACCCATCCTTATTGGGATGGCTACCATTATTGTTGCGCAACAAGGTATAGCTTTGCCAAACCCTATGGTTACTATACAACCAAGTGTTACTACCTCAACTAAACTAATTAATCCTCCAGCAATTGAGGAGGATCTCCATCAAGGAGGAGGTGATTAAACCCCTCCACTAGAACTTACATGACAACTAACTCCTGCACCAAAGAATATAAGAGTCTATTTGAGTGGCTCTTCATCTTCACGAGTGCATGCTCCTTTATGCAATTTTACCATCCTAATCTTAAGAGGATCCACTTCTCATCCTAATCTTGCCCTTGCTCCGTGCCTGTGTCTATAGCTTCCATTCTAAAAACTTCCTTCATAACAAAAGAAGATTTGAACATTTATATGAGAGAAAAACAAGCTAGATCATCTATGGGAGTATTAGAGTTAAAACTCCTATATCACCAACGCATTGTAACAAATCCATATTATAAGGATTATATAATTCTTAAATTCATAGTGTTCAATGGCAAAAAAGGAAGTGTGAAAGAGCACCTCCTAAAATTTATTGAAACCTTGGAGCCTTATAGGATTAATGATGATTTAAAGCTTAGAGAATTCTCTAAATCATTGACAGAGAAGGCATACACCTAGTATGTCAACCTCCCATCGGGATCGATTGATTCATGGGGAACCATGTGTAAGCTCTTTTTAGAGAAATTCTTCTCCACTCAAGAATGGGTTACCATTATAAATATAAGAAAAACGCGACAAAACTTGAAGGAAGATTTGATAAATTACATAGAGCGCTTCAGAGAGTGCTTCAGAGAGCGTACCTTAGACATCTAAGATGTATGTGATGAAAAGGAATTAGTGAAGATTTGCATTCAAGGGGATGTTCACTAAGTATGTGTAAGCCCTAAGGCCAAGCCAAGTAACCGCAGACTTGAACTTAAAACCCAAGGTTTAGGGCGATTGGTTAATGAATCCGATCAAACCTAAATTATAAACTAACGAGAAAAATGTTAGTAAAACTGGTCTCGTAAACTTGAATTTAAGAAAATAAGTAATAAAATAGGAGACTATAAAATTTTTAAATTTTAAGCATAATAAGTACTAATTACTGAAAATGCGAAAAGTGTAATCAAATAACTAATAAATTATTAAAGATAGATTATATGTATACTAAAAATTTTAGAATGACCAAAATAATAATTAGGAATGTTCACATATACCCCACATGTATTTACGTATAGATAAAAATATGCGAAATTACCTAAATTGGCTAAAAACTAAGTAAATAATTAAAGAAAATTATAAATTAATTATGGAAAAATAAAAAAAAATTAAAAGAGGATAAGATGAATCAAGATTAGGTCATGGCAGGTCCAAATCTACAAAAGAAAAATTAGCCAATAAAAATTAGACAACCTAAAAGCCAAAAATCAAGGAAAATGGGTAAAATCTTGTCAAATTAATGCATATTAATTACAAAAAATGTCTATAAATAGGGGAAAATTTTTCAAAAGTCATTTGGTCAGTTTAGCATTTGGGAAAAATAGGAATACTGAAAAAATCGACAGAAAATCCAGAAAATAAAAAAAAAAGGGAAAACTGTGTAGATTGGGCAAGTGAGTTAAACCTACCACTCAACACCACCTAGGACCGAACCACCGCCACCACCTTACATTAGAACCACCGCTTGAGCCGGCTAATAACCTTGGACCGGGTTTGGACGGCCAGAAGTCTTCGAACCGGTTAGTCTCTTATTTACCCCGATTTTTGAATAATTTTGTAAAATTAGTTATTTTGCCCAGAAAATTATGAAACTTGTTATTCTTAGGTTTTATTGTATGTAAATTTAGGGAAAAATATTTATTTAGTTTAATTATGTCTGAAAATATAGGGTCCTTAACAAATTGTTCAAAACCGAACATGATTAGAACCGAAAATAAATAGGCTTAAGAGTGTAGTTTGGAGCTCAATTTTTTTTTCTGTAGGATATTCATATGATGTAAAACAGTGCTATGAAGCCATTTTTTAAAAAAAATAATTTTGGAAATTTTTAAGTTAATTTTTAGCCCTAAAATGATGGAAAAATTGAGTGATTTGGGATTAATTAGGTGATTAAGATGTTAATTACTAATTTAGATCTTAATTAGATGTTTAGGGATGTTAATCTCTGAAGTGAAACCCTAATCCTAGCCTTTGGAGTATTAAGTATGGTTAATTTAGGAAATTAGGTAATTAATATAAGAAATTAGTAATATGTAAAATTGTAAATTAATAAATCTTAAAAAAATTAAGGTTATTGAGATAATATTTTAAAAGAAATCAGAAAATAATAAATTTGAAATAACATTTAATTTTAAGTAAATGTCTCAAAATGTAAGATTTTCACACATCGGCAATAAATCCGATACCTCAATTAGGGTTAGCGTGTACCGAATAGTTTAGAATACTAAATTATGACCCAATAGGATATTTAGACACTCGAACTTAATATGATTAACGTCATGCTGGGATTCGAGCCTAATTAAGACTTAGGAATTAAAACTAGAATCTAGTTTGGGATTCGAACCCCGAAATAGAGTACAACGAATCATTAGTACATTATAGGTATACATGGGAAAAATGAGTTACATTATGAATTAGAATATAAATCCATAAAATATAAGTACTAAAAAGACCTATTTGTATTATAGGACACCTAGAAACAAATCAGCTTGCGACTAAGGGATCGAGGGATCGAGCGATTTCAAGTAAGTTGGGTTATTGATTATTGTAATAGAGTACTAGTTTTGTAGTACTCGGAGACTTAGGCTTGTATATGATTGTGAATGTAAGTAGTTTACGCATGTGTTTGATGTATCTGAATTCGTGCTGAAATTTATATTGTAAGTGATTTTGTGGCTGATTGAATTGGTATGAAATTGTTTAAACACCCTAAACGGAATTTAATCTTAGTCGACCCTAATAACCAAAAACGTCATGCATTGCAATCCGTTAGGGGATCATAGGATTCTCTAACCAAATACCGACCTCTTCGAAAGGGATAGCGCAGGATTGCAAAATGGTCCCTTCTTTATCCTTAATCGAACTAAGTGACAGGGGAGAAGGTCGCGGCGGGGGTGAAGCCAATGGTTAGAAGGTAGTTGCGGGAGGAGCGAGGTCTCCATTGCACAAGCCTGGGTTTGGTTGTGAGCTGCTGCATAACATGGAACTCTTCAACCCGGATTGGAGTGGGTGAAATTTCTTTGATTTCACAACGGACCAAACTACGTTGTGCGATGACACTTGATTGTTGCATTGCATGAAAATAATTGTTTGATAACCCTGTTTGTGCTTGTATGCATGCATGAGTCTCCGATTCAACTTACTAAACTATAGTTGCTCATACCCTTATAGATCCTTTTGCAGGTTCTGATTTCTGAACACATTAAGTACTATGCCGCCCTACAATTAGTCTGTTTGAAGCCAAGGGTGTGAGGATCAAGTTACCGAGTATAATGTGTAACTAGAGTAACCATGTAATTAGGGATGAAAGACTGATGGTTATTATGTAATCTAGAGAACTGTTATGTTTATGGAAAACTTCCTGAGAAGCTTTGTGGACTTATATATATATATATATATAATATTGTACATGTTATTAGAAATTTGAACTATTTATCATAATCGTAGTTTAATTGTTCATCGAACTGTTTACTTCAAAGCGAGGAGTCATCGACGCCTTGTGTAGGTCATGTCTATGGTAGGCACCGTGGGGCCAGTTACTATCATAGAATGGTTTACACGGCGAGACTGTTGCAACTCTGCGACTTCGAGGAGTAACAGTATGCTATCTACTTGGAAAACCTTAACTTATGTTCTTTTTCCACACTTGTCAAGACTGCAAGAAAAACTAACAATTCCATTACGCGACAATAGATAGAAGGTAAAAGATTTGGGAAACGAACAACATTTGTTAGCTTAGCCTGAAGAGAAAGTTTTAGAGACAACAAAAGGCCACAGAGTGATAGTTCATAAGGCTCTCCATCAGCTATATCATTCCTACGCTCAATGGATAAGGTACATTCAATACTTGACAAGTGGTTATGAGATGGGAATATAAAGCTCCCAAAGGTGGAGCATTTGTCAACTGAAACGAGAAGAATGACCTTAAGTTTTGCAGATATCACAGGACTATGGGTCATCCAACTAAAGAGTGTTAGACATTGAAGAAGACATTTAATGACAGGGTTTGTAATGGGGAACTTGTCATAAAGAGTAATGACGTATGTAGTAATCCGCTCTCGGCACACAACGGCCAATGTAGCGCTACGAATGTTATTTTTCACGATCCAAGACAAGAGGAAAGAGATGTTTCATAAGTTACGGTACATGAAGAGAAAGAAGTAGTAATAGAAATCAACCAAGGTGCACACCTATCATTGGCCACAGCTTTAATGAAAATCTCTGACTTCGGGAGGTTTTCTATTTATTGGGATTCAATGAAGATGTACGGCTTACAGCAGAGACTGCACTTACCTAGATTTCTGAGAGACAATATAGGGAGTACGATGCAATTCAACCAGTATGAAGGATGGCTAATGCACATGAGAATGCGATACTCTTTACTAATGTAGACATGTATACAAAGAACCCTAATCACAATCATCCTCTTTATGTAGATAGTATGCTCAACAAACATCCCATTAAGAAGACATTCATAGATAATGGCTTTTCCATAAACATTATGCCAATGTCTACGTTCAAAGCCATAAGGATAGACAAGTGACACCTAGTAAAGCAATCTATTGTAGTAAATAGCTTTACTGAAACAACTACAGATACAATAAGGTATATTAATATGGACTTTAAAGTTGGAGCCATACAAAGATCCACACGATTCCATGTAATCGACGTGCCCGTATCTTACTATCTTCTGGTTGGAAGGAAGTGGGTGCACAATCACAACCTTATACCATCATCATGGCACCAGTGCATTAAAGATTATTGGAAGGGTAAGATGTCTTTATTCCGGCTATGAAGAACTTGTTTGAACATAATGAGTCTTATCTAACCAACATATGGTTCTTTGATGAGTGTGCTGAAGATGGAGAGACTGCCATTACAAAACCCTTTGGAACACCATTGCCTACATGGGAGGAGACCCAAAGATAAACAAACCGAGGAAGAGGAGAACGTAAGCCTTTCATGGGGGCAAGAAGAAGCAAAAAAAAAAAAAAAAAGAAAGATGAAGCCATAGAAAGTTTCGTCAGGGAAGATGAGCGAAGGGTATATCGCTTATGATGATCTTCGGGATTCAAAGAGGCTTTTTTATCTTCCTAGATCTCATACTAATGCAAGAAACCCAACCCACTCCTCCTCAAATGCAAGACCAAACGAAACCTCAAGCCAAAGAGATTAAGGAATTGAACTTGATAGGACTAGGGGAGTCTCTACAACCTATCTTCATTAGCAAGAATCTGTTGCAAGAAATTAAGGTCCACTTAGTAGAGTTGTTGAAGGAATACAAGGACGCATTTGCTTAGATGTATGATGAAATGCCTAGATTGGACCCTAATCTAGTAGTGCATAGATTAAACATCGTACTCGGGGTTAAGCCAGTAAAGTAGGGACAACGAATTTTTCATCCTAAAGTTGAAGTACAAATAGAAAAAGAGATTGAAAAGCTACTCCAAGCTGATTTCCTTAAACCGATCGAATACCCTACCTGGCTAGCCAATATTGTGCTAGTAAAAAAGTAAAATGGACAGATACACGTTTGCATGGATTTCCGTAATCTTAACAAGGCTTGCCCAAAAGATGATGTCCTACTGCCAAATATTGACACATTGGTGGATGCTACAGTTGGAAATGAAATATTTTCATTCATAGATGGCTTTAGTGGCTATAACCAAATAAAAATGGCTCTCGAAGATGCTGAATGCACTACTTTCAGAACACCAATGCAAAACTTCCACTATACAGTCATGCCATGCCATTTAGGCTTAAGAATACAGGAGTTACCTACCAAAAGGCAATGACTGCCATATTTCATGACATGATGCATGACTTCATGGAAGACTATGTTGATGACATAGTTATTAAGTCAAGACGGGCACCTGATCATTTAACTCATCTACGAAGGGTCTTTGAATGATGTCGTCTATATAAATTGCGCATGAATCCCTTAAAGTGTGTCTTCGGGGAAGCTTCTAATAAATTCCTTAGATTCGTTGTTCATAGAAAAGCAATTGATGTAGATCTAGCAAAAGTGTAAGCCATACGTTCTATGCCCTCACCTACTACTTTAAGGGAATTAAAGACCTTCATGGGGAAAGGCTTCTATATTAAACGATTCATGTCCGTACTGGTAGAAAATTTTCATCTATTACAACAGTTTATGAAAAGTGAACCACATTTGAATGGAGACAACCTCATGAAAAAGCGATACAAAAGATTAAGGAGATACTTACCTTACCAACAACAATGAAAATGTCGGTTAAAGGGTTGCCAATGATTCTTCATTTGATAGCTATTGATAAGTCTATTGGGGCTTTGCTAGCTTAAGAATTAGATGACAGTGAACCATCGATCTACTACTTAAGTAGGTTACTCCAAGGAAGCAAGGTGAAATACTTAGCTTGTGAAAAGCAGTACCTCGCACTGGTATTTGCCATGCAAAAGTTGTGCCACTATTTTCTGGCTCATAGGATTAACCTTATCACTCATTCAGATCTATTAAAATACTTGCTGTCACGACTGGCTCCTTCAGGAAGGACAACAAAATGGTTACTCCTCCATCAAAATTTGACATCATAGTCGTACCACCTAAGGCTATTAAATCTTAGGCTTTGGCTGACCTTTTAGCTCAATTTCTTGTGACATAAGGGGCTTCTATCATAGATACAATCCCTGCAGAGTTCTATGAAAACTCTATAAGAGTAAAAGTAAATGGAGAGTGGTAAGTGCGATTTGATGACTCTTCTAATAGCACCATCCAAGGAGCTAGGGTAATCTTAACAACTCCAAAAGGCCAAGAGATACCTTTAGCTTTTAAGCTAAACTTCTCATGTACCAATAATGAGGCTGAGTATAAAGCTCTCCTGCTTTGTCTTATTTCTACTCAAGATACCAGAGCATCTAATTTGTACATTCACGGTGACTCGAACTTAATCATCAAGCAAGCAAATGGTGAATTTGCTCTCAAAGAACCAACATTAGCGCTTTATAGGGCTGTGGTGCAGTCCCTGGTTAACAAGTTCAAATTAGTGAGGTATGAGCATGCCAAACAATCTACCAACCGTTATGCAGATGCCCTAGCAACATTAGCTTCCAAAGTTCCCATTCAAACTATACAAAATAATTTGAACGTTAAAGTTATTAAGAAATCCATCCCATGCACAGCTCTACAATTAGTGGGCAAGGATGAAGAAGCACAGGACGACTAGCGCAATCCCATCAAAGTACAGTTAGCGCGATCTATGACAACTTTGAAAAACTTCACTTATATTAACAACATCTTGTATTTTAAGGGGCCAAAAGGTGTCTTGTCTAGATGTATTTATGCAAAGTAAGCTCATTTGAAGTTAAATAAATATCACAAGATCTGGTGTGGAGAAGAAGGGCTGCCCTTATATCACTGCATTCGGCGCGCAGGGTATTACAAACCAACAATGTCTAAACATACATCTCAACTACAAATGAGTTGCCTAAAGTGTATTAAATTACCTAACCAAGGAGAATGCAACTTTGTAACAAGTGCAAGCAATTAGAGGTACCCTTACATCGATTACTTGAAAAATAATGTTCTACCTACGAGTAATACAGATGCCCGATTAGTGAAGCATAAAGTAAGAAAGTATCTTATACATGAGGGCGAGTTGTATAGGGTATCATTCATGGGAAAGCCTCTTCAATGTATAGCACTTCCTCAAATAGAAACTGTATTGTCCAAAGTGCACTCTAGAGATGGTAGAGAACATCAAAGGGGAAAGAAGTTATATCAACACTTGCTTCATATGGGATATTGTTATCTTACCATACAAAATGATGCATTCAATATTGCTAGGAAGTGTGTCGCATGCCAACAACATGGTGATGAGAGAAGCTTTAACTTAATTGGTCTAATAAACCTACCATCTAAAAGGTGCATATGGATCCTTGTTGGGACTAAATGCTTCACCAAGTAGGTTGAGGTGATCCCCCTCAAGAATGCAATAGGACCTATCATAGAAAATTTCATAAAAGAGCATATTATTTGTCTTTTTAGGATCCCAAAGTATATCCTTTTAGATAACATCACTTCATCAACTTATATGTACAAAAACCGATGGCTTCTTACAATATTAATAATGTGAAATCTACACCATATTATTCGAAGGGAAATAGCCAAGCAGAGGCGACAAACAAGAGTCTCCTAAAGGTACTCTATCGAATGGTTCATGAAAATCATAAAGAGTGGAATGACAAACTGTCATTGGCATTATGGGCTTATAGAACTTCCAAATGAGGTCTTACTCAAGTGACACCTTTCTCTTTGGTATATGGGTCTGAAGTAATGATGCCTATTAAAATCTTGGTTCCTTTTACACGCTTGGCTCTTAACGTTGAATTAAAACTATACAATTTACATATGCTGGATCTTTAAGCCTTAGAAGAAAGGCGAGACAATGCCAAGTGTAACCTTGATAATTACCAAAAACGACTTAGTATTGCTTATGATCCCCTGATCAAGAAAAGAACTTTTTAGTGAGGCGATGTTGTACTTTATGTGGCAGGACATGTGCTGCGAGGTATTCCAATGCTAAAGTTTACACTGAAGTAGGAAGACCCTTTTATAATTCACGAGGTCCATGACAGTAGCTTCTACAAGCTCCTTAATCCTATAACCGATGCAATAACCCCTTCTGTTAACTTTCAATATGTTAAAAAGTTTCATTTGTAGATCTAATAATGTATTTGCAATTCACATGAATGAAACATTCAACTTCCATTACTTTGTTTCTTTGTGTTCTTTTACTTTCTTTTGCCTTATTGTTGTTGTAAAGTTAGCGCACAATTTTAATTATATATTCTACTCTTGTCTCCTTATTGCTGCAAAGCTAAAGATATATCTCTGTAGCGCATAAGGCTAATACATGAATAAGTAAAGAGAAAGTGATACAAGGTTAAGTATTGGGAAATACCCTCTTGACCACTGATAAATACAATTGGCACATGTTACTATCGTTGCTTAAGTATGATTAACTATTTTATCTTATGTATTGTTGCTAGCAAGTAAGAGCCTCCATTTAATGCATAACACTATCTTATACGCTTTACAAGACAAAAGGAACAAATCCTACTATCATGACATTTCTTTTACAATGTTGCTGCTAAGAGAGGCACTACCTCCTAAAGCGCATAATGACCTAGGATACCTCTAGGCTAAGAAGCCATGTTATTTGATGCAACTGAGCAATTGAAATAAATAAAGAATAGAAAGATAGGAGGAAAGCAATCAAATTTCATTCAATTAGTAAGTTCTATTTGAAAGTGTTGAAAATAACTCAAATACTAAAAAGAAGAAAAAAGGGAAGAGTAAACATCAGTAAAACAAATGAATATAGCCAAACTCCACTAAGGGTGGCTATCTAAACCAACTATGGACTCAAGGTTTGTATCGCCTAATAAATCTTTCGCTTCATGATCTATCTCCTCAATAGTATCTTGCAAGGCTTGAATCCTTGCCACAAACTTACCTCGGCTTCTCATAGTGGTACGATAACTTAGTAATCTCTTAGCTTTGGCAACAATGAGCTCTAAGTTGCCAACTTTGAATTTTAAAAGATGAGCCCCTTCAACACAACTAATTAATTGATGTAGCTTATCATCTGACAAAGACCCCTAAGACTTCTCAAGTAGTGATGTAGTTTCTCCTAACATTTTCACCATGGTGTTAGCTAACTTAGTCCCCATCATAGGAGACTCGCTCCAAAAATCTTGGTCCATAATATAAAGTCTCTCCAATGGTTTCAATAGATGTAAGGAAATGTGAAATCCATGAAAGGATATTATCTCCTTTGGGATGGCTTCTAGAGTTGCTACCATGTCTTTGCGAGATAAGTTAGCAATTAGGGGTGAAGAGACATCAATAGATGTTGCATATACTTCACCTCCATGAGTCCCTAAGCGTAATAATGCATTTATATAGGTATTGCTATCACCTGCCTCATTAACTGATAAAGTAATGTCCTATGCTTCGAGGGAATTATTTAACTCTTCAATTCCATTATCATCATCAGCATCCCTGTATTGGACTAGAGATTCACCATAATCTACCAAGTCCTCATCATCGTTATCCGAAGCTATCACTGGTATAGCAGGATCATTCGGAGGAACCTCGGAGCTCAAGTTAATGGCATCGTCCTTCTCGCCAATTGCAATAGGAAGGTACGTCTCAACCTATAAGAACAAAGAAAAAAAATGAAAAAAAAAATTACATATAAAATAGCATGATGCATTTAACAAAGGTACCTCCTAAATAAATGGTCGCTTAGTTTGCCTCGAATCCACTAATGAAGGCGAGGGGTGGTTGTTCTTAGACTTTAAAGAAGGGTTCACCCTTGTTGTCTTGCTAAGACATTTCAATTATTTAGTAATAGCCTTTTGTGTATCTCCACTACCTTAAGACTTAAGCCTTGGTGTAAGTCTCATAACTAGCCACTCAAAGTTTTGATTAGTTGAAAGATCCGATCAAGCTTAAATTATAAGCAAAGCTAAAAATATTAGTAAAATGATCTCGTAAATTTGAATTTAAGAAAATAAGCAATAAAATAAAAGAATATAAAAATTTCAAATTTTAAGTAAATAACTCGTTATTTATCGAAAATGCGTAAAATGCATTTTGATAATTAACGAATTGCTGGAGATAAATTATATGTATACTAAAAATCATAAAATAACCTAAATAATATTTAGAAATATTTATTTATATTATATATGAATTTACATGTATGTAGAAATATGCGTAATTACTTAAAAAATGCGAAATGTGCTAAAATAATAATAAATAATTAAAGAAAATTTATAGTTAATTAAAGAAAAATATAGAAAAGGAGGAAAAGTCTAGAAGTGGGGCGTAGCAATTTGATATTAAAAAATAAAATCAACCAATTAAAATGCAACAAATAGAAAGTAGAAAAAAGAAGAGATAAGGCAATTGTCTTGTCTAATTAATGCATAATAATTTCCCTAAAGCTCTATAAATAGCAAGAAAATTTCATATACTTATTTGGTCAGTTTGGAGAGTGAGAAAAATAGGGAGAAGTGAAATTAAGAGAAAATTTAGGGTTAGGAAAAAAATAAGAGAAAACTGTGCAATTAAGGCCATAAAGGGGAACCCAAACCCGATGAGTAGCTGGGAGTGGACTGCTACCACCACCATATAGTGGTGGCAACACCCAGGTGGGTCGACACACCCATGGCCACCAACGGTGGCCAGAGCTATCCAAATTGGTGAGTTCAATTTTCAGCCGATTTTGTATAATTTTGTAAAAATATTTAGAAAATTATGAAACTTGTTATTTTAGAATATTTTTTTACGTAGTTTTTAGAAAAAAATATTATTTTGATGAAAATATGTCCCGTGATATATGATCCTTAAGAAATCATGCAAAACCGAGTATGATTAGGATTAGAAATAAATAGGCTTAAGAGTGTAGTTTGGAGCTCAAATTTTTTTTGTAGAATGCTTAAGTGATATAAAACAGTGCTATGAAGCCTTTTTTTTTAAATTTAATTTTCAAAATTTTTAGGTAAATTTTTAGCCCTAAAATGATAGGGAGCGTATACCATTAATCAAAACCAAGTTGATGCGTAACCCAATAGGGCGGGTATACCATGACTCTTTGCTTTGAAAACCAACCGCTTGAGTCTTTATTGTTAAGAAGTGAAGGCAAGCTCCCTGGAATATCAATTAGAGGAACCTGTCTTGAGAATCGAAGATATTTTCTCGTTTTTCCACCAAGGTAACTTCACCGTTTGAGTTAAGAGGATAAAGTCTATTACTATCTTCATATCCTATAATTTGCTCAACATAAGGGCAGAATGTGAATTCGCCCTCAATGTCAATAAGTTGCAGGAGTGACTAATCAATTGATCTCTTAACCCAAGCCCAGGCCCTAGGAAGAGCAAGGTTGGGCTGGTCTTGTACAGTAGGAGGAGAAAAGTGTCTTTGAAACCACTCGCAAAAGTAAATTTAAAGAAACACTAGTTCTATGTGTGAAATGATCACATATCAACCTTTCAAACATATGGAAGCATGGTGATATGAGTTTAAGTGCCAGTAATGTGAACCCAAGTAGAAGGGTCCTAGAGCAAATCGCTCACCCTAGACAGTATGTATGGCCAAGAGGAAGAGTCGTGGACTAAAACCTTCCTGAGGCCCTCTGGGGAATACAGATAGAGAAAGCCAGAACACAAAGAAAGCAGAAAGTTCATACCTGCAACAACGGGATAAAGAATGTATGGGTAGAAAATACAACTACAATGCTTGAAATAAAAAAAAAGGACATGAAGATACTTACTCTTTCCCTTGACTTGGCTTGGAATCTGAGGCCTGTCTTTCATTTGTTCCTCAAAGAAGTATGTGAGCTAAGAAGTAAAACATGGCTTCTTCTTCTTAGTGTGGTTAACTTGCAAAGCACCCATTAGTGATGTTTGAAAATTATGCTCTTTATGAAGGGACATTATGGTAGTAAGGTCCATTTGTCCGAAGTTACGCAGATTAAACAGTATAGCTATATCTTCTAATGTTGGAGTTATCTCCCCCTACGAAGTGATAAACTTGTGGTCTGAATACTTTAATACAAGATGATTGTCTGCCATACTTTCATTCCGCTCGTTTGTAGGAACTGCAACCGAGTAGAAGTGACAATAGCACGGAAAACTTTAACCTTCTTCAGTAAAGTCATGTATTCTGGCTTCTCTACAATATATGCTATATAATCATCCCATCTCGAGGGTAGCTCCTTCAAGAATGAGAATTGGGTATTGAAAAGAGGTAGCTCTCTCATCTTGTTTCTAAAATGCAATACTGAATCTCCTTTGATGGTGTCTCTAAAATCAGCATGAAGCTCACGCTCAATAAACTGGAGACTACCATCAATGCGAGGTATTGCACAGGCTTCTTAGCGCTTGGCTTTGTCCCAAAATGTATCTTTAGAGATAGTTTCGTCCAACCACTTATCCCGAGGACATGGGATGGGTGGTGGACATTTATCTTGATGCAACAGTAAATCCTTCATCTTCGCTACTTCTATGCTATGACTTAGATTAGTCTTCATCTCTTTTCCTTCAAAAGCACAAAATCAATATATTATCTAAGTTAAGATACTGTAGTTTATAGAATTCAAGTTGAGATATTAGACTAAAAGACCCATTTATACAAGTTTTAAGTAGGTTACCAAAGCTTTCCTATCAGATCTTACAAAATCACATATAACTTAAGCTTACAACCATGTGCTTCATACAAGAGCAACCATAGGAAACATTATGAAAAACAATTTAAATGAAAATATCATAGGAATGAAGTTTGCTTTCTAAAAGAAATTGATGATTCTAATATAAAGGGTATATTGTGGCAAAGAATCTATCATTTAAAAAATATAATAATCATAAGTGAAATAAACATGTGCAGAAGCGATTGAATGAAACGACTAGTTGGGAGTTCAAAATTAAGAGTTGTGACTTATTAGAATCATAACTTCTTCATAAGTTCATCCATATTATTCATGTTTTAGCCGATTGTTGGTTTAATTTTTCGTTCTTTGTTATCTCCTCATGACCTTACCCTAATTATCTCTTTCACATCTATTATTTTTGAAGTTGTTATTAACACGAATTGGAATGTTCAAATCTATTAACACAGCACTTGCGGGGTAAAATTATTTCAGGCTATTCGTTTAAGTAAGCCAAACCTCCTTTTTTTCTTTCAATTTTTTATTTTTTTTCTCTCTATTGTTTAGAGGACACCAAGATTGAATCTTTCTTCACTAACCCTAAAGGGATTATGCAATTATTAACGTCAATCAATTTCGGTTATTTAATTAAATAAATTGAGTCTTCTATGCTTTTAATTGTGACTTTGTGGTCCTTTTACATTCGAGTCAAGATGAAAAAAATTGGCTAGTTTTAATTATTACAAAAAAAAGAAGAATTTCTTTGACTACCTTTGCACTAGAGATCCTTCAAATTCTAAAATTTTCAAAAACACGCTTTCAAATCTTTATATAACAATTTGACTTCCATTAAAATAAGAAATAAACTAAAACCAACGATAACAAAATCATAAAAAATTAATAAAATAAAATTAGAATTTTTCTTTTTCATCGAATCTCATGTAATTCGTTTTTTTTTTTTTTTAAGTAATAAAAGCTACATTCATTAAGTGATAGATATAAGAGAGAAATTTGCAATTTAGTGTTAGATAATGACATCTACATTTAAAAAAAAAAAGAAAGAAAGAAAATATCTTTATGATGATTGATAATTGTTGAGTTTGTCTTCACCAATGACATGTACACTACGTTCTTGTGAGAAAAATTATGAAAGCAGCAAGCTATGGGTTGAAATAAGTAGTTAAAAAAAAAAAAAGAGAGAGAGTCAAAGAAAAATAGAAGCGAAGAAATATTGAAACTTGTTTTGTTGCTGACTTCCTACTGTTGATTTTTTTTTTCCACCAATCTATCAAAACATAGCAGTGACGTAAGTAATATCTTACCTTATTAGTATCAAGATTCAATGAGTGCTTGTAAACATTTATAAATATATGTTGTCACCAATGTGATTAAAGTTACAAGGATAAGTTTTGAAGATTTAAATTTCGAGTTTGATATAATTGGCTATATTTCATCAGGTTTAAGTTGATTTGACTATGAGATTCTCATGGATTTTGATTAATCTGAGCAAGATTTAAAATGATATCTAAAGATTCAAAGGGGATTTACAACTATTCTGTTAATCAAACTTGTACAGATATTGTAGGGGATGACGCAACCCCAAGTTACATCCTCATTGCAAGGAAATACCTACAAGAGTTGAGATTTCGATTCAGATTTTATTTTAACTGGCAAAAAATAAAAAAAATACTGTACCGTACTACGAAGGCATTACCCCTATACCCTTATGCTGTCTCTGCATAGGGCAATGTAACTCTTGTAAATGCTATCATTTCGTTTCATTTCGCTACGCTCCAGAGCTTTGCTCCACTTCACGACAACACTACCCCATTTACCAATATGAATGAGACACATACCCATATATATATATATATATATATATATAACATGGCTGAATGGGGATGTTAAAAAAGCTTTAGATTCCTATGAATGCTCCAATGGTTTTATTTTTCTACCAATGATCATAGAATAAGAAAGAGATACCAAGAAGTGTCACTATACACACATTATTTAACAAATCAATCTCATGGGAGCAATAAATTAATAGTGCAATACAAAGACATATCAAAGTATGTGTTCTATGGTAGCAAAATAAATACTAGCATATCATGCTCAAGTTGCTAATGATTCAAAAGAAGTGTCAATTCTGTAGATATTGGAAGAAATTAAGTAAAGTTAACATCCAATGCATCTACATAACAATTGAAGAAATAACTTCTAGAAATCCCCTTGAATGTATCCAATGGACTTTTGGTCAAGGGGTAAAATGTAAAGGGTTGAAAATTGTTATAATAGTTATTAGGATAAGCCCATTATTTATTTAGGTTTGACTCCTTGGGCCAGGTGATAGGGCCTAAGGAGTCCAATCTGTATAGAGATAATTTAAGGAGATTTGGCTTTGTAGGCTTGAAATAGAGACTGTTAGATCAGCCTGTCTACCTCCATTCTTTCTTAGGCAAGCTTATGCACTTATAAGGAGGGCTATTGGTTTTGGGCTCATTAGCTAGCTTATTTTCGATAACCATGAATCAAGCAAGCTCTATCTCATCCGTTGATTAACTAGATGATCCAATAGATGCTACCATAGCCAAGAGCCTATAAATACACAGCATTTCCTCATCATTTAGAACTCTTTAGAGAGATCAGAGAAATGGTGTTACACTGTGAAAACTCTATTCTTTAAGATCAAATAGCGTTTAGGTAAAGAAATGATCTCATTCGCTCAAGCTACAAGGTGAACGCCTGAGGTTCCCTAAAGCTGCCTTGTCTATCACTTATGCATTTAAGACATTAAGATTGTTTGTTCCTCCTCCCTACTTTTATTTTCACTTAATCATCTCCTTAGGTGATAATCTTACTTCATTTCTTTAAAGTCATGTATAGCGTGTTACTCATACAGCACACACGTGATCACTCCAATTGGATTCTTACATTTACAATTAGTTAACTACATTAAAACAAGTCCAACCATGGTGTATTTGTCAAACTCACAGTACCTAAACACTTTCTCGATTCTTGGTATCCATTGTAGGAACTCCTTAAGTGAACTACTACATCAAAAGAGAGGGAATTAAGTTGATAATATTAAGTTTCTTATTCAGCTTGTTCTCAACATCAAAAGTGTCATCACCTTGCCATCATGCTTTTCTATCCTTCGGTTTGCTCCATTATCAATCTTGTATATAGCCTTTTAAAGGAAAAAATAATAAAAGATAACCCCCTTAACTTTGAAAAAAGATTTAATTATACCATGTATTTACATCCTATTGATCCATTTATGTAAAGTGCATTATATTGTTAAAACTTTTATCCATAAACTTCAACCATAGTACGCAATCACTCCTATAAGTTGTTAAAATACACTTCAGCAACCCTTAACTTTGAACTTACCCCTTGTGTGTAATATGTGCATTTTTGTATTTGAATTGGAAAAACATTTATCCTTTTTGTTTTTAATTTATCAAAGCTAAGGGGTTCTTTTGCTATATTTGAAAGTTTACGAAGGTATATGTAAAACTAGATTAAAGTTTAGGCATTACAATTTCCAAAGAAAAAGCAAGGTGTAACCATGTGAGATTAAATAATTATTTTAGCTTTAAAGGAACTCTAAACAACTTATTTTAAAAATTTAACAAAATTAAAAATAAACCAATTTTTTTTCTAAAGGCATAAGATACCAACAATATGTTTACTTAAGGGAGTGGTTATATAATTTTCCCCTTATTCATTAAAATATTTTTATTACGATGTTCACTTAGTGAAATTCTAATTTACTAGGAATTTCGATTCTTAAAAATTCAAAATTTTTATCACAACCTAAAAATACCAATTCCATGAAAAAAAACACTACTACCCCTCTTCTCTTCTTCTTCTTATTCTCCTCTACATAGCTATGAACTACCACACCACTTTTAAAACCATCACGCATCACCCATTGCCATTACCACCAATACCATCGTCAGCTACTATCACATTACCATCTTTAACCACCTATCGCAGTGACCCACCATTACCAACATCTAGCCTTAATGTTAAAGGTTAGTGTGGTTTGGTTTAATACGATTCACCTTCCCTTCTTAATCTGAACCGAACTAAACCTAATATAATTGTTAAGTTTTTTTTTTTTTAAGTCAAACCTAATTATACATTTCGATTTGTGAATTTTTTGAATCTAATTAAAATCGATTCGATCTACGGTTTCAACCATTTATGTTAAATTTTCTCTAAACATTTTTATCTTTAATAACATATTTTGGTTTCCATTAAACTTTCATATGTTTTTAGTTAATTTCTTATGTAACAATACTCAGTAAAAAATTTTACAAAATTTCAAAAAATCTAACTTAATTAGACTAAAATAAGAAACTCTATTCTGACAAACAATAGCAAGCAGGGAAAAGTAAAGCTACATATCTAAAAGCGATATGAAGAGGACAAAAATGACACACTAAATTGGAAAAGGGATGAGCAACATGTAAAGAACATTAAGGTTAGACCCTTAATTTAAAAATATATCAGAGAAGGAAAAATTCTAAATGTGAAATTTTAAATTAAATTTACTCAACTTAATCTTAATAATTGACCAAAAAAAAGATAAAAAAGAATAAGATATGGAAAATTTGATGAAATTCATAAAGATTGACTGAAAAAAAAAGCATAAAATAATTTCATAAATTTTTTTATTTAAGCAACTAATTTAGTTTGGTTTAAGATGGTTCAATTTGGTTCGTTTTGTCGAACTGAACAACAAATTATTTATATGTAATTAAATTGAACCATTAAAAGAAAAATTGATTTTTCCATTCTGTTGTTTCTTAGTTCTTGATGATAGTTGATTGAGTTATGCACATGTTGGGCTTATAAAATAATACATGGTGAAGGGACACTGGAAGGTTGTTTGACGTAACCACTTCAATTCTTAAGTTAACATTGGGCTCTTGTGAGTATAGAATATGCGTGAATAATACGTAAGCTTCGAATGCAAAGTGTATAAAGAGAGTTACCATTAAACAGTAGCCTGTTATTTAGAGCGAAATGGAGCCGACAGTTAGAGATTAGTTGAAGGGAGAGATCTTTTTCCAAAAGTGCGGAGATTGAAGCTGTCGCGCCTGATGTATCCTTAATATTCAAGACGTAGTCGTTTTATCCTTATCTTATAAATCATAACCATTACATTGCTTCATGGGCTTGGTCAGATCAGGCCTAGGCCCAAGGCCCACGAAAGTGAGCCTAAGGTGGCGAGACTTGGTAGATCTAGTCAAGCTTGAGGGGTCCATGTCCAAAGTGCCCTATCAACACTTGCACCCCCCCTCCCCTTCGCAGTCTCATTGCCAAAGAAGAGGTAAGGAGAAAAAATACATAGACTGCTTAAGCATGACCTATCCAACTTTTGAAAGTTCAATTTGATGTTGCGAGTGCCGATGTGATGAGATTGTAGATCTGCCGTGATGGACGGTCTGAGATAGCGAGGTCCGAGGCCGGAAGGCTTGAAGTGGGAAGTCGTTCAAAGTAATAGATTGCCAGTCTGAGAATGTCTGAGGCTAAGTGAGTAAGGGTGGTCAAGTGCTCCTACGTTATAGACCGGCCTATTAGAATAGGGCCTAACGGGAGCCGAACAAACATAGATGCATCATGTCTTTGTAATGCTAACCAGGTGGAGGCCAGATAGGTCCTCAAGAAGCTTCCTATTAAACGAACTATTTTAAAATGCAACTTTTGCTAGCTTATATTCCGTGCATTAAATGCGACATGACAGATGTCATGCTGCAATACCCTAGCGTGTAGCTACATGCCTTCTACCATTTATAGGTGACCGTTCGATCGAGATGCTTTCCACATGTTTGTTAGTTAGCGTTCCAAGGGATTTATGCTTATACGTATCCTTATAACCGCCTATACGGCTTCTTAGGCGGTTTCCCTATAAATAAGAAGATCACAAAGAGAAACTGCTTTTCTACAATCTTTTCATTCAGTTGTTGCAGTTTCTTGCGTTTACATTCCAAAATTTAAACCTTTTCCAAAAGTTTCGAGTCTTCCGATCATGTCGACTAATAGAGGTGAGGCTTCCTCTTCACTATTATTTACTTCTAGCTCCGACTCTACAAGGAGTGATATCCCTTAAGTACAAGAAGGTGAGGTCTCGTCACTAGTACAACTCGACCAACCTATAAGGAGGTTTCGATCGGTTGAAAAACCCGATCGAGCCTAAATTATAAAATAAAACTAAAACTATTAGTAAAATAATCCCGTTAGTTTGAATTTAAGAAAATAAGCAACAAAACAAAAGAATATAAAAATTTCAAATTTTAAGTATATAACTCGTTATTTATCGAAAATGCATAAAATGCATTCCGATAATTAACGAATCGCTAAAGATAACTTATATGTATACTAAAAATCATAAAATGACCTAAATAATATTTAGAAATATTTATTTGTACTATATTTGAATTTACATGTATGTAGAAATACGCGTAATTACTTAAAATACGTAAAATGTACTAAAATAATAAGAAATAATTAAATAAAATTATTAAATTAATTAAGAAAAATTAGAAGGGTGTGGATTAATACAAATATGGTCGTGGTAGGTCAAAATCTAAAAAAGAAAAATCATCTAATTAGAATTGAGCAACACAAAAGTCAAAAATCAAGGAAATGGGGCAATGTCATGTTTAATTAACGCATATTAATTATCACAAAGCCCTATAAATAGCAAGAAAAATTCAGAAGCTCATTTGGACAGTTAGAAATCAGAGAAAATTAGGGAGAGGCGAAAATTGAGAGAAAAACTAAAGAAAAAAAAAAGAAAAGGAAAATCGTACAGTTAAGGCCACAAAGGAGAACACAGATCCGACAGGCAGCTGGGAGTGGACGGCCACCACCATCACACAGTGGTGACAGCACCTAGGTGGGCCGACATACCCATGGCCATCGACGGTGGCCGGAGCCACCCAAATCGGTGACTTTGATTTCTAACCGATTTTATATAATTTTGTAAAAATACAAAATAGCAAATATTCTTAGAAAATTATGAAACTTGTTATTCTGAGATTTTATTGTATGTAGATTTAGGAAAAAATAGTTATTTAGTTTAATCACATTTGAAAATATAAGATTCTTAATAAATTGAGCAAAACCGAGCATGATTAGAATGAGAAATAAATAGGTTTAGGAGTGTAGTTTGGAGCTCAATTTTTTTTTTTTGTAGAATGCTTATGTAATATAGAACAGTGCTATGAAGCCATTTTTCTAAAATTAATTTTCGAAAATTTTAAGTTAATTTTTAGCTCTAAAATGATGAAAAAATTGGGTAATTTTGGGTTAATTAGGTAATTAAGATACTAATTACTAATTTAGATAGCAATTAAATGTTTAGGGATGTTAATCTCTGATATGGAACCCTAATCGTAGCCTTTGGAGTATTTAGTATAGTTAATTTAGGAAATTAGTTAGTTATTGTAAGAAATTAGTAATAGGTGGAATTGAAAATTAATAAATCTAAAAAAATTAGGGTTATTTAGATAATATTAGAATAAAAATCAGTAAAATATTAAATCTGAGTTAAGATTAAATTTTAGGTAATTGTATAAAAATGTAAAATTTTCTCACATCGGGGATAAATCCAATAACCCAATTAGAAATAACGTGTATCGAATAATTTAGTATACTAAATTAAGACCCAATAAGATATTTGAATACTCGAGCTTAATGTAATTAATTTCACATTAGGATTCGAGCATATTTAGGACTTAGAAATCGAACTAAAACCTAATTTGGAAATCGATGCGGAAATCGAACCTAAACCGAACCCCAAACCTAGAATAATTGTAAAAGACTTAAGACCTAGATAATTAGGCATATTAAACCTTAAACAAAACATAACAATAAGCGTTATAGGATAAAATGAATCTATAATAGTTATATGAAAAACTCAAACCACGTTTGTGTTATGGGGATGATCAGCAATGGCCTGAGCAAGTCAAACCTCGAGTAATCGAGCGAGGAGTAGAGGTAAGTTGGGATTAATACGATGCTGTATTTTAGAGGCTTAGGATTATGCTTGATTGTGCTTGTTAGATAGTTGGATGTGTACATGTGCTTGATTATGAGTGATGCTATGATTCTGTCTGTTGTCTTAACTTGTATTGTATGGTTTGTATGAAATAATTGATCACTCTAAACTAGACCTAATCAAATATACAGCCTATAATCATAATCGGACCTACGTGGCAACTCATTAGGGGAACTTAGGACTCTCTGACCAAATATCGACCCCTGCGAAAGGGATAGCGCAGGATTGCAATTGGTCCCTTCTTCATCCTCAATAGAACTAAGTGACAGGAGAGGAGGTCGCGGCGAGGGTGAAGTCAATGGTTCGAAGGTAGTCGCGGGAGGAGTGAGGTCTCCATTGCACAAGCCTGGGTTTGGTCTTGAACTGTTGCATTAATGGCAACTCCTCAACCCGAATTAGAGTGGGCGCAATTTCTTTAATCTTACGACGGGTCGAACAACGTCATGCGATAACATTTGCTTGAACATGCATTGAACCTAATAAGTTGATTAAAAACCTTGTTGTGTTTATGGTATAGTTTTAAGTCCCTTATCCTAACTTACTGAGCTGTGGTTGCTTACAACCCTATAGACGTCATGTAGGTGTTCGCTAAGAAGCGGTAAACAACTACTCCGAAGCTAGCAACTACTGGATACTGGGGAGTGAGAAAAAATATTTGAAGAACGAACTTATATTCTGAAGATCTAAGTTTTGTTTTATTTAGAATTTTTCAGTTTTGAAAAATGTAATAATTGACTTATAGTATATATATATAAATTTCCTCATTTTCTTAGGTAAATGATTTATTTAAATTACAAACTGTTTACTTCAAAGCGGGTTAGTCGTGGACGCCTTGTGTAAATCAGGTCTAAGATAGCGGTTATAAGGCCAACTTCTATCTTAGGATGGTTTACACGGCGGGGCTGTTACGACTCTGCCGCTTTGAGGCGTGGCATCTGACCCAGTAGCCCAACAGGAGGCCGTCTTAGAAGTTATCCGTGGGGAAGATCCATTTGTAGGGGATCCTTCAGTCGCTCCTGGTTCACATCCCTCAGGCTTCGCTCCAACTCAAGGCTTATCATCTGAAGTGCCTACGGATCAGCACTTCTAATAAATAGATGCATTGATTTTTCTGAATTACTGGAGTTAGTTAATCTTAGGAGATAGCAAGGTTTTGTTTTCTTCTTCTTCTTCCTCTTCTTCTTCTTCTTCTTTTTGAAATTAATGTAATTATTGCTGGGATGCTACCCTTTACTCTGTAATTAAACAATTATGGAATAAATAGATGAATGTTTTTTAAATGTCTTCTCTTGATCTCTATTCATCTTTGAATGTATCTGCTAGAGAATCTATCTAAGGGAAGTTGACCCTTGTTGAGGTCTTATCGGGGGGGTTCCTTCATATAAAGGGTGTTTTCCCTTGCCGAGGTTACTTTAAGAGGGGCCAGGTCGATAGTGTTCCGACCTGCCTAGAGTGGGGGGTTCTTCCGTACGAGGGGTATTTCCCTTTGTTGAGATTACCCTAAGGGGGGTCAGGTCAGTGGTGGTCTAACCTGCCCAATGCATAGGAGTTCCTTTACGTAAGGGGTGTTTCCCCTTGCCGAGGTTATCCTAAAGGGGGTTAGGTCGGTGGTATTTCGACTTACCCAATGTATGGGAGTTCCTCTTTACAAGGGGTGTTCCACTTACCGAGATTACTCTAAGGGGGGTTAAGTTGGTGGTTTTCCGACCTATCCAGGTTAACTATCCATGTCTCTTCGAAGGCTCATAAGGTGAAAGAAGCAAAGGGGGAGAGAGAGATAAAGAATTATGAAATCAACTAAGATTTTTTATTTCAATACAACTGAAAGAAAAACCGTACATAATGAAATTCTAATCAAAATAAAGACGTAGGTTATCGACGTTTCATGTGTACGAGATGAGCTTACCACCCAATCTTTCCAACATATATGTCCTATTGCCTAGTCTTTCCCTGACCCTGATTAGGTCTTCTCAATTGGGGGTTAGTTTGCCCTATCCTTTACGTGAACCTGTGGCTTCTAATTTTCAATACACTAGGTCACTAACCTTAAACTCCATGTACCGTACCTTCTAATCATAATACCAGGCGGCTCAATGTTGATATGTAGTCACTTTAGCAGCAGCGAGGTCTTTGATTTCCTTAATGGTATCAACACTCGCTTACAATAGTGAGTTGTTAATGACGGCGTTGAAGCTCTAAGTTCGAATGTTCGGGAGCTTAAGCTCGATTAGGAGGACCACTTTTGACCCAAAAGCAAAGTAGAAGGGGGTCTCTCCTATAGAGGTACGGTGGGTAGTCCTGTAGCCCCACAGGATATTAGGCAATTCGTCTGCCCAGGCGCCCTGCGATAGGTCCATGTGCTTCTTCAAGCTATAAAAAATGACTCAATTGGTTGCTTCGACCTAACCATTTGATTGTCGGTGGGCAATTAAGGTAAAATGTGGGGCAATGTGGTGCTTGGCTAAAAAATCCCTAAACTTGGGGTTGTCAAATTGTTAACCATTGTCTGTGATCAGTACGTGGGGAACTCTAAACCAGGAGAGAATGTTGTTTCTAATTAAGGGCTCTATACCCCTCTTCATGATTCTGGCCACTACTTCGGCTTCCACCCACTCTGTAAAGTAATCCACGGTGACAATTATGAACTGTCCTCCTGATGCTTTTAGGAAGGTACTGAAGATATCGATCCTCCACTGTGCGAATGGCTATGGGCTCATCAAGGGTTAGAGAGTGATGTTAGGTACGTGGTTGATTTGGTGTACTTATGGCATTGCGGGTACTTTTGGGCTACTGCCTTTACATCTTGCCTCATGGTGGGCCAGTAATATCTGAGTCGTAGCACCCAAAGATAAAGGGCTTGGGATTGAAAAGGATTGTTGAATACTCTGGCATGCAACTCTTCTATGACGTGCAGCCCTTTTCCTTCTCAAAGACACTGGAGTAGGGGGAAGCTAACTCCCCTGCAATATAGGACACCGTCAATTAGTGTGTAATTGGTAATATGGTATCGAAGCTTCTTCGACTCCCTCCTATCCTTTGGCAGCATACCCTGCTCCAAGTAACTCCATGTGGGATCCATCCAGCTTAGTTCGGGTACTACTGCAATCAGTTCCAAAATTTCAGCTGAGCTCAAAGCTATGCTTTTTTCCGACAAGTAATCTATGAAGATCTTGCTATCCTTCTTCTTAGGCTTTTGTATACTAATGGAGGCTAACTTGGATAGCTAGTTTGCCATAGAATTTTCCAGTTAGGGGGATCTTTATGATGTCCCAGGAAGGGAACTTTGCTAGGAGACTCTTCACTTTCTCAAGATACTTCGCCATAATGCCGTCTTTGGCTTTATATTTACTTTAGACCTGCTGGACGACTGGTATGGAGTCCAAGAAATTCGCAACCGCTCTACACCGATCTCCTTAGCTAGTTTGAGATGACGATGAGCGCCTCATATTCGGACTTGTTGTTACTAGAATTGAATTTGAACTTAAGGGCGTAGTAGATGGTGACCTGATGCGGGTCAGTTAAAACCAAGCCAATGCCTCCACCCCCCAAGGTGGAAGAGCTATCAACGTGGAGAGTCTACACTAGTTTGTCATTGCCTAATGGTGCTTCATCCTCTCCTGTGTACTCTACCACGAAGTCGGTTAGCACTTGTGCCTTATAAGTTGTTTATAGCTGGTACTGGATTTTGTATACACTCAACTTCATTGCGTACTTCATCATCTGTTTAGACACGTTAGGTCTCTATAGCATGGTGCACAGTCGTTGATCCATGAGTACAATAACTTGGTGCACCTAAAAGTAGGGCCTTAGTTGTCGGGTAGTGATGATGACGATGACCTAAGCGAATTTTTCTACTCTGGCATACCTGACCTCAAACCTATGTAGTATGTGGCTGATGTAATATACTGCCCTGTATTATTTTCCCTTTGCTTTAACTAGTGTAGAGGAGAGTGCCCGATTGCTTACGACCAGGTAGAAAAATAGGTCATCCCCTTAGATAGGCTTAGAGAGGACCAGCGGATGAGCGAGGAAGTCTTAGAGTTATTGGAAGGCAGTACCACACTCAAGAGTCTATTCAAAACCCTTTAGATTTTTGAGGATTTTAAAGAACTCAGCGCATCGGTCAGCGCTCTTCAAATGAATCAGCTTAGGGTAGCTACCGTACTAGTGAGCTTCTGTACATCTTGGACTGAGGTTGGAGGCTTCATTCCCCTGATGGCTGTAATCTCCTCGGGGTTGGCTTCAATACCTCTCTATGTAACCAGAAAACTAAGGAACTTACTAGAGACGACACTAAAGACGCACTTCTGGGGGTTTAGCTTCATATCGTACGTGTGCATTCGATCAAAGGCTTCCTGGAGATCCTTAACATAATCGATCGGCTTCTGGCTCTTAACGATCATGTCGTCGATGTACACCTCCATGTTACGTGCAATTTAGGACCTAAACAGCTTTGTCACCATTCACTAATACGTGCCCCTGACATTTTTTAGTTCGAATGGTATCACGATATAACAATAGGTACCATAATTGGTGACGAAGGAGGTATGGATTTCATCCTTTGGGTCCATTTTGATCTGGTTATACCCTAACAAGGCATCCATAAAGCTTAACAGAGCGTGTCATGAATTAGAATTGACAAGCTGGTTGATCCTAAGGAGGGGGAAACAATCTTTAAGGCAAGCTTTGTTGAGGTTGGTATAATTGACACACATGCACCACTTCCCATTCTTCTTCTTAACCAGTATTATGTTAGCCAGCCACGTCGGGTACTTTTCCTCCCTCATGAAGTTGACTTTAAGCAGCTTCTACACTTTTTCCTCGATTACGGCCTACCGTTCTAGGGTAAAATTCTTTTTCTTTTACTTAACAAGCCAAGCTGTAGCGTTGATGTTGAGGTTGTGGATTGCCGAATGGAGGGAAATCTCGAGCATATCCGATGCCAATTAGGCCAAACCTATCCGAATCTGCCTGCAAAAGGGCAATGATTTCATTCTGCACTTCAGCTAAGGTCTCAATCTTAACTTTTGTGGTTTGGTCAGGTGAGGCACCAATCTGAACATCTTTTGTTTTTTCTCCAGGCTCGCCCTTCTTAGTTGGCCTCTCCTGTGGGCTTATTTCTGAGGCAAAGACACCATCTCCTTTGGTTACCCTAACATATAGCTCTTGTGAGAGCTTGTAATCTTACCTGCATACTCTTACCCTAATTGGCGTTAGGAAATTGGCCTTCAAATGCAAGGTGGATATGATCATCCTAAATGCGTTTAAACTTAGTCTTCCCAAGAGCGCATTGTAAGGGGAGGGACAACCAATCACAATGAACTTTACAGGTCGTCATGTTACATGGTTGTCATCACCAAGTTCCATGTCTAGCATAATGATGCCCTTGTCTTGGACTGTGCTGTTGTTGAAGCCAATGAAATTGTAGTAATATGGCTTCATCTTTATTGGCAGCTTCTTCCTCATCTTATCATATGTATGGAGGAAGAGTATGTCAATAAAACTACCAGTATTGACCATAATCTTTAGTTACTCAAATTTTAAGATCCTTGCCCTAATTACAAGGTTGTCTTAGTGAAGAGTGTTGACGACCACTACAAGGTTGGTAGCAGAGAAGGAGATGAAAGTGTCTAACTTTTGTCTCTTCTTCTTTACTGCCAACACCTCTGATGGGTCGTTAACTGAGTTGCTTGTGCTTAGTTGGCTCCTAGGTGCGCCCCCTCCCCCCTACGATCACATTTATGATGCCACTAAGGGCACAATAATTGAGGAGATTGTTATTCTTCTCAACACAGGCGTCCTCGGTCCATCGCCTCCAAGGTGCCCTATCTCTGTCTCTGTCATCATTTGAGTAGTCGTTGCTCCTCCAATGGTCCACATATTCATTGAATAAGTTACGCTGAATGGCATTCTTCGACTGGAAGTACTCTTTGGTGGTATGGCTATGGTCATCATGGAACTGACAGTATTTGTTAGAGTTATGACGGCTAGGGTTCCCCTGCATTTTGTGTGGCCTCTAAAGTAATTTCCGGTGCTTTACTTCGGAATAAACCTGGGCAATTGGCCTATTTGGGGGCGTATATTAGGTATAGATAGGGGGTGAGAACAGGAGTAGGTCGCACTTGGCCCAACGCTTCTTCTTCCTTAAGCTCTCCCCATTTGATCTACTTAGCAACCTACTATCAAAGTGATCCTTTATGAAAAATTTGTCCTTATCCTACTTTCCGCCCGACCTCTTTCAGTTGATGTCGCGCCTGGCGCAAATGTTATCTTCTTGGTCAATGTACTTTTGTGCTTTATTTCAAAAGTCAGCTAAGGTCTTTGGCTTGCTCTTCTTAAGCCATCGAAAGAAATCTCCCAAAGGTCAGATGTCGAGCTGTACCGCGTCAACAGTAACTCCTTTATCCAGTTGAAGGATCTCAACCATGGTGTTATTGAACCGGGCTACATAATTGTGTAGGGACTCACCTTTACCCTAACTTACCAGGTACAGGCATGATGTGTCATTGGACAAGGGCTTACTAGCCTTGAAATGCAGGTTGAACTTCCTGGCCAACTTGTTAAAGGAGCTAATCCAATTGTTGGGTAGGTAGTTAAGCCATGTCCATATTACCTTCCTTAGCGTGCTTGGGAAAGCCTTGCACATAATAGCATCCCTATGACTGTAAAGGTTCAAGAGGGTGTGGAAGTGGAAAAGATGGTAGTCAAGGTCGGCCGTGCCATTGTACTGGTCTAGGGACAAAAGTTTACCATTAAAGGGTAGCACTTCGTCTTGGATACCCCTAGTGAAGGGGGTTTTGTTATTGGTGGCCAACCCATTGTCACCAGCAAGCTTGCTCCCTTATTGCTTGGAGAGCTGCCTTACCATTGCACGGAGCTTGTTCAAGTCGGCATCGTTTGCGGGGTGAGCTCGTCGTGTAGCCGAATGAGCTTCGACTCCTTACGAATCGGCTTCCTGTTCGTTGCCAACCAAAGCTTGGTCAATGGCAATCATAGACCTGGCTGGCCATTAGCGCAATGGCGGATCGAGTTGCTAATCCCTTCCATTCTACTTCTGTTGCTGGATGTTATCCAGCCTAGTACAGGCATCTAAAGCTTTGGGGTGGTGAGTTTGTACGCTTCAGCACTCTACTTTATCCAGGCAAGCACAGAGTACCTTATTTTGCTCAGCATACTACTCAGCTAAGCATTCTATGTGCTCCAGGCATTCTTCCAGCATAACTCTTGAGAGGGGCTGGTTACCTCCTAGGTTGGTTGTTCACTAACTGTTGATTTTCTTGCTTATCGCGCTAAGACAATATGTCAAAAGGCTTGATGTGGGTTATGTGTTTTATGTATTTAAGATTTCGGGTGTAAGACTTCTGTTTCCTACATACGACGCCAAATGCCATTTCTCAGTTCTTATCGGTAGTCGATTGAGGTTTACACGTATTAGGCTTGTAAAATAACATATAGTGAAAGGATGTTGGAGGGTTGTCCAGCGTGACCACTTCAATGCTTAAGTTAGTAGTAAGCTCTTATAAGTGTAGAATATGCGTGGGTAATACGCAAGCTTAGAATACAAAGTGTATAAAGAGAGTTAGTGTTAAGTAGTGGCTTGGTATTTATAGCAGAGTGAAGCCAGTAGTCTAAAATCAATTGGGAGGAGCTGTCTTCTCCCAAAAGTATGGAGAGTGGATCTGTCATGCTCGACGTATCCTTAATATTTAGGATGTAGCCGTTTTATCCTTATCTCATGGATCACGGTTGTTACAGTGCTTCATGGGCCTGGACGATTCAGGCTAAGGCCCGAGGCCTACTGAGGTAAGCCTAGGCCTAGGGTGGTAAAGCTTAGTGGATTTGGTTAAGCCTAAGGGGTCTATGCCCAAAGTGCCTTGTTAACACATTCGATTTGATTCAGTCCGCTATTTGATTTACGATTCTTAGGTCTTTTTTCCTAACCTTATCCAACACTACACAAACTTCAAGATTTGCTGCTAAAGAATTCATTGGTACAACTAAAATAAGTGCAAAGACCAGAGTCCCATTGAGTATGTAGCATAAGCTCCCCAACCACAGTATCTTGTCTTAAAGGCAACTCATTTACCATTAGCAATAAAGACCATGGACTAGAAATCAAAATGCAGAATTGGAAAATATAAATGAATGAGAAAACAAATATCCCATTAGGAATTCAAAACAGAAAAACAAGTGACAATTTAACCAAATTTGAGTACAAAGCGTACGTGATCGTCAAATGTGGTTTCACCATCCTTGCCATCATTAGAGGAAAAGGCTAAGGAGGTCAGTAGAAAAACTCTGTTTCTTCCTCCATTCTTTCCGATGATCGTTTCATCTTTGCTTTTAAGTTCTTCCTTGTATTTTCCATCCCTTCAAGGCATTGAAATTTGATAGCACCCCTTTTCATCAAAGCATCGAACTTTAAAATCGTTTTTGAAAGAGAACTATGAAGATAGAATCGAGAAAGTCATCAAAATATACATAGCTTCTTGATCCAATACTTGATCATGTTGTAGAATGTTGCTTATAAATAGGCTTAAATAGAGCAAAATCTCAGTTAATAAATTAGAGAATAATAAAAACGAACATATAAATTTTACATAGAAAAACCTTAAAATAATTTAGTGTAAAAATTACGAGCAAAGGTAGGAGAATTTCATTATAAAAAATTTCATTATGAAATATTTAGTATTACGACTTCTTTCTATTAAAAAAGAGAAAACCACATAATATTCTCTCATCTATAAATGGAGAAAACTCACTACTATCTCTTCTTCTTCACTTTCTAACACAAGAAGTGAAATGTATGGAGATTATTAGGATAATTTCCAAATGTAAAAACAAGCCTATTTATAGATGAATTCTGTAATGTGAACACCATGTATAAATGCATAAAATTGTGTTATACATGGTAAAAATGTGCATGGTAAATTTTCAAACTTATAGTTTATAGGCTTGGAAATTTTTTTCCTTTCCCATTGTTAGCGTCAATGAGCATTAATGGAGCTCATTTTTGTTGACAATCTCCCACTTTAAGATTTGATTGCAAATCAATCATTTATTAACATAATTCTTTCTACCTTGCCATCCCGTGTTGCTTATGTTTGTATTAGGCTATAAGAGGATTAACACCATTTAAACTTGCTATTGTTGACTACCTTTGTCATGAAATCTATAATGTTGTCCTTGGTGTAGATCTTCTACATATCTATGGTTCCTTCTTTAACTTTTTTACCAACAAAGTGATATTGAACCTAAATGTGTTTTGTTTTTTGATGAAAGGTTGGATTTTTTGCAAGATGCAATGCACTCTGACTATCATAAAACAATGAGATTGTCTCTTGTTCATGCCTAAATTCTTCCAAGACCATTTTCAACCATATTGCTTCTTCATTGGCTTATGTAGCTGCCATATATTGTACTTTTATTGTTAATGTAGCCACAATTGATTGCAACTTTGAAACCTAACTTACAATTTCACCAGTAAGTGCAAACATATAACTTGTAATGGATTTGCTTTTATCAATATCTCCTACATAATCAGAATCAACATAGCTTTTGATGAACAAGTCTAATCCTCCATAACGTAATGCAACATTTGAGTCCCTTTAATGTTTCTTAGGATCCGCTTCATGACATGCTAATGCTCCTTACCATGATTCGCCATGTACCGACTAACCACTCCCACTACATGTGTAATGTTTGGTCTTTTACATACCATAGCGAACATTAAGCTTTCCATTATTGATGCATATGGTACTCAAGATATCTCATTCTTCTTTTCTTCGTTGCTATGACTCATATAAAAGGATAACTTGAAATTAATAGGAAGCGGGGTAGAGATTGGCTTACAATCTTGAAAAGCCGCAAGATCTTCTTCAAATAGTTCCTTTGAGAAAGCTAAATCTTCCTATTATTTTTGTCTTAGCAAATTTGCATCCTTAGAATCTTGTTTGCTTATCCTAAGTCCTTCATTTCAAAATCCCTAACTAATTACGCCTTTAACTCTTCAATACGATCCTTTTTAGGGCTTGCTACTAACATATCATCTACATACAATAGCAAGATAACAAAATCATTTTCTTTAAACCTCTTGTAATATGCACAAGGGTCTACATTAAGTCTATTGTATCCAAGGCCCATTGGCATATTATGAAGCAATCAAATCTCTTATACCAACACCTCGGCACCTATTTTAAACTGTATAGAGATTTGTTCAACCTGTAAGCCAAGTTTTCCTTTTCTTTTTTCTCAAATCCTTCTAGTTAGAGCATATAAATTTCTTCTTCTAAATCTCCATAAAGAAAAGCTGTTTTTACTTCTAGTTGCTCCAGATGTAAATCAAACAACATAACACACATTGCTAATGCTACCCGAACCATTGTAAGTTGAACCACAAGGAAAAATATTTTATTAAAGGCAATCACTTCCTTTTAAGCATATCCTTTTACCACCAGTCTTGCACAATACCACTCCACTTGATCATCATCGTTTCTCTTAGTCTTATAAACCTATCTATTTCCAACGGGGTTCCTTCCTTATGGTAGTGGCATAAGCTCCTAAGTTTTGTTTTTATGAAAAGCTTCAATCTCTTCTTGCATTGGTGTCATCCATTGAAATGCGTTTGAACTATTCATTGCTTCCTTGAAAGTTGATGGCTCTCCATCATCGATTAAAAGACAGTATGCAACATTGCTTCCAATAACATTATCAGAATGCCAACTTGGTACTTTCCTCGTATGACTTGACTTCCACGTGTTTAGAGTTTCAAGATTGTTTGCATCCTTTTTGTCATGCTCTTGTGCTATTTTAAAGGAATCATTTCGTTTAAACTCCTTCTTCACCTATAGAGTTGTAATCTCTAAATTTTCTTTTGAAGTGCTATTTTCTTCCCTTTGTAGTTTATCTTTTGTAAAGATAATATCCCTGTTAACTATAACCTTATGGGCAATGGGATCATACAGGCAATCCCCCCTTTACATTGATAGCTTACCTTAAGAACAAACATTTCTTGGATTTTAGATCCAACTTTGTTGTTTCTTGGGCATTGTATATCATGTACACTAGACTCCCAAATATATGGAGGTTTGTATAATCAACTAGTTTACCAGTCCACATCTCCATCGATGTCTTCAACTCAATTGCTATTGATGGGACCTAATTTATTGCATAGCAGGTAGTGTTGATTGTTTCTACCCATAATGCCTTATCTAAGCTTGTAGCTCCCAACATTGCTCTTGCTCTTTCTAATAGAGTCCTGTTCATCTGTTCTACTACTCTATTTTGTTGAGGAGTGTATGTTATAGTAAACTGTCTTTTGATGCTTTCTTTTTTGCAGAATTTATCAAATTCATCATTAGAATATTCCCCTCCATTATCTGACCTCAAACACTTGATCTTATTTCCATATTTAAGTTCAACTTGTGTTTTGAAAATTGGAAACACATCTGCCTTCCTCTTTTTAGGATATACCTAACATCTCTTAGAATAATCATCAATGAAGGATATGAAATACTTCGCCCTACCTAAGGATGGAATTGGTGCTTACTAGACATCAGAGTAAACCAATTCTAAAACAATTTTACTTCTAGAATTTGATGTATTAAATTTTAATCGATGTTGCTTACTAGTAACATAATACTCACAGAAAGGTAGTGAAACCTTTGTGAGACTAAGAAGTAGATTTTTCTCAATAAGAGCTTTCATTCCTTATTCGGATATATGGCTAAGTTTTTTATGCCATATCACCTTTGATCTTTCAATGGAGCTACTTAAAGCAACTAATGCTTTTCCTTTTTGTAGAATCTCTCTCTTCAACATGTACAAATTTATAGCTATCTTTTCTCCCTTCATAAGTACAAGTGCTTTTCTGACTAATTTTATGATATTGTTTTCAATTTCAACTTTGCATCCAAGATCATCTAATTGTCCTAATGACAACAAATTCTTCTTCGGGCCCTCTCCATGTTGCATTTCCTGAATAGTGTGTATTTTACCATCATATATCTTTAACTTAATGCTCTTAATACTAACAATCTTTAAAGAATGGTCATTAAAATTATACACAAATCCTCTTAGATAAGTTCATAATGATTGAACCATTCTCTTTGAGAGGTCATGTAAAAAAGTAGCTCCTGAATTGACGAGTCACATGTCAGAAAACTTTTCTTGCTTTTAGTTGCCTCTACTACTTCATGGCATAGGTCATTTCTATCATTTAAAGTATTTGCTATATTTCCTTGAAGATTGGAACTTTTTTTATTTAAGTTCCAATAATCCTTCTTTAGGTGACCCGTCATACCACAGCTATAACATTTTAAATACCTTTGATTTCTTAACTTTAATCTACCATGATTTTGGCTCTCATTTAAGCCACATTCCATTTATCTCCCTCACATCACCATTAATGCCTCTACTTGTTGTGCACTTGTTTGCTTATCTTCCTTGTTCTTGCGATAGTTCTCTTCTTTTAAAGTAGCAGTTACAATATCATTGAAGACTAGTTTATCTGTAAGGATGTTGTTTGTCAAGTTGATGATGAGTTGATTATATGAATTAGGTAAATTTTGAAGTAAAAGTTCAGTACATTCAATTGACTTTATTTTATAATTTAACAATGTAAGTTAAGAAAATAGAGTGTTCAAAGTGTTGATATACTTTGTCACTTAAATGGATTCTAACATTTGAAGAGTATAGAGTTTCCTCTTAAGGAAAATTTTATTGTAGAGTGATTATGCCTCATATAATTTAGTGAGATAATTACAAATCTCCTTTACTGTCTTCTTCTCCTCTATACTCGATAATACCCTTTAAAGATTTGCAATAGTATCATTGTCTATCTCATTCCACTTAGCATCATTTGTGAACTTTAGCGGCCTTTGGTTGATAGCCTCTAGCCAATTATCTTTGCGTAAAATTGCTTTCATTTTGAATTTATATAATGAGAAATAAATTAATCCTATTGAATTTTTCAATCTCAAATTTTGCCACAATTGTTTCTATTATAATTGTTAAGCTAATAAACTGGCTCCTACTCCTTCACACATACTATTATTGTATATATGAATACCAAAGGGTAAGTAATGCTTAACTTATTTTCTGATATGAAGGATTCACCTTTTAGTAATTATTATTGTAAGACCCATAATCAGCTACTTGGAGTTTGGCTCGTAGAATTTAGGACGGTCAGCTAAAGGATCTAATTGAGCTTAAATTATCCAATAAAGTTAGAAATATTAGTAAAAGAGATGCTGTAAGTTCAAACTTAAGAAAATAAGTAATAAAATAAAATAATATAAAATTTCCAAATTTTAAGTATATTACTCGTTATTCATCGAAAATGTAGAAAATACGTAAAATGCATTCCGATAACTAACGAATTGCTAGAAATAAATTATATGCACACTAAAAATAAAAAAATAACTTAAATAATATTTAAGAGTATTCATTTGTACTATATATGAATTTACATATAAGTAGAAATATGCGTAATTACTTAAAACATGTGAAATAGGCTAAAATAATGTTAGGAAAATTCATAAATAATTAAGAAAAAATAAAAAAAATGAGGGAAACTCCATAAAGTGGTTGTGGCAATTTGGAATTGAAGAAACAAAATCAACTAATTAAAATACAACAACTAGAAAGTGAAAAAAAAAGAGATAAGACAATTGTCTTATCTAATTAATGCACAATAATTCCTTAAGACCTCTATAAATACCCCAAATTTTTTAAAAACTCATTTTGGATGTCTGAAATTGTAGAAAATTAGAGAGAGGCAAAATTGAGAGGAAATTAGGGTTTTATAAAAAATTACAAAAAAAACTATACAATTAAGGTTTCTAAGAAGAACTCAGACCCGACAAGTACTTAGGAGTGGACGGCCACCAATACTACACAGTGGTGGTAGCGCCCAAATTGGCCGACAAGGCTACGGTGGTCGGAGCTACTCATACAGGTGAGTCCAATTTCTAACCCGATTTTGTTTAATTTTGTAAAAATATTAAATATTTTTCGAAAATTATGAAATTTGATATTCAGAGGTTTTTAAGTATGTATATTTAGGGAAAAAATTTATTTTAATGATTTTGTATTTAGAAATATACTGTTCTTAAGAAACCATACAATCCCAAACTTTGTTTAAATTAGAAATAAAAGACCTTAGGAGTGTAGTTTTGAACTTAAAATTTTTGTGTAGACTACTTAGGAGTTATAGAACAGTGCTATGAAGCCTGTTTTAAAAAAATAATTTTCAAAATTTTTAGATAATTTTTAGGTCTTCAAATGATGCGTAAAATGGGTAATTTAGGATTAATTAAGTAATTAAATGAGTAATTACTGATTTGATGTACAATTATATGTTTTAGGATATTAAAATCTACTGGAGTATGCTATTTGTAGCATTTGAAGTGTTAGATGTAATTATTAGAATATTATGTAGTAAATATGTAATAGGTAAAAATAGTAAATTTTAAGTTATTATAATATGTACATTATATACACATTAGGTGATAATATGTAATATGTAAGTATAAGAAATTAATAAATAAGAAAGTATTGGTTCGAATTAATATTGTGATACTAATACAAATATATAATAAATCGAATAGGAAACTTAAATCAAGGTAATTATATGAAAAATATAAGATTTTCTTATAATGAGGGTGAATTCGATAATTAAATTAGGATTCAGGTGTATCGCATGGACTAGAACACTAATTAAAGACTAAAAACGATATTTAAGATATTCGAAGATAATGCAATTAATTTCACATTATGGGTCGGAATGATTTTTTAGGGTGTACATATAAATCTTTAACCAAAAACTAAGTAAAAAACTTAATTTAGAAATCTATGGGAAAACTAAACCAGAACCTAGCTCTAAACCAAAAATAATTGTAAAAGATTTGAGAAGCTAGATCATTGGACATATTAAACCTTCAACCAAAGATAAAAACTAATCTACAACAATTATATGAAAACTAAGACAATATTGGTATTACAGGGATAATTGGCAATGGCCTAAGCGAGTTGGATCTCGAGTGAGTAAGCGAGGAGTTTAAATAAGTTGAGATTAATACAGTATTGTATTTTAAAGCTTAAAATTGTACTTGATTGTGCTTGTTTAGAGCTGATGATATGATTTTTGATTTGCTGCTTGGCTTGTATTGAATGATCTGTATGAAATGATTGATCACCTTAAACTGGACCTAATTAAATATACGATTTATAAACATAAATCGAACCTGCATAGTAATTCATTAGGGAGAACCTATGATTCTCTGGCCAAACACTAATCCATTCTAAACGAATAGCGCTTGATAGCATAATGGACCCTTTCTTCATCCTTAATTGAACTAAATGATAGGTAAGGAGATTGTGGCAAAGGTGAAGTTAATGGTTCAAAAGTAGTCGTTACGCCCCGAAGTCGCAGAGTCGCAACAATCCAGTCGTGTAAACCATTCTATGACAGTAACTGGCTTCACAGTGCCTACCATAGACATGATCTACATAAGGTATCGATGATTCTTCGCTTTGAAGTAAACAGTCCGATTAAAAATTTAACTACAATTAGGATAAATATTATAAAGTTCTAATAAATATATATAATTATATATAAGTCCACTGAACTTCCCAAGAAATTCTACATATTCACAACTATTCACTAATTTACATAAGAACTATTAGTCTTTCATTCTTAACTACAAAGGGCATTCTAGCTATACATCATTACTAAGTAAATTGATCCTCACACCCCTGACTTCAAAAGACTAACCTTTGGGTAATTGTAGGGCGGCATAATACTTGAAGTGTTCAGAAATCAGGACCTGCAAAAGGATCTATAAGGGTATGAGCAACTACAGCTCTGTAAGTTGAATTGGAGACTCATGAATGCATACAAGCACAAACAAGATTATCAAGCAATTATTTTCATGTAATGTAACAATTAAGTATCATCGCACAACGTAGTTTGGTCCGTTGTGAAATCAGAGAAATTTCATCCGCTCCAATTCAGATTAAGGAGTTTCCATGTTATGCAGCAGCTCACAACCAAACCCAGGCTTGTGCAATGGAGACCTTGCTCCTCCTACGACTACTTTCGAACCATTGACTTTACCTTCGCCATGACTGTAAGCCCTACAACTAACCATTCGAGGTTTCGATCAGTTAAAAGACTCGATCGAACCTAAATTATAAAGTAAAGTTAGAAATATTAGTAAAAATGACCCTGTAAACTTGAATTTAAGAAAATAAGTAATAAAATAGGAGACTATAAAATTTTTAAATTTTAAGCATAATAAGTATTAATTACCAAAAAGGCGAAAAGTGTAATCTAATAACTAATAAATTACTAGAGATAGATTATATGTATACAAAAAATTTTAGAATGACCAAAATAATAATTAGGAATGTTCACATGTACCCCACATGTATTTACATATAGATAAAAATACGTGAAATTACCTAAATTGGCCAAAAACTAAGTAAATAATTAAAGAAAATTATAAATTAATCATGAAAAAATCAGAAGAGGATAGAATGATCCAAATCTAATCGTGGCAGGTTAGGATCTGCAAAATAAAAATTAACCAATTAGAATTAGACAACACAAAAGCCAAAAATCAAGGAAATTGGGTAAAGTCATGTCTAATTAATGCATATTAATTACCAAAATCGTCATAAATATGGGAAAAATTTTTAGAACTCATTTGGGTAGTGAGGAATTAGAGAAAAATCGAGAGATTAAAAAATTTAAGAGAATCCAGAAAACAAAAAAAAAAAAGAAAAGAAAATTGCGCAATTAGGGCCTTTAAAGGGAACCTACACCAGACGAGCAACTGGGAGTGGATGACCACCACCACCACACATTGGTGGCAACGCCCAGACCAACCGACAAGGCCACAGCGGCCGGAGCTACCTAGATCGGTGAATCCAATTTCCAACCTGATTTTATGTAATTTTGTAAAAATTAGTAAATATTCTTAGAAAATTATGAATTTTGTTATTTTGGAATATTTTTGTATGTAGTTTGTAGGAAAAATATTATTTTGATGAAAATATGTCTCATGATATAGGTTCCTTAAGAAATCATGCAAAACCGAGCATATTTCAGTTTAGAAATAAATGACCTTAGAAGTGTAGTTTTGAACCCAAAATTTTTGTGTAGACTACTTAGATGATATGGAACAGTACTATGAAGCCTGTTTTTAAAAATTAATTTTAAAAAATTTTAGATAATTTTTAGGCATTAAAATGAGGCATAAAATGGGTAATTTAAGGTTAATAAATTAATTAAATGGTTAATTACTGATTTAGTGAATAAGTATATATTTTAGGATGTTGAAATCTGATGGAGTATGATACTTATAGTATTTAAGGTGTTAGATGTAATTATTAGGTTAATTATGTAGTAAATGAGTAATAGGACAAAATAGTGAATTTTAAGTTAATTTTGTAAATTAGGGTAATTAGTAGTAAAATCTGATTTATAATGAATTTAGACATTTTGAAATGATAATTGATTTTGAGGAGTTGGTATTTAGAGTAATAGAATTATTAGATGTGTATTATATACATAATAAGTAATAGTACATAATACACAATTATTAGAAATATAATAAATATAAAATATTAGAATGAAAATTGATATTATATAAATAATAGGGATATATAATAAAATCGATAGAAGACTTGAATTTATTTAATTATATGAAAAATGTAAAAATTTCTCACATTAGGAGTAAATTCGGTACACTAATACGGATTTAAGTGTACCGAGTAAAATAAAATACTAATTAGAGGTAATGATGGTATTTAGGAAATCGAGAAGTAACGTGATTACTTTCACATTATGAGTTGAAACGAATTTCTAGGGTTGGAGTATAAAACACTACTTAGAAATTAAATTATAACCTAATTTGGAAATCGATGCGGAATACCGACCCCTTCGAAAGGGATAGCGCAGGATTGCAATTGATCTCTTCTTCATCCTCAATTGAACTAAGTGAGAGGAGAGGAGGTCGCGGCGAGGGTGAAGTCAATGGTTCGAAGGTAGTTGCGGGAGGAGTGAGGTCTCCATTGCATAAACCTGGGTTTGGTCATAAATTGTTGCATTAATGGCAACTCCTCAACCCGAATTAGAGCGGGCACAATTTCTCTAATCTTACGACGGGCCGGACAACGTCATGCGATAGCATTTGCTTGAACATGCATTGAACCTAATAAATTGATCGAAAACCTTGTTATGTTTATGGTATAGTTTTAAGTCCTCTATCCTAACTTATTAAGCTGTGGTTGCTTACAACCCTATAGACGTCATGTAGGTGTTAGCTAAAAAGCGGTAAACAACTACTCTGAAGCTAGCAACTGCTGGATACTGGGGAGTGAGGAAAAATATTTGAAGAACGAACATATATTTAGAAGGTCTAAGTTTTGTTTTATTTAGAATTTTTCAGTTTTGAAAAATGTAATAACTGACTTATAGTATATATATATATATATATATATAAATTTCCTCATTTTCTTAGGTAAATGATTTATTTAAATTACAAACTGTTTACTTCAAAGCAGGTTAATCGTAGACGCCTTGTGTAGATCGGTCTAAGATAGCGGTTGTAAGGCTAACTTCTATCTTAGGAAGGTTTACACGGCGGAGCTGTTACAACTCTGTCGCTTTGGGGCTTGACATCTGACCTAGTAGCCCAACAGGAGGCCATCTTAGAAGTTATCCGTGGGGAAGATCCATTTATAGGGGATCCTTCAGTTGCTCCTGGTTCACATCCTTAAGGCCTCGCTCCAACTCAAGGCTTATCATTTGAAGTGCCTACGGATCAGCACTTCGAATAAATAGATGCATTGATTTTTCTGAATTACTAGAGTTAGTTAATCTTAGGAGATAGCAAGGTTTTGTTTTCTTCTTCTTCTTCTTCTTCTTCTTCTTTTTGAAATTAATGTAATTATTGCTGGGATGTTACCCTTTACTCTATAATTAAACAATTATGGAATAAATAGATGAATGTTTTTTGAATGTCTTCTCTTGATCTCTATTCATCTTTGAATGTGTCTGCTAGAGAATCTATCCAAGGGAAGTTGACCCTTGTTGAGGTCTTATCGGGGGGGTTCCTTCATATAAAGGGTGTTTTCCCTTACCGAGGTTACTTTAAGAGGGGCCAGGTCGGTAGTGTTCTGATCTGCCTAGAATGGGGGAGTTCCTCCGTACGAAGGGTATTTCCCTTTGTTGAGATTACCCTAAGGGGGGTTAGGTTAATGGTGTTCTAACCTGCCCATTGCATAGGAGTTCCTTTGCGTAAGGGGTATTTCCCCCTGTCGAGGTTATCCTAAGGGGGGTTAGGTCGGTGGTATTTCGACTTACCCAGTGTGTGGGAGTTCCTCTTTACAAGGGGTGTTTCCCCTTACCGAGATTACTCTAAGAAGGGTTAAGTCGGTGGTTTTCCGACCTATCCAGGTTAACTATCCATGTCTCTTCGAAGGCTCGTAAGGTAAGAGAAGCAAAGGGAGAGAGAGAAAGAAAGAATTATGAAATCAACTGAGATTTTTTATTTCAATACAATTGAAAGAAAAACCGTACATAATGAAATTCTAATCAAAATAAAGACGGAGATTATCGACGTTTCATGTGCACGAGATGAGCTTACCACCCAATCTTTCCAACATATATGTTCTATTGCCTAGTCTCTCCCTAACCCTGATCAGGTCTTCTCAATTGGGGGCTAGTTTGCCCTACCCTTTACGTGAACCTGTGGCTTCTAATTTTCAATATACTAGGTCACTGACCTTAAACTCCTTGTATTGTACCTTCTAATCATAATACCAGGCGGCTCAATGTTGATATGTAGTAATATATATATATATAAATTTTCTCATTTTTTTAGGTAAACGACTTATTAAAATTACAAACTGTTTACTTTAAAGTGGGATCATTGTGGACGCCTTGTGTAGATCAGGTCTAAGATAGCGGTTGTAAGGCTAACTTCTATCTTAGGATGGTTTATACGACGAAGCTGTTACGACTCTGCCGCTTTGGGGTGTGACAGCGACCTCCTCTCTTGTCACTTAGTTCAACTAAGGATGAAAAATGGACCATTTTGCAATCCTGCACTATCCCTTTTGAAGGGGTCGGTATTTGGTTGGAGATTCCTATGATCCCCTAACGGGTTACAATGCATGACATTTTTGGTTATTAGAATCGAATAAGATTAAATTTCATTTAGGGTGTTCAAACAATTTCACATTAATTTAATCAATCACAAAATCACTCAATCACAAATTCAGCACGAATTCAAATACATCAAATACATGCGTAAACTACTTACAATCACAACCATCTACAAGCCTAAGTCTCCGAGTATTATAAAATTAGTACTCTATTACAATAAATAATAACCCAACTTACTTGGAATTTCTCACTCGCCTGATCATTTAGTTACAAGTTGATTCATTTCTAGGTGTCCTATAATACAAATAGGTATTTTTAGTATTTATACTTTAAAGATTTATATTCTAAGTTATAACTTAACTCATATGCTTGAATCCTAATGTGAAATTAATCACATGAAGCTCGAGTATTTAAATATCCTATTGGGTTTTAATTTAGTATTCTAAACTATTCGGTACACGCTATTTTTAATTGGGGTATTGGATTTATCTCCGATGTGAGAAAATCTTACATTTTTATATAATTACCTAAAATTAAATCTTATTTCAAATTTAGTATTATTTTGATTTTGATTTTAATATTATCTAAATAACCCTAATTATTTTTAGATTTATTAATTTTCAATTCCACATATTACTAATTTCTTTCAATAACTACCTAATTTCTTAAATTAACTATACTTAATACTCCAAAAGCTAGGATTAGGTTTCGACATGAGAGATTAACATCCTTAAACATCTAATTACTATCTAAATCAGTAATTAGTATCTTAATGACCTAATTAACCCAAAATTACCCAATTTTTCCATCATATTAGGGCTAAAAATTTCAAAAATTAATTTTAGAAAAATGGCTTCAAGCACTGTTCTATATCACATAAGCATTCTATAGAAAAAAATTGAGCTCCAAACTACACTCCTAAGCCTATTTATTTCTCGTTCTAATCATGTTCGGTTTTGCTCAATTTGTTAAGAACCTTATAGTTTCAGATGTGATTAAACTAAATAACTATTTTTCCCTAAATCTACATATAATAAATCTCAGAATAACACGTTTCATAATTTTCTGGGTAAAATAACTAATTTTAGGAAATTATTCGAAATCGGGGCAAATAAGGGACTCATCGTTCGTTGCTTTTTGGCCATTCAACTTCAGTCTAAGTGTGTCAGCCGACCTAGACGGTGAGGCTGGAGTAGGGTGGTGGTGGTGGCTCGATCCTAGGTGGTGGTGAGGTGTAGATTTGGCTCACTAGCTCCATTTGTACAGTTTTCTTTTTTTTTTTCTAGATTTTCTCTCGAATTTTTTAAGTTTCCTATTTTTCTCTAATTCTCAATTGTCCAAAGGAGTTCTCTAAAATTTTTCCCTATTTATAAACATTTTGGGTAATTAATATGCATTAATTAGACATAACATTACCCCATTTCCTTGATTTTTGGCTTTTGTATTGCTTAATTCTAATTGGATAATTTTCCTTTTTCAAATCTTGACTTGCCACAACCAGATTTGCATTATTCCACACCTTTTTTATTTTTTTATTTTATTTATTAATTTAATAATTTTCTTTAATTATTTACTAAGTTTTTTGCCAATTTAAGTAATTTCGCGTATTTTTATCTACATGTAAATATATGTAGGGTACATGTGAATATTCCTAATTATTATTTAGGTCATTCTATGATTTTTAGTATACATATAATCTATCTCTAGTGATTTATTAGTTATTTGATTATACTTTTCACCTTTTCAATAATTAGCAATTATTATACTTAAAATTTGAAAATTTTATAGTCTCCTGTTTTATTACTTATTTTCTTAAATTCAAGTTTACGGGGTCATTTTTTACTAATATTTCTCTCAATAGTTTATAATTTGGGTTTGATCAGATCTTTTAACCAATTATCCTAAATCTTGTGTTCTAAGTTCAATCATCCAGTCTCTTGACTTAATTTTAGGGCTTACAGTAGTCACTAGAGGAGCGGTGTTTTCATTGCATAAGCTTGGGTTTGGTCGTGAGTTATTGTATTAACAACAACTCCTCAACTCGGATTAGAGTGGAAGCAATTTATCCAATTTTACGACGGACCGGATAATGTCGTGCGATGACATTTACTTGAACATGTATTACACTTATTAATTTGGTTGATAACCTTGTTTTTCTTTGTGTTTGTATTTGTGGTATGGTTTTAAGTCCTCCGTCTTGACTTACTGAACTGTGGTTGCTCATATCTTTATAGCCGTTGTTGTAGGTGCTAGCGATGAAGCGACCTATAATCACCTTGACGCTAGCAATTGCAGGATCCACGGGAGTAAGTATATAAATAGAAGACCAAATTCATTCTCTAGTTAGATTTATTTCAAAGGTTTTAGCTTTAGTTTACAAAGTACTTAATTAGATTGTGATTAGATTACTAAATTTTGTAAATACACCCAGATTAATTTAATATGAATATTTATTTTTCTTAAATTCATAAGTAAACAATTTACTTAATTTATGAATTGTTTACTTTAAAGTGGGTTTGTTGTGGATATCCTGTGTAAATTAGGTCTAAGATGGCAGCTATATGATTAGTTTCTATTTTAGAATGATTTGCACGATAGGGTCGTTATGACTTTATTGTTTCGGGATGTGATAATTATAGAGTTTACAATAAGTAAATATATGCACTTAAGTTAGGCTCTAATACCACTTGTAGTAGAATACTATATATAAAAGGCTTGAATAGAACAAAATCGCAGCTAATAAATTTGACATTAATAATCATAAAAAAAATGAATACACAAATTTTACTTGGAAAACCCTTAAAATAATTTAAAGTAAAAACTACAAAAAAGAAGAAGTAAAGAAATGTCACTGTGGGAAATTTAGTATTATAATCTCTCTATATTAGGAAGGAGAAAATAAGACATTATTTTCTCTTCAATTATAGGTGATAATTCACTGCTCTCTCTCTTTTTCTCTTTTTTTTTTTTTTTCACTTTCTAACACAAGAAGTGAAATATTTAGAGATTATTGGATGGTCTCTCAATGCAAAGATCAAGTCTATTTATATATGAATTCTCTAATATAAAAACCATATATAAATGCATAAAATGTATTATACATGGTAAAAATGTAAACGATAAATTTTTAAATTATAATTTACAAGCTTGGTAATTTTCTTCCTTTCTCATTATTAGTGTCAATAAGCATTAATATAGCTCATTTTTGTTGATAGATTAGTCATTTAATCATATTTAAAAAATAGGAGAGTGTAATATACAATTAAAAACTTTAACAATATTAATACGCACATAACATATTTGAATATTATTGATATTTATATGTCATATATTAATTTATATGATGTATTGGTATAAATGAATTTTTTTTATAAGTACAAGCTAATTACGTAGAGAGATGGGCTACTATTTTTGTTAACATAATTATTTTGTTTCAAATTTACTATTGAGATGTTAGATTTTTACATTTAAATATAGTAGATCGATACGGGAGATTACGTAAGTTACGCATATCAACCTCGTATATTTCTATTATAATAATCTTCACCTAACCTTTTGTCTGTCTGACCATTCCACTCTGTTTGCAATTACGTACTCCATTACGTAATCAAATTTCCATTGAGTTCCATTAAAATATTTCCACTGAATCTTGCTATTGATATTAACATCGTAGATTTTTTTGTGGTATGTCCAATTCTACTTTTTATCTAATTTTTAATTTAATATTTATTAGGTCTAAATTATCAAATTGATTATATTTTTAATCAGTTAGATAAAATTAATAGAAAATTAATTGTGTGATAAAATGCAGAACTAGTTCTATTAAAATAGAAGACACTTCCATAGAAACTCCCAAAAATCATAAGCTTAGCCATCCAATTAACATATTTAGTAAAATATTGGCATATTAAGCTTTTTATCTTGTGACTTAAAAAAAATGAAAAAAAGAAAAAGAAAAACCATAAAATGGAAATTAAATCTTCTTTACTTTTTTGTTAAAATCAAATTAAATCTAAAATTTTTGATCCAAATCTTCCTCCTTATTTATGGGATAGGAAAAAAAAAATCTTAAAATTGAAACCATGTATTCTATATTTGTATTAAAATTATATTTTAAATAAGTTATTTAAGGTCTTTTAAGTTTGCATTGAAATTTAACTAAGGATCATACGTTTAAAATAAGTTATTTAAGTTTTTGTGTAAATCAGTTTATATTCTAGAAATCCCTCTATTATTATAGATTTGGTTGACTTTATAAGGATAAAATATAACAATTATTCTTTTCCTACAAATTTGATTCTCTATTATAACATGCTAGGTTGATTTTATAAGATAAAATAAAATAACTATTCTTTACAATAAATATATTTTTGTATTTGATTGATGGAAATAGAATAATTATTTCATGAAAATTTTAGGAATTGTGATTCTATTACAACATTAAAGAAATAATTGTTCTTTAATTTTTTTCCCTTAACATATTTCTACATCTCTTGATGGGACCTTGTATTATGTTTGGTAAGAGGAATAAAATTATACGAAGAAAATGCGAGGAAAGAATTAGAGAAAAAAAAATATTAATTCTCTTGTTTGGATAAGAAAGAATAAAAGTAGAGGTAAAAGTAATAATATTATTATTTATTTTATCAAAATATAGAAATACCTCTCTAACTTTAAGATATACTTTTATTATAAGGGTAATGATGTAATTCTAAAATAATTCCCTCCCATTCTTTACAATTTGGAAGGGGTAGATTTTAGTATGCTTAAAGAACAATTCCCTTTCAATTCCATTTCTTCTACTTTTCCTTTCTTCACCAATTAATGAAAAGTGTCTTGATTTTCTAGTTTTCCCTCCTCTCTTTATTCCTTCCCTCATTCTAAATATAGTGTAAAAGAACTATAATCTACCTTTTTTTCTTAAAGTACTGTATCTTACTTTATTTCACAACCAAATGTGTTATTAGTATTTTCAATAATCTATATAAGGATAGACTTACTCTACAAATAATTTTGAATTCAAATAATAACTTCCATACCTTTTATTATTTAATATTGTAATATTTTTAGGAGATTTCTTTTTTATTATGAATTGTTGCAATCCTACCATATAAATAGGTATCCACTCTCGAAAAGTAGGACAGTGGTGCACTTACAATAAACAATAATTTTTTTGACATCATCCTTTTCTTTTATAAATTATTTTATGCTTAAAAAAAGTAATGAATTATTTCGTGCTCAAGAAATAGTAATTACATAATCGCTGCTTTAATAATATTAGCAGTTAATGTACTTACGTTGTATGTGCAAAAACTATAAAATGAGGAGAGAAAGAGAGATATGTAAGTACAGTTGGTGAGATATTGGAAAAAGTGAGAAAAAGAAAATAGAGATATAAGTGCAGTTAGTGGAAGATTGGAAAAAAGTTAGAGAGAGTAAAGAAATGAAAAGAGAAAAAAAGAAATAAGTGGATATATCTATTCATTAGTTATAATATTAATAATTTATTTTATTGTTGGTTTTTTTGTTAAATAATAATAAATGGAAGGTAAATATGTAATTTTAAGAAAAATGGTTACTTAAAATCCTATTTACTTTAATAATATAGATAAATGATGAATTGATTATATTTTACCATAAATATGGAAAACTTATATCAATCATTTAATATATATAGAAAAATTATTTGTTCAAAAAATATGTATATAGAAAAATTAATTGAATTTTAGCAAAGCTTAATAAACGTATCCTAAAATAAACAACTTTTCACCATCAAATTTTGATAGGGAATTTATGATCATTCCTAATCTTTGGGAGATCCTCATAGTTAGGGCTGGACAACAAAACCACGAATTGTGAATTGAATCAAAAAATCAGTTTTTTTACGAACTATTTAATTTATGTTTGGTTATATATAAATGGTTCATGGTTCGATTTAAAAAACCGAACCAAACCGAACCGAATTGTTTAATTAAATAAAAAAATGTAATTATTTTGTACTTTTTTATATTTTTTCCATTAATCTTCTTAAATTTCATTGAAATTTTCATATTTTATTATTCTTTATCACAATTTTATATCAATTTTTAAAATTAAATTGAGCAAATTCTATTTAAAATTTCATATTTATTGGAGATAAAAATGTTTAGTGAAAATTTGACATAAACGATTCAAACCGTGAACTGAATTAATTTTAATTAGATTTGAAAAAATTATGAATCGAACTGTATGGTTATGTTTAATTTAAAAAAAAAATCAAATCGTTATATTATGTTCGATTTAGTAAGGAAAGCAAACCGTATCAAATCAAATCGTATTTATCCTTACTCATAGTTACGCTATTTGGCAGCTTCTATAGATAGTAAAAATAGAAAAAATCTAATTGAAAAGAAAGAATAGATCTGATGGATCCAAATAAATAAAAATGAATGGAAATATTTTATGAAAGAAAAACAAAGAAAGCACAATAATAATTAGTTAGATTATCCTTAGAGACATATGATTAGCTTTTATTTTCTTCATTTTCAATGGTATTTTAACAAGTGGAATAGAAATTCCATTCATTTCTTTTTATTTCTCCTTAAATTTAGATGGGAATGAATGTAGTTGCAACAATTAAATTTATTATTACTAAGTTTTTGAAATTTTTATAAATGGGAGATAGGTGAAAACAAGTATAAAGCAAGAGAAATAAATATACTGATAGAAAATTTTGAATTTGAATCCGTTAAACTCATATTAAAGAGTCACTAGCTGAGGATCATCCATTACCAAACTTCTAATTTCACCTTTAGTTAGACTTAATAGACACATATTAAAGGATAAAACTTAAATACTCGATTAGCTACAATTCCTATATATCAAGGACACCACAGTTAGCAGAACCCTCACTCTAGGTTTAGTAGATACTATAATATGCAAAATGTACTGCTAAAATTTCACTACATCTAATGGTAAACCATCTCAACTTTCCTACACTCAAGCTCTCTTATTCTCTTTCACCTATTCTATAATACTTATTGATTTGAGAATTGAGGCTCCTAATATTCTCTTTTATAAGCCTACCTACAATTCCTTTAACATTCAATCCAATTTATCTCTACTAATCAAACCTATAAATAACATAATGGAAAGAAAAAAAAAATATTTAAGTATGTATTAGAGAACATAGAAAGAAATGTCCCATTTTTTTTCACTTGGTTGGATTTATAAAAAAAAAACAAGGAAAAATAAAATTTATCTTTTAACATAATTATCTTTATATTATTTCCGTGAATAGCGATGGAAAGAGTAAATTTGTAATTATATTCAATTTTCATCTACTTTTCTTCGATTTTGAAGAGAAGAGAAATACATCTAAAAACCTTTTTATCAATAATTTTCTTTTCACCCTTTCGCTTAAATTATCGGAAATAATACTTCATTTTCATTCAATTTCCATCGATTTTTTTCCATTTCGGACTGCCAAAAACTATCCAAATATAACACAAATTACTATCCTTTTCCTCTGACTCATCCCATTTTCGTTTTCCTATTCAACTTTAGATTTGTACCCATTTCGGTATTCTTCTTCTTCTTCTTCTTCTCTTTTGATTAGATAAAAAATTCAATAAACAAAAACCAAATAAGATTCAAATTCCATAACTACCCATACTAAATTCCTTGGTCCATTTGCCATTTCTGGAAGAAGACCGCGAAACCTCAAATGGCGAAACCGTAAAACCTCAACCACCAACGTTAAAGTACTGCCCTCCTATAAATTTTGACCAGCAAACGGCAATTGTATTGCAGTGCAGAGTGCAAAGTACAACAGTCTCTCTCTATCTCTCTCCCTCCCTGCCCTTTGCTTTATGCCTACGGTACAGCACGTATATGCATACAATATCTTCTTTCGCATTCGTCAGTATTGTCTGTAAGACTTCTTCTGGGTAAGAAGTAGCGAAAAGGGTCCCTGAGAAAGTGACATTTTTTGACCGAGGAATGTAAAATACACAACTTTCTCATTTTTTCTTCAAATTCTTAAAAGTTTATTTGTTTGTCTTATTTTGGGATTTCTTTGAATTTGACCCGGCGATATTAAAGAAGCGTGTGTAGTGGGAGAAGAAGAAGAAGAGGAGTAATTGGAATGGCACCACCTATTCTTTCCTTAGCTTTGCCTTCTGAGACCGGTCGTGTTCTCAGCATTCAATCCCACACTGTTCAGGTTCTTCATTCTTCTTTATATTTTTTTCTTCTCATGTATTAGTATTTCAGGTATTCAAGCATCGATGCTGTCTTGTTTAACCATTTATTTGGAAAAGTGCGACTTACCCATTATTGTGATTGTGTGCAATTTGATGTAGTTCATTCAGAGTTCGAATCTTGCAATGGAAATTTGATTCTGCTCTTTGATTTCCCTTATACCCATTTACCTGTAAAAGCATTGTTTGTAACGTGTTTTTAGTTCAGACAGAACCTGTTTGTATTGCTTGTGATATGTTGTCGTGTCATTTTATTCATTTTGCTTTTTAGTTCATTGAATCAATTATAATTTTGCAGTAAAAGGAGATGTTTATATCTTATATTGGTTTTGAATTTCTTTTTTTTTTTTTTTTTGTTTTATTAATGTTTTACTTGTGTGGTATTTTAACGTTTAGGGATATGTTGGCAACAAATCTGCCGTATTTCCTCTCCAACTATTAGGTTATGATGTTGATCCAATCAATTCGGTACAGTTCTCGAATCACACAGGCAAGTTAATTTCATCTTTAGCCAAAGTAATTTCATAATTATTGTATAGTAACTATTAACATACTGTTCCTTTAAAGTAAATGGGATTGCGGTGATGGAACAACTGATGTGTGTTTTCAGGATATCCAAGTTTTAAAGGTCAAGTGTTGAATGGACAACAGTTATGGGACTTAATTGAAGGGCTTGAAGCAAATGAGCTATTATTTTATACACATTTATTGACTGGTATGTCAGCCGGTCATGTTGACTTGCTTAAATTGATGTTCTGCTCCTTGTTCTTTTGCTTTGTATTATCAATTAGCTGGCTGGATTGGCTGTTTTCAATTTGCTTAGCTGAAATTCATAGATTAAGTTCAAATGAAAAAGACATAATTTATCCAGATCTTAAAGTAATAGCAGTTGGTTGTGGGCTTATGTGAACCTCATTTATGTTCTTAAAGCTCTTAAGCAGGAGCTATCTTGGTCTTTTGAGCCCCCAACGTTCACTAATTATCTACTTTTACATGCTGAAGTATCTCCTGTAAGCATTGCTGCAATACCGATAGAAGCACTGTAGATAACTTTTCTAATCATACCCTGGGATTCTTGATTTTTAATTTCACTTGCATGTTTACATCTGTGCGTACAGTTATTTAACATAAAGATTTCACAATGTAACATTTAACTTATCTTGGTGAATTTAAATTTAGAAATCAAAAAGATAATAATTATCAGTTCTGTTTGCTGGTCAAAAGTTTCTTGTTCTTGTTCCAATATGACAGATAGTTTCAGTCCCTTTAAACTTGATGCATAAGCTTGATTAGTCATTAATGTCATGCACTTAATTTGCAGGGTACATTGGTTCTGTTTCGTTTTTGAACACTGTGCTGGAAGTAGTCAATAAGCTGCGATCTGTGAACCCACAACTCACTTATGGTGAGTAGATTGTCAAATATCAGATTTCTTTCTTTCTTTCTTTCTTTTTTGGCCAAACCTGATTTCATGAGTTGAATGTTCGTGATACAGCACATGGTTTTATCAGTGTTGTCCTTCTTATAGCATTTCTTTTGCATCATTATTTTTTTTAATGTTAAAATTTCTCATTTTTTTGTAGCACTTTTTTAAAGTTCATTTATTACATTCTCTTAATTTTGTGGCAGCATTCTCTTTTATGTTAAAATCTCTCATATTTATGATTTATGCACATGCCTGTGAAAATATTACACAAGATGGCACAGGCCTTGTGGTCTAATGGTAAAGTTCCATTCTCTAATATACCTTTTTGAGGATTAATCTGTAATCCTACATTACTTATTAAATGAAAAGAAGGAAAAGCAAAAAAAAAGAAAAAATACACTACATAACTTATCCCCTAACCTAGTACATGATATCTTTTGTTTGTCACAATTTGGACATCTAGAATGGCGTACCTACTAAAGTGAACTTTTCTGTTCACTCCAGGAGATTGATTTAGTTACATGCTCTAAAATAGTGGTGACAATCAGAAAGATGAAATATTATGTATAAATGTCGTGCTAATATTAATTGTCAAAAGTTGATTTCAAATTTATTTATTCCAGTTTCTGCTTCCATACAGTTTATGCATGTATACGTAGATCGGATAAATGTCTTGAATTTATTGCATCTCATGCATAGCTTAGTCAATGCCATCTTTATTCTTGATTCCAGTAGATTTACTTGGATAAATCTCCCAAAATGGTTGTGAAAATCAGAGACATCATGAAAAAGATTCTTCAAATATATTGCTGGCATTGCTCCTGAAAATTCAAGTTGAAACTATTAATTGCAGTCTCTGGTCTTTGTACCATGCATCCATGTATAGATTGGAGATATGTTCGAATTTATTACATCTCATGTATTGATTGGACATGTCCAACTTTTTTGTTGACTCTGGGAGGTTTATTAAATTACATGACCTAAAATAATTGCGACAGTCAGATACGTGGCAAAAAGTTTACTTGCAAACTCCATATTATCTGTTAATCATGAAAATACGATATGAAATCACTGATTGCGGTCTGACTTTTGCTTTTTTAGCAATTCATGGTTAATGTTTGAGTTTATTACATCTGACATCAATGGGCCTCCCTGTCTAGTTTGTGATCCAGTACTAGGAGATGAAGGAAAGCTCTATGTGCCCTCAGAGCTCATATCAGTTTATCGGGAGAAGGTAATCATGCAACTGATGTTGTGGATGTTTATTATAACTTTAGCAGGTAGACCATTACTGTTTTCTAAGTAGGTTGCTGTACATTAATGTTGGAGCTGAAAATCTTTGGTACCAAAGACATTGTTTTAGGGTATAGCTATTTATCTGGGTAACTCAGGAGTTTCAAGCTTGTTATGTTATAACGGTACATGATCATATAGCATGAGCATGGTGAATGATCTAATCTAGAACATTTTGGTTTCATCCTCTCTATATAGGTTGTTCCTGTGGCATCAATGTTGACGCCTAACCAGTTTGAAGCAGAATTGCTTACCGGCTTAAGGTATCTGCTTATTCAATAATAAAAAGACTGATCTTACCAACAAGAGAGCATCCTGTTTTTAATGTAATAAACGAGTGATTAAGATTGGCAAACATTCATATGATATTTTGGCTTTTCACTTTCTTTTTCAAATTGCTTCAGTAAAAAGGATATATTATTGACAAAAAGGAAAAGACATGATACTGAAAAGATTATTTAAACATACATTGAATATCGAATTCTCATGGGAGAATTCTATGCAAGAGTGTACTCACTGCAGATACTTTGTCTGACTAATCAAACACTTAATTGAGAAGAGATTGAAGTTCGCTTAAGTTGGATTATCTAAATCCTTCGATGCTAAATTCAGTTTTGGTTGATCCATACCATCCAAACCATGCATATGGAAGAGTGGCAGAGTAGATCCACTTTTGCTTGTCTAGCTGTAACTATGCTCATACCTGCTAATGCATTCAGAAGATATGAAAAGGAAAAAGATGCTACGAGAGTCCATATAATGCAAACTCTGAGTTTTTTTATCCCAGAAAAGAAATGAAACTATCATCATTTGAAAATTCTGTGCAAAAGTACTTCCAATATCATCTTTTACATATCTTCTTCTTTAGATATATACTAGTACATGCATTTTCTCAAGCCATGAGCTTTTTTAATTTCTGCTACTCTTGCCTTCAGTCCTGAGTTTCTTGCTGCAGGATAGGGTCTGAGGATGATGGACGAGAAGCTTGTAATATTCTTCATAATGCTGGTCCAACAAAGGTAGATACATTAGATGTATACGTCATCTTAGCTGGAAAGTGATGTAATGAGTGTCCACCATGGATGACTGCCATTCTTAAATTTTCATTTTAATACATAAAAGCTTTTCTCATTAAAAGAAGTAAAAAAAAGAACTTGGTTTTATAACGTGCCTCTCACCTGCTATCCTTGGCAGCTACATGAACTGAGATAATCAGCATCTGTTATTCATAATTGATCTAAAGTTTCTTTTCATGGTTAATGAACAACTCCAGACTGCTTAGATTTTGATACAATTATAGGCTCAAACCTGAATGCCATTTCATGTCAGAGTTTCATTGATAAAGGGCAACTGAGTTATATAATCATGCAAGAGTTACTTATCCTATAGGTGCTCTATGTTTCATGTGAGCAAAGCTACATGCATTACTCAATTATTTATTAACATGTTAAGTAAAGGTATCTCCTCTATATTTAGCTTCCCAGGTCAAACTTTCCATTAGATCAACTAATCACCTTTTATTGGCTTACAACTCCATAGTTCAAGGTCATTGATAATGCCCTTTGGGAATAGGCGATATATATACCCATTATGCTGCCATGAGGTACTTTATTGTACTTACCATATGTTTGCTTGGGATGATTATTAGATTTCTCTTTTAACAATCTCAGGTTGTCATTACAAGCATCAATATCAAAGGAAATCTTCTCCTTATAGGCAGTCATCAAAAGCAAAAGGTAAATGACACATTTTTCCAAAATTATTGCTGTGATTATGAGTGTCATGTTTTTAAAGTACATGCTTTCTGAATTGTATCTTCTGTTATTTTTCTCCTTTGTATTACTTTATGTAGAAAATCACAATCTAGGGATTAAACGAAACTAGGTTCTTGAGGAGTTTTAGGGTTGTCCTTGGCATCTGAGTGTTTAATTCAACATATGCAGAAAATAAGGATATAAAACAGTGTGCATCTAGAATATTTTTGTATCAGAAGAGATGCTTTGATTATTTCTTTGGTAGAACCAGCAAAACATGCCTTTGTTATGCTTTTCGAGTTCTTCTGTCTAGAAGTTTAGGATGAGAGTAGTTAGTGACCGAGTTTTGAGATGCTAGTTTTGGAAGCTTAGACGAATAAGATGTTTGCCCCTCTGATCCAACACCTACTTTTAGGAAAACAAAAAATTGAAAGTATTAAAAGTTTCTGAAGGAATAAATATCAATATCCGGTATCCTTGGTGCTATTGGAAATTAAAAGTATAAATTCTTAATTCTCTCCCTGAAGTTCAGGAATTCAGTGATCATGTTCATATTGAAATATAATCTTAAAGAGAGGGTAAAGCTTCTAATTCAGTTGTTAAAATATAATGTGAATTCTGTTACTTGTATGGATTTGGCAGTCAATTAAAAAATCTCAAAACCGCAAAGATGTAATTACATATGTTAGGAGAGTCTTTAGGATCTTGTTCTGCATGGCCATCCCTTGGTTATGCCTGTACTATCCTTGTATTTTTCATGTCAAGGATACATTGACATGTTAATTTCTGTAGGGTGAGGCTCCCGAGCAGTTCAAGATCTTGATTCCAAAAATTCCTGCATATTTCACGGTAAGCTGCATCTTCATATCAAACCTTTTCTTGCTCCTGTAAAGGTTCTTTTGTTAGTGAAAATATGTGAACTGGGATCATATTCTTTGCCTGTAGTACTAATGACATAATGCTGTTCCACACGCTGCCACAGCTTTGCATAGGGAATTTTCACATTGAATTTCACATAATACAGATAATAGAGCCTGATTTGTCACATAGTGCAAACAAAACTAATCTGGATCAGGATTATGGTCGTAAACCCATGTGGGTGACAGTGTCTTATTACCGGTGCTGTTGGTAATGGGTCTTGTTTTCATCTGAGTTGCACTAAATGGTGCTTTATATTTGCTTGCAGGGAACGGGGGATCTGATGACTGCACTTTTACTTGGTTGGAGCAATGTAATTCTTCTGCACTGAAGTTTTGTTTCTTAATTTTTGATGATACATGTTGATTCCAGGATTCTTTATGTATTTTCCTATCTCTGAAGTCATTTCATCCATGTTCAGAAACATCCCAATGATCTCCACAAAGCTGCAGAGCTTGCAGTATCAAGCTTGCAGGTATGCTTATGCTAGATGAGCAATTATGTGATGTGATTTTGATGCTGAAGCAAGATGCAACTTACAATCATATAGTGTTCTGCTATTTCTTCCAGGCAGTTCTTGTAAGAACAGTAAACGACTATACTAGTGCCGGATTTGATCCTCAAACTAGCAGCTTGGAAATAAGATTAATTCAGAGTCAAGAAGACATCCGCAAGCCACAAGTTAAATTTAAAGCGGAAAAATTCAGCTAAATAGATTGCTATTTTGCAACCTGATATGATGATTGTATGTAGTTCATTCAGGTGGTAGCCATATTGAGATGAGTGCTGTTCCATCATCTGTTCTTCATGTGCCATAACAAGCGTGGGTAGGTTCAACTCGCTTAGATGGATGCTTTTGCTCCTAATAAGTTATATCATAACAGTAATAGTTTAAGCATTTTTGGAAATAACGGCGTTTGGAATCTGCAATTTTGGATTTGTTAAGCACTCAACCTTGAACTCATATGCAATATCCATATCCATTTCAACTTCTATTGAGCTATATTATATGTATGGATTAGGAAAATGAAATGATGGATGCATGATAAAGTTTCTCACAAAACATATTTTCTGTACTTTTTTTTTTCAACTGATTTATATATTAAAACTTAAAAGAGAGGAAATTCGAATCTAATCTATCTCGTTGGAAGATTAGTGTTTTATGTTACTAAATTATAAATTATAATAGTCTTAACATATTTTTCATACTTGAAAAGAATTGTTAGTGTAAGTTTCTAATTTAGTTATTTTGGAAAATTTTGATTGATTTGGCCAACAAGAAGAATTTTAGTACACGGATCCATCCCATCCCTAAATTCTCTTCCCCACCACACCCGACCCCGCCCCCAACACACACACACACACACACATAAGGGAAAAATGACGAGCATGAGACCTTTTTGTCGAAATGAAATCCCTAAAACACGAGATCTAAAAAATAACTCAATTGTGAGAAATCATGTTTTGAATTCACACTTTTGTATTTGAATCGATCGTATGTAGACGTGATTTGTCGGGTAGATATATCATCAATGCCCTCTTTCTTCCCCATTTATCCATTTTTTTCCATGAGAGACTCAAAACTCTGACCCTCACTTTCTTCAATTTGCATCTAAGTCCAAATGATTGTCTTTAAAATCAAACTCACATTTCAAAGTTTCAGCAAACACTCGTTTTCATCTTGGAACGCTTAATTTTAATCGTCTGCTGGTGTTATCGTATTGCATTTAGGAGTTAAATTTTTCTCAGGTTACTCTTGATCTTTCTTGTCATCTCTATCATACTTGCTTGACTAGAAGAATAGCGTAAGTAGTAGAGAGGAAAGCCCTAATTCTTCTCCCTAAAGAAATTCTTACATTCTTAAAACAGATATTAGAGATTCTAAAAATATGAAAAACATTTTACAATCGATTTATCGAAAAATCAATTTCAAATACGTTACATTTAGTTAAAAAGTATTACAAAAGAAAAGGTTTATTAATAAAGTTAAGTAGGGAGGTGATACTAGTTATTAGATTAGGGAGATATCTCACCTATAAGTTGGTCTCTTAAAAATCTATTACTTAATAAAGATTTGTTATGTGTGATATGCTAATGACTCACTATTAAGAATCGTGGGTTCTATAGAGTTTCTCGTAGAAATATAAAAAGGTCTTTATATCTGCTTATTCGAGTCCAATGTGTACACACAGTCTCTACTATCTTTGTAAAAAAGTTAGTTTTTATTTTTTTTAATTCCTATTTTTTCTCCGCACTTTGATGATGTTGTTGATAATACGTATGCACGTTGATGAAGCTGCATTGAGATTTTGTTGCATTCCTATACTTCAAATTCTTTTAGCTAAAATCTACTACCACAAGCACCCAGCTGAGGTGGTCGTGGTTCTCAATGAATGTAAATTATGAGTGATTATTAGGTAAGATTTGTAGGGGTCCTTGGATTAATATTGGGAAAACTACGTATTAAATCATTAACCTTTAGGATTAAGTTCAATTAGAGAATAGATCTTTTAAGCAATCAATATGGAGAATAAACATTATGTTAAATAATAGTTTAATGGAGTATAATGTCATGGGTTTGTTGTAACGACTTTTGTTATAATTGATATAGTATGTTACATACACTTTAAGATATCGATATAACTAAATATACAGAACCTGTGATACATATAATTTTTTATAATCATTTTTTCCTTTCTCATTTCATCTCTTTCCTCTGTCAATCAAGTGGAATATTGTTCATTTTCTGGCATAATTTTGAATAATTTAATTTCCAATAATTTTCATCCAATTTAAATCTACATAAAGAGTGAATTAATATCAAGCTTAAGAATCGGGTAGTTGCAAAGAGAAGCTGAAGTTTACTGGGGGAAATCTGATCCGAGACGATTTCGAGTTTTGTCTTCGAATCTAATTATATTGTTATAAATTAGAGGCCACGAGAAACAAAAGGTGCACGTCAGTTTCGAATAACAAACATCGAAAGGGATAAAAATTCAGCTTTCTTTCTCCATTGAAACCTAAGGGGTCAAAACCTTAAATATTGCTCTCCAAGAATTGATTTTGTTCTGGTAAAATCTAGAAAAATTAGCTTCACAGGTTGATTCCCCATACTTAGAATTACAATGCTCCAAGGTGATTTCAAGAAACTACTTCATATTTAACTCGAATTAAGTTAATTTAGTGGCATACTTTAAATCAAACGTAACTCACTAAACCACCATTCCAACAACGCCAACTATATCACGAATTGATGATTCCATCAGCAATATCACCATCTCTTGTAGTTGTCTAATGCATCTACAGAAACCGCGCACCACTGGAGGAATTCCTTGCATGAATTATTCTCCATCTTCTTCCTTTTTTTATTTCCTTGTTCACTTTTTTGTTTTCTTTTTTCCTTTTATTTATTATTTAATGTACTAGTAATATTATAATGAATTCGTAACATCATCCTCTACTTTAACGTTCTAATTTAATTACTTAAAAAGTTTCATCAGCGACTTGAACTTTTCTTTGAGCGTTCATCCTCTAGTGTGCAGTTATCCCGATTAACATTGAAATTCCTTGAGTTAAGATGGTTCCCAGGTGACCGGTTGAAGAAGTTGGACAGGCTTATTATCTTGTCACACCCATAATTGACAATATTATAGATTATATTCATATAAAGGCACTTAAGGTAGCATGAATCATTCACTAAACAAGAGGCATCACTTTAGGAGACGATTTAGCTATGAATAAACCCACTATCGTCGCTCAAGAGCATTTTTCGCCTCCTAGCCACTGCACAAGAGATGACATAAAGGTTTAGGATAAGTTTGAGATCAAATATTACCATCCCTCTACAGCTCATTCTCCTCTAATAGAGCATTTCAACAGGCCATGTCCATTTGTATAACCATTATGGTTGTTCAAGATGCCATTACTAGAAAGCTCCAGTGCATTTGTCCAAACTCCTAAAGCTCCATGAAAGGAGCAACTGGAGAAGATTGTGATGACATAGGAGTGGAGCTCATACTGGTAGAAGCCACATCCCCCTAATCTAGTAGGTTGTGATGATACATAAATACACATGTTGATCTAGGTTAATAGGTCTACTAAATTATGTAAGGGACACGTTGGACTGCCAAAGGAGTTTATTAAAAAAAGTGGAGAACTTATAATAATTTACTAGGCAATTAAGAATAAATAAAAAGTTGATATTACCTTAAATTCCTAATAATCGACAATCGAAACAATCTATAGAGATTGATAAGAACAAGAATACTGAAAAGATCTCTTTTGGTTTTAATTCAATAATGATTCAAAAAATATCTGCAATTTTAATGGAACTAACAATTCAATAACCTTAAAATTTCTACTGTTTTAGTTAAGTAAGTAAATAATAAAAATATAATTAAAGAAGATACAAAGATGTAACAATAAACGATTTGAATGCACATCAAAGGGTTCAAACTAAGTTCAATAATAGTAGAACTTTTGTAAGTTAAAAAGGATTTCATTCAAATAGTTCCTCGGATTCAGTCAAATGAAGTCATTTCATCCCATGCCTTAGAAGTCCTCCTCGTAAATGTCTTCAACTTTTTGATCTTCGATTCATGTTGTCCCGGGTTTTGATGCTTATCAATTCTAAGTCTTGGGTCTTGGTTCCTATCACTTATAATCTATGACAATAAGAACTCATGATCAATACACACAACTCTTAAACTTTAAGTATCGATCACTAATTATTTGTCTGTCCATTTATCTATCTATATATTTATAGAAATGTAGCCAAATACACTAAAATTACTTTAAAAAGTAAAAATGAAATTGAATATCACATTAGAAGCAAAAGTAGACTTCTGATGGACACAGTTGATGAAAATCCCATTCCACAAGAAGCAGGGGATGAGTTGGTTTGCATGATCTCTAAATTCATCTAGGGAAAGGTCGACCTATGGCTAACGTGACGTTTAGGGGCCGACTTCATTCGGATGATCTGGTATTTCATCTGAGCGAAGATGCGAAGTCGCTTGGTCACCGTAGGTCTAGCTTTTGTAGCGCTTAGGTTCGACGAAGTACGTCTTCATTTGAATGAAGTGGCCACTTCCTTACAATTTCTTCTTTACGCTTCTAATCTTTCGTATTTTTTTATTCTTAGATGCTTGATCACTTTTCCTACATCTTGTGCGTACAAAAGATACGAAATTATACAGAGGTCGGAATTCGGAATTTCACATGGGAAAACATACATGATTAAATGAAAATCATCAACACTCACATAACTAAGGAAATTTTTATATAGAATTTGAATAAATCTATACTGAGAACCTAATTGAATTTTGGTATAAATATAGAAGACTTCAATAAATTACTAGATATAAGAATTAGAATGATTTAGATTAAATTTTGGAACAAATGTAAAAAACTTTAAGATGTACTTATTATTGATATATCATGTTGAGTATAAACTCCCTAAGTCTAGATTGATTTATTTGGATTATGGTTAAACCCTTTTGGTCCTATGGTCAACTTGTTATGAACTCAATAAGCCTTTAAAATCCTTGATTGAGCTCTTCTTGTTGACTCGAGCTCTCCCTAGTTTAGACCCCATGATTGAAGACTATAGCAAACCACCTCTCCATCTCTCCATGGAAAGTGCCCAACATCCAATAGGTCCAGTTACTTGTTGGTAGAGCTCAATTAGGGACAGAAGCTTGCTTGGAAAGGATGGATGGATGACTATTGGAATGGAAAACCAGCAATCTCCTCTACGACTTTGGATAATTGGGGATTAGTTGTTAATACGAGTTATCTTTTTTTGATACGATGTGGATCATGTTTATCTACTTTTTCTATTTATCTTCGTGCATTTTAAAAAGAAAGTAATTCTCTATTGAAAAAATTATCTACACACATATTCTCTTTTTTTCTTGCATTTATCCTATTAGATTTTTCTCCCACAAATCTAACTTGAATATCAAAATTATCTCAAATAACTCCCCCGGTTTCAATGACGATAGTTTCTTTTGCAAGTAAGATCGTACATCCTCGAAGGCCATTCCCTCCGATCCTCAGGCTAAGATATTTGAGACCATACTTATTCTATTGTAACTAAACAACTTTTATAATGCTATGTCACAAAAATATACAAACAATACTATGTTGCAAACGGTAGCTTAAAAGTTACATCAACGAAGCCCGATGCAAGAGGTTGACTGGGGATTTACCATAGTGCTATGGTGGATATCCTTATTTATTTTCTTCATAAAATATGCACACCTAAATATATCTATTAGGAAATGTTGAGATTTGAATCATTTGATGCAGCAAAATCAATAGAAAAAAGTTAAAAAAAAAATGGAAAATGGAGAATACAAAGAATCATACGAGGATATACAGTGTACCTTTGTTCTCGGACAGCATAGCGACTTTATGTTTTTTTATTAACGAATACTTAGGGTTACGTCAATATTTATAAAATAAGAATTATATGTCCTATGATAACCTACCAAATAAATAATGATGGACTTGCTTTTATGGGGCGGATTCCTAAACTATCCGAAAGATCACCAAGAGATCAAGAGTCGTGATGGGGCGGATTCCTAAACTATCCGAAAGATCACCAAGAGATCAAGAGTCGTGATCCATCAACTCATAATAAATGCTTTTGTCCAATAGAAATTATAATTATCTACCGTTTATTCGCTTGGTTTTCATGCGCATGTCCCCCATCTCTCGGCACGCAATTCTTAATTACAGATTAACATCAAATAAAGACATATTGGAATTTTTTTTATATATTTTCAATTCAATGCTGTAATAAATAGAGTAAAGTATATATTATAATAAATTTTTCTTGCAACAAAAGATTAAATAAAGTAAATAATAAAATATAAATTTTTAGTTTATTTCTGATAATAATTATTATCAAAATGTCACAAGAGATTAAATTTGTGTTGTTTTTGTTATTATTTAATATTTATGGTTTTATTAGTTTAATTCTTTATCTTATATTTATTAAATTTAAAACGTTATTTAGATTTAATGATGAAACTGAGATTAAACCAGCTACCGTGAAACATAGTCAGGACCAGAGAAAAATTGGGGAAAATTTTATTCATGGGTATGAGATGATGGACTGGGCCGGTAGGTTTGGTTGAACAGGTTGAATAAGCAGTTGCCGGTTCGGTTTTACAGCTGCAAAGGATAAAGAACAAAATGAAGAAGGAAAATATCAAATGAAAAATGCGGGACGAACTGCCAAGAGAGTTCTGGAGGAAATAGGAAGAAAGAGACTTTTGGTCCATCAAGTGGGAAGTTTGAGGTCGTGTTGTGTGGTACTGGCGGTGAAATGGACTCAGATACAGCACTTGAACTAGTAAAGCGGGGGGTGATTCTTCTCCTCCTGGATGTACCTCAATACACTCTTCTTGGCATTGACACTCAGGTCACCTGCCTGGTGTTTGTTAATGTTCTTCTTCTTCTTTTTCTTTGGTTTAGTTGTCAACCTTAGATTAGGGTTTGTTGTTCTTCTGCAGATGTTTTCGGTTGGTCCTTCCTTCAAGGGTATCAAGATGATTCCTCCTGGTCCTCATTTCGTCTACTACAGCTCCTCCTCCAGGTTCTTGCTCTTTCTTTGGTTTTGAAATTATGTTGTTTTTTCCTTCCTTTCGTGGTTCTGATTTTGAATTTTCTCTGTTCAGAGATGGGAAGGAATTCTCCCCAATCGTCGGCTTTTTCATTCATGCTGCTCCTTCAGAGGTTATCATATATATTATATATAAACTTCGAGTAACACTCGATCATATTTCTGCTTTTTGCTTGTAGTTTGATTGATATTGTCCAGTGATGATTCTTTCTATTCTTTCAAGCATGCCGAACTTGTGCAAGTCATGCTATTTCTTTTTCTGGGTAATGATCTAGTGTGTCCCTTGAACAATCTCCTGTAAGGGGATCGTTGCATTGGAGCAATGTGATTAAGGCTAGGACTATTCCGTTTCAATCAGAAATGTAATTTTAGATTTTGAACTGGCTGCCACTTCAATGGCCCTTTCTATTGGTTGAAACTGGTTATTATCTGCTCCTTCTGGATGTTCATATATAGTAGTAGTTTTCTGCTTCAGCGGTACCCGTGGTCTCAATTAAATTTATTGGAGTAGAACTACTGCAGGTTAGATGGATCTCTTACACAGTATAATTCATTTCATCTAACACAGCCCATTTGGTTTCTGTAGCATAACAGGATACAAACACTCTTTGTTTTGTTATGTTACATGGGTCAGTTTATTTATTGACTTGCCTTTAATAAATTTACTTTTGCTTGGTTACTATGAGATCTTCACCTCATTATCTTTGTCAAGGTTTGTAGGCTTTTGACATCCTAACTATGGTTGCATTAGGTAATTGTTCGAAAGTGGAATCAACAGGAGGAGCGCTTAGTTAAAGTTTCGGAAGAAGAGGTTTGTAATTAACTTTGATTGATAAATCTCATGGTAGTAGTGTCTTTAAAGAAACTGTCATTCTATGCTAAACATGTAACTGGCATAACAATGGTGTAGTCTTTCTAAATTGAATAGCTTTTCTTGAGCATATCAATTCCTAGTTGGTGCCACGATCTCTGATCTGATAGTTATTTTCCTTGAAGGCAGAGAGGTATTCTCAAGCTGTGCAGAGTTTTGAGTTTGATAGACATCTCGGTCCTTATAATTTGATCCAGTATGGAGATTGGACACGGTTATCCAATTACATCACCAAGGACGTGATTGAACGAATTGGTATGGCTTGGTAACTACTCTATATTTTAGCCATGTCTATGACAGAAAAATACTTGCATTGAAGGGTACAAAGGGGAAACTAAACTTTGGACAAAATAATTGACTGAATATATAGTGTAAATTCATGAAGCAATTTCAAAAAATGCTGTCTTGTATACCAAAAGTGTGGAACGTGAAGCGACCTATCTTCATACTAGACTAAGCTCTCTTTGTCCATCAAAGGGAACTTCTCATATTAGGCCCAGTATAATCCCATTTTGCAAATTGCTGAGCTCTTCATTTTTGGCATACTATCATCTTACTGTTTTCAACTGACAATAGGAACTACTTGCATTGATAGGCAAAAGTAAGACTACCTATAATGCGATGGTGACTGTAAAGTAGTACAAGTGGGTCAGTGCCCTTCTTCTTAATAGTTCAGGCCCTCACCAATCTCATCTCTTGTTTTGTAATGCACCGGGATATTTTTAAATCTCATTTAATATAAGATTTGGTAAATTTAGATATGCATTTGGCCAAGAAAAATTTAGATATGAATATGACTTTTGAAGGATTTGTGCAAAATAATGCCATCCTCATTTATTTTTTAATTAACAAATTAAAGATAAAGTAATGAAAATGTTTAGATGACTAAATATGATGATTTCATAAGTATGCCATATTCCATCCCCATTTCACCATTAATTTAGATCCCTTAATCATTCTGAATGCTTTCTATTTTTTTACAGAGCCCATCGGAGGTGACATTACGGTCACATGTGAGTCTGAAATGGTTAAAAATGCTCCAAAATCTGCAATGGAAAAAGCTTTAGATGAACGGTTGAAGAATACTAAGTTCTCAACACCAGCCAACAAATCACAGATTAGAGGATGCTATTTCACATCCATTCCTCAAGTAATCAAGCGCCCAGGGCTTCAAGGACATGAACTTACTGCTTTGAATCTCGACAAGGTAATGTACCAGCACCAGGTGATCTTTTAAATCTTGTCTTGAAGCATGATGGAAAAGGTAAATTGCAAGTAACACATTGTATTGGATCTTGGAGTTATATGATTGCCATTGATGAGGTGCTTACTGCTTCATATATAAATTTTTGTCAAAACTAAGCAGATTGTAAGTCGTCAAATACCATTTAGGATTAAAAGTAAGCCTAATTGGACCTTTTTGTCAAATCCAGACAGAACTGCTGAAGAATTTACTCACAGTGGATTATGGAGGTTCCGAAGATTTACTTCTGGGAGAGCTCCAGTTTGCCTTTGTTGCATTTCTGGTATGATTATTTTATTTTTTGCTTGATAGTTCTACTTGACAGTATGAGATGATACGGGTTAATGCAGATGGGGCAATCACTTGAGGCATTCTTACAATGGAAGTCATTGATTAGCCTTCTTCTTGGTTGCACAGAAGCTGTAAGTTGTTTTACAACTCTAAAACATTGATTGTTGAGGCATGAGAGAAAAACATTTATTTCCTGTCTCCTTGTGAAGCTGAATTTGAACCTTGGGGGCTGAGAACTACTTGTGAGAAAGATCTTTGTGATGATTTGAAATGAATTGGAATGTGTGTTCCCAGCATTGTTTATTACATTGTTGTCATATTTTGCAGTTTTGAAAACATAGTGGAGATGTTCTTTTCTACAAATAGGTGTAGCTTTTGTTCAGGATGTCTTTCGATTTCCCTTCTCATTGTGTTGTTTAAGTTTTTGTATAACTTTGATTCTGTTGATGCAGCCATTTCACACCAGAAGTCAGCTATTCACAAAGGTATTTTGGCCATGGAGTTGTCATGTTGTTCTGATTTGTTCTTCATGATTGTAGTTGATGAACTTTTCAAAATTGAGCCCTTGGAATTGTCTTGCGGTGAGAGAGCTAACCTCGTATTGATGTCAAATATGCATCTTCCAGTTCATTAGGGTCATCTACCATCAGCTTAAGTATGGGCTTCAAAAGGATTCCACGGACGCAAGAAGTTCAGATCAGGGAGTCTCAGCCTTACTGGATATTTCATGGTTTTCTGCAGATAGCTTCTTGCACAGACTTTGCAAGGTAATTACATGAGTGGCTAGATCTGTGCTTTCTCTCTCCTTTTTTTTTTTTTGGATTGATTGAGTCTGAGAAAGGGTAACCAAGTGTTCTTTCCATTTGTCTGCTGCAATCTGATTTTGTATATTTCACCTAGTCATATTGGCTGGCTTTATTAATGAAGGGATTCCATCATCTCTAAGGTCATTTTCTGATTGTTGGTTTCCCTGCAGGATTTCTTTCCAATTGTGCTGAGTGCCTCAATTGTTGATGGAGAACTACTTTCCTGGGTGCGTTGATCATCATTTGTTCTTTCTCCTTGTGTTTCTTGTTGATTTTAGCACCATTTTCTAATTCTTGTGTGATGCTTTGAAAGGTTTTCTCTTTAAATTCACACCAAAAAGATGTTTCCATTTAAAATCACTTGGTGTTACTTGATACTGTGAAAATATTAATTCCCACGATTTTATAGAAAAACCATGATCTGGAAAATATTATATCTTATAGCTTAAGTTTATATTTGAGATGTGTTAGTATGACTTATGCACTTGAGAAGAATCATGCTGGATGATAGTTACGCATTTGAAAAAAACTATCCTGTGGTCTTATATTTTCTTTGGTATCTGAAATTAGACTTAATAATATGTGAGTGATTAGTCTTCTATTATTTATATCCTAACCCTTTGGGAAGATTACGATCCATATTCTATGCATCTGGTTTTCAGATACTATTCTATGCAAACACCCATTCAGCTTGGTAACTTCATCCTCAGATTCTTTGATGATTGAAATTGGTTGTTGCTGTAGATGTGCATAGAGTGAAATTTTGGATGAGTCCAGATGTTAGTTGGTAAGGAAAAAGATGGATTAATCAAACCTAGCTGGCTAGGTCAATGAAACTAATCTTCAAAAAGTTAGCATCCATTAAGTCTTTCTTCTTGAAGTCTGGAAGTTAGTGGTGCAGGATGAACTGAAAAAAAAGATTGATTGCTGGAAGAAAATCCTCTGAATCTATAAATTACATCATTGTGGTTATTTTGTTTTGGGGAAATAATATGCCAGTTCTTGATGAAGAAGCATCTGGTGATGACACTTGTAGTGCTTAAATGTTCATTCTGCCAGATTGCCTTTTGTCAATTTGTCTGCTTCCCCCGATTATTAACCATGATTAGAGAATAAAAGGACACTCCTCTTAATATTTCGTTTTTGTACTTAGTTTTTTATTGTGATAAGATTCAAAATACATCAAACGTCTCTTCTGTAGATTTATGCATATTTTCACCTTCCTTGTAGCCCCTGGGTCAGAAGGGTTGTGGTTATGGGAATTGGGAACTTCACTTATAGCTCTTGGTTCTGAATTCTCCAGTTTTCTTCATAGATGACGCATCAACTACTTGTAATGCATGGGCAGATTACTTGAAAAATACCATGATAATGCTAAAAGGTCAGCTGATTTGGCTTCAGCTAATCCGGTCAAATGGTTATTGTTGCTCGTATTATGACTTTTTACAATATGTTGATGTTCACCGTGAATTGCTATTGGGAATGGTGAAGTTGTGATCTTTCAAAGTGGAACTTATGGTAATTCAGTAAAATGGCACAATCATACACCGAGGATAATTTTTTTATTCTTTCAAGGATCATTGTTAGTGAAGGAGTTATACAGTATAAATAACAAAAGAATGAGAAGCTTTTCTCAGTAATTCCTCTACTTTGGGGAAGATAATTTCTATGGTATGGTCATCTTTCTTGCATCTTGACATTATTGGGAGGCAATGATTAAGTATGCTGTTGGATTCTGTAGACGAGAAAGTTAAAAGAATTGCTGGAGAACACTTTAGGTTGGGAGTTCCGGCTGGATAGTGCAGTTGATGGGATGTACTTTGAAGAAGATGATGAGGTAAATTGTGCATACTTCAGCTGTTCCCTCACAGTATTGCATCATCCGTTAGTAGAGTTATAAACAGATTTTGTATTTTGAATTGGCAGTATGCTCCAACAGTAGAGTTTTTGGATGATCAGAAACTATGAAGAGCCGGGAGGATTTCTTCTAATGCTGTCTCATAAGGGGACATTTTGGCTTTAGCCATCGGTCCACATAGCACTGTGTCTTCTGCCCAGACCGACAAAATGTGGTGCTGTATGCATACAGGATCATCAAGGGCTAATGGTTGTGACCGTTTATACTGACTGACTTTATAGCGTAGTCCTGACTCCTAACCTTTTGTATACCCTCACAAGCCATTCAGTTGCAGGAATGGAATAGAGGATAGGTTGAATATCCAGTGGAATTTTTATATCCTCGTGTTTGGTTGAAGGAAACTGTACTGATTAGAAATTAGAAAATGCAAATAAAAAGTTAATAACGCCCCCATTAAGAAAATACAATATTTAAAATTTGTGCCACTAGTTAGCTACTGTCAACCAACAACCAATGACAGGTCGTTGGTGAGATAGACATTGGCCATGATAGTGGTACCTTCCCCCCTCTCTCTCCTCTCTACTCTCTCTGTCTCTTTCTCAGTGTGTGTTTGTGTCTCTGTGGTGTGTTTGTGTGTGTGTGATCTGACAATTGGGCATGATCATGGTGGCCCAGCCTTCGCAACCCATGATGAGTTATGTGCCTCGTGTGGTGAAGGTAATTTGTGCTCTACAACTTCGGGCGACACAGGTAGTTGGGACTGCTGCTGGAAACCTAAATAGGTGGTTGTGGCTCCAAAATTAGGTAGGTTGTGCGGTGGTGTTCATGTTCTATGATTCGGTGGGTTTAAATGGAGGCAACTGTGTTTTGTGACTAGATGGGTTTACGGTGGTGGTAGGCTAAGGGATTGTCTTGGTAGTCCTTGTGGAGGTGGTTGCTTTGGTGCCTTGGTAGTGGTGTTTTGGTGCTGCAGTGGTGGTTTTCAATTGGTGATCCCAATATTTAAAGTTTGCAACAGTTAGCTGTCTTTGGTGACAGTGTAGAGGGTCGTCATTGATGTGAAGTGGTGATGGTAGTAATGGTTGATTGGTTATAATAATGGTTATGGTGGAGAGTAAATCTTGGTGGTGGTTTAGATTGATATTGAATCGTTAGTTCATGAGTTGCGGTTACGTTGAATCGTAGTGAGCCTATGAGTCGACGATTTAAAGTTACTTCATGTGTCAAGGGTTAATTTACTGCTTTTGAATTGATTTTTTTTTTTCTCTTCTCTTAAGGTTTTACATAATTTTTTTTCTCTCTTTGCCTTATCGATCCTTTAATCAATTTTTTTTTCCTTTAATTCGTTCATAAAATATACATTAAAAACAGAAAGAAAATAAAATACAAAAAAATCTCTTATAGTATGAATATTTAATATCCTAATATGATTTAGTAGAGTGAAGTAGTTGGATGGAAAATATCTTTTTATAGTTTTTTACGATTACTCAGGAGGTATTTACGTATTTGTTAATCAAAATGAGATCGTCATAATTCGGTTTGGATTTTTAAAAAACTTTTAGTTGATTAATTTTACGTTTTCAAAAAAGTATCTTAATGTATATGACTATCTAAGTTAAAATTTTGGAAGAAAAATAATTTTAGTTAATCATAATTTAGAAAAACTTAATGTTAAATCAGTACTTTTGGGAAAACTATATCGTTTAGTGTTTTTGTGTAATTAAAAAAAAAAGATTTTTCTTTGTGATAAATTTTTTTTGTAAATGATAAAAAAAAAACTTATTATGTATAATATTGAGGTAACTGTTTATGTTTGTGAGTGGTAGTGGAACTCGATGGTAAGCTTAGGTTTTCATCAGATTGGTTTCAATTACTAAAGTAATCATCCTTTTTGCTTGATATTTTGTAAGGTTCTTGTCGTCTACGGGTTACTTTATATTAATCTTCTACGTAAGTATTTGTCTCAATATTGACAATAGATAGGGAGACTCAATGTTCGTTAATGATTGTGCTAAATGCTTACTTAATGGCGATCGTTGAAACCGGAGAACTGAGTACTTCACGAGTGATAAAAGATAATAGTGCATAGCCCTTTTTATGCATTTGTCACTACTCTAAAATATCGAAATTCTTAATAGAGATATTTTCTGAAAACTCGAAATTTATATTGATATAGTATTGCATTTTAGACATTAGACCATTAAAATGTTGCCTTTTTAATTTTTGTACTAGTAACTGCTCATCTATAAAAGTGTAATGTTGCTCCTTGGTGGATGGTGAAGGAAAGATTGATGATTGGCCACTGTACTGATTTTAATAGTAATTGAGCATTTCCTCTATGTCAGTTGTCATTATTGATGCTTCTTACTGTGTTTTGAAGCTATACATTTCTTAAGAATATGTTAAATTTTGAATGTAATAATAATAAGTTTTCAAATATATTAGTAATAATTTTGCTTTACAACGAGGGTTTAGATTAGTTTTTATGAGATAAATACGAGGAATTTTTTTACAATAAGTTGACCATTTCAACGTTATATCGTATATGCATGTGAATAGGTTTGGGTTTTTACATGCTTAAAGTAGCACGTCAAGTATATTAATGGTTGACATAACAAATAAATGAATACTAGACTTATAAACTTGTGAAACAGTTTTAATAGTATCATGAAAATTTTTCAAAATTTTAAGTAATTGGATATAAATATCTTAGTTACTGAGGAAAATGTCAACTCTCTACATGTACATTTCGAAGTCACATAGTAGTTCGCTGTAAGGAACTTGACTATGCAACAACTCATAAGTCGAGTTCCAGCGATATTGCACATCTATCTTAAACTTTTGAATCCTTTTTCTACGCTCTATGTAGAAGTTCCTCCACTTTTTATGAAGGGATGGCTTATTTGTTATTGTCTTGACAATAATTTTTATTAGAGTTATATTGTCCTGCAATGCCGTAATACCATCCTTGACATACAAGTGAAGATTATGACATGCAAAATGCATGTGGAAAAAAATCCACATTCAATACTAGTTGATAGTAATTTTGTAAATAAGATATTAATATAGTATTAGCAGTTGTATTATTAAAACCAATAACAAATTTCTTTTCACTAATCCGTACTCATTTAGGATTTCTCTATTAATTTTATAAATATTTTGCACTATGTATTGATTATTAAATACCCTTAAAATCAATAGTTGTTTATTAAGTTATCAATTATCGTATACCTAACAAACAGTAATACACATATAAGAATTATTACAAAAAAGATCTGTTCATATGTTTGCATATATGGACACTTACATATCGATGGAAGCAAAATTACCAGCAAGCTCTTTTTTACTTTTATGGTAGAGTTCTTATGTGGCTCGAATTATTGTTTTGCGACAGCTTTGCCGCGAATTGGGGTTGAACGTTTCTTGCTCGTATCCACTTTACCACTCTGATGTACCTGTATTGAATGAGAGGTATATGTTCGTCAAGTACTGTGACAGATTATATCTATGCATCTCTTCATCATACTTGATTAGCATTTGTTTGAATAAGCTACTGTCTCGAGTAATCTGTTGCTGTATTCTATCTATTCTCACTTTTTTAGGATGCTTCAATCTTAAGTGCTTGTTAAGGGTACCATATTTCTCTTCTATTTTTCACGAGTAATTTGCATTGCAGATTGCTTTTAAGTTCTCTCTTTCGTTCGTACTTTTATGGAAATTGGTAGTAAAAATATTAGACTTACCGGGTTTAGGAAACTTACTTGAGCTTGATGGTCTCGAACTATTGGGCTCATATTATTCTATATATTACTCTTCTGTTTCGGAATAATTTTTGTGTCATCCTCTTTATCTTTGAACATGCTTGCAGGGCAACTTATTTGAGGGGGTTCAAATCTTGCGAGTTGTTTAAAGACGCTCATACGAGGAGATTCAAATCTAACATGACGTTTAGGGACACTCATATGTGGAGGTTCGAAACTGAGAGGTGGCATGTCTTAGTAACTCATGTGTTGATGTTTAATGTCAAAGGTAAGAGGTAGTGTGTTGCGATTACTTATGTGACAAGGTTCTATATTGAAGTCTAGAGATGGTGTAAGTTCTTCTTCCACGTTCTTAACTATATCATGTATCATCTACTTATTCAGGTTATACTCGTTATTTGGGTATGCTTGAACGTTCTCAAACTTTTGTGGCGCGCCTTTATTTTTACTTCTACCACTAGTTGATGAATCGAGTTTTTTACTAGAGAAAGTATGACATAAAAATCTTTCTATTGGTGTAAATATTTTTTCTTATACTTACTATAACAAAGATTTATGAGTAAAAGATAGAAATAATATGTTAGATAAAATAAAGCGGAAATTATATGGTAGGTATGTGTATGTCAACGTTATTTGCTAATACAAATTATTTTGTATAATTGAGTAAAGAATTACGCATAGAAATTGGTGGTTAGTAGAAGAAAATATTTTTAACAATGTTGTACAATTAAAAAAAAAATTGAAGGTAAAATAATTGGAGTTAGAGAGAATTAATTAGTTAGAGAGTAAGTATTGCTGCTAAACTTAAAGTTGTTATTTATAAGAACTAAGGAATATGTGAATACATAGTTGCTGCTAAACTTGAATTATATTTATGCAGTGGACTAACAAGTCCGTATTACAAGGCCTAACTTGTTAGGAACTCGGTCACTCTCAAGTCTAGAATCAATCTCTGCATACTACATAATTAGTCCACTGCGTTTAGCACATATTTAATTATATTTTATTGTAACAAACAGTACAAATACACCTGTAAAAATATTTGGAAAATACAAAGAAAAATATTGCTTCCGTAATTGCGTTGTGTGTGAATTCTGCATTCAGATTCACCATTGTTATGTTCCAAGCAACATTTGGTATCGAAGACTCCATTGAGAGTGACCATGATGGATTCAGATCAAAAGCGACCAACCCCCTCTCTCTAACATTCTATCCGTCTCATTGTCATCTTCCATCTTGACTCCATTGGCCACCGCCTTGGACACCATCACCGAATCCGTATCCATTTGTTTGCTTCTATATAGGCTGAAATAGAGCAGCAAAGTTGAACTGAATCCGTGTTCGTTACTCTCTCTACCAAGTTTGCTGAGGAATTAACCATGCCTGTAGAAGAATTTGAGGGAATAAGGAAAAGGGGTTTAATGTGTGCTGGAGTAGTTCACCATCGTATTGTACTCAAAATTTTTTTTCCCCTTTCTGTTTAAAAGATTTGTACAGTTAAATAGCATTTGTATGACAAATTTCTCTCAAGTAAATGGAAGTAATTTTGCATTTTATGGCTATATTTTGAATCTAATTGCTTGTTATTAAATCCTGATTGTTTTTCTTTTTTTCTCCTTCTTGTGTTTCAAGAACAGCCTACATTTAATCTACAATTCTCCTATTCCCATCAATTAAGTGGAATAACACGTCAGCAGACATTTCAATACTAGAGGACCAAAACAAACTTATTGAGATCAGATTCTAAAGTATTTCATTGATTATTCACTTATTTAATAGATATTAAACAAACATATTTTCTTAAAGATTTAATATCTCTAATCCTCTAACTTAAAAAGGCAATACATGGAACTTAAGCCCGACTCCTCTGAAGAAGCATAGCACTTTCTTCAAAAAGATGAAATCTTTAACAACCCAAATGAGAATTAGAACGACCTAAATCCTTGAAACTTTTGTATGTATACCTTCTAAAAAGATAAGGCAAATTGTCATACTAACAAGCAATATACAAAAATTTAAGCTAGAGACATGTCAGTAAGCATCCCATTTTCTCCAAAGAAATGAAATCTTTAACATCCCAAATGAGAATTAGAAGCATCCAAAAATCCTAAAATAACTTGTTTTTATTATACACCTTCTAAAACAGCCGAGACAAATTCCCATACTAAGAAGCAAAACAAAGAATTTTAAGTCAGATAAAGATGAACAAACATCTTTTTTCTTCTTTTTTTTTTTTTCAAAAAGATGAAAAATTTGATAACTCAAATGATAATAAAAAAATCCAAGAGCACATCACAACTTGTTTATAGGAAAAAAAAATGTTACATTAAAGGAAAAAAAATAAAAAAAAAAGGTTCCAAATGGCATTGTGGTGATTAACTCATTGTTTTTGGACGTAGAAATGATGATGAAGTTGCTTGTTTGAAAGGGAGTAGAAAAGAATGTACCTAAAAGTGGAAGAGGAAAGAGATGAATAGAATTGGGTTGTAAAATGGAGGGAGTTAATCTGGACCATTAATTTTCAATAATACAAATGGCACAATCTTAAATACGTAAATGGGCGAAAATGAAGGGAGACTAAATAAAGAGGATCCAAATCCGTTCTATAATATTGAGGGTTTTTTTTCCCCTAATTATGAAGATGAAAGATTTGAATCCCATTATAATAGTCTTAACGTTGAGGGCTTATTCAAAAGACCCATCAATCACATAAAGAATAATAAAAATCGATTAACTAATTGATAATGCACTGAACTTAGTTTTATTTCTTAAATTAAATAGTGTATTTATATAAGTCTTCCAACCTAGACTTTCCTTAAAGAAAGGATAATAAAAATCTAGCAATATGGCATAAAGAATAACAACAAATCTAAATTATAATATCTTCTAAAAGATATATAGATATGGACATAACAAGATAAATCTTCATTATAGTTACTCAAAATAAAAATATCTTAAGATAGCATTTGGTTGTAAGTACTAAATTGGATAAAGAGAAATGGATAAGATAAGTATAAGAAAAATTGAGTAGTACAAGTTTATTATATCATGTTTTGTTTGTATAGTATAAATACAAAATTTATATTAAAAAATTAATTATTCGTATTATAAAATAAATAATTTTTTTAATATTTAACAAAAATAATATTAATTAACTCAATTTTATAATATGAAAGAGTATTTTTAAGAAAATAAAATATTTTTACTAATATAAAATATTTTTGCTTTCTAGTTTAGTGAATTTCATTTTTGTACTATGGTGTAGATGGGGAAAAATTTAAGTTTTTTGTTCAGTTCATTAACCCAATTTTTATTCAATCACCAAATAAAGTTGCAAACTAAACATAGGGACAAAATTTTTTATCCAATCAAGTTTATTTTAATACTACAAAAATTGCATATTCAAATGCTACCTTAAACTTACTTACCTCTTAGATGATGACATTGTTCTTTTGGCACAATCTCTTGATTAAGCGTATCAAAACTCGTTCCTTCAAAATGTAAATGGAGGTGTGCCAACTCCATCTTGAACGACTTCTCGCCGTAGGAAGTAAGGCTTGTACCATTAAGACATTGACTCTTGCTGCAAAGCCTCAGTCGTTGCCCTTTCAGACAACGTAAAAATAGATGGCATAAGTCACTATAGATCATGCATTTTGAATTTATATGAGTCTTAGGTTATGGAAGAGCGAATAAATGAAAAAAATTGAAGAGAGTTAAAGATGGAATACAACACAATTTTACCTAACTTCGTAAAGGAGAGACTAAGGGACCTACATGGTGGTTGATCGTTGACAGGCAAATTAATAAGCAAGTAGATCAACAACAGTTAATAAGGGTGTGTCATATGATGGTACAGTTTCCCATTTCTTTATATTTGTGTAGCCTATAATTTTTCATCCCAATTCTTTTTGTTTTCTTTACATACCCCTTCCGTTTACTTGCTAGTTTTCTTGTTTATTATGTATAATGGGATTTATGATCTAAAATCCATATTAGATCTCAAGAAATCAATAGTAGAGTAAGGTGAAGCATTATGAATTTTTAGAGTTTGTAATTTACATATTGAAAGATGATTACAAAGTCCAACATTTAGAAGCTTAATGGTTGTTGCAAATTCTTGATTGTAGCAAGTGAGAATGGAGGGGATCTTCGTTTAGTTTGGCATGAAGAACTCGGAACCCATAGGAAATGAAAGTAGGTAGATTTTAGTGTGGAGGCCTATCACCGATGTAGTTGAGACTAAAGGATAATGATGTAGGTGGAGTCTAGATCATATTGTATAATGGGTGATGTGCACAATATTAGATGTAAGATATGTGTTAATTTCTAATGTTTTATCTCTTGACTTGATGGATTATACTAATCACTCTTACATAATAAGATGTGATAGCATGAAAGTATCTCATGAATTATCCGTTAACTTATTCTTAATGAAAGGATGGTTATTCACAATGGCTCTAATGTGGATTACATCCTAGTTATGTGTTTTTTTTTTAGGACAACCTAGTTATGTTGTTAGCATTGATGGAAAAATGCATTATAGTAAATGGATGAGAGAGTTTGATTTACTTCACTTAGGTGTCGTGTGGAGTACCAAGGTTAAAGGGATTTGATGGGGTTGGAGCTTAATAGGTCTAAATTGCACCTGGTGATTTGGGTTATGTTGGCTTATAAGTATTGTACATGCCAAGGGTCAGAGTAAAAATATGACATCATCTACATATAAGGTAGGCTCGCTTATAAATGTGGTTTACTAGATAGCTTGAAAATGTGTGGCTTGTAAGACTAAATCAGATGGTTGTAATGCAAGGTTAGCTTATTAGATGTATCTGTAGGTGTTTAGAATTGTGGAAATTCAAATCAAGTGGTGATACATTGATTATGTATATTAAATTTATGTGAAATTTGAGCTTCAAGAAAGCAAATAAGGAAAAAAAAGGTTGAAATTGAAGTGTGATACGATAGAAAGGCAGCTAATATGCTTAAAAGGTGACTAGTCTGCTTAGATGGGTAAGTTAACACTTGATTATTGCTGATAACGTGACATAGTGCTATACATAAGAAAATAGGTACCTTTAGCTTCATCCTTAAGAAACTCAATCGAGATGTTTTCTTTTTCAACTATTAGCTTTTTATTTAGGGTACATTTACTCTCTTATGTTTACTTTATGTGCATTATAGCTTCTTTAAATTTGCAATTATGCACTAAAACCCCTAAATTTATAAAAAAAAAAAAAGTGCATTTAAGCACCTAAGTACACATTTTTAACAAAAATTTAAGGATCTAATTACACGATTGAAAATAAGGGATATAAGTGCACAAGAAGCGAATATAAGAGGGTTCATTTGCAATTGCTCTTTTTTTATTTATTTCTTACTTTAGAAAGGAAGATGACAACCAAAATAATTTCAATGAACAAATAAATAAATAAATAATTAAAAAAAGCATAATTCATACCTTGCAATTATACGTAATGTAGTATGGCTTTACGATATGATGTCACCATAACAATGGAATGGAAAAAATTATCCTCCTTCTCAATCTATTAAAGATATGGTTGGCAATTACACTTTTTTTTTTATTTTAAGAAGGAAAGACGTCAACTAAAATAAAAAAAGGAAAACTTTGATGAATGAATAAATAAATAAATAATTAGAAAGCACAATTCATATCTTGCTCAAGGATTAATTACCTAATAATAAATTTTAGATTTCGCTTCTTTTCTTAATCGAGTAATATTTTTTACTATATTTATTCATTTTTTACCCATTGACTTTTCTTTAATATTTTAGTTGTTATCTTCCCTTACTAAAATGAAAAAAAAAAAGTTGAATTATAAATACACTCCTTTTATTTATTTTGTGTGCACTTAGCTCCCATTTGAAATTGCGCACTTTATTCCGAAATCTTATAAAAATGTGCATTATGGATATTTTTAGACATATAAAGGCACATTTTTTTTATATTTGGGGGTCTAAAAACATAATTTCAAAATTAATGAGGCTAAATGTACTTGAGCTAAACATAAAAGGTGTATTTGTAATTTACCTTTTTATCATCATTTTAGTTCATTGATTCTAGCATTGTGATACCAAGTATCTCTGATCTTTTAAATTGGAAAATGTTAATAGTAATGTAACATGTTATTTATTATAATATATAATTTTGGAAGTTTTGTTTTATAACGCCTCTTTAGTATTTCCCACAAGTGCAACTCTTTGTATCCTTTTATGAAATGGGTATGTTATTTGGAAAAGAGTTATGACCTTTCATCTATATGGGGGAAGTATTACAATGCAAAGAACTATATTGTTTAACTTTAAATTAGGCGTTTTCTTTTTTCTTTTTCTTTTTTAATTTTGAAGGGTTCTTTTATGATGCAAATTTTCATTATTTAGATACCTCTTTGATGGTTTGAAACAATGCTTATCTTGTATTAATTTTTTGTTATTATTTTTTTTACTCAAAAGCCACTAATGTTTTTAAAATTAAATAATAAAACAACATTATTTGTCACAACAATTATTTGCAAATTGAAAGTATACATTTTCATTAATAATTGTCATTTATATAATCTTTTATTTTTTATTATTTATGTATTTTCATTATTAATAACATTTTGGTTTCTTCTCATTAATAGTATCTTTTTGGCATTTAAAATATTTTCACTCTATTACTTATAACCAATAAAAAAATTATATTTTAATTACATTTTTTTTCCAGTAGGGTAATAAACATTCAAGAAACAACTAAGTTCTAACTAATATACCCTACGCTTCTGCTTGTATCTATAGTAGAAGAACTAGCTCAAAAGTATTTTAAAGTAGTAAGAGCAATTAACAAAGGACAAAACATATAAAAAAACATGTCTTCAATTGCATGGATGGCTTTCTTTGCTTGGACTACGACTTCATTCTCTTCATGGTGCACTATGTTCAAAATTACATCATAAAAGAAACTTAAGTTAGTCCGACATGAAGATAAGATTGGATGACAAATATTTAGGTTTAAGTCTATTTTCCCAATACAATCTACAACTATTGTGCATTGGACTCAAAAATCACTCTACTTGAGCCTAGGTGTCTAGCAATGTTAATCCCTTCTAAAATGGCCTTGAGCTTTGCTTTTAGGGGGAATACGTTCTAGAGACTTTTTGATGCAATTTTTCCTTTTATAGATGGTATTAGTGCAGATTTACTCCCTAAACTTAGGAAAAGCCACTTTAGAATTTTACACCTTAACACTGAGACTCGATGAGAAAGCCTTTGTCCACCTACAATTAAGAAAAAGTTTCTTTATTTCAAATGGGGCATTCTACGGGGAAGTTTATACCATACCTTCTTAGATTATTTTTAGTTGAAAGTCCATTATGCAACATTTTCTACACTAACATTTGTACTCTAGGAATAGTTGATGTCGACCAAATCTACTTCCTTAGATTATACCATAAAGAAGTTTATACCATGCGTTCTTAGATTATCTTTCTCCTTACATCTACTTAGAACTCATCAATTTATTGGCAAATTTTGCTTAAAGCTCTCCATCAATCATGTCAAGCCACTACAATTGAAGGTATGTGATCATTAATCGACTTTCAATGTGATCATTAATCGAGTATCTAATGATATCTTTCTTCCAACAATCTATTCCATCCCAAACTTGGCCAATTCTAATTCTCTCATCATACCGATTTAGGGGGCCATATAGTCATCTGTTTACATAGCCATGCTCTACCCAGTTATCTAACTAGAAGGAAGTTGTTATGCCATTTTTATTAGTTGGATGTTTGCTTTACCATCAATCTAAGTTATAGCTTACATAAGTTCCTTTCCAATGCTTAACCCTTTCTTCACTTTTGGGCGTTTTTCATCCAAATTATATTTTTGCATAAATAGGGTTATCCAGAAGACCTCTTTTGAATGCATTTCCCAACCAACTTTTGCCAGGTTTTCTTTATTTCTCACCCCCCACCAATCCTTATCTAGCTTGACCTTATCCTCATAAGAAGTTTCAATTCAATTGCTCTAGTTTTTTTTCTATGCCCTGCGGGAGAGGAATCGCTTGAACGTAGTAATTTGTCATGCTTTTTAAAACTAAAGAAAGAAGGATTTGTTTTGCTAATGTAAGCTCTATAACTAGCTATTCGAGGTTTCGATCGGTTGAAAGATCCGATCGAACCTAAATTATAAAGTAAAGTTAGAAATATTAATAAAATGACCCTGTAGGTTTGAATTTAGGAAAATAAGCAATAAAATAAAAGATTATAAAAGTTCCAAATTTTAAATATATAACTCGTTATTTATCGAAAATGCGTAAAATACGTAAAATGCATTCCGATAATTAAGGAATCACTAGAGATAAATTATATATATTCTAAAAATTATAGAATAACCTAAATAATATTTAGGAATATTTATTTATACTATATATGAATTTACATGTATGTAGAAATATGCGTAATTACTTAAAATACGCGAAATATACTAAAATAATAAGAAATAATTAAATAAAATTCATAATTAATTAAGGAAAAATCAGGAAAAAATATAGAAAAATGAGGAAAAGTCTAGAAGTGGGGCATGGCAATCAGATATTGAAGAAAAAAATCAACCAATTAAAATGCAATAAATAGAAAGTGGAAAAAAAGAAGAAGAGATAAGGCAATTGTCTTATCTCATTAATGCACAATAATTTCTCTAAAGCCCTATAAATAGCAAGAAAAATTCATAAGCTCATTTGGACAGTTAGAAATCAGAGAAAATTAGGAAGAGGCGAAAATTGAGAGAAAAATTTGGGTTAGAAAAAAAAAAGGAAAAACTGTGCAATTAGGGTCTTTAAAGGGAACCCACACCAGACGAGCAGCTGGGAGTGGATGGCCACCACCACCACACGGTGGTGGCAGCGCCTAGACCGGCCGATAAGGCCACGGTGGTCGGAGACACCTAGATTGGTGAGTTTGATTTCCAACCCGATTTTATGTAATTTTGTTAAAAATAGTAAATATTATTAGAAAATTATTAATTTTGTTATTATGGAATATTTTTGTATGTATTTTTTAGGAAAAATATTATTTTGATCAAAACATGTCTCGTGATATAAGGTCTTTAAGAAATCATGTAAAACTGAGCATATTTCGGTTTAGAAATAAATGACCTTAGGAGTGTAGTTTTGAACCCAAAATTTTTGTGTAGACCACTTAGATGATATAAAACAGTGCTATGAAGCTTGTTTTCAAAAATTAATTTTTGAAATTTTTAGGCCTTAAAATGAGGTATAAAATGGGTAATTTAGGGTTAATAAAGTAATTAAATGGTTAATTACTGATTTAGTGAATAAGTATATGTTTTAGGATGTTGAAATCTGATGGAGTATGATACTTGTAGCATTTAGGGTGTTAGATGTAATTATTAGGTTAATTATGTAGTAAATGAGTAATAGGGAAAAATAGTAAATTATAAGTTAATTTTGTAAATTAGGATAATTAGATGTAAAACCTGATTTAGGATAAATTTAGATATTTTGAAATGATAATTGATGTTTAAAGATGGTAATTAGAGTGATAGAAATATTAGAAGTGTATTATATACATAATAGGTGATAATGCATAATATGTAATTATTGGAAATATAATGAATAGAAAATATTAGGATAAAAATTGATATTATATAAATAATAGGGATATATAATAAAACCGATGGAAGACTTGAATTTATGTAATTATATGAATGTAAAAATTTCTCACATTAGGAGTGAATTCGGTACATTAATACGGATTTAAGTGTTTCGGGTGAAATAAAATACTGACAGGGGTAATGATGATATTTAGGAGATCGGGAAGTAATGTGATTAATTTCACATTATGAGTTGAAACGAATTTCTAGGATTCGAGTATAAAACAGTATTTAGAAAATCGAACTAAAACCTAATTTAGAAATCGATATAGAAATTGAACCTGAACTTAACCCCAAATCTAGAATAATTGTAAAAGACTTAAGACCTAAATAATTAGGCATATTAAACCCTAAACAAAACATAACAATAAGCGTTATAGGATAGAATCAACCTATAATAGTTATATAAAAAACTGAAACCACGTTTGTGTTATAAGGATGATCGGCGATGGCCTAAGCAAATCTGACCTCAAGTGAGTGAGCGAAGAGTTGAGGTAAGTTGGCATTAATACGTTGCTGTATTTTGGAGGCTTAAGATTATGATTGGTTGTACTTGTTAGATAGTTGGATGTGTGCATGTACTTGATTATGAGTGATGCTATGATTCTGTCTATTGTCTTGGCTTGTATTGTATGGTTTGTATGAAATGATTGATCACCCTAAACTGGACTTAATCAAATATACGATCTATAATCATAATTAGATCTACATGGCAACCCATTAAGGGAACTTAGGACTCTCCAGTGAAATACTGATCCCTTCGAAAGGGATAGCGTAGGATTACAAAATGCTCCCTTCTTCATCGTTAATGGAACTAAGTGACAGGAGAGGAGGACGCGGCGAGGGTGAAGTCAATGGTTCGAAGGTAGTCGCGGGAGGAGTGAGGTTTCCATTGCACAAGCCTGGGTTTGGTGGTGAGCTGTTGCATTAATGGCAACTCCTCAACCCGGATTAGAGCGGACGCAATTTCTCTAATCTCATGACAGGCCGGACAACGTCGTGTGATGGCATTTGCTTGAATATGCATTGCACTTAATAAATTGGTTAATAAATTGGTTGATAACCTTGTTGTGTTTATGGTATAATTTTAAATCCCCCATCCTAACTTACCGAGCTGTGGTTGCTCATATTCCTATAGATGTCGTGCAGGTGCTAGCTAAGAAGCAGCAAACAACTATTTTGAAGCTAGCAACTACTGGATCCTGGGGAGTGAAGAAAAATATTTGAAGAACGAACATATATTCTTAAGATTTAAGTTTTGTTTTATTTAGAATTTTTCATTTTTGAATAATGTAATAACTGAATTATAGTGTATATATATAAATTTTCTCACTTTCTTAGGTAAATAATTTATTTAAATTATAAACTGTTTACTTTAAAGCGGGTTAGTTGTGGACGCCTTGTGTAGATCGGGTCTAAGATAGCGGTTGTAAGGTCAACTTCTATCTTAGGATGGTTTACACGGTGAGACTGTTACGACTCTGCCGCTTCGGAGCGTGACAACTGACATACTAAGAAGCTTTGATTTTCAATCGGTAAACTTTGCTCTTATCTTTTCCAATAGGAACGCGAAATCCCCAACCTTTAAGGAGCCCCTTACTTTAATCAATAATGATAGTGCACTTATACAATTTAGAAAAAGTTTCGAATTTATTTTTGAAAGTACATGAATTCTTCATAAATCGTATAAAACTATAGTATGTAGTGTGTGCATATGTGTGTGTTGGCTATTAGCAATATTTGTATTTTGTGTCTAGGTTAAGAGATGTATCATAAAAACTAATCATAGTGCTCATGGAAGAATTGTGGTCTTTGCATAACCTAATACAAAATGACACTACATTGACAAATAATATACTCTCCATAAATTAAAAGGTTCTAATTCATTAGAAAGGCATATCTTTTATTGCAATTATGGAATAGTATTAATAATCATATGAAATTGCAATATATAATTTTATATTTATATAATCAAATAAAAATATTGATAGCACATTTACGACCATTTATGATTATACATAATTTATGTATTATGTATGATAATTTTTTTCATTAATATAAATTTATTTAAATAAAAATTTGAGGATAGCACAAACTTTAACTAGTTTGGACAGAGGAAGAGGATTGATTATGAAGAATTTCTCAATTTTTTTTTCCACAAAGCTATTGAATTTGGATGTAAAGTTATAAAGTATTGGGTTATTTATACATACATGATCTATATTATAGTAGTTTTGTAAAAAGGCGACCTGAGTTATTTTTTATGATAAAAATATAATTTGTATTTTGCAGTTTTTTTGTTAATGAAACATAAAGGATATGTGACACATTTTTATTGGAAAATTTAATAATTAAATAAATTATAGAAAAAAATATAATTAAAATTTTTTATAAAATGAAATAAGTAAATATAAATAGAAAAGAAAAAACTGAAAAATAAAATGCTTAATGACAAAGACGTTCTTACTTCGGCTTTTCATTGGTTTTTGCTTTGAACCAAGGCTTAAAATGACTCTTTGATTTATCTAGTTTATTTATTATTTGCTTCTGCTTATGACATCTCTAGAGTAAAAAGGTTCACAAGAAATATTGTATTTATCATGGTGCTAATATCATTCTTTATAATTGAAAAATTCGAGTTAGCACTTGTTGAGACTAATTATCATATGAATTTTTTTTATTGTACTTGCTAGTCTCTAATCTTAAAGAAATTATTCCCCTATTTGTGAGGATTTATTCTACCTTTTTATGGTCTACATAGACATGAAATGCATTATAACTTTTTCTTTTTTTTTTCTATTTATATTTACTTTATGCATTTTCTAATGGTTTTAATTATATTTATTTCTATAATTTATTTAATTATTCAATCAGCAAATTAAAGTATGTCTTATGTCTCTTAAGTTTTATTAAAAATATATATATATAAAATACATATCATGTATTTATAAAAAAAATAACTCTAATTATCTCTTTACAAAATTATTATAATACAAAGTCATGTATTTGTAATTAATCTTAAAGTATTTTTATACCTTGTCCCAAAAACCGGACAGCAAACCGTCGAATTTCAAGACCCTGAAAACTCCCTACATCGTGGTGAAGTTGGAACTGAACTTTGTACTGGTGGACCTGATGTATCGGAGAATCTTCCCCTACCGCTTCCTGCTTCCGTCTCTTTCTAAAACTTCAACAGTACCTCGCTCTCTTCCAATATCACTTCCGAGGTAAAAACCCGAAAATACATTTTGAACATATCCTTACACGTTCATGTTCAGGGATACTTCCCTTTCTTTTTCACTTCATTTGATCATGACATCTGACAAAGAAAGGAACATTCTTTTTCCTCTATGTTTGATTTCAGATGGTATCCGTCTGATGGGGTTACTTTAGTTCCAGGGTTCAGGAATCCCTTCACTGGTTGGTTTCTTCTTTTTCTTCCTCCTTCACATAGCTTTTTTCGCTGAAATTCTTCATCTTGGTAATCGTTGAGAATTATTCATAATTTTGATTTTTCACGTGTTGTTTGATTGATTTTGTATAACCAAGTGATTTTAGTATTATGGGCTGGTTAAGATAACATGAGCCAGTAGGTGTTTGTGAAAATTTCTCAGAGAGCAAGCTGTTATTGTGCAGTGGCTGTGGTTTCTTCAGCAGTCCTGAAAGTTTATTGTGATAACCAAGTGACGGTAGAAGTGTATTGTTAGTGAGTCTAAGGTGCACGTGACCATGGGAGAGAAGTGATAGTGAGTCAATAATTTTTGCCCAAGTGAATGGAAACGTCTATTGGTCACGTGTTAATTTGGTTGTCGACTTCCGATGGACGGGATGTTGCATTTGCAATTATGGTCCTCGTTTATTTTGGATTAAGTTTAGTGACGCAATATGCTTGATATATAATTGACGTTGATCTTTATGCAGCATTCCGCTTGTATGCACGGGATGGACACAGACACTATGATCTCTTTGGAAAAGAGGCCCCGGGGAGTGATGAGTTTAGAAAATCCTGGAAGAAGGAGATGGAGGAAGATACAACTCTATGGACTGGAAGTGAGGATGAAAGCGATGATGAAAAGGGGGAAACCCAACTTGAAAAGGAGATTAGAAAAGTGAGGCAGCAAGGTAAGGAGCATTCTGACCAAATTAATGCTGATGACAGTGATGAGTTGTTCAGCGTGTGGTCTGGAAGTGATGAAGAAAAGACACTGTGGACTGGTAGTGAGGATGATGATGATAATGACATTCCTACTGAAGCATACCCTAATGAAAGTAGTGATAAGTACATTGATAAGATATTTGAGTTTGAGGAAAAACCGAAATATCGCACGATTTCAGAACTCCTGAAAGATGAGAATGAACCGGAAGAGTTATCTCCTGGGAGGCAAGCTAGAAAGTTAGCAGTGGAAAATGCTTTAAAGAAACTGAAGAAAGGGCCTGATGGGCGTTATACAAATGTGTTTGAAGTTATGACTGATTTAGACATTCTAATAGGAGCATTTGAAAACATTATTTCTGGACCGGAGTATGAGGAACTTAGACAAGGAGGGCCTAAGAGATTGAATATGGAGTTCTTCAAGGATATACAAGCACGCATGAGAGATCCTAATTACCGATTTTCGCCTGAATTAAAGTTGAAACCAAAGAGCAAATTGGTGCCTAGGAAGAAATGGCAAAAAGCACAATCTCGGCGGAGGAAAGCACAAAGGCGCTGAGTTGCTTTTCCTCCTCTCCTTTTAACATCAGAGCGGCCTGTATTATAACTTTCAACTTTCTCAATTGGAGCGAAAATTTCTATGATTTAATTTGCAGTTTTGCATACAAGAACCAAATGTGATATCTTCTGCGAATGTTTTGAGGGATCATGCTTGTGAGTGATTTAAACACACTAATATTTATTGATTGAGCTTGGAATATAGACAAGCAAGGTTAAAGAGATGGAATATCAAGTCTTTCAAGGTTATATAAGGATGCATGAGGAATATGAACGACAAATTCTGCCCTGAGTGAAGTTGGAAATGAATTGTCAAACTTTGCCAAGAAAGGAGTACCAAGAACTGCAGTCCAGGCATATGAAAACACTAAAGTACCAGTCGGGCAATTTAAGGAAATCCATTGAACCATTACAATTTCCTGATGTGCCTTTGGAAATCTGCTTGTCACACAGCGCCTGGTGGACTATGAGCTAGCATTTATCATTTTACATCTTTTGCTTTTTTAACTACATGTATTGTATGTTTTGACTTGAGGAGTTGTAATTATAACATTATAGAGTGCTAGTTATTGGTAAACTACACATCAAATCGTGTTGATTTCTTGAATTACTGGTTGCTGGTATTGCCTTAAATCCCAGACTGATTACCTAACTGCTGTACAGGAAATAATTGTTGGTAGTGATTCAGCATCAAGAGAATACTGCATTTTTCTTGGTAGAGATGATCTTTCTAACAATTTCTGGAAAGAGAAGTGTCGGTTCAATTGGATGAATTTGTCGATCTGCCTTTACATTATTTTCTTGAGTATCCTATACCATTAACACTGCCTGCCGTGTTTTATGCCCATCAGAAGTTCCGTTTAAATAGTTGGAAAGTTAATATTCTGGCAGCATAGTATGAGACACTGATTTGCTCTATAACTGATTTTAGCTTCTCTTTTCATTTTGTTTTCTAGAAATTCTGTCGCTGGTGAAGGAAATTTCCTTCGGTAAATTACATAAATATATCATAAGTTAGTGCCTTTTCGCTTATATGTTCACTCACGTATTTTCTGGTGTTTTCAGCTATGCAATGAAGGAAAAGACATTGCAGAGAATGAAGTGTATGTATTTGTTGAAGCAGGATCTATAGATTGAGATGGTGAATTAGGAGATAGGTCAGAAGAGGTTGTGTGATGGACATGAGTTGTGTTTGGAATCAGAGATGATAAATGGTTCTAATATGAGGTTGTGTATATAGGGTTGGACAGCTGACTCTTCCAGTTGGAAGATGCCCAGGACTGATTAAACTGGTCTAGTTTTGTGTGTGGGAGAAGTGAGAACTTCATGCTGGCCATGTAGATTAGAAATGGGCATAGAATTGGGTTGAAGAGTTTGAGAACCCCGCTCCTCTTTCCATGACCCCTCCACCTTGGACCACCTCCCCTAGCACAAGACCAGAAACCATCTCTAGTTCTCACTACCGTCAACTGAGGCCCAAAACCACCACTAGAGCTAGCCTTGACAGTACACTGTTTTGCTAATCGTCCAAATTTGCAACAAGCGAAACAAAAATCCAACAGACTTTCACGCTTAATGTAGATTATGTAACGATCAGATGCACCTCTATTAATCCACGACTCTTCTTTAAGAGGATTAGATATTTTAATTTTAACCCTCACTCTCAAAAAGCTTTACGTGCCCCATTTGCTAATTTCATAGGTTCACATTTGATTAATTTTCCTAGTGGGCACCCAGTGACTAGCATTTCTATCAGTCCTCTGGCCTAATTTCGATCCATGGACTCAGACCTAGAAAGCCACTCACCCAAGCATATCTCTTCCATGTTGCTATTGCTTCTCTACCTTTTCATTACCAGAAACATTACTAAGACTGACCATGAACTTTCCTTTACAATAGACCTCGTCGTACTCAAACTACTGAAAGATGTAAGAAACTTGGAGTAAATGTCACCTCTCCAAAGTCTTTCCATGCCTTTTGCAGTATACTCATCACCACTGGTTATTTGGGGTGTTATTAGCAACTACTCTACCCACTTAGCAATTTGAAAAGACCCTCTTCAAAGAACTAACAACGGAGGACAATAAGGGAACCAGAGACCAATAGATTCATGCTACGACAGAGGACAGCAAATCATAGATTCAACAAGAGATGGAGCTAAACACTATGGCATCACATTTTTAAGAGAAAAGCAAAAAGAAAGCTAAGTCCAAACCTTCAATCAATACAATCTCAGTGAATTGATTATGTAGATACAATTGATAACATAGTAGATGCAAAGGCATATGTGTGTGTTCAAGTTGTGCTTAAGGGTAACCTGATGAGATAATAATTATATACGTGTATTTTAAGGAGTGATATAGGTCGTATGTAACTGAAGTAATATTGTTGAATCTAGATAAGTGGATGTTATTATTCTACGGATTGTTTACTGAAAAGAAAGAGCAAAAGAAAAAAAAAAATTCCAGATGAGTTTATTAGAGTTGTTGGCATGATGATGAATATTCTAACGAAAATATATACACAGTCCGTGATCAATCTGGCTAATTGCATTATTCTCTTTGATTATCATCCTCGCTAACAAGGACGGATTATATTATTGTAGTTAGAAATACCTTAAGTAACCGCTTTTTATAAAATTATTATTTACATTTCCAATTTAAAATTATATAACGAAAAAACTAATTCTGCAAATACTGTAAATATTTTATAATATGGGTAAATGTGGCATTTTTTTTTAATTTCTCATCTTAGCTATTTCTCCTTTTTCATAATAGCCTAAATTATGGTGAATCCTACTCTCCCAGATTCAATTCCAATCTCACTCCCCCATCTTGCATATATTCTATATAACTTTTAACTTTCATTCAAATTTAAAATCATAAATATTTATAGTCACTTAAAATTTTCTTATTTATTTATTATTTATTGTATTAAGTAAAAACATTTATTTGTAAGATTTTTTTAAATAAATTTTAATAATAATTGATACCAAATACAAGCAAATCATCAATTAGTACACATGATCATTCTTCATTCAAAAGAAAAGGGAAAAATTTTACTTTTAGAAACATTTCTATATGTGGTTGATGTATTTCATTTTTTCCTAAAAAATTATTTTATTGAATCATTAATTGTTTTTTAACACCCGTAATACGAGTACGATATCTGCTAGTATATTTTAAAGAGTGAACTTTAATATAATAATAGGATGATTGAGTGACTAAGTGTTTATCTTACTATACATAAAATCTTGAGTTCAAATATCACAAATGTCATTTTAATTTTTCAAAATGCATATATTACTTAAATGATATTCTTTTTTATTTCCTTATCTTTTTTTTTCAATAACTGATAACATTATATTCATTTGTTATAAAATTATATTTAACTAAATAAATTCTTTTACATTGCTATTTTTTATTAGCTTACATTACCCATATTACAATTGTTCCAGTTTTATCATATAAATAAAATAATACCAATCACACGACTTGATTTAGTAATATTTCTTTTGGCAATTAATATTATGTATGTAATAAATGTGGTTTATTGAAGATTAATTATAGAATAATATATGTTCAAAATGATTTTTCTTTTAGCATTGCTAATAAAACTTGTTTGCTAAATTATCATAAAAAGAAATCTCTTAATGCTTATATTTATATGAAATTGATCTTTTTTCTTCACTTGTAATTTCTTGTTCAAATATCTTTGATGATTTATTTTTTAATATAACTCATATGAGTTTTACATATTATTTTAATATTTTCTATAAGTTGATTATTAAATTTCAATTAGCACATATGCCATTAAAAAGTTTGTTTTGCACTAAACACCCTAATCATTTCCTCAAAAATTTTTCTATCCTCTAAAGTTTTTGAAAACGTAAGGGGTGCAATCATTAATGAAAGCTTTTTACATATATAATATACAATACAATGTAATTACAATAATAAACAGATATTTTCCTATAGGTGATTCAAATGCTAACATAATTAAAGTAAATCTAGCCCACTCAATTGTGTGATTTCGTCCTTATTCATCTACTTTGATTTTCGTTTTTACAACACTCTTAATTCTTTATTCATTTGTGTACTTTAATTTCTAAACTTATGAAACAAAAGCACAATGTGTGTGTATGCATATATATATATATATATATATATATAGTGTATGAATGCATGTATTTTTACCAAAAAAAAAAAAAAAACTAATTGGATGTAGGTATTGTTTCCACAGAAATTAGTCTTGATACTTTGTACACTAACCCTACTATACAACCATCCGTAAATTTTTATTTTGGGTCAATTTTTTGATTCTTTATCTATTATGTTTTCATCAAAATTGCTAATAAATTTATCTAGAAATGGAACTCTAGTTTTGTAAGAATCTTACAATTTTGAATGTAATTTTCGTTATAGGCATTTAAGAGATTAAAGGTAGTGCTGGAAACATATTTTTCAAATATAGAATTAATGATTATAATATTTTTATTATATAATTTTTTAATCGATAAAGGATGAAACCTAGAAGCAAAACTCACTCATTGAATGTATTGAGATATAGCTTTTCTTTAATATATTAGTAAATGAGTAAAGTTACGGTTTGAAATTTTCGGATATGAATCCATTTATACCATGGATGAGAAACCAATTCATGTGAATTGTGAATCCTAAGTATTGAAACTACTTATGTTCAATTATCCATCCTCATAATGTGTGGTTTTATTATAAATTCAAATGTGAATTTTCACATGACATAGTTGTTGGTAGTTGGGTATAAATACTAGCTTAATACAATGTTGAATCTTGCCTCCCTCTCTCTCTATATATATATATGAAAATGTATCTATAATTTCAATTTCTTGGTTGTCAAGTACTTGTATTCATGATTCAATTGGGTTTAAATTGGATGCGAGATTAAATTAAATCATATTCGAAGTGGTTTAATATAAACTCTTACGGCTTGTTCACTTGGAGGAATTGAAATTTCATTCCCTTCTTATTTTTTATTATGACGTTCACTTGGTTTATTGTTACGAAATTACAATTCTATAGGAATTCTTATTATTTGAATTCAACAAAAAAAAAATTATGATTCCTTACCACTATTACCGCTGCCACCACTACCACTATCGACTAATACAGACCGCCGTCGCTGCTGATACTACCACTACTATCGCCATCTCTATTGTCGCCATCGCCACCGCCACCGCCACCGCCACCGCCACCGCCACTATCGCTACCATCAATGCAATTGTTGCTACAACAGCTAAAGCTATCACCACCGTTGTCATCACCACCATTATTATCATCACCATCAACCATGATAACCACTGTAGCCACCACCATCATCACCACCAACCATCATCACTGCCTATTGAATCATTTTTAACGGTTTAAAGTTTTGGATTGAGTTGCTTTCATAATTACATAGACAGCTTTTCAGTAGCACTTCTAAAAGCATCACCGGTATTATAAAAAATTTGATAAAAATTAAAGTAGAAATTTTGAAGTGGAGATAATATGAAATATGCAATAACTAAATAGATAAATTCACCCTCAGTTGCCAATTCGGGACTTTCCTGTTGCTATTGTACGTTAGGGAGAAGTAGTGTGAAAGATGGGTTAGCATCTAACGTTGGGCAGCATCAATAATAGGCTGCTGCTCGAGTTGGGTGATAGAGATGGTAGTGCTGTAGTGGTGTAGAAGTGTGAGGCTCTAAGCTGTGACCATGAGGTATTGATTGTGAGAGTTAAAAGTCAGGGAGGAATAAAGACGGAACTGTTACATAAAGTAAAGAAGAGAGAAATAGAGAGTGTTAAGGATTTAGGATTTGACATTAAAAAAAAAAAAAGAAAAGAAAAAGAAAAAGAAAAAGAAGAAGTAAATTTTATTATCTAAGTATTCTTTTTAGTGTAAAAAGCAATCTTGGTTTAACTTAAATTGAATTACAAACCTTTTGATCTCTTTTCAAACAAAACCCTAAATTATGTAATAATATAAAAAAAGTTTTGACTCAGTTCATAGTTGATTCGATAAATAATCTTGCTATTAAGTATTTTTGTATCGGTCTAGATAGATTTATAATAATTTATCAAGTGAAAGCTATTTTATGGGAGGAAGATTCATATGTACCTAGCTTTTACTGTAATTTTCAGGTCTTGAAGAATTAACTCTAACAAAAGCCATTTATTCCTTGATTTAAAATCACCTTTCTTTAGGTTAACCATTCATTTGATAGTCGCATTTGATTCTTAATGCATGATGAATCATATATCGTCGACAAAAACACATGGGCTGTCAAAAGCCCAGAGTCAGATTTTACACCGACATTTTTATAGGCCGAGATATATGCATTTAAATTGGAAATAAAAACCAATGGAAGTTGGAGAATGAGAATAAAGGGACTTCTTTTCACTTCATAGATTCAATTAGGCCCCCGTCCTCTAATATTATACCAATCTATGGAATTCAATTGACGCTCCACCAAATCATATGAATATTTGCATAGTATTTTGACCCCAAGAAAGCATGATTGGGCCTAAAGTAGATGCATATTAGCTGAAATCATATTCATTGTACGGCTGACAATTTTTAAATTAACAGAATTATATGATAATAGATGAAATTATATAACGCAATGGGTGGACTATCGAGTGTGATTGTGCCCCTCGAATTTGAGGAAAAATTAATTATGAAAGAGGAATGTATGTATTATATGTATATTTTATTAAGCAAACCCTTAATATAATTTTAAGTTTGGCACCCAACTATATGGTTTTGGGTCAATCCTTTTTTGAGGGTTGCCTTGTATGATTCAATGTTTTGGATTTGATTTAGCTTAATCATAAAACTAATTCAATTCAATCCAATCTAATCCCAATTGAATCATAGTTAAATCTAGTTCCACCTATTTAACTTTTGATTCTCTCATATATTTAAATTAAAGTTCCAAATTAGGTTTGACAATGTTACTATTATCAAGAAAATCATTTTCTTTCTCTCTCTCTCTCTCTTTTTTTCTGTTTTTAACAATGCTTTGACTCATGCACTTCCACTAACTATTTGATTGAGTTTTGAATAAAGGTATACTTAGTAACTCAAGATGTGCTCACTATTAAGAGATGGAGAGGCATACTAGTATCAACGATGTTTATAGGTAAGCACAGATTGCAAAGTAAATGAATAACATCATTTGGTATAGGATAATTAAGGCTTCAAGATTAGTGTGATGCATGGTAAGGTACGAAGGTAGGTTGTTGGTAATAATGAATATAAAGGAGTTAAGTTAAACTTGAATATATGTCTTTATTGAGTAGATTAAAAAACAAGCTAAGGTAGATATTATTACATATAGCTTGAAGTTTCATGGGATTTGGGATTTGGGATTTGAAATGTGGTGGACATAGGAACACAAAAATTAGCAAAAACCAAAGATTTAGTCCACCCAAGCTCATATCAAGCGATGACTTAAATCGATAGATCGAAGGAGGTTTTTGTCAACCGAAATGAGCTGGCTGATTGACTAGAGCTTGCATAGAGAAATTGTCATTAAGCGTTGGGGTTTATGTCTTCTAACTCTCTATATATGCTATAAGAGTGTTAATGAGTGTAGACACTTCATTTTTATCCTTTTTATTTTTAAAATAGGGTCCTAAATTAGGAAAAATATACCCCCCCCCCAAAAAAAAGGAAATTTAGAAAAACAAAAAAAAATATTTAAGAAAAGAAAAAAATTAATTAAAAAAATCACAAAAATATAAAATTTAGAAAAATACAAAAAAAAAATGGAAGATTTAGAAAAAAAAAATCTATTAGATTTAGTAGAATATAATAAAATAAAGAGTAATCAGTAAACTTAGGCTTGGATTTGAATTAGACCTAGGTTGACTTAGTTTATATGTGCAATTTGCACATGTAAATAAAAAAAAAAACCAATAACCCGTTTGGATAAGTATTTAGACTTGATATTACTTATGATTTGGAGATCTTAAATTTAATTTATAGAAGGTGTAAAATGTATCTTTTATTTTCCTTTCTCACTTCATCGCCACATTATTGCCATGTTACTAGCCACATCCAACTCACTTCTAAATGTAATAGGTACACTTATAGGCGCGTTGGACATACTCTAATACACTCTTACATACGCAGCTTTGAATTTAGCAGCACATATTGTCCAAGTTTGCCTAACTCAAATATAGAAAAAAATCATATTATATTTAATAGTTTCATCCTTAACTCGACCATAATACCTATAGATAAAGGATACCATTAACTCATCGCTCACAATCACTTAAATCTATTCACAATGCCACTATTTCTCTTTACATAACCACTTTTTTTAGGATTCATGCGAACTCTACCTTGATCTGACTATGTTTTGGTTTTAATTTGTGTTTGTTTTTTGTATTTTGTTTTCTTTGTTTTTATTTATTTTTATAATATCATATTTTTTCTTTTTCTTTTTCTTTTTCTTTTTGTTGTTGCTGTTGTTGTTATGATTGTATTCTATTTGCATTTGTAAAAAAAAAAAGAAGAAAAAAAAAAGAAAAGAAGGAAAAATAGAAAAAAAAGGAAAATGCTTAGTTTGTTTAGTTTACTTATTTTTGTGTTTTAGTAAAAAGTATATAATAAAAAATAAAAATAATAAAAAAGTAAAAAATAATAATTAAAAAAATAAAGATGTCCTCTCACTTAGAAAAATCCTTTTTTCAATAAAATAAATAAATTATTTAAGCATGTTTTCCACAATTGACATATTTTCTATGATTCAAATATATTTTCAATGATTTAGGCTTCTTTTTTAAAATTAGGCATATTTTCCATAATTGAAGTATCTTTTCCATAATTAAGAATGTTAGCCATGATAATTGCATATTTCATGAAAAATTATATTTAGGTATTTTAAGATTTTTGTAAAAAATTTTATCACTTTGAAAAATTTTTTTTCCAAATGAATAAAAATAAAGGGACCTTTTTTTCAAAAATTAAGATATTGTAGAATTTTCCCAAAAGTAAAATCACCAAATTAGGATTATTTTCTCTTAGGTGTTTTTCTTAAATAAAATGAAATATTTAAGAGACGTAAACTCGTTCACTTTCCAAATTTAAAATCAACTAACATATTAATATTTTCGGAATGAATTATGGAACTCTAATCCCTAATAATAAGTAGGTAGACACCCGTACGTATGAGACGACTTAAAAAATGAAAAAAAATTATTTTCCTCTTTTAGTAGTTAATTCTTTAAATCCTTATTTTTTGTAAATAGGCATAATTTTAATTATAGCTTGCAAATAAATGTCATTATAAGGGTATATTGAAAGAAAAATTTAAATTCAGAAAGATTAAAAGTGGTACTCATTTAGGGTTTAAAAATTAACCCCCATATCCAAATCCTTGGTTTTCAAAATTTATTTTATTAAAAGTAGTATCTATTTAGGGTTTAAAAATTAACCCTCAGATCCAAATTTTTGGTTTTCAAAAATTATTTTAACACAAAATCAATTTTATCAAAAGATCAGCAGCTAGATTATAATCAATCCACCTAATTGACTATAATTTAACTTTTTTTCCTAACTTCAGTTGGGTAGCAACTCCATAAAACGTTTTCAAATATATATAAAAAAAAACTGATTTTCTTCAAACCCTAGTCAAGAGTTGGTATTAAACGAGATCAGTTTAAAGAAAACTTATTTATACAAACTAGGAGGAAAAAAACCAAGCTTAACAGCTTAGCGACTCTACTAGGGACATTAAGAGGGTTAACCACTTAACTACTTTCCAAAATTAAAATTGCTTTTCAAAATACCAATGTCATTTATTTATTTTCTTGTTATTAACTTCATGTGTATACTTTGTTTTAATTATTTATTTCGCATACCACATACATCAAAACTTAAGGGGTTCTTTTTTTTTTGCATCAAAGAGGCAAGGTAGATGTGGTCAAACCCAAGCTGTCTTAGGACTTGGGAGGGGTGCCATTACATAAGCTCTAGGCGTAGTGATGTGACCATCATTTGGAATTGATTAGATTACCTCACTTAAGCTTGTTGTGACCAATAAAAGTGTTTTTTCTAAAAACAAATAAGGTCACAAAACTTAAGCATCTATTAGAACCCACCCTAATCATATATGCTCCCCTTCGAGCTTAAGTTAATATACTACCCTTAAGAAATTGCAACCATACTAATCATTTAAGAGTTTTAATGTAATTAAGTTTTTGAAAATTACATTAGCGTTGCAACTTAAAAAGCAATGTATTAACCCAAACGATCCTAATATCTACTTGTTTTCTTTTGTTACATTGATAGCTAATTTTTGTCCATAAAATGTGTAGACTTAGAATGGTAGGTAACCAATAAGAGAATAATCAAAGAGTTAATAGGCTGCCAGATGCCTTGGGAGTGCATGAACAACTGCTACAATTTGAAGCTAACTACTGGAAGCAAAGGGTTAGACACGTTAAAGCCTTTAACTAAGTCTTGTTAGCTTAGATTGAAAAAAGTGAAAGGACTATGGATTGGGCTTTAGAGATACATAACAAGATTAAAGCCCAACTATAAGAGTTAGATTAGAAACTTTAAATGTGGTTAAAAGACTTTGAATAAAATTTTATTATGAATAATTGCTAAGTACCCTTCCTTTTGTTTTCTATACTTTGATCTTTTAAAATTATAAATTTTCTCTTTAGTTCATTGTTCTTCATTCTTTAGCATTCCCTTCCTTGTACTATTCCTTTAATAGAACTCACCTAACTAATCATTCTCTCTCACTCGGGGAAATGTGAATAGATCTCACAAATTGTAAATAAGTCTTATCTTTGTATTCTACTGTTTTTTTTTTTTCCTTTTCTCTCTCTTAAAAAGAAGAGTATTCTTTAAAAAAAAAGAAAATAAAATCAAGGAGTTACTAACAAGTAAGGATTTTCATCTGGAGTAATAGCCAACAATGGAAATAATGACAAACTTGATGACACCAATCCTACAGAAGTAAGACTTTGTTCATTAGAGCAAACTCTAGAAAAAATTACAGATCAGTTGAATTTCGTTGTTGACAGTATTGCTTTACTGAGAGCTACATCAAATGAAAAGTACTCTAAGGCCTATTGTGAAAAGAATATTGCGGCCACACCCTTAGAAGCGGAAGAGAACTATCCAAAGGTTAATCTAACTTTTGAGTCTTGTGAATCGGAAGGGGTTTATAACTTTTGAGCCTAACACATATTCATTCCTGATCAATAAAAAGCTAATTAACTCTGGGGCCAACCAAGACAGTTTAAAAGAATTGAAAATAAAGTTGACCCAACAAATTACTGAGAAAATGAGGGTTATTGGATGCTATGATGGATTTAAGCAGGCTGGGATCATTAACCTTTTTTCATTTGATGTTAAGGCATAATTAGAAAAATTCAAAATACCAGAGTTTGAGAAGTATAATGGGACTGGATGCCCAAAGCTATACACCAGATTACACGTCCGCAAGATGGGTATATATGTCCAAAATAATCAACTCATGGTACAAACTTTCCAAGCTAATTTGATAGGGCTTCCATTAGCCTAGTATGCCTAGCTTGACCTCAGCTAAATCAATACTTGGGATAAATTAGCTCGGCCATTTTATAAGTAATACAAGTGCAACATTGAGACAGCTCCTTCGATTTAGGACTTGTATACAATAAGAAAAAAGAAAAAAGAATCATTTAAGGATTACGCCCAAAGATGGAGGGGCATGACAGCTAGAATCATTCCTCCTCTCCTTAAAAAAGAATTAATATCTATCTACATCAGCCTGGTATGCCCAACTCGACCTCAGCTAAATCAATACTTAGGAGAAATTAGTTCAGGCATTTTATGACCAATACAAGTTGAACATTAAGACAGCTCCTTCGATTTGGGACTTATGGATAATGAGAAAAAAGAAAAATGCATCATTTAAGGAATATACCCAAAGATAGAGGGGAATCATTCCTTTTCTCCTTGAAAAAGAATTAATATCTATCTTTATTGACTCATTGGAGCAACTATATTATGGACGCTTATTAGGTAATATAATGGTTAGCTTTGCGGATATTGTACTTGCTGGAAACCGAATTGAAGAAGCCATAAGGATAGGGAGGCTGACTAAAAAAAAAAAACAGCCGCACTAGATTCAGGGGCATATATAAATACTATAACATCAACACCTATACCAAGCAAAAAAGGCCTAAAAATACGTAGAAGAAAGTTCACTTAGATCCTTACCTTGTTATCTCAAGTCTTTTACCAACTAAGAAACAAGGACTTATTGTAATAGAAAGCCCCGATGCCAAGATACAAGCTGAGGAAATATAACCTAAATACACAATGTGAATATCATATGGATTAGTAGGGGCATTCTACTAACAACTGTTGGGAATTGAAAAACAGAGTTCAAGACCTAATTTATGCAAGGGCAATCTAATTGGACTTAATTCAAGGATAAGGTCAAATTTCACGATATTTGTAAAATAACAAGTGATTCAAATAAAGTATTTTGTTTGCATTTCTCCTATTTTAAGATATCTCGTTAGTTAAAAGGTTTAGAATGAAGAAGGCAAGACAAATCGTAAACACCAAACTTGAGACATTTTGAGAGTCGAGTGGCATTATTGTGAGACTATTAGACTCATTCCTTAAAGGAAGTGCATTTTGTATTTAATACCCAAATTAAAATGAAATTAGGTGATTTTTTTTCAATATCTTAAACACAAAATCCATTATCAACCTCACTAGACCTTTTATTGAGGTATTTTCAAAAATTAAACCTTATGAAGAACCATCCCCGTAGTCGGGCAAAAAGGAGGTTAGGGGCATCTATCAAAAGAAAAAGTTAAAACTAATTTATGTTTGCTTTAATTGCATCAATTCAAAAGTAATTGTTACTATTGATAACTAATTTCCTCTGAGATGAAGAAAGGCATCGATTTTAAACACCAAACATAGACCACATAGACTTTGAGTTGCAAGCCAAAAGAAAGAATAATCATTTTGTCTTAAATGAAAAAGAAAAAAGAGGAAAAAATAAGAAAATGTGAAATGAAAAATGAAAAGGTGCTCGAGAAATATCTACACAAATAAGGTGATCAAGTCCAAAGCTATAAAGCCTAAAAGGATATGGGGTACAAAAACCCAATCTTGAATAAAGACGCACATTTTAAATAAAGGCTTTAAAAACACAGTTAAAGCAATTAAACCGAGAGTATAAGGAAGTCATTTTTTACTAAACTTAACTTTAATGAGATATCCTTTGATAAGAAGAAATTTAAAGAAGTCACTGAAAATTATTTACTCTTAAAAGAAAGAAAAGGTTCTCTTAGACTAAGGCGGCCCGAAAGATCAAGTTGTTATGTCACTAAAATGCCTACATACTATTAGGAGAATCTAAACCTGTTAGCAAGTAAAAAAATCAGAATAAATTTGATTCCCTCTCATTTTAGTCGTTTAGGCAATAATCCTCATTTCTTTTGGAAGTCGTCTTCCCCAGAGTCAACCCTAACAATAAGTTTCTGTAATTACCCCAGTGACAATTGTTTTCAAACGAGTTCACTTTCTGTCATCCAAAGTTCAAGGATCTATTCCAGCATAAAAATTGCTCCCAGGTTGACCTTAGAGGGCAAAATCATCCTCTTTGACATGATTGCCCTCATAGCTAATGTCACCCACCTCTCTTTCTATTAAAGGACTTTATCCCTAGTGTTTACTTTGTCTTTTATGATTGTTAATCAACAAATCTATCTTTTTCAAGAATTTTTACATAAACTCATTTTGCTTTGGTCCCTATGGATCGTTTGCTCTTTAGAGCACTATCTATGTAGTAAAAACATCGGATCGTATGCTCTCGAAGGGTATCCTAACCTTGAAACCCTTAGATTGCATGCTCTTAGAGCATTATCCTGACCTTGAAATTATCAGATTGCATGCTCTCGAAGTGTTATCCTGACTTAGAAACCCTTATATTGCATGCTCTCGGAGCACCATCTTAACCTTGAAACAGTCTGATCGCATGCTCTCGGAGCACTATGTTGACCTTGAAATTGTTGGATCGCATATACTCGGAGCGCTATCTCAAGCCAAACCCTTGGATTGCATGCTCTTAGAGAGCTATCATAATCTTAAAACCCTTGGATCGCATGTTCTCAAAACGTCATCCTAACATTGAAACCATCGGATCATATGCTCTCGGAGCGCTATCTTGACCTTGAAACTTTCGGATCGCATGTGTTACACTCCGAAGTCACAGAGTCGCTACAGTCCCACTATATAAACCATTTTATGATAGTACTGGCTTTACAGTACCTATCATAGACATGATGTACACAAGGCATCGATGACTCTTTACTTTGAAGTAAACAGTCCAATTAAGTGTTTAACTACAAATATAGTAATTATCACAAATTTTTAATAAACATACATAATTATATGTAAAGTCTACAGAACTTCCCAGGAAACTCTACATAAACATAACGGTTCACTAATTTACATAACAACTATTAGTTTTTTATTTTTAAACTACAAAGAACACTTTAGCTATACATCCACTGCTAAGTAAATTGATTCTCACACCCCTGGTTTCAAAAGAACTAACCTCTGGACAAGTGTAAGGCGACATAATACTTAAAGTATTTAGAAATTAGGACCTGCAAAAGGATCTATAAGGGTATAAGCAACTACAGCTCAGTAAGTTGAATTGGAAACTCATGAATGTATACAAATACAAACAAGATTATTAAGCAATTATTTTCATGCAATATAACAAGTAAGTGTCATCACACAATGTAGTTCGGTTCGTTGCGAAAACAGAGAAATTTCACCCGCTCTAATCCGGGTCAAGGAATTTTCATGTTATGCAACAGCTCACAACCAAACTCAAGCTTGTGCAATGGAGATACCACTCCTCTCGCGACTACCTTCGAACCATTGACTTCACCCTCGCCGCGATCTCCTCTCTTGTCACTGAGTTCGACTAAGGATGAAAAAGGGACTATTATGCAATCCTGTACTATCCCTTTCGAATGGGTCGGTATTTGGTTGGAGAATCCTAATGATCCCCTTACGGGTTACAATGCATGACATTTTAGGTTATTAGAGTTGAATAAGATTAAATTTCATTTAGAGTGTTCAAACAATTTTCACACCAATACAATAATAATACAAAACCAATCATATTACAAATTTCAACACAAATTCAGATACATCAAACACATGCGTAAACTACTTACAATCACAACCATATATAATTTTAAGTCTCCGAATATCATAAAATAGTACTCTAATACAGTAAGTAATAACCCAACTTACTTAGAATTTCTCAGTCGTCCGATCACTTAATTACAAGCCGATTTGTCTCTGGGTATCCTATAATACAAATAGGTCTTTTTAGTACTTATACTTCAATAATTCATATTCTAAGTTATAATTTAACTCATTTTTCCATATATACCTATTATTTACTAATGATTCATTCTACCTTAATTCGAGGTTCGGTTTCTAAATTAAATTCTAATTTTGATTTTAGAATCTTAAATATACTCGATTCCTAATGTAAAATTAATCACATTAAGCTTGAGTATTTTAATATCATATTGGATTTTAATTTAGTGTTCTAAACTGTTCAGTACATGCTAATCCTAATTGGGGTACTGAATTTATTTCCGGTGTAAGAAAATCTTACATTTTTTATATAATTACCTAAAATTAAATTTTGTTTCAGGTTTATTATATTCTGATTATTCTTATTATATTATCTAAATAAACCTAATTTTTCATATTTATTAAATTTCCAATTCTACATATTCCTAATTTCCTACAATTACCACATAATTCCTTCATTAATTACACTTAACACTCCAAAGGCTAGGATTAGGTTTTCACATCGGAGATTGACATCCCTAATAATCTAATTATTATCTAAATTAGAAATTAATGTCTTAATCACCTAACTAACCCAAAATTATCTAATTTTTCTATTATTTTAGGGCTAAAAATTTATTTAAAATTTTCAAAAATTAAATTTAAAAAAAATGACTTCATAGCACTGTTTTATATCACTTAAACATTCTACAGAATAAATTTGAGCTCCAAACTACACTCCTAAGCCTATTTATTTCTAATCTTAATTATGCTTGGTTTTGCTTAATTTCTTAAGAACCCTATATTTTTAGACGTGATTACACTTGAATACTATTTTTTCCCTAAATCTACATATAATAAAACCTCAGAATAATAAATTTCATAATTTTTCTGGTCAAAATAAATAATTTTACGGAATTATACAAAATCCGAGCAAATAAGAGACTTACCCGGTCCAATGACTTTTGGCTTTCCAACACCAGTTTAAGTGTGTCAGCTGGTCCAGGTAGTGGGTCTGGAGTGGGGTGGTAGTGGTGGCTCGATCCCAAGTAGTGGTGGCGTATGGGTTTTGCTTGCTAGCTCTTATTGCACAAATTTTCTTCTTCTTTTTTTTTATTTTTCAAACCTTAGTTTTTCTCTCCAATTTCGATACTCTCTATTTTTTTCTGATTTCTAATTGTCTAAAGGAGCATTGTAATTTTTTTCCTATTTATAGAGCTTTGTGGTAATTATTGTGCATTTAATTAGACAAGACATTGCTCAAATCCCATAATTTTTTGCCTTTTGTTTGATTTTGATTGGTTAATTTTTCCTCTTCACTTCCTGACTTGCCACGACCAAATTCACATCATTCCTTATTCCTTTGAATTTTTTTCTGGTTTTTTCTTAATTAATTAATAATTTTATTTAATTATTTAATAAGTTTTTAGACAATTAAAGTAATTTCGCGTATTTTTATCTATACGTAAATATATGTGGGGTACATGTGAACATTCCTAATTATTATTTAGGTCATTCTATGATTTTTAGTATATATATAATTTATCTCTAGTAATTTATTAGTTATTAGATTACACTTTTTGCCTTTCGATAATTAACAATTATTATACTTAAAATTTGAAAATTTTATAGTCTCCTATTTTATTTTTTATTTTCTTAAATTTAAGTTTATAGGGTCATTTTTATAAATATTTCTATCTATAGTTTATAATTTATGTTTGATTAGATTTTTTAACCGATCGCCCTAAACTTTGTGTTCTAAGTTCAATCTTATGGTCATTTAGTTTAACTTTAAGGCTTAGATCTCTCGAAGCGCTATCCTACCTTGAAACTCTTTGATCACATGCTCTTAGAACACTATCCTAACCTTGAAACCATTAGATTGCATGCTCTTGAAGTGCCATCTTAACCTTGAAACTGTCGAATCGTATATTCTCAGAGTGCCATCTTGACCTTGAAAGCCTAGGATCGCATGCTTTCGGAACGCTATCCTACCTTGAAACTCTCGGATTGCAATCTCTCGGTGCGTTATCCTGACCTTGAAACTCTTGGATTGCATACTCTCGGAGCACCATCTTAACCTTGAAACCATCAGATCGTATGCTTTCGGAGCACTATCTTGACCTTGAAATAGTCTGATCACATGCTCTTGGAGTGCCATCTTGACCTTAAAATCGTCTGATCACATGCTTTTGGAGTGATGTCCTAACCTAAGCTAAAACTCGTAGATTGCATGCTCTCGGAGCACTATCTTAGTTTCTTATCACTCTTTATAAACCTACCTAGGTTAATCAACCCAGAAGGACACAACTAGATCCCTCAAATCAATTCCAGCTTAAAATCTTAGCCAGCTCAAAAAGCGCTAACCCATTTAGACACAACCAGGCTTCAATTCCTCTTGCAGTTTTAGAATGGCAGCTCTTTCTCCACCAAATCCTTAGTGGACTGAGCTTATGATAGCTAGCTAGTTGGCTGATTGACTATAGCGCTTTTTAGGACGAAATCCACCCCTAAGGCAAAAATAATGTCTCTTTTGTCTTTGTGATGAATTTTTGCTAAAATTTTACCATAAAAGAGACAGTTGTAGATACTTTATTTTTGCCTAATTTATTTTTAGAATAGAGTTCTAAATTAGGAAAAATGTTAAAAAATTAGAAAAATAAGAAAAGAAAAACCCAAAAAGTAAGAAATTTAGAAAAATACAAAAAATAAAAGATTTAAGAAAGTAAAAAAATAAGAAATTAAAAAAAAATAAAAAAAATATAAAATTTAGAAAAATACAAAAAAAAAAGAAGAAAATTTAGGAAAAAAAATCTTTTTAGATAGTTTAGTATATTATAATAAAAAAAAAGAGAGGGTCATTGGGCTTAGGTTTAAATATGGCTTAGGTTAAGCTAATCCATATGTGCAATTTATATGAAAACCAACAGCTCATCTGGATAAGCACTTGGATTTAATATTGCATATAATTTGGAGATCTTGAGTTCAATCTATGGATAGAGCAAAATGCATCTTTTATTTTCTTTTCTCGCTTTATCGTCATGTTATCACCACATCATTTACTACCTCACTTTTAAGTGTGGTAGGCATACTTCTACACGCGTTTGGATATACTTCGACACACTCTTACATGTACGGTTTTATATTTAGCATCACATATTGTTCAAGTTTGTCTAACCCAAATATGGAAGAAAATCATATTATATTTAATATTTTCTATCCTTAACTCGACTATGATACCTATAAATAGGAAATTCCATTTCACTACAAATCATTAACTTATCACTCACAATCACTTAAATTCATTCACAATCCCACTTTCTCTCTCTACATGACCCCTTTTTTTAATATTCATGCGAACTCTAGCTTGGTTAGACTCTACTTTGATTTTGATTTGTGTTTTGTTCTCCATATTTTATTTTCTTTGTTTTTATTTATTTTTGTAATATCGTACTTTTTTTTTTCTTTTTGTTGTTACTGTTGTTGTTATGATTGTATTCTATTTGTAATTATAAAAAAATAAATAAAAAGAAAAAAAAGATAAGAAAAAGAAAAGAAGGAAAAAGAAAAAAAAAAGGAAAAGGCCTAGTTTATTTAGTTTACTTATTTTTATGTTTTAGTATAAAATATACAATAAAAATTAAAAATAAAAAAAATAATAATGAAAAATAAAGATGACCTCTTACTTAGAAAAATATATTTTTTTAATAAAATAAATAAACTCTTTAGACATGTTTTCTATAATTCAGACATTTTTTTAATGATTCAAACATTTTTTCAATGATTTAGTTTTTTTTTTCCCATGGTTTAAGTTTCTTTTTTATAATTAAACATCTTTTCTATAGTTTAGGCTTCTTACTTATAATTAGGTATCTTTTCCATAGTTTAGGTATTTTTTCTATAGTTGTATTTAGGCATTTTAGGATTTTTTTTTAAAAAAGTTTTATCACTTATAATTTTTTTTTCCAAATGAATAAAAATAAATGGACATTCTTTTCAAAAATTAAGATATTATAGAATTTTCCCAAAAATAAAATCACTAAATTAGAATCCTTTTCTCTTAAGTGTTTTTCTTAACTAAAATGAAATGGCTAAAATACATAAACTTGGTCATTTTCTAAATTTAAAATCAATCGACTTGCTAATATTTTCAGAATGAAAATAGGCATCCGTATGTATGGGGTAACTTAAAAATTGAAAAAAATTATTTTTCCACTTTATTAGTTAATTCTTTAAATCCTTATTTTTTGTAAATAGACGTAATTTCAATTATAGCTGGTAAATAAATGTCATTATAAGAGCATATTGAAAGGTAAATTTAAATTCGAGAAGATTAAAAGTGGTATTCATTTAGGGTTTAAGAATTAACTCCTGCATCCAAATCTTTGGTTTTCAAAGATTGTTTTAATAAAAAATCGATTTTATCAAAAAACCAGTAGCTAAAATATAATTAATCCACCCAATTGATTATAATTTAACTTTTTTTCCCTAATTTCAGTAAAGTGACTACTTTAAATTGATTATAAAGGAATCGATTTTCTTTAAATTGTAGTTGAGGGGTTAGCATTAAGTTTAATACTGATCGATTTAAAAAAGAGTTATTTATAAAAACCAAAAGGAAAAAAATCAAGCTCAACAATGAGTACAAAAGAGTTATGACAAATATGACAAATTCAATTGTGAAAATGAATTTTTATGTGATTGTTTGTATATATACAATGAAAACAAATTGGCATTTCTTCATAGATGAGATATTAGATTGTTACCCTATTTGATGAAAGAAGGAATAATATTGGGATTATTAATTCGATCATAAGTGCATGTGTAACGGACTTTAGAGGGTTAAAATAATGTATGTAATGGGATGAAATATTCAATGTCTATGCAATTTTATAAGTATATGTGTAAGGATATAGAACTTCATTTGAACTTTGTAGCCATGGTTTGAACAAACCTAAGGTAATTGAAAACATATAAAAGAAACTCTCAAACGTCATAACATGATGTTGGAATAAAGTGTAAGCGATCATGTGCAAATAGTTGGAAGAGTACATCTTGTTTGAATAAAGCTTACAATACTCGAACAAATTGCAAGAAGGATGTTGAAATGAAGTTGATGGCATTTGAATAAAGCCTTCTAAACTAGTCATTGCAGTATAGCAAAGGACACATTCTATGACCTTTAACATTTTTGGTGTATAAGAATCTCACCAATATAATTTTTCAAAATATTTTTAGCAGAAATTAATGTTAGTTGACTATTAAATAAATAGACATGAGTTGGCCCCTACATCACTATTTCTGGTTTCTATTTTTTGGACCATTAATCAACGTAACTCTTACATCACGCATCTATGATTGAATAGAAAAAAATGATATAAAAAGTTTAACATATTCCACTTTATTTTGTTACTTGATCATTAGAATAAATGAGTATAAAATAATACTTATACCCCCTTAGCTTTTTTAGGGGGGGAAAAAAAGAAAATTTAAAACTATTTGCACATTTGATGCAATAAACTATATCTTAATAACAGGAAAATTTGAAAATAAAAAAGAATTGCTAAAACATTGTATTAAAGTTACAAAAATTAATAAGGTGAATTTAGAGTGTATAGTTTAAATCTTTTACTTAGATGTAATTGGAAAATGTATAAATTGTTAAATATGAAACCAAAATGTTGAGGTATTATCTCATTATAATATAAATCATTTATCTTTTTTCTTTAATATGATAATTTTTACTTTTCTTAAATTACATTGGTCACATTAAATAAGGAGACTAAATTTCAATAAATTAAGGGTATAAAAATGAGAAAAAATTATGATTTTGATGATACTTTATTTCTTTATGGTATATGGAATTCAAAGTTAATAAGTGGAATTATCATAACAATTAATTGTAATAATAACACTACAAATATAATAATGGTAATAATTGAAAAAGATATTATTTATAGAAATAAATATTCTTAAAGGTAATAGACATTTATAATCACGAAATGATATAATTACATGATTATTGTAAATATAGTAAAATAAAAAAAAATAATAATGTCTTCAAGGGCAATTTAGACAAATTAAAAAAGACAACAAGCCTCCTTTTCACTTTAATAATACATACACACTCACATACATATTTTACATATTCTTATTTAGCTTTTCTTTAAAAAAAAAATGGATTCATTGGGTCCCAAAGCCGTCCTTATGGAACCCATAATGGCCTCGTTGTCATGAGTATAAATCAAGTCTATACGCATGCCACCATAGGTCTATGTTGTGGTAAGGACTTGGTGGCTTAGTTATGATATGGGTGCTCCTATAAGTTGGCTAATATTTTGAGGATATTCCTCCAAATTGGTTAATACTAAAATAATGAATAGAGATAATTATAGATTAGCAAAAATTCCAAATTCTCAAAGTTCTCCATCAAGTTAGGCATATTTGAGTATGGCTATTTAGGTTGCTAGGCAATAGTAGGAATAAAAATCCTAATCTATGAGTCACGAAGTACATATGCTTTCCGCTTTTCAATAGACAATTCACTCTCATGAAAACCATATTAACTTAGGTTTATTAAATTTTATCATCTATTAAAGAGAGGCATCTTCCAACATTTGAGAACATGTCGGTATTGATAACAAATCATAGATTTGAGTAGAAGCACTCTTATGTATTCACTGATAATTTTACTAGATTTTTCTTTTAAATTTCATTGATTATTGTTATAGATTGTTGAAATGTCAATAGACCTCTTACAACTAAAAGATTAATGTTTATTGGATTATTATATGTTCACAATTATTGAAGAAATGAAGTATTTTGAATTAAATATATATTAAATGAAGGAAAAAAAAAATCTAAATCACTTCAACGACTAAGTCTTGCAATTCTTTTAGTACTAGGGTTATGGGAAGCTTTGCTTTTTGTTTTAATTTAGGGCAACTTCATCTTGGCTTTTAGGTTGAGAAGCCCTTGGTAGGGCATGCTAACTATCTTGCCTCATTTACAAACTTGTACAATAGGACGGTAGCAGTTTCTTTAATATTTTTTTGGGGTTTTCATAGTTCAATTATGTTTGATTTAGGGGTCAAACCAAACTTAATCATCTTTAAAACAATTCGATTCAAAACATGAATGGAATTACTTTTAATAATTCAATGTTTTTAATTGAACCACTTTAAATATAGTTTGGTTTAGTTTATTTCATTTCGGTTTGAAATGCCTTTAGAAACACTTTGTTCTATTTAATAATACCATTATTATTGGAGATTTCAAGTAAATATCAATGTCTAAATTAAGCAACCTATGTAAGAATTGAAACTATATAATGTTAAATTATGATGATATTGCATCTTAAATGGTAGTGAAGCCACATGATTTGCTTAAGAGATGAAATATGATGACAAAAGAAAACAATGGACTATATAAGTTGAGCGTGAGATGTATAACACCCAAAAACTTGGAACATTATAATTCGCTATGTATCCTTAGCCTCTATTACTATGTCAAGTGTTTAGGAACTTTTAACCTATTTAGGATCAACAAAATAATTATATAAAATCTTTCAACTCACAAATAATAATCCATCAATTCACCAATAACAACTCCTCAATTATTAGTAAGAAAGTAACATAAACATTCCACTCATTTCATCTTATGCTAGGATGTCATGTTACCTACCTAGAATAATATAAATATAACAACTTAACTAGAATTCTCACAACTCTATAAGTAACATAAAACACATAACCAATAGGAGTTATAAGCAACTCTACCTTACAGTTGGCAATAAAATTGAATCTAAGCTCTTGTCTATGCCTATGGTATGTTCTACGCACAACCCTACCCATCCCATAATAGCAATATTTATTCTTCTCTTAATTATGAACTCTGTCAGTATCATCATAACTCTCAGTAATATCATCTTAGCTTGAACCTGCAGCTGAAAAACAGAAACCACCGTAAGGTAAGCTAATACCTAGTACAAGATACCAAACACATGCACGTAAAACACAAGTAACAAGTCAAGTATATACACGAGTATCATCATAAATGCAACGAACAACTAATTTTAAATCTTGCCATTTAAATCCAAAAACAGCATAATCTTAGTGTTTTAAGACTTAGGGTTACTCATAATTCCTACATACACAATATATAAATACTATATAGATATTGGTGTTAGATCTTCTCCAAGCATTCGAGTCTAAAAACCATCCTAGATCTACTTGGATCCTTTTAATGTAAGACTTCATTGGGGATAACGTTGCATAAAGATCTTTAGGTATCTCATGAACACTACTGAACCCGATTAGTGGGTAGTTGAAGTTCAATAAAAGCAGCATTGTCAATTAAATCCGATTTACATACTAGCCTATGATATACAACCATCAAATATGTATTCTATACCTGGTACTCCTATGTCAATAAGATCTAATTTCTTGTAATTCTTAACACCTATGCAAAAGTATTAAATATCGAGTTTAACATTTATTAATTCTTTACAATTTGACTAAACACTTCTTCCTCTTTAACTCAACCCTCTATTTCATCCCTTGAGCTTCCAAAACACCCTCTATGTGTTTTTTCATAATCTCTTATTTACTTTTCAATATCTCATAATATACACACTTTAATACTTATGAACACATGCAAACTGCATGTATTATATATACATATATATGTAATTCATCCACGTATTATGTTATATTATATATTATTTTAAATGTACACATACATTATTTTATATTATATATTTAATAGATGCATAACATTCACAATATATACATATTATTTATTTAATATAATATATTTATCCTCTCCCTTTCATCTCTCTCTCTCTTTAACATACACACACAGTTCCACATTGCACAGCACACATACACAACATTTTTTGACACTATTACTTACCTATTTCAGTAAACATACACAAATACACCCTAATATCTTAATTCAATAACACATAGTTTAACGCTATGGCAACACATTGACTTTTCATAGACAATACCCCACACGTCACACACAAGCATACTCAACACTAATAATAATTCTTCTCCATAAATCAACTACATAATAATTATCTACCACCACTATTATACCGACAATTACAATATTGATAATTACAACACTTTCTCTTGAAACTCAAAGAAAACTCAAAAAGAAAATATAAACTTAAAAAGAAAATTATAAATAAAGGAAACTTACTTGAGAAATGTATAAAGATTGATTCTTTATTAAATTTCATGTTCAATTATTGCAAATCTTAATTAAGGTTTTGGTATTTGATCGAGGGCTACAAGTTTTCCATTCTTGGAGAAAAAGTAGCGTGATATTTTAGTAGGAGAAAAATGTGAGGTTGAATAAGTTTTTTATTTGGAATAGTGGATAGCAAAAAGTCTAAATATTATCCTATAACAATATTACTCCCATTATTCCTAATAAATTACAAGTTACATCATGTTTGAAAATAATAAGCTCCTTTATTTTTCTTTAATTTCTTTATTAATTTAATTATTGATTTGAGTTTTATATGATGAGAGATGAAAAAAACAAAAAAAAGTTAGATTGGAAATTTAATAGGTTCAAACAGTTTAGTTTAGTGTTTAAACGGTTCAGTTAGGTCAATCCAATAAATCGAATTGCAAAGCATTTAACTGTGTTTAAATCAAACTGTATTGAATTAAAATACAAATGAACCATATTTTGCAAATTTGATCCATTTTGATTCATTTCTCGGTGTTATTGAACCCGGTTTAATCAAAGCACTTTTATCAAGGCATTTATTTCCTCTCTGGTTTATTTGTCATATATCGAAAAGTGCGCGAAGAAATCTGACACGGAGGACAGACGCATTAGTTTCTCCTTATCTCACACTCCCAAACTTACATTTTTTATACATTCAAGCAAAGCATTGTCAAGTCTTTAGGAAAGCTTCGTTTAGTTTGTCAGAAGTCTGCAGATCTGAATTCTCAAAGGGCTTTGCCAGTTGGCTAGAAAAAGCCCTGCTGCAATTCCCACTTCCAGTTTCTCTGATTTTTCTGCTTACCTGGCCCCCTTATTTGCTTTATTTGGGTATCCCTTCAAGGCTCATGATATACTCATGTTTCCACCGCCACAGTGCCAGTTCTACGCCGCCTGAGCACTTTTACAGCAACCTATTTACTTGGAACATCTTTTCCATTAATACTTGCCCTAGTTCTTCAATGCAATATCCAAACTATACTACCATAGTAGCTCACCGAATGGGAGATTTTATTTAATGTTGAATTTTGATTAATGGTGATCTTTTGGACCGTTATACATAGCTATCATAATGAGTATAAAATTATATACTAGAAAATAAAAAGTTCTAATTATAGAAAAAAGAAAATAAATGATACAAACAAAGAATATTGTTATATCCTTATTCTAAATCCGTTAATGCTTAGCGTGTCATCTTAGTATATAATAAACCTATTTGATTTAGCATAATTTTTTATAACATTCATCTTTTCTTAATACTATTAAAAACTTTCATTTTCTATATGAACTAAGACAAAAGCTTCATCCTCTCTCCTAAAATAGTTTTCACATTAGTACCACTTTCTTATAACCAGGATAATTTGTAATTATGATACAACTAACTAGTTGTGGCACCTTTCCTGGCGCTGCATGCATCTTTTTACAAGCACTATAGTCTGCTAAATTAGCCGATGACCTAATTTTCACCGTGATTGAATTTAAATTTATGTCTTTTCATGGGACGTTTGAGTAGGATTATGGTTCATGGACAAAGCCCCTTGCCCCTATAATATAGAACGAATTGAAGCTTATGAAATCTGAGTTCTAAGTCAAAATTTGAAGCTTCAGACAAACGGAGAAAAGACAGCAATTGATCCAAGTGAAGGAAGTATGGTCGATTGGCAGTTGACCATCGGTTGAGGATGCATCTTAAATATCTTACATAAATTTATGTAAAAAAAAAGTTATTTAAAATTTAATTGACTTGTATATAATTTTAAATATAAGAAAGAACTCATATTTATACCTAAATATTATTTATAATAAGTAAATTTATCGTTCTACTCACGATATTTTGCGCTATATTTATCTTAAATCTCTTATATCAATGATTTTTCGCTTTTCCTTAACTTTTTTAGTTTTATTATGGATGGCTCGAACTATGTTTGAAACAACGTTTAAGATTTTGTATCGGTGTAGAACGATTTTCTCACCATCTTTGTACCGCTATCACCCATATTCCATCGACAGTACACAGAAGAAAAATCAAAATGAAAAACGAATAACAACTAATGGTGGTTTGCTTTATGTCTGAAAAATTATGTGGGACTTCGTTGAAGAGACAGCAATAACTCCTGTTAGCGTTTCTCCAATCTTAGAATCAATGTCGAATTCTTATTTGTTGTTTTATGAATCTTTGTACAGTGGTCAAACAAATTCCTGACCAATTTGGACCGATCACGCTGCGCGTTCATCAACAACACCTGTCTGCAACAAAAAGGAAAAGCCAAAAATAAATAAATAAATAAATTATCCAGGTCACTCTTATAATTTTTATATTGCATTATAAAATTATAAAAAATTGAGCATTTTGAAATAACATCGACCTCATATTTCTATTTTAATATTTCAAAACTTGACCATCTAGGTAGATGGAGAATCTAAAATAAAAGCAAATTAAACATTTTGAAAACACAAATCTAAATCATTTATAACAAAACAAACTGGTATTAACATTTGACGCTGCCGTTGATAATTCCTATATATACGCTACGCTACCATGTAAGCATTATAAATGGTCATGTTCACGTTCGTGTCAGATTTTCCTTTCAGATAGGCGGTCAAGTTTAAAAGGAAAGTGAGGGAAAATTACTAAATTTCGAAAATCTTGAAAGGTACATGTAATCGTAGAAGATTTCAGGATGCCGTGTAATTTATTTTGAAAAAGGTAATCAATGCGCTCATAGGAATTAAATAATGCATCATTTATTGGTGGGTTCAAACTTTATGCCTACCGATTAGTTTACGGGAATTAAAATATCCCCTATGAAGCTATCTTCCATCTTTACAAGAAACCTTTTATGAAAATTTCTTAGAATTTAAATATTCCTTCCCAACCAAAGGTGGTGCTCCCTACAATCATTATTCTTTGTTTTTAATCATTATGATACTCCTATAATTGTATTTGCCGGCGTTACTTTAGCACAAATTATTACCACTTTATCACATTATAAAGTAATGCTTTGGCGGCGACATGGGCCATGAAATGCCTAAATATCATATCTTAAGTGAATATAGATGAAATGATGTGCTTGATTTTATCCTAAGTTGTGATTTCATGAAATCTTTGTCTTACTGGCGTTGATTGAGATATAAATGATAAGATTAAGGAAATGATGGTTAATCTTCTTTGTCTAGCGAGTGACTCGGCATTAGCAACACAAGGAACGAGAACAAATCTCAATAAATTGAAATATAATCCTCTTCTCCGACCATGAGGTGAAGACTGTGCTTTTCCACTTTCATAATTTTAATTTAAACTTGCTAGTGGATCCGTAAGGATGAACTTTATACAACAGTAATACATGATGAGGTGCAATAGTTTTAGGTGCAATGTTATTGTGCCAACCCATGCGTAAGATAGTCCACCATTTTATTATGGAAGAGGAATTGTATTAGTTTATAGTCCTCTTATAGTGAATATGCTAATATTAGATAGAAATTTTTAGATCACATAATTAAAATAAATCAATTTAGTATTTATTATTATGATTATTGGTTACTTTTAACTTGAAGTATCATAAATAGTATCTGAAACTTAAACTTACCTTTTATCAATAAGTGAACTTTAAAAAACTATTTTTATTCTAGTTTAGAGAAGAGGAGGATGGGAAGGATGACATCAAATAGATTATTAGTATTTGTTGACATAGGTATTAATTACATTATAACTATCAGCAATTTTTTTTTATTAGGATGAAATAAGATTTGTTTTATAATACAACTACCTATTATAGGTTGCGATAGCAACAACAACAACAAAAAAAAAAAAAAAAAAAGATATATATATTTATATATTGGTTTTCAAATTCAGAATAGAGGTCGCTATGATTTGAAAAGCAATCATAGGAAGATTGTGAAAAGTTAATTTGTATTGTTTGAAGAAAAGTTTGTGAGTTGAGATCTGCACGAATGGCATTAGTTGAGAAAGTGTAGAGCCTCGAATGGTTAAAACCATTTTTACTATTGATGGAAAGCTACTACTGACATGGAAACTCAAAGAATCTAGGGTGTAGTATGTGCTAAGTAAGAAATTATTGAAATATAGATCAAACGGCTAACTCTATCATTTTATCTTATCAGAAAAAAAGAAAAGAAAAGAAGTAAACTTTATAATTTTGTTACCATCTATGGTTCTAAGTTATAAGTCATGCTCTTAACTTTTTTCTTTCTTTTTTAAATTTTTCTCGATTTATAGATTGATATTAAAAGTTTTTTTAGATTTTTGAAATATTTTATAATATAATCATAACATCATTTTTATCCTTATAATTTTAACTGTTTGACAACACCTTAAAGGGACAAATTTAAAAAATTGAGAAAATGTAAATCGAAAAGAAAGTGGAAAGCTTCAACTACAAATATAGAACCCGCAACATATCTACGCAAACAATTGCATCTCATAAAATTCTAATTTCAATTTAGAACTAATTCAAGCTAACCCATTTTCATAAGGGAGGCCCCATTGAATCTTATTATGACCCTTCGCTTACAAATTAAACTCGACATCAACTGAAAACACCAACCTGTACCTAAATTAGGCATGATTCCGAGTTTCCTAATTGAGTTCGTGCTGAAGTCTAACATTTACTGTGTCTCTCCACTGAAATTAATCTCGACCCTTCGAAGGACTAAACTTTCAAATACTTTACAGTTCCCAAAGGTTAGATAATTAAAAGGTTGATGTAAAATTTGATCGTTCAATTTCGGTGTTTTTGGCAACTAATAACTTGCACTTTTTGAATGCTAATTCCAATAACTAATTGAATTTCAAAATTTGGACCTCAACTAACTTCGTTAGCTGTGACCAATGAGGTGGCCAATAAGTACAGGGTATATTACTTTTTAATTAAAATAAAACTAAATTATATAAAATATACCACATCATTATTTATTAATTAAATAATAAATTAAATTAAGAAAATAAGAAATTAGAAAGTAAATGTCCTCTGTCAGTCCCCGCCCCCTATTCCATGTCGTATACCAAATTTGACCACGGATACTTAGAACGGCTGTCTTCATGACCTATTACCAGAGGAGGGTTGGTGCAAAATCTCACAGCGGTGGCTACGTTGTGACTAGTTAAGGTTATTTATTTATTTTTTGTTCTTTCCGTTTCTAATTCAATTTAATTAATTGTATTATTATATAAATATTTCATTGATGACTAGATATTTGATGCCATTTTAGGACTTGCTTATGTACTTTTGAAAATTTTTAGTTGTTGGTGTTAAAAATTCATATGCCACATGGTATAAAATAATCATATTGCACATCACATTAAGACTTGACTACGTATTGATTTAGAACTTCATTATTTCTTCATAGCTCTTGATGCATTTCTTACTTCATTTAAGATTTATTTATAATTTGATACATTTCAATTAATATTTTTCAAATGTTTTATACCATGGGGCATGCTATATAAGCGCTATATAGGCATAGAAGTACATTAATTGTAAACGTCAAATGCTAGTTGGGTCATTTTTCCACTTCATTTCATTTAAGGTAATGAAGTTATAACCTTGGGAAAATGAAGTTTAGTTGGGTAATAAAATTTACGTCTAAAAAATTTGAAATGAAACCCAAAATTCATTAACCAAACTTGACATGATGTGCTCTTATTATGTGTAAAGTTATTTTCCACCATTCATGTGCTTGGCTATTCTACTGTGACACCAATCAAGGTGAATCTACTTGAAACATAAGTACATGAGTTACTTTCTTTTTTATAAGATTATAGTCTAATAAATTTGCGTAGGAAATTTTTAGAAATATAAATCAAACAAGTATACTTGCAAAATAACTTGAGTTCAGCTCAATTCATAATCAAGTTTGACTTGACCATTGAAGTAAGTAATTTATCTACTCAAGCTCAAATTTTACAATATTTAGTTCAATTAGTTTATAAGCTTAATCGAGCATCAATTTGAGTTTGAGTCAAATTTATATACCAATATTACTATTGTTATAAGCAGAAAAATAATACTTTTCTAGTGATTGTTGTCAACATGAGCTTAAGAGCTAGCTCAAACTCGTTGAGTTGAGTTTGACCTCAAAATTATAAGTTTAATCTAACTTGGATGGAGCTTGAATTTGGAAGTTTCTAGTCAAGCTTAAGCTTAAATTCAGTATTATTATGTTTTCTAACTTAGACTTATCCGCAACTCTAGTAAGAGATATACTTAATGGTCCACTCTCATATGCTATAATGCATTATATAGACATATAGAGAGTGCATAGATTAATAAAAAACGTGTCACGTGTACTATTTAGATCATTCACTTCACATGATGGGTCATCAATTGTTAGCATTGCATAAAAATGACTCTCAATTAGGACTACAAATAAGTTGAGTCAAGTTGAGCTTCTATAGGTTGATATTTGACTCATTTAAAAATTATTTAGTTAAAGTTTAAGCCAAGCTTTTTATCGAACCTAAAATTAAGGCTTAAGTTCAGTTTATTTAGACAAATGAGCTTTGTATTGAGTTCAATCGTGACCCATTTATTAATTAAGTTTGAGTCAAGCCAAACTTAAAGAGAGCCAATCTCAAGTCTACTCACTTACTCAAGTATACAAAACAAAAAAAAATGTATAAATAAATAGATTAATGAATAGCTAATAAATATTATATTATATATTATATATTATCTTATAATATATTATATATTTATATATATTCAATAGACGTTAGCCTTTAGATTTTAATAATATAATATATAATATTTATAATATATATAAAACTCGTAAATTTACTTATGAGATTGAATGAGACAAGTTAAGAGTTTAAATGAATAAGTTCGTGATTTTGAGTTAAAACTTGAGTTTTAACTTATTTAGATAAACGGGTTTTATTTTGAGTTCAAACTTAACTATAAGCTTAGTTTGGTTACTAATCAAGCTTGATTAGTAAATGTGGTGTAATATGAGAGATAAAAGGACACCCGATTTATGATGTAGTAACCAAAATAAGAAGACTCTGTGCATAGATTGAACTAAATAAGAAAGAGAACGACTATGTATTAGCATCGAGAGTCGAAACCGAGATCAAATAGCAAGAATCGCAGGTACGTGGAAGATGTCTGAAAGTTCCTAAAAGAGGAATATCAATGGGTAAATATAGGAAAAAATAATTAATAACCATAGATCAGTGATGGATTATGAGATCCTTTTCTATTAGATACAAAGGATCATTAAACAAAATGTATTTCTAAGTAATTGTCCAGTAAATCATATATATATTTATAAGAAAAAGAAATCATGTAACAAAGAGAATTCTTTTTCGTACAAATATTACTTAAAACTTGAAAGTAAGTATGAAAAAATTAACAATTCTTCTTTATCTTTTGAGTTATTCTAGGGATTGATTGCACAAAACCTTTAGTCTCTACCTGGATCCGATGAAAAAAAAGAGGATCACTTCTTATAGATTCACAGTTGGAACATAGTAGTTATCTAGGGATGAAATCAATTGGACTTAATAGAAGTTGTAACTTGTAACAATAATAGGCTTAAAGAAAGAAGCTAAATTAATCCATGCTCTCGAAATCATCCTAAATCAAATTCAATAATTTTGATTCTATCACTAATCCAAATAGTTAATCATTACAAACGTTAAGCTGAGCTCCTTTAACATATTACAAATTATTTATCCCTCTACGTATTTACGACATAGAACAATTCTTCCACCAGTGAAAATGGTCTCTCTAGTGCATATTATTTGTCCGGAAGATACGGTCGACCATTCAAATCCAGACAATATCAAAAAATTGATTTTGAGGTGACTACGTCACTCCATTCGAGTTAGAGGCCAGATTTCAGGGACACTGTCGTTGAAACTTTCACAAAGGTTTCAAGAAACGAGAAAAAAGAATTCGGAAATGGGAACAACGACTACGACAGGGGTTGGAATTTAATATGATTCCTCCTGAACTGCCTTCGTGTGTTCTTTGCACAAAAACTATACCAAAATTAAAGGATTTGGGAAGCGTCATGTCTCCGCTATTTTTGGTTGAAGCATATAATTTGAGGAAAAAGTTTTATACATTCACTATCCATATTAATTTTATATTCAATTGTTACATCCTCTCATATGTGTGATACATAGATATTAGCTCATCTTTTAGTAATGTTTTTCACTAGAAAAGTCGATAAGGTTGGTAAATTACAATGGCATTTGTAACTTTTTGGTTTGTCTTTCTAACATCCTTTTTGCAACGTTTCCAGACCACGTTTTTGACAAAATAAGATACAAAAACTATCAGTACAGACATACACTCTTACAAAATGAAATACCTAACAAAAACATGTAAAGTTAGCATTATTACCCTTTACTTTTTTTAGTTTTACAAAGAAAAAATGTGACAATTTTCTTTTTATAACGAATAAAAAGTATTTCGCAAATATTTACCTTTAAAAATAGGAAAATGTTCATTTTCCAACTCTCATTTCCCACTCGCATCATACCATAACTATAACAATATATAAGAAGGACAATTAACCCTAATATCATGTTTGAAACTGAAATAAATAAGATATAAATCAAATAATAATCTAAATGCTAAGATATCAAATACTAAATAAAATAGATTAGATGAAAATAGGGAAAAAAAAAAACAAGGACACATTTAGCATCATGACAAGTTTTATTAGAAAGGAAGACATTATGTTAAATGAAAATTTTGTTGTTGAGTACATCATCAACAAAACATAGATATGAACATATTTGGGAAACAACTAGGTTTCATTTGTGAATTGATCCACAATCAACTTGTTAAGAGTGGTTTGAATTGCCCAAGTGATCTATGGGTTCTAGCGAGTCATAGCAGTTCAACCATCTAAGCCCATTGAACTGATGAGCTCGGATAAGCTTGAGTCCTTCCAAAAAATTAATAAAATATTGGCTGAAAAAAAGTTGTAAAACATATAAAATTATACTGAACTACAATAATCTAATATAAAATACAAACTTGATGTTTTTTCCTCTAAGTATATTTAGGTTCAAAATAACAAAAAAGGAAAACAATTCCCCATCTATTACTAATTTCTTCTTATATGGATAACTTCTTTTATGTTTCAATGATATTATAATTTAGTTTTCTTTTCAAGGTTTTCTAAAAGTTAAATGTTGCAATTTAATTTTCCGATAATATTGTAATTTAATTTTGTAACATATATCTCAAATGTAAATATCAATATAAGTACACTAGTATAACATTTTTCTATTAGCTTTCAATCTTGAATATGAATTTGTAATGTATTTTGTATACGTTACACATGTGAAATTCATCGATAATATCCCTTTATATATTTATCCATATTTTATAATAATATATAAAAATTTGGTGCATATATACTATATATATGCAACATAATATATTATATTATAGGATATATGTTAATGCATATTCATAATATTACATAATATATTCATATATGAAATTAAGTTGTGAACTTGAAAAAAAAAATTGTGAGAAAAAAATTAAAAAATTGAAGTTCCAATTCATAGACATTTGAATTAACTCGTGAACCGACGATTCAAGTGAACTGACCCCTCCCAAGCCGATCATGGTTCACCACTTTAATGACTTCTGAATTAGTAGGCTCGGGTTAGGGCCAATTTGGCTCGTGTTCCAAGTATAGGTATAAATAACCAAAGTGTTCCTATTTATCCATTATTCTAATCAGACCTGAAAAATGAGAAATCAATAAAAAATGAATGGACCCAATATTCAAACAATATTAAATAAAATCACTAGATTTCACATTGTTTTTATAGTATAAGGACGCTTTTTTTTTTTTTTTCCAAACATGATCTTTATATTGAACTTCAAACAAAGTCATTACATAGCTCATCAAAGTAAAAACAACAAGAAAAAGCCTCATCCTCTAATAGCAGTTGAAAGAGTTAGGATAAGGTATCTAACCACCAATCCATAGAGCACATCCCTTTCCTAAAATTAACTGCTAACCAATCTTTATATCTATTGGCATTTCTAGAAATTATCACAAGAGGAAAAATATTTGATGTTGAGATTAGATCTTTAATGTCTTCAATTAATGTGAAATTGCTCCAATTCACTGTAAGCCCAAAAGCCAAGCCAAGTAACCGTAGGATTGAACTTAAAACCCAAGGTTTAGGGCGATCGGTTAAAGGATCCGATCAAACCCAAATTATAAACTATTGAGAGGAATATTAGTAAAACTGACCCCGTAAACTTGAATTTAAGAAAATAAGTAATAAAATAGGAGATTATAAAATTTTCAAATTTTAAGCATAATAGGTATTAATTATCGAAAATGCGAAAAGTGTAATGAAATAACTAATAAATTACTAGAGATAGATTATATGTATACTAAAAATTTTAGAATGACTAAAATAATATTTAGGAATATTCACGTATACCCTACATATATTTACGTGTAGATACAAATACGCGTAATTACCTAAATTAGCCTAAAACTAAGCAAATAATTAAAGAAAAATACAAAATAATTATAGAAAAATCAGAAAAAATCAGAAGGGGATAAGCTGCAACAAGATCAGGTCGTGGTTAGCAAAAAAAAAAAAACCAATAAGAATGTGACAAATAAAAAGCCAAAAATCATGGAATTGGGGCAAAATCCCATCAAATTAATGCACATTAAATTCTACAATTGTTTATAAATAGGGGAAAAAAATCCAGAAGTCCTTTGGTCAAATTACGATCTAAGAAAAATCAAAACACCGAAAAAATCGAGAGAAAATCTAGAAAAAAAAAAACTGTGCAGATTAGGCAAGTAAACTAAACCCACCACTCACCACCACCTGGGATCGAACCACCACCACCACCCTACACTAGACCCACCGCCTGGACCGGACGACAACATTGGACCGGGTTGGGACGGCCCAAAAGCTTCGAACCGGTTAGTCATTTATTCACCCGATTTTTGTATAATTTTGTAAAATTATTTGTTTTGCCCAGAAAATTATGAAACTTGTTATTATGAGGTTTTATTGTATGTAGATTTAGGGAAAAATATTGATTTAGTTTAATTATGTCTGGAAATATAGGGTCCCTAACAAATTGTTCAAAACCGAGCATTAGTAAACCGGAAAATAAATAGGCTTAGGGATGCAATTTGGAGTTCAAAATTTTTATGTAGGATGCTCATATGATGTATAACAGTACTATGAAGCCATTTTTTTAAAATTAATTTTTGAAATTTTTAAGTTAATTTTTAGCCCTAAAATGATGGTAAAATTGGGTGATTTAGGGTTAATTAAGTGATTAGGATGTTAATTACTGATTTGGATCTTAATTAGAGGTTTAGGGAAGTTAATCTCTACAGTGGAACCTTAATCCTAGCCTTTAGGTACTAAGTATGGTTAATTAGGGAAATTAGGTAAGTAATATAATAAATTAGTAATATGTGAAAATGTAAATTAATAAATCTAAAAAAATAAGGTTATTTAGATAATATTATAATAGAAATCATAAAAATAATAAATCTGAAATGACATTTAATTTTAAGTAAATATCTCAAAATGTAAGATTTTTACACACCGGGAATAAATCCGATACCTCAATTAGGGTTAGCGTGTACCGAATAGTTTAGATTACAAAAATTACGACCCAATAGGATATTTGAATACCCGAGCATAATGTGATTAATATCACATTGGGATTCGAGCTTAATTACGACTTAGGAATTAAAACTAGAATCTAGTTTAGGAGCCGAACCCCGAAATAGAATATAACGAATCATTAATACGTTATAGGTATACATGAGGAAAATGAGTTATATTATAAATTAGAATAAGAATCCATAAAATATAAGTACTAAAATAACCTATTTGTATTATAGGACACCTAGAAACAAATCAGCTCGCAACTAAAGGATCGAGCGATCGAGCAAATTCAAGTAAGTTGGGTTATTGCTTATTGTAATAGAGTACTAGTTTTGTAGTCCTCGGAAACTTAGGCTTGTAAATGATTGTGATTGTAAATAGTTTGCGCATGTGCTTGATGTATCTGAATTCGTGTTGGAATTTGTACTGTGAATGATTTTGTGACTGATTGAATTGGTATGAACTTGTTGAACACCCTAACCGGCATTTAATCTTAGTCAAACCTAATAACCGAAAATGTCATGTATTGCAACCCGTTAGGGGATCATAGGACTCTCCAACCAAATACCGACCCCTTCGAAAGGGATAGCGCAGGATTGCAAAATGGTCCCTTCTTCATCCTTAGTCGAACTAAGTGACAGGAGAGGAGGTCGCGGCAGGGGTGAAGTCAATGGTTCGAAGGTAGTCATGGGAGGAGCGAGGTCTCCATTGCACAAGCCTGGGTTTGGTTGTGAGCTGTTGCATAACATGGAACTCCTCAACCCGGATTGGAGCGGGTGAAATTTTTCTGATTTCACAACTGACCGGACTACGTTGTGCGATGACACTTGATTGTTGCATTGCATGAAAATAATTGTTTGATAACCCTATTTGTGCTTGTATGCATTCATGAGTCTCCAATTCAACTTACTGGACTGTAGTTGCTCATACCTTTATAGATCCTTTTGTAGGTTCTGATTTGTGAACACTTCAAGTACTATGCTGCCCTACAATTACCCAGAGGTTAGTCCGTTTGAAGCCAGGGGTGTGAGGATCAAGTTACTTAATATAATGTGTGATTAGAATGACCATGTAATTAGGAAGGAAAGACTAATAGTTATTATGTAATCTAGTGAACTGTTGTGTTTGTGTAAAACTTCCTGGGAAGCTCTGTGGACTTATTTATAATTATCTATGTTTTATAGAACTTTGTGATAATTATCATAATTGTAGTATAATTATTAATTGAACTGTTTACTTCAAAGCGAGGAGTCGTTGACGCCTTGTGTAGATTATCTCTATGGTAGGCATTGTGAGGCCAGTTACTATCATAGAATGGTTTACACAGCGGGACTGTTGCGACTTTGCGACTTCGGGGCGTAACATTCACTTTCTTGTGAGGCCCAATGATGGAATCAACCACATTTTTCGCATCAAATTCAATAATAATTTTAGCCCATCCTCTTACAACCCATCTCTATTGCTTTCTCCATTACTAGACATTTTAACATTTTAGCACTACTCCCTCTTACTTGCTCGAAAAAGCCCCTTAGTTCTTTTCCTTTCCAGTTATGATACACCCTTCCTATGCCCCTAACCTCATTTAAACCAGTCCACGAGACATCTATACTACATTTAATCTCACCTGCCTTGGTGTAGCTTTCCAACCACCCATACCTTCTCTTCTGATATGTCTACATCCCTTATTGCTTTTTTCTTTCTAAGAAACCCTAGCTATTCTGACACACACAACTAGATTACACTCGATCTTTTCATACACCGCCCTACTTCTGGCATTCCACATTACCTATGCCACTACAATGCACGTCACTTCCATATTCGATTTTTCTAAGCCCTCCATCCACCACCAAAATCTTCTTACTTTATCTTTCTCTACTCTCCAACTAAGGGCTCCAAACCAGACTTTCTCTACCTTTGAGCATAATACTGGTGCATATTCCTCACTTTCCTCCCCTTCTCAAAAAACACAATTTGGTTTTTGGGCAATATTTCTTTTCTATAGATTTAGCATTACGAGTAGTGAATTAGTAGCCACTTGCCATAGAAAATGTCTAGCTTTTGGTTGTACATCCAAATGCCAAATCTTATCCCAGTTTTTACTTGCCAACAAGTTTGATGATGAAGGACGTGTATTTATTCCTGAATCGAATTATGCCATGACAAATTCAGCCAAAATTTAAGGCTATCGGGTAAGTCGACCAATTCAGCCAAAATTTACGATGAAGTGAGAAATTTTAGTAAAAATTATCCCATGAGTTTGGTTTTAGAAAAATAATTAATTATTATAATATTGAATTATATGTAAATTTTTCGTCATTTATCGGAAATACATAAAATGAGTTTTGTATAACTAACGAATCAATAGAGATAAATTATATATATGCTAAAATAATAAAATAACTTAAAGAATATTTCGAAGTATTTATTTATACCATATATATATTTACGTATAGATAAAGCTACACGAAATTTCTTAAAATACCCGAAATATACTAAAATAATGTTAAATAATTAAAGAAAGTTATAAAAAAATCAAATAAAAATAAGGAAAAATAAGAAAAATGAAGAAAATTCTAAAGTAGGGGTGTACTGTGATCTAAAGAAGAAAAATTAACCAATAATAAAAAGTCATTCTAAATGTGAAAAAAGAAAAAATAAAGGGGCATTTGTCACCCATAAAATTAAAGAAAGCCCTAATCACTTCTATAAATCCAAACCAATTCCTCCATAATTCATTTTGATAAGTTTGAAGTCTAAAAAAATTAGAGAGAGAGTAAGAACAAAGAAGAGAGTATTTTTACAAAAATTTAGTAAAATAGTGTGCATTTAAGGCTTATAAAGGAAACTTACACCCAATGACCACTTGAGAAAGGATGGACACCACCACCTGATAGGGAATCCATTGCTAGGGGTTGTTGAAAATTGTGGAGCCACTGCTAGTGGCCGAAAGTTTGTTAATTGGTAAGTTCCAATTTTCTTTCTAAATTTATTTAATTTAGTAAAAATACCAAATATATATGGAAAAACATGAAGTTTGGTTTCTTAAGAATAGACTTGATTCTAACAAGTTTTGTATGAATTTTCAAAAATAGTAAATATCATCTTGACCTAATTTTTGGTGTAAATATTTCTCATATGATATATTTAATTTACATAAAAATAATTTTTGATAAAATATACATTTAGTATTTATTAAAATTATTTTTTTTAAATTTATCATATTTTTCGTATAAAAGAAATAATAGATTTTTATTTAAATTTCTTAATGAATCTGATTTGTAATGACTTCTAAAGCTTAGTTATGATTTTGGGAATATTAATTTTGAATCTTATAATTTTATTTTGTCACTTACCTAATTAAGCTAATTTTTAGCAAAATCGGACATAAGATTGATATTCCGGAAAAGTAATGTATATTAAATTATCTTAGCACTTTTCATGATCATAATATAATAACCATAATTTACTAAGTATAATATATTTTCTGTAGCTTTAATAGAGCTTATATACTAATTATTATATATTTACCTAGCGTTTATGCATAATATGAACAAGATATGTAAGTAAAGAGTATATTTAAGTTAAATTTATGATTTAAGGTTAATTAGGTTTAAATTATGATTTAGAATATAATTAGACGTCTTAACATGTTATTAGTAGAGAAAGATAATATATGTAGTGTTAGAAATGTTAAATAAGTAATATCAGTGTATAATATATAGAATTACATAATATCTATATGTAGGAATTAAATGAGTGAAAAATATTAGATAAAAATTTATGGTATTATAATAATATAAATATGATATAAATTTGATTTAGGATGGGAGTTTATGAAATTATATGGATAATGTAAATTTTTCTTACATTAAAAGCTAATCTAGTAGTTAAATTAGGAATATAGTGTACTATACTGATCGAAATACTTATTAGGAGCTAAAACAGAAATTTAGGGTACTTAAGTAAAATATGATTAATTTCACATAATGATTTGAAATGAGTTTGTAGGGTTTGTATATAAAACCGTAATTAGAAACTGAGTTAAAATCTAATTTATAAATCAATTCGGAAACTAAACCAAAACCTAGCACAAGTTAAGAATAATTTTAAAAGACTTAAAAACTTGAATAATTAAGTATAATAAAACCCTAAACTGAAGATAATATAAAGAATTACAAAATAAAGCCTATATAAGATAGTTATACAAATATTAGAACAACATTTATATTATAGAGATTATCGGTGATAGTCTGTGCGAATTGCACCTTAAATGAGCAAGCAGGAATTCCAAGTAAGTTAGGATCGATATTTTACTATATTTTAAAATACCGTTTTATAGTACTCGGAGGCTTGAGATTATATGTGATTGTATATGTTAGATAGTTAACTGTGCGCATACTTTTGTGTACATGTTTCTGGATGTGGTTATATGATTTTGGTTTGATATTCTGTATTAAAATCCGTGTGATTTGTGTGGAATGATTAAACACTTTAATCTGGACCTAACTAAATATATAACTTATAAGTCTAAAATAAACTTACATAACAACTTATTGAGGGAAATGTTTAGGATTCTCCAATTAAATACCAACCCCTTTAAAGCATTGGATAGCATTGAATAATATTGAATAGCATAATGGGTCTTTTTTTTATCTTTAGTTGAACTAAGTGATAGGAGAGCAAGTCGTAACAATAGTAAAGTCAATAGTTCAAAAGTAGTCTCAAGAGAAGCGATATCTTTATTACACAAGCTTAGCTTTGATCGTAAGCTGTTGCATAAATATAGAAACTCTTTAACCCGGATTAAAGCAGGTGTAATTCCTCTAAGTTTATGATGAACCGGATAACGTTCTATGATGGCATTTACTTATACATGTATTACATCTAACTAATTTAGTTGATAACTCTATTTGTATTTGATGTATAATTTTAAGTCTTTATCCCGATTTATTGAACAGTTAGTTACTTACATTCTTATAGATATTGTTGCAGGTGCTAGTTAAAAAGTGGCTATATAACTATCTTGAAACTAGTAACTACTAGATTTTAGGGAGTGGGTATATAAATCTGAAGATCAAATATACTCTTAAGTTTGGATTTTATTTTTAAAGCTTTTAGAATCATTTTATGTATTACTTAAGTAGATTTTGATTAGGCTACTAAATCTTATAAACACACTTGGATTATTTTAGTGTAAATATATAGTTTTCATAATTTTATAGGTAAATAATAGTTTAATTTAAGAACTATTTACTTGAAAGCGAATTAGTCATAAATGCTTTGTATAAATCAGATTTAAGATAATAGTTATAAGGTCAGCTTCTATATTAGAATGGTTTATACAGTAGAATTGTTATAAGTCTACTACTTCGGAACGTGACATTACCCTTCCTAATAGTTATGGAAGTAGCTTTGATCACTCGTCTTTCTTTTGGGGAAATCTCATTCTCAATCATAATAAGATTCTAACTTTTTGCTTCCCTATCGATTAAGTCGCTAACTTTAAGATTTTGCAAGTCCCCCATTTCTCCTTTCTTTAAGCATTCGCTCAATTAATCAGGCAACCATCTTTCATTCCATACTGATATGTTTTCTCAAGTTCCTATCTTTCACATCACCCCTTTGAAAATGATGTCTCTTCCCTTAAGAATACTAGACAACGCCTAGATTGATCTACTCCCTTTCTAATATAACGACCCTCTTACTGTGTTAAATCATAATAGAAGTATTTGTAAGGAAAAACCACATGTCAAAATTGGAAATGAAATACACAAATGAAAAGTAAAGGAAACATCGATATGTGAGATTCAATCTACCAAAGTAGGATATCATTTAACCAATAGCCACTTTAGTTAGCCACATTTCATGTTCCATCAACAAACACTTAGCCAATCTTTTTTATGGCTAATCTTCGTATAACTCTTTTATAATTAATTGATCTCGACCATTTACTTTAAAGTGCTACTCTGTATCAGTTTTTATTTTTTACTACAATTGGGCTTGTACGATACTGATCCTACTTAAAGTTTTTGTGTATAGTTATGCAAGCGAGGGTCAAATGGGCCAACTCACCCTACCCCGCATTGACCCATAGGTTAAATAGGTTAGCCCATTTTGGCTCACCTAATAAAGGGGTTAGAATTTTTAGTTTAAGCTGTCTCATTGTAGAGCAAGTTAAGGAAGCCAACTCACGAGCTAATCTACTAACCTACTAAGAATTTTTTATATAAAATTTAACATTAAAAAAAATGAATAAAATTTTATATTTGTTGTAAACTAAAATTTTACAATAAGTGTTTTTTTGCACAAAAATTCACACTACAGTTTTTTCCTCAATATCTGAATATGAATACTACTTTAAAAATTATAGGATTTTAGCTTTAGGGTTGGAGCTAACGTATGAACATATCAAACTAAATTGTGTATAGACAGTTTTTTTTTTTTTTAATTAGACCAATAAGTACAGAATAGTTTGCATAGATTGAAATATGATAATATTCCTTGTTTGGAACTCCTTGCCGGTCTGTTTGACATGAAAAGTAGAAAACATAGAACTCAAGAGCCAAAAGCTGTCACTTATGATCTCTTCAAATAGTGTCTCCTGTACATTTAAATGAAATTAAATAAGCCTAATATATATAAACATCATCAACGATGCACCTGCGGTTATGAATTATTTTTCATTTAATTATTGCAAGTTAGTGAGCCAACTCACCTCATAATGAATTGGCCAACTTTAACTCACCGGTTAAGAGATAGACTAAGAACACCGCATTTAAGTGGATGAAAACTTTTTAGTCTATTTTTTTTTTTACTTTTTTATGATTAAATAAATTGGCCCGCATAACACTTTTGGCTTGTACAGTTGTAGAATAGTACAGATGATAAATAAACCATGCAAGTGCCTTCATTACAATTTAATCCGCTTCAAAGCCCTCTCTTTGAGTATATGGATTAATGGATAGCAATATCCACCTAGTTGAAATATTTACCTTTAAAAATTATACACATTCACTGAACCTCCATCTGAGGATGATAGGATGGCTCGACTTCTGTAGCATTAACTAAGTCCAAGTAGTGCTTGGATTTGTTTGCGCGTGGCAACCGTCTTAGTCAATATGTTCAAATTGCACATAAAATTTACGTAATACCTAATAAAGTTTTTCTCCTTACTGATCCTCAAGGGCTTTCTTTTTTAATGAAACCCAAGATAGCATATGCGGCGCATCTTCATTCTCCAGGGATTTGCTCTCCCACCGTTAAGAGTATTCGTGCAATGGATCAATACATGACGGGAAAATTATTAACGCTAACGCTTTTTCTTCATCATTAAACTTTATATTCATTCTTCCTAAATCATTGAGTAACTTCATTGAACACATTTGATATATTAGCTTTAGAATAAATGGCCAAAAATATGGAAGAATAAGATTCTTACATAGACACTTTATGTTATTAAAGAGCTTCTTATTTGATTAGGGCATTTTTTCAACAAAAAGTTTATACACTAGTTGGTTTCCACATGATAAATTTCCCCACCGAATGCTTTTGTATTATTAAAACCCAAATCTAAAACACATTATAACCGTCATTACCGTTTAAAACATGCTCGTTAAAAGATATTGATGCTCTTGATGAATGAATTACACAATTCGAATCAATAAATCTATGCAATACATTATTTATATATTTAATTGGGGTTGTTACAATGTTGTGTTTATGTCAAATGTCATTTTTGATTTCCTTTTTACATCTCTAATTTGCGGTGGGCAACAAGAATCTCATTCTTCCATGTGACCTTTACAACTGTCTAGTAATTCGACCATTTTTTTTTTTTCTCCCCCACCAAATGATAAAGGCAGCAATCCCGATGTTGTCACTCCCTCTTTTGAAAATGTCATGAAAAGTAATGGCAGCTTCCTATTGAAAAAGTAATTCTTTAACCAAAGGTTATCGAAGGAGTACTTTCTAGATACATAAAATGGATGCATATCTTGATGTACTAATTATTGACCTTCGTTTAATTAATTTCTTAAAAAACATGTCTTTAACGGTATATTTTATATGGCGGTGCATGGTAGTGATGATTACATGCAATATTATTTTTTTTTCATAAAATTTATAATTAATGTTTAAAAGACATAAAAGAGTTTCTATTTTAAGTTTCTTATGATTTTATTGAGTACATTAATTAAGGGTTTTGCTGCAATTCATGAAACATAGAGAGATTTATTAATGGCGTTTAGCCAGACGTTATAAGTGAACTTTTTTGAAATCTACTATGTAGAGCCCTGCATGACGAAAGTTAAAAAGGTAAAGAAATAGAGGTGAAAACTATCCAATTTAAATCTTGATCTTAGACACATAAAATATTGTTGAAAATAAAAGTAATCGTATTATTTTTGAGCTTGTAATGGGTTTTACATTTCATTTCTGATTTTTCTTTTTTTTTTTTAATAGGGCCAAGCTTAATGTAAAATTGATGATTGTTGGATCCTCGTAGAATCCATCAATGGGTGATGAATTCTATGGAATAAAATGATTTTCCATTCCTCTTCACAAAAAATAGATAGATAAATTTGAATATTCTTAAAATACTTAGACCTATTGAATTTTTAAAACTAAATCGATATTATAAAAAAAAAAAAAAGAAAAGATGACGCGTCAATGCTCTTCTCTTTCTCCTCTCAGTTCTCATTTCATCGTTTTAAGTATTCTATAATGGAAATAAACATGTTGCAGGTTCTTTTCTGACAAAGTAAGGTACCAAGAGAAAATGGAACCCCTATCTGTCCTGATGATCTTGTAGCATCATTACGTACATATTACTCGCATATCCATGGAAAACAGTCGATATTTTTTTCTCTCCTCTCACATAACAGAACATGCATTAACGTTGTCATCACTGAACATAGATATGATTCTTTCCTCAGGAGGAGCATTGTGGTAGCTGGCAGGGAAATTCTGGACGACGTTGCGGACATAACCGGCGGGAGCTCTCTTGTCGTAAGCTTGATGAGGGTAATACACCAAATGCTGTGGAATGTATGGCCAGAACTCCGCTCTTTTCCCTGTGCTCTTCACTTTCTTCAGCACCTTGTTTGCGTCCACATAACCACTTACTATCACCCGGCTCTGCTTTCGGTTCACTTCCACTGTCTTCACACCTGAGTGAGTTCATTAATTATCAACAAACGCCCCCATAAATTGATTGTTATGGTATGCACTAACAAGTATTTCCAGTGTCAAATAAAGTATCAAGTTTGGGTACTCACTTAGAGTCAAAAATAGAAAGTTTACATGTTTTGTAATATTGATTATATATTATACGGAGAGAATATAATATATAAATAACAAAAAGTTTTCTTTATTTGATTCCTTAATAGGTGTCTCTACACTTATTAATATTTTCCTTCTTACTCTAATTTGGACTTGAAAGGCAGTGTATAACAGTGTTACATGTTTTTTTGGCCATTGATATTAAATGTAGCGTTTAATGCATATCATTGTAGAAGAATATGAGGAGGGAGGGTGTGAAGAAGGGAAAAAAGGAAAATTGTTTCGTACCAATTAGGGAAAAATGGAAAAAAGATGAAGCGTCCATAAATTTCTTAATGAATTAAAAATAATAAAGGAAATCCACTTATGGCTTAAATTCTCACATGGGGGTCCCAAATATCTTATCTATTGAAAAATTAAAGAAAATTGCACTAGAAAAGTTACAATTAAATGCATTTATCTACTTCTTAACAGCAGGAGGCTGTTTCATAATTACTTTAGCTTTGTCAGTTGAGATATTCTGACAATACCTCTTTATTTTGAGAATATATCATATTTCTATGAATACATCATACTATAAATATATGGTTAACATTTCTAGCTAAATATAACCTGAAATTGATGGGTCAACATGCAAAATTTGTTAATCGGAGCCACTATCTCTCAACCAACTTTTGAACTTCTTAACGTATAGTTGGCAAGAGCATATATTTCCTGTGTGAAGATACTGTCTTGGCTATAGAATTTGATTTTCAGATTTATTTATTTTCTTTTTTGCGGTAAAGATTTTCAGATTAATATCAAAAGTTAATCATGCAACTATTAGATTATTTATTATACGAGGACATTGACATATATTAAGTTTTCTTTTCTTTTCTTTTCTTTTTTTCCTTTTTACCATATAATTATTTTTATTTTTTATTTTTGGTAGAAATTATCCTTATAATTTGTGTGCAGGTTGTGAATTTGAAAATGACTAAAGAAAACATGATATTCTTTTTTATGTGAGTAGACAAAAGTGGACAATACATCGTAAAATCACTGAAAATACCACTACTCGACTATCGTCATATAAATACTTTTCTGCGAAAGGGACATTAAAATACACGTTACGACTTAGAATCTACTGAACTAACGCTGTCTCCCAAGTTAAATGTATACGTATCCTTATCTATTTCGAAGTCCATTATTCTCAGGAAAATCCATGAAAAATATTATTTTATTTTTCACATTTGACCGAAGACCGTAGTCATACAATGTAATTAATACGGCAGTTAAAGCTGTCAAAGCCTTCTAAATAAGAGAAAGATATTTATTAATTAGAGTATTCACGAGAACTTCTTTCACAGACATACTTTGTCATGAATGCACTTTTCCTTGTAGCATGAAAAGTTCCATATGCTCCACATATTTTTCTAGAAAAAATGTCAGCTTTGTCAATCTGCTTTCTGGTTTTCATTGTACAAAAGAAATAGATAGTTCTAGCTGTAATTAAACATAGATTCAGTTTCTTTTCTTTTTTTTTTCTTTTTTTTTTTTCTTTTGATGTATGAGAAAAATATGATCCATCTAAGTTTAACTTTTACATGAGTCTAAATTTCTCATGTGTAACCCGATGAAGCTACCTACTTCTCCAGAGAGAGAGGGAGAGGTACCTTTCATGTGGGTGACAGCGTTCTTAACTCTTCTCTCACAGCCATCACAATCCATCTTGACTTTAATCTCTACCGTCTGAGGAACAACAACAGTTATTTGAAAATAATTCTTAGGTTTTACTTGGAAGAAGGAGGAGGAGGAAAGGAAAAGAGGGGAATGGGAAACAAGAAGGGTAGGATATGATGAGGGGGGAAATATCACCAAAAGGGAAGGGAAGGGAAGGTGGTGGTCTTGAAATAATGAGTTAATTTTTATTACCTGCATTGGTTTGCGCTTGCTTCTTGTACCGGTGACAGTGCAAAAGTTTGAGAGGTAATCGAGTGCCCCCATTCTGCTTCCCTCTTTAACCAAAAGGACCAAACCTAGAAAGAGAGAAAGAAAGAGAGAAAGAGAGAGAGAGAAAGATGATGATGATAAACAAAACACCCTACACATTGAAAGAGAAAAAACCCTGATAGTGTTTATATATAGGTAGTTCAATGGGCTCCTTTAATTTAAAAAGGGTGATACATAGCATATTTTCTCTAAGTTGACACTAAAAATTAGCATTACTCATATATTGTGTGGATTTATTAATAATATATCAATATTTATAAAATTTTAATATGTGGTGGAATATAAACATTAATCTTTTAAAACTATCGGTTATTATCACTACATGTTAGCTTATATCAATGATAGATACAGATTCTCTAAAATTACTTTTTAAAAAGTTACGTTAAGTTACGGTATTTATCTACTATTCATCGATATAAATACACTAGATGTTTTTATACTTTCAATGTTAGATAATGTAGTTTGAACTTCTATTTTGTATAACTTAGCACATTTACTTTCAATTTGATTATAATTTAGTGATATTGAATTATCATTCAAATTAAAAGTACAAATACTTAAATTGTAAAAATTTAGAGTGTACACACTTATTGTTGAAAGATTTAAAAATAGAGACACTAAAGATGCATTTGCCTCTCAATCGTCTATGCATCCGGCATGGTAGTATTAAATATTAATACATTTTTTTCTTTAATTTTACACCGAAAATGTGAATTGAAAATGGCTGGATCGGGTCGGGGGGGGCTTGTTTGTAAAGTGAGAAAAGAAGTGGAAAGGAAACAAAAGGGAAAGGCCCACAATCCCCATGGTACGTGCGAAGATATCATGAAGGTGTAGTAGTGCTTTATTGGCCTCCTTAATTGTTTATGCCAAGTAGGTTTTAGTGGAAACTGTCGTAAAGTAATGGCATGGGTTTGCTTTCATTTTAGTTCAACGAGTGTGCTCTTGCTTTGAATTATCCTTGTTATTTTCCTTGACTAGATACCCTCTCGGTTTTGGAATTACATCCTTGTTGATTCCATTTTCCATTATATTGTATTCTTCTTTCAAACATTGGGACATAATACTGCTGATGCTTGTCTTTCGCCCAAAGAATAATATATTTTAGTAGAATTCATTAATTCACAATCCCTATTTTAGTACCATGTTATGTAAAAGTTTAGATTTATAAACGCAATACAGAGAGACTATTTAATGATTAAAATCATTGTATAACATGTAACGTATAGAATTATAAGATATAGTCATATTATTATGAGCAATGAATTTGATTTGGTTTTTATTCGATATTTTATCATATCTAATTATATTTACCTCAAGTGCTTATCAAGTTTAGCAAAGACTAACACTACTATGTATATAGTAATAAATTACAATCATTATGGGAAGAGTATAAGTTCTCCCAAACTTTAGGATAGATTAGTATCCATTTCGCACCAAGAAGGTATTTTAATCATAACAATTTGTCAAATGTACTCTTGGTGGAGTAGTGGACTCTAACCGTAGTGTCCTTAATTCCGTTAACTGCTCATCATGTGTCTAAATCACAACTAAAGCAATAGGAAGTAAATCTTATAACTTTGAAAAAATGCTAAATCTTCATGACTAAGCCTTTCAACAAATCGACATGAAATCGCAAAGCAATTTTAGCTGAAACTCGAGTAATTTCTTGAAAATTCGCTTAAATATAAAACTTTGAGTATTCAAAGAAGTTTTTGTTATCCTAATAAGATTGCGGGGCAATAAATTTTGAGATCTCTTTCAAGGAAATATGTGTTCTTTTCCCTTTTTTGACAAAATAGAGAAATCCCTCTTCTTTTGATATATTCCGGATAATAAATTTCATTTAAAAAAAAAAAAAAAGTCTCCAATACATAACTCTATCTCTCATGAGTCTATAAAAGTGACAACCAACATTAAGTGAAAGAGAAAGACCTAACAGGGCGGCCATCTAACTCTCCTTGCATGATCACATTTTCAGGCCCGACGTAATGTTATGTGATCCCTTGGCATCAACCTCCTAGAGCAAAAGACTCTAAATTATGCATAGACTTTCAACCTTGCCGCACCCATGACACTGTTTCCGTCACTTGGTTCACGTATCGCATCGCAAAACCCCCTCGTAGGCGTCTCTGCACTATCGTGTAGAAGTAGCGCGATCTTTGGAAAATTAAGAAGACTCTAATGCATGTCGGTCTCATTTAAAATTGAGTTATTGATTAGTCCATCTAAAAGTGGTGGTCAACCAACTAAACAAAGTACATCCAATAGCAGATATTTAGTAAAATTTAACCCTTAGCTTGCTCCTTTCCTTTTCTTTCTTCAATTTCCTCAATAAAATTTGCATGTGTATAAATATTCTTTTTCATAAAGTTTTTTGGATGAAATTTCATGTATAAGCTCGAGATGAATTATAGAGTGCATATATATATTACAAAAGAAAAATTAACTTTGCCACTTTAAGGTATAGTTTTGGATATCGGTCTTCATTAATTACCCTTTGCTATTTGAGTTAAAAAAACTTCAAATGTTTGAATCCCAATTTTGTGCTAGCATTTATACCATATCAGATTGTTGTTGTATTCTCATAATTTCTTATTTTATATATATATAAATATATATTTTAGTTAATACCTCATGCTTTTTATTTGGAATACCTGTCTGTCGAATTGTTTTATTAATCATGATGTTATTTAAATCTTAAGAATTATGATTGCGAATATTTGTGATATTATGAATGATGTGTCATGTTTTACACTTTTGGGACTTCGCCTGTAATTTCCAATATCTATCTTAAACCTTCTGCACAACTACATAGGCCCGGCCCAGCTAGTTCCGGAGTTCAAGATGATGTCGGATGCAATAAGCTCAATGTTCACCGTCTTAAAAGTATGACATTATGGTCCTTTACATGCGAAAACCACCTAGCATATAACATGTTGATTGGAGGAATGACTATTCCAAGTGAACAATATAATTGTCATTACGGTATTATTTAATTTATAAATAATAGGAATCTCATTACATATTCATTGCATTCGGTGAAGTAAACGTGTTTGTAGTTATTAATGAAGGTAATTAACTTATTAAAGTGCAAATAAAATGAAATTCATGTTTCCAAGGAGAGAAAATTTTTATAATTTTCATTTTCAAGAAAAAAAAAATGAAAAATGTTCATCATTTGAGCTTCTATTTTGAATATTGTGATAAAATAACAACTGCAATGTACGTACACTAAACAAAATTTACAGGGTACTCCTACTAGAGCCAATGTATTCCATGAGTCATTTACTTTAATATGATATGTTTTAATTCCAAACTTTTGAAAATCTGATCATATAATATTTATGTACATGATAATAATAATAATAATATGAAATACAAAATATGATGTCATATCATACACAATTTGTTTGCTTACCTCTGATTATGGATTGACCATAACCTTATGGCTTATATAAAGGACATATGTGCATCGTATAATTTATAAACCAACAACATGCTTGTAACTTTTCAACAGGTCTTATCAGTCACTGATATAACCTAAGTAAACTATAATCGTGAATGATTTTATAATTTATATATATATATATATTTTATCTTGCTAACATACCATGTGGCATTCAAATTTGCAGAATAGTGAAAAATGGTACTTTTGGATTTGATTACATACTTTATAAAGTTAGTCTAAATTAATTGTTAAGATTAAAAGTATTGCAACTGAACTTGATGTACATTTCTTTTAAAACCATCATGAATGGAACAAAGGAGCTTCACTTACGGAAAAGGATAGAAATTTACCGTTCAATTGTATCTGGATCGATCATATTTTAATATCTGCGTAAATTAAATAATTAAACATGTGTATATTATCTAAATCATTAAATGTTTTATTATGACTGGCTTGGAGATCGTTGAGATAACGAAATTGAGACATTAAATATGAATTTGATGAAAACAGAAAAACACATCGAAAGTTTCTCTTTTCTATATTTTTCCTAATAAAACATGATTATGACTAACATCATATTGTGGCCCCGGTAGAGGTGCAATCCCTATTTTTTGTTGTAAGACTACTATAATAAGAAGTGATTAAGATCGAGGATCAGCAAACTGCAGCTAACGAGCCCTTTAGATCTAGTTTTTTTTTTTTTTCAATTAGTTTTCCGCTTCTTTAGGTTTTTTTTTTTTTTTTTTTGCCAACTCCGCTTCTTTAGGTTTATTCTAACTTTTTCAGTATGTTTCGTTGAATGAAATTCATTTTGCACAAAAAAAAAAAAAAAAAAAAAACAAAGAGCATGTATCTTCCTGGGCGAGCTCTCCACCGATTACCTACTCGATGAAATAAAATCCAGCGAATCTTAATCGTAAAATTGTGTGTGTGTATATATACATTTTGAATCTTAATATGATTATATGCGTAGTTAATTGGTTAGGATGACTTAAGATGAAAGGATTGCTGATACGTTTTACAGTAAATTTATTTCATATATATAAGATGTATTAGAATATGCACATATCTCTTTTAATTAATTTCAATATTAACTTATATAATGTAACTTCAGTCCACCAATTGCTTACCAGCATGTCGGATGTCCTTCCCTGATTGCAGTGAGAAAATATTCATAACTAAGATTAACGTAAAAGTATTAATAAAATTTTAATACATAAATATATAATTAATATATTTTTAAAAGGTACATTTTTTATTTTTAAAATTTTAATACATAAATATATAATTAATATATTTTTAAAAGATATATTTTTTTATTTTTATATCTTAATATTATTAATATCTATATATCATTCATTGATACATTAACGTGTAATATTTTTTTTATTACAGTTTCTTTATTCTGCGTCGATCTACCAAAGTTCTTCTCTAATTGCCATAGAATTTGTCAGCCGTCATGGACTTTCACAACATCACGAGTCTTGCAATACCTCTGGAATCGTTTACCAACATCCAAAAGCTTAAGAGTATATTCATCCACGAATTGATTCTTGATTGTAATATTTTATGGTAAACTAAAGTAACATTGTTTCAAAGTTAAGGAAACAGAGATTGTGGTCCTAGAAAGGGGAATTATCCAACAATGATGATGCTGTATCCAAGTCTAACACAGTTATCAGACTCGTGAAATGCAAAATCACACTGCTTAAGCACCATCTGATACAGGATGTTCCTAGGAAACATAGCTTCACTACAGAATATACACACTTCCCAAATATGAAATTAACGACACTCTATGTTAGAATGCCGTTATTTTCTAAAGCACTACCGTTAATGACACACTACTAACAAATGAATTTACAGGACTTACTGCATCTAAGGGTAACTATAGATTGAAAAAAATACACACGACCTACAGGTTACTGCCACTCTAGATAGACATTACCGAATCTTCATCGCTACTTTCACTATCACTGCTGCTACTTCCACTACCACTGCCACTCTCACTTCCACTATCACTACTGTCACTCCCACTACTGCTGCTTGAACTAGAAGATTGCTCCTCCTCTCTTTCCACTGCAACCTGAGCTCTAAGCGCTTCTGCAGCGTTATAACCTGGATTGACTTCGTCATCACTGACATCTACATCAGCAATCTCATCCTCCTCATTCTGTTGAGGCACATTGATGTCGATATTTCTGTGAAGTTCTCTCCTGGAAAGATTGTCTGTTTTTGCAGTTTCCAGACCATAATCGTTCTCATCGACAATGTCTGCATGCTCTTCCGATTCATAATTTGCAAGATCCGGCAAGGAAGTTGAGGTACTGCCTATGGGAGGCCGCCGCTCAACAATATTTTCTGCTTCACATTTTGTGCCTGCCAGGTGCATTAATGAGTCAGAGACATTTTAAGAGACAACAGCACATTATTGAAGTGATATGTAGCCATCATACACGATACAAGCATGGCCACTTCATTTTTCAATTCAACAAAGCATGGCTACTTCATTTTTCAATTCAACAAAGCACACTAAAGTTAGAGACAATCAAAGAAAGAGGTTTTATATAACAACTTCCAGGTATCATGCCTATGTGGCCTTATTGCCACTCATTGGCTTACACGATCTGATTACAAAATCCTCAATGGGGCAGAACATGCATAGATTGCATTTCTTTATGGGTTCTTTTTAAAGAAGAGAAGGTGCAACCAAAAGAATCCATATGATTAGAACATCACTTATAAGTGAATTTTTTTGTCAATGCCCAAGGGTGTGAAAGGGAAAGATCATGAAAAGTCATGGCTTCTCTGATCATAACCCACAATGCAGAGCCGCATGTCCAAGGACATTGCTGGTCATAAAAACAGAGTAATCTGGAAGAAAAAGAAACCAGGGATAATCTCCATCTCAGCAAACAATTAATGTTACTATTCTCAAGCATTGATCAACCAGGAAAGATTTGAAATGTGATACCACAGAAAACTGAAGGAACTGCTAAAAGCATTCGCTTAACTACAAAGCAGGAACTGAAAATGAAAATATATGTCGTCAAAGTGAGACTTACTAAACATCAGAAACCTAAATGAGGCAAGAGTCTAATGCATGTATTCTTGGGTCATACACACCTCTAGCATGTAAAGCACACAACATTTCCAAATACATGATTCAACTCACACCTCACAAAGTTGAGCTTGTGCAATCTGCTAATGCAACTTCACTAGGCTTGGAACCAACCAACCGGACAAATTAGGGGCCCATTATGAATCTTCATTTGTATCTTAAACCTCTTTTATCCATATACCCACCCCCCAAAACGAACACCAACAAGGTGGCATGTAGAAATTTAAAGGGTCATATTTTTTTCATTTTATCTGTTCACGATTGGCAAAAACCACTTTGAAGTAGGGAAAATAAACTAAGGAAGAAGAACACATTTTTACGCCCAAACAGACTTAAATAGCATTATTAGCTTGCGTAGCATACAACCACAACTATAAAGGGAATTGTGTGTGTTAAAACTCCACAACTAGTAGAACCCAGTGAGCTTTCTCAAGTGCATCAACTATCCTCAAACAGAAGAATCATGGACTAGCTCATTATAGGGGAAAGAAAAAAAGGACATGAATATGAAATTGCTAGTGTCTAGAAAGGTGCAAATGCTGATAGTTCACTCACTTATGGCCTAAGTGACATAGGAATTGGAAACAAAGAAAGAAGGATGCATATACAGCTTATACCAAAGTGGTCAGAGGAGCCAGTGCCAATCTTTTCAACGTCAACTTGCTGCATCAACAAAAATGGCAAATCATTAGATCATTTTAGACTTCTCCAAAAAAACCCAAGCACAAAGAGAAGATTTGCCTCACACACATTGCTTTTGCAACAAATACTGCATGACTAAGAGATAAAAGCAGATAAAGGTTTCTATATTAAAAATAAATAAATAAAAATACAGCTTTGGGAAAGAAGAAAAGTACATTGGCACATGAGGCTAGGCTGGATCCCTATGGTTTATGTCACAGGCAAGCAAGTCACCCTAGTAGAGCAGTAAATTAGGTCAAAATCTCCACAGTAAACTAAAAAGTTGATCTTAATCTGAAAAAATTGTTTTAATCTACTTGAATTTTCCCAAGATCAAAAACAAAAAGTCTATCCTGAGTGCAACTAAAGCAAAGCATGAAACAGATAGCTGCTGCTCTCAAAAAAACAAACTAACGTACTGGTACCTTTGAGAAACATGACACAGAATTATGTGTAATACCCATGACTAATCTTTTGTGGAAGTGAAAATAAATATGACAATTTGGGCAAGCAAGAATAGGTAAAGTAACCCATTGGTACCTGTTGGTTTGCTGCTTTGCTGAGAAGTTGAAGGCTTCCTACTTTTGCGGGTGGTAGAGAATGAGACTCCACAGCTGGTCCAGATGAAGTAACAAAAGGAAGACCAGCTGGAGTTGCAGACTCACCAGGTATGCGCACATGCCTTAACCTCTTCACTGCTCGGTGCAACTGATCCAGACGAAAAGTTTCACCATCAAAGAACAGAACAGCGTCATTTTCTTTGTAATCCTCACTAACTCCATCAAAAATGACTTTGGGTTTTCCATGTTGGTTATTATGGAACTCAACAGTAACCCTGTTATCCTTTTTCTTGTGAAGTGATCCTGGCTGGTTCTTATCAACGGAAGCTGGTTTGAATTCATCTAAGCACAAACCAATGCCTAATCAATCACCAAAAGATTGGCACTCATGCAATCTCTGCACAAGGTGCTCGACTTACCCCAACTATTAGATTGATTCATTTGCTATGAGGAGGAAAGAAGAGAAAACATGTTTCATTCAGTATGCAGAAAAGGTTCTTCTCGATTCTCAAAACCTTATACCATATTCACGGAAAAAGGATCCTTCTACTGTTTAGTCAACTAAACCAAGCCTTTCACACAATAATATAATTTGGGACACTGGATCCAAAATTTAGATATGCACATCAAGACTATATGCCTTCACAATATTTACGACACACTCTGAGCTACTACATGAAAGATTCGAATTACGATTCTAGTGACAAATTTGCTATTATGGAAAAATCCCCCTTTCTTTAAACAGTGACAGTAGAATCTCCCTCTCCGAAAAAATTTCAACATACATCATGATAACACTTAAACGACAACGTGAATTCCCAATTCCTCTCCACGTCCTTTTCTTTATTATTATTATTATTATTCCTTCAAAAGCAAAGCATACCAATAATATATTCTAGGCATCCAAACACGGTCTATGGCAAAGACAAAACCCAGAATAGAATGTTAGCTTCAGGAACGGATCTACTGTACTACTACAAATAACACACTAGAAACACGATTCTAGAGTAAAAATTAAAATAAAACGTAACCCCAATTTTGGTCCCATAGTTCGTGCACAATTTAATCAAATTAACAAGGAAGTAGCGAAAAAGGTAAGAAACTTGAGGTACTTACATCGTAAAGTGCAGAACTTGGAAGAGGGATGATGGTCTCTGAATGAATGACCCAATCTTAGGTTGTACCATCTCTCTGGCTGTGGAGCGATACTTGGTTCCCCTTCCTTACTGCCACTGCTGTTCTTTGCCATCAAAACCGCTGATTGACACTCAATCTAGTTTAATTTCTAGGACTACAGATTCTAGGGTTTTGGATTAAAGCGACTAACTTTTTCAATTTGGGGATAATAAAGTACAAGGAACGTAGAGCGGGAGGATTTGTTAATTGCTAGTATGAGCGCCAAAGCTGAGTTACTAATCGCTGGCTTGCACCGATCATTCTGTGCGGTCGTGGAGGAACCGGCTTGAACCCAAAAATACCGACAAAATAACTGAACCGTAAACTAGCCGGACTTGAGCCGGTCATTCCAAGATCACGTGTGTATTTAATTTTGAATCATTGCAATTATACTTTATTTACCATATTAAAAGATAAGAACCTATTAGTTTCTTAAATCTTTATTATTAAGAAAATTCACACTCTTTTTATCTCATAAAACTACTTATACGTCATTTAAACATAATACTCAAATTTAGGAAAAATTACACGAAATAATATTAACATTTGCAGATGAGTTTAAATAAAATATCAACGTTTCAAAAAATTCAAATGAGTTATCATTGTTTCAATAAATGGTTAAAATAAAAAATCATTGTCATTACTTCATTAGTATTAACTGATGTAATTGCTATATGCCACATGTGTACGTCATTGACATATATATTAATAATAAATATAAGAATAAAAACATAAAAATTAGTAAAAATAAATAAATATTGAAAAATAATAAAAATATAGGAAATGAAAAAAAAAATAAAGCTACATAAAATTAGAAAAATAAAAAATATATATATTAAAGTAGAAATTGAATATAATTAATTTAAATATTACAAAAGAGTTAAAAATATATATATATAGTAGCCTAATCGGCCTTAAAACTAGCAATAGATTATGATGCATTAGAAAAAGTAGGTTATTGACCTACTAATAAGTAATGGGATGGTAGAGGGAAGTTATCGTTAAATTTTTTTTTAAAGTGTTTTTTTAGTGTTTAGAGGTTGCTGATGGTAAGTTTAGGTGAGTAGATTTTTTGGAGGATATAGGCAAGTGGTGGCTAATGAAGAGTTGTTGAAGTTTTGTAGACGGGCATATGTTGTAAGTAGTAACCAACTTGTGTTTCGATAGCAAGCATTTGGGAGTGATTGACGTACCAATCTTCTATTAGACTAACTTGTCAATCCTTTCCTTGAAGGTCTAGAGCTTAAGGGAGCCAACCAATCATTTCTCTTCGAATCATTGAGCTGATTTGAAACTAGCTCCTTCATCGTATTTTGGTTCTTTTCCTTTTCTAATTATAAATCAATTATTTGCATACTTTCTCCTTGATTAAATTAATATACCATTTTATTTATCTAAATTTGTTTGAGACAAGTTTAGTTTGAGCATAGTGTTGATTATAGTATAATATGATATTCTTAGTCCAGTTCAACAAAAAGGCTTGTTTCAATTGTTTTTGAGATTATTGACCTAAGTATGCGATATTATTTTTGTTATTTGTAGTTGTTAGACTAAAAAATTAAATGAACTAATAACTACTCAACTTTAAATATATATATATTGCTTGTGTTTGGCTTGACTTAGGGTTGGAGGTAACAAAACTGTATAGGGCACTCGATATGTTATGCAATCTCTTATGGAGTTGTGGCGAATTGTGGCACTAAGATTTACTTTATTTTGTTATTTGATGTTGGGAATGAATCGCCTATGAATCATTTAAATTATTATTGTTTGTGGAGATTATTTATTATTATGTAATGGGCAATAATTGCAGTTTTACATGGAGTTTGTAAGATGAAGGTAGAGCCTTAACATATTGATGCATCTCTAGGGTTATACAAAGCACAAGCTGCAATAAGAAAAGAAATAAACAAAACAAAAAGTTAGCAAAACACTTAAGTTAGAACACACCAACAAACAAACCCTACATAGCCTAACCTCCACCTTGATATAATGCATAAGGTGTCGATTAGGCTCACTTGCCACAATTCCTTACTAAAAAGAATAAATAAAAGTTAAGGGAGAAGAGAAATAACTCTTAAAGGAAAATTCTATACTCAATACGATAAGACTTTATGTCTACTGTTACAAGAATGAGACCTTTTAGGTCTCCTACAATTATAATATAGAGGGAAAAAGACTAAAAAGAGGTAAATTACAAATGTTACATAATGAGATTCCTACTACATTGTTAAAAGGACAACAATAACGAAGAATAGAATAAAATCTACAAAAGGAATAATTATGGGATCTTATGTTAGGGGCACGTATTAGCTGGAGACTAGTTATTCTGACAAAGGTACAGGAATGAGATGTTCGAATACTCTTGGGAAAATAAAGACCTTGGTGTTGAGATAGCTCAGTATCTAAGGAAGACAGTTTGGTAAGAACAAAGAGGAGCATTAGGTAAATCAATTGACCTGAATTGGATTGGGTTAGGCAAATAGGTGGGTTAGCTCACTACCTAGTGTTAAGACATCCTTATGTAGAGTTAAGCCTTTTGATGACCTCGATACTATCAGTTTATCCTTAGGTTAGTTGGGTGACATCTGGCAATGACTACTGTTCAACAGTTAATTCAAATAAAGTGCAGGTTGCTTTCAATATTGATAATGTCTCTGTTTAACATTCTTCAAGGGCTCTTAAGCTAGGACACATTGAGCTAATCTTTGTAGCCTTTTAGCTCAACTTCTAGTGATAAAAGTATAGGATTGTAGAGTTGATTTCTATTACGTGTCATTAATTATTCATGAAGCGTGAGTTGTGACACATTATCGTGTTCCCTACGTCTAGGGCATTACATTAACAATTCTCCACCTCTTATAATCATTAAGCAATCAATGAGTCCTAATTCATAATTTCTATCTTCAATACTATAAGTAAATCAACCATATTGTATTTGGTTTTTTCAAATGATTGAAATTGCACCTTTTTGTTTGAATTTCAATCGCAAAGCTAATACATTTTTCAATAATGTAGTAGTTTTCAATCACTTATGATAATCCTAAAATTATAACCTTATATGAGAACCAAAAAAATTAACCATTTTTTTTGTTCCTTATCTTTATCGATTAAGAAACCTTAAACTTTTAAAGTTAGGCACCACTTTTAAACAATTACAACAATACGATAATATTCTTGATCAATAATAAATCACATTTTAGATTGTAGTACCTTATGATTTAAATTGGTCAAAAAGTAAATCTTTACCTTTTTCTATAGATGTCCACGAATATACCATGATAGAGTTGAAAATCTTTTATGCTACTCATGTAATTCTTATAAACTACCACATGCATGAACCTCTATTTTGTTTATTTAAAATTACAAAAAGGAAGGGAGATGGAAATCAAGATTTCCTTTAACCATAACTTAGGTGTTGCAACAAGTAAAAAAGGAAACCATCATGCTTCTTTTCCCTTTTATATAATTAGAGTAAAGTTATAAGGTTTTATTAGGCGTATAGTTCTATGATGCAGTTGCACCTACTGAAACAAGCTAGTATGAAATTATAACAAAATAATACTCCAAAGAATTGCAAATTTAAATTTTAAAATAAAAGGGAAACTAACTAAATTGCCATGTCTTTTGAAAACTTTTACATGGCATTTCAATAATATTTATCAAAATATCCATAGTAAATGTATGTAATTTTGTCATATAGAATCACATTTTTTTCACTACATAGACATCATGCATTGATTATAAAAAAAAAAAAAAAAGAAGACATATGATATCATACCATGACACATCACTTGGAAAATATACAATCCAAAGCATTCACAATTCTTGCATCCACTCCACATGCTAAAAGGCATTCCATAAATGCACTAGTATGCTTTGATTGCTCCAATAGCTCAAAATTAGCACATTCATCTATTAGCTAACCTTAAATGTAACTTTTAAGCTAAGAATCTTTTTGTGATATGCACAACAAGTGAATACATGGAGAGATAAACAAACAACAAATGCGTAGCCACATGTTACTATGACCATTGCATATATCTAAAGTAATAGAGTAGGAGCATTCACTTGGTCTCACAATCTCTTAGTCTAATTTGTCCATATGCACTATTATATACACATACTTCTATCACTAATCATCACATCTTAATTACCGTTATATATGTATTATGTAGCATAAGCTTCTTGTTTATTGTCATCATTCTTACACCATCAACTTCTACTATTTTTGTCATTTCTTCTCTGAATTCAGATTTATTTACATTCATGCCATTGCTATTATAAGAACTAATCAAATATATCATTACACTTGGAGCTATACAAGTGAAGTAAATTATGTAGGCCAATTTTCATAACTCGCAAAAAAAGCAGGTTAAGCTTAGAAATTTCGGTCTACTTAAAAGTGGGATTTTTTTAGCCTAGCTCACTTAACTTGCGGGTTAAGTAATTGCAAGGCAGTTGGCTTATAAATCTATAAAAAAAAAAAAGACATGTCACTCTCACGCATAGGCATAACGGTAAGACGATCACCAAATGACATAAGTTATTGACTTGTAATTGTTTCTCCTAAGTCCTAACCTAGTGCATTGGAGTGTATAAAGGTTGAGCCGACACCTTTTCAATTTATTATTATTGTTGTTTTATTTTTTATTTTTAGTTTAATTCTATTAGTATTCTTCATTATTTATAGTAAACCATATGAAAAAAACAAAATATTCTCTTTTTAGGGAAAACTTCAATAGAATTATCATGATTTAATTCCACTAACGTTGTAACATTAAAGTTTCCAAAATATCAATAAAGAAAAAATAAATACTAGAAAGCAAAATTAGTAAGTTCTATTAAATATTAGATATCAAGTATGAACTTTATATCATACTTATTATGGCCTAGCGGTATGAAAGATTTTTAAGGGATAAAAAACATTAAAAAACTCTTAATGCAATGCATTAAATAAAGTTCTATTGATAATTTCAATAGTTTCGATGTAGCAATCTACATATTAAGAGTTTTATATCAAGATCATTTCTTATTTTTTAAAGTTTTAACTATTAATAAATAATTATAGTAATAAATCAAAATTCGTTTAATTTTTATTAAAATTGAATAATAAACTTCAATACGAAGTGAATAAGAATCCTTCTAATTATTTAATTCGTAGATTCGTTTGCTCAAACCCATTACTCGTAATAAAGTAAGTTAGGTTGGATAGCCCGCATTTATAAATGGGCTAAGTTATTGGACCCCTGGACTAATTCGAGACAAGCCGGGTTTGCTTACTTATTTCCTTTGTACGGCTCTAATTATACCATATGGACTAGACAAAGAAAACATAAACTCACTCTTATTACTATTACTTCTTTGAATCCATAGTAATCATAACTGCGTATTTAATTCAAATTATATTAGTAATTAGTTAATTACTAAAATTTTATTATAAATATGAACCAAGTAGCAAGGAACTTTTCCTAAGATATTCTTTTAAAAATAGGTGAATATCAAGTATATTACAAAATTACTTATTATTTATCAATTAAGCTAAAATATATCTAAATACTGGTTATCTGAAGACATTTAATATACCAATTAGAACAATTCCATAAAAATTACTATAAGTCAACAAAAATTATATACTTTTAATTATGGTCATTTTCAATACTAAACTAAACCATTGTCTAGGCTTGCTAAACTATACTTTTAGCCTGCAATTTGCTTAAAAATCAAACTTACATGCAAAATCACGATGACATATTATAACTTTCAAAAGTCATAGTATTCAGATTCAACCATAATTTCAACAAAACTAAAAATTTCACCAAATAGCTAATAGTTTATTGAAAATAATTATAATAACTATTAAACTTATAATTTGTCGAATTTTCTTTTCGTTTATGCAAAACACAAGTTAATTGAATTCTAAAATAAAAAATTGAGTTTGAAACACATCATTAACAGTGTAGCTAGAGAAGAAACTAACAAATTGGTAACAATTTTGTAATGACAAAAATATAACATAAAACGTGAAGAAAAATAATATTTAAATTAATCTTCTTTTGTAGAATTAATCTCATTAATTTCATATTTTTGGAAACTTGATGAACGTTCAGATGGAAAACAATGCCTCCCAGGCGATGATCCATCAGACCTGAGAGCTTCACTTTCAGCGTAAAGGTTGACCCTCAAACTGTAGTAGTTCTTTTGGCTTTTTGATACTAACTATCAAACGTACACGTGATGAATATAAAAAAGTTAAATACAAACGTATAATTAAATTTAAAATATAAAATAATTATAGAATTATATTATACAATGATGACAATTGATGAAAAAATATATATATACACATATGGTGTAAAAAATGTGTGAAGAAAAGAATTGTACAATTGTGACAATACATTGTAAATATATTTGTTGAAACAAATAATTTTTTTTTTTTTTCATCAAAATTAAAAATATGCTAATCAAATCTATTTCGATTCATCAAATAAGTTGCTAGATACGTGTACAAACAAATAGATTTTAATTAAGGAACATATACATTATATCATAAAAGTTTTCAATGGCATAATTTTTTATCATGAAAAATTGCACTGAAAATATAGAGTATGAAAACAGGAGTTGAAAGTTTAGTAATATGGATAATTAAGTTCAGAAGTTTAAGAGTTGAGACACAGAATAGGAATAAATATGACCGGACGAAGGTTTAGACTTAAAAACTAAAGTAGAGCTTAATAAAGCAAAAACAAAGCATTATCTATGATTTCTTCGATTTTTAGCATAGTAATAATATATAAACTATCAATCTTAGCAAGTAACCAAAACATAGGTATACAGTAGTTTCGAGGACGAAACTATTTTAAAGGGGGTAGAATGTAAGCCCCACAACTAACCATTTGAGATTTCGATCAATTGAAAGACTCGATCGAACCTAAATTATAAAGTAAAGCTAAAAATATTAGTAAAAATGACTCCGTAAACTTGAATTTAAGAAAATAAGCAATAAAATAAAAAACTATAAAAATTTCAAATTTTAAATATATAACTCGTCATTTATCTAAAATGCGTAAAATTCATTTCGATAATTAACGAATCGCTAGAGATAAATTATATGTATACTAAAAATCATAAAATGACCTAAATAATATTTATGAATACTTATTTGTACTATATATGAATTTACATGTAGGTAAAAATACGCGTAATTACTTAAAATAAGTGCAATGTGCTAAAATTATACTAAATGATTAAAGAAAATTCATAATTAATTAAGGAAAAATAAAGAAAAATCAGGAATAATCCAGATATAGATCATGGCAGCTGGGAAAAATAAGAAAAAAATCGGCCAATTAAATTAAGACAACACAAAAGCCAAAAAATTAAGGGATAAGGCAATTGTCTTGTCCAATTTAATGCACAATAATTACACTAAAGCTTTATAAATAGGAATAAAAATTTAGAAGCTCATTTGAATAGTTAGAAATCAGAAAAAATTAGAGAGAGGCGAAAATTGAGAGAAAAACCAAAGAAAAAAAAAAAAAGAAAAACTGTGCAGTTAGGGCAACAAAGGAGAACCCAGATCCGATGGGCAGTTGAGAGTGGACGGCCACTACCACCACATGATGGTGGCAACACCTAGGTGGGATGACATACCCATGGCCACTGACAGTGGCCGAAGTCACCCAAATCGGTAAGTTCGAATTCCAGCCCGATTTTGTGTAATTTTGAAAAAATAGTAAATATTATTAGAAAATTATGAAACTTGTTATTCTGAAATATTTTTGTATGTATTTTTTAGAAAAAAATATTATTTTGATGAAAATATGTCTTGTGATATAGAGTCCTTAAGAAATCGTGCAAAACCGAGCATGTTTCGGTTTAGAAATAAATGACCTTAGGAGTGCAGTTTCGAGTCCAAAATTTTTGTGTAGACCATTTAGATGATATAGAACAGTCCTATGAATCCCATTTTAAAAAATTAATTTTCTAAATTTTTAGATAATTTTTAAGACTTAAAATGAGACATAAAATAGGTAATTTAGGGTTAATAAAGTAATTAAATGGTTAATTACTGATTTAGTGGATAAGTATACGTCTTAGGATGTTGAAATCTGATGGAGTATGATACTTGTAGCATTTAGGGTGTTAGATGTAATTGTTAGGTTAATTATGTAATAAATGAGTAATAGGGAAAAATATTAAATTTTAAGTTAATTTTGGAAATTAGGGTAATTAGGAGTAAAATTTGATTTAGGATGAATTTAGACATTTTGAAATGCTCATTGGTGTTTAGAGACGATAATTAGAGTGATAGAAATATTAGAATTATATTGTATACATAAAAGGTAATAATACATAATATGTAATTATTAGACTATAATAAATAGAAAATATTATAATAAAAATTGAAAATTTGATAATAATAAAAATGTACAATAAATTTGATACGAAACTTGAATTTATGTAATTATATGAAAAATATAAAAATTTCTCACATTAGGAGTGAATTTGGTATACTAATACTGATTTAAGTGTACTGGGTAAAATAAATATTGACTAGGGATAATGATGGTATTTAGGAGATTGGGAAGTAATGTGATTGATTTCACATTATGGGTTGATACAAATTTCTAAGGTTGGAGTATAAAACACTACTTAGAAATCGAACTAAAACCTAATTTAGAAATCGACGCGAAAACCGAACTCGAACTTAACCCCAAACTTAGAATAATTGTAAAAGACTTAAGGCCTAGATAATTAGGCATATTAAACCCTAAACAAAACATAACAATAAGCGTTATAGGATAAAATGAATCTATAATAGTTATATGAAAAACTAAAACCACGTTTGTGTTGTAGGGATGATCGGTGATGGCCTGAGCAAATCGGACCTCGAGAGTGAGTGAGGAGTCGAAGTAAGTTGGGATTAATACGATGCTGTATTTTGGAGGCTTAAGATTATGCTTGGTTGTACTTGTTAGATAGTTGAATGTGTGCATGTGCTTGATTATGGGTGTTGCTATGATTCTGTTTGTTGCTCTGGTATGTATTGTATAATTTGTATGAAATGATTAATCACCCTAAATTGGACTTAATCAAATATACAACCAGTAATCATAATCGGACATGCATGACAACCTGTTAGGGGAACTTAGGACTCTCCGGCCAAATAACGACCCCTTCGAAAGGGATAGCGCAGGATTACAATTGGTCCCTTCTTCATCCTTAGCCAAACTAAGTAACAGGAGAGGAGGTTGCGGCGAGGGTGAAGTCAGTGGTTCGAAGGTAGTCGCGGGAGGAGCGAGGTCTTCATTGCACAAGCCTGGGTTTGGTCGTGAGCTGTTGCATTAATGGAAACTCCTCAACCCGGATTAAAGCGGGTGTAATTTCTCTAATCTTACGACGGGCCGGATAATGTCGTGCGATGGCATTTGCTTACACATGCATTGCACCTAATAAGTTAATTGAAAACCTTGTTTGTGTTTGTGGTATAGTTTTAAGTCCTCCATCCTAACTTACTGAGCTGTGGTTGCTTACATCCTTATAGACGTCATACAGGTGCTAGCTAAGAAGCGGCAAACAACTGGCAAACAACTATTCTGAAGCTAGGAACTGCTGGATCTTGGGGAGTGAGAAAAAACATTGAAGAATCAATACATATGTTATTACTTTTCATTTCTGAATAATGTAAGAATTGAATTATAGTGAATATATATAAATTTCCTCACCTTCTTAGATAAATGATTTATTTAAATTACGAACTGTTTACTTCAAAACGGGTTAGTCGTGGACGCCTTGTGTAGATCAGGTCTAAAATAGCAGTTGTAAGGCCAACTTCTATCTTAGGATGGTTTATACAGCGGGGCTGTTACGACTCTACCGCTTCGGGGCGTGACAGTCGACTCTTCACAATTGTTAGCTCGACTTTGGCAATGCAAAGATGGCTGTATTCTTGATTAGACACTTGGATTGGGGTGTTTTGGAAGGTCGACGCTACGTATCGGCTAATCACCTCGGTAACTTCTTGGAAGGTGTAGAGAGCAAAGTAGCTTGACAACTCGGGTTAGGGAAAACATTGCTCTTCGACGCTTAACTCTCCTTAGATAGCTCGGTGGACCATGTGAGAAAGTCCTCGGGCTCAAGAGCGAATGTTGGTCCTTGATCCTTATCATCCCCTTCGAGTTGTTTGAGATTTAGGATCAAATCTAGTTCTACTTCAAGTTGCTCGTCAGTAGGAGTGTAAGGTTAGAAATTGGTAATGTTGAAGGAGTCTGAGATTTCATATCCTTTAGGTAGTTCAATTCTATAAGCATTAGAATTGATCTTTTCAAGCACTTTGAAAGATCCATCGGCTCGAGGAGATAACTTGTTCTTCCTTAAGTTTATGAAATAATTTTTATTGAGATGTATCCAGACCAAATCACCTGATTGAAACTCTCTCTTTCTCTGTCCTTGGCTTCCCTTCTCGAGCTTAGTTTTTGCTTGTTTCAATTGCTTTACAACCTTTTGGTGCATATCTCTAATGGCCTCGACTCTTTTTGCGGTTAGCCAATCACCATCATCAGTCTTTTGCTAGGATACATGGTTCATCGGGAGCTTGGGGTTAAACCCATAGGTAACTTCGAATGGAGACATGTTTGTTACATTGTGGGCGATCTGATTGTAGGCGAATTTGATGATTAGTAGATATAGATCCCAATTGACTATGTTTCATCTGGCAGCAACCCATAACAAAGTCCCTATAGTTCGATCGACGACTTCAGTCTATTCATCGGTTTACAGATAGTAGGATGCAATGTACAGTTCCCATTCGCTTCCAAAGTGTCCTCCAAAAGTGGCTCATAAACTTTGGGTCTTGATCTAAAATAATGGTTCGGGGTACACCATGAACCTTAATCACCTCTCGCAAGAAATGAAAGAGATAGTCGAAGCGTTGTTAGTTCTAGAGCAAGGCACAAAATGTGCTATCTTACTAAATTGATCCACGACTACCATGATGGAGTCCTTCTCTCGGGACGTCCTTAGCAATCCTAACATAAAGTCCATACTTAGCTCTGACCATGGTTTTATCGAGGTCGGCAAGGGTTGATAGTATCCTTGCTCGGCTCAACTCTTCACTTTTTGACAGGTTGCATCCTTTTCCAGCATAGATTGAATATCTCTCTTCATTCTTGGCCAAAAGAATCTGGAGGATAATACTTCATAAGTTCGAAATTGGCCAAAGTGTCCTATTAATTCCCTCCCCCTCCCCCCCCCCCCCCTCCATGCACTCGCACACTAGTATTTTTCGTGCAGAATAGGTCGGGCACACTAGTAGTTCTCGTGTAGAATAGGTCGGGATACATAGCCTTCTCTTCTTGAATAAGTATCCATCCTCCTTGTGATAATCATCTAACACCTGTCCTTCCTCATAACGGGCGTAGATAGGACCAAAGTATGGGTCCTCAGTATATAAATTCTTGATGGTTGAAAAACCAAATAGCCTCATCTATAGCTCGATCAGGAAGGTATGTCGTCTCGATAAGGTGTTGACCACTATATTATTCTTTCCGTTCTTGTATTTTTCGACATAAGAAAAACCCTCCATGAACTCAACCCACTTGGCTTATCTCCAGGACAACTTCAATTAGCTCTTTAAATATCTCGAGGATTCATGATCGATGTAGATCACAAATTCCTTGGGTAACAGATAGTGTTGCCATACCATTAGGGCTTAGATTAAAGAGTAGAACTCCCTATTGTAGACGGAATAGTTAAGTGTGGCTCTTCAAAGTTTCTCATCGAAGTAAGCAACAGGTCGGCCTTCCTGCATCAACACAGCACTTATACCTAGTCTAGACGCATCACACCTTACTTCAAACATCTTTTTAAAGCTTAGCAGAGCTAAGACAGGGGCTGTAGTTAGCTTCTCCTTCACATCCTCAAAACTCCTCTTCTCTTTCTCACCCTATCTAAATTCAACATTCTTGTTTGAGAGTTTGGTGAGTAGGGCTATAATTGTATTGAAATTCTTTATGAATCAGCGATAGAATGATGGCAGACAGTAGAAACTTCTCACATCAGCAAAATAGGTCAGCTCAGACCATTCTATGATTGCTCTTATATTTTCTTTGTCAACTTGGATGCCACTTCCACTCATAATAAAACCTAAGAAAATCACCTTGGAAAGGCAAAATTCGTACTTCTTTAGATTGGTATAAAGCTGTTCAGCTCAAAGTTTTGCAGACACTTGTCAAAGGTACTCTCGGTGAGTCTTTAAGTCAGGATTGTACACTAGAATGTCATAAAAATAAACTATGACATACCTTCCCAGTAATTCTCGAAGCACATGATTCATAAGTTGCACGAATGTAATTGGCGCATTGGATAGTCCAAATGGCATTACAAGCTATTCATATAAAACATGTTATGTCGTAAATGTGGTCTTCTACTCATCACCTTTACGCATTTGAAACTGATGGTATCTAAACTTGAGGTTGATCTTAGAGAACACTTCCACTCCACTTAACTCATCTAGCATGTCATCAAGCCTGGGTATGAGATACCTGTACTTGATGGTGATTCAATTAATTGCTCAGCTATTCACACACATCCTCTAAGACCCATCTTTTTTCAGCACCAATAAGGCCGGAATGGCGTAGAGGCTAAGGGACTTACATACATACCCTTTTTTCATAAGGTCATCTACTTGCCTCTACAACTTAGCAGCCTGTTCAAGGTTCAGTTTGTAGGTAGGCTTATTCGGTAGTGCAACTCATGGCTATAGGTCAATCATACGCTTGATGCCTCGGTTTGGGGGTAGACTGTTTGGCAACTCCTATGGAAATAGATCGGTAAATTCCTCTAGTAAGGTTTTTACTTTTGTTGGAAGCTCTTCTTCCTTGGGTCTCATTTCTACAAGCCTCCTAATAAGTAGATAGGTTGGTCCCTTAAGCTCCATTTCTCTTTTTAGTTTAACTCGAGCCAATACCAAAGCCTCTTTCCTTGAGGTTCGACTGAGTTGGAACTGCATGACTTTCACCTGTTTGGCAATCATAGGACTTAATTTAAACCTTCTTCCTTCATGCTCCACATAACATGTGTTCTTCTTGCTGTCGTATATAAATGCTTGATCAAACATTTATGGTTGTCTAAATAGAAGGTGGGACATACTTATGGGCAGCACATCGTAGAGCACTTCATCTTGTTACTTACCAATGCAGATTGATACAAATACCTGTTTGTTCACTTGTAGAGCTTTCTTATCACTAAGCCAGTAAAGCTTGTAAGGTCTCAAGTAGGGCATGGTCGGCACTTTTAGCTACTGGACCATAAATACAGAGGTTACATTGGTGTAGCTCGCAATATTAATGATCAATGCGCATAGTGATTCATTCACGTTACACCTAATATTGAAGAGATTTTTCTCTCTACTTGTCTTCAGGTACGACATTGACACTCATTGTCCTCCTTAACACTAGAGCGGTCGGCATAAAGTTGCCTTCCTCACTATAGAAGACTTCTTCCTCGGATAGTTCGGTTAGTTTATCCTCTTTCAGCTCCTCTACTTCCTTATTAGTATTGTCGACCTTAATGGTTGACACCTTGCCTTGGATCAACATTGTTCGCCTATTCGGGTACTGAGCAGCCATGTGTCTAAATCCTTAGCATTTGAAAGACTTGATCTCACTCGTTTTCCTCCCTAAACTCTGGCCCTTCTTAAACTTCCTTGAGGCTTCCTTCTCTTTAATTCGGGTGGTTGGAATAGGTCGGGTTTGAACAACCTTACTTAGTTTCGCTTGTACTGGTCTGCTTGGAACAGTTTAGCTGTTGCCCAGTCGACCAACAGGGGGTCGAAATCTTTTTGTTTGGCACCTTTCTATCCTTTAGGTGGCTCAAATTTTGTCATTAAGTGTCTTAACATCTAGGGTTTTCAGAAAATCCTCAATCTCATAATTCAATCTACTAGTGAATCGGGACATAGTTCGGTCTTTTGGCTTTATGACTTCGCATCGGATCATTAACATTTGGAATTCTCTAATATAATCATCCATACTCAATCCTCCTTGCCTCAGTTCTTGTAGTCTCTTGAAGGCATCGTACAGATAATAGCTTGGTATAAACCTTCTTCACATAACTCTCTCTTCATATCATCCCAACTTCTAATCTCTCGTTCTCCTTCCCTTCTTCTAGTGACTTGCAAGTTCTTTCATCATAAGTCAACATAACTAGTGAACTCTAACATAGCAAGTCTAACTTTTGCATTATCGGGTACTTCGTGACATTTAAACTACTTTTCAATCCGATCTACCTAATCTAGGTAATCCTCAGCATTGCCACTTCTAGGGAAACTTGAAATACACATCTTCAATCCCTTAACTCTAGGGGCCCATACATTTCTTTCCTCAGGTTCGTAGTACTCCTTCTGCCTTCTCGTTAATATCTTCAAGCGCTAACCTTCATTTAGCATCGTTACCAACTCCTTTAACTTGGGGTAGTCGAGATAGGGTGTTAACTTGGCTAAACTGACCATTTCCTCGTCCTTGTTGTTCGCGTTCCTTAGTAAGGCTATTTCTAGCTCGTTGCCTATCTTCTTAGATAATAGTCACCAGACTGGCTACCAAGTCGGTAAGCCTATCTAAGCGGTCACTCATTGATTGAGGTGTAAAACTTCCTTCTTATCCTTGGCCATGTTGAGTACTACTTTCTTAGTTTCCCAAAATTCCTTAAACACTAGAATATGATATTGTTGGTTACCTCACAATAACAATGGCACAACAAATGAACAGTCAACCATACTTTGTTTTGCATAATGAAAACAGGGGAGAACAGAGTATTGAACACTTGTCAACTACAAAACTAACAATAGAACCGTTATCTTATGAAAGCCGTAACAGGCTATTTAATTAACATAGTAGCAAAATCCAACTTCGAATGTAGCCAGGCTCTGATACTAGGATGATATGGATTTATGGATAAACACACGGGCCCAATATCATGCATAACTAAAGGGGGTAGGTCCAAGTTGTGAGATGGCTTGAAAAGTAGATGATAGTCAAAGGATGAGTAGGGGTTCCCGTGTATCGACGATAGATATGATGTACCCATGCCTCACACAAGCTCGGGTCACATTCGATATGACATATAAGTATGACTGGAGGTTACTCACCACTAGTATATACTTGAATAGGCTAGATAAAAATATCACAAAAGTAAGCAAAAAGAACACTTAGCTCAAGAGAGTAGAAAGTTAAGTGTATTCTTCTGTATGTATCTATCTCTTACGTGTACCTTGTGTAAGTATTTATAGTACCTTGTTATGGTAAGTCCTAAATAATAGAAAATTACATAAATGGATCCTTAGCAACTAAGAAAAGAGAATAATTTATGGAGAAAAACAATGAGTCGTTCAAAAAGAATGCTCACTATTAGAAAGGATACCGCGTGCACATACATTTTACTCAATCTATGGTCTTAATAACACTGCAAGCAGAGTAGGAGTAGACCTCTGATTAGGTTTGTTTGGCATCAGCAGTTTGATACCTTGATAGTTAGGGTTGGAAAGCAACTTACATTTGGGTTGGCTTCGAATGGTTAGCTCTTCACAATTGTCGGTTCGACCTCGGCATTGCGAAGATGGTTGTATTCTTGATTAGACACTTGGAATGGGGTCTTTCGGAAGGTCGATGCCATGTGTCGGCTAATCACCTCAGCAACTTCCTAGAGGGTGTAGAGAGCAAAGTAGCTCGGTAGCTTAGGTTAGGGAAAACAATACTCCTTGGGACTTAATTCTTCTCGGACAACTCAGCGGACCATGTGAGAAAGTCTTTGGGCTTCGGAGCGAGTGATCGGTCCTTAATCCCTATCATACAGACTTTAGCTACTAAATTAGACTCACCTGTCCTTATGCTTTGTTTTTGACAAGCATCAAGTTAAACAGTTTTGTCAATAGGTATATAGCACCCCTACATCAATATACTTACTTACCTTATAAATCTTACTCCCGTCTTGTCCTTAGAACCTTTGTACCATTTAGGAAAGCCTACTAGTTCAAAACAATTGTCAATAGTATGACCAGATTTTTTGTAATACATACACAAAATCCTCTTATTTTTCTTTTCCTTCTCAAAAGTAACAAATCTAGGATGAGTTTTAATAGAAAAAGCCACACTTTCATATGTATAAGTAAGTATCCTAGACATTTGTTGTTGCCTCTCAACTTGATGAATTAAGTAGCAAGCCCTATTTATAGTAGGTAAAGGATCTAAGGATATGATATGATTCCTTACACTTTCGTACACAACATTAAGTCTTATGATAAATTGCATAAGAAGTTTTCTGCTGTCAATTTGAACAATTTTACCAATTAAGTAACACCAATAGGAATCTAAAGAACTACAAACATACTCTTGTAATCTACTTAAATTGTTCAACTCATCCCACAATCATTTAAGCTTGGTATAATACATAGTTATAGTAGAACTACCCTACCTTAGGTTTGAAATTTCCTATTATAATTGATATAACAATGGGCCATTAGTTTGTCTAAACCTCTCTTTAACATCATCCCACAACTTCTTGGAGGATTTTGCATAAACGAAACCCTTCGATAGATCTTTAACCAATGAATTCAAGATCTAAACAACGAATAATGTATTTACATCTTAACTATCGCTATAAATCATTAGCTTTATCCTTAGGTTTCACGCAAGTACCATCAATAAAACCTAGTTTAGATTTTACTCCTAAGGCTAGCTTAATTGACCTATTCCACCTTAAGTAATTGGAGCCATTAGAGATTATAGAAGTAATTACGGTACCCAGATTATCAGAAGTAGATAGGAAAAGAGGATCATTATAACCAGAATCACCATTTGCCATAAAGCTTATTGAAATCAAAACAAATCTCAATGGAAACCTGAATTGAATTCATAATTCTTCAATTAAGAGCAAAAAAGGAAAAGAGCTATGATCAGAATACCTACTTTGATACCATGTCAAACTTGTAGGTGCAATCTCTATGAATTGGGGCTTGGATGGAGATTAACGAACTGATGCAAAAATAAAAACAGTGGCAAAGACAGTAAATGTGATGAAGTAGTTAGTTATTATCCTTTTGTAAGTGTATTTATATATAAAGAAAAGTCACATGCTATGACATGTGAATAAATAACTACTAAGAGCTACATATACTGTACATACTACTAACAACTATGTATACTATACATAGGCTAGTTAACTATCTAATTACCAAGACTATAAAAACAATATCTCAATGTAGTATCTCAACATATTAAATGAGTCAAAATAATTGAGTATAATATAAATAGTACAAAAGGTAAGGGAATTGGAAATAGGAATGTGCCATCCTTGTGCTTAGAATTTAGCCTAAACTGAGTTATCAAAACTCTAACATCTAGTTAGTTAAACAAGAATGAGAAGCTCAAGGTTTAGCACAGAAAAAAAAGGTCGCAAGAACTTGACCGGAGTCGAGTTCAAACAATTAGTGTTCTTCTTTTGAAATATACTTAGTGAAACTCTGATAAAGGTAAAAGTATTAAACCATGGTAGTGATTAAAACAAGAGAGGAAAATATGGAGGGTAATTGGAGAAGATAAAAAGAAAAAGAAGAAGAAAAAAAAGGAATAGGTTCGTGTGAGCTGGTTAGGGAGAGAGAATATTTGAAGAGAGGCTAGTGTATGGACGTAATAAAAAGATATAGAGAGTGTGTGTAAGTCCTTTGAGAAAGTTGTTAGAAATTCAAGACCAAAAACAAAATGAGGGAAAGAATGAGGGCATGGTGGAGTAATAGAGAGAGTGTGTATGTGTCTAACAAAAGGAAATGATGGAAGGGAAGAAATTATTTTTGGCTAGGTGTGTTGGTAAAATCTAAGTGGATATAAGGGAGAAAAAAAATTTAATATGGAGCAATGGAAGGTATGAATGGGATAGTTCCCCTTATTGAATTAAATCTAATATAACGGTTCAATTTTTTCTTTTTTAAATATCAAACCTAACTGTGCTGTTTAATATGCTTCATAAGTATGAAGCAGAATCCATGGTAATCTCATATACTTCTTGAAAGTGAAAACTTAAATATAAAATTAGCAATTGTTATGTTATTAGTTGTTGACGAACATCTATAAGCATCATACTGTAAAATTTCAAAGGAAAACAGATATAGAGTAGCCTGAATTGATAAATCTATATGAAGCATTAACATGTCACTGAATAGTGCAGCCCCCGCCACTACCACCTTGCTTGCGATTGTGGAGTTTAGTTGTTACTTTACGTGATTTTTCTATACTCTCCCTCAGATTGTAAATTTCTTCGATTGACTTCATTTGAGCTTCTTGAACACACTCCTCTGCCTTCTTTCTAGCAGCTTGCTCTTCTACCAATCTTTGCTCTAAATGTTTAAGCTTTGCTTCAACCAAAGGAAGCAATCCATATTGCCACCTTAGATTGCGAATTTCTTCCTTTGACTTCATTTGAGCATCTTGAGCATGCTCCTCTACCTTCATTCTGGCAATTCGTTCTTCTACCAAAATTTGCTCTAGCTCTCTAAGCTTTGCTTCAAACTGAGAAAGCCATCCACCCCAATCTTGGAAGAATTTTTCTGAAGTCTCCCTTATATGGCCAATTTCTTCATTCCACTTTGCTTGTACTTCTTGAGCACGCTCCTCTACCCTCTTTCTAGTAGCTTGCTCTTCTACCAATTTTTGCTCTAGCTCTCTAAGCTTTGCTTCAACCTGAGAAAGCCACACATAGAACAATTGAAGGAAACATTTTGTGCTTACATAGAGCATAAATCTTATAGAATATCCAATGAAAAATATCTTAGTGAATTACTTATCCTGAAAATTCACTATATTTAAGGGATACTTTTTCTGGCAAAAAAAAAAAAAAGGGACACTTCAAGTTAAAGCAACCCATAGAACCTATAAAACCCTTGAAAATACTGCCTTACATATATTCTATTGATTCAATGAGTAAAAGTGAAAGGAAAATGCCCGAGAAATCAATTGGAAAAAGTTAGCATGAGAACCACCATATCTGTTAGTCGCTTGAGCCGACCCTCGTAAAATCTTTTCATTTGCTCTTCTAAATTAGATATTTCTCCTTTGGTGTCATGTAGCTCAGGAAGCTTCATTTCCCCTTTCTGCTAAATACATATTAATGTTACTATACAATAAGTGATAAATGTAATTCCACAACTAAATGACCAACTAACCTTCACTTTAGTAAACATCTCATTAGTGTAAGGTTTTCCATTGTTTTGAGTGATAACCATATTTACAAGACCTAAGAGCTCTTGAAATTGCATAGTTCTCGTTGATTTATCCTTTGTCTTGTTATCAAAAAGTACCTTCCGATTCCCACAAAGGTTGAGAATGTCCTACAAAATTGTGATAATAGACTACTATCAAATAAATGAGTTTGAAAATATGACAGAATTAGTCTCATTCTTCTAAGGCTTTCATGGTAGAAAACTTCAACATTCCATCATTTATGTCATGCTAGCAGTTTTAATTCTTAAAGCACGTAACTCCATCAAGACCTATATCTTATATCTTAGGTAAACTGATTTTGAGTCCATTAACAACTTAAAGTTTAACTTTTATTCTTGTAAACATAGGTAACCAGCAGAGAGTACTACTCAAGAAAATTTTCTACAGTTTCTCAATTACTATATCCTTATTTTATTACTTGTCATTGTCCCCAACATTACCATTTCTTACAAATGAACCTCAATTGCTTTATTCCTATATGCTCTTTGAACCGTTTGTATTCTACTATTTTTGTTTATTTTAGTTCTTTCCTAATGCCTTAAGAGGGACTTAAGAGGAAAAATCCTATCTTGTTGTATGAAGAAACACTAAGGAAAAAAATAATTTTAAATATCATTCTAGCCACTTAAGAAATATAACCAACTACATGCTAGTATATTTGTTAGAATAACTAAATTTTTTAGATTTTTAAGAACCTAAAAGAAAATCATATTGGCCAAAGGAGACAAGAAAATATCTACTTACAATCTTTGTGAAATTAACACAACAACATAAGAAACTACTAAAACATAATTTGGATTTATTCCATTTATCTTTTTCTCGATTTATAAATTAACGGTTAAGATTATTTAGATTTTTAAAAATTATATGGTATTATTATGACGTCATCATATTTCTGATAATCTTAGTTGTTGTTTACTTGAGACAACATCTTAAAGGAGTAAATTGAGGAAAATTGAAGAAAATAAATAAAGATAATCCATTTCCCTTTAATTGACATGCTATGTGTAGGTTTGTGAACAAATATTTAAGAGACATGTCACCTATGATTTGGGGAAGAAAACTATCATAAGCAATCAAGGATGTTTTGTGTACTTTAATTGGCTTTTCTAGTAAAGCTTGCCTATGTTCATATGTTTTATTAGGATATTTTGGTATAAGTAGATTCTCTCCATTTATTTTCCTCGATTTTCCTTAATCTATCCTTTTAAGATGTTATTATATATAAATAATGATTGATATTACAAGTAATATGATGACGTCATAAGAATACCACATGATATTTAAAAAATTTAGATAATTTTAACCATTAATTTATAGATTGAAGGAAAGGTAAATAGGGAAAATCCAAATCCTTGATGTAAGTGAATCCTCTCCATTTACTCCCTTAAGATATTACTATGTATAAACAACAACTGATATCATAAGGAATATGATAACATCATAACGTTACCACTTGATATTTAAAAAATCTTGATGATCTCAATCATTGGTTTATAAATTAAGGAAAATTAAGGGAAAGGTAAATGGAAAAATCAAAATCCAGAAATGGATCATCTTTATATACTTTTCTCTATTCCTCTTGATTTACCCCCCTAATATATTATCACATGTATACAATAACTAAAATGACAAAAAATAAAATAACGTTATGATAGTACCACATGATATTTAAAAAATCTAGATAATATTAACCATTAATATGTAAATTAAGGGAAGAAAAAATGGAGAAGATTCAAATCATCTTCTTTCCTAACAAAATAGACTCCATTTCAAGAGAACGCTTCAAAATAACAAACTGAAAAAAAGGTTGCTATAAATGTGGAAGTAGGAAGAAAAAGAAAGTAAATTATTTTTAAGGATTAAAAAAAAATGTTTATCCTACAATTTAAGATCATTTTGCAAGAGAAAAAACTTTCCATGTTAAACATGGTAAATAATTATGAGAAGGAAGGAGAATTTAAGATCATGTTGGAGGTAGCAAATATGAAAGAGCAATGATGGAAAGATTAATTTGAAGTTTATCATGATAGAGAACTACATCACTAAATTTTCTAAGCTATATTAACTTAAGGAACAATGAGGATCCCTACAAAAAAGAAAATAAATGAGAGAGAGAGAGATTGCAATATGACAACAATTGTAAGTTCCATATTCATAATGAATTGGTGTAATAAAAAAAAAAGTAACAAAAAGGAAGGGAATAAGAATAGGTAACCTTCAATGGTTGGGGCCATTCACGACCTAAGTAATCTTCCAAAGTCTCATCATTATCTTCAAGTGCATCCCCTCCAGTAAATACAATAATCATGTAGTTTAGGATTTTGCTTCCAAACAAGTTTTTCAAGCTATGAATAGCAGCTTCTTCTTCTTCTGAAAAATGAGCTCCGACAGATAAGACAAGAAGGAAAGCATGAATTCCATCCTTGGCCAAATCAATGCATTTGACTATTTCCGTGCCAATAAATTCAATTCCAGTAGAAATGTCAAAGATACCTGAAATGACTTATTATGTCAATAGTATTTCCATTACTTTAATTTATTCAATGTTAATTATAACAAAGAAAAGTTTAACATCTATTCATACCGGGAGTGTCTATTACATGGATTATTTGGCCATCCTTTAGCACAGTTTTTTGTAACTCACAAGTGCTTGTAACAATAGATGAGCTAGCCTTAGATTTGAATGCCCTTCTTCCAAGAATGGTATTGCCTGTTGCACTTTTACCATTTCCAGTACGACCAACTAAAACCAATGTCCGTATTAAAGAAGTATGCTCCATTACAGAAAGCTAGAATAACCTAATTCCAAATACCAAAGACTAGTAAGTTGCACTCTCAACAACATCCACTTCATGAAGCAAAAGATAACCATATGTCAAAATCATGATCAAATAAATAAACAATGTAAATTGTACTTAGAAGTTGAGAACCCTTAACTTTAACGTTTGACCACTTAAAGCTAACTCCTTCAATGAGTTAGACCCCAAAAGGACTATACTTTTAGGAGTTGAAAAGGCAAATTATCTTGTTTAGATAAGTTCATTGGAGAGGAAGTCCCAAGTCAATTTTTAGAGGATTAAAAATGAGGAGCATACCACAACTAACTCATCTAAAAGTGTAATGTGAACCATTATATTTTATCATTTAACACTGCCTTACTTGTGAGTTGGACTTTGAATAAGACCCAACAAGTGGATGACTTAATTTAACGAGAGTTAATAGACAATGTAAGGGTTTGAACCCATAACCTCCTGCTTTGATATCATGTTAAGACTGGTACCATAATCAACTTATTTAAAAACTTAAGCTTATAGATGTAGCATAGATCATTATATTTATTATTTAACACATCATATAATTATTGTCTAGGTGCATAAACTTGTAAAACATAGATTTACTTCCTTGTAACTTTGAAAAAATTACACTTTAATTATCATCAATACTAAGCCTTCTACCAATGGTTTTAGGAGTTAAGGTTAGCAAAGTACAAATATGTTTTCGAAGTTGTAAGGTAGTGAAGCGTAGTGTACTATATGCATCTAACTGATGATATTTTGGCTCAATGAATGGAATAAAGTTGAAAAAAAAAAATTCAATTACTCTATTGTTATTTTTTATTAAGTTACATTCATGGGGAGTAACAATTTATCTGATGAAATGGAAAATAATTAAAATCCTTATCTATTTCATATTATATATAATAAGCATTAATTACATTAGAACAACATTTTTTCCAACCATATATGAAAATAGTTAACTCCACAAGTGATAAAAGCAAAAGGGTAATTCTATTCTAATCGGCATAGGCCTTTTATTGATGGTTTTAGAAGCTATAATAACAGTTAGAAAAGTATGTATACATTTTCAAAGCTATTAAGTGGTGAAGCTAGTATTGGAATGGTACTATATGCCTCTAACTAATAACTTTTTTGGTGTGTTTGTAGTTATCCGATTATAGATCAGTATTAACACATGAGAATTAGTTCAGAATTCTTTGACCCCTTATCCTAAAAATATTCAAAGCAAAATCTAGAAGGAATCATACTACTGGCAATTTTAGCTTGTTATTTTCGCATCATTTTGATATGTTTTGGTGTTTTCTAAATCCAGACATTTGGATTGCAAAGCTAAAAGGATAATTACAAGTAACAGGTGCATAACCAGCAAAAATAACTACACCTTACTTTATATCTTTATTGGACGAATCTTTTGCTTTGAGATCGAGGGGTCTTCTACCCTGATTCAACAAACCCCTATAAAAAAACAATCAATAAGGTTACAAAATAGAGAAGTTGAAATCACTAATGATCTTTAACCTTATTCGAGGGCTGAAGCAATTATCAAAATAAGACGACTTTATATACTTGATAATGCACTTATGAATAAATAGAGAGTAACAAAATCTTTGTTCCTTACTCCTTGTTTTAGTAAGGCATATGTATATATAAAGTTGTTCTTAAAAGCACATTATAAGATAAATGTCTAGAGAAGGTGAAGCAAGCAAAGAACCTTGAAGCCTTACGGTTGTTTTGTTCTCACTTCCCTTACTTGCTGGTTTGGATAATTGTCTACTTGATTGCTTTTAAATCTTTTTTTGTTTCTCTTCTGTGAAAAGTGACGATTGACCATTGCCACCTTTTGCCAATAAAGGCACTTTCATTTTACGACTGTTAACTTGTGTTTAGACAATGAATACTAAATAAACCATTTCATTTTCCTCCTTGCAAAGATAGAAAAAAAAAATTATTAAGTATTACACACCATGTACTATGTATATGCTGATTTAAAAATTACTTGTTCTGTTATCATTATTATGTATACATGGTGTATAAATACTAATAAAATATTTACACGAATAATAATAAATAGAATAGTTTTCAAATCAATTACTGCACATCATTAACACATATTATATATATTAATATCTCATTATTATTTACAATACATCACATGTTTATATAATGCATGGCATGTGCTGTCAATTGATTTGTTTCTCATGCAAAGATCCATTTCATTCAGGAATTTGCCGGATTGTTGGCTGATTGAAGAGAAGTGGGCAGCGACTTTCTTGTTTCCTTTAACATGGATTGGATTATTGGCTGCATCAAAATGGGCTGACTTCTGATTATTGGCTGGCGTGGCTGTGTAATGTTTCAATGGGTGCTAAACTCAATTTGCATGGACTGGATGCCGAGCATTGATGGATGTAGACTGTGGAATCGGAATGCAGGCTAATTGCTGCTGCAGAGGAAAAATGTTCCAATCGAACCAACGCCACATGAATCGATTAATTCTTGAATGTAAGAAATATTTCGATGGAACTAACACATGAATCGATTGATTTTTGAACATGGGCTACACAATACTTACATAGGTTACATTTGGACAATTGGCTTCTTTTGAACGCAAATTTCTTAAATATCTCGTGGGACATGCTAAATTCATGGACGTGGGCTACACCACATTTGCATGATCACAGTTGGACAACTGAACTAGATGAGCACTAACTTTTAGTTTGGAACAGATTGCAGACTCAAGAATTGATCAATGCTATATATTGCGTTCATCGCTTCAAGTTTGACAAAATATAAATGATAAAATGAACGACCGAGAATATGAGAAAGGTAGAGGTGTGATTGAGTTGAATCGAACCACTACAGTAGTAGATTCGAACTTGAGTTTGACTTAAAACATTGAAACTCGATTTCGACTTAAAACCTTGAAACTCGATTTCGACTAAACTTTAAATTTTGAGTTTGAGCTCAATTTAAAGGTATATTTGGCAAGATTAAGTTTTGCTGGATTAGTTCAATTAAGTTCAAAATTTCTATTAATCTTTCTTAAATAATCTTAAATTCACTTATATTTTAAGAAAATAAAAACTAAATTGAAAATTATATTAAACTCGATTAAGCTCACCAACTTAACAAATTTAGTATTTTAAAATTTGAGTTCGGCTCAATTTACTACTTGCGTAGCTCGAACTTAAGCTCGACTTGATCATACTATGATCAAATTGAATTGGACTAAAAGTTAAGCCAAAGTTGAGTAGTTTACAAATCTAACTTGATTCATTTACACTCTTAATTAAAGTTAATAAACATGAAACAACAGCAAAAACATAAATTTAATACTCATGACTAAGTAACCTTCCATACTTTTCATCACTTTCTTCTTCAAGTTCATCCCTCCAGTTAAACGATCATGTAGTTCATGAGGCTGCTATTTCAAACAAAAGAACTCACTTTTCCCTCCATAACATATGCTTAAGTACCACACCATGCATTTTTGGAAGTTGATATATATATATATAAAAAAAAGGTAGCCAAAATAATTTTACCTTTTTTTTTTAATACTTATGGACATACTTCCCCACAAAAATAAAATAAATATCACGGAGAAGCCTTGCGAAATTTGCTTGAATGCAAGAGCAACCCAATTTACATTATTTTATGACTGTTATTTAATTAATTATTCATCCAATCATTTTACATTTGACCTTGAGTATTTTCGATCTTCTATGTTTCAGGAACTTGCATCAGACGTGTGTGTAATAGTTTGCTGGACCTAAACAGTCTCGGCGTTTTGGATGGATGCCTTCTATGCTCCCACAACACATATTTCGGACCTTTTATGGAGGGTTTGAGATATTATTTTATTTTTTCCAAATATGATGTTAGCCCACTTCATGCACTAAACTTTTACATATTTTCTAAAAGTTGGGCTATACATTTTATGTATTAAAAAAAAAACAAACGATAAATTGCAAATACATGTTTTTAACGCCTTACAGTCTCACATGGGAAAATAACATAAATTAAGTAATACAGTTAAATCTAAGGGGCTCTTTCACCTATTAAGCTAGTCTTTTAAGATTGGGAACTCCCCTTAGATTTGGGTCATAACATTTGGTGTTTTCATTGAGAAGGCTAACTCCACACAAGAGATGACCTAGAAAAGGAGAGACCTAAGAGATGGCTACCTGAAAAAGGAGTAACCTAAGAGAGGACTACTTGATAGAGGGTTACTTGGTGAAGTAGAGTAAGCCACCCAAACTAACAACCATCCAAAGTGGGCAATTTAGAGTGAAAACTACTCAAAGTGGGTAGTCTAAAGTAAAACAACATGGACATTGGCTTTCAAAAGGAAGTGGTAATATTACAATGTCACATGGAAAAGTAACATAAACTAAGTATTGCACTTAAGTCTAAAGGGCTCTCCCACTAATTAGGCTAGTCTTTTAAGTTAGGCTCTTCTATTGAGTTAGGTCATAACATAATGTGTACTTGATATGCATTAATTCCCATTTCTTTCAAATTAAGTGTTTAGAATCCTAAATCTTTGACAAAATAGTCTAAAATCGATCTATTTCATTATTTTGTTCTTAAAGTAGCATTTAGTTGTAGGAACTAGACTAGACAAAATAACTATAAGGAAGATTGGACAGTATAAGTTCATTATACCATATTTAGTTTGTATAATATTAATACAAAATTTATATTGAAAAATTAATTATTTGTAAATGAATAATTTTTTTTTAATATTTAATAAAAATAATGTTAATTAACTCAACATTATATTAAGGAGATGTATTTTTCAGATTGCAAAATATTTTTGTTTTTATCTGGTGAATTTTTTTATACAATGATATAAATAAGACAAAATTTAAGATTTTTGTCTACTCAATTAGCTCAACTTTTTGCTCAGTCATCAAGTAAAGTTACAAACCAAATATAAAACAGAACCTCTTATTCAGTCTTGTACTACAAAAATTATATAATCAAACGCTACCTAAATGAAATATTGACTAAATAGTAAGATGATATAAGATATGCAAAATTAAGAAAGAAACTAGTCATGGAAGAACTTAAAAGCACATTTGTGATTTGTCAAAGATTTGAGGGTCTAAGCCTAAGATAAGAGATTGAGCAAGCATGAAACATATATAAGTGGACATATTTATGATTTACCAAAATAAATGTAAAAGAGAGATAAAAGTTTCTTTCTAAATCTTTTCACATGTGCCTAACAACACATGATTTGTGAACCTTTTCTTTCCTCGAATTGGTCTAAAAGACTGCATTGAAAATTTTCTTATGTTATAGTATGAATTATCAGGAAAAAGAAATCTTCCACATTCAAGACAAAGTCTAGTTGCTTTCAAATATCTATACATAAGTAGACCCAAGCATAGTTCTAAACCGGCCTAAAATTGGACTCGAACTCGTTGGTTCTTGGTTCCTAAAATGAGGAACCAAACACTAACCTGTAAAGCCAAGTGTAGTTGGAGGTCACACACCACTAGTTCGCGCTCAATGGGCTAGATAAGAGTAATCGAGAGTAACCAGGAAACACTTAGCTTGCGAAAGTTTGTCTAAATATGAAAATGTATTAACTGTTACGGCTATTATAATATACAAGAATTTATATGACCCAAGTAGAGTAAGTCCTAGGTTAGTGTAAATTATAAAAACAATTCCTACTAATAAGGGAAAAGGAATAATTTATAGGAGTAGGGTTATAATCAGGTAAAAAGAATATCTGGTGATAGAAGAGGACAATACAAATGTCAGGAAAAGACAATAAGTGTGTCAACTGTCCATTCTATGGTCCTAATGACACCACTGGTTGAGAAGAGCAGGTTCTAAACAGATCATGTCGAAGTTAGCAGTTTAGCAACTCAAAGGTTCAAGGTTGGGAAGGGATTGGTTTAGGGGGTGGATCAACATCAAGTTGGCCTTAGGTAGTCGACTTTAGATAGTTGTCAACTTGGCCTCAAGATGGATTAGGTTTGTAGTATATTGATTTGATACTTGGCCTTAGACAGGTATATCATGGGGAAGTCGGCTCGGCACATAAGTTAGTCATCTCGACAATTTCTTGGATGATGTGGAGACCAAAGTAACTTAACAGGTCAGACTGGGGATTACACTACTCTTAAGAGTTCAACTCACCATATGAGCAAGTCCTTGAGCTTAAGAGTGTGTGATTGGTTTACAATTCTTATCATCCCCTCCAAGCTGTTTGAGATTTGAAATCAAATCTGGCTTAGCTCTATGTTACTTGTTTTCGGGAGTATACGGGTGGAGATCAGCAAAGTTAAAGGAGTCTGAGACTTCTTACTCTTTAGGTAATTCAATCCTGTAGGCATTAGAATTGATCTTTTCAAGCACTTTGAACTATCCGTCAGCCTTGGGAGATAACTTGCTCTTCTTCAAGTTTAGGAATCATTCCTTGCTAAGGTAAACCCAGACTAGATCTCTTGGTTGAAATTCCTTGATCTTTTATCCTTAGCTTCGTCTCTTAAGCTTGGTCATAGGTCGGCTTAATTATTTTATGACCTTGTAGTGCATGACTTTGATGGCCTTGACTCTTTCTACAGTTAGTTGGTCATCATCTAAGCTTGGAAAGGTGTTTGGTCTATTGGGAGCTCAGGGTTGAACCTATAGGCAACCTCAAATGGAGACATTTCTATTACACTATAAGTGGTCCTGTTGTAAGTGAACTCTATGATCAGTAGACATAAATCCTACTCAACCATGTTTAATCTAACGACAACCCTAAGTAAAGTTCCTACTATCCTATTGACAATCTTGGTTTGTCTGTTCGTTTGTGGATGATAAGACATGCTGTACACTACCTTAGTTCCCATTTATCTCCATAACGTTCTCTAGAAGTAGCTTATGAACTTTGGGTTCTAGTCTAAAACAATTGTTATGGGCATTACATACGGTTTGACTATTTCCTGAAAGAAAAGAAAGGAGATAGCCAAAGTGTCATTAGTTTTAGAATAAGGTATGCTGAATCGATCCCTAACCACCATAACGAAGTCCTTCCTTTAGCACGTCTTCGGCAACCCTAACATAAGGTCTATACTCTGCTCGAACTAGGATTTAGTTGTGATAGGTAAGCGTAAATAATGTCCTTGTTCAAATCAACTCTTCACTTTTCTACAAGTAGCATACCTTCTCAATATAGATTAGACATCCCTCATCGTTTTTTGCTAAAAAAATCTTAAGGATAGTACCTCATGAATTCGGTTTTGGCTAAAGTGTACACATAATCCTCCTCCATACACTTTGTGTACTAATAATTCTCTTATGAAATAGGTAAGGATATGTAATCTCCTCTTCTTAAACAACTATTCACCCTTCCTCACACCTAGCATAGATAAAACCAAAATGTGGATCTTTAACAAACAAATCCTTTATCATTGAAAAACCAAGCAACCTGGTCTGTAGCTTAGTTAGGAAGGAATGTTATCTCGATAGGGCATTAGTTGTTACATTGTTCTTCCCATTTTTATGCTTCATGACATAAGAAAATTTCTCCATAAATTCAACCCATTTGGCCTGTCTTCAAGACACTTTAAGCTAGCTTTTCAGATATCTTAAAGATTCATGATTAGCATAGATCACAAATTCTTTAGGTAGCAAGTAGTGTTACCATACAATTAGGGCTTAAATCACAGAGTAAAACTCCCTATCATAAATAAAATAATTGAGTGTAGCTCCTCCAAGTTTCTTATTGAAGTAAGCAATAGGTTGGCCTTCTTGCAGCAATATAGCACCTGTGGTTTCTTCAGATACATTACACTCCACTTCAAATACTTTCTCAAAGCTCAGTAGAGCTAAGACAGGGGTTGTAGTCGGCTTCTCTTTCACCTCATTAAAATTCCTCTACTCCTTTTCTCCCCATTTGAACTTAACATTCTTCTCCGACAGTTTTGTGAGTAGGGTAACAATCGTATTGAAATTTCTTATAAATCTATGATAGAATTATGTCAAGTCGTAGAAGCTTCTCACGTCAGCCAAAGGAGTTAGCATAGGCTATTTAGTGATCATTCTTATCTTCACATCATTGACTCGTATTCCACTACCACTTACAACAAACCCCAAGAAGATCACCTCGGGTTAGCAAAAGTCATACTTCTTCAAATTGGCTTAGAGCCTTTCAGCTTAGAGTTTTGCAAAGACTGCTTGGAGATGCTCTTAGTGAGTCTCTAGATTAGGGCTATATATTAGGATGCCGTCAAAATAAACCATCATAAATTTCCCTATTAGTTCTTTAAGCACATGATTCATTAGTTGCATAAATGTACTCGCATATTTGATTGTCTAAATGGCATCACAAGTCATTCATACAATCCATGGCATGTTCTGGATGCTGTCTTCCACTCATTACCCTTCCACATTTAGATCTGATGGTATCCAGATTTGAGGTCAATCTTAGAGAATACTCTTGCTTTATTCAATTCATCTAACGTATCATTAGGCCTTAATATGGGATAACTATACTAAATGGTAATGCGATTGATTGCTTGACTATCTATACACGTTCTCCATGTCCCATCTTTCTTAGGTACCAACAAGGTGGTATAGCATAAAGGCTAAGGGATTCTCGCACATACCCCTTCTTCATCAGCTCATCTACATATCTCTATAGCTCAGTAACCTATTCAGGTTTCAGCTTATAGGCAGGCTTGTTTAGTAATGCGACTCCTTTTTGCAAGTTAATTACATGTTCAATACCTTAGATAGGAGGTAGACCTTTTGGTAGCTCAACTAAGAATAGGTCAGCAAGCTGATCCAATAAGATTTTCACCTCAATAGGTAACATCTCCTCCTCAAATCTTATCTCTAGCAAACTTTTGACCATCAAATAGGTTGACTCTTCTAGCTCCACCTCTCTTTTCAACTCAGCTTGAGTCATCACCAAAGCCTCTTTCTTCAAGACTCTTCTCTATGATTTTTATTGCTTAATAGTCATAGGGCTTAACTTTACCCTTCTACCCCTATACTCCAAAGAACAAGTATTCCTCCTTCCATCATATATTACGGTTCAATCAGACATCCATAATCGTCTAATAACACATCACAAAACACTTCATCTCAATAGTTTCCAATACAGATCGGTACAATCACTTGCAAGGCTCCTTTGTCACTGAGCTAGTATAGCTTATAAGGTTTTGGGTAAGGCTTAGTCAGCAACTTCAATTGCTAGACCATGAAAGTAGAGGGTTGCATTGGTACAACTTTTACTGTCAATAATCAAGGCACATAGTGACCCATTTACCTTACATCTAATGTAGAAAAGATTCACTTTTGGTTTGTTTTCGAGCAGAGGACTTACACTCATTGTTTCCCTCAACATTAGGGTGGTTAGCATAAAATTACCCTCCTTACTATAGATAACTTCTTCCTTCTTAAATAGCTCAGTCTATCCAACCTCTTTTGGGTCTTCCACTTCCTCATCAGTACTGCCTACCTCAATGGTTGGTGCTTTACTTCAGATTACCATGGTTGTTTTGTTCAGACATTAAGCGGCCATGTGTCTAAATCATTGACATTTGAAGCACTTAATCTCACTCATCTTTTATCCTAACGTCTAGCCTTTCTCAAACTTCCTCGAGATCTTCTTTTCTTTTGTTCGGGCAGTTTGAGCTAGTCGGGTCTCAATAACCTTACTTGGTTTTGATCATATAACTCTACTAAAAACAAATTGGCTATTATTGAGTCAATTGACAAGGGATTGGAATCTTCCTGTTCGGTGCCTTTTGATACTTTAGGTAGCTCGGATGGCACCATTAAGTGATCCAACATCTATGGTTTTTACAATATCTAATCGCATACTTCAGTCCATTGATGAATTGAGATATAGTTAAGTCTTTGGGCTCAACGAATTAGCATCGAATCATTAGCATCTAAAATTCTTTTACATATGCATCAATAGTCAATCCTCCTTGCCTTGAAGGCATCCTATAAATAGTAGCTTGGAACAAACCTCCTCCTTATGACCCTCTTCATCTCATCCCAACTCCTAACTTCACATTCTGTCTCTTCTTTGGGTAGCTTGCATGTTCTTCCACCATAGGGTGGCATAACCAGTAAACTACAACACAACAAATTTGACCTTTGCATTATTGTAGCATTCAAATTGCTTCTCAATCTTATCCACCCAATGCAGGTAGTCTTCAACATCACTAGTCTTAGAAAAACTTAGAATACTCATCTTCAACCCTTTAACTCTAGGAGCTCGAACGTTCCTCTCTTTTGGTTCATAATACTCCTTCACTTTGTTGCCTTCTTCCTCTTCTGCCTCTTCAATTTCATCGAATGCTAGTCTACATCTAGTAACTTTATCCACTTCTTCAGCTTAGGCCAATTGAACTAGGGCATTAACTCAGCCTAACTAACCATTGCCTTTCTTAGGCTGTTCACATTCTCTATCTGGGCCATTTCTAGCTCGCTGCCTATCTTCATTTATGACAATCACCAGACTAACCACCAAGTCGGTAAGTCTGTCTAGTTGATCCCCCATTAATTGAGGCGTAAAGTTTCCCTATTAACTTTAGCCATTTTGATTGCCACTCTCTTCATTACCCATAGTTCCTTGAACACTTAAATTGGACATTGTCTACTATCTCATGAGATTGATAGTTAAAATACCACTCAAAGTTCTCTCCACAAATAACAATAGCACTATAATACCTAATACTCCTACCACTATGTCAACTTCATACGATAAACAAGCAGACACTTATACTCTGTTTTGTGTACAAGAAATAGGGGCAAACAGAGCATAATATTTCTTCAACATTATTCACTTCAAACATAGCTAGGCTCTGATACCAAGATTATATGATTCGACATAGATGGACATACAATGCTTAGTATCACATGAACCAAAGGGGTAGGTTCAAACTTCAAGATAGTTTAAAGGGTAAATGATAGTCGAAAGTTGAACAGGGGTCCTCATGCAATGATGATGGATATCATGTATCAATGCCTCACACAAACTTTGGTTGCACTTGATACAACCCATAAGTGTGGTAAGAGGTCACTCACCACTACTTAACGCTTAATGGGCTAGATAAGAGTAGTTAAGAGTAAGTAAGAACACTTAACTCACAAAAAATTGTTTGAATACGAAAATGTATTAACTGTTGTGGCTATTACAATATACAAGTATATATATGACCCAATTAAGATAAGTCCTAAGTTAGTGTAAATTACAAAAAGGATTCCTACTAGTAAATGAAAAGGAATAATTTACAAGGGTAACATTGTAATCAAGCAAAAACAATATCTGATTATAGAAAAGGACAGTACGAATGTCAAGAAAACATATTGTGTATGTTAGTTGTCCATTATGTGGTCTTAATGACACTACTAGCCAAATAGAGTAGGTTCTAAACAAATCAAGTCGGGGTCGACAGTTCAGCAGCTTGAATGTTTAGGACTAGGAAGGGATTGGTTCAAGGGGTGGATCATCGTCGGGTTGGCCTCAAGTGGTCAGCTCTAGATAGTTATCGGCTCAGCCTCGGAATGGATTAGGTTGGTAGCATATTGATTTGATACATGACCTTAGATAGGTATGTCATAGGGAGGTCAGCTTAGTCGACAGGTCGGTCACCTCAAAAACTTCTTAGATAATGTGGAAAGCAAAGTAACTCGAGAGGTTAGATTGGAGATTGTTATACTCCTTAGAGTTCAACTTACCTTAGACAGCTCGACGAACATATGAACAAGTCCTTGAGCTAGGGAGATCGTGATTGATCCATGACCCTTATTAGTATGGGTACGAATGCAAAGGTCTTATGCATATCACATGCGAAATCATGCTACATGTGACTAGAGAAATGACTTAAGTGACTCGTGTGGGATGATCAGGAAAGAAGTGTAAGGAGGGAAAGTAAGCAAACTTGGTAAAGCTTTAACATGTATGGTGATAAGTAAAAGAGCACGATGGCATCAAACTCCACAATTGATGAATAACGGGATAAATTTTTTGAGGTGATTAAGGGTTTAATCTTTGAGACAAGATCCTCACAAAGTAATGGTGTTAATAGGCGTATCTCCTTTATCCAAATGAGGATGTGAATGGGGTATTTATAGAAAATAATAGTTGATCTCATCCATTAGAACATAATGGTAATCAATTATTAAGATTAAATCCTTTTATTAACAGATCTCAAGTGGGCCATTTTCATGGGTTTAAGCCTAGATAAAGGTTTTATTTATTATTTTAATGTAAGCTAAACCAAGAATGGCTAGATTAGACGAACCAAACGGACAAGCCCTACTCCAAGCCACCATACCAAATTTCCCTTGATCATCCCCAATATTTAAACTCGACTCTTTAGGCCTCGTTACCTTAGCCCAAAGAATCAAACCTAATTAATTAATGGGCTTAAAGCCCAAGCTTGAATTTAGTCCTCCATATTTTGCCCCTTGACCAAAGTCCTTCCGATAAAGTCGAAGGGGGTTAGGCATCGACTGAGTCTTTTAAATAACTTAAGCACATACACTATTGATAGTTCAACAAGTGCCTCCTCACTTTTTCCTTTTCTTTTCTACAATAATGGATCTTCATTTCCGTTCACCTTCAATACAACTATAAGCCCTCATAGTAAAAGGAAAAGAAAATAGTAGAGTAGCTTCTTCTCCACATGAATTTGACGTACAAATTAAAGTTGGCCTGCATTTTCTTGGTGTGATATCTTCTTTTCCCATATTTTTATTGCATGTTTTTTTCTTTCTTTTGGCTTAAGACTCATTTTTGTATTATGTCCAACTTTGTTGTAGTTTGAGTATAGAGCTACTATTTTATGCTTGTGAAGAGGTGTTTGGTTCGTTAGTTGCTTAAATTGGCACACATCAATTTAGTTATTAAGTGGTCGCTCTTGGCTTGTCAGAGGAGGCTTAACTTTGCTATTGTTAGGAGGCTCGCTACCGTTAATTTCGCACTAACACTACTAAATGCATTGTTGTTCTCGTATGAAGGCTTAGCTCATGGTGGTCGTCATCTTGCTTGCTCGAATTTGCTTTGCTTGGTTTCTATTCAAAGAAGAAGGCTAAAACTCTAAACAAACCAATAAAGTTTCAAACAAGCAAGTAACACAAGTTAGTGATTTCAACCTTTTTTTATTTTTTACTTTTTTTTAAATAAAAAAATATCCTTTAACAAACTCGGTTGAGCTCCTCTACTGTACAAATAGGGAGTTGTTATCGTGTATTGTACTATTCAGGCTATAATTTGAGGCTTAAGTAGCATGCCTTAGTTTCGCTAAGAGCTGTTTGATATATCAACCTTTCATGTCCTTGGATTATGTTTCAGTTAGGTCAAGTTGTAGAGCTCAAATTCATAGAAGGTCAATTTCAGCTCAAAGCTTTGGATTATGTTCTTTGCTTAGTTCAACCAATGGTGATTTAAGCTGGTACAAGTAGGTCTGGTTTATCCCTTGGAATAACTTCTTTAATCTTCTTCATTAGCACGATAAGCTAATCTTGTATTTCAACGCTTACTATTTTCTTCTTCTTTCTATCTTACTACACATTGCTCACTTCCGCATATGGATGTGTTGGTCTTCTTAGTTTAATATAGCTTCACAACTCAACTTACTATTATTTCATGAATTTATGCTTATCTTTGTCAAATTAAGATTCTAAACAATGGCCTTGGTGAGTCTTTGGATGCTGTCTTAAATCACTCATACTTATGATTGCATTGGCTTGTTCTCCCTATCTGATATGTTTAATACCATTCTTCTTAAAAAAAATGAAAGAAAAAAAATTCACTAGTGCCTCTTCACTGTAAGACCATCTTATTTTCATTTTTCACCATGGAATCATGGATGGTAGGTTGTGACTCTTGCATTATAGAACACAATATGGGCTAAAGTTCTTCTCTTACCAATTTGTTGCTATTCATCATTTCATTGGTGGCATTTTTTTCGTGAAATTAGAAGTAATACGAAGTGTGAAGATTGGACCTGAAGTACTAATAACTTAAGCACATGTTTCGAAATCTATGTTATGATAGTGTTTGTTTTTCTTTTCCTCCTTGTACAATGAATAATGACATAGTCCTAATCACTCAATGCCCTTATCCTTATAATTTCACTTATGCTTTCATGTGTATCTTTATACTAAATCCTTACACTTCTCCTCTTTTAAATTATGAAGCTAACATTCCCTCATTGTCCATATTCTATAGGTGGCAAGATCAACTCGTAGAAGTCTACAATCACATTTTGAGTAGCATCCAAGTGTATATATATATATATATATATATATGCCACTATCTCGAACTTGCCACAGTCAGTAAATGGCTCGGTTTAAAGAGGATATCTTTATTGCTTGCAACCGAGGGTCAAAAATTTGCAATTATAACTTGAGGATCACATCTCGAACTATTGACATTCAACAAATCGATATGGTTTAAAGATGATAGACTATTTATTGCCTAAACTGTGACTATTTGCTAACCAAAGGTCAAAAGTTAGTGATCGTAACTTGAGGATCAAATCTTATCCTTACACTAGTTAGCAAATCGATACAGTTTAAACAAATTAGACTCTTTACTGCCCAAACTGTAACTGTTCACAAACCAAGGGCCAATGAGGATCGATCTTCATTAGTGGGTAACAGTAAAGAAGTATAATACTTAGGTTATGTATGGCCTCTAAACCAATTGCAACTTTTAATATGAATTGAACATGAGTCTCGAGTCATAAGGACATACACACATGAGCACATGAGAATCAACCGTGACTTGAACACATGTGATTTGAACATGAGTCCTGGACGTGAGCATATGAGAGTAATAAACTTGAGTTGAACATAACCTCCCTTTAACATAAGCACTTGTGAGGTAATATGTGAAATGATCTTGACTCCCCCTTAATACAGAAACTTGTGAGTTAAACATGTAAAATAAACATAAGGCTTCCATGTAAGCATAAAATGTGAATTTGAACATGAACGCATAAAAGTTAAGCATGAGTCTATGAACTCAGCACAAATGAATGAGACATAAATCTTGCGCATGAACACATAAGTGTTAAATACTTCAATTCAACATAATCCCTTTAGAATAAGTATATATGGTCTTCCAACATGAGCACTTCTAAACTTTCAATATGAGCACATGTGAGTTGCGTATGTAAATTGAATATAGCACTTTTAGTATTTAAGTTGAAAATGAGTCTCATCGTATGAGTTGAATACGAGCCTTAATGCATGCCTAGAGCATGAGTGAATATAAGAGTTGCACTTGAGCTTTGGAACATGAGAGTGAACATGGGTCTTGAACATTAGAGTTGAACATAAGTGAGCATAAGCATGATCATGAGCCTTAAACATGATTTAATATCAAAATCAAACTTAAACCCTAAACATTGGCATTAACCATGATGTAAGCCTTGAACTCAACATGAGTCTTGAATATGACATAATCCCCAAACGTAACATGTTGCCTTGAATATGAAATAAGTCTTGAACATGTCACGAGTCTTGAGCATAATACAATACGAGGCCTAAATGCGACACGAGAACTAAACACAATGTAAGGTATGAACATCATGCAAGGCATGAACACCACATAACCCTTGAATACGACATGAGGTCTAAATATGACGTAAGGCTTGAACATGACATGATTCATAAACACCACACAATCCTTAAACATGACGTGAGACTTGAACATGATGTGAGCATTGAATATAATGTAAGATATGAACATAACCTGAGGCTTAAACATGACATGAGATCTAAACATGATATGAGGTCTGAATATGACGTGAGGCCTAAACATAATGTGAAGTCTAAACATGACATGACCCCTGAACACAATGTAAGGTTTGAGCACGATATAGGTCTTGGCATCATAGCATAAGCATGGTACTTAAAATGTGAGCTGAACATGAGTTGCTAAATCATGAGCCTTCTCAACATAATGTGAATAGAAATGAGCTCATTACAACTTGAATACGAAGAGTTGAATGTTAATTTTCTAACTTGAATACATGTACTTGAACACATGAGTTAAACATAAGTGAACATGAGAGTTGAACATGATGTAAGGCTTGCTCCAAACATGAGTTTTGCTCATGACATTAGGCTTGAACATGAGTACATATTAGGAAAATATACGACCATACATGAGTTCAACATGTGAGTTGAGCAGGAGTCATTTGATATGAACATAGGTGAGCCAAATCTTTGAGTTAAATATGAGTTCTTAATAAGGCTTCATTCCCCATACTACCCTTGTCATTTTTTCATTAACTTCCCACTAGTATAGTTGTATAATTTCTATCCTATTTTCACTTCACTTTACTAACTCACTTACATTGCTTAGTTTTTAAATGTAATCATCCCCTTCTCCTCCCCAAAAGTGGTCTCAACTAGATGTACGCATTGTTGCCACTTCCAAAAATCAATGGGAAGAGGCAACATGACATTATATGTGAGTAATCCCGTATGTTTAATAACTCTAATTCTGTTATCATTCAAATCGAGCAAAGGGAGATGTCATAAATCGGCCTAGTTTATCAAATATCTAGAATACTAATGTGTTGAGGGCCGTATGTGCATTCAGCCTCATACATATATGTTTTAAGCATCACGAGCACATATGCATTGAGCCTTATAAACATGCGCACATTAGACATCAAGCACAAGGAGTATTATATAAATCAAATATAATGGGTAGCAATCATCACCATATAAGAATAACCTCTTCATATACCGTATCCATTTATAATTTTCCTCCTATAGTAATTGACATGTAGAGAAGGGGTAAGTCAATGAATCTTAATGCATCTCATTTCCTCATGATACCATCGAGGACCAGTGCTGCATTGTAGTACGTTAGTCTTCGAAAGTTAAGATACCTTGAAGGGGCATACTGATTTAGCCTTACAGTAATGCACTGTTTACATAGGAGTACTTATATAATACCTTAGTCATATGTCCATATCTTTAATTGACCACTTGTGTCAGTAGGCACTATTGTAAGCCTTATTTCATATGATCTCCTTGATCACTCGATTGTAACTCTCATATTTCCTTATAAATACAAGTTATACTTAAAAATGGAGAATCAATAACAATGAAGTTCATTTATCCAATTTCGTTGTAGCATATCAAACAACAATGTAGTGGGGCAACTTTGATCCCCTTAATGACTTACAATGTCTTGACAGATAGTGAAAAGCATATCTTAAAGACTTTACATTCTTAGGAGCAATGCCTCATCTAAGCTATGCTAGTGTTTAATATAAAGTAGTAAAATTGTTTTATTATCTCTTATTTCTTCTTAAAAATGATATCACGTAGCAAGGAACAGGGTTTAACCTAGTCACACTAGTGTTAAGCAATCATAAGCTTCAAATTTTGAATTGATATAACTTTGAGACTGCTTAGACTCTTTAATCTAAGAGGGCCCTTGTATAATAGATATAATTATGAGACTACTTAGACTTGATGATCTAAGGGGTCTCCTTTAAGATAGGCATAATTGTAAGACTGCTTAAACTCAGTGATCTAAGGGATCTCATATGTCATCTTACATATTGAAGCAAGGCTCTTGCTTATTAATGTAATATATAAAAGATCTCTTTTAAGAAGTGTTCAATCATACATATACAACAATAGTGACATTGATTGCTTGGGATCAATAATTTTTTCTCATTAGTCAAGTGGGTATTTTCTACTATTTGATTGCGTAACATCGCTTACCAGGATGCTACCTGGGTTTAAATGTCAATGTGTTAAAGTACTCATCAATAGAATTGTTTCCACTACTTGATGGCAAGAAACATAGAGATTAGATAGCATGAAAGCTATACATGATTATCATGGCATGATGTATGTCTAGGGGCCAATGCTCCTACCAGTTCACAATATACTAACCAAGCTCATCATCATACTCTTAGGAGACTAGGCTCTTACTAGCTGGCAACGATGTGTAGTCTATATATTATATTCATTATTACTTTCTGTTGTTTGATTAAGGGGTTAGTTTCCCTCATTCAGATGTAAACTGTTTTGTAAAATTAACTTTGAAATTAACTTGTAAGCTAGGGAGACTAGTCTCTTACTTTACAGCTACCATAGTAATAAAATGAAGATATCTAAACACTAATCACATTCTCATTAGAAAACATTAGTGATGGAAAAAGGAACTTTCGTTGACGAAAAGCAATCATCACTGCACTTACATATGAAATGAAATGAAAACTGGGATAAAACTAGTAAGAACACATTCTAGCTACCAATATTTCTTGTACTTCTTAGCTTATAATGTGTCTTCTACCTTCATAATATCATTGGTTTGCTTCCATTTATTGGTGCTCCCATGACAACCACGCATTCCCTTCTTCTTAAATAGTCGAATCTAAGCCTCTTCCTTTATAGGTAGGTATGCCTCGGGGGGTTCCACTAAAGGTGTCTCCCCTTCCTTCATATACTCATCAAAGAATGTTGCTTTGGTGAAGTGTTCTTTGTTGTAGGAATAAAGATTTCTTACTCGTTCTAATGACCTTTCATACATTGATGTCTTGTCGTGATCATGTAGCCATGTCGTGATCATGCAGCCATGTGTTGATCATGCAACTACGTCTTTCCTATACGATGATCATAAGATACAGGCACATCAATCGCATGGAATTATGTGGAGCCATAGATAGGTCTAATAGCAAAGTTTACCTCAATACGTCCCATTGTCTTCATGGAAGACTCGTAGAAGATATTTAGTGCGATTAGTTGTCTCACTAAGTTTCAAATATCTATCTTTATAGCTTTAAAAGTGGACATTAGCATAACATTAAGTAAAGATCCATTGTCAACGAATGTCCTCCTAATGGAATGACCATTAAGTATACTTTCCATATATAAAGGGCAATTGCGATTACAATTCATTGTATAAATGTCAGCATTAGTAAATGTAATTTCCCCCTTATTTATAGAAATGATTCCCTTTGTGGGACGTGCTATAAAATGTTTCTTATATTGATCTTATAAGATCCTTGTGTGTGCAGTCGCTACCTCCAGTCGAGCATCCATATCAAATCCAAGTAAATCAAAGAAATTCTTAACATTAGCAGTTTTCAACAAAGCAAGAGTAGTGTTGTCATCTTCATTTGTCTAGATCTCAAGTCCTTCATGCGCCTTAATTGGTTGTACGTCTATACTTTCCATCTTTATGGGGTCGTAAGTGATAGCATTCACAATATCACGTTAGGTGTTATGAGTTGGAAGTAAGTTGTTCTCGACATCATTATCTTTGATGATAAATTCTCCATTTTGAACTCTCTCATTAAATATTTTCTTCAAAATCCAATAGCCTTTTGTAGGATGACCTACACTCTTATGAAATCTGTAATACTTAGGATTACTCTCTCTTCATTTGTTGGTAAGTGCTCAACCTTTGGGAGTCTAATGTTCCCATCACATAGCCATTGGTCAAAGAGTGATTGCACATTTCCCATTAAGCATTGGTATGCCAAAGATGGTGTAGTGCTCATAAGCTTCTCACTTCTAGATTTCTTTTCTCCTCTTGGATCCTCCCCTTAAATTGAGTTCACTAACAGTATGCGTTTATTAAATCTTGCATTTTCACCTCTTTTTTGTGCTACTGAATATTTAGTCTTTTGCACGTTCTCAACCAACACAGCATAAGAAACCAATGAGAGGTTCTCAAGATGTATTGCATACTCAATAAACTTTTTTTGAATGCAAATCTTGACTAACTTTCTTTCATCACAAACATCTTGTATGTCCAAGGAACACTCCCTGAAACACTTAATATAATCCATGAGACCTTTCTTAAGCTTTTGTCTGATTCTCCCCATGTCAATGAGGGTGACTCTTTCTTCAGTAGAGAAGAACTTCTCTAAAAACGTCTTACACATTTTTAACCTCATCAATCAATCTATCATGGGGGAAGGTTGACATACTAGGTATACGCCTTCTCAATGAGTTACTTAGAAAATTCTTTCAGTTTCAAAACATCATCTAAACCATATACTTCTAGAGCCTCAATGAACTTTAATAAGTGTTCTTTGGCACTCCTCTTCTTGCTATTGAACAATATGAATTTCAAACTTACATAGTCTTTAGGGTACGCCTTCGCAGCAATACGCTCGTGATATGGGGGTTTCAATTCCAATACTCTAGTTGTAGACTTTGCCTATATCTCCTTCAAATATATATTCAAATCTTTTTTAGTCACAAATTAACCTCTTGGTAGATGATTCCACCCTTAGTGACATCGTAGGAATGGAGTACATAGGCACGATATTTACATATGTAGAGCTTGTAGGCATGGGATTCACTGGTGTTGGTTGTGTAAAGTCAACAATTTGTGACACATGGTATAGTACGTAACGATGATAAGCCTCGAATCTCAACTCCCTGATTCCTTACTTCAGGTAATGAATTTTGCATAGCTATGGGTTCCACCACAGGAAGTTGCTCCCCAACTCTAGGAGCGATTTACTCGTTGACAATAAGAGGGTTGAGTGGGGTATGCTGTTGCATCACATTAGAAGGATTTAAGGAAGTTGCTCCCTATTACGTAGTAGCAAAGGTAGCCAAAGCAGGCGCACATTGAGCAAATATTTGCATGAGTTCACTTAAGTTTCAATTAGTCTCTTGCAGCTTATGCATTAGTTGTACATTGTTAAACATACCTACCTAAATGCTATCTCCTTCATTACTGCCTCTAGTTGGAGGTGGATTTTGGTTATTGGTCATAGAAGTAACATCTTACTCTTGATTAATTCCATCATAGGATTAAGTTGTCTTAACCTTGAAGGTATCATGATGTGAGTATCAAGTCTTTTCTCCTCAGTGGAGTCGTAAAAAATATGGGGGTCTAGGTATTGAAGCAAAAGTTACGTACGTATTGTGTGCAAAGTTGTTGTTATGTTGCAAAGTGACAAAGTCGTAATAGTCCCACCGTGCAAACCATTTTAGGATATAAGTTGACCTTACAGCCACTATCTTAAACCTAATCTGCATAAGGCGTCAACGACTAACCCGCTTTGAAGTAGACAGTTTATAAATTAAATAAGTTATTTACTTATAAAAGTATGGAATATATACACACTAAAATTCTAGTATTACAAATAATGTTTATAAGTTTTTATTGTCTTATATTTCTTAAGTAATACATTATTTGAAAATGAAAGATTCTAAATAAAAGCTAAGACCTTAAAGATATATCTGTGCTTCAAATGTATTTCTTTACTCTCCAAGATCGAACAGTTGCTAGCTTTAAGGTAAAAGTGTAATCCGCTTCCTAGCTAGCATCTGCAACAAAGTCCATAAGGGTATGAATAACCACAGCTTAGTAAGTTGGGGTAAAGACTTAAACCATACAACAAACACAAATAGGGTTATCAAATAAATCATTAAGTTCAATGCATATTTAAACAAATGCCATCGTACAATGTTGTCCGGCCCGTCATGAGATTAGAGAAATTATACTAGCTCTAATTCGAGTTGAGGAGTTTCTGTTAATGCAACAGCTTACAACCAAACCCAGGCTTGTGCAATAGAGACACCACTCCTCCTGCAACTACCTTCAAACCATTGAATTTACCCTCGCCGTGACTTCCTCTCCTATCACTTAGTTCGATTAAAGATGAAAGGGACCAATTATGTCATCTAGCGTTATCTCTTTCGAATGGGTCGGTATTTGATTGGAGAATCCTAATATTCCCCTAATGAGTTGCTATACATGTCCGGTTTATGATTACAAGTCATAAATTTGATTAGGTCCAGTTTAGGGTGATCAATAGTTCCATACAATCCATAAAAATACAAGTCAAACAGCAAATCAGCATCATAATCAACAGCTCAAAATAAGCACATGCATATAACCAACTATCTAATAATTACAATTAAGTACAATTCAAGCCTCCGATTACTACAAATTAGTACTCTAAAATACAGTGAAGTATTAAACCCAACTTACCTCGACTCCTCACTTGTTTACCCAAGGTGAGATCCATTTAGTCCATCGCTAATGATCCCTATAATACCAACATTATCTCAGTTTTCATATAATTTTTATAGGTTTATTTTATTCTATGACACTTACTATTATCTTTGGTTTAGGGTTTAATATGTCCAATTATCTAATTTCTCAAATCTTTTATAATTATTATTGGTTTAGGGCTAGCTTTCAGTTTAGTTTGCTCATTGATTTCTAAATTAGGTTCAAGTTCTAATTTAGTTTCTAAGTACAGTCTTATACACAAATCCTAAAAACTCGTTTCAACTCATAATGTGAAATTAATCATATTACTTTTAAGTATTTTAAATACTATAATTACCCCTAATCAGTATTTTATTTTACCCGATACACTTATATCTTTATTAGTGTACCAAATTTACTCTTAATGCAACAAATTTTTACATTTTTCATATAATTACCTAAATTTAAGTTTTCTATCAAATTTATTATATATTTCTATTATTATTATAATATCAATTTTTACTCTAATATCTTCTATTTATTATGTTTCCAATTTTTGCATATTACGTATTATTATCTATTATGTACATAATACACATCTAATATTTCTATTACTCCAATTATCATCTCCCAACATCAATTAACATCTCAAAATATATAAATTCATCCTAAATTAGATTTTTACTCCTAATTATCTTAATTTACAAAATCAACTTAAAATTTACTATTGTTCCTCTTATTTATTTACTACATAATAATTTAATAATTACATCTAATACCTTAAATACTACAAATATCATGCTTCATCAGATTTAAGCATCATAAAATATATAATTATGTACTAAATCAGTAATTAACCATTTAATTACTTAATTAACAAAAAATAACCCATTTTATGCAACATTTCAAGGCCTAAAAATTATCTAAAAATTTTGAAAATTCATTTTTGAAATAGGGCTTTGTGACACTATTTTATATCACCTAAGTAGTCTATAAAAAAATTTTGAATCCAAAATTACACTTTTAAGCCTATTTATTTGTAATTCAAAACTTGTTTAGTTTTGCATAATTTTTTAATAATAGTATATTTCTAGACATAAATTCATCAAAATAAAATTTTTATCTAAATCTACATACTAAAATATTCCAAAATAACAAATTTCATAATTTTATAATAATATTTAATATATTTACAAAATTACACAAAATCGAGTTGAAAATCGAACTCACTTGAACTAGTAGCTCCGGCTGTCGTGGCCTTGTCGGCCGGTTTGGGCACTACCACTATCGTGTGGTGGTAGTAGTTGTCCACTCTCAGATTGTCGTCAAGTATTAGTTCTCTTTTATGGTCTTAATTGCACAGATTTGAAAATTTTTTTATAAACCTTAATTCCTCTTCTTATTTCAACCCTCTCTAATTTTTCTACCTTCTTAGTTGACTAAATGAGCTTCTAAAATTTTCTTTCCTTATCTCTTCTTTTTTTTATGACAAGACAATTACCTTATCTCTTCTTTTTTTCACTTTCTATTTGTTATATTTTAATTGGTTGATTTTGTTTCTTCAATTCTAGATTGCCACGACAACTTTCTGGAGTTTTCCTCATTTTTCTTGATTTTTCTTTAATTATTCATGCATTTTATTTAATTAATTAACATTATTTTAGTATATTTCACGTATTTTAAGTAATTATGCGTATTTCTACCTATATATAAATTCATATATGGTATAAATAAATACTCCTAAATATTATTTAAGTTATTTTATAATTTTTAGTATGCATATAATTTATTTCTAGTGATTCATTAGTTATTAGAATATATTTTTCGTATTTTCGATTAATAACATGTAACATACTTAAAATTTGAAAATTTTATTACTTTTTTTTTAAATTCAAACTTACGGGATTGCTTTTACTAATATTCCTAGCTTCATCGTAGAATTTAGGCTAAATCGAATAGTTTGCTCAATCGTCCTAAATTCTATGAACTGAACTCCGAGTAATTGATTGTGAAAGTTACAGTTGTGTTATACGTAACTACGAAAATGACTTGAGTAACCCACGCAGGATGATCATAAGAGAAGTGTACAGAGGAAGAGTAACCAATTTTGATAAGGCTTTAACATGTATAGTGACAAATAAAGGAGCGCGATGATATTAAACTCTATAGTTAATGAATAATGAGGTAAAGTTTTTGAGGTGTTTAATTTTTTTATCTTTAAGACAAGATCCTGACAAACTAATGGCATTAATGGGGGTTTCTCCCTTATCCAAATGAATATGTAAATGGGATATTTATGGAAAATTGTAGCTGATCTCATTTGTCGAATCATGATGGTAATTAATGGTTGTAGACACTCGATTTTTGCCCATAGTAGTTATAATTTTTGTTTTTAAGGTTGTAATTTAGAAAATAATAAAAAATTGAAAAATGACAAAAAAGACAAAAAAAAATAGAAAATTGTTGGAAAAAAAGAAAAAAAAAACCTAAAAAAGAAAAAAATTCAAAAAAATTAATTTGATGGAATATTGACTAAATAGTTGTAAAAAAAAAAAAGCAAATCTGTGATGATGACGTTAAATCTAATAAAATTAAGATTTGTAAGATTCAAATCAATTTTGGATCTTTATCAATTTTGATTCGATTCAAAAGATTTGTTTTCAAGTTTTATAAATAGGGGTTGCATGGTGTGAGCCAGAAAGAATAATTACACATTTGTTAAAAACACACTCGAACCCACTCCTTAGACCAATTCTATAGTTGTGCGCGCAATAGGATTAGGGATCCAATCTGTTCCCTTTCATCAGCTTTGTGTGTTTTGCCTTGCAAGTACATAATAGTGGTTTTTAATTATTGTCTATACCTTGTCTTATTTATTTATTTTTATCTCACTTAATATATGCGCAATTATTTTTAAGACTTATACTAATTTTTATTATTTTTATCATATCTTTAATTGCTAGTAATTAGTTATAGCATTAGTATCTAGTGAATATGTGTTAAGATAAATTTTAGTTTTTTTCTTTTTAGATTTCATATTTTCAAAATGACATTTTTATAAAATCTCATCTTTTACAAAATCTCGTTCTTTACATATTGTATTAATTTAGAAAAATTGCATTAGGCATGTTACGGTTTTCTAGATAAAAAAGTCATTTTGATATTCATAAAATAAAAAAAAATTCATTAATTGACTTCTTTTTACTAGGAGACATCTTTTCCATAATTTAGACGTCTTTTCCATAGTTTATGTTTCTTTTCTATGGTTTGAACATCTTTTTTATAGTTTAGACATTTTTCCTATGGTTATACATCTTTTCCATAATTTAGACTTCTTTTTCTATAGTTCATATATATTTTCTATAGTTTATATATTTTTTCTATAGTTTAGATATCTTTTCTATAGTTTAAATATCTTTTCTATAGTTAAGCATCTTTTTTATAATTTAGGTATCTTTTCTATAATTAGAATTTTTTTTCTTTTTTTTTTTTATGTTTTAAGCATCTTTTTCATATAAAAGATTCATCATGTAGAGCATTACATATTTAATAAAAATTGCATTTTTAGGTCTTTAGGGTTTTTCTTGAAAATAAAAAAAAATTATCACTTACTTGTTTTTAAATAAAAATCTTAATTTAGGACTTTTCAAAAATTAGGTTTTTATGTTTTTTTTTTTTTATAATTAGGAATACAAATTAAGCTTCTAAGGATTTTTCTTAATAAAAATGAAATGGTTAATAAAAACGCAAATTTGATCAATTTTTTTTTTTTATAAAAAGAACCAATATATTAAAGTTTTTAAAACGAATTACGATTGTCTGATCCCAGTTAGCGGGAACGTAGGTACCTTCGGGGCGATGATAGAATATGTAGAAACATAGGTCTTTTTTTTCTCTCTCTTTTGATTTCATTTATTTATTTATTTATTTTTTAAATATTATAGTTAGAAGAATAATCTTAATTTTGGTAAATAGATAGTGATACCCGTTAGGGTTTAATAGGTTAACCCCCGAACTTGGAACCCTCTGGTTCTTCATTCAAAATTGAAATCAAAGATCGGTAGCCAAATCGTAATCAATCTACCCAATTGATTATGGTTTCTTTTTCTTTTCCTAACTTTGATCGGGTAGTGACTCCAAAAATTATTTTCAATAATAAACCGAAATTTCTTAATTTCTTTAGTCGAGGATTAATATTAAATGGGTTAGGGTTTAGTATTAATCAGGAAATAAGAAATTAATTTTAAATAAAAAAAAACAAAAAAAAAGGCTCAACAATGGTTAAGATTGAAGCATTCTGTTAATGGATCTCAAGAGAGCTATTTTCATAAGTTTAAACCCAGATAAAGATTTTATTTCTTATTTTAGTGTATGCCAAACCAAGAAAGATTGGATCGAATTGACCAATCCAATAGGCCTTACTTTAAGTTTACCATGCCAAATCTCCCTTAATCGTCCTGGATATTTGGACTCGACTCTTTGGGGCCTGTCACCTTAGCCCAAAGAGTAAAACCGAATTAATTAATGGGCTTAAAGCCTAAACTTGAATTTAGCCCACTACAAAAAAGATTCAAGGAAATTGCTCCTTGTTACGTAATAGCAAAGATAGCTAAAGCAAGTGCACATTAAGCAAACATTACCATGAGTTCACCTAGGTTTTGATTACTCTATTGCAACTCACGCGTACTTAAGCATTGTTAAGGACACTTTCCTACATACCTTCTCCTTGACTAGTACTACTAGCTAGAGGTGAATTTTGGTCATAGGTCATAGCAGTAGCATTTTGCTTTTGATTAATAGGATCAAGTTGTCTTTGCCTTGGAGGTACCATGAGGTAAGTATCAAGTCTTCCCTCCCTAGTGGAATCACTAAAAATATAGGGGTGTTGATACGAATTCAAGGGTTACATGCGTATAGTATGTGAAATCATACTATACATGACTAGAGAAATTGTTGATTGTCAGATTTCATCAATTACATTCACTCGGCCATTCGGTGACTATCATACCAAATAACTTATTAACATAGATCTGTATCTAATTTGAACTTAAGAAAAGTAGCATAAACAATTATCACTTGATATGGTTATATTACATAACTGCCCACTATTCCTACTTTTCAGGAATGTGTCTAATCAAGAAAACTCCATGTATCCCAATAATTATATGATTAACTGCTATTTGAAACACTCGACATTTGCCTATAAATATAGAGAAGAAGTATTGTAAGAATTATCTAATCACATAACTACTTGATGTGTCCTCTTTGATATTCATTTCACTAACTTAGGTATTGGAGTGGCTGCATCAGACTAACCCTAGTACCTTTAGTTCTTTGCACTTTACGAGGAAGTTGATAGGGATCAAGGACCAATCACGAACTGCTGAGCTTAAGGGCTTTCTTAAATGGTTCATCAAGCTATTTAAGGTAAGTTAAGTATCGATTAGTAGTGTTTGCCCCATTCTGATCTACCAAGCTACTTTGCTCTCCACACCATCTAAAAAGCTGTTGAGGTGATCGGCCAACAAGAGAAGTTAACCCCTCTGCAACACCCCAGTTGAAGCACCAAATCAGGAAAACAGCCATCTCTACAGTACTAAAGCCAAACAAACAACTATTAAGAGCTGACCTCCCAAGGCTAACCTGAATGTGAGCCGTCCCAAAGCTAACCCTTATCCAGCCTCAGCAATCAAAGCTACCTCATTGTCGATGCTAACCAGACCTAATCAAAGTCCAACCCTGCTCGGCACGCAGTGTTATTGGGACCACAAACTCAGTAAAACATACGTGCATTATCCTTTCTGAAGTCCATATTGTCCTTTATGATAAAGGATATTCTTCTACATGAACATTTGTGTTTCTTGTAAATTATTCTCCTTTTTTTGTTTAACAAATAGGGATCCAACTTTGTAATTTTCTATAATTTAGGACTTACACTAACGAGGTACTATAAATACTCGCATAGTGTAATAGCTGTAATATACACAAAGAATACATTGAACATTTTACTCTCTCTTGAGTTAAGTATTCTTCTGCTTACTCATGAGTTACTCTTATCTAGCCCATTTGAGCGTGAACTAATGGCGAGTGACCTTTGAGTATACTTATGCGTCATATCAAGTGTAGCCCAAGCTCGTATGAGATGCTGGTGTGTCATATCCAATGTCGATGCACGGGAACCATGCTCATCTTCGACTATCATTTACTTTTCAAGCCATGTCGCGGTTTGGACTTACCCCCTTTAGTTACTCATGATATTGGGTTCATGTGTTCATCTATGAATCCGTATCATCTTGGTATCAAAGCTTGGTTACATTCGAAGCTTGGTTACATTCGAAGCTGGATTCTGCTATAATGTTCTTTGAGTAGTCTATTACTACTTTTGTGTAATGGAGGTTCTATTGTTAACATTAGAGTTTAGTAGTTAAGAAGTGTTATGTACTCTTTTCCTTGTTTCTAACATGCAAAACAAAGTGTGATTAACTGTTTGTTTGTCATGTAATTGTTATGGTGATTTGAGTATTGATTATTGGTCTTCAAGTGGTATTATTAAACATCAATTTTGTGAAGTAACCATCAATGTCAGACTCAAGTATTCAAGGAACTTTGGGAAACCAAGAAAGTGATACTTGATATGGCTAAAGGTAAGAAAGAAGCTTGATACCTTAAGCAATGGGTGATCGTTAGATAGGTTAACCAACTTGGTAGCTAGTCTGATGACTGTTAACCAAGAAGATAGACAATGAGCTAGAAATAGCCCTACTAGAGAACGTGAGAAGCAAGAGCAAGGCAATGTTCAGTTTGGTTAAGTTAATGCCCTAACTCGACCACCCTAACTTGAAGGAGTTGGTAAGGATGCTAGGCGAAGGTTAATGCTTGAAGAGATTGATGAAGAAGTAGAAGGAGATGATGACGCAAAGGAGTACTGTGAGGTTGAAGAAAGAAATGTAAGAACCCCTAGAGTCAAAGGATTAAGGACTCATATTCTAAGTTTTTCTAGAAGTGGTGATGCTAAGGACTACTTGAATTAGTTAGATAAGATTAAGAAGTAATTTGAATGCCACAACGTACCTGACAATGCAAAGGTTAGATTTACTGTGTTGGAGTTCATTGGTTATGCCACCTTATGGTGGAAGAACTTACAAGTCACCCGAAGAAGGGAAGGAGAATGAGAGATTAGGAATTAGGATGAAATGAAGAAGGTTATGTAGAGAAGGTTTATGCCAATCTACTATTTGTAAGATGTCTTCAAAAGACTATAAGAACTAAGATAAGGAGGATCAAGTATAGACACCTATGTTAAGGAATTCCAAATGTTAATGATCCGATATGAAGTCATAGAGCTAGAGGATCAAATTGTATCTTGATTCATCAATAGATTGAAGTACGAGATTGGGGATGTCCTAGAAATACTGGATATTGGAACGCTTGGCAACACAATCCGAGCCGCCCAGAGGATAGAAAGGCACTAAATAGAAAGGTTCCGACCATCTGTCAACTGACCTGGCAATAGCCAAACTATTTCGAGCAGACCCATGCAAACGGAACCAAATAAGACCATTGAGACCTGACTTGCTCAGATTACCCAAATAGAGGAGAAGGAACCCCCAAGCTATCCGAGGAGGAAGTGAGATCAAATGTTTCAAATGCTAAAGCTTTAGATACATGGCCACTCAATATATGAATAGAAGAACTATGATAATCTGAGGTAAGATGTCGACTGTCGAAGTAAACAGCATTGACGAAGAAGTAAAGGAGCTAAAGGAGGATAGATAGATCGAGTTGTCTAAGGAGGAAGTTATCTACAATGAGGAAGGCAACTTTATTGCAACTGCTCTAGTACTAAAGAGGATAATGACTATCAGTCCCTTACCTAAAGATGAACAAAGGGAAAATCTCTTCCATATTGGATGTAAGGTGGATGAATCATTATACGTACTAATTGTTGACAGTGGGAGTTATACCAATGTAACCTCTACATTTATGGTCCATGTTAGATATCTTTTAGATATTTTGATGATAACAAAAAGAGATAAATGCTAATGAGTTATTAAGATTGCAGACATTCAGAATGGTTCTCAGAAAGTTTAGTTTTGTAAATCTAAGTTGTCTTTAGAAATTAATTCAGAAGGTTTGACTTGACTGAAAAAGGGAATAGTCTAAATTTTTTCCAGAAAGTATTTCAGAAGCTTTATTAGTAGAAGTGGAATAGTATTTTAGAAGCTTGCTCAAACACTTTAAATATAAAAAGGACTGATATTCTTTAGAAAGTTGTTCAAAAAGTAAGTCTGGAAGTATGACATTGAAAATAACTTTAAATCGGATTCGAATTAATTAAGGCCTAACTCCACTAGATTGAGTGTATTAGAAAAATCACACTTAATCCCATTTCACTCAAGATGGAATTAAGATCCATGGGGATTATTTTTGAGTGAATTTATGTTTGATAAATCAAGATATGCATAAGAATAGATAACGATAAGGTTTATTTAGATTTTGTGGAATTTCAAATTTTGAATATGAGGCTTATCCGGAAGTTGTTGATAAAGCATATCTCTTTGTCAAATTTAAATCAGAAGCTTACATGGTGGTTACAGATTAATATATATCTGATCTAAACAAGATAAGAAAAGTTGTTTTTTGAATTTCAAATTATCGAGATCTTCTCAAAATATCGAACGAATTATCTTAAATAACTAACGATTAGATAAATATAAAAGTGAAGATAATCTTCAAATTTTTAGCCATTAGAAGATCTTAATATAAAAAAGAAAGGATTCAAAACGTCATGTGACATAACTCTGAAAAAAAAAAGTTTTTCTTTACACAAAAAAAATCACGATCAGTTTTAACCTTCTGAAAAGTCATAGAAAGTCCTTTAGATATTTCTTCAGAAAGTTGCACCGAAGCAAACATTACAACAATCGTCATTTCTCTTTAGAGTGAAATTAATTAAGATTTATACTTTTGTTCTCACTTGTAATTTGTAATTCTTATTTGTTGTTTGAGTGTTGAGATAAGTACATTTGTACTCTGTAGATCTATATTTACCTAGATTATAGAGACACTAGATAAGCAGAGTAGAGTGTTGTAAAGTCTATGTATAACAAGTGATTATAATCTTTTTGTGATTTGATTTAATGGATCAAGTAGAATGGTCACCGGCTATGAAGTTGGAAGAGAGTAATAGACAAAAAGCCGAAACTCTATAAAATCTCAACCTAATATTCTCTATCCTTACTTTTTTAATTTGTCTTATTATTGTAAATTAAATTATTAAAATATCATTGTTCACTATTATAAGTTGTTAAGAGGGGTTATTTTGATTTTTCTTATCTTAAAAATTTTTCAAAAGTCTAAAGATATCAATTCACACCCCCCTCCCCTTCCCCCCACCCCCTCCCATTTCGATATCTTATACGGGACCAACAGCCAGCAATTGAAATTGCCGACCAAGCCCAACCCAAAACCTTATAAACTTCATTGACTTAGTGATAAGGGAGCCTTGCGGGTAAACAAACAAATGTCTATACCAATCTGCATTAGAAAATATCGAGATGAAGCACTCTGTGATGTGCTACCCAAGTATACGCCCTACATTCTACTTGGATGATCGTGGATGTTTAATTGAGTAGTTATATATAATAGAAGAAGGAATACATGTTATGTGGAGCATGAAGGCAGGAGGATGAAATTAAATCCCATGACTGCCAAGCAGGTAAAGGTCACATAGTCTCAACTTAGTTGAACCTTAAAGAAAGAAGCTTTGGTGATGACCTGAGCTAAGTTGAAAAGGGAGATGGAGCTCAAAGGACCGACCTATCTGCTTGTTTGGAGAGTCCTAGAGATGAGACTCGAGAAGGAGCTATCTATCGAGGTAAAAACCTTACTAGAATAATTCGCCAACCTATTTCTGAAGAACAATCGAAAGGTCTTCCTTCAATCTGAGGTGTTGAGCATACGATTGACCTATAACTAGGAGTCGCATTACCGAATAAGCTTGCCTATAGGCTGAATCCTGAACAGGCCATAGAGCTACAAAAGTAAGTAGATGAGCTAATGAAGAAGAGGTATGTGCACGAGTCCCTTAGCCCCTGTACTGTTCCAGCCTTGTTAGTGCTAAAGAAAGATGGTTATTAGAGAATGTGTGTAAATAACCGAGCAATCAATCATATCACCATCAAGTATAGATATCTCGTACTCAAGCTTGATGAAATACTGGACGAGTTGAGCGAAGCAAGAGCGTTCTCCAAGATCGACCTCAAATCTGGATACCATTGGATCTGAATACATGAAGGTGACCAATGGAAGACCGCATTCAAAACACGCCATGGATTATATGAATGGCTTGTAATGCCATTTGGACTATCTAACGCATCGAGCATATTTATGCACATGATGAATCATGTGCTTTAAGACTTATTAAGGAAGTTTGTTGTTGTTTATTTTGATGACATTCTAGTATATAGCTTCAACTTGAAGACTCATCGAGAGCATCTTTGAAGAGTCTTTACAAAATTCTGAGTTGAAAAGCTCTACGCCAATCTGAAGAAGTACAACTTTTACCAATCCGAGTTGATCTTCCTGGGGTTTGTTGTAAGTGGAGGTGGCATCCAAGTTGATGATGAGAAGATAAGAGCGATCATAGAATGGCCTGTACCAACCTATTTTACCAACGTGAGAGGTTTCCACAACCTGGAATCATTTTATCATAGATTTATAAAGAATTTCAATATGATTGTAGCCCTACTTACCAAACTCTCAAAGAACAATGTCGAACAAAACATTGCTGATTGAGATTTATGTCTACCAATCATTGAGTTTGCCCACAATAGGACCGCCCACAGTGTAACAAACAAGTCTCCATTCAAGGTCGCCTATGGGTTTAACCTCGAGCACCCGATGGACTAAGCACCTCAATCAAAGCTTAATGATGACTAACCAACCATAGAAAGAGTTGAGGCCATCAAGGCCATGCATTAGAAGGTTATAGAGCAATTAAGTCAAGCTAATACTAAGCTCGAAAAGTAGAGTTGAAGACGAAGGAATAGAATTTCTACCTGGTGATTTGGTTTGGATACATCTCAACAAGAAACAATTCCCAAACTCAAAGAAGAGTAAGTTATCTTCCAAAGCTGACGGACCTTTCAAAGTGTTTGAAAAGATCAATCTTAATGCCTCTACGATTGAATTACTTAAAGGATATGGACCCTCAAACTCCTTCAACATTGTTGATCTCTAGCCTTACACTCCCAAAGACAAGCAACCTAGAGCTAAACTATATTTGATCCCAAATCTCAAACAACCTAAAAGGGATGATAGGGATTAAGGACCAATCATGCGCTCCCAAACTCAAAGGCTTTCTTAGATGGTTCACCGAGTTGTCTGGGGTGAGTTAAGTACTAAGGAGCAGTGTTTGCCCCAGTCTAATTTGCCAAGTTACTTTGCCCTCCATATCATCTAAGAAGCTATCAAGGTAATCAACTGACAAGAGAAGCTGACCCTTCCGCAATACCCCAGTCCAAGCACCAAATTAGGAAAACAGCCATCTCCACAATGCTGAAGTCGAACTAACAATTGTTAAGAGCTAACCTCCTGAGGCCAACCAAAATGTGAGCTATCCTAGAGCTAACCATTATCTAGCTCCAGCAATTAAAGCTGCCTCATTACTATCGCTGACCAGACCTAATCAAAGCCTACCCTTACTCGACATGCAATGTTATTAGGACCATAAAATTAGTAAAATGCACGTGTATTGTCCTTTCTGATAGTGGATATTCTTCTGCATGAACATTTGCGTTCCTTATAAATTATTCTCCTATTTTTTTATCTAGCAAATAGGGATCTAACTTTATAATTTTCTGTAATTTAGAACTTACCTTAACGAGTTATTATAAATACTTGCATAGTATAATAATCATAATATACATAGGGAATAAATTGAACTTTTTACTCCTTCTTGAGCCAAGTATCCTTCTGCTTACTCTTAAGCTACTCTTATCTAGCCCATTTAAGCGTAGATTAGTGGCGACTAACTTTTAGCCATACTTATGCATCATATCAAGTGTGACTCGAGCTCGTATGAGGCATTGATACATCATATCCAATATTGGCACACCGAAACCCCTACTCATCTTTGACTATCATTTACTTTTTAAGCCATCTGCAATTCTGACCCACCCCCTTTGGTTACACGTAATATTAAGTTGTGTGTTCATCTACGAATCCGTATCAGAAATTATTCAAAAACCATACAACAACAGAAATGACTTGAGTGACTTGTATGACTCATATGGGATAATCAAGAGAAAAGTGTAGAGAAAAGGAGTAGGCAATCTTGGTGAGGCTCTAACGCATATAGTGATAAGTAAAGAAGTATGATGGTATCAAACTCCACAATTAATAAATAATGAGGTAAAGTTCTTGAGATGTTTAAGTGTTCGATCTTTGAGACAAGATTCCGACAGAGTAATGGCGTTAATGAGGGTTTTTTCTCTTGTCTAAATGAAGAAGTGAATGAGGTATATATAAAAAAGGATAAATGATCCGATCTATTCAATCATTATGGTGATTAATGGTTAAGATAAAAGTCTTTTATTAACGAATCTCATGTAGGCTCTTTTTATGGGTTTAGGGCTAGATAGAGGCCTTATTGTTTTTAGTATAAGCCAAAACAAGAATTGTTAAATCGGATGAGCTGATCTAACAAACCCTATCCTAAGTCTACCATGCCAAATTTTCCTTTATCATCCCAAATTCTTATGGATTTGACTCTTTGGGCCTTACCACCTTAGCCCAAAGGGTCGATATCCATAAGCCTTAAATTTGGATTTAGCCCTCTACATTATGCATTATCAACACGGTTCTTGGAAGAACTTACCAAGATAGTATAATGCATGAAGGAAGGGGAGCAAATGGCAATACCAATTTTTTACAAGGTAGATCCATTTGATGTGAGGAAGCATAAAGGGACTTTCGAGAGTGCCTTTATACAACATAAAGTGATGTTTAAGGATGATACAAATAAGGTTCAAAGATGGAAGAATGCCATGAAAGAAATAGCTAATCTTGCTAGGTAGGATTTACATGATAGGTAAACATTTTCATTTCTTACTATTAAGGCTTTGTCGCATGATGTGATTAACATAATTTCAAGATAGGTAAGCATTTTTTGGTTATATTTCAACCTCTAGTAGAAAGGGAAATATTTTTGTCATAATAGGAAAATGAGTTTGAAAATTTTCATGAGTGCTCAACTTAAGGATGTAAGATGCTTTTAAATCAAGGTAGGATTTTGAGTTAAAATTTGCTTTTACGCTTATGGCTTTTTATTTCTTGGTTGCAGATATGAGTAGCAATTTCTACTAGATATTGTTGAAGACCAGCAAAATAAGCTAGGCAAAAATTTTCTTTACTCTTAAGGACCTTGTTGGAATAAAATCTCGCATAGAGGACATGCTTCTACTTTTATCTTTGGGGTTAGATGATGCTCGCTTCATTAGTATACATGGGATGGGAGGGATAAATAAATCAACCCTTACTCAAACAATTTTTTATGAGATGAGTGCCCAATTTAAGGGATGTAGCTTCTTAGCTAATGTTAGATAAGTTCATGAGACTCTTGGCTTAGTTCATCTTCAAAACAAACTTCTTTTTTATGTACTCCAAAAAAAGGATTTGATAAGGGATGTCCTTGCTGGAGCTAGTGTTATTGCAGGGAGACTAAAATCTCAAAGAGTTCTAGTTATGTTAGATGATGTTCATACAATGGAACAACTGGAAAACTTGGCTAGGAAGTCCTGGTTCGAATATGGAAGTAGAGTCACCATCACAACTAGAGATGAACATATGCTCCTAACACTTTGTGTAGATGCTATATACAACGCTAAAGAATTAAGCAATGAAGAAGCTCTTGAACTTTTTCACTTAAAAGCCTTTAGAGAAAATAAATGCATCGAGTTTACAGATTTCTCAAAACAAGTCATTGAGTATGCTAAAGGCCTTCTTTTAGCCCTTACTGTATTAGGCTCCTTTCTATTTGGAAGAAGCATGTAGCAGAGTGCTCTTGCTAAACTCCAAAAGAGTCTTAATTAGCAAATTTTTGAAACCTTAAGTTTAAGTTTTAATAGACTGGAGAAGAAAGAGTAGGCAATATTTCTAGATATTGCCTATTTCCATAATGGAAAAGATAAAAAATATGTAATAGAGATATCAAATTGTTTTGGATTTTGTCCACAAATTGGAGTAGAAGTTCCAATGGAAAGCCCACTCCTTCTATCATTAAGAACAAGTTCATGGTGCATGATCTCTTATAAGAAATGGCTTAGAAGTTGTTAGGCAAGAATCACCTCAAAAGCCAAGAAACTGAAGTAGACTGGTCTTTGATGAATTCATTCACATCATAACAACTACCATGGAAAGTGATTTGGTGGCACACGAAATGACTTGATGAAAAATTTTAGATCAATGTAGAATTATGTACCATTTATTATTATTATTATTATTGCCTAAAATACATAGAATAGAAAGGACAAAAGGAAAGTTAGGCTTGAATGCACGAACAAAGGTGGTATTCTTGAATGACTCACACAACAAGGTAGTTCTAGATGCAGATTGCTTTATTAAGATGATGAACCTAAGACTACTTGTAAACACCTGATTTTTGCCGGTTGTATTTTATTTTATTTCAATAGGATAAAGGGCCCTAAATTGGGAAAAATACAAAAAATAGAAAATTAAACAAAATCCAAAAAATAAGAAATTATTGAAAAAATAAGAAGTTTAGAAAAATACAAAAAATAGAAAAATAGGAAAAAGCATAAATAAATAAGAAATCTAGGAAAAATATTGAAAATAGGAAAAAACACAAAAAATAAGAAATTTAGAAAATACAAAAAAATGAAAAAATTTAGAAAAAATACATAGAAAATTGAAAAGTCACAAAAAAATAGAAAATTTTGAAAATATAGAAGATTTAGGGAATTTAGAAAATAATAAATTTTTAATAGAATAGATTTTTTATAAAAGTAAAAAAGGGAACCATTGGGCTTAGGCTTAGATTTAAATCTAGGTCAAGTTGATTGTCCATATAGATAAGGCATAAGTCAACAACTTAATGAATAAGTACTTGAACATATGCATTGGGTTTGGTTAGAGGTCTTAGACTCAAATCTTATTAGAGGCAAAACTGCCTTTTTCTTCTTTCTTTTTCCCACAACACTTAATACATTGCTACATGTCAAGATTTTATTGTACTCAAATTGGGTGATGCTGACATGGCACCATGTAACACATAACCACTGGACATCGCAGCTGATGTGGCTTCACATTAACCTCTTTCTCTCCCTTTCCTTTCTCTTTCTTGTGTTTTCCTCTACTTTCCCTAGCAAAACTGCTTCAACCCCTTCACTTTAGATCCATTTTTAGTGCAAATTTCACATACACATGCATGATTTTTTGGTCTAATCTCATTCACCACATGGCCTAGTTTAATAGTAACCAAATTCTTGTCTAGATTCAGTAAAAAATGTATTCAATTTGAGCTCCAAAAGTGGAAAAAACATGAATTTCGGAAATTTCATTTAATTCGAATTCGAGTTTTCCTTACTTATTGGGTTGATTTTATGTATAAAAGGAGCTTTAGGGAATCCATTAAAGTACACACAATCATATATGAGTATCAAAAACCACTTATGAGCTCTCTTTCTCTCTCTCCTCGATTACTCTTTCTCTTTACACTCACTGAACCCTCTCTTTCTCTTCGACTTTCTGTCTCTAACCACCCTTGAAGGGCACCACCACCCTAGTTGCAATCCCCACACTCCCAGCTTTTGGTCATTATCCCTCATGACCACCATTGTAACCCTTAAGTCCTTCTACTAAACCCTAACCATTGCATTCCCTGATCACGAACGTGAGCAGTTGAAGACAGCAGCCATCCATCCCCTTATCACGTCCATGATCAGTTGAAGACAGCAATCATCCATCCCTCAATCACACCTGTGACCCCCTCAAAGCAACCGTCATCTTCTCTCCCAATTGACTCGACCTGAACCCAACCGACCCAACTCGAATCCACTCTAGGTCCGACCCACATGCCCTACTATATTTGAAGTCCAGTTTTTCTTTCTTTTTCTTATTTAGTTATTTTTTTATTATTTTATATTTGCTAGCATCTTTTTTTTTTATATTTACTTATAATTATGAATGTAAATGTAATTAAAAAAAAGAAGAAGAAGAAAGAAGAAAAAAAAAGGGAATAAGAAAAGGGAAAAAAAGAAAAAAGGAAAAAGAATAATTTATTCTTTTAGTACAGTAAAAATAGATAAAATAAAAAGTAAGATAATATAAAAAATTAAAAATATATATTAATAAAAATAAATACGTTAGTGGATAAGCAATCATCTTATCACTTAGGAAAACATTTTTCCAAATAAAAATAAATAAATTAGTCCATAGTCAAAGTTAGGGCATTTTAGAATTTTTTCAAAAAAATAAATAAATAAAAGTTTCAATTCAAGATCTTGTTTTTAGAAATTTCCTTAAATAAACCACATTGGGCTAAAAACGTATATCCATCTTATTTTTCAAGTTAAAACAAACCAACTTACTAAAGTTTTACAAAAAAACTATATACGTTTGATCTCAAATAGCGAATATGTAAGCAACTATGGGGCAATGGTAAAAAATAAAAAACCTAATTTTTCTTCTTCTTTTTTTAAGTTTAGATTACTCAAGCTATCCAATTTAGGTGAATAATCGAGTTCTATTTTATAATATTAAAAGGTAATTTTTAAGATTAAGGTTAAATTTGGAAAGTTAATGGTACCAACAAGAGTTTAAAATTCCTAATCCCCGGATCTAGATCTTTGGTTTTAAAAACTATTTTATAAATTGGTTTGATTGACAAATCGGTAGCTAAGTTATAACTAATCCATCCAATTGGTTATAACTTAACTTTTTTTCCCGACTCCAATCGGGTAACGACTCCAAAATATTTTCAAAATATAAAAGAACTGGTTTTTTTAGAACTCTAATCTGGGGTCGATATTAAACAAATAAAGGTTTAATACTAGTCAGTTTAAAGAAGACTAATTTATAAAAACCGAAAGGAAAAAACTAGACTCAACATCTTGGCGACTCCAATGGAGAGCATCAAGAGGATTAGCCATTCGAATTTCCAAATTAAATTAATCTCTAAAAATCACCTTAGTGCAATTTATTTACTTGTTCTTTATTATCTGTATAATAATTGTACTAACATTTCTGCAAGTTTAGTTTTAATGGCTTGACTGTTTTGGGGGGAATTTATTTTATATACCATGAATGCATGATAAATATCGTCGAACCCGAGTCGTCTTAAGACGAAGAGCCATTATGTAAGTTCCGAGCATAGTAGGGTAACCACCGTTCGAGGCCAATTAGGCTACCTTACTTAAACTTCGATGTGACTAAGGAACTGTTTTTTTTTTTTTAAAGCATAAGGTCACAAAGTTTAAGGACCGCTAGAACCTACTCTTCTTGCATACATCCTTTAAGGTTGATGAATGACTAATAAGGCAACATTGTTATAATAAAAAGAAAAATGAAAAAAAAATGAAAAAACTCAAAGTTTCTTTCCCCGTATCTTTCTAGAATTCACTCTTAACTTTTGTTTATCTATTATTAACTTCATGCCTATACTATTATCATACCACATGCATTAGGATATGGGGAGTCATTTGTTGCATCAAAGATACAGGGTAGATCTAGTCAGACTCAGGCTGTCTTAGGACCCTAAGAAGGGGGTCATTGTGTAGGCTTTGGGTGTTGTGATGTAACCACCATCGAGGTTGATTAGGCCACCTCACTTACACTCAATGTAACCAATGAAAGTGTTCTTTAACAAGTAAGGTTACAAAACTTAAGGACTTTTTTAGAATTACACTCATGAACCCTTTTCCTAAAATCGACAAATTGACACGATATAGCAAAACTAAAAAAAAAAAAAAAAACCTGTGAAGTTTCCTAATCTTTTCCTTATAAATGTTTTCTTCCTTTAAAATATCAATGTAATCCTTGTGTAAATAAAATAGTTTTGATGTAATTTTCTTTTCATCTTTTTTGTAGAAAATGGTTAGGTCCTCTCTTACACAGGAAATTGTGTCTTTTTTTCTTTGTAGCAAAGTTTTGTTTAAACTTCACTACAAAGAGGGGCTACTATAGACGCCTAATTTTTGCCCATTTATTTTATTTTATTTCAATAGAATAGGGGGGTCTTAAATTAAGAAAAACACATAAAAAAAAAAGAAAATCTAAAAAATAAGAAATTTAGGAAAAAAATAATAAGTTTAGAAAAATACAAGAAATAGAAAAAGCATTAAAAAAAAGAAATCTAGGAAAAATATCAAAAATAAGAAAATAGGAAAAAACACAAAAACAAGAAATTTAGAAAATATAAAAAATGAAAAAAAATAGAAAAAAACATAGAAAATTAGAAAGTTACAAAAAATAGAAGAAAAAAAATGAAGATTTAAGGAATTTAGAAAATAATAAATTTTTAATAAAATAGATTTTTTATAAAAGTAGAAAGGGGGACTGTTGAGCCTAGGCTTAGATTTGAATCTAATTTAAGCCGACTTAGTCCATATGTGCAATTTATTACACTTATGGATAAGGTATTTGCCAACGTTCTAACGGATAAGCACTTGGACATATGTATTAGAGGTCTTGGGTTCGAATCTTATTAGAGGAAAAATTGCGTTTTTCTTTTTCCTTTTTCCCACAACACTCACTACACTACCATGTATTAGGATTTTATTGTGTCACGTATCTTAACACGTGGCAGCCTCGGATTGGGACGGTGCTGATGTAGCGCCACATCGCATGCCACATTAGCTACCACATAGCATACGACCACTAGACGTCGTAATTGATATGGCGCCAATGAGCTGACTGACCAAGGTAGGCAAAACGCTCCTAGAACTGGCTAAGACCCTAAAAGATGAGAAAACTTAGTCGTGCCCCAATGAGTTGACTAACCAAGACGGGTAAAGCACTCTTAGAGCTGGCTATAAGACCCTAAATTGGATGGGAAAACTTGGTCATGCCCCAATGAGTTGACTAACCAAGGTAGGAAAAGCACTCATAGAGCTGGTTAAGATCCTAAAAGATAAGAAAACTTGGTCGTGTCCCAATGAGCTAATTAACCAAGGTGGGTAAAACGCTCCTAAAACTGGCTAAAACCTTAAACTGAATATGAAAATTAGGTCATGCCCTAACAAGTTAACTAACCAAGGTGGGTAAAGCGCTCCTAGAGCTAGCTAAGACCCTAAACTAAATAGGAAAACTTAGTTGTACCCAAATGAGCTGACTAACCAAAGTAGGCAAAGCGCTCTTAGAGTTGACTAAGACCTTAAAAGATGGGAAAACTTAATCGTGCTCCAATGAGTTAACTAACCAAGGTGGGTAAAGTACTCCTAGAGCTGGCTAAGATTTTAAACTGAATAGGAAAACTAGGTCGTGCCCTAATGAGCTAACTAACTAAGGCGGGTAAAGCGCTCCTAAAGTTGGCTAAACTGCTTAACAGAATAGGAAAACTTGGTCATGCCCCACTGAGCTGACTAACCAAAGTGGGCAAAGCGCTCCTAGTGTTGGCTAAGACCCTAAAAGATAAAGAAAACTTAGTTGTACCTTAATGATCTAACTAACCAAGGTAGGCAAACCACTCTTAAAACTAGCTAAGACCCTAAACTAGAATGCGCCTTATAAGTTGGCTTAAAAGACTGCTATTGATAAAGTTATAGAAACATTCGTCGTATAGCATAAATGCAAATGCAATTTTCAAAACTTACTTGGTCCTATTGATAGCACCCAAATTGTTAAATACTTTTTTGAAAAGCCCCATTAGAATTAACTGGCTCATGCTTTAATCTTTTGTTGTCAACTCGAATGATCTTAATGCAAAACTTTTGAGACTTTACCAGCTCTTTTTAGAGAAATCATGGAAATTAACTCGATACAGAATGCCACCCACTATTTTTTTTCTTTTTGGAACTTTTTATGAACCAAAACCCTTATTCCCAACCAATGAATACCTACTATCAGGTGATTATTACTTGGATTTCGTATTCCTTGAAAAATAGACAATAAAACTCCCCATCGAGGGGGATCAATCTGTAATAAAGTATTTTAAAGAGTTTTGTCAATTACCAATGTCCTAGATCTCATTTCTTAACTTCTCTTGTGCTTTTAGTGTACGAGATCAATTTAAATGAAGTAAGGGGAGTTGGACCTTTCAATGGAGAGGGTAATTATCCCAACATCAACAACAGCCAAGGATACCAACTTTGCTTTTTGATAATGAAAATTAGACCATAATGTCATTAAAAATGATTGGCATTTCCGTATTCTGAGAAAAAATTTCCATTGACTTCTCATGGATAGTACAACTTTATAGCATCACCATTTATAGGACCTCTCAATTCTGGACCATTCATTTGAGACAAAATTAAAGCCCTTCCTGGTAATACTAGTTTCATGACATAAGGGCCTCCATAATTGGGAGCTGACTTCCCTTTAGAGTCTTGTGCATTGGGGAGAGCCCTTCTCAACACCAGATCATCTTCTTACTTATTTGAAGTTTTGGGGTCATACGCTTTTGTTGAAAGCCCAAGCCATTCTTTGTTGATAACATTGATTATAACGTAAGGTTATTAATCTCCTTTTGTCAATCAGATTCAATTACTCAATGTTTTTCTTTACCCAATCAACTTCATCCAACTAAGTTTCTGATAGTACCCTGAGTGACAGGATCTCAACCTCTACTAGTAACACTACTTCAATGTCATATACCAAAGAGTATGGTGTTGCCCTAATCGACGTTCTGATGGAAGTTCAATAGGCCATGAGTGCAAATGGCAACATCTCATGCCAATCCTTTTATGTAATAATCATTTTTTCAATGATTCTTTTGAGGTTTTTGTTGGTTGCTTGAACAGCTCTATTCATTTGGGGTCAATAAGGAGTATAGTTCCTATAGATGATCCTAAACTGCTTATACAATTCTAGCATAAGCTTATTGTTGAGGTTGGTGCCATTGTTAGTGATGATCGTTTCTGGAGTCCCATATTAGGCCAAGATATCTTTCTTTATGAACTTAATTACAACCCCTGTAGTAAAGCTTAAAGAAGAGAGGCCTCAACCCATTTGTTGAAGTAGTTGATGGCGACTAATATAAAGCAATGCCCATTAGATGCTTTTGGAGCAATTGGGCCAATGATATCTATTCCCCACATTAAGAAAGGCCACGGTGCTAAGAGTGTGTGTAGTTCCTGAGGCGGGGCATTTATCCTATTTACATAAACTCAAAATAAATGACAATGCCTAACGTGTTTAATGCAATCACCTTCCATTGCTGACTAGTAGTACCCTAGCCTCATAATTTTCTTAGCCAGCATATAACCGTTTATGTGAGGGCCACATACTTCTTTGTATATTTCTTTCATCAACATCTTAGCTTCCTTGTTGTACATACACCTTAAAAAAGTATACCGTCAAAAGAATGTCGATATAAGGTAGACTTGCTTATTAAGAATTGAGTGTCCAATCTTCTAATCATCCTTCTATCCTTTTTCTTGGCCTCTTCAAGGTATGTGTCTTGTTGTAGGAATATCTTAACATCATGGTACCACGGCTTTTGGTTATTCATACCCTCAATTGCTAGGTAGAAGGTAGGCTTGTCTTCAATTTCAATAGTAAGAGGCTAAATCTTGACTCCACTGGATATCTAGATCACGGATGCGAGAGTGGCTAAGGCATCAGCAAACTGATTATGAGTCCTCAATACATGATTGAAGGTAATTTTTTTTTTAATTTCTCCATCTATTTAGTCAAGTGCCAGTGATAAGGTACTAGTTTAGGATCCTTCATCTTGTATTCTCCCTGAACTTAGCCGATAATGAGTAAAGAATCCCCATACACTTCTAATTCTCGAATATCTTTATTTAGGGCCATTTTGAGTCCCATGATGTATGCTTTATATTTAGCGATATTATTAGCGTATGAGAAAACAAGCCTTATAGCCACAGAGTATTAAATACCTTCAGGGGATATTAGTACTGCCCCAATTCCATACCTAAACTCATTAGCTGCCTCATCGAAGAACATCTTCCATTTTGGTGGCTCATCAACTTCTCTTTTATTAAGGCTTCCCTCGATTGTCAATATATCCTTATCGGGGAAATTGACTTGCACTTCTTGGGGAATACTATCGGAAGGATTTTCTACTAACTAATCTGTTAGAGCTTACCCTTTGACTGAATTCTAATTCACGTATGTAATGTCGAACCCTGATAATAACATTTGCCACTTTGAGATTTTACCAATTAGGGCTGGTTTGTTTGCCCAGTAGTTAAGGGGATCATGTTGAGTAAGTAATTCGAACTAGTAGTAGAGTATGTATTCCCTGAGCCGAAGCATTACCTAAACCAAAGAGCAGCAGGTTCTTTTAATTTTTGAATATTTGTGTTCCCCTTTAGTGAATTTCTTGCTTAAGTAGTATACAACCGATTCTTTTCCTTCCTTATCTTTTTGGCCAAGCATGCATCCTATGGACTTCAGTAATATTATTAAGTATAAGAATAAAGACTTCCCAGGTTTCAGAGCTACCAAAATTGGAGGGTTCACGAGGTATTCTTTAATCACTGTAAAGGCTTGCTTACACTCTTCATCCCAATTGATCTTGGCATTCTTTTTCAACAACTTAAACAAAGGATGACACTTGTCTATGAGTTGAGATATGAATCGGCCTATGTAGCTTAAACAGCCGAACAAGTCTTTAATTTCTTTGAGTATGCATGGTGGGGGCAAATCAACTATCGCTTTGACTTTATCAGAGTCTACTTTGATGCCATTTTTACTAATTATAAAACCTAACAATTTCCCTGAAGTCACTCCGAAGGTACACTTCTCTAAGTTAAGCTTCAACTAGAATTTTCTTAACCTATCAAACAATCTCCTCAGATTATCCACATGATTTTCTTCTTCTTTAGACTTTGCAATTATATCATCAACATATACTTCAACTTCCTTATCCATCATATCATGAAAGATTACTATCATGGCCCTTTGATAAGTTGCCCTAGCATTTTTAAATCTGAAATGCATTACTTTATAGCAAAATGTACCCTAAGTTGTAATAAATGTTGTCTTAGCTTTATCTTCTTCAAACATTCAAATTTAATTATATCCGAAGAATCCATCCATGAAAGAGAAAAGATGGTTTCCGGCTATATTATCGACCAAGACATCAATATGAGGCAAGGGGAAGTTATCTTTAGGGGTTGCTTGATCAAGGTCTCGAAAGTTCAAGCATACTCTGACTTTTCTATTCTTCTTCATCACTGGCACTATGTTAACTACCCATTCGGGATAATAAGATACCTCAATGAAACCGACCTCCAATAATTTTCTAACCTCTTCCTTAATTTTCAACGAGATATTCAGTCAGAACCTTCTTAACTTCTATTTCTTAGGTTTGATATCCTCTCGTATGGGTAAGAAATGGACCACAATTGATGGATCCAATCTAGGCATATTTTCATAAGACCACGCAAACACATCTTGGTATTTAGATAGTAGTGCAATCATTTTAGCCTTTTGCTCTTCTTTTTGATTCCCTCCAATCTTCAATGTTTTGGTATTGTCATCAATCCCAACATTAATCATCTCAATTGGCTCGTCAATGGAAATTCTACCTATTTCATGTTTTTGCTAGCTTTTTGGCATGTCACTATGGTCATTGACATCACTCCCAATGACTAACCCAGTAGGACCGAAGGTGATATCAATATTTTCATCACCTATTTGCATAAGGTATCTATGGCCTTTATTCGGAGAGTTAGATCTGGGAAAAGAAAAATATGTAAAAGAAAGAGTGTAAGAAAGGAAGAAGTGAAGAGAAAGCAGATTGATTCTTATTTAGAAGGAATTCCTTTTTAGTACAATTATTTGTAGGATAGAGGTAATTTATTACAAAACACTATAAAATATTGGACCGTGATTTATCTTTTACCTTAGGGAAGACCTATTGTTATCCATTGGGATAGAGAACCGTTATTTAGGTGCTAAGACTTGTCAAATGAGCCAATTACTTTATTTTTGTTGGAGGTGGCCTCTTTAGCTAACTTTGAATTTTGAACATTGACCTGGATGAATGTTTTTGACAATCGGGGGAAAGTCATCGGGGCGTGATATAACCTATCACCTTTTCTACCCCTAGGTTACGTTCTTTGAAACTCTTCCATTGGGGTCGGGATGTAGCCTAGCCAATAGGTCCCAAATTAGCCTTCTTTGAACTTTGGCCTCTCATCTTTCTCGCGGTCAATGATCATGTATACCTCTTCAAACATTTGGAGCCCAAAGTCCTCTTGCTCCTTAGTACCGATATAGGGTATGGTCATTTCTTTGTAAATTTCGTAATCTTAGTCACTCGAAATCATTATAACTTAACCATTGTATATGAACTTAACCTTCTAATGAAGACTCGAAGGTACAGCTCTTGTAGAATGTATCCAAGGTCTTCCTAATAGCAGATTGAAGGTCTTTAGGATGTCTAAAACTTAAAATCGGATGTTAAACATTTGTAGACCGATATCCACTAGTAAGTAAATATCTCCTATAATTTCTCTTTCGAATCCATCAAAAGCCCAAACTATTGTTGAGCTTGGTTTAATTACAATCGCATCGATGCCCAATAAATCCAGGGTAGTGAGGGAGCAAACATTCAATGATGAGCCATTGTCGATGAGGACTCTTGCTATGATATTGTTGTTCACCCTTACTATTATGAAGAGGGTTTTAGTGTATTGATGGCCTTCTTCGCTTAGTTCCATGGTAGAGAAAGAAATCTGATCCATAGTGAGGACAGAGTTAGTAACAGACCCTATTCCTTCATCTAGTATTTCATGAGGGACTTTGACTTCCCTCAATGTTCTGAACAAAGATTCCCAATACGGTTCTAATGCCATTAATAAACTCATGAGGAATATCTATGCTAGAGTCTGAGCGAGCTGATCCATCACTTTATACTCGCTAGACTTAATTATTTTGGTGAAGATAGACAATCCTTTGTCATATTTAGCTGGTTCATTGTTTGGCCATTTTACCACAACCTTCTTTTTCAGGTCCTCCCTTGGATTGTAGATTCTACCAAAGTGGGTAATCCCTCCTATAAGTGAACTTGATTGCCTTTGATTTACTACCTTGTAGTTAAGCATGGTAATTTTATAATTTTTGGGGGCTACAAGCACATGGAAGGTATATCGTTGGCTTATGGAATTTGCTTTGCCTCTTGTCTATAGAATCTGTAGATCCTAAGCTCTCGGTTGGAATCGATCATGTTGATGGTGGGCTCTAAGTCATCAAATATCATATTGATGATGGGCCCATGGTTAAGAAAAGGGTTGTTGTTGACGTTTGGAATTGGAGCCTCTACAAAGTCCAATTGGACTGTACCTTCATCAATTAAGTCTTGAATTATGTTTCTTAATCTCTAACATAAGTCGGTTGAATGGCCTATCTGCCCTAGATGATATTGACATCTGGCATTAGGATAAAAAAATTTTGGTCTACATCTTTCATTGGGAGGCTTAGAATGAATCAAATTATCTTTTCTCAATTTTTCAAGGACTTAGCTAAGGGGAATCGGTATCTTGGTGAACTATCTCGGAACCCTGTTGACTTGTGGCTGATTTCAGAATTGTTGTAGTGGAGGATTTGTTTTGAAGGAGACTCAAATATTGGGCTTAGTGTTTAAATTCACCATGCCGACAGTTGCTTCTTTGGTTTTGCTTATAGTAGGCTTTACAGAAGGCAATTCTTTATCTGTTGGCTCCTATAATTTACTAAAAGCGACAACACTTTCAATCTGACATCCTACGGCTACAACCTCTACAAAACTGGAAGAGGTTGCCCAATTAGATGAGAAAAGTAAGCTCTTTAAAGAATGTTAATAAAAGTTGAAGACAGCTCCTTCTTTGTCATGAGGATAGATGTTCGAACAACTAAGGATCTCCACCTCTGGGCATACTCCTTGAAGGAGTCACTGTACTTTTTTCATAAGGTGACTAAGTCCATCATGGTTAATGCCACTTCGACATTGAATTTGTACTGCTCATAAAACGCCTTAGCCAACTTTTCTCATGTATTCAATTGATTCAGATCCAATTAGGCATACCAAGTCAAAGTAAGGCCAGTTAGTATATCCTGAAAAGTCTGGACCATGAGCTGATCATACTGTACATACTTGCCCATTTTATGTACTTACAGTCGGGTATACAGTTTAAGGCATCCAGTCCCATCATACTTTTCAAAGTTAGGCACTTTGAATTTTTCCAGAAAACTTCCATAGTTATAGGTAAAGAAGTTTGTTATACCAGCTTACTTAAATCCATCATAAGCTTTGAGCATTTTCATTTTTTCGATGATTTGTTGGGTTAGTTGTTTCTCAAGCTCTTTCAGTCTGTCTTGATCGGCTTCAGGCTTTGGATTGATTGGATACGAGTAGGTGTTCGATTGAAAAGTCAGGTTAACCTTTAGAAAGACCCCTTCTGTCTCAAAGGATTCGAAGGCCTGGCTAACTTTTAGGTAAGTTTCTTCGACTTCGAAGGGTGGGGCTTCAACATTCTTTCCATATCGAGCTTTAAAAGTTTCTTCATTTACTAAGCCCGTAAACCTAAGCAAGGCAATGATATCAACGAGAAAGCTCAGTTGATTTACAATTTTCCCCACTGTTCATTCCAAAGATTAGAACCTCAGCTCAGTAGGATCAACAAGTTTAGGGTTGATACTGTTGTTGGTGTTAATATTGTCATTTCCTTGGTTAGCCATTTTGGTCTGTAAGTAAGTTTGGATAGGACTTCTCTGAAAGGTTTAACGCTTAAGAGCTATCTTAGCAAACTATTTAAGATCACTTCTCAACAAGATATCACATGAATATATTTTGTTTTATAAAAAGAGATGAATGAAAAACAAAGAAATGCATTGCATAAGGATATAAAGAGACAAAACTGACTAATAATCGGCAAGATCGTAATTTTTATTATTTTCGTAGCTTTTGGAGTTCCCCTTTTACATTAAAAGAAAATACATTCAAGAAGATTATTCCCATCCCTAACTATTCTTTTGGTGTTTGGTAAGTGTTTCCCTTTTCTACTTACTGGACCCTATTAGCGCCTCCTTCTTTCTTGAGTTCGGCCCTTCCATTTCTTTAAGTTCTTTGAACCTCTTCTGGGTCATCTTCAATTGATGTTCCAAAGCTCAAGAATATTATTTAGATTCCCGAAAAAGATCCTTGCACATGTCCCACTCTTCATAGATTATTTTTACTCGAGCTTGTACTTGGTCCATATAGGTCCTGATTTTAGGATTTGTTTCAGCTGGTATGGGTTGGATGACTTCCGGTGCTCAATACTAGATCTCCCCTACCTTATAGAGCTGATCGTATAAATATTCTTTGGTAACCCGATGCTTGACCACTTCTCCTAGCCATTCTCCTAAATTGATGTTTAAGCTAATAGTCCTTGTTCCCCATAACTGTTTGATTGCTCTGAGTTTGGAAATCTTCTGTAATAGGGCAATCTAAAGGTCTTCATAATCCAAGGTCATGATATCCAACGGAGGCTTATAGACTATATCTTAGATACCTCTGAATTGTCTGATCATATTGTTAAGGTAATAGCTTGTACATAATTTCATCCCAATTAAGGGTATTGCTTGATAATTTTTCCAAACTAGGATTACCCTTTTGAAGTTACTCCATCTTGCTGTCTATAAGATATCAGTGACTTGGAAATTTCTCAACACTTCTACCTAACAATAAGTGGATTTTCCTTCTAAGAGATGGACCTTATCAACAAAAGAATCAATCAAATCGATGTTATGAGCAAAGTCTCCTCGGATTAGATCAAGCCCATAACATTTCATGTGACTTATGAACCAAACCATCAATAACAACATGCTAGTCTTTAATGCGCCATCATCCTTTTCTTTTAAAATAACGATGCTTTTGATCTATTCTACAAAGAGGGCCGGGACATATGATTTTCCTTTAAGAAATCAGCTCACTAACTCAGTAACCCTGAAATGGGTGAGGAACTTTCCATTAAGGAATAAGAAGGTCCTAAATGCAACCAAGATAAAGGTTTTTATTTTGTTTTGTCCCCAATCTTTGAGGTTGCCACAAAAGATTCCCCATTGGTTAGATTTAGCCTTAATGACAAACTAGGCTTTTAAGTCTTCCAGTTTGAAGCAGTTGTCGTTACAGCTTCCAAGGGCTTTGTTCACTTCAACTTTTCTAATGCCTAGGAGTCTTAAAAAGACATTAACCGAATCTACTTCTAAATTTGGGGTGCATATATTTTTCAAGGAAGGAGCTTAAAGTAATTGGGTGTACTGTTCAAGTGTTGGGCTAATCAGATGAGGCCCAACTCAAAAAGTCACTTCTTCGAGTTCCCAAAAGTTGGTCAAAGCCCTAATCAAATTAATCTCTATTTTCACTTTTGGAAGTAATAGAATGGGCCTGGTCTTACTGAAGATGATCTCTTGTTCCCTCAGATTTAAGTATTGTAACCATTAGTTCAAGATTGGCTTAAGGTAAATAGGCTTGCTTACAAATTTTTCCTTGAAGTAGATGGAGTTAGATGAGCAAGCCATTTCTTAATCTGAATTACAAAAGAAAAAATATGTTACAAGATTGTCTGACTATTATTTACGAAGACAAAAACTATTTACAACAATTCTATGTTTACAATACGTGAAAATTACATAGGAAATCAAGAAAACTCCAAGCCATTCTATATTTTATTTCCATCTTGCTTGATTATTTGTCGATTCTAGATGTCGTGACTGCATAAAGGGTGGGTTATAAAGGTTCTTAAGCTTATGTGACCTCACTTATTAAAGAATACTTTCATTGGTCACATCAAGCTTAAGTGGGGATGGCCTAATTAACCCTTAACAATGGTTACACCACAATACTCAGAACCTACACAATGGCCCCCCATCCTAAGGTCCTAATACAATCCGAGTTCGATTATTTCTACCATATGTTTGTAGAAAATTAAGCCACTCCCCCCAAATGATTAGATACTGAACTTACATGGATGTTAGTACAATTATGATACAAATAAAGAATAAATAAAATAAAATAAAATACACTAAGGTGATTTTTAGAGGCTAATTATAATTTTGGAAAGTTAAATGGATAACTTTCTTAATGTATCCTTAGTAGAGTTGCTAAGCTATGGAGCTTGGTTTTTCACCCGGTTCCTTTTAAATTAGGTTTTCTCTAAACTAGTCAATACTAAACTCTTATCTGTTTAATATTGACCTTCGACTAGGGTTTAAAGAAAATCAGTTCTTTTTACATTTTAAAAGTACTTTGGAGTCGCCACCTGGCCGAAGTCGAGAAAAAGAGTTAAGTTATAACCAATTTAGTGGATTGGTTATAACTTCACTACCGGTCTATCAATTAAACCATTTTATAAAATAATTTTTTTTTATACCAGAGATCTAGATCCAGGGGCTAATTCATTAAACCCTTATAAGTACCATTAACTCTCTAAATTTAAAAAATCGCCTTTTAATTTTGAAAGATAGAAGTCAATTATTAGTTACTCTAATTGGATAAATGAAATAATTTAAACTAAAAAAAAAAAAGAAAATTAGTTTTTTTTTTTATCGTTATCCCATAGGTGTCTACGTACTCGATATTTAAGATTAGATGTACGTAGTTCTTTTTTATAAAACTTCAGTGGGTTAATTGATTTTAGTTTCGAAAAGATCAATTTTATGTTTTTACCTAGTTTAATTTATTTAAATAAATCTTCCTAAATGGTCCTAATTAGTGTTTTATTTAAAAAAAAAACTCTAAAAAAAGGTCCTAATTTAGGGAAAAAGTTCATTTATTTTTTTATTTTTTGGAAAACTCAATTTTTTCTAAGTGATAAAATGAATTTATTTATTTACTAACTCATTTATTTGTTTTTGTTACCTTATTTATTTCTTTCTTTATTTATCTATTTTAACAAGTAAATAAAAGATTTCCCTTTTCTTTTCTTTTCTTTTTCTTGTTTTTCTTCTCTTTCTTTTTTTTCTTTTTCTTCCTTCTTTCTCTTTTTTTTTTCAGTTTTACAAGTACATTAGTAAAAGGATAAATAAATACATAAATAAATAAAATAAAATAAATAAACAAAAAAATTTCAAATCGAGTTAGGTTTGGGTCGGCTTCGAGTTGACTTGGTATCGACTTGGGTTAGCTCAAGTTGGCTTGGTCAAGTTCGATTAGCTCATACAGCTCAAATCATCTCAGAAAGTTGAATTGAAATGTCTTACTTGGGGTTTTTGAATACAAAGATTACAATGATGGTGGTAGTGGCTTTCACTAAAAACAATTGTAGGGGTAGCTATCCTAGAAAGAGAAAGGGATCGGGCTAGAGATAGAAAGCTTCGATTTACTTTACTTAAAGCGTTTCTAAGTTTATGTTGTCTGTCCTTGTGTATTTCTTGACCTTTCTTTATACTAAATACAACTTGAACAATCTTGGAAAGGTTATTAATGGAGAAATCAACCATGAATGAGGACGCTGGATTTTTTTTTTTCTCATTTTTGAAGCCAATTTATTACCAAATTTGACTGAATTTGAACGAAAAATGGGTCTCGATTCAAAGTATGCTAAGCATGCATAAAATGAAAATGACAAGGAAACTAGAGCTAACTGAAATCTAGAAGAAGAAAGAAAAGAGAAGGGCGCTGGTCACGTACAAGGTACGTGCACGTGCCACGTACCCCAACGCACGTATGCACTGCACTTGGACCTTGCTTGATCCAAATTTAAATGGACCAAATCAAACCTGGTTAGACCTAACCCTTTTTTTTTTCTTTTTAGTATATAAATTTATTTACTTAAAAATTAAATAAATAAAGCACTCCCTAGAAATATTTTCTCTCTTTTTTTCTTTCTTTTTTTTCTCTTTTTAATTATTTATTTATTTATTACTTTTTTTTTGTAATTTTCTTTTTCTTTTTTTGTGCTTTTTCCTTTTTTTCATATTTTTTCTTTCTAAAATTTCTAAGTTTTCTTAACTTTCTTCTTTTTTTTTATACATACTTTTTCCTAAATCTCTTAATTTTTAGGGTTCTCTTTTCTTCTTTTTTTTTTGTATTTTTTTTCCTAATTTATGACCCTATAACATATTTTAGTACTTACTGGTAAAAAAAAAAAAGGTAAGTAATCATAATTAGTAGGATTAATTAATAGTTAAATGGAATAGTATAAATAAAACCTTAATAATCAAAATCAAGAAAGTTTTAATCTAATGTGCTCTCTTCTTTTTCCTACAGTTACTGGGAATCGGTCTTTAATTGGAATCAAAGACCTTTTAGTTGTCGTGTTTGTTTCATTTCAATTGCGCTGGGACACTCGGAGTTCGCTATCAGTAGTATGCAATGGAGCTGGGCGTAAGAGCTAGCTTAAAAAATTTATAAGACCCTTTCCTTGTAGTCGCCGTTTGGGTGCATCATCGCAATCGTTACTAAAAAACAAAAACCATAAAATAACGTGGCCAGGACATGGCAAGTGGACTTATAAGCGGTAGCTAAATAGTAGCACTTGATATTTGATGGATGGAAATCAATAGAAAAGTTAAGGAAATCAGTAGAAATTAAAAGAAATTATGTATTTGATTGGAAAGAAAATCAGATGAATTGATTGAAAATTAATGGAATTGTTTTCACTTTAATCATCATTTTCTTTCTCTTTAAATTTGGAGAGAAATCAATGGAATTGAATAGAAAGGTAATGAAATTACAAATATAGCTTTACAAGGAGAGAAAAATAGATAGCTGATAATTTAGTCCTATTGTCATTTTGAAAAGAAATATTTCCACTCGTTTTTTTCTTTTTTCTTTTTTTTTGTCTCCACATTCTATATCCAAATAACGGTGAAAATTATATTTCCTTTATTTTCCCTCTTCTTTTCTTTTCCAATGATTTCTTGACAAACATTCCCATTCTTCTTAAAAGTTGTCATATATGGTGTATGAATCTGCCTTCTTAACCTGCTTTCAAGACAAAACTAATTGTATGAGAAATTGGAAAATTCAAAGCTATTATGACTAATTGGAATAAAATATCTATCTGACTAAGAGTTTTTGTGATTCCGTTCGATTTAGATTAGAGATTGAATTTAATTGAACCTTAATCGAACTGTATTTGAAAAGGTTTAGTTTAAACTTTTAATGAACCAAATCACTTCTACTAGTTCGAGGTTTTGAACCAAACAATTTTAAATACGATTCAGTTCGATTCAAACCACTATAAATATGGTTTGGTTCAGTTCAATTCAAACCGTTTTAAATGCGATTTGGATTGGTTTGATTCGAAACACTTTAAATGCGATTCGAACTGCTTTTTGAAAGTGTCATTTTCTTTTTTAATAATAATAATAATAGTCATTAGATTTTTCAACTAATATTAATGTACAAATTGAGGAATATTATACAAGAATTAAAATCACATAATATTGTATGATAACATTTCATCTTAATGATAATGAGGTGTATGGGTTAAGTAGATATAAGAGATAACTGTGAAGGAAAATAAGTGGATACTAAAGACTAAGAGTAAAATGATAAATGAAAAAAAGAAAAAAAAATAAATTGAGTTAGATTAAAATATCAACAAGGTTTGAAAATAAAAAAAAATCTCTAATTTTCTTATTTTTAAATAAGAAGTGATTCAATTTGGTTCAACCCCTCAAATTGAATCACAAATCGTTTAGGTACTCTCCAAATTGAACTGAGAGCCAAACTAAAACACAAAAGAACTGCATTTTAAGATTTGGTTCTCAGTTCAATTCTTTTTAATGAACAATCCTATATATAACCTCTTTCTAAGCAAAGTTTATATTTAAAGCTTGAGATAAATTTATTGCGTAATGGAGATAATAAGGACCACTATCATTTATGTGTATTTAAATATTATTGATACTTTTTACTAACTTATCAAAATATAAGGTCTGGTGTGGTAATAAATCCTTTTTCGTGAAATAGCTAAGAAGCTAATTGGAAACAGCTAAGAAACCACCATTCTCTTTTATGAGGAGTAGTCTTCTATATATATTATATGAATTGTTATTTATACACGTGTACTTATCAGGATGGGACAAGTGTCACTCTGTTATTACTTATATTTCACTTTCTGGTATTAGTTATTTAGACTTACTAAGAATATAAATAGTTCTATGATATTTCCTTAGGTAATTGAGAGAATATAATACATTTTTTTGTTGAGTATCTTTTTGTTGTTATGAAGAGTAATCAATATCTCTTACCACTAAGTACTTAACTTCTCATGGTATTAGAGCTCGTCAAGTCAGGTGATTCATTTGCATTCAAATTTTCTTCTCTTAAAACTCTTACTGCAATCTTACCATGATTCTATTGTATTGATTTGATTGACATGACTGAATTAACAATTAATGATCCTTTGTATTTGTCAAGTTTAGATAACCCTGGTATGTCAATTGGTAACATAATCTTCAATGGGAAGAATCATCTTTTGTGGAGTAGGTCTGTAAGAATAAGATTGGGGGCTAAGTTGAAATTATGGTTTGTTGATGGAACAATTGAAAAACCTATCGATAACTCCCCTAAAATGATTAAGTGGGTTCAGTGTGATTACACCATGAGATGTTGGTTATTGAACATAATGATTAATAAATTGTTTAAAAACTTTCTTTACACTAAGTCAATTAGGGAATTGTGGACTGAGGTTGCAAAAAAATATGGTGCTACTAGTGGGCCATTAATTTTTCAAATTCAAAATGAAATTAGTAATCTAAGATGGAACAATTAATCTATAAGTGTGCATTTTAATGCTTTGAAAAGGTTTTGGGATGAAATTCAAGAACTACATCTTCGTCTAACAAGTATGTATGGGTGATTGGATTACTATATTTGTGTTGTTAAAGAAAGAGTGATTGAATTTGAGTCAAAAACTAAGTTGATTCAGTTTTTAATGGGTTTGAATGAGACATATGAAGTAGTTAGAAGTCAAATACTTGCTATGGAGCCTTTACCTTTTGTGAATAGAGCATTTTATTTGATTTAACAAGTGGAAAAATAGAAGAAAATCACAGGAATGGTTAGCAATTCTAATATGGTAGCTTTCTATTTGAATAAGCTTCCTACTAATAAAGGTACTGTAGATAGGAAGAAGATTAAGAAAGGCTTGTTCTACAAATATTGATAAAATGAAGGGAACTTGATTGGAAATTGCTTTCAATTAGTAGGATACTCCAAGTAGTAGAAGGATAAGAAGATTCAAAGAGGGAAACAAGCCTATAAACCATCGGCTTATTACTCTATTTTAGATACTCACTTAATCGAAAGCAATCAAGTTACTAACATGAATAGTTTTGGTTTGGTGAATGACAAAGCTCGTTCTGACATATTGAAGAAGGAGTTGATTGAAAATATTTACAAAGAAGTCTTTAAAATGATGAAGCCTAATCAGGATGTTACAGCAACTGCTAATACAATCTAATTTGCAGGTAATGTGACTTGTTTCTTTAGTTCTATTGTTTATTGTAAAAATATGGCTCATTAGGTAATTGGTTCTAAAGTAATGGACCATATGACACCATACTTAGACTTACTTAGTAATGTCATCTAACTACCAAACACAATCTCATTATGATTACTGATATCAAGCAAGTGCATTTAATATAACCGATGTGAGTCCGAGTCGATCCCTCAGAGACTTCGAGTATTAATATTAACCTTAACTTTATTATCTAACCGGAAAATTATGAAAGTTTGAATTAATTAAAAATACTAAAATTAACAAACTACTTTAATTAAAAGACTTAATTAAGCAATTGAAAGGCGATAAAATTAATAACGACTTCAAAAAAGTAATAACGTATTTAGGAATTATTTCCCCTAGAGTTAATCATGTAATCACTTAAAATATATTCAATTTAGTTTCTATTATTCTTGACCGGAGGGATTCACAACTAAAGTTAATACCTTTCTCAAGCATATTAACCCTAATCCTAAATTATTTACCGGAATCTCTTCACTTAGTAATATAATTTAGAATTGCATTAATGTATAATGAATTCCCACACAATTAATTAACTTTCCGAAAGAAACATGTATCTTATCTCTAAGTATACATATAATCCTCTTCAATTATGTAAAGATCTAATTACACATGCAATTTCTCAATCAACATGCATAATATCATATATTAATATTTTAGAAATATCAATCAATAATTAAACGACATAATCGAATCAAGTAAAAATAGAAACTTTATTGAAATTTCTAAATCAATCCAAGAATCACATGAAACCCTAGGTTCCATAATCCTAAATACTCGAATTCTAAGCTATCATAATGAATCTAAAAACGAGTTTCATCAATAATATAAAATAAAACATGGAAACCCCTTTGATTGATGAACAATCTCTCTAATCTTGAAGTTGATATTGTTCCGCCTCTTTCTTGATGTTCTCCTTAAGTCTCTTTCTCTTTTCTTGTGTCTCCTCGTTTCTGTAATGTCTCTCTTCCTTTTAAAACCCTAAGATATCCTTTTATATGTGTATTACAAAGATTCTGTTTTCGTCACCAGACACGGCCTGGGACATGGCCGTATCCCCAGGTCGTATAACTTTCTGCACTAAGGTAAAATTTTCTACACAACTTCAAAACTTCATAACTTCTTCATTTGAACTCCAAATTGAGTGAAATTTGATTCCTTTTCTTCGTTTTCTATCCTAGAACGCGTTCAAACCTAGAAATCAAAATTTTACTCAATTAAGTATCAATTTCTTTAAGGAAAACCAAAAATATGAGGAAAATACTATAAAATCACCCTATGAAATATGTTTAAAATCCAAGTTATCAAATTTCCCCACACTTGAGCATTTGCTTGTCCTCAAGCAAATAAATAAATAAAAAAAAAACTTTCAGGACAAGAAACGCTAAACAAAATTTATCACTATTTAGGAAACCGGTGAACGAATAAACTTGACCCGTAGAAAAGTAAGAAAATTATTCTCAACTAACTTGCAATAATAAAGTCAACCAATTTCATCTGACCATATTCAAATGCTCCAACAATATTTAATACTAGAGTTCACTAGTTAATTTATGAAAATCAAAGTTTACTCGAGTCATTTTACCAAGGATTCTTAAACTAAAAATTGGATTTAACATCTCGCCAACCGAAAAAGAGTCATAAAAATTTTGTCCATTCAACTAAAGTGTATACAATTCTCTCTTCCATCTCACCAAGCACCATAATCTAAAATAAACACATTTTACATCCACTCATCCTCTGATCATCCCCCTAGTTCATGCTTTTGTTGAGAGGTTTTTTTAAATTTACCTTATTTAAACACAATTGTGTTGGTAGCGGGAAAGAATCTCGCTCTTCTGAAGGACCAAGACCAATCCATACCAACTTATTCCTTATATTGATAGTGGGAAAGAACCTTGCTCTTCTGACGGACCAAGACCGATCCATATCAATTTTTTTTTTTCATTTGAATTGGCATTAGGACTCAATCTCCCTCTTATGACAGACCAAGACGAATCCTTACCAATTTTTTCTATTCATATACTTGTTATTACTTTTGACCTCCAATCATTGTGATTTTTCAGGGGTTTCTCAAAAGAAAAATTTCATTTGTTTGTTTGCTCAAAATTATAGGACTCTTAAAAATATCTAAGAGAAAGGTATACATAAAAGTAAATTTAAAAATAACCATGACTAACTCTCAACTAGTGATGTTGCTCCAATCTCAAATCCTAAAGTCCGAAGCTAAATAACTCGTAACTTTGCCTTCCACAAATTTGACTAATCAATTCTAGTAAAGTATCATAAGATCAATAATAATCAAGATGAAACAGTTAATTTCGCTTAATACCAGTTAATCACCTATTGCAAGTTAACTTAAAAATTAATTGGGTAAAATGTGAATAATTGGTCTCCTAAACAGTAATAAATTCATATATATCCCTTCCCCACACTGAATAATGTACATTGTCCTCAATGTATGACTAAAAATCATAACAGCACGAAAAAGCAGCACAGGGAAAAAGAAAACATATGAACTGAAAAGAAAACTAATACTTCCCTACCAGTCGAACAGAAGCGCAAAATGAAAAAGCATCATCATGATATATAACAGAGTTCACAAGCCTTGAACAACAAAAGTCAACACAAAAAATGAAGTACTAAGAAAAGGGATCGGAATCTGTCTCTTCATGTGCCTCATTAGACGATGCCTCAGCCATCGTAGCATCATCATCCTCATCACTGGCCTCGACATCCTCATCACATTCGCCAGCCTAATCATGAGGAAGAGATAGCAAAATTAAGTAGGAAACTTACTTGGATCAAAATGCGGAATGCAAGAATTGTGGAGAGAAGAGGGAGAATAAGAGAGAATATAAGAGAGAAATGTTTGATTGGGAGTGTGTGAGAGGGTGTGTTTAATTTAAATAAAACGGGCGTGCCCAAAAATCATGTAAGTTTGAGTTGATATGGGCAGGGACACAACCGTGTCCCTTGCTCGTGTAACAATCTGCGTATGGAGTCTGGTCAGACACGGGCTGGGACATGACCGTGTCCCATGCCCATGTAACATTCTGTGGTCCATTGTGAAATCTGGACACACACGGGCTGGGACACGACCGTGTCCCAAGCCCGTGTAACTCTCTGTTTATAGGTGGGATTCTGGGCGCACATGGATTGGGACACGACCGTGTCCCTCGCTCGTATAACTTGCCATGCATGAGTGGGAATGTGCACACGGGTAGGGACACGACCGTGTCCTTCGCTCGTGTAACTTTCTGTGCCCACGTAGTGAACCCAAAATCTGGGTGGACACGGGCTGGGACACGACCGTGTAACTTTCTGTGGGTGGGCAGTTTTAAAGGTCTGGATGGACACAAGGTGGGACACGACTGTGTCCCTTGCCCGTGTAACTTTTTTTATTTTTAATTTAATTTAACTAGAAAGGAAACTTAAAGAAATAGAAATAATAAAACTAAAGAGAAAAGGCAACAATTAAACTAAAAGGAAAAGGCTATGACGAAAATAGAAGAAGCAAAGCAAAGTTAGATAAAAGGAAAATAAAATGAAGAAAACTTAATGAACTAAAGTATAAGCAAAATTAGACATGGGTTGCCTCCCAAGAAGCGCTTTAGTTAACGTCGATAGCTCGACGGGATACGTCTTGTAATTCATGATTCTTCATCCAGGTGGAGAGAGAACTCCTCCTGTATCTTGCTTTTTAACTCTCCATACGAGTGTAGATTTACCCTTCGGCCATCGACCTTGCTAGTTCCATTTCATTGATGCATAACTTCCATAGTTTCTCTCCTTATCATGCCACTTATCAAATTCATGTAGCCTAAACTTCTTCATTTTGTTCGCTTTTAGCTTAAATCCGATTGTCATTGGAAGTTTTGAACTTTTCATCGCAAAGACATGTTCCAAATGATTTCTTGATAGTTTTGGTCCCAAAAGTGGTGGCTTCTCTTTAAAAGATTTTAACCTAAGATCCTTTGGCTTATGGAGTGGATCAATCCCCTTCTTGTCCATACTGGATTCATGAACTTCTATTTGAGCTGCCACTTCTGCACAATTGGGCTTAATCACCAAATTTTCATCTCCCTTTTACAAGCAATAGCTTGAGGAATCTTTGGCAAGAGTTTCCTGCATACATGTAGATGTAATGACATTAGTGGCATTAACATTGTGACTTATGTCCTCTAAGTCAAGAAATTTATTCGTTGCCTCTGGAGTTTTAAAAACTATTTCATACCCGTAATATCAACTTATGCTCACTAACATCAAAAACAGCCTTAGCAGTGGCTAGGAAGGGTCGACCTAAAATGATTGGCATCTCAATATCTTCATCTATATCAAGTATAACAAAATCCACGGGAAAGATGAATTTGTCTACTTGCACTAAAACATCTTTTATGATGCCTCTAGGGTATGTGATAGACCTATTGGCTAATTGAAGACTCATGCCCATTAATTTAGGTTCTCCTAACCCTAGCTTTTTGAACAATTTATACGGCATCAAATTTATACTAGCTCCTAAATCTGCCAAAGCATTATCTACTAACAAATTGCCAAGCATACAAGGAATAGTGAAACTCCCTCATTCAATGTGACGGTTGTAAGCTCCTCCAACTTCCTCTTGTTCAATAGAAGATCTTTTAAAAATTTCGCATACTTTGGCATCTGCAAGATGACATCAACAAGAGGTAAGTTAATGTGTAATTGTTTGAAAACATCAAGCAATTTAACGAATTCCTTATTTTGATCAGTGTAACTTTGCTTAAGGCGCTGCGGGTAAGGGATGGGAGGCTTGTACTCCTTCACTTTCGGTAATTCCATACTTGCTTTTGATTTTAGTGGCTTTGCATCTTCCTTACGGTTGCTTTCCACCTCTTTCTTAACTAATTCCTCACCATCCTTCTTCTTCACTTGTAGTTTTCTACCACTGCTCAAGGTCACTGCATTAACATATTCCCTAGGATTGACCTCGGTATTCCCTGGTAGTGTTCCCTGCGGTCTTTCAGAGATTAGCTTCGCAAGTTGACTAATTTGGTTCTCAAGGTTGCGATTTGAAGCCTCTTGATTCCTCAACGATGATTCAATGTTGGATAAGCGAACCTTATTGCCTTGAATGTATTTTGTGAGAAGTTCTTCCACACTAGACTTTTTTTCTTGAGGGAAAGGAGGTGGGAATGGTCTTTGAAATCCAGGTGGGCCAAAGTTAATCTTCTGTTGGCCTTGGTTTTGATTTCCCTATGAGAAATTGGGGTGATTCCTCCATCCTAGATTATAAGTGTTGTTGTAGGGGTTACTCTGTTGCTTGGGTGGATTTCCTAGATAATCAACCTGTTCCAATTGTTTTAGTGCTCCATAACCCTGCATACCAAAGTCACTTACATCTGACTGCACTTATTGAGGGCCAACAAGGAGTGCATCAATCTTCTTACTCAATAGGTCCACCTTGGCTGCCAAAGCAGTGGTTAAGTCCACCTCATAAACTCCCATGGGCTTTTGCTTGGCTCTAGTGGTTTCCCATTGATAATTGTTCATCGTTATTCCTTCAATCAGGTTTTGTGCTTGCTCAGGTGTCTTTGTGTTCAAAATACCTCCTGCGGATGCATCAATCATCTGTCTAGTGGATAAATTGAGACCATTATAGAAGGTCTTAATCTGCATCCATAGTGGGAGGCCATGATGTGGGCACCTCCTGAGCAAGTCCTTAAACCGCTCCCAAGTATCATATAGCGTCTCCACTTCCAATTGAGCAAAACAAGAAATATCATTCCGAAGTTTAGCGATCTTTCCAGGTAGGAAATACTTCTCCAAAAATTTCTCTACCAATTCATTCTAAGTTGTGATTGAATTTCGTGGTAGAGAGTTTAACCACTGTTTTGCTCTACCCCTCAAGGAGAAAGGAAATAGCCGCAGTCGAATGGCATCATCCGTAGCTCCGTTGATTTTAAATGTATCACAAATCTCTAGAAAGCTAGAGATGTGGGCATTAGGATCTTCATCTTGGACACCATCAAACTGAACATATTGTTGCACCATTTGTATGATGTTAGGTGCAATTTGGAAGTTATTAGCCGCAACGGTTGGCCTTGCGATGCTAGAGTCAGCTCCAATAAGTGTAGGCCTTGAATAATCGGACGTGGTCCGATTTGCTTCATTCCCGTTGTTAGCCATGTGTGGTGGATCTTCCTGCTTGATGAATTGAGTGTTGGTCTCTTCACCTTCTTCCTTGATTTCAACAATTGACTCGTCGTCAATGGTCGCCACACTTTGTCTAGGTCGTGATTTTAAATTTTGAAGGGCAGTTCTCGCAATTTCAGGATCAAGTTCTACCAAATCTTCCAGGTTACTTCAAGTCATGCACTGCAAGGGTAAGAAATATAGAATCAATTGCAGCTCTAACTAATGAAAATAAACAATGAAAACAAAAGAAAAAAAAATGGTTAAAATAATAAAGCAACTAGTGTTCTTAATATTGAAAATCCCTGGCAACGGCGCTAAAAACTTGATATCAGGCAAGTGTACCTATCAGTTTTAATATAGCGGATGTGAGTCCGAGTCGATCCCTCAGAGACTTCGAGTACTAATATTAACCTTAACTTTATTATCTAACCGGAAAATTATGAAAATTTGAATTAATTAAAAATACTAAAATTAACAAACTACTTTAATTAAAAGACTTAATTAAGCAATTAAAAAGACGATAAAATTAATAACGACTTCAAGAAAGTAATAACGTATTTAGGAATTATTTCCCCTAGAGTTAATCATGTGATCACTTAAAATATATTCAATTCGGTTTCTATTATTCTTGACCGGAGGGATTCACAACTAAAGTTAATACCTTTCTCAAGCATATTAACCCTAATCCTAAATTATTTACCGGAATCTCTTCACTTAGTAATATAATTTAGAATTGCATTAATGTATAATGAATTCCTACACAATTAATTAACTTTCCGAAAGAAACATGTATCTTATCTCTAAGTATACATATAATCCTCTTCAATTATGTAAAGATCTAATTACACATGCAATTTCTCAATCAACATGCATAATATCATATATTGATATTTTAGAAATATCAATCAATAATTAAACGACATAATCGAATCAAGTAAAAATAGAAACTTTATTGAAATTTTTAAATCAATCCAAGAATCACATGAAACCCTAGGTTCCATAATCCTAAATACTCGAATTCTAAGCTATCATAATGAATCTAAAAACGAGTTTCATCAATAATATAAAATAAAACATGGAAACCCCTTTGATTGATGAACAATCTCTCTAATCTTGAAGTTGATGTTGTTCTGCCTCTTTCTTGATGTTCTCCTTAAGTCTTTTTCTCTTTTCTTGTATCTCCTTGTTTCTATAATGTCTCTCTTCCTTTTGAAACCCTAAGATATCATTTTATTTGTGTATTACAAAGATTTTGTTTTCGTCACCAGACACGGCCTGGGACATGGCCGTGTCCCCAGATCGTGTAACTTTCTGTACTAAGACAAAATTTTCTGCACAACTTCAAAACTTCATAACTTCTTCATTTGAACTCCGAATTGAGTGAAATTTGATTCCTTTTCTTCGTTTTCGATCCTAGAATGCATTAAAACCTAGAAATTAAAATTTCACTCAATTAAGTATCAATTTCTTTAAAGAAAACAAAAAATGTGAAGAAAATACTATAAAATCACCCTATGAAATATGTTTAAAATCCGAGTTATCAATTACCTAATGGCAAATCACTACAAGTTCAATTTGTAGGATCTATTGTGATCTCTTTTTCACTTAAACTTCACAATGTCTTATATGCACCATAGTTCACATACAAGTTGCTTTTTGTCCAATAACTCACTTCTAGTTAGCCTATGTAACTCATTTTTGATCATGTTTCTTGTATATTTTAGAACTTAAAAGTCTAAAAAGATTATTGCAACAGCAGTAGCTAGGAGTGGACCTAATGTACTGTTATCTAATGCTTTTAGTAGTTTTGGAGCTCTAGATAGTTCCTTTGGTTTACTGTAACAACAAACGCTGTGATTAATGAAACGCATTTGCTTCATGAGCGACTAGGGCATACTTTAGCATCTAAGTTGTAGCATTTACACTTTTTTAAACACTTGAACTTAAAAAATTTCCTTTGCGACACTTGCCAAAAGGCAACGTTTCATGATCTCTCATTTCCTTGTACTGATTATGTGACTACATTTGCTTTTGAATCACTACATGTTGATGATTAAGGTCCTTATAGTGTTCATTCTTTATGTAGTGCACCTTATACTCTAACCATTGTGAATGATTTTTCCAAAGGAACTTAGACATATCTTATGCATCATAAATCACAAACTTGTTCCTTACTTGAAAAATTCATTAAGTATGTGCAAAACCATTTTTCTATTACTCCTAAACATATCAGAATTGATAATGGTGGGGAGTTTGTCTCACATGCTTGTCAAGAGTTGTTTCATAGGTTTGGTATCTTACATCAATGCACAGTACCTTACACACCACAACAAAATGGATGAGTGGAGAGAAAATACTAACACTTATTAGATGCTTCCTAAGCTCTTCGAATTCAAGCTAATTTACCAAAAAAAATTTGAGGGAATGTATATTAACAATTGCATGTCTCATCAATAAAATGGCTACACCAAATTTGAAGTGGAAAACATCTTTTGAAATCCTTTGTAGTGAAACACCAACATATGACAACCTTAGAGTGATTGGGTGTTTGTGTTATATAGTAAGGAATTCTCCTATTTGCAAGGATAAATTTGATCCTAAAGGTGTGCATTGTGTTTTTCTTGGCTCTAGTAGTGGCAATAAGGGTTATAAAGTCTATGATCTCTCTAGCAACAAGATTATGCTTGTAGAGATGTTCAATTCTTTGAACATATTTTTCCTTTCAAGAATTCTAACATCACCACTAATGTTCATCCCGATACACTGTCTATGCCTTCTTCTATTCAATTTGATACACCTCATACCTCTTGCCGAGCCCTATTTCGATTTCCTTAATTTAACCTATATTAAGCTCAGCCTACTTAATATAAATTACTCAACCAAACTAAAGAAATTCTTTTCTTAAAAAATTTTTAAAAAATTGGAGTCGTCAATTGGTTCAACCGATAAAAAAATAAAATTACAGTTTTCAGGTGGGAAAATTCTAATTTGACTATTGGTTTGTGGATATTCTAAAAATATTAATTTTTAGAAAATTAAACCAAAAAACCAAGTTCGGGGGCTAATCTATTAAGACTAAGTCACCATGTGAAAATTAAAAAAAAAATGATGGGCTTTATTTTTGTAATTTTTCTAAAAATATGAAAAATATACCTAATTCACAAAATTTAATTAAAAATGATTTTTATTACAAATTTCTTAAAAAAGAAAAAAAAAATATTTTTTTAAACGGTTGCCTTGAAAGTACCTAAGTACCAGCTAATCAGGATCAAACCAGCTATAGTTTTCTTTTTTTTATAAGATTTTTAGTGGGTAGATTATTTTTATTTTGAAAACTGAGCCAGGTTTACATTTTCACCAATTTATTATTTGAAGAAAAAACCTTAAAAAATCTAGTTTTCCTAAATTAAACAAAAACCCTAACTAACTAACTTTTTGAAAAAACTCCATTTAGATTTTTTATTTCTCCAAAAACACCCTAAGTGCCAAAAATATTTTTATTATTAAAAAAATGATTTTTTGAAAAAAAGCCTAGCTTAACTAAAAAAAATCACAAGAAAATAAATAATAACCCAAAAACCTGCACTTAAACAAAAAAAAAATCAATTAAATAATAAAAATAAATAACCAATGAAGCAAACTAATAAAAATTACTAAAATAAACAAAATAACAATAAAAAAACTGGAAAATTACCTATCGTTGGAATGTTGGTGTTAGACGGTGATGTGAGTGTGCACAAGTGTCAACACTGGGCTAGCACGGGCGCTAACTCAAGTGAGCGCTAGTAAACGCCTGGTTGTGTGTGGGCAAGCGTTTAGGCGTACAGATGGACGAAAGCTTGGTAAGTGTATAGGCGAAAGCCTAGTGAGCATGCGGGCAACATTAGCGACAATGGGTGATGGCTTAAGCAAGGATTGGGCATGCACGGCGGATGTCTAAGCAATAGCTAAGGCGAGAGCAGGGGCATATGTAGGACATGGCTTTGGGCGACAGTGGGTACGCACGAGCGATGGAGTGGCAATGCTGTGAATAATGCGGTGATGTTATGGGCAGCGTGGCAATGCTAAGGGCAACACATGGTAGTTTAGTAATTTGTGGTGGTGTGTAGGGATTGTGGTGGCGCATGTAGCGTGGTAGTGGTACATAAGGTCTTGTGACGGCATGTGTGGCGTGGTAGTAGCACATGAGGTTTTGTGGTGGCACGTAAATTTACGTAGGGTGTATGGTGTTTTTTTGGCTAAGAATGTGATTAAAAGAAAAAAAAAACCATTCTCAAATCCCTAACCGACATGTTATTTATAAGCTTATAATCTAATCTCTCGTATTGAAGACATGAAAGATTTGATTGCGATTCTTCCAAAATTTACCTTAGCTTCTAAAAACCCTAATTAGCTCAAGCTTTTCTTTCCAGACCCGATCCGATTTAATGAAATTAGCCCAATAACTTAATGAATTTTGATTTAAACCCCTAAATTAGATGAATTTTTATTCTATATTGGTTTGGCCCAAAATTAATTAATTTAACTTATCTCGTCACCTAATCTAACAACCTAACTTAATTCAACTTGACACGACTTAACTCATGACTCAACTTGCTATGCCCTGACTTGATCTTTTTTTATTTTTTTTTTCATTTTTCATTTCTTCTTTTGATTTTCAGTTTTTTTATTATTATTTCTATTTTTATTTTTCTATTTTTTTGTTTATTATTTAATTTGGCTTAATTAATAACAAATAAAAAAAATTGGCAAAAATAAGGTGTTTACACCTACCTCTCTTTGCTACAAAGACAATAGCGATACCCATTTTTACCAAACCCTACTTTGAACTGATAAACTAAGCTATGTTTTATTTTTATGAAGAATATCAACTTAAAAGGTCAATGTAAAGAATAAATTGTCCATCTTGAAAGGACGGGGCAAATGAATGCCTGTCTCAAAAGAACAAAGCAAAAGGTTAGGGGGCCTATCTTGAAAGGATAAGGTTAATAGTGTCTATCTTAGAAGGATAGAGTAAAAATTTCAAGGAGGCCTATCTTGGAAGGATAGGACTTAATAGTGTTTATCTTAGAAGGATAAAGGAAAAATTTGAAGGTGGCCTATCTTGAAAGGATAGGGAAAAAATCTTAAGAAGACCTATCTTGGAAGGAAAAGGCAAAAATTTCAAGGAGACCTATCTTGGAAGGATAGGGTAAAAACCATTGAAGGTCAAATTAGCTTGTTTTGGTTTGGCGGATAATCCGAAGAAGATAGATCTTTCCGAGATCTCAAAAAAACTAGTTTTGATTTAATGGATAATCCAAAGAGGATAAATCTCTCTGAGATTTCTTTTGGTTTGTGATTTGAAGAGAATAGATCTCTTCAAAAACTGATTTCACTTTGGTGACTCAAAGAGAATAGATCTCTTCGAGATTTCTTTTAATTTAGTGAACAATCTAAAGAGGATAGATCTCTTTGAAATTTGTTTAACGTGTTGAATAATCTGAAGAAGATAGATTTCTTCAAGATTTGTTTTGGTTCGCAAGGATAGATCTTTCAAAAACAAGATAAGATGCATGAGACAACACTCTCATGAGCTAGTGCTCTTTTAAATGACTAGACAATGCTCCTTTAAGCAAGCAATCCAAGCAATCCTACAAAGGGATAGATAGGACAGTGTTCCTATGAGTAAGCAATCCGATAGAAGATAGGATAGCGCTCCTTTGATCAAGCGATTCTAGAAACAATTAAATGGCGCTCCACTAAGCAAGCAACCCGATTAAGGACAGGATAGCGCTCTTTTGAGTAAGCAATCCTAGAAAGGATTAGATGACGCTCTACTAAGTAAGCAACCCAACTAAAATAGGATAATGCTACTTTGAGCAGACAATCCTAAAAAAGACAAGACAATGCTCCTTTAAGCAAGTGATCCTAGAAAAGATAGGACGCCGCTCTTTTGTGCAAGTGATCTTAGAAAGGATTTTGATGAGTTTTAACAAAATGATCTTAGACTTAAATTTGAAGGATTTTGACGATTCTTTGAAATTATTATTCTTTGACAATTTTTTTTTAACAAAGGTTTCATTTCTCTTTTGAAAAGGTTTTTTCTTTTTTTCTTCTTTTTTGTTAAGAAATTCAAAAACACTCTTCGATAGAAAATTATGTTGCTAACAAGTAAGAAAGTTTTGAAACTCTAAAAACTACAAATAAGGGATTAGCTTTCCCCTTGCCCGTTGATCACTCATTCTCTCAGTCTTATTTCCTGGCGCATAATTCATGATCTTTGAACTTTTTTAGAAGCATTGATTTCTAACTTAAGATAAATGACCATTTATGTTTTTGACAAAGTACTCAACTCTTCAATTTTCCACTTAGAGATAGATATCATTACTTAAAATGTTTAGTCAAACTGGACTTCCTTGCACTCTCATAGGTTTATTTTTACTCTCAGCATCGATTCCAAAAATTATGGCTATCTTGTAAGTAGTATATTATAGTCAATCAATAAGTATTTTTCTGAGTTTACAATGTAAGGCTTTTAGTCAATAGTTTAAGCAAATGGATATTAATGTACTTGGCCAATTTTAAAGAAATCTATGCAATCAGTATCGAGTTTATAAGCCAAGAACCTATGAGAAACTAAACATGGGCTTGCCCCAGTTTCATGAGCAAATTTTGCTTAAGATAATTCTATTTCTTTAGTCAAAAGAGTTTCATTAAGGTTGGTATAGCAAGTAAGGTCATAAAATAAGGGCTTTACCTTTAGGCTTAAGAATTCATAATGTTTGGCTTTTGGATACCATCACAAGTCCGGACTATAGGCTTTATTGGTAATTGAGCTATTCTTTGAAGGTAATCCGCCTTGATAATATTTTCAATCTCTCTCTTTCTTTCACCTTTTTCTTTTTATTTTTCTTCTTCTTCTTTTTTTCTCTTTTCTTTTCTTTCTTTTTCCTTTCTTATTTTCTTTTGGTCAAGGTGATCACCTTCCATGGTTAAGTTTTTTTTTTTTTTTTTTGCTTGATGGGATTAAAAGCCCTAAAACCATGGGTTCAAATAGTATAACCTTAGGAGAAGTATATATGGCATAAAGTGCTTAGGAAAGAATCTATGGACTAGATGTGTTTGAATAAGTATACGGGCTTGAGTGAGGTGTATATGGTTTTAAGATCTTCTTCATTCTAAAGAAATTAAATTATCTATGACAATATTTGCTCATGAATTGACATGACTAAGGCAAGCACATATTACTCTAGTCCTTTTTCTCCAGATTAATAACCCTAACCTCTTAATTGCCTCAATTTGAGGTGGTTCTTGGCAGGGCTAACTTTAAGAACAATCCCTAAAGATTCAAATGGGTTTGCAAGGGATAATTATATTTAGGGATAATGAAATGAATGCCTAATATTATTTTGACACATGTACCAAGTTCAAGATAGGCCTCCTTTAAGGAATGAGCCCAATTACTCACCTTAATGGCACTTTTCTCTTATGTGTGTCTAGGGTTAGTGATTAGGACATGGGTTGCCTCTTTTCATCCTAAACCTTTCAAGTAATGTGTTTTCATTCCCTTAGGTGGAAAGTTTTAAGTTTTGAGTCCACATGTTCTTTATCCATTTTCACTCATTCGAAATGCCCCTATTTGAGTTGAGCTAGCTATATAGCATACAAAGACATGAATACACATGAAAACCGCTTTGTTCAATAACTTATGTTTGTTATAAGCTCCAAAATGAAATATTATTCTAAAAAAAAATGCAGGAACTAAAATTCTTTTTTACTTCTTACCCCTATTTCTATCACTTCTCTGAACTTGGCCCATTCAACTAAATTGATCTTTCAAAGATATACCCAACTACTTCAAACGGTAAGTCACCTTGTCAGATGATAGTAGTAGATCCTCAATGCCTGATGTTGGAGGTTATCTATTTGATGCCTCTTCAAAACTTAAGGAAAGAATACCATTGCTAATTGAACCATCAATCTCTAGAAAACTTGGTTGGATAATCTCAGCATCAATCAAATCTTGTACCTTATGCCTCAGTCTCCAATAGTCTTCTATGGTATGCCCCACTTGGCCAACATGATAGTCATACCAATTGTTGGCTTCACAATCCCTTGGCTTGAATTTCCTTGTTGGGTTTCACATGTCAGTAGTTTTACATCTCTCAATTGCTTGAACACTTGGACCACTGGAATCTTGAACTATGTAAATTGCCTCCTCTTGTTATGTATGGGCTCATCTTGATTCTAGGCTTTCCCAATCGGCACATTCACTCTTGATTTTTCTTTCGTTGAATCAACTTCATGCTTGATCTGTAACGTCCTATTCGTATTAGGATGTAAGTTTCCAAGCTGCTCGGAGACATAACCCATCGCCATTTCTACATTAGTGAGCTTTTCTTCTAATTTTGCTAGCTTTTCTTCTAAGGCAGTAACCCTTTCTTCCAAACCTTGGCAATAACATACCCCTCAGGCTTGACCATTCAAATCCACTTTTGGCAACTTTTCCAAACTTTGTATTGTATTAATAGTAGGCCCTTGAATTTACAACTCTTTAGATTCGTATGCCTAAGATGGTGTATTAATAGGCCATTGGGCTTGGATATGAGCTATGGCCTCAACTTGTTTCTCGTATTTACTCATAACCCCTTCAGTTGTGATTATTCTATGTTCAAGAGCTTCAGATATCTTGTTTTTTAAAATAAGTGATTATAGGCTTCAGGTTGGACCAAATCATTTTAAAAATAATCTTTCAAAGCTTGCAAGAATCCCTTCCTATTAGCAACACTACATTCTTTTTCTTAAAAAAAATCAAGTTTATAATTTTGAAAACATTTCTTTTTTTTTTTTGGAAACTTTTATTGGGAAAAAAATGTTAATTTTATGTTACAAAAGCCTAATATAGACATCAACAAATCTAAAAAAAATTGGACATATTAGGACTAACAATTAAGGACATAGGATAACGATAATATTATAAGGATGATATGGAGAAGCAAAAATTATTTTACAAGGAAGAAAACTCTATTAGGACCACAACAACCTAAAAGCTAAAAAAAAAAAAAGAATGAGAACTTAAACATTTACAAGATTAATAACCTTAAGATGGAAAACAATTCACAATGGAAATCTAATAATTAAATCTTTTTTTTTTTATTTTGTTAGTTCCTAACAGTATGGTATATATGAGGCATTGCAATAAAAATCAACCGAGTAAATAATTATCATGAAACTGGTTTTTTATAATAAAATTTCTTTTGAAATTTCTTTTTTTAAAAAAAAAAATTGGAAAGTCTTTTAAAAAAATGACGGTTCCATAATAATCTTTATCATAGTTAACTTCCATAATTACATGCTCAAAAAGATATTTTACAAGTTGATACAAAAGTTTTTTTTTTTTTTAACATTAGCACATTATGATATAAGGGGGATACTAATGGTTTTCAGCATTTTATGTTAAATGTTATGTTATACAACCTATTACTGATAAAATAAAACAAAATCTATAAGACTCACGTATATTACAAATATGCAAAATAAATGTAATGCAATATGCTACACACGCATGCAATGTAATAAGGTTGATCGTTAATAAATTATAGGAATTATTATAAATCCGTGGTCAAAGAGCACCTTTATATATAAGTAAGCCCAAAATAAGATTTAAAAAAAAAAAAGTTTGCGAATACTTATATATAAGGGTTTTTTTTTAATTTCCCCTTTTTTAAAGAAGAAAATGGAACCGACCACAGATTGATTAAGCTTTTCTTATAATTTAAAAATAACTATCCCTTTTTTCAAAAATAATTATGCAAGAAGGTAGGGTCTACGATTCTTAGGCTCTGTAACTCTAAAGCTTTCCAGAGAAAAACTTAGTGGATTACATCAAAACCTAAGTAAGCTCGCCTATCAACGCCAAGTGGGGATAAAGACCCCAACAACCTGAGGGTTATACAATAACAACCTATCCTAAGTTCTTAAGGTGGCCTAGGTCCGACCACATCTAAACATGCAAATGATTATTAAAACCCCCCACCCCCCTAAATTTCCTAATAAGGCCCATTGAGCTGAGGATTTTTCTTAAGGCTTGCATCACTAAAAAAAAAAATAGTAAAACTATAATATAAAAAAGAAAATAATAATACAAAAGCCCATTAAATTTATTTTAACTTTCACATAGCTAGCCCACTAAGCGTTCCCAATGGAGTCGCCAATTCTGTCAAGCCCTATTTCGATTTCTTTAATTTAACATATATCAAACCTAGCCTGCTTAATATAAATCACTCGACATTAATTTAAGGAAATACTTTTCTTAAAAAATTGGAGTCATCAATCGGTTCAACCGGTAAAAAAATAAAATTAAGGTTTTTGGATAGGAAAACCCTGATTTAACCATTGGTTTATGGATATTCTAAAAAAATTAATTTTTAAAAAATTGAACTAGAAAACCAAGTTCAGGGGTTAACTTATTAAGACTAAGTCACCATGTAAAAATTAAAAAAAAAAAATTGATGGGCTTTATTTTTGTAATTTTTCTAAAAATATGAAAAATATACCTAACTTCACAAAATGTAATTAAAAATGATTTTTTATTACGAATTTCTAAGAAAAGGAAAAAAAATTTAATTTTTAAACCGTTGTTCCGAAAATACCTATACCCACTAATCGAGATCAAATTGCCATAGTTCATTTTTTTATAAAATTTTTAGTGGGTGGATTATTTTTATTTTGAAAACTAAGCGAGATTTACGTTTTCATCGATTTATTATTTAAAGAAAAAACCCTGAAAAAATCTAATTTTCCTAAATTAAATGAAAACCCTAACTAACTATCTTTTTGAAAAAACTCCATCCATTTAGATTTTTTTATTTCTCAAAAAAACCCTAAGTGACAAAAATAGTTTTTATTATTAAAAAAATGATTTTTCGAAAAGAAAAAACCTAACTTGACTAAAAAAAAGCGCAAGAAAATAAATAACCCAAAAACTTGCACTTAAACAAAAAAAAAATCAATTAAATAATAAAAATAAATAACCACTGAAGCAAACTAATAAAAATTACTAAAATAAACAAAATAAAATAAAATAATAAAAAACTGAAAAATTACCTAACGTCGAATTGTCGATGTTAGATAGTGATATGGGCGTGTGTAGGCATCAACACTGGGCGAGCAAGGGCGGTAACTCGGGCGAGCGCGAGCGAACACCTGGGTGTGTGAATGCGCAAGAGCCTAGTGACCGTGCAGGCGAGACTGGTGACAACTACGGGCAACAATGGGCGATGGCTCGAGCAAAGACTAAAGAATAGTAAGCGATAGCTTGAGTGAGGGCTGGGCAACAGTGGGCAATGGCTTGGGCAAGGACTGGGCGTACACGATGGGTGTTCGAGCAGTAACTCAGGCGAGAGTAAGGGAGTGTATAGACAATGGCTTTGGGTGATAGTAATGACAGAATAAGCGATTATCTAGGCGTGCGCAGGCATGAGCGATGATCAGGGCGACAATAGACGTACACTAATGATGGAGTAGCTGTGCTGTGGACAGTACAATTGTACTGAGGCTACGCTTAGTGGTTTGGTAGTTTGCGATGGTGTTTGGTGTTTTGGTAATGTATAAGGATTATAGTGGCGCGTACGGCGTGGTAGTGGTACGTAGGGTCTTATAACGATGCATGTGGCATAGTAGTAGCACATAAGGTTTTATGGTAGCACGTGAAGTTATATAAGGTGTGTGGTGTTTTTATAGGTAGGAGTGTGATTAAAAAAAAATCGTCCTCGAATCCCTAACTGACATGTTATTTATAAGCTTAAAATCTAATCTCTCGTATCAAAGATACGAAAGATTTGATTGCAATTCTTCCAAGATTTACCGTAACTTTTAAAAACCTTAGTTAGCTTAGGCTTTTCTTTCCAAGCTCAACCTGGTCTAATGAAATATGGCCCAATAACTTAATGAATTTTGATTTGAACCCCTAAATTAGATGAATTTTTATTCTATATTGGTCTAACCCAAAATTAATTAATCACGCACATCTCATCACCTGATCTAACAACCTAACTTAATTCAACTTGACACGACTTGACTCATGACTCGACTTGCTACGACCTGACTTGATCTTTCTTTTTTTTTCATTTTTCATTTCTTCTCTTGATTTTGGTTTATTTATTTCTGTTTTTATTTTTCTATTATTTTTTGTTTATTTATTAACTTGGCTCAATTAATAACAAATAAAAAAATTGACAAAAATGAGATATCTACACCCCTGTTGTTATGGCATTCTTGGCAAATATTTTAGTAATACATAAGCCATATTGTTACTCTTAAGCCATAAAACAAAGGGAATGGGTTGATGCTATGCAACATGAACTGCATGCTCTTGAATCTAATGATACATTGGAGCTTACTTCTCTTCCTCCAGGTAATAAAGCCATTGGTTTTAAATGGATTTACAAAATAAAATATCACCTTGATGGTAGTATTGAACTGTATAAAGCTAAACTCATTACCAAAGGGTATACTCAAGTTGAAGGTGAAGATTTTCATCATACTTTCTCTCCTACTACTAAATTGAGTATAGTTAGAATTTTTTTCGACCATCACTTCTACTTTTTCTTAGCATCTTCATCGGGCTGATGTAAATAATGTTTTTCTCCTTGGATTTTTAGATGAGGAAATCTATATGACTCCTCCAAAAGGATATACTAAAGCTAATTCTAATCAAATTTGTCGACTTAAGCATTCTCTATATGGTTTAAAACAAGCGTCTAGACAATAGAATTTCTAAATTTCTAGTAGCTGATGGTTCCATTCAATCTTCACATGATCATTGTTTGTTTACTAGGAAGGCTTTGGGTGGACTTGTGGTAGTCTTGTTGTACGTGGATGACATGTTGATCAGTAGATCATATGAGTTTCTTATTTTATAGCTCAAGCATCAATTAATTGCTAAGTTTACAATCAAAGATCTTGGTTTGGCTTGATACGTTCTTAGTCGCAAAATTTGTAAAACATTTGCAAGTCTCCTGTTGAACCAAAGAAAGTACATACTTGATGTCTTGTTGGATTTTGTATTAAGTGCCTCTAAGCTAGCGAAATGCCCTCTTCCTTCTAGTTTCAAATTGCATACTAATTCAGGTGATGTTTTTTCTAATGTCACTTTCTTCAGATGAATGGTTGGCAAGTTATCCTACATTACTTTAACATGACCGAATATCACTTTACTCATTCATTTACTTAGTCAGTTTCTTTCTCAACTAAGGACAATACATTTACATGCTTTGTTTCACTTACTCAGATATCCTAAGGAGGACATCCTCTTTAGGCCTTTTCTATTCCACTAATAATCATTTACATTTGTTGGGCTTCTCTGATGCTAACTGAGTAGCTAATATTGCTAATAGGAATTCTATCTTCGGTTCTCAGTTTTCTTAGGTTTGTCTTTGGTTTCTTAGAAGATCAAAAAACAGTCCACTATATCTACGTGTTCTACTAAATCTGAATACCAAAGTTTGGGCAATACTTGCAAAGAATTACTGTAGACTTCCTATGTTCTTCTAGACCTTCACATTCCAATTGATTTGCTTGTTTCTTTGTTTTAAGATAACAAATCTACTCTTTTTATTGCTGATAATCCTTATATGCATGCACGCACTAAACATATTGATATTGACATACATTTTGTCTATGATCATATTGTGTTTGATTTTCTTAGAGTATGCTATGCTTCACAACATCAGTTGGTAGATTTATTGATGAAGCCCCTTAGTGAACAGCAACTTCATTTTCTAATTTCTAAGTTGGGTCTTTAAGAGACACCAAGTTGATGCGGGGATGAGAGGAGTAGTCTTTTGTATATATTATGAGAAGTATTATTTATACACATGTATACTTATCTAGATGTGACAAGTGTCACTCTGCTATTACTTGTATTTCACTTTCTATTATTAGTTAGTTAAACTTGCTAAGAATATAAATGGTTCTGTAATATTTCTTCAGGTAAGTGGGAGAATACAATACATTTTTTTCTTAAGTATGATCTTTTTTTGCAGTCGTAAAGAGTAATTAATATCTCTTACCATTAGTACTTAACTTCTCACTCTTTTCTTTTTTCTTCTATAAAGTGTTGTTTAGATGTTAAAGCACACTACAACAAAAATGCACAAAAATGAGGCATAAATGTGCGAGAATACAACCCATAGGTAGTAGAAAAGGAAATTGCAAGAAGTGAGCTGCCACATAAGTCTAATTTGGCAATTAAATCCTTGCATATACTAATTTCAAGAATTGTATTTCCAAATATGTGCTTATGTGGCAATCTAATCCTCGCATTATGTTAAAACCCACTTTTGGCACAATTTTCAAATACATTTTAATGTTCGTACTTATAAATATGTCTCTCTAAGTCCTCTTCTCGTCCTATGTTTTTAGATGGAAGCTTTAAGTCCTCCCGCAATAGTAAGAACATCGACCACCATCAGGTTTGTAATGTCATCACCCTCTCTCTCTCTCTTCCTCCCTTTGTCTATCTTTCTTTATCTCTCCCACTCTATATCTCCCTTTCTTTGATTTGGTTGTCTTTTGTCAGTGTTTTCACACTACCTTGCTGGCTTTTTTTTTTTTCCTTGTATAAGGACAAAGGAACCAAAAGAGGAGCAATTATGGTGAATTCATCTTTTATTTCTCTAGATTTGCAAGTAATAAATCTTTATGATTTCTCATATGTATTTAGGGTTTTAGTGTTTTTTTGGATAGTGGAGGTTTTTGGGTTTTGATGATTGAGTTGTTTGTTCATCTCTCCTTTTGGTTAAAGTTTTATCTTGATGAGACATACTACTTTTGGAAAAAAAATTTAGTATACTATGAAGGTATAATACTTTTAAATTTCATGTAATGCGACTTGTTTAGCTTTGATGTTCTATCAAATACTTCTACAGATGTTTGATTATGATTATTAGATTAATTGTTATTTAGTTATATTTTGGTTAACTAATTTAAAATATATATATATGCTATGTTATTTTATCTTGAGTGTTCATAATATTCTTACTTTTTATTTTCTATATGGAAGAATCTAGATATGATTATGTATTGGTTTGTTATATAATATAAAGCGTATATTATAATAAGATATTCATATAGTAGGAAAATGAAGAAAATAGGAGTGATCTAGGTACTTTTTTATGAATAGAAAACATTACAATGAATAATGGCAAGAAATACAAGTATAATATATATATATATATATATATATATATATAGAAAACATATATAATGCATTCTGGGTTGTTGGAAATTTAAAAAAAAAAAATTATCACATATGCGAGGATTTTAGTCTCGCATATACCTATTACCTATTTTATGGAGTTTTTTTTTTTCGCTAGTAACCTACTTTATGGGGATTTGTTAATCGTAAATAACCAAAAGCTGACATTCTACCTAGTCTTCCCTCAGTTTTATGGAAAGTGAGTTCGTAGCAAATATCTAAGCTATTGCAAGGATTTAGAATTTCCGTATATAATTTCTAACATCCTCCTCCTCGCTACAAGGAAAAGTTGACGGGGTCATTGCGAGGATTGCTTTGTGTTGATTAAAATCCTCAAAATAGATATATTGCGACAATTTTTAAGCCATTTGCATCAAACAAAAGTTCTCACATGTAATAAATTTTGTTGTAGTGAAGTTTGGCAGTAAAAACTCGAGGAGATGTCCAGCAATTTTAATAAAATGTAATCTCTAAACAAGCCCATTGTGCAGCCCGATCATATTAATGCGTTTATAAAGAGATCAATTTGCAAAATATAACTTTTGGTCTAAACCTATCAATTAATCATGCTTAAGGTTAGATTCCTTGAATTACTAATTCAAAAAATAGACTTATTATTTAAAAGAGTTTTAAGTTAATGAGCTCGAAATAGAACTTGAGTTGTCTTATACTGTTTTATCATTTCCTTATCCTGATAGGTTTGAATTCACGATTATTTTATCAATAAGTTTCTTTAAAAAAAATTATTTAAGATTCTTTATATTATATATGAATCTCACTATGTACATATATTAGTATATATATTATAAAAAAAAAGCACCTTTTCATCTATTTAACAATTAAAATAGATAAAACAATGTGCGTGAAGTGCTTGTTAGAGCAGCGCAACTTCATCAAGCTCTACCCATCAATGGGAAGGAACTCCCCCGTGGAGTTCTTCTCAATGGAAAACCGCGCCAATGCCGCTGCGGTGAAGATGTCCTCATGCATCTCCAGTACCACTCAAGACCATTTCATCAGGCGATTGCAATTTGTCATTACATATAATTATAAGTCAACATGGCGTTGATGAGCCAGGAAATAGTGATGACTAAGATAATGTGAATAAATGGAAAAATAAGAGATAGTATTACTTGAAACTAAAATTTCAACTGAATGTATAATTTGCCTAAGTTAAAAGTTTAGATATATAAGCTTACAAAAAGTAACAAAGCTTAGGTAGTTAGTGTGACATTCTCTCTGGGAAGGTTTAAGACTTATTTTCTGCCACTTGGTATTGAGCTTGGGCTTGATGTTTCTGAAATTGCGGTATGATGATTCACCGCAGACCGAATGAATTTCAGCATTAATTTCATGGAGTATTCGATTGAGTATGAGACAATTGGAAGGTAAAATCCTGTGTTGGATACAGTTTTGGTCTTTGTTATTTTGCGATTGAGGGCAAAGGGAGGGTTCATGATTGGAGAAGGCAAAAGTTTTGATGGATTCAAGAAGTCATGGGGTGGTTGTGCCGACGAACTTATATCTATTGCAACTCGAGAGTTTTGTACTTTTGTAGTACATTTGGAGAAAAATTGTACAAAAATAAAGCGTTCAAGAAAAATTTTACGACAATGATATAATAAAGACGTGTTACACGAATTTTTTAAACTAAAGGCATATTCTATGAGCACGCTTATAAGCACACCTCCCTTGTAACAAGGAAGGTGCATGCTGTGAGCGCGCCTTCCTTGTAACATGAAAGGAGCATGCTATAAGCACGCTTTCCTCGCCTTGTAATGAGGAAAGTATGCTAATTGCATGTGCCTTTCTTTTCCCAATAAATAGCCTAATTTCTATAGCTTTCCCTCATTCTTACCTCTTTCAAATACGTAAAATACACAAAACTTTTGATTTTTTCTTTTGGAACAATAGCACGATCCTATTTTCTCTCTCTAAGTAACAACATAACCTTATTCTCTTTCACCCATTTGTAAGTAACCCTCAATTTGTTTTGCAATAATATTTTTCAAATACAAATTACATTATTAGTATAGTTATATTTATATTGTCCATATGAAATGTAGTTGATGATAATTTTTTTAGTGTTTATATTTTCATAATATGCATATTGCATTTTGTTTATTAGTCATATGATAATATATAGTTATATCAATTGTGGTGGTTTCATAAAAAAATATGTGTGTGACCTGTAGATTATATGTGATTTTATCGATGTATTAGTGAAGCACATATGCATAAATACATAGTATGTGATGAGACGCTCCAACGAAAAGTAAGATTGTATGGGTACAATAAGACCCCCCACTAAGAATTGATGTCTATGGGTACATAAAGTTATAGTGTATGATAAGATGCCCCACCGAGAAATAAAGTCGTGTGGGTGCTTACAGTTATAGTTTGACGTTATAGTTTATGATAAGATGCCCCACTGAGAAGTGAAATTATGTGGGTGCAATATGATGCTCCACCAAGAAAATAAAGTCGTGTGGGTACTTACAATTATAGTGTGTGATAAGGTACCTTACCGAGAAGTAAAAACATATGAGTGTGAGACGCCCCACCGAGAATTAACGTCATGTGAGTGCTTAAAGTTATAATTTATGATAAGATGCCCCATCAAGAAATGGAGTCGTATGAGTGCTTACAGCTATAGTTTGTGACAAGATGCCCCACCGAAAAGTGAAATTATGTAGGTACGATGTGACACCCTACCAAGAAAATGAAGTCATATAGGTGCTTACAGTTATGGTGTAAAGTTATAGTATATGATAAGATACCCCACTAAGAAGTGAAAACTTGTTGATATAATGAGATGCCCTACCAAGAATTGACGTCATGTGAGTGCTTAAATTTTTAGTGTATGATAAGATATCCAATCGAGAAATGAACTTGTGTAGGTGCTACGAACCATGCAAAATCATATGGGCTTTACTGATTTTTGAATTCATGAATCAATAGGTTATCAATGGCTAACTATGTGAAGATAATTGTGTATGCAGGTGGGAATATGGTAAATGAAAGTAACAGCCCACAATATGAGAGGGACCTGGTGAAAAAGTTGAAGATGAGAAAAGATTCTAACTTCAGTCATTTCCTCCAGCAGATCTACATAAGCATCAGAGTTAATCCTTGTGGGGTTGGGCTTATTCATCGACATCCTTCATATTATAAGGGAGATGTTTCGTATACTTTGATGGCCATTACGGACGATGATGATGTAGAAAACTTCATAGAAACAACTAACGCATTTGGAGAAAACCAGATACAAGAGATATATGTTGGGGCTTTCGATTAGCCTAACAGGAGTATTATCGATAGAACTTTATGGGTTGGATCTTCCAATTTTCCTTAACCTCATGTGCAGCAAACTAAGAAAGACAACCCTATGTATTATGGACTGAATACTTATCTGATGGAAGACCTTACTTTTGGTAAGGGTGGTGTAAATGAAGAGGCAATTGATATAGAAATTGGTGTTAATCTTATAAGATGACCTAGGCTACAACCTCGATGAAGATCTAATTCCAATGGGACTTAGAAATGAGGTTGAAAGGGAGCACGTGGAGGTTGAATATGAAGTAGATGAAGAAATTTTAGAAGTTGAAAACATTGTAGATTATGCGGTTATGTCAAAATATATATCTAGCAACATTCCATTCGTACCTTAGTTTACTTCTAGCTAAGGGATTAGGATAACTCCCCAGTATAATCGGACTAGGATGCCAACATCCCAAGTTAAAGATTTTATTCCATATATGAATATTGGTGATGGCAATGGTTATGTGGAATTCGAGGAGGACATGAAGGTACAGAGTAGTCACCAAGTTAACAGCGTAGATTTATTTGTTAGACAACACTTCAATACGAAAGATGAGCTTATTGACACCATCAAAAGATATCATATTAATAACCATTGTGACTACCACATTGATCAATCCAAACCGCACCTATGGGTCGTATATTGCAAGGAGAAGGACTATAGATGTAAGTAAAGGCTACGAACATCATATAAAAGTTTAATAATGCTATTCATCATAACAATTCTTGAGGGACCACATACATGTGTCAACCCCAATGTAATGTAAGACCACAAACTAATCAACAGTAGACTTATGGCCAATTGCTTCACCAACAATGTTAAAAAGAATCTTGATATAAAGATTACAAACTTGCAAGCAAACATCTTAAACATGTTTGGCTATAATGTAACGAGAAAGAGAGTTTGGGATGAGAAGAGAAAGGCTATGGAAATGGTATATGGAAATTGGGAGAAAGCATGTAATGAGCTTCCTATTTTGTTGAAAGCAATCAAGATTTCAAATCTTAGAACTAAGATGATTTGGGGATAGAAGGGATCCCCTGAGCCTGGTGTTTTAATAATGAAGTGGGTCTTCTGGACATTTGGTCTATGCGTACATGCATTCAACTATTGTCGACCAGTGGTTTGTATTGATGGCACATTTTTGTATAGGAAGTACAATCATATATTGCTTTTTCTATGGATGAAAATAACTGTATTGTCATGTTAGCGTTTGCATTTGTTGATAAGGAGTTCATGGAGACATGATGTTGGTTTCTTAAAAGATTGAAGCAATTTGTTATCAGTAGTCATGAGGAGATAATTTGCCTAATTACAGATGGACACTTAGGTATCGAGAATGCGTTCGATAAAGAAAAAGTTGGTTGAAGAAACCATTTGAGGTTTGGAGATGGTTCGTATGGCATGTTGCCAGCAATTTCAACAAGGCACATAAGAACCAACTGTGCAAGAAGCTTGCTGCTACTGCTGCTATGCAAGCAAAGCCTAAGAAATTCAAGTTTTTAATGGAGCAGATGTTTTAAGTTAAGGAGGATGCACTATCATAGTTTTCACCATTTGACAATAGCAAATGGACATTATTCCATGACAATTTTTATCCGTTCAAATATATGACATCTAACATCATTAACAACTATAATGCCGTTTTGAAAGGTTATAGAGGATTGCCCCTAACTTCACTTATCAAAAAAATTTTATACAACTGTATCAATTATTGGGAAAGAAGAGTTGAACAAGTAAGGAAGGAAATGGACATAGGGTAAGTGAATACGAAGTATGCTACAAAGAAGCTAAAAACGTGGGTCAGGTGAGCACTAGCTCATTCCATCAAGCAATATAATCATGAAAACAGGATATGAGAGGTCAAGACAGGTTGGAGGTACAAACCAAATGAAGTGATGAAACGAGGCGGTTGAACATATATTGTATACATGAATAGAATGACGTGTTCATGTAGGAAATAGCAAATCTATAGAATCCAGTGCTCACATGCGATAAGGGTACTTAATTTTATTAAAGTAACAACTAGTCAATACATTAGCATATAGTATATGTCGTCACATCAGTTAGATGCCTACACTAGACACTTCATGCCAATCGGTAATGAGTTGAATTGGCTCCATCTCAATTACCCATTCCTCATACCCAACGAGAACTTGAAATGTGTTTTAAGTAAACCATGGAAGAAAAGATACCACATGGAGATGGACTTAAGAGAGCCTACCAATAAAAGCAGGTATAGCATGTGCAGAATGAAAGGACATAATAGAAGGAGGTATCCTCAGCTTAATAGAAACGGTATAAATAGACATACACATGTTGTTTTCTTAATTATATTATATATAATATCATGTTATGCTTCCATAAGTCAATGATACAATATATTGTTTTATTGTTTTACAGGTTAGATGGATCTAAAACCAAGTGACTCGTCGATACTACATGGATAAGGACGACATCGATTGTAGGACGTGTGAGATCATCGAGTATAGCTTGACATTAATTCATCTTTTAAATTGTATAGTTCAATTATTTTTTACAGTTGTGATGAAAATTAATCTAATATTACAAGGAGGCAAGCATATTGTAGTTCGTCAAGTGGAGTCGAGCCTGCAAAAGGGCATGTAACAAATACCATTGGATGACCACCTCATCACCCACCTTACCGACATTGCTTTTCTAAGGGTCGCATAGCTACCATTCATCAAGATTAATCATCACCTTATCACGACATTAGTTGAGAGGTAGAGACTTAAGAGCCATACATTCCATATGGCTCATGGGGAGATGACCATCATGCTCCAGGACATAAAGGTCCTGTTTAGTCTCCGTGTGAATGGAGTTGTAATGACTAAGCCTATGCAGTTAGTCTGGCCTTAAATAGCTAGGCTACTGCTATGAGACTACCTCACTGACAGTAATAATAGAAAGGGGCGTGTTAGTTTGGCTTGGTTACAGGACAAATTTAGTGTACTTCCTATAGATGCAAGTCAAGCTTTACCATACATAAGGGTTTATCACTAGCTGTTAGGTGAGCTATATTATAAGATACTACACACCATGCCACGTATGTGCATTTGATTTGTAGACGAGTTGATAGGTATGTACTTCTTCAATTTTGTTTCTATTGTTGATCTTTACTAAAAATTTATAAATTATCAATACACTTTCTTTGTAAATGCATTGTAGGTCACATGGAAGTTGTACCTAGATGATCTTATTAATCTCCTACCCCCGTTTTACAGTGCTAGTCAAGCTATCTAGACGGCTAGGGTTCCACTAATATGTTTCCACATTGTCAAGTTTCATTTCCCTAACTGTGTTATACAATAGTTTAGAAGCTTCCAAACAATACCGATCAATATTCATATGAGTGAAGAGCTACACCATATCAACCTTAGAGGTAGGATAGATATGGACTAGTCGGTCGTGCATCAGGGATACATATCGAATTAGGTAGACTGCCAGATGTGGGTTGTTCATAGTCAAGGACAAAGGGGTATCAATCTAACTTACTATGATTGGTATCGGAATCATATACGCTGATACATCACCCATCATGGGGCGGTAATAGGATACTTGGTAAGCTTTCCTTCCATTTATTTTATAGTTTTTCGCAAAGCAATGTGCATGAATATAACATAAATGTTTCATTAACCATAGGCAGATACTCTACGTCGATTGAGGTTAATAAACTATGTCAATGCTACTTATCATATTATCAATGGTGGCCTTCACCATCTCAAGGAGCACGATGATTTGATATTATTTCTCGATTAGCCAACTAATCCAACTCCTATACCTACCCTTCAACTGTGTGCAGGTCCTAAAGTTCGAACGAAGGGATGTCGACCAGCATAGGCATGTGGTCAGGGATATGGTGACGATTTTATGGCATCAAGATCTCACTATTCCATTGACTTAGGCAAGATTGGTAGTAGTACACTACCTATTGATGCCTCTAGTTCTGGTTAATCCTCATTTGAAACCCCAGGTGCTCATATGTTGATATATTTGCAGCCGACACCACCAGCTTTTCATAAACGTCATACAAGATAGCTTCAGTTATTACACATATAAGATGCCAACACCCAGCTACCATCATTATCGCCTACTCCAGTTCTTCATATAGATTTCACCGATACTTTTCCACAACCATCTAAGCCTCAACAATCAAAAGGACCATCCACTCGCAAACCATCGTTATTATCTTGTTTCAAAAAATAATTAACTAGATATAATTTAAAGCAGTTGTAAATGACTATATTAGTATTACTTAGTTTGATTATTATGTATTATCGATTTCTATTACTCACTATGAAAATGATTTTTGTAAATAATGTTTTATATTACATTACTATTCGCTTAATACTGATATTTTACAGTATATATTTTTTTATATATTATACCTATTTTTAATAGGTTTAGTTGGTAGTTTAGTGAACCATTTAAGCCAAGCTGTTACATTAATAGTTTTCGTAAGTAGTACACTTAGTTAGAGGAAACGTGAATTGAACTTAAGATCGTAATAGGCAACTAACTTACCATATTGAAAGTACTTAACCAGAGGGAGTATGAAGCGTCAATTTAATATGTATGGTAGTAACATTGAAGGGATGCGATAGTGGCATCGAAAATGTGCTCAAGGGACGTACATCTATATAATAGTTTATATAAAGATTAAATCAATTTTTTATTATCTAATTAGATAAATTACATTTAATTTATTAAAAAAAACAATGGAAGGCGTACTCAAGGAATGCACCTTCTTTGTTGACACTAAAGGCACGTTTTTTGAATGCATCTTCAATATCCAAAAAGAAGGTGCATCCCTTAATTGCACCTTCTATACTAAAACATAAGGCGCACGTACACGGCACAATTTCAGTACAAAAAATACATGTAACTATTTTTGCAAAATTTTTTCTAGAACGCACTATTTTCGTACAATTTTTCCTTAAATGTATTATAGAAGTACAAAACTCGCAACTTGATGTTGTTAGGTTCGCAATGGATATAAGAGCTAGATTACAAATCCATAAAAAAAAAAGTCTTTCAAGTTTCGTTGTAGCTACTGTTAGTCAACATACGCTGCAATTTATTTCATTGATATATCATTTACCTATATACATATAGCAATTACAGTTAAATTATTTTTATAATCTGTATAGTCAAAGAGAGAGAAAGAGAAAGATAGAGAAAGAGAGTTTAATTGATTGGATAGGAAATTACATGGAAACTCCGTAACCAAAAATCCTCATAATTAAATCTAAAGTGAAGCTTAAATACCATGGTATTCATATTTCTGAATTCAAACTCAGATCTAAAGTTGCAACAGTTGGCATTCTCTAGTAATCACCTAAAACTCCTGACAATCTTGATCAAGCTTAGGCATCTCCAATCCCTTGTTTCATTTTATGGTAAGTATGAATCATCCTTATATATATTCTTAAACATTAGTATAGTTCTTATTGGATTGAAACCCATCAAATTAACTTTTCTAAATTCAGATTTACAATGTCATGGCATTAAAGTTGATCTACTAGTAGGTAGACGATTTAGGTTTAGCTTTAGTTTAGAGAAAAGGTTAAAGGAAAATGGGGAGTGTCATCAGGTAAGTTACTCTTAGCATACTTCCGAGACGATTTATAAGTAATGAGTTGCTCGAAAAGGGGGAATATTTGGATCAAATCGCAAGGTTTCGGGACAAGGACGTCACATGTTTAAAGTAGGAAAATCGTAAGACCTTATAGTTTAGTATCCAACATGGATTATAAGAAAGTTATGGTACTAATTTATAAGGATATGATTGTGAACGTATTGTTAACACAAGTTTAAAACATTTGGGTTAAGTGGTTGAAATTGACCTATTAATATTTGTTGACTTGGTTATTTATTGTTTTTAAGTTAAGGCATTACAATATATGTGATTGTTTGTATAGAAATGAAAGAAAAAAAGAAAAGAAAATTAGACTCATAGCTAATACATTTATTTGTTAATCTATATATTTAGTACATAACAAGTTTGTAAAAACACTTCCAACATGTATGTCTTGACTCTTAAGGGATTAATGTACTGCTAATATTATTTATTTTCTATTATATCTTTGATAGAATTATTGTAAGTCTTAACTAATTTATGGATTAACTATCTAATATATTGTTAGTAAATTTGAGGTTTCAATTTTATTCCTTCAACTATATTTTTAGTTATGAAATTTTATTTGATGTTAAACATGAAAAGCGAAATTCCAATAATCAATCATTCATATGTAATTTATAGTCTGGTCATCAATTTTTGAATATATTACTGAATAAGATAATTACTCACAATGCACTTAATGATGAAAATCTTACTTTTCATTAAGGTAAGTCATTTGTTTTACAACATTACATAGTTAAAAATGTTATTGATGTAATATTGTAAAAATATAAGATAAATTACATAAACACCCTTATTTTGAAGTTACTTGTAAGGATGAACCGAGGTTAGTTTGGGATGGGTTTGGCAATTCTAATACCAATTCCATTATCTATAGGGGGACCCGCCCAAAACCATGTAAGGTTTTAAGATTGTTACCTGAAATCCGCCAAATAAGCTTATCAAGAAATCCAAAATCTATTTTCCCCTTCTTTTTCTTTTTTCCCTTAATGGTAAGTTATGTAATTTTAATTACACAAATTAAATAGGAAATTTAGAATCTATTTTCCTCTTCTTCTTCTTTTTCCCTTAACGGTAAGTTATGTAAATTTAATTACACAAATTAAATAGGTATGGAATATAAAGATTAGAATAAGCAAAACATTGAAAATCTATAAATGCAAAATAGAACTATCAATCAGTAATGGAAAGTTAGAATTAGAAATTGCTCAAAATTTATTTCAACAAACATCAAGCTACTCATTCTTGTTACCAATAAAGAAAATATCTAAAGTTATTACTTGATCAAATCCCATTATTTTCATGTCAAGAAAAAAAATTACTTTATATCATGTAAACAAAAGAACGACATACATTATAATATGGATATTTTTACAATTATCCTCTACATAATTTCACCCTCTAATGAGAAGGGAAAATACTTTCTTGCTGATAAAAAATAAACAAATAAATAAATCATAACTAATAGAATTGACTTTGTAGGTAAAGCAAATTTGATACTTGCATATCAAGATATAATAGAATCTCTACAATAGTGTGAACCTAAAAAGATCAACATTTTACTCTATTGTATTAAATTTACTATAATCAAATATAATGACATCATATCTATACTTAATCAAAAGTATGAAATTTAGGGACTTATTAATTTTCTGACTGGTAGTTTTTATTTCCTATAATATACAATAATTTAGTTATTTCTTACCGGATAGTAAGTTTCTTAATGGGTATTTTAAAAAATTTAGAACCCATGCCAAAACCTTATTGAATTTTTTAATATTTCATAAAACTTTATCAAGAAATATCGTATAGGATTTTTATCGTATTGAGTGAGTTGAGAACCGTATTACGACCCATTCAATTGCATCTCTTATTACATGAACCCCCAATTTCCAAAAGTAACCATGTAGACCATCTAAACTAGTCATGGGGCCACTCTTTTTATGCATTGCTTGCTATGTGTGTTTTCATTTTACATGGACAATCATGAAAATCGAGTCAATATATTTAATTAATAAATATTAAAAAATACTAAAAGTTTTGAAAAAAAAATAGAAAGAATTTAGGGGGAAAATAAAAACTATATAATTGTTGTTAACTTGAAAAGGCAGGGAATTCTAACTAACATGTGTCACGCCCCGAAGCGGCAGAGTCGTAACAGCCCCGTCGTGTAAACCACCCTAAGATAGAAGTTGACCTTACAACCGTTATCTTAGACCTGATCTACACAAGGCGTCAATGACTAACCCGCTTTGAAGTAAACAGTTTGTAATTTAAATAAATCATTCCTCTAAGAAAGTGAGGAAATATATATATTCACTATAATTTAGTGATTACAATTATCGTTTGCAATGTTTCTCCGAAATATATTTCCTAGTTATTACATTATTAAAAAAAATGAGAAGTTCTAAAGTAAAATCTTAAACCTTAAAAATATATGTTCGTTCTTCAATATTTTTCCTCACTCCCCAGGATCCAGCAGTTGCTAACTTCAGAGTAGTTGTGGATGCTTCTTAGCCAGTACCTGCACGATGTCTATAGGGATGTGAGCAACCACAGCTCAATAAGTTAGGACGGAGGACTTAAAACTACACCATACACACAACAAGGTTTTCAATCACTTATTAAGTGCAATGCATGTGCAAGCAAATGCCATCGCACGACGTTGTCCGGCCCGTCGTGAGATTAGAGAAATTGCGCCCGCTCTAATCCGGGTTTAGGAGTTGTCGTTAATGCAACAGCTCACAATCAAACCCAGGCTTGTGTAATGGAGACCTTGCTCCTCTCGCGACTACCTTCGAACCACTGTCTTCACCCTTGTCGCGACCTCCTCTCCTGTTACTTAGTTCGACCGAGGATAAAGAAGGAACCATTTTGCAATCCTACGCTATCCCTTTCGAAGGGGTCGGTATTTGGCCGGAGAGTCCTAAGTTCCCCTGACGGGTTGCCATACATGTCCGATTATGATTACTGGTCATATATTTGATTAAGTCCAGTTTAAGGTGATCAATCATTTCATGCAAATCATACAATACATGCTAGAGCAACAAACAGAATCATAGCATCACCCATAATCAAGCACATGCGCACATCCAACTATCTAACAAGCACAACTAAGCATAATCTCAAGCTTCCCAAAATACAGCATTGTATTAATCCCAACTTACCTCGACTCCTCGCTCATTCACTCGAGGTCCGATTTGATCAGGCCATCACCGATCATCCCTATAATACAAACGTGGTTTCAGCTTTTCATATAACTATTATAGGTTCATTTTATCCTATAACATTTATTGTTACATTTTGTTTAGGGTTTAATATGCCTAATTATCTAGGTCTTATGTCTTTTACAATTATTTAGGTTTGGGGTTAGGTTCGGTTTGGTTTTCGCATCGATTTCTAAATTAGGTTCTAGTTCGATTTCTAAATTAGGTTCTAGTTCGATTTCTAAGTAGTATTTTATACTCTAACCTTAGAAATTCATTTCAACCCATAATGTGAAATTAATCACATTATTTCCCGATCTCCTAAATACCATCATTACCCCTAGTCAATATTTTATTTCACCCGGTACACTTATATCCTTATTAGTGTACCGAATACACTCCTAATGTGAGAAATTTTTATATTTTTCATATAATTACATAAATTCAAATTTCCTATCAGATTTATTGTACATTTTTATTATTATCACAATATCAATTTTTATTATAATATTTCCTATTTATTATATTTCCAATAATTACCTATTATGATTATTACCTTTTATGTATATATTACACTTCTAATATTTATATCACTCTAATTATCATCTCTAAACATCAATTATCATTTCAAAATGTCTAAATTCATCCTAAATCAGATTTTACTCCTAATTACCCTAATTTACAAAATTAACTTAAAATGTACTATTTTTCCATATTACTTATTTACTACATAATTAACCTAATAATTACATCTAACACCCTAAATGCTACAAGTATCATTCTCCATCAGATTTCAACATCCCTAAACATCTACTTATTCACTAAGTCAGTAATTAATAATTTAATTACTTAATTAACCTTAAATTACCCATTTTATGCCTCATTTTAATGCCTAAAAATTATCTAAAAATTTCAAAAATTAATTTTTGAAAACGAGTTTTATAGCACTGTTTTATATCACATAAGCATCCTACAGAAAAAAATTGAGCTCCAAACTACACTCCTAAAGTCATTTATTTCTAAACTGAAATGTGCTCGGTTTTGCATGCTTTCTTAAGGACCCTATATTACGGAACATGTTTTCATTAAAATAATATTTTTCCTACAAACTACATACAAAAATATCCTAAAATAACAAAATTCATAATTTTATAATGATATTTACTATTTTTACAAAATTACACAAAATCGCACTGAAAATCGGACTCACCGATCTGCGCCGTGGCCTTGTCGTCCGGCCTGGACGCTGCCACCACCGTGTGGTGGTGGTGGCCATCCACTCCCAGCTGCTCGTCTGGTGGGGGTTCCAGTTAAAGGCCCTAATTGCACAGTTTTTTCTAATTTTTTTCTAAACCGAATTTTTCTCTCAATTTTTGCCTCTCCCTAATTTTCTCTGATTTGTATCTGTCCAAATGAGTTCTTGGATTTTTCCTACTATTTATAGGCATTTTCTGTAATTAATATGCATTAATTTGACAAGACTTTGCCCATTTTCCTTAATTTTTGGCTTTTAGGTTGTCAAATTTTTATTGGCTAATTTTTATTTTGCAGCTTTGGACTTGCCACGACCTGATTTTGATTAATCTTATCCTCTTCTGATTTTTTCTGATTTTTCCATAATTATTTTATAATTTTTTTTTAATTATTTACTTAGTTTTTGGCCAATTTAGGTAATTTCGCGTATTTTTATCTACACGTAAATACATGTGGGGTATACGTGAACATTCCTAATTATTATTTTGGTCATTCTAAAATTTTTAGTATATATATAATCTATCTCTACTAATTTACTAATTATTAGATTACACTTTTCGCATTTTCAGTAATTAGTACTTATTATACTTAAAATTTGAAAATTTTATAGTCTCCTATTTTATTACTTATTTTCTTAAATTCAAGTTTATGGGGTCAGTTTTACTAATATTTCTCTCGTTAGTTTATAATTTAAGGTTTAATTGGATTCCTTAACCGATCGTCTAAAACCTTATGTTCTAAGTTCAATCCTATGGTCAATTAGCTTAACTTTGAGGCTTACAACATGTCAAGAGGGTTGCTTAACCCTATGACTACCTTTACTTTTAGGTGGTCATAAATGGTATAGCTTTTTTTTTTCTTCTAATTTCTTTTATTTAATTTAATTTTTTGAACTTATCATTATCATTTTTTTTTTTACATTTGTTAATTAAATATAGTAATTGGATTGCCCATATTAGTAAGAAGATACACATGGCACCCAATACATAAAAAAGTAGATCTATAGTTATTTGAGTAGGTGTAGATATTAAGGTTATCACAAATCCATATATAGGCTAGAAGGCAATATATATGCCATTGTTTGTATAGAAACGAAAGAAAAAAAAAGGGGTGGAAATTATACTCTTAGCTAACATGTTTATTTGTTAATCTATATATTAAGTAGGTACCAAGTTCATAAAAACATTTCCCACATGTATGTCTTGAAGGATTAATGTATTGTTAATATTATTCATTTCTACTCTACCTATGGTAGAATTGTTGCACCTCATAACTAATCTATGTACTAAAATTGCTATCAGGTTAACTATCCAAGGTATTGTTATTAGATTTAAGGGGATCATTACAAATTTACTCCTTAAGCAATATTTTTAGTTATGAAATTTTATGTAATACTAGAATAATGAAATTTGGTATCCTCAAAAATCTTTTAGATGTAATTTATAGTTGGATAATAAATTTTTAAATGTATTACTAAATGAGATTACTACTCACATTACACTTGTTGATAAAATCCTATTTTTTAATAAGGTAAGACGTCTGTTTTACAAAGTTATATAATCAAAACCGTTATTGATGTAATATTATAAAAATAGAGGGTAAATAATATAAACACCCTTATTCTGAAGTCACACGAAACGTACATTCCAAAACTAAGCATGTAGCCCTCCAAAATTGCCATGGGACGGGGACCCACTCTTTTTACTTGTCGGCTCCTCTGAGTATTTTCATATTGCATGGACAATCAGATCAATGTATCTTAATAAATGTTAAAAAATAGTAAAAGTTTAGGGAAATAAGAAAAAAGAGAGAAAAGATTTAAGAAAGAAAAAGAAAAAACAATGTTGTCATCACCGACCCATAAAAGCAAACGGTGCCATCCACCATATCGACGAGGTTGCCTGGCCAGCTATGGGTGGGTCATGGCCATTGCCATCCCCATTATTGGGTGGTTAAAAATAGCTACATAGCAGATATATATTTTTAAATTAATTTCTTTCAATCTTTTTAATAAATTTTCTGAGCTTTATTATTATCCTTATTTTTTTTACTAGAGTAATTTGATTGCGCATATTATTAGGAAGATCCATAGTTATTTCAATAGGTGTAGATATTGAAGTTTCAAAAAATGACGATCATACAATTTTAAGAGCTTCTAAAATCTCCGCTCAATATACACAAAAAAAAATACATATATATAATATGTATAAAAATCACTTGACACTATCGTATCAATTCCGTCTCTTATCGATACGTTCATTATCCACCGACAAGTCACATCAAAATAGACAAATGGATGGAAAGGAATAGCGTCCGCAGAACGCAGGAGAACTTTTATGCCCTAGCAAAATAGTCTTCAAAATATGCGTTCGAGAAAAAATAAATAAATAAATGAGAAATTCGATAATTTGAAGCTGCCTAAGATGGACACGAAGTAAAATTTTAGTAAATTGCAAATACTTATCTTATATTTACTCTATGTATACTTATATTTCTATTAATGAAATTATGCATCTAAACTTTAAATTTAAAAAAAATTAAATAATATTTTTCTACTTGCATTTATATAAAATAGTAAAAAATAATAAAATTAAATAAAAGATATACAAAATACAAAATCAAGGAGAAAAACTTCAATGTTATTAACATGTTATATAGATTGATGAATAATATGTAACTATTACTAAAATTTTGATACATAAAAATACAATTGTTATTTTTTTAAATATTTTTTTTGTTATCAAATATTTAAATATTATTGATATTTATACACTATTAATCAATCTACATGATATATTAATATTATTAAATATTTTTTCAAAATGAAGTGGAAAAGATTATGTAAAAGTCCAAATGTGCTTTTTCTATAAAAAAGAAACCTAAACGTATAATTTAAAAAATCGAAAATAAATACACGTAAAACAAATCTGGGAATACTTTCGATTTACACATGAAATTCCCACCAAATCTCTTTTTTAAGTTGAGTTATCTATATTTTTAAGTTACTACTGAGATAGCTCAAAGACAATTGGATTTTGGAAATTGCTAAGAAATTGCTCTTCATTTATCTTTCGTCTATCGCGAAGTTATTGCGCGGTTGACGTGAAATAGCTCAGGTGACAAAGTGGAAACTGCTAAGAAATTATTCTTCTTTTCTCTCTCGTCATCCACGAAATGAGAATGAAGCCCGGCAATAATAATTTCATCGAGGTTATCTACACTGATTTTAATGATTTACCGAATATTATATTTAAACATCATTAAATTTCTAAACAATTTTCGGAAAAACTATAATTAGAAGGACAAAAAAAAAAAATAATTACATGTAATTAGTTGAATATATGCTGTTTGTCGGTATTAGGTCACAATTTCAAACTTCAGTAATAAAAACAGAAATCGATTAGTTTTAGGCGATTTTCCTATTTACATCGACTTTATAAAACTTGTCACGTAAAGCTAGATGGAATTTGGAAATACATAAGCAGTTGTTTAACTTTAAGAACAGGTAATAAATTTTATTGTCAATATTCTTAAGTTTTAATTAGAAGACTTTATATGATAAAAGTCTATAATTTCTATGAGTAAGCAATCTACTCCTTCGTAAGCAATCTACGACTAACAGTTACCTCTATATTTCTTAATCATAAAATTAGCTTGAACAAAAGGCATACACAGTTGACCATACTTATATTGTGTTTTGTAATTTTTTAAAGAAAAAAATGATTGGAAATGAGTAGGATTTTAAAGAAATGAAAGATAAAGAAAGGACTTGTGAGTTCAATTTTGTGCCTCGATACATAATAAGGAAACAAAGATAAGTTGGGGGAAATTTTTTCATTCGCGTTATTTGATAGAAAATCAAGGGAAAATAATTATTTAAAAGACTATTGATACATTTACCTTAAGGATTTTATAGATTTGAATCAAATTGTGAGGTGTACTTATGGTACCTTTTTGTAATTTGGCACAAAAAAAGTTACGGTACTTTAAGGAATTAATGAACTGTTACGTTTCAAAGTAATAATTAACAGTTCTACTATGCAAAGCACTCTAAATAAAAATTGACTATATAACTACTATTTTAGACTTAATTTACACAAAGCATCCATGACTAATTCGTTTTGAAATAAACAGTTCATAAATTAAATAAATTGTTTACTTAAGAAAGTATGAAAATATATACATACATTATGATTTAAATATTACAAATAATGTTTGTAAGGTTTTATCATACTATATTTCCTAAGTAATACATTATTCAAAAATGGAAAATTCCATGATAAAAACTAAGACCTTAAAAATATATATATTCTTCAAATATATTTCCTTACTTCTCAAGATTTAGCAGTTACTAGCTTTAAAATAAATATAGATTGTTTCCTAACTAGTACCTATAACAACATTTATAAGGATGTGAACAACTAATAGCTCAATAAGTTGAAACGAGACTTAAAACTAACTTCAACCACAAACATATTTATCAATTCAATCAGTTAGATATAATGCATGTACGAACAAATGCCATCACATGACATTGTCCGACCCATCGTGAGATTTATGAAATTATACCATCTCTAATTAAGGTTAAGTAGTTTCCATTTAATACAACAGTTTACGACTAAACTCAGGCTTATACAATAGAGACACTACTCCTACTGTGACTATCTTCGAACAATTGATTTCACCATTGCCATGACCTCTTCACCTGTCACTTAGTTTGATTATAGATAAAAAAAGGAACCCATTATGCTATCTAAAGTTATCCCTTTCGAAGGGATTAGTATCTGGCTGAAGAACCTTAGGTTTCCCTTAATGGGTTGCTATGCAAATCCAATTTAGAATTACAAGTCATATATTTAGTTAGATCTGGTTCAAAATGTTCAATCATTTTAAACAAATCACACTAATACAAGCCAAAGTAATAAATCAAAATCATAACATCAAGATCAGAAATAAGCACATACAGGCATACGCACAGTTAACTATCTAACAATTACAACCAAGTATAATCTCATGGCTTTAAGTACTACAAATTAGTACTCTGAAATACAATAACGTATTAATCCTAACTTACCTGGATTTCTTGCTTGTTCGCTTAAGATGCGACTCATTCAGGCCATCATTAATAGTTCTTATAATACAAATATTGTTTCAGTTTCCATATAACCACCATAAATAAGTTTTGTTATGAAATTCTTATTATTATCTTCAATTTAAGGTTTTATTATATTTAATTATTTAGGTTTTAAGTATTTTATAAATATTCTTAATTTTGAGCTAGGTTTTAATTTGGTTTTTAAATTAGGTTTTAACTTAGTTTTCAATTGTGGATTTTATACATAAACCCCAGGAAATCATTCCAACCCATAATGTAAAATTAATTACATTATTTTTCAAATATTCTAAATATCACTTTTTATCTCTAGCCAATGTTCTAGTTCATGCGGTACATCCTAATTTTAGTTTAACTACTGAAATTACTTCCAATGTAAAGAAAAGTTTATATTTTTCATATGATTATCTTAATTTAAGTTTCTTATAAGATTTATTGTATAATTCTATTATTATTATTATATTATCAATTTTATTCTAATATTTTTTTACTCATTAATTTTTTATAGTTACATATTACACATTATCACCTAATATGCACATAATATACACATCTAATATTCACATCACTTCCAATATCATTTCTCAACATTAACTAACATCTCAAATATCTAAATTTATCCCAAATCAGAATTTATACCTAATTATCCTAAATTATAAAATTAACTTAAAATATATCATTTTATTTATTACATATATACTACATAATACACCTAATAATTACATTTAATATCCTAAATACCACAAATATCATACTACATCAGAATTCAATTGCCTAAACATATAATTATGCATTAAATCAGTAATTATCCCTTTAATTACCTAATTAACCTAAAATTACCCATTTTATGCATCATTTTAAGGCTTAAAAATTTCGAAAATTCATCTCTGAAAAAAAAGCTTCATAGTACCGTTCTATATCCCTTAAGTAGTTAACATAAAAATTTTGAGCTTAAAACTACACTCATAAGATCATTTCTTTCTAAATCGAACAAAACTCGAGTTTATGGGAATTTTTAAGGATAGTATATTTTCATACACAAAATTATCAAAATAAAATTTTTCCCCAAATATATATACATACTTAAAAACCTCAAAATACCAAATTTCATAAATTTCTAAGCATATTTAATATTTTTAATAAAATAAGTAAAATCAAAAGAAAATATTGAACTCACCGGCATTGGTAGTTCTAGTCACCGCCAACCATTATGGCCTTGTCGGCCGATTTGGGCATTACCACTACCATATGGTAGTAGTAGCCATTAACTCTGAAGTTATCATTGGGTGTTGATTCCTTTCTAAGGCCTTGATTGCACACTAAGTTTCTAATTTTTAGTAATAATTTTTGGTAAAAATTCTTTCTTCTCTGCTCTCTTTTCCCTATTTTTTTATCTAAACTTCAAACTGACTAAATTAGGTTTGGGAAGTGAATTGCTGAATTTATAGTAGAGTTTGGGATTTTTCCTCTATTTTTTCCTTGCTAAGCGTCCCTTATCTCTTCCATTTTTTACTTTCTAGCTACCTTAGTTTAATCCGTTGCTTTTATTTCTTCATTTCCAAGCTGTCACGACCTACTTCTAGATATTTCCTTATTTTTTGATATTTTTCTTTAATTATTTAATATTATTTTAGCATATTTCAGGTATTTTAAGTAATTTCAGGTATTTTAAGTAATTTCATGTATTTTTACTTACACATAAGTACATATATGATACAAATAAATACTCCTAAATATTATTTATGATTTTTAGTGTGCATATAAATTATCTTTATCGATTTAATGGTTATGGAAACTCATTTTGCACGTTTTCGATAAATAACAAGTAATTTAGATATAATTCAATATTATAATAATTAATTATTTTATTATTCATTTTCTTAAATCCAAACTCATAGAATCATTTTTACTAATATTCATAACTTCATTGTAAAATTTAGGCTCAATCAAGTAACTTATTCGACTACCCTAATTGTCACGCCTCGAACAGGAAGAGTCATAACAGTCCTACCATGTAAACTAATCTAAAATAAAAACTAACCTCACAGCTGCTATCGTAGATACAGTTCACACAAGGCACACATCTCAACCAGCTTGAAACGTCTGATCTAACACCTATTAATAACTAAACCTGTGATATAACTTTTATAAAATACATGTTCTATACAACCTGCAGTTTAGTACCATAACAGTATTTATATAAACTTTTTACATCTAAAGGTAAAGTTTACAATCAGAGTTTATTAAAAACCATAGATTTTGCAGTCTATATACAATAAGTTAAGAAACTAGTGGGCTCCTAAGGAATTCCCAATTAGTTTCCTCAAAACTTAAAGACAAAGTCAAAAGCCCAGGTTCGGTTGATTCCTCGATCCTCACTTTCCCAAACAGCAGCACACTAACTTGGGAACGGTGGTACCTGAATATTCTGTCTTTACTCAACACCTGTAAAAGAGTCTGTAGAGATGTGAGCACAACTAGCTCAGTAAGTAGGACGAAGTCAGAAGAGTACTGTACAATAACAAATAAGGCTATTATAATGAAATGCAATGCAATCACTTAAATGAAACATCGCACAGTGTTATCCGGTCCACTGTGAGGTTAGAGAAATTACATCCGCTTCAACTCGGATTGAAGAGTTTCATCGCGACTCAAGTTAGACTAAACCCGAGCTTGTGCAATAAAGAATACCTTCCTCCCATGACCGCCTTCGAACCACGGCCCCCAACCTTGTCGTGACCTCCTCGCCTGTCACTTAATTCAACTAAGGATAGGGAAAGGACTATTTTAGCTATCCTTATCGAAAGAAGTCGGTATTTGGCCTAACACTCGTAATCATTTCCCCTAATGAGTGTTATGCATATCCAATTTCATTTTAGTTGAATAACTATTAGTTTTAATCAGGGGTGACCAACAAGTTCACACAATACAGAATCCATGCAAATATGCAAAACAGCATACCAAGGAGTTGAACTCCTATCACAACCAAGTATCATCCACACACATAGCATGCGCATAATCATCTAACTATAAACACAACTAGAAGTACTCTTGAGTCTTCGGATACTTTAAATAGTATCCAAACAAGCAGTGAAGCCACAATCCCAACTTACTTGTTTAGATGTTCGCTATTGCTAACTCGAATGGTCAACCGTCTTTGTATTGGAAGATCCTAATTACACAAAAAACCCAAATTCAATTTTCGTAATAATTACGAAAACATTAGGATTTAATCTAAAATAGTTATATTTATATATATATATATGTATTATTTCCATAATATACAGTCATGTTATCACTATATATCGAATTAAGTTATTAATTGTTGATACCGTACATCATATATACTATTATATATCGTTTCGATCGTATCGAAACATACTTTTAATTTATTAATTCACGTTTTAATTCCGGTAAGGTTACCGAAATATGTATATTCTTGAATATGATAAAGTTATAAGTTAAATTACTTAAGTTTGTCCCATTTTAACAAAATTAGTGTCATTGAGTTCGTATAGACCTAATGATACGTTTTACAAGACCTGTTTCTAGAGACAACTTTTAATGAGTAGTTTGAGTTTTTAATACAATTATACATAATTATATAAATATGATCGTATTATACGTAATTTACGTTATTAAATTGTATTTTATCTAATTTGTCCATATATTGATACAATATAAGTATTATCCAATTCTAATATACTTAAAATGTATCCCGATTAGAAAATATTAATAAATATAATAAAAATATCTATTTAATCCAATCTGATCAGTAATCCTATATATAGTTTTTATTTAACTATTTAATTCATTTTAGCTTATTAATATTACAAATACACTCCGACTTATAAATTAAGCTATTTTAATTAGTAAATTTGTAATAAATAGTTCGGGTTACCAAATAATTCCCCAAAAATTTCTATAGACTCCTAAAAATATAGGGGATGTAGTTATCACTTGGTTTCAAGTTTCCGACCTATTGCCTATATATTCGTATTAATGATTTTACCCCTAAATTATCATAAATTACCCAATTATAATTCTTTTAGCACCAAATTAATTTCAATCTGACTCAATACTGCTGTTATTTATTATAGATCAGTACATGTCCATTTCATTAATTAATTGCATAATTTCCTATTAAATTCATAATTTCAACCTATTTTTGAGTTATTTTCAGGCTTAAAAATGCAATAAATATTTAAAAAATTCAAATCAAAATTCAAGCTACATAGCAATTATCTATATATCATACACATCCTACACAAAAATTTTCAGCTAGAAACAATATCATTTAGTACATTTATATTATAAATAAGAATTCAGGTAAATAGTAAATTTCTTAATAAAGTATATTAAATATTACGAATTTTTCAAAAATAAAAATATCACTTGAGAGCATGTTTAAAATAATCTAAGTAAAATTTTTTTCATAATTTTCTGGGCGAATTTACTAATTTTTAAAAATTATTGAAAAACAAAGCAGGAAATCAACCTTGGTGTTCTTGGGTGCTTCGGTGGTCGGCGACAGTTGATTGGTTGTCGAACAACCTAAGCGTGGTGGTGACTGGTGGTGTCTGGTCAGGCTCCACAACAGAACCACTTTAGGTTATGGTTCTACCCTATCACGAATTTTCTCCTTTTTTTTTAAATTTCTTTTTATTTTCTACGATTTTTTCTCTAAGTATTTCCAATTCCAAACTGCTAAAATTTACATATCTGAAGGTATTAACCTTTTATGGTGCCTCCAAGTCGATTAGATAATTTATTCTTTAATTATTTTATATTTTTCGTTCAAATTTCTTTTTGTTTTCCTAAGCATGAGGTGCCCAAATATTAGGAATCTCTCTTTTGAATTAGCATTTTAGTCCTATGTCTTGCCATGCATCCTTGTCCAGCAATCTTCAATGCATTTGGTCAATTTTTTTCTTTTATTAAATAATTACTTAAATATAGATATTATATGTTAGGATTAGTTATTTAATTAGTATATAAGTATATACCCTATGTAAATAACATGTGAAATATACAAATTTACTTATATAATTAAGTTTCTAACATATCTTTTATTTTTAGGATATGTTCTAAAGTTAATTTCATGAATTCAACACAATAGATATAAAATTGCATAATTTAGGGTTAATTTATGGGTATAATTATTATTTATACCAGTTATACTCATAAAATTACGTGTATTTTTATATAGTAAATTATACTATATTATCTCATTTTATAATTCAATTAACTTATCTCTAAGTTTTCGTTGTAATCTAAATTTGATTTTAGGAGTTCCGAACATTTTAGTGCTATATTAAATATTCCTACTTCTAAGGGCAAAATTGGGATTTTTGGTTATTATTTCTAAAATCTAACTTCACTATAATATCTCAACTAACTTTTTTATTCTAGTTGTAAAGTTTGAGCTTGGTTGTCCTAAACTCAATTTTAGGAACTTGCACTAATCTAACGAATCAAACCCCAAGCACCAGATTGCAGGGCTAATAGCTCTACCCCCTTTATAATAGTTTCATCCTTAAAACTACTGCATATCTTTCTATTACTCAATTAGTGAAAAATAACAGCTTATATTCCTTTACTATTTTAAACATCATAAGAACCATAACTAATGCTTCATTTTTACTACATTATGTTCTACGGTGACTTCCAAATATGGATCTTCGTCCCATTATACCTTCACCTATTCCATATTTCGACTTCTTTAACTTATGAACCTGATTATTCAGTATTTTTTGTAGGTTGCTTCACAACTTTGAAATCCATCTTCCATTCTACTAAATTATCTTCTAATAAAGCATCTAAATGATCTTTTGATTAAGTTTTCACTCCTTCTCTATGTGAACCTTTACTTGACCTCTTCATTTATCTCTTAAATTCTCATCTCATTTTCTTCCTTCGCATTCCACACTTTAATATCGATCTTATCTTATTTTATCACCGTAGTCCTTTAATTATATTATACTATATTATGATTTAGCTTTATAACCTTACAAAATTTCTTGTTGATTTATCCTCCATTTGTTCCTTATTTTATTGATTCTTAAGTTTTACTTATGATTATTGGTGGTTCTAAATTCATCTCATATCATCGCCTTTCCTCTCATTTATAATCTTTTACTCATAATGACTATGCCATTGCTGTAGCTTCTCATTTGTTGCTTCATACAACTTAGCATAGGATCAACAAAAGTAAATTTGTCAAATCTTAACTTTCCTCCATCTCAAGTTCAAATGAGATGATTAACATTGTAGATTAACTATATTTGACTTGATTTAACTCAATAAGAATGAATATGACTTTTGATTGACAAATTCAGCAAGAGAGACAGTATTAAATAGGACTTATTACTTGACAAAATGCAACATGACAAATTAGACCAATAAGGTTAACATGACACGAAACTTGACAACAATGGATTTATCATCTCAGGTTTGCCATTTCTCTATTGGATTACCTATTGCAACTATTCATATGAAGTGTATTGGAACTTTATAGCTTTTTAGTACATTGGTTACCTCAATGGATTTTTCTTTTATCACCAATTCAACATTTTCAATATCCATCAAAATCCCTTCTACGAATACAACATGTTTAATGAAAGAGTATTATCTCCTCTAGAATTCACATTTCTTCAATTTTGTATACTATTTATGATTGTTTAACTTCCTTATTGCTTTCCACAAATACTTTATATATCAAAATATTATCAATAATTATTACAATAGGTTTCTTCATATGCAGTTGGCATGCATATGATTCTCTCAATTTTGTGAATATAATCTATACATTGTTAAACTAAGTGACATCGCTAGGTATTTACAATGTCCGTATCATATTATGATATAGTAGCTTCCTCCAACATAATACTAAATTGCTAATATTCTAATCAAACGTTGTTTCAGAAAAACATAGTCGCTCCTTTAACTCATAATATTCTATTTACAATATCTAATATAGAACTTCAACTATATGTTCAATTCTTGGCTAATTTAACCATAAAATTCAAATATCCACAAATTAATCTTTAGAAATACATTTAAACATTTATATATTACTAGTAGATCCAGTAATTGTTGGTATTTTCCTCAGTTTCTCACTTATAAACATCAACAAACTTTTCATCATCTATTATTAATAGTCTTTCTTCTAAGTTCCACTATAATCATATATTACAGTTTTTATTTATTTATTTATATCCTTCCTCTAATATAAATTATAGATTTGACAAGTAATAATAATCCCATTCACCTTAAATCTCTTTCCGTTTACTAGTTTCTGACTTGTAGAGAATAAACGCCTCAATATCATCACTATACTTGCATTTCATCCATTTGTACATATCCTACGATAATTGTACTTATTCTTATGATTATCAACAAATCCTTCTGTTCAAATTTATTATCATTCAACTAAGATAAAATGAGAATCCTTCACTGAAATCACTACTTATTTCCTAATTCCTTTAAACTTAGATCCCTAAATAACTATCTTTAATCAACATTCCTTATCGTTATATTATAATAAGTATACTAATAGATAACTGTCTTATAAAATTTACTTTTTGAAGGGTTATGTCTTTTTAAATTAATCTTGGAATAGATAAAAAACTTTTGATTAAAAGTCCTAATTCTCTCCAAACTTTTGCTTTAATTTCCATTTCCACTGTCAATTGTTACTCATCTTACTACTATTTTAGGGTGCCTAGATACATATTTTATCATAATTTATCTGATAATCTTACTTTATTTCTCATATACCATTCAGTAATCATCCATCCCTTATAAAAAAACGTAAGTACTACATAATGATGTCATTTCATTCGTCTTAACGCAACATAAAGATCCTACTATCCACTTCATTCTTATTTTGCTCCATTTGCACTTGCTTACAGTTCCATTTGCATTCATTACTCATTAAGAACTAAAGGATTCATAATCTGATTGTAATCTCATATTATAATTTCCACCACCGTTCTTACATGTGTAAAGAACTTTCAATATTAGTCACCCAAACACGTATGTTCCTTTTATACCTCTATCTACAAATATGTAAATCGTTGTTGCATATACACATATCTAAAAGAATATGCTTTTATCGAGAAGCACAACTACAACCATGAAGAGATCATTGGCATGTTCACATATATGAGTAACGAACATAAGATCAATTCTAACTCCTGCCAAAACATAATTAGCTATCGTATTATATCTATCATTTAAATCACTAATAACAATTCTTCGTTTAAAAGAGTTCTATCACTTTTATCCTTCAATTTAATTATCATCACCACTTATTGATTCAGTACCGTATACTATAATAGGAAAATAAAAAACGGTAATCATTACACATATCTTATCATTATCAAACTCCTCGATGCCATCATCAACTATTATTTCATATACCGCATTCTCATTGTATATAGGATCTACTCCTAAATTAGGTTTCGATAGCATTTATAATATAAGTCATACTATTACGATATGATCTCTTTCTTCTACCCTTACTAAAATTATCTCACTAACATCACTAAAGTCATAATCCCTTATTTCCATCCATCTGTAATCAACGACAATTATCTCTATGCCTCTATTATTCTAAAAACTCAAATTAATCTCCATTATTGTCTATGAGTCTCATTATTACATCACATCTCATCAATTATAGTATAACCCATCAACAAACTTATCAATAATTTCATCCATAGTATCCCAACTACTCATTTCTAGAAATGTTCTCCACATTAGTTTTGTATTGGATCAAAAGTCACTTCAACTAACTACCAATTCTCCATGTGATCCCACAACTGGATTTAAGTTCAATTAATGTTTTATCTCAATTCAATATTATAGTGATTATTTCTCTATAATTTATAACACGATACTTTACTACCCACTTATTTTTACTCACTCTCAATATACTCCTATTATGTCTACTTTTTTTAATTGTTTAGTTCAAAGCGAATTTACTGAAACTACGCTCTAATATTAACTTAGAACTGTCATGCCTCGAAGCAGTAAAGTCGTAACAGTCCCGTTATATAAACCATTATAAGATAGAAGCTGACCATACAGACATTATCTTAGACTTGATTTACATAAGGTGTCTACGACTAACCCGTTTTAAAGTAAATAATTTGTAAAATTAAATAAATTATTTACCTAAGAAAGTATGAATATATATATATATACACTAAGATTCAAATATTACAAATAATGTTTATAAGATTTTTCCAAGTAATACATTATTCAAAAATGGAAAATTCTAAAATAAGAGCTAAAACCTTTAAAATATATCTATTCCTCAAATATATTTTCTCACTCCTCAAGATTCAACAATTGCTAGCTTTAAGGTAAATATAGGCTACTTTCTAACTAGCACTTACAACAACGTTTATAAGGATGTAAGCAACCAATAGCTTAGTAAGTTGAGATAGAGAGTTAAAATTATACCTCAAACATAAACATGGTTATCAATAAAATCAATTTGATATAATGCATGTACAAGCAAATACTATCACACAATGTTATTCAACCTATCATAAGACTAGAGAAATTACACCTACTCTAATCCTGATTGAGGAGTTTTCATTTAATGCAACAACTTACAATCAAACCTAGGTTTGTGTAATGGAGACACTGCCCTTCTCATGACTATCTTCGAACCATTGATTTCACCTTTGTCATGACCTCCTCACCTGCTACTTAGATCAATTAAGGATGAAGAAAGGACCCATTATGCTATTTAGCACTATCTCTTTCAAAGAGATCGGTATTTGGCTGAAGAACGCTAAGTTTTCCTAATAGGTTGCTATGTTGGTCTAAATTAAAATTACAACTCATATATTTAATTAAATTTGGTTCAAGGTGTTTAATGATTTTGAACAAATTACATAAATACCGTAAACCTTGTGAAGTTATCAATCTTAACCTTAAGCTAGACTTGAATACTTTAGATAATCTTACAAGTCAATGAAGCTATGTAAAATAAAATATTCTATTAAATTATGAAATCGAATATAGTATTGGTAATAAAAACCTTAAAAATTCGATCAAAACCTAAATTGAATATGAAGACCCTAAACCCTAAGTACGCATAAATACCCAAAATCAAATTCGAGCTTGACGAAAACCCTAAAACTATAACTTTAAACTTAGAAAATGAATAAATTACCCTAATAGTAATAAAACCCTAAACAAATATAATTGTCAATCAAAATATGTAATTATGTAAAATTATTAATGAACATGTTGAAATAACTCATAAATATTATAAACGCAATAGGTAACAATTAAATTAATAAATTTTTATAAAATTTCAATATTATTTTATAAATACTAAATTTATAATTTTTGCATTTAGAAAAATATAATATTTTTATTTCTATTTTTCCTTTTCCCTTGTTTTCCCTTTCTTTTTTTTTTTTCCTTTCTCCTTTAGATTTTTATTTCTCTTTGTTGGCCACATCTCACAAATTCTAGAACAGTTCGATAGACATGTGTAGCTTTACGAATTTTATCATGTGAAAATAATGAGTTAAAGGCCAAGTTAGATAAGAACAAGTCTTATCTCAATTAATAACATATCTTGCTTTAATTTCCGTTCTCTTTTCTTTTAGTTTTATCTTCATAAAGTTCAGTTGCTGCTCTTTTGCGTCTAACATGTCTAGAAAACAACAAAAACAAATACACAAATTCCCCTTATTTTCCTCATCTTTCAAACCGTAAAACATCCTTCTCTTTTCTCAATATTTTTTTTTTAAATTTAAAGACAGGCAAATTAAGAAGAAAAGAAAAACTTGGGATTACTCAATCAAGATACTTCCAAGAGAAGTATTTAGTATGTATACTATGTTTATTTTGCATTAAATATTTTTATATATTCATATACATATTTAACATAAGGTTATGTATTAGAAATATATGTAAAATTTGTATTTCTTTATGTATAAATATTCATAAGTGTATAAATACTAAAGTATGTTCATATATATATATATACATGTTATATTTAGTATAAAGTTTAAAAGCCTAGATGTACATATATCTATATATGTATGCATGTGTATACTATTTGTATAATTAGGTTTGTATAATATTCATTACATGTTATATGTATATTATATCACCGAAATTATATGTATATATTTATGTATGCATAAAATATACAAATACTAGCCTAGAGTATATATTCAATATATATACATATGCATATATATAATAGTATTTTACTATGTATTTTCAAAATATAAATATATGTATATTCATGGAGGTGACATGTATATATATATATATATGCATATGTAATCAAGTATAACACTATGTATATTAAGTATTTTTAGCGTATATATATATATATATGTATGAATACCGTATAAGTGTATACATACATATATATGTAATATATTTAGGGTTATGTTATTATAGTTATAGGTATATTATACGTATAAAAGTACGTATATAGATAGTACAGTATATATGGAAATACGGGTATATTTAAATAGTACATATATAATATACTATAATATTAATTTAATAAATAAAGTAAAGTAGTAAATATGAATATATATATATATATGCACCATAAGCCTTAAAGAATTATAAAATAACTAATTTATAAAATTTAGTAAAATATAATAATAAATATTATTATATACATATTATGTAAAAATGCAAAATAAGAAAAGGTGGAAAAAGTACAAAAAAATTCGAAAATGATACAGGAAATTCCCCTATGCTGCCACGTCAGCATTTAATTAAATATAATTAAATTCGTAATTAATAATAATAGTAAAATAATTAATTAGAAAATTAATAAAGTAGTAAAAATGAATTAAATAAGTCTTAAATCTAAAAATTAGCAAAATAAGTACATTATGGCAAAATAGGCTTAAAAATAAAAAAATTACAAAATTTAAATATTTATTAAACTGTAATTATATAAAGAAAAGTTTAAACTAATATTTTATAATTACTTAAGTTGAGATAATAAAATTTATAACATTTTTACAGCATAATAAGAAAAGCGTGTTATAACGCTCAAAACGGATCCTGTTACGAGAAAGTACATTCGAAAACAATAAAAAATAGATTATAAGTTCATAAAAATCAAAATTACATTGAAAAAGTTATCCGCGATTAAAGAAAAAACTTAATTCAAGAATTTTACATAAACAAACAGCTAATTTAGATAGATGGTACTAAATATAATAATAGTTTAGTCTTTTATTTCAAATATTTATTACTTTTCGTATTTTCTCAATGTCAGGTGATCACGAGATCGAGACTGATCTGCTTATGGATTATTACGATTCTTGACTTCAAGAATGACTAAGTGAGTATTTTTAATGATTCCATACATACTTATATCTATAGATAGTGAATCTTAACTGTTATTAATAATTAAATGTTGTGTAGGCTAGGTTATGCATGTGTATGATTCTGCTTGCCAATTGTAAAATTATTTTAAAGAATGACAATTTACTATTTGTTGTATAGTAAACTTAATAGGAATTGTTTTGTCTGCAACTTTGTTTGATCATACAATAAATGAACCTAACATTATTAAACCTAAAATAACTAAATTGAAACATGCATAATTATGCACTACATAACTAATTCTAGCCATCACATCACTCGGAGGTAGCGAGAGGCCTTATGGGGGTTGATTGATTCTGATTATAGTGTTTTAGTACTATACACACGTACGATATAACTTTACCTTAACTCATAGGAATACTTACCCGCTTGGTTAAGGGTTGACTTTAAAAGCCTCCGTTTAGGGACGAGTATGGGCTGCGAGAACATACTCACAATCATACTTAGAACTTAGTTTTGACTAAAATTGAAAATGGATATATCATTATGTTTTTTAATACGAAATACGGAGTTTCGTTATATATATAAGTTCAAGTACGATACCTAGATCTTATTGGTGCCGTGTATACTCTAACCTTGACTTCGGAAGATGTTAAATCTAAGTTACATGCAGTATCTAGTCATCTGCATGTATTTGTATGGCATACTGATTATTTATGCATTCATATGTTTGAAATTAATTGTTGTATAATTTGTATGTTGTATAGTTAAGGGAAGATTTCATTAGGTTATTTAAGTTACATAATTATAGATTACTTGTGTAAGAGGATTTTGTTTGTCGTTCCTAGCATAGGATGCCCGAAGTTAGTGAATCCTCTACCGATAGGTAGAATGTGAGGTTAAAGTCAAGAGTGACATGCTATTATTACAGTTAGACTTGAAAACTTATTAAATGATCATATGTATTAATAGCTTCTTAAGAGATATAGGATCTATATTATATATGTATTGTATATATCTAATAGTTATAAGTTTGATATTTATGTTATTTAATTATGTTGTGATATTACTTGTACCTACATAACTTTGGGTTGTTAGTTATAGTAATAGCTTTATATATCATATAAAGAGTTGTTGATTGAAAGGAAAATTAATCTACGATTTTTTATACGATGCCTGCTATAACTAGTCCCCTCGAGTTGCGATAAATACAAGCTAGAGCAGTAAATTAGAATCATAACATTAAGCTCAGAAATAAATACATACAAGCATGCACACAGTTAACTATCTAATAATCACAATCAAGTATAATTTCAACCCTCCATGTACTACAAATTAATACTCCAAAATATAATAACGTATTAATCCCAACTTACATGAATTTTTTCCTTATTTGGTCAAGGTACGACTTGCTCAAACCATTGCCGATAATCACAATCAAGTATAATTTCAACCCTCCATGTACTACAAATTAATACTCCAAAATATAATAACGTATTAATCCCAACTTACATGAATTTTTTCCTTATTTGGTCAAGGTACGACTTGCTCAAACCATTGCCGATAATCCCTATAATACAAATATTGTTTCAATTTCCACATAAGCATCATAAATAAGTTTTTATGAAGTTCTTGTTATTATATTTAGTTTAAAGTTTTATTGTACTTAATTATTTAAGTTTTTAAGTCTTTTATAAATATTTTTAATTTTGAGCTAAGTTCTAATTCGATTTCCTAATTGGTTTCTAAATTAGGTTTTAACTGAATTTTCGATTATAAATTTTATACCTAAACCCTAGAAAATTATTCCGACTCATAATGTGAAATTAATCATATTATTTTCGGATATTCTAAATATCACTTTTAATCCCTAACCAATACTCTAGTTCATGCGGTATATCCTAATCCTAGTTTAACTATCAAATTTACTCCCGCTATGAGAAATTTTTATATAATTACCCTAATTTAAGTTTCCTATCAGATTTATTGTATAATTCTATTATTATTATATTATCAATTTTATTCTAATATTTTTCTACTCATTAATTTTTTATAGTTACATATTACACATTATCACCTAATATGCACATAATATACACATCTAATATTCCCATAACTTCAAATATCATTTCTCAACATTAACTAACATCTCAAATATCTAAATTTATCCCAAATCAGAATTTATACGTAATTATCCTAAATTATAAAATTAACTTAAAATATATCATTTTATTTATTACATATATACTACATAATACACCTAATAATTACATTTAATACCCTAAATACCATAAATATCATATTACATTAGAATTCAACTGCCGAAACATATAATTATGCATTAAATTAGTAATTATCCCTTTAATTACCTAATTAACTTAAAATTACCCATTTTATGCATCATTTTAAGGCTTAAAAATTTCAAAAATTCATTTTTGAAAAAGAGCTTCATAGCATTGTTCTATATCTCTTAAGTAGTCAACATAAAAATTTTGAGCTTAAAACTATACTCGTAAGATTATTTATTTCTAAATCGAACAAAACTCGGGTTTGTGGGAATTTTTAAGGGTAGTATATTTTCATACACAAAATTATCAAAATAATTTTTTCTCCTAAATATACATACATACTTAAAAACCTCAGAATACCAAATTTCATAAATTTCTAAGCATATTTAATATTTTTAATAAAATAAATAAAATCAGAAGAAAATATCGGACTTACCAACATTGATGGCTCTAGTTATCGCTGACCACTATAACCTTGTCAGCCAGTTTGGGTGTTATCACCACTGTATGGTAGTAGTAGCTGTCAACTCTTAAATTGTTGTCAAGTGTTGGTTTCCTTCTGAGGCATTGATTATAAACTAAATTTCTAATTTTTGGAAAAAATTCTTTCTTCTCTCTTTTCCCTATTTTTTTTCTTCTAAACTCCAAACTGACCAAATGAGGTTTAGGAAGTAGATTGTTGAATTTATAGTAGGGTTTGGGATTTTTCCTCCATTTTTTTCTTACCAAGTATCCCTTATCTCTTCCCTTTTTTACTTTCTAACTGCCTTAATTTAATTAGTTGCTTTTATTTCTTCAATTCCAAGCTACTGTGACCTACTTCTCTTCCCTTTTTTACTTTATAATTGCCTTAATTTAATTAGTTGCTTTTATTTCTTCAATTCTAAGCTATTATGACCTACTTATGGACATTTCCTCATTTTTCGATATTTTTCTTTAGTTATTTATGAATTTTATTTAATTATTTAATATTATTTTATCATATTTAAGATATTTTAAGTAATTTAACATATTTTTACTTATACGTAAATACATATATGGTATAAAATATTATTTTATGTTATTTGTGATTTTTAGTTGATTTACTTCTTTAATTCCAAGTTACTACGACCCACTTCTAGACATTTCCTCATTTTTCCATATTTTTTGTTATTTTTCGTGATTTTCTTTAATTATTTATGAATTTTCTTTAATTATTTAATATTATTTTAGCATATTTCAGGTATTTTAAATAATTTCACATATTTTTAATTACACGTAAATACATATATGGTACAAATAAATACTCCTAAAAATTATTTATATTATTTGTGATTTTTAGTGTGCTTATAATTTGTCTCTATCAATTCATTAGTTATCGGAACTCATTTTATGCGTTTCTAATTAATAATAGATAATTTACATATAATTCAATATTATAATAATTAATTACTTTATTATTAATTTTCCTAAATCTAAACTTACAAAATCATCTTTACCAATATTCCTAACTTTGTAGTAAAATTTAGGCTCGATAATGCAATTTACCTGATTATCCTAAATTTGACGAATCGAATCTTGAACACTAGATTATGGAACTTATATGAACTACCAACGTCATTTATTTTCTACTATCTATTATAAGAAGAATGTAATTGGATTAGTTAATCAACACATTGTTAGTAGATTTAAGGTGATCATTACAAATTTATTCCTTAAGCAATATTGAAATTTCATTTGATACCAAACATAAGCAACAAAATTTAGGCCCTTGAAGAATCTTTCAAATGTAGTAAAAATTTGGTTAATCAATTTTTAAATATATTATTGAATAAGATTATTACTCACATTTACCCATGTTGATAAAAACCATACTCTTAATAAGATAAACCATCTGCTTTAGAAAATTACACAAGTTAATACATTATTGATGTAATTTTTAATAGAATAAAGTATTATGAAAATATAAAGATAAATTACATCGATTTCTCTTAAAATTTTTTTAAATTGTATGAATCCCTACTTTTTTCAAAAATCAACAACAATGTCCCCTAACTAGCTACAAACCCCACTCTTTTTATGTGTTGGCTATCATGAATATATTTAATTAACAAATGCTAAGAATATTAATGTATTTAGAAAATAAATAGAAAAATCAAACATAATTAGAAAATGATAGAAAAAGAAAAAGCTTGTTGTCTCTAAATTTTGCTGGTAGGGATTCAAATTTTGGGTCTTTATTTAAAGACTTATGATCTGCAAAAGAGAACATTATGAGAGGTACTAGGAATTTATCTAATATGACCACTCCGATGCTTAAATCAGTAAAAGTGTAATGAAAATGGAGATCATAAGAATGAGGTTAGATAATTTACTTGTTTAGGGTAGACCCTTATTCATAGTAGTGGAATTGAATATATAATAGGAAAGTAGATATATATATATATATGTATATGAATCCCACCTAAATAAGAAGGTGCATCTTTCCTAAATTAGATAAGCTATAAAATTCTCTAAAGTGACGTGATAGATATAAAGTCGGTAGTCTCACATAGGTTAGCATCTCCACTTAATGCCCACAAATGCTCTTCGTCTAAGCTTCCCAGCTTGACCTCTAACCTTCAAAGTCTTGGGAATGAATTCTACTGATAAAACCAAACACTAAACTAAAAGGTCAGTTGGGTCTTAGAGCCAAGCACAGGCTAAATCTTTGAGGGGGAAATATGAGCTTAAGTTTACATAGCTTGAAAATGGGCTTGAATAAATTGGTCTTCAATGGTTAAAGGTTAGAACGAGCTAGAGGCCCAAGTTCAAAATTGCTTATCAACAAAGCTATATAGCTATTGCAAACAACTTGAGGGCATGAGGTGCTAATGCCCATGTTAGAGGGGGTTACTCAAACCCATCATCGCTAGGTCACAGTTGTTACCCAGTAGTTGGAATAGTATATAGCTTTTTTTTTTTCCTTAGTTTCCCCTAATATATATATATACATATATATATATATATAATTTATGAACTACTTAGTATTTCTTTGTTACATTTATTAATTAAGTATATTAATTTGATTGTCCATATCGACATATATATATATATATATATGCCAGCCAACATATAAAAAAGAAGTAGAGTTACTGTTATTTTACGGGTTTAAGTAAAGAGTCCTTATAATTTTTAAAGCTTTTAAGAATGCCTTATAAAAAAAGATATATAAATATCACTTGATATTAGAGTCCGACATGTGTCTAACCATCCTTAAAAAAAATTACATAAGTATGAATCACATGAAAAAAAAATTACACAAATATTGTCGCTTATCACATCTTAGAAATGTAAATTTAAAAATTTTAAAAAAATCATATCTATAAGATGTTATTAAAATATCACATCTACTTAATGCAACTTTACTTCTATATATAAGGGATCTTGCACGTTGAGAATGTGATACTAGTATTTTCCCATCACAACGAGTGTTGCATTTTTATAATGCAACTTACGTATAAGACAAAAAAATCACCTCCCTAACATGTGATTTAACAATGGTAATTATGTAATTTTTTATGTAGTTGATATTTATGTAATTTTTATCTAGTTAGATCAATAAACATGCAAAAATCTCCTTCATAGAATATTATTAATTCTGCTTCAAATTCCCAATTTATGTCAAATACATTATTTGTCCACCAGCAATTAGTTAGATAGAAAAATGGATAAAAAAATTTCCCATAAAATAACATCCCTAAAATATCGTCCCTAGAACTTAAGAAGGGGACTATTAAGCTCTAGGTACATGGTAGTATTATTTACTTTGCTTGCTTACCTTCGCAATACGCGTTGCTACATGGCTAAAAAAAAAAAAAAAATAGCTTCCTTCGAATGCAAAAAGAGAGCTATTACACTTAAAAAAAAAAAATCTTTAAAAAATGGAAGAAAAGTGAAAGGGATGAATTTAAAAGGAAAAATTTTCTCCATAGTTTATATTTTTTTTTTTCCTTTTAAATTGGAGTAATTCAGAATAAAAAATTATCAAAATTTCAATTATATCCTATTTTTTAAAGTTTTATCATCCTTTTTTGGAACAATATAATCATTTAGTAGTTTAAAGTATTTTTAAATGTTATTTTATAAAACATTTCTTTCACATTCTTTCTTTCAATTCAAATAAAAATATATATTAATTTTTTTCTTCCATGTATCTTCTACTTTCCATCCCACCTTATCCCCTCAATCTTCCCGAACACAGTGTTAAGCTATATAGTAGTATTATTTATTTTGTATGCTTGCCTTCCCAATACACGTTGCCACGTGGCCCCAATACGTGTCCTAGACACAATAAAATAAGTGAGAAACTCTTTCATTTGAAGCTGTGTGAGATGGACATCAAAAAAAAAAATTTCATCAAGGAAATTTTTATCTTATATTTACTTCATGTATATTTTTATTTTTATCCTTGAAATTATACATCCAAACTTCAAATGTGAAAAAAGATAACGCTTTTAGACCCTATTTTGATATTTTTTATTTTATATAAAAAAGTAAAGGAAATGCTAAAATTAAAAATGAAAACATAAAATCAAGAATAAAAGATCATGTAAAAGTTTAAATGCACCTATTTTAAAAAGAGAAATTTGGAGCGTAAATGTATACTTTTAAAAATAGAAGACAAATGCACCTAAAACAAATATAAGATATTTAAGATTTACGCATAAATTTTCCACCAAATCTTTTTTTTTAAGCCGAGTCTATTTTTAAGTTACAAGTGAAATAGCTTAGAAGACAACTGGAAATTGCTATTCTTTTTTCTTTTATCTGTCACGAAGTAATTGCTCAATGGACGTGAAATAGCTCAAAAGACCATTCGAAATCGATAAGAAATTATTCTTCTTTTCTCTCTCGTCATCCACAAAATGAGAATAAAGTCTATTAATTATAATTCAATAAATATTACATTATAATAGTATAAATATTGATCTTTTAATATAATAGATTAAATTTATTTTCTTTCTATTTAAAATTATAATTTAAATAATATATATATATATATTAAGGTAAACGGTTATTTAAAAATATGCAACCGATAATAAATTTTATTATTAATATATCCTTAAGTCTTAACTAGAAGACTTTAAATAATAAAAATTTAAAATTTCTATCAAAAAGCTATCTACTCCTAAATAAGTTAGAACCGGACCAAACCCACCTAAGACCGCCTAACAGTAACCATGTAATTACTAATCATATAATTATCTAGAACAAAAGGTATACATGCGATGGTCGAGAAAATGTGTTTGGTAAATTTTTAGAGGGAAAGAAAAGGATTGTAAATGAGTGGAACTTAAAAGAAAAAGAAAGGAAATATGATTTTGATTTTGTATTTGGATATATAAGAAGAAAATGAAAAGAAATTAAGAGAAACTTTTCTGTTCCCACTATTTCATAGAATATCAAAGGAAATTTTTTTTTTTTAAAAGACTATATCGATAATGCATTTATTTTTGGAATATACATTTGGTTAAAGATATTTATAGATTTAAACTAAACCGTTAGCTGTAATTATGGTACTTTTTTTTGTAATTTGGCTTTGGAAAAAAAAATTCACAAAGTCGATGAAATGGGCAAACTTTTAGTTGGTTGTTTAAAAAGAAGGGATATAAATATTTATCTAGGATATAAAGAATGCATATACCATTATTTTAATCTAGTGCCTGTCATGGATATAAATACTTTTAGTTGTTATTTTGTCGGAACGTACAACTGGCTGGGTCTATATCTTTGACTTTTCCCCCACATGTTTTTAAAATCACAAGGGCACGTTTTAAGTATAAGATACTTTTTCTTTCTCTTTATTTTACTTTAAAGTTGAGAGAGAGAGAGAGAGAGAGAGAGAGAGAGAGAGAGAGAGAGAGAGAAAGAAGAGTTTCTGTTGCTGTCTGGCTTCTGTGCTTTCAGAACCCAAGCTTGCAGTAGCCACCTGGTATTCTCTAGCATTCCTGATCGATCTTAGGAATTTCCGATTTCTCGTTTCATCGATTTGGTAAGTAATACATGAATCATCCTTAGATATATATTTGCACATCATATAGCTTCTTTTTATGGATAAGAGCGTAGTAGTAAGAATCAAATAAAAGTAGATGATCAAAATGAGTAGCTAAGAAAAGCTAATTATCTCTCTCTATCACACACACGATCTTTTAACAAATCCAAGCTGCGGCGACCTTTCTCTTGAATCTTTTTCCCTTCCTTCACCATCCTTTTATTCTAGATCTACTACTTTGATTTCAATATCCACAAATCTCCAGTTTTTGAGCTAAATAAAAATTCACAGATCTATCTTTTTTTTTTTTTTCTTCCATTTCCAGCATCATTAATCTGTTGCAATCCATTCACCATAAGTATACTTTTATACATGTGGTGGATCTGTGAATTTTTATTTAGCAAGAGATCGTAGCAAATGAAATATCAGTTTGTGCATAATTTTTCTTTGTATAAAATGGATGCATTAGTTGTTTTTCATTTTCTTTTGATTGTCTCTCCTATATGGAAATATGAACGTTATCTCATTCATGGGATTTTTCAAACTCACCAGTTGTTAACATAGTAGAAATCTTTCTATCTCTTAAGTGAGACAGTTTAAATTTTAAAAAGATGTATCTATTTATCGAATTTATTTTCATACCCTAAAGTCATCCTCTATGAGTTGTCTTTCTTTTTTTCAAACTTACATCTATTGCAAGTTGAATTGGTGTTAGGTCCGCAATTACCTAAGGGATTGGTTAAAAATCCATTAAAATCTTTCGAGTTTCATTGTAGTTGTTGTTTAGTTAGTACATGCACCGATTTAATTCATTAATAGATCATGTACGTATATTGACGGTTGAATTATTTCTATGATCTGTATAGTCAAAAAGAGACAAAGAGAAAGAGAGTTTGATCGATTGGAACATAGAAGGAAATTAACCAAAAATTATTATAACGGTTTTTTGAACGTGTGGAATCATTAGAATGATATAAAATCATATAAAACTAATAAAATAATAAAAATATAAAATAATATGTTAAAATTCATAATTCTATTAAAACGCTATATATAAACGATTTTATATTTGTTTTAATAAAAAAAATTATAAAATTATAAATTTGTGAAATGGTGTAGTAAACTTGTAATAATTGACAGTTATGATCTTATTTTCTGAATTCAAACTTAGATTCAGAGTTGCAGCAGCTGCTTTTTTCTAGCATTCACCCAAAACTCCTGTCATCTTGATCAATCGTAGGTGTCTCCGATCACTTGTTTCATCGATTGTTAAGTAACATATGAATCATCCCCGGATATACTTTTAGATATTTGTAGTTCCTGCTGTATTGAGACTCATGAAATAAACTTTTCTTAATTCAGATTTACAGTGTCATGATGCAAGTATTGGGGAAAAAAATATTGTTTTCGGTTTTATAAATAATGATGTAATCAGAAGTATCAAGTTTAACTACTAATTCATGTCATGGTGGGAGAAGACAAGTTTTGAAAGAATATTTCCTCCACTTTGTCAAAGGAACAAAGGTATTATCTCCCTGATGACTTCTGTAATTGCTTTGGAAGAATCCAATTTTATCTATTTCAATTTTGAAGAATTAAAATTCCAATCATACTTTATTCTATTCTGTAAACAAAATGTATCATTATAGAGGTGATCCTAGTCTTAAAAAGAAAATAGGATAAAACTTTCAAATGAGATCTTGAAGGCAATTGAAAATTCAAAATACTTGGTTGTGATTATGCCGGGAAACTGTAATAAATAGACTTTTTTTTTTTTATTCTTATTTTGAGTTAGACATCCTTTTTATTATAAGAGAGGGTAATCCATAAAAGTGATAATTTTTTAGGTAGAATACTAGGCAATGTATATGTGATTATTTGTAGAGGAAAAAAGGAAGTAAAGGAAAAAAGCTCTTGGTTAACGTCATTTATTTTCTAATATATAGACTTAGTAGATACCAAGTTGATGGAAGAAACTCCCTATATGGACCTTTGAGGGAATTATGAAATGCTAATATTGTTTATTTTCTAAATTTACCAATAGCAAGGTTGATTTATGTATTAGGATTGTTATTCAATGATTGATAGAAAAAAATATTGTTATTAGATATAAGATAATTGCGACAAATTTTTTTGTTAAGCAATATTTTCAATTATGAAATTTATTTGATGCCAAATAGGAAATAAGAAATAAGAAATTTTGATTTCTTGAAGAATATTATAGAGCAATCAAAGTTCAACTAATCAATTTTTGAATATATTTGTGAATACTTATAGGTAAATTGCAAATACACTCCCTTATATTTGCTTATATACACCTAACTTTTTTACTTTTGAAATTATGCTCTTAGACTCTTGAACTTTTAAAGAATGTGCATTTAAATCCCTAAAGGTAATCAAAATGTACATTTTTAAAAGATTTTATGGTCTAATCAAACGATTTCAAAGATAGGGAGACTAAGTGCATATGGAGTAAACATAAAGAGATATATCTAGAATTTAACATTTTTTTTTAAATTTTAGGAAAGAAAGACAATTAATAATATAAAAAAGAATACAATTTTTTAGTAGGAAAAAATAAAAGAATAATTTAATAAATATTAGTCAATTAAAAAAAAAGAAGCAAAATGAAAAATTTATGCTACTTTGAGTTTGATTGAAAGTTATGAATCGTTGCAAGTCAATTTCTAATCTTTAATTATTCAAACATTAATTATCTTATGATAGATTTTGAATTCTACTATTTATTTATTTATTCATTTACCGAATTTTTTTCTTTGTTTTAGTTGTCATCTTTTCTTACTAATTTTTTCTTTAAAAAAAAAAAAGAGTAAGTGCAAATATACTGCTTATATTTGTTTCATGTGCATTTGGTCCTCTTATCTTTAAAATCATGTGATTAAACCCTTTAAATCTTTAAAAATGTGCATTTTAACTACTTAAAGGGTCTAAATGTACTTTTTCTAAAGATTTAGAGGTGCAAAAGCACAATTTCAAATATAAGTAGGTTAAGTACATAGAAAGCAAATGTAAAGGAGTGTATTTGTAATTTATCCTAAAATTATTACTCACATTTACGCATGTTAATGAAAGATAAAATATGAATGAATGATTTGTGTTTTTGTATTTTTGCAGAAAAAATGACTTGTGAATTTATCCTAAAATTATTACTCACATTTATGCATGTTAATGAAAGGATAAAATATGAATAAATGATCTGCGTTTATGTATTTTTGTAAAGAAGTGACTTGTGAATTTTTTTTTACTTTTTTTTTTTTTGACAAACACATAACCCTTTATAATTTTTTGGCAACTCGTTAGTTGCTGAATCTATAATTGTATAATTTTAAGTTATTATATTACTAGAAAATATTAAAATAAATACGTTAAATAAAAAAAAAAAGAGAAAAGAAGTTGAAAATTAAAAAAGAAAAGAAAGAAACTAGCAGATCAATGATGACACACAAATGTGGAAAGTTTTTGGTTTCGAAAATTTTTCCTTACCTGGTCGTTAAATCTATTGTTAAAGGCCAAGTTTCTTCTTTTATTTCGTCTTTTGTTGTCTTGTTTTGGAGTTGCACTTTTTCCAGATTTCCATTGTTGAAGGCCTCTTTTATTTATTTATTTTCCCTATTTCTTACAATTCAAAAAAAAGGAAAGAAAACAGAACACTTTTGATTTAGTTAAGGGGATAAAAAGTCGAGTTTAAAATTTAATTTTTACCTTTTGGAGGGAAAAAAGGTATGGCTTCTTATGTCAGTCTGGTTTGGTCAGTTCATCTTCTTTTCTGGGTTCGACATCTACTTCTTCCAAATCCTTTCCTTCCTCATCTGTCCATCTTTTGGTCAATCTGCTTCTTTTCGCCAACTTTGATATGTTTTTCTTTTCTTTTTTCATTTAATTTATTTATTCGTTTGTAATCTTCTTTTTCTAGTTTCCAAAATCTGCTTCTTTTCTTTAGTTAACTGCTTTTCATCAAGTTTGATTGTTTGTTTTTCCTTGTTTATTTTGTTTAATTTATTTATTCTTAAAATAATTTTCAGTAATATAATAACTTAAAAATATTTAATTATAAATTTAGCCACTAAGTGTTTCCCACATGTCTCTCATATTCAAATAACAAAAAATAAATAACACTAGTTATGGGTTTATAAAAAAAAATTTAATAGATCACCTCTTTGCATAAGTACGAAAACATAGGTTACATATTCGTAATTTATCCTTAATAAAAATTGTACACTTTGATCAATTAAATCACCCATGTTAAAGAATTACATAATTTAATAAATTATTTGATGTTAGTTTTAATAGAAAATATTAATTTCATCTCTTCAAATTCCCATTATATTATATGTCCACTTGCAATTGGGATAAATTATTTGCCCAATTGCAACTCTCACTTAGTAATTTTGTCTCTTCAAATTTCTATTTTACATGAATACATTAATTTATGAGAAATTCGAAAATTTAAAGCTGTTTAATGTGTATAATTGTTAGGCATAACCTAATGGTATTAATACATAAAATTAAGGATAGAAATTAAAATGATCCTTTCAGAGTCTAAATATACTTTTTCTTTTCAAAAGATTTTATGTCTAAAGATATAATTTCAAAAAAAAGTTAAGATATATAAAACTACAGATTTAATAATTTATTTATTGAATTTCGAACAAATCTTTTTTGACTCTATATTTTAAGTTAGTTGGAAATTATTGCACAATGGACATGAAATAACTCGAAAGACAAGTGGAAACTTATAAGATATTACTTTCCTTTTTCCTTTTGTCATCCTGATGAACATGAAATACCTCAAAAGTCAATTGGAAATCACTGAGAAATTACTCTTTATTTTGTTCTGTCCTCGACGAAGTTATTACGTAAGGGACGTAAAATAGTGTATTTGTTTGTATCAAACATAAGAAATGCTTTGTTTCTTACGGCCATTATCTAATTTCATTCATCTGCCTCAACCGCTTATCCATACTATATAACTGAATCTAGGACTGATATGAAATGCTTAAGTCTGAAAAAAGTGAATTAGAGATTAAACTTCCAGTTTAATACTTGGGTACTGTTTTTGTCAGAGCTCCTTATTCGCTTTGTTGAAGGACCGAAGGTATTATCTCCATGATGGCTTCTATGATCACTGCAGGAGAATCCTCTTCACAAAAGTCTCAATGGAAATACGATGTTTTCTTGAGTTTTAGAGGTAAAGATACGCGAGCAGGGTTTACTGATCATCTATATAACGCCTTGAAGCAGAAGGGTATTTATGCTTATAGGGATGATCCAAGTCTTGAAAAGGGAAGAAACATTTCCGAGCTCTTGGGAGCAATTGAGGATTCAAAATGCTTAATTGTGATTATATCGGCTAACTATGCATCTTCGACATGGTGCTTGGAAGAACTTGCCAAGATTGTGGAATGCACGAAGGGAAGGGAGCAAATTGCAATACCAATATTTTACAATGTAGAACCGTCTGATGTGAGGAAGCAAGGAGGAAGTTTTCAGAGTGCTTTTCTAAAACACGAAGCAGATTTTAAGGATGACATGGATATGGTGCAAAGATGGAGGAGTGCCATGACTGAAATAGCCAATCGCTCTGGGCGGAATTCACGGGAGAGGTAAAATATTTCCATTTCTTACTACCATTCTGCAGTTATAACCAATGAGATTAGCATAACATTTTTCATTATATTTTTACCTCTATAGGAGAGGGAGATATTTTTCTGTTCATAGGAGAAATAGTTTGAGATCCTTTATGATTGCTTAAGTTAGGCATGTAGGATATTTTTAAATCAAGCTTGGATATGAGCTAAAGTTTGCCTTTGCACTTTTTAACTTTTTATTGGTAAGCATTTGCATCCTATAATCTCAAAACTACATTAATCGGATCGTTTCTTGGTTGTAGACAATATGAGTCACAGCTTATTAAGGATATTACTGAAGACTTGCAAAAAATGCTAAGTAAAGAGCCTCGTTTTCTTTTTGCTCCTAAGGATCTTGTCGGAATGGAATCCCGCGTGGGGGACATGCTTCTGCATTTATCTTTGGGGTCAGATGACGTTCGCATTGTTGGCATACATGGGATGGGTGGAATAGGTAAATCAACACTTGCCCGAGCAGTTCTTGATGAGGTAGGTGCCCAATTTGATGGATGCAGCTTTCTAGCAAATATTAGGGAAGGTTCTAACTCTCCTGGCCTAGTGCATTTTCAAAACAAACTTCTTTTCGATGTTCTCCAAGAAAAGGATTTGATAAAGGATGAGATTTCTGGGATTGGAGTTATTAAAGAAAGACTAAGACATAAAAGAGTTCTAATTGTGCTAGATGACGTGGATCGAATGGATGAACTAGAAAAATTGGCTAGCAAGTCCTGCTTTGGACCTGGAAGTCGAATCCTCATCACAACTAGAAATGAACATTTGCTCAAGATAAGCTGTGATGCTATATACAAGGCTAAAGAATTGAGCAACGAGGAAGCTCTGAAACTTTTTTGCTTAAGAGCCTTTAGAGAAAACAACACTACAGAAGAGTTTGCAGATTTGTCTGAACGAGTCATTGAGTATGCTAAAGGCCTTCCTTTAGCCCTTATTGTGTTAGGTTCCTTTCTTTTAGGCAGAAGCATAAGTGAATGGAAGAGTGCTCTTGGTAGAATCCAAAATAATCCCGATAAGCAAGTTTTTGAATCCCTAAGGTTAAGTTTTGATGGACTGCATGAGAAAGAGAAGGAAATATTTCTTGACATTGCATGTTTCTTTATAGGAGAAGACAAAGATTATGTAATGAAGATATTGGACTGTTGTGGTTTTTATCCAGAAATTGGAGTGCAAGTTCTAATAGAAAAGTCACTCCTAACCGTCATTGACAATGGATTCATGGTGCATGATCTCTTACAAGAAATGGCCTGGGAAGTTGTTAGGCAAGAATCACCCAAGGAGCCTTGAAAGCGAAGTAGACTACGGCTCTATGAAGATATATATCATGTCATGACAAATAACACGGTAAGTGATTTGGTGGCTCATAAAAAGACTCCCTTAGTAATTTTCTATCAGATTGGAACGTACTATTTATTTCCTAACAAGTTTCTTGATTTATAGGGCACAGAAAGGATTGAAGGCATCATCTTAAAACCAAGAGAACCTGAAGAGATAGAAACAAAAGGGACGGAAATAGAAAAGATAAGAGAAAGAGAAGAGTTAGATGCAAACTACTTTTTTAACATGACGAACCTAAGGTTGCTTGTAATATATGGAGATAGAGGAACATTCAAGTCATCTAACATTAAATATCTCTCAAATAAGTTGCGGTTGCTAAGATGGGATTTTTGCCCTTTAAGCTATCTTCCCGAAAATTTCCTGCCAAAGAGTTTATACGAACTTCAGTTGGTTGCTAGCAATCTTAGACGACTATGGAGAGGACAAAAGGTAATGATTCATATGCATAATCTATATTAGGGAAAAGTACAAAATAATGTTTTTCAATCAATTGATTCATGCTCTCTTTCTTTTCTTTTCTTTTCCTTTTTTTTTTTTATAAGATTGCCTGTGTTTTATTAGGTGATATTTATCAAGTGTGCTTGGTATAAATTCAAGGAGTCCATATTTACTAATAAAGGGCAAGTAACGTGTGGTGCTTCACATGCCCAAGGTTATTGAGCAATAACCAACGCTCAGCAATGGTTAAGTTTTTTTGCCAATCATTATTTATTATTTTCCTTTAAAATTCATTTAATAATGGCTATGAAGAGAATTTTTTATTATTTTCCTCAATAATATAAAACCCCTAGAAGATTTAAAAAATTGTTAAATAACTTTATTTAAGTAACTATTGATAAAATTAAGAGTTGTTTAAAAAGAAAGGATGCTTAGAATGCTAATGTGACTCTTTAAGCACTCTACTAATAGATATGCCCTTATCATTTGTCAGTGTTAATCAGGGATACCTATTAACTTTTTATTGGTTCATAATAATTTATGTAATTAAAATAATGTTATTGGATATACTTAATTGAATGATTTAATAAAGGATTATAAAAGATACTGAAAATAAAAAAAAAGAAAGGGAAAAAGTTGCATAAAACTTTCATAAATTTTGACCTAGGTGCGATTTACTCCCATAAACTTTTAAAGCATAATTTTTTATTTTTAAATTTTCATAAATTGATAAAATAACCTCCTAAGTTAAGAATAACTTCTTAAATTTTGATTTTGATGTGTTTACATAGTTTACAGAATAGTTACACACTAAAATCAAAATAAGTTTAAAGCCTAAAACTGACAGTTGAGAAATATATAGGCTTGGTTAGGGTTTGTTTGGTTTGTTCTGGTTTTCTTTATTTCTTAGTATCCTTTTCCTTTGTCCACATCCTATTTTATTTAAATCAAAAATCGAATAAGTCTTTAACATTCTGTAGTTCGGCTTCAATTTATGACGTTTCCAAACTTCATTCTCCAATTTTTTCAGCTTTCGAAGTTGTTATGTCAAGAAATTTATTATTCTTTTTCTCTCATCCTCAAATTTCATTTTCCACAACAGGCAGACAAGTCACAAGTTTAATCTACGACTACAACCCACCAAGTTTTTAGCCACTCGCTTACGCCACCCTATTCTTTTTTTTTTTTAATTTACTTTTTCTTTCTTGCTTATTTAATTTTTTTAATATGTTATTTAATTAAATATATTTAATAATGTTATTTTATTTAATGAATGGTATGAATGAATCAAAACTAACATGTATTGTCTAATTAACAGTAATGGATAATGATAAAACACAAATAACATGAATTTGTAGAAGAAAAAAACGCAGAATAATTGGTTGCAAAGGTGCCAAAATATAGGTCATAGGTTTGTAACCTTTGCTTTATATAATGAGATTCATTTCTTAAACACAAAGTCTATCAACTGATTTGCTTAATTGCAGATTTTGGAGAAGTTAAAGCACGTTAATATGAGCTATTCTCGTTATTTGGAGGAGACACCAGATTTCAAGATGATGCCAAATCTGGAGAAATTGGACTTCACTGATTGTATGAAATTGTCTAAGATTCATCCTAGTATAGGGGTCCTCCACAATCTCAAGTTTCTAAATTTGAGATACTGCCTAAATCTTAGAAAGCTTCCACCCAGCATTGGCAATCTAATATCTCTTAAAGATCTTGATCTCAGATATTGCTCTAAGCTCGAAAAGTTGCCTGATAGCATTGGCAACTTAGAAAGTGTGGAGAACCTTGATATAAGTTATACCGCTATAGCATCTCTACCCCCCAGCTTGAGAAACTTGAAGAACCTCAAGATATTATATTGTTGTGGATGTAAAGGAATGCAGTCAGACCTCAAGAAATCGCTGTTTCTCAAAGCTCGAAATGCAAGGGGTATGTTCTTGCCTTCAGTGTCCGGGTTGTCCTCTTTAGAAGTATTAAATATTAGTAATTGTCATCTACAAGAAGGAGGAATACCCAATGACCTTGGTTGTTTATCCTCCCTAAGAGAACTACATTTGGATGGTAACTACTTCTTTACTATACCTGAAAGCATCAATCACATTCCATGGCTCAAATTACTCACTTTAAATCGTTGTGAGAATCTTCGAGCATTACCAATGCTTCCGGAAAGTATACTTTATGTGGAGTTCAGAGGATGCATGAAACTGAACAGTATTTCCAACCTGTTCATGGTATCCAACCATAGGGGGTTAGGTGACCCTCCAGTGGTTAGTTTGTTGAATTGCTTGAAGTTGCTCCCTGAAGATCTAGAAATTCCATTAGCCCAAAAAAACTCGCTGGCATTCCTTTGTTATATCGTAGGTTGTTTAGCGTTTCGAGATACATTTGGAAAATCGTATGTTGTTGCTCCAAATTGCGAAATCCCAAAGTGGTTTACTTACAGGGAGGATGGATCCCTGTTAAGCTTCCACATGAGAGACCTAGGACGGTTCAAAGATAATGTAAGCGGGTTTGCTATATGTGCATCCTTTGTTAGACAAGAACAAGAAAGCAGTGACCCAAAGCATGTGAAGTGTTCCTCTGGCTGGCCGAAACAAGAAGAAGAAGAAGAAGAAGAAGAAAAGAAGTGTTCCTATGACCTTTATTGCGAGTTTAAATTCGGCAGTAATCAGGTGGGTTGTGGGTTTGATTTCCCCATCAGATTTATCGAGTCAAATTGCCTTTGGATGGGCTTTGTGTCTCTACGTGATTTTCAAGATGATACAAACTGGGAGGAGCGCATTGATATTTCACTGAGAACACAAGATGACCAGTTGAAGGTGATAAGGTGTGGCGTTCTTCCTCTACAACAGCATAATCATCTTACTATTAAAAAGTTTATACAGTCTGCCAGCTCATCTCCCGAGGATCTGTCAAGCATCTTGCATGAGGTTGCTGTGTATCCAGATGAAGTAGATTGCCATTTCTCTAGCAACGGTGATAACGAAGAAAGACGGGACCATCGTGAGTTCCGTAGCGATGCAGTGAGATGTAAACCTCACTTTTACTTGCCTGGATTATATTTGTATGACCTTTGGTGGAAGGAAATTGAAGGCAGATAGACAACCAGCTGTCGTGTTTCTATTTCAAGTTTGACAATTCCCAAACATAGGTATGAAATGATTAGCACCTAAGGAAGGACTATTTACGTTCAATTTAATGAATTAAGTAGTCAATGGTGTTGTTTCATTTTAATTATTACTACTTCATTTATTGACCTTAATTGAATTTGCTCTATTCAAGAATTGCAAATAGCCAGTTTTCTTAATGATTTTACTGCACCTGCTACAAATCCACGAGTGCAATATTTTGCTTAGATATACCACAGTTTTGACATACTAGTTTAGGAACAACTGTTAATTCTTTTAGAACTATAACACCTTGTTTACTTTATCATAGTAGCAATTCCATTCCCCATCTGTAACTTAAAAATTTCTATTATGGTGTTGACTTCACTTTTGGCCTGTAATAACAATTGGGTAAGGAATGGCTATTACTTAAAAGATGGAATTGTAATTCCTTAGTTCTAGCTTAGTCATCTTCTTCCTCTCTCTCTCTCTCTCTGATCATCTATTCACCCATCGCTGTACTCAGGTTCGCCAGGCTCAGCTCTCCATCCGCCATCTATCCAGCCCAGGTTTGTCATCTCTCTCTTAGGTTGAAAGACCATTATGCCTTTCTTTGATTCGAAATGATTGATTACGTGTGATAAATTAGTATGATGTGAAATCCATTTGGTTTTATTTTTCGTAGTTTATGATTGATTTGTGCATGTATTGATCAATTAAACTAAATGGATTTACTTATGTTTGAATTTTTATACAAGTCTGTTTGTAAGATTGAAGATAAGTTGCTCATATTTTAGTTGGTTATATTTTCTATTAAGTTGGTTAGGTATAGCTAAAGGTCTATTACAACTGAGCGAGCCTTACGCTATGCATTAAAATTTTTGGAATTCTTCCCTCTTATGAACAAGATAAACAGGAATGTCAGATTTTGGATCAGCTTAAGGGCTTTCAAACCGTCCATTTCTATGATAATCTTTGTGATTTGTTTGCACTGAGCAAAGTAAAATGCTGGAGCAATGCTTTGCCGTCCAAAGAAATAATGCAGAAGGAGGGGAAAAAGCACTTTATTATGAAAGAAGAAAAAACTAGGGACCAAAATCAATCTACTTCTATGCTCCAAATAGAGTATAATTTGCCTGCATTTGAGAATCTATAGTGCTGGGGATTGAGGATTCCTATGATGTTAGCATTTGAAAATTGATCACTGCTAGATGGTGGGTTAATTAAATAGAGGTTGGTTCTTGTAATAAAGCTTCGTTTTAATAACAATCTTTTCATTGTCGTTGGACAAGTTTGCATTGCATCTCATGGGTAGACCATTTTGATGGTTTTTTTGTTTTTTTGGTCATTTTCATTTACTTCATGTGATGGATGTTCATTAACTGTAGGTGTGGTTGAAGATAGAAAAAAAAAAAAAATTTCACATTATATATAGAACGAAAGCATAGACAAAAGAATGGAATCCAATGTGCAACATGAGTTAGTTTCTTTGTAAGGTCTCAGGAGTATAATGAAGCAATTAAATACAATGCAAAAGAAGCTTCTTGGATTCTAAATAGAGAACAGAGGAATTTACTTTTTAAGTTTTATTAGAAAGTTAAGAGCTCATCTTGATCGTATTTCTAAGAAATAGACATGTACCTAGACATTAGCAATTATGGGAAACCGCCAAGCCACTTGTTTGACTTTTGCTTGTACATCTGATTTAATCTAAAATTATTTATAGTGCACAGGACCTTTGAGCTGTGGTTGCTTTCGCTGCATTAGGTTGCATTGGTGTATACCTTCATTCTTGATTATCGTTTATGATAACTGCACTCGTTAGGCCTTTTGTTTGGTTAGGGAATGTACCAACTTGCAGATGAAGCTATTTCAGAGTTGTCATCTGCCCTTAGGAACTTTGAAGCTAGATGCAAGGAATGAAGGCTACCATAGAAAATGCTGTGTAGCATTTGACAACCAATGAGGCCAGAACAGGTACAGGGGAGTTGACCACGTTTCTTTAGACCATTGAAGGCTTAACTGAGAGGGAAAGGTATGAGCTCTAATCAAGCTTCTTGGGAGGCCAGAGAATGTTGCAGGTCTTTACAAGTTTCAACCTGAAGAATTTGGATAGTTATTTTGCCTAGCACTTAAGTTTTACAGCTTTTGAATCACAGAGTTTGATGCTGGATGGTCATTGCAATTAGATGTTTGTTTTGAAACATTTGGGATATCATTATTATCAAGTAACTTTGGATTTATAGTGATTGACAGTTTTCTGTATCTGCTCTATGTCCTTTGTTCATGATAATGCATGTTGGTGAATTAGTATTATTACCGAAGAATTCTGTTGCCCTTATGTAATTTATGGTTGGGTCTGGCTTTTTTTAAATGCTCCGATTATTCTTCATAGTGGAGAAGTTGTTTAAGTTGATCTCTGATATAAAGAATAGATGATGCAACAGTGCACTGCTGCTGTTCACATTCGCTAGACCAGGAGCGACTACTTCTTGCTTTCTTTTTTTGTCATCATTAATAAGGAAGTGAAAAGGTTAACAAAAGCACTTTTTAAGTTTTAAATATGTAGCTGAAAATTGCAGTAAACGTGAAATGTCATGACCTTCGCAGAGCAAAATGCATTTTTAAGTTTTAAAGTATACATGGTTCTTAGCACTACATGAGCAAAGATTGACACAAGAAGCTGAGGAAATAATCTTTTAGGCCATCACTGATTAGATGGATGACAAATACCCTACACCTAAATTTAAAAGACTCTTAGTAGTTTAAGGAAGAAAGGGATATGTGAAAGGTAACTTCAAATAAGAGGCCTCTGGTAAAGGAAAATTTGAGAAGCCTTGTTAGTACAAGTACATGCCATATTGGGATTCTCTTGTTAGGCACCCTGCTTAGTGAAACCACATGCTAGCATAAATGTATCATTGAATATTCAAAGGCATGCAATTTTAGTTGTAGGAAAATTAGGGAATGTATGTATAAGGCCTTTAATTTCTTGTACTTTATAGCATATTCTTCTTTCTTCCTTGCAAAATCTAGTTTCGCATGTTTTAACAAGTATAGCATGTTCTGACATATTCTTCACACTGAACTTCCTTTTCATTTTCCTTAACAACATGCTAGAGTGACTAACTTTACATGAAAAAATGGACATATAATTCCATAAATAAGTAGCTGGAATTTCGTTGATATGACAAATAATAAGAATAAACAGATTCCCATTATAAAAAAAAAAAAAAAAAGCTTTTCAATACAACAATAACTGTAGCATTAAACCTACTTTGGCTTACTATAAAGTGACCAATACACAGCTTAACCTCGACTAACAACATCCATATCATACTGCCCTTTAATGTTCCATTTTATACATGTTCCTACACAATACAATAAGCACCGACAACACATATGACAGTGTTCAGAACATCGTTTCCGTACACTTGAAGCGTTCGTTCGTGGAGTTAGAACTCCTTTTCTCTACTTATGCTAATTGAAAGTCATGTTCAAGTTTGGCGATTTTTTCCTTATACTTCATTTTTACTTTCTCCAATTCATGTTCCGATTTCTCAAACTGTTGCAATACCTTTCTTCCAAACTCTAGTCCATAATTATACGTTGGACGATCTATCCATTTTAAAAACTTGTAACCCTTTCTCATCTACATGCTATATAAAAGTTTGGTCTACTTTACTCCACTTAAAAAAAAAAAAAACTAAGACTAGATTCAATACCAACAAGTACTTAGGACATCACTAAAATCTTCTTCCAAATGTCCACGACTTTCGAAGATATTGCAACTATGCATTAGGTACAAGGTATATTTTTCCCTTATGAATTCAATTCTAAAGATATGTATGATAGATGTGAAACAAAATTTGGATATATGCAAATACTTCTCCTAATAATTAATTTGTATATACTTTGTGTTCTATTTTAAAATAGTATATTTAACTGTTAATTTTAAAGAGAAGACCTTTATGGTTAAGTAGTATGAATATTAGTTTTCCAACGGAATAAATTAAGTTTGATTCTTACCATTTTATAGTTATTGTAACAGCATTTAATAAAAAAAAATGTATTTAAATCCTATTTATTTGTTTCCCTTAAATAGAATAATTAAAAGAAAACTAAAACTAAAAAGTATGTGAAATTAAGAGCATGTAAATGTATAGATATACTCTTAAAAAAATTAAAATAAAATAAAAGATTTAGATTCTAAACATATAATTTCAAAATAGAGCCTAAATGCGCCTTAGCTAAAAATGGGGAGACAATTAATTACCCATAAAATTCAAGTTTTGTTTATATTTTTGAGATACCACATGAAATTATAGCTGAGAAGACGACCGGAAATTGCCAAGAACCGTTTTCTTCCAGTGTTACTGCGTGATATGGACATTAAATTGCTAAGAAATTCCACGGAGGATGAAATCCGACGATTGTGCGACCAATTGTACGACCCATAGATCATATTAGAATGCACTAAATATTATGTTTCAACATCATTAAATCTGTAAGCAGTTTTAGTGAAAAACTAACATAAACATTGAATAGATTTCATATTATTGGTTTTTTTGTTTTTTTCAAAACAACATTACAAGGAGACATCTTATTGGAAAATCAGTCTTCATGCCAATAAGTTATAACTGTCTTAATTCATATTTTTATTTAAAAAAAAATGCTGATTGTAGGTAACATTTTCAAAATTTAGAAATAAAAACAGAAATTGATTATTTTCTTATTTACAGATACTTTATACAGCTTGTTAATTAATGATAGTAATGGAAATACATAATAAGGTTGTTTGACTGTAAGAACGGGTAATAAATTTTATTGTCAATAACTTTAAATCTTAAATCCGCATGCTTTAAATAATAAAAATTTATCCTTTCTAGCTGAAAGCAACCGAGCCCGAATAGTCGGGCATGGGGCTCGAGCTTGGACATGGGTAAAAAAAAAAACTAAAAAAAAAAAAAAAAAGACCACATAAGTTAACCCAACATTACTATTTATTACTACCGTAAAATCATCTTCAACAAAGACATACATTTGATGGTCAAGCATGTTAGATGTATTTATCCATTATGCATTTACTTCCGGAATAGACATATCATTAAGGTTGGCTATAGAATTGAAAGAAACTAAGAGTATGGCTAAGGAAAAAAATTTTGTAGGTTAAACTTTTTTGAGACTATCTAAACCTATATAAGAGTTAATTTCGAATCATAAATCAACTTTGGACTGACCCATTGGACCATTGAACCAAGCTGAATTCGAATTGAGTTTTGAGTCACCAAGCTTTAATGATACAAGGAGTTCAATTATAGCAACCAGCTAAGCTAGCGAGTCATCAAACCGATAAGTCTAACCGTTCTTGAATTAACTGTTCAAGGTTAGGCCAATTTAAAAAATTAAAAAAAAAATATATAAATAATATATCATATATATAATCAAAACATAATATATATTATATATAATATATAATATACTATATAACTATATTATATAATGCAAAAATGTATATAGTATATGTAATATATAATAATTAATATACCATATATATTATATAATATAAATGTATACTACATATAATATACTATATATATAATATATAACATCACATATTTATACTCACATGTTTTAAATGAATTATTTCAAAATCGAAAGAAAATTAAACTGAAAATAATTTTTTTTATTTACAAACAACGACATAAAGTTTTAGATCTAATTGAGGAAAAAAAAAGATAAATAGTTTATAAATTATTTATAAAAATTAAGGAAAATTTGAATAAAGAAAAAGAATCCTACCTCGATTCAAGTGAATCGACTCGAACCTATCTCGTTAATAGCGAGGCTTAATTCAATGCGAAGTTTAAATCACCTTTCGTAGTTCTCCGTTCCTTTTTTTTTTCCTTAATTAACGATGTCTATTCTCTCCCATAATTTAAAAGTGATAAAACTACTTGTCGACACTTTTAAGCATGGTTTCTAGAAAATTGGGACTAGAACCAATTGTACATCTTTTAAAAGTTAAGACAATTCTTCAAACTATACTGTATAAAATTCATAGGTTTGAAGGCCTCCGACGATATTTATAAAATTTTCTTTTTTATAATTTTTTGCTTAAATATTATAACCTTTTGTATAAAAAAAATAGAATCTTCAAATTAAAAGTCAATATTGCTTTAAAGGGAAAAAAATGAGTAATCAAATATAATAAATTTTATTAAAAGGATAAAATGATAATGAAATATAATATATACTAACTAAGTACCAACTTAAGGAAGAGTTTATATATATGTTTATTTGTTTGACTCGATGTTGGTTTAAAATAGTGGGTTGTAGTAATGTTGATGAGTTGAATTGCATACTACCGATATTTTATGGGCGACATACATGATAGCTTATGCACACTAAATGATTACCACATACCTATAATATTGAACATTTAACATGCATGCTAGAGGTTTCGCGATAGGTATGAGATTATATCTAATACATAATAAAGTTTTGGATTGATCTGGTTCTTATTTTGTACCAAATCAAAGCATAAAATACAGATTGTCATTTATCTTCTTAAACCAAACCAAATGATTTAATTAATAAGCATTTACAAACCATAAAATACTAGATTGCTTTTGTTCTATTAAAAAATTAAACAATACTCTATAATCTAAATAAATTTATATGCATAACATGTAATCTCATGCCCTTTGGACGATAACATCCATTTGGTATAATGTAAGAATCGATGAAATTGATATTTATAGATTCGAGGAATTTTAAGTGTTATGACAGTTTTTTTTTTCTTTTTTTGGACAAATTGGAAATATACCTCCATATCTATTAGTCGGTTGCAAAGAGACCTCCTAAACCTTTAAGTTGTAGTTTTATCTTCTGATAATTTTTGAAAATGTGCATAAAATATCCCCAAGCTGTCATGTATTAGAACCTCATTATATTTGGGATGAATTGATAGTTCAAGAGTTATCTATATATTTTTAAAAATTATAGAAAAATAAGACTATACTTTCAAAGCTCAAAGATTATACCTGCACCTAATAAATAATTTAAGGTGTGTATTTACATTATCTTTATTATTTATAAGACAGGCATGTGATATAAACTTTTAGTCAACTCATATAATATACATATGAATTATAGATTCTTATAACCTATGGTCACAAAGGTGATATATTATATAGATTATATAATATATATATTTAAGTAAAAACTCAAACCAAATTGAATTTCAAATTTTTAGTTGGGGAATTTTTTTAAATCAAATTAAAGGAGAAATTTTTTAAAAGAAATGTTTTCAAAATTTTTTAGCCATACTTTTGGGTAGCAATGCTTTGCCCTTTATTTTACTAGATGTCATTCCGAGGATGAGGAACACTAGTTTAGCAATCTTATTGAAAATTTTTAGAGATAATATAATTCATACTACCTAAATTTTGGTGAAAAGTTCAATTTATTATCAGAATTTTTTATTTTACAATTTTAATACCTAACTAAAACTTTTCACGTCATTGTTATTACCCTCAATGCTTCGTACTGTAGTTTGTCCTTCTATAAATTTGAACTACCGTACTAATGATAGTGGATTTTCATCCTTAAGTACAACTCAGCATTTTTCCTGCTAAGCTAATCTACTTTACTATGATCGGCGATGCAACCTACTCTAATTACTTGGGAACGTGGGCTTAGTTAATCTGATGGGCCAGAAAGTCCAACCTAACCACTTAAGCACTTTGAATTCAAAAAGATGTGTGGACAATTAAATACTTGTACACTCTAATCGCATAACTACCCACTACTTTATGTCTTTAGATAGAAGCATAAATTATCAGACCACCACATGGTCCACAATTTTAGATGATTAGACAACTTAGTTACCAAAATTTTTTTATAAATATGGAAGCATAGGCACTATAAAAACTCATCACACTTTTTGAATATGTACTCTTTCTCTTACTCTTTTACCTACTCTTTTATTCACAAGCTAATTTAGGTATTGGAATAATTATACCGGACTAGATCCCCTTTAGCTTAACCTTTTATCCTTTACAGGATCTAAATTGCTTGCCATTCCTAGCAAACAAGGATCACTAAGCTGAAGATCGAGACATTTGTCTTCAACTTCATTATATCAAGGTTCGGAATTCCTTTCATGATTATTACCAACAATGGTCTACAGTTTGATAGCGAAAAGTTACAAGCTTTCTTTGAAAAGTACAGTGTTCAATTAAACTGTAAGTTGGTGGCACATCTTCAAACGAATGGACAAGTGGAAGCCATGAACAAGACTATCTTATATAGTTTAAAGAGTAAAATTGATTAGGCAAGGGGCAAGTGGGCAGATGAACTGCCTAATATTTTATGGGGTTATAGAACCATCCATAGGATTTCAACAGGAGAAACACCTTTCATATTAGCTTTTGGATCAAGGTTGTTCTACCAATTGAATTAGAATTGCCTAACCTAAGAACACAAAACTTTGATGTCATAGCAAACCAAGTCAACTTGATGGCCAATTTAGATACAATTAAAGAAATAAGGGACATTATGAGATTAAGGGTTATAGCCTACCAACACAAAGTAATAAGGTATTACAACTAGAAGGTCAAGAGTAAGGTGTTTCAACCTAAGGATCTAGTTTGTAGGAAATTTGATGCAACAGGTATGCAAGACAACCAAGGGAAGTTCGATGCAAATTAGGAAGATTGTAAGCTCTTACAAAAATTGGTGATTAACTCATAATCGGTTAATTCGAAGACGATTTGGAAAATTTATAACGATTACGTAAATTATCTAATCAAACCTAGATTTTACGACGAAGTTAGAAATATTAGTAAAAGTGATCCCATGGTTTAAATTTAGGAAAAATAAATAATAAAACAATTAAATATTATAATATTGAGTTATATGTATATTATCCGTTATTTATCGAAATTACGTAAAACGAGTTCCGATAATTAAAAAATTGACAGAGATAAATCATATGCACCTTAAAAATCATAAAATAACTTAAATAATATTTAAGAGTATTTATTTATACCATATATGTATTTACATATAAGTAAAAATATGCAAAATTACTTAAAATACCTAAAATATGTTAAAATAATACTAATTAATTAAATAAAATTCATAAAAATTAAATAAAAATCAAGAAAAATATGGAAAAGTGAAGAAAATTCTAGAATAGGGGCATGGCATGTTATGATTTAAAGAAAAAAATAACCAATAAAATAGGTCAAATAGAAAGCAAAAAAGAAAGAGATAATGATATGTAGTACTTAGAAAATTAAAGAAAAACCCTAGACTCCACTATAAATTTAGAACACCATCTCAATTTCTCATTTTGGTCAATTAGGAAGCTAAAAAAAATTAGAGAGAGACTAAAGAAATAAAATTAGGCAATTTTACAAAAAATAGTAAAGTTAATGTGTAATTAGGACATGTAAAAAGAACCTACACCCGACAATCCTCTAGAGAGGAATAGGCACCACCACCTGACAGCAAATCTACTACCTAATGGTTCCGATAAGGGTAGAGCCACCATTGATGGCTAGAAGCTCTTCAATCGGTGAGCTCCGATTTCCCTTCTGAATTTATTTAATTTAGTAAAAATATCAAATTGTATTGAAAATTATGAAATTTTCTATTCTAGAATATTTTTATATGTAGCTTTGGGAAAAAAATATCAATTTGATAAAATTAGGTTTCAAGATATACTAATCTTAAAAAATAACTAAACTTAAGTTGGTTTTTTATTTCAATTTAAATAATCTTAATGATGTAATTTTGATTTTAAAATTTTTGTGTAAATTATTTATGATATATATTAAAATACTACTAATTTTTTTTTAATTTAATTTTCTAAATTTTAACTTAATTTTTAAGCCTTAAAATCATGAATAAGAGACAATATTTAGGCTTAATTTTGTAATTTAATATTAATTTGGTGAAAATTCTGATTTTATATATAATTGGGTGTTTTAAGATATTAATTGTTGATGTAGTATGGTATTGATAGTATTTGGAGTGTTAGAAGTATGTATTATTTGATTAATAATGGGTAAAATGGTATAATTAATCTAAATTTGTAATTTAAGAATTAATTAGATATAAATTCTGATTTAGAAAATAATTAAGCATTTTGATATATTATTGGTGGTGAAAAATGATATATGTAGTGTTAGAAGTATTAAATAGATTATATAAGTGTATAATATGTAATAATACATAGTATGTGCATATAAAAATTAAATGAATAGAAAATATTAGGTAAAAATTTATGGTATTGTAATATTAGGAGTATAATAAGAATCTAATTTGGGTTATGAATTTAGGAAATTATATAAAAAATATAGATCATTCTCATATCGGGTGCTAATTCGATAGTTAAATTAAGATTATAGTGTATTGTGTTAATTGAAATAATGGTTAGGAGCTAAAATAGAGATTTAGGATACCTAAGTATAGTTAAATGGATTTTACATATTAGTCTGGGAGGAATTCTTAGGGTTCACAAATAAAAACAGTAATCAAAAGTTAAAACAAAACTTAATTCATAAATTAATTTAGAACTAGTTTGGTTATAGGAAATATAAAATTTGAATAATTGAGCAAAATTATAATCTTAAGCTAAAAACTAATGATCTAAAACTTATATGTATATATATATATGTGTATGTATAAGTGGTTATGTTAAAATGTAGATCATTCCTAAATTATAATCTAACTCAAAAGTAAAATCAGAATTAAGGATAGTAGAAGTAAATTAGAGAGTAAATCAAAAACCTGAATTAAGGATTATAATCACCAGAATAAACCGTAAGAAAAGGATAGAAGGAATTTATAAGACTTAGGGTAATAAAAAGAAAAAAGTAAACTGAAACCTAATTTAGAATCTAAAATCATAATTGGAATAAGAAGTGAATTCAAAATCTAGCTGAACAAGAGAAGTAATTCTGAGAGACTTAGATTTAAATTACTAAATTTTAAAAAACCCTAAACTAACGATAATCACAATCTAAATTACATAATAAACCTATCTATGGTAGTTATGTAAAAACTAAAGCAATATTTATATTATAAGAATTAGTGGCGATGTCCTATGCAAGTCGCACATTAAGTAAGTAAGAAAGTAGGAAGTTTAGGTAAGTTGGGATCAATACATTACTATATTTCGAAATACCATTTTATAATATTCAGGAGATTCAGACTATACTTGGTTATATTTGTTAGATAGTTGATTATACACTTACTTGTTTGTATGTGTTTTTAGATTTGATTGTATGATTTTAGTTTACCGTTCTGGCTTGTATTTGTGTGAAATGATTAAACACCTTAAATTGGACCTAATTAAATGTATGACTTGTAAGTCTAAAACAGATCTACATAGCAACCTATTAGGGGAACTATTTAGGGTTCTCCAACCAAATATCGATCCCTTTGAAAAAAATAACGTTGGATAGTATAATTGGTTCATTCTTCATCTTTAGCCGAATTAAGTGACGTGAGAGGAGGTCACAGTAAGAGTGAAATCAATGGTTTCAAGGTAATTGTAAGAGGAGTGATGTCTCCATTTCATAAGTCTGTGTTTGGTAATGAGCTGTTGAAATATGCGCTGAACTCCTTAACCTGGATTAGAGCGAGTGTAATTTATTTAATCTTACAATGGACTGGATAATGTCATGCGATAGTATTTACTTGTCACATTACATTAAAATAATTAGTTGATAACCTTATTTGTACATAATATGTAGTCTTATGTCTCCATCTCAACTTACTCAACGGTTGGTTGTTTACATCCTTATAGATATTGCAATAGGTGTTAGCTAAGAAGCTATCATATAACTACCATAAAGCTAGCAAGTGCTGAATTTTGAAGAGTAAGGATATAAAACCGATGATCAATTACACTCTCAAGTTTGGATTTTATCTTTAAAGCTTTTAGTATCAATTTATGTATTACTTAAGTAAATTATAATTAGACTACTAAATCTTATAAACATACTTAAATTATTATAGTGTAAATAAGTATTTTTCATGATTTTATAGGTAAATAACATGTTTAATTTATAAATTTTTTACTTCAAAGCGGGTTAGTTGTGGACGCGTTGTATAAATCAAATCTAAAATAGTAGTTGTAAAGTCAACTTCTATCTTAAAATGGTTTATACAGCGGAACTGTTACGAATTTACCGCTTCAAGGCATAACAAGGACCCTGTAAGGGTTCGAGAAGTCGTAGGCAATGTAAGCCCCTAAAATTGTGCTTAGAACAATTGAGCCTAAATTTAGGATATTTAAGAAAAGTGATCCAATTGAGCTCAAACTTTACAACTAAAATAGAAAAATTAGATGAAATAATACAATGAAGTTAGATTTTGGAAATAATGACCTAAAATCCCAAATTTGCCCTTTGAAGTAGGATTATTTAATATAGTACTAAAATACTCGGAACCCTAAAAAAATCAAGCTTAAATTTCAACAGGAATTTAGAGATAAGTTAATTAAGCTCAAAAATGAGATGATATAATATAATTTACTATATGAATATACTCGTATTTTTATGAGTATACTCGGTATAAATAATTATTATACTAGTAAATTAACCCTAATTTATGTAATTATATATATAATGTGTTGAATTCATGCAAATAATTAAGAGAACATATCTTAAAAATAAAAGATATGTTAGAAACTTAATTATATAAGTATAGTTATATATTACGTATGATATATACATGGGATATATACCTATATATTAATAAATAACTAAATATTAATAAACTATACTTAAAATACCTAAATAATTGCAAATCTTATCCAAAAACTTTCAATTACGATTGGGAACTTCTGAAATTCAACCGTGGCCTCCTCTTGCTAACTTGGGTTGATGAATCAACATTGAATTAAGAGGAAAGTAGCATCTCTTGCTTAGGTTAGAGGGAAGAAAAAAAAAAAATCTCATGCGGCAGAAAATCCTTTATAAATAGCAAACCCTAGCAAACTAGTTTTAGTTTAGTAATTTGGAACTTAGAATTGAGAGGAAAAAAAAAATGGAAAATAGAAAACATTAAGAAAAATATACCTAAAAATAGAGTAACCACCGTACCTCTACCGTACCCAACCCAAATGACTACCTGACGACCAACCTAACCGGCTACCACCATTCTAGGCAGCGTTTAGGCCGTTCGACACACCCCCAATTACCGCCGGCTACCATAGCATCCAAGAATATCTAGGTCGATTTTCTGCCCTATTTTTCAATAATTTGTAAAAAATACCTAAATCACGTAGAAAATTATGAAAAAAATTGTAGTTAGGTTATTTTAAACATGCTTTCATGTGATATTCTTATTTTTGAAAAATTTGTAATATTTAGTATACTTACTTAAGAAAACTACTATTTATCCAAAATTTGAATTGTAAGATAAATGTACTAAATGATATTGTTTCTAGCTTAAAATTTTTATATAAGATGTGTATGATATATGTATAATTGCTATGCAGTCCTAATTTTGATTTGAATATTTTTAATATTTATTGCATTTTTTGGCCTAAAAATTGCTCGAAAATAGGTTGAAATTGTAAAATAAATTGGAAATTATGAACTTAGGAAGTTGACTTGTTTCTTGGGGTCGGATTGCTCTAGGTTCAACTTCTACTAGCCTTTGGTTTATCACATTTCCACTTGTGATCAAGTACTAGATTAAAGCTCCTAACTGTTGAATCATAGTATTTGTATTAGCTAACATTTGTCCAAAATAATTTAAGTCCATCATTTTCGGAGCAAGTGGTTATATATCATTGCTAGTGGTTTTGGTGGATTAAGAGTGTTAGGAGGTGGTACTTCTCTTTCAAGTTGGTTATTCCCGTTTCCTTTTCTATTTGCTTCATTTACCATATTCAGATTCACAATTCGCTAATTATCAATCCCGCACTCACAAGTTGTGTACATGACGTTAATATCCAACTTAAACGATTCATATTCACATATAGATGAATTATTCTTTGCAATAGCAGTACACAACTATATATTTCTTCATCAAGGATCTCAATTAATATAAAACCTGTAATACTTCATCCCTATATAAGTAATGATCTATTCATAAATTACTCATTACACACTTTACGTGTGTTCAAATATATACCTGTATGTCATAAGCTCATCGCGTTTCACCTGTAACATTTATATCATATCTATGATGATATCTCATACAAATACTAACCTATAAGAACATATACTTTACAATAGTCATGAGATAATCGAAACTTTACATTCAATAGATCACATTATGTTATTCATAATATTAAATCATATAGTTAATCATCTATGTACATCATTTACATGCTTAGTAGCCACAACATCCAAAAGCACATTAGTTACATTAAAAAAAGTAAAAAATATATCAAAATTGCTAGGGGGACCTAAATATATCAAACAACTAGGTCAAGTAATATCAAAAGCCCTAGACTTATCTTCCTACCATCTTCTTACTTTCAGTTACTTCTACTATCTGAAGTTGCTACATCTTCTATGAGAAACCAATCTCCCATCCCAATCTCATCAGACCTTGAGCTAACCTCTACAACTACAGGAATATATCTGGTATAACCACTACTTTATGTACCTCACTACTACTATCCAATGCTTCATCTTCTAGTTCAGCCTCCTCTTCTTTCGGATCTTCCTTAGGATCATCATCATCTTCCTTAGAATTATAATTTATAATCATAGTTTATCAAAAAGCCATAGGTTTTACAAACTATTTACAATAAGTTAGGAAACTAATGAGCATCCAAGGGAATTCCCAATTAGTTTCCTCAAAATTCAAAAGAAAAGACAAAAGTCTAAGTTTAGTTGATTCTTTGTTCCTCACTTTCTCAGTCAACAGCATACTAACTTGGGGTTAACAATATCGAAACATCTTGTCTTTACACAATACCTGTAAAAGAATCTATGGGGATATGAGTGTAGACATTTAATTTTTGCCCTTTTGTAGTCCTAATGTTTATTTTTACAAAAAGGGTCCTAATTCAAAAATAAAAATAACAAAAAAATTAATAAAAGATAAAAATAATAAAAAATTTTAACAAATGATGAAAATACCAAAAAAATAAGAAAAGAAAAATTATTATAAAGAGTTTTGTAGGTTTTTAGGAAGTAAATTATTTTAGAGAAAATAGTTTTAGTTTTAGCTTAGTTCAAAAAATTTTATTTTACAGAAGCGGATAGTTTAAATATAATTTAATTGTACTGAATGTTAAGGCGCAGGACCTAACAGATAAATATCAGAGTATTTGGGTTGGTTTTAATTTAAGGTCTTAAGTTCGAGTTTTAGTAGGCACCTATGTTTTTATTTTTACAAAAGAGAGATGAAAATATGATTCATATCTAATTAAATCATTTGAATTTAGTTTGATTTTATTAAATCGGATTTGAATTCATTTAAATCTAGTTTAATTATCAAATCAGATACGATAGATATATCCGGATATGATATGATTTGATTTCAACCTTGAAAAACACATACATGTATAAATAAAAGAGGGCACGCAGCTGAAAAAAGGGAGGCCATCAGCACAAAACGTTTTATCACCCACACTTACTTCATTATCCAACACTCACTTCCACTGAGTTGCACCATCATCACACAACAACCACAATTCTTCAATCAACAATGTCGTTGCCCACGCGGAGCCGCTGACTGGAGATCACACGCAGATGCGTACCACTGTCCACTACTCTACCAAATAGGCCCATAACTCCAACACGAAGCACTGCACTCCAACTCCACAGCAACAACTAACAGCACGTCGCTGCACACTATCTTCACTCACTGCAGCACTTAACGATTCATGTACACACAACATGAAGCACTGCACTCCAACGCCACAGCAACAACTAACAGCACGTCGCTGTACACTGTCTTCACTTGCTGCAGCACTTAACGATCCACGTACACACTTCACCGAAGCACTGCACTCCAACACCACAATAACAACTAACAGCACGTCACTACATGACTATCGTCGGCACTAACCAACACACCCATAGTAGCACAGCGATTCACAACCAGCGCACTCACACAAACACCTCACTTGACAGCCATGCCATTGTCTACGCCATGCATGAGCATGCCACTGTCTACGCCGTGTACGAGCACGTCACTGGCCATACCACTCACGATCACGTACAAACCACTTCCACACTCTACTGTATTGTCTTTAGTCCACCGATTGCACATGGTGATCACCCGCTGCACTAATCATGATCGCCGCTGCACACACGATCTCAAGCGCCTGACTTCACAACTCAGTCCATCCCATGCCAGAACACATACCCACACTAACACTCGCGTCCTGATCTCTAGCTACTGTGCTTCACTGTCACACAATTTGCATTGAACATGCGAGCTCCAGCACAATTGTTGCTGTACCATCTCTCATCAGTGGACGTCCACAGTTCTTAACCGTACAGTTGCACTTCACCGCATAGCTAAGTCAGGGTTTGATTCTTCTAAGTTTATTTATTTATTTATTATTATTATTATTGTTTTATTTATTAGATCCTTAGTTATTTATGTTGGTAGCATAATATATAAGTAGATATGTATTAACTTAGGAGATTTTTTTGGTATTAGTTTTTTTATATATTAAGTATATTATATAGGTAGTTGTTTAATAGTAATAACATAGATATATATATATATATATTTAGCTTAGGAAATTTTTTAGTTTTAGGTTTTTTTTTTAGAATTTCTCACTTAGAAAATTATATTTTAAAATAATAAAAATTAATAAAAGATCCTTTTGAAAAAATAGGATTGTTAGAGCAATTTTTTTTTTAAAACAAAAATACTCAAGAGTTAGGGTCCTTTTAGATTTTATTTGAATAAACTAAATTGGTAATAACATAAATTCGGTCAATTTTCGAAAATTAAAATAAATCAACTCACTAAAGATTTTTTTTTTTAAAAACTACGATATTCTGATCCCGACTAGCAGGTACAAAGGCACCTTCAGAGCGACGATAAAATATGTAAAAACTTAGGTTCTTTTTTCTTTTGATTTTATTTATTTATTTATTTATTAATATTATAATTAGAAAAAATAATCCTAATTTCAGTTATAGATAGTGGCACCCGTTAAGGGTTTAATAGGTTATCCCCCGAATTTCGAACCATTTGGTTCTTCATTTAAAATTGAAATAAAAAACCAGTAGCCAAATCGTGATCAATCCACCCAATTGATTACGGTTTCTTTTTCTTTTCCCGACTTCGATCGGGTAGCGACTCCAAAAAATTATTTTCAATAAAAAAAACCAGAATTTCTCAATCTCTTTAGTCGAGGATTAATATTAAATGGGTTAGGATTTAGTATTAATTGAGAAATGGGGAAATCAATTTTTAAATAAAAAAAAAACGAAAAATCAGACTCGACAGTTTGGCGACTCCACTAGGGATCCTAGAGGGCTAGCCACTAGAAGTTGCCAAAAATAGGATTATTTTTCAAAAAAAGGATTATTTTTCAAAAAAATAAAAAGATGAAATAATAACAAAAAAAAAAGAACTTAGGTATTTATTTTATGTATTTGTTTATTTTATTGCTAACATTTTTTTTTGTTGCAGTTTATTTAAGGGGGTAGTTTTGGGGGGTTTATTTTTATTATATTTTTTTTAATCATAATTGCATGATAGATACGATCAGAACCAGGCCGTCTTAAGACCTTAGGTGGGGGACTATTGTGTAAGTTTCGGATGTTGTGGGGCAACCACCTTCCGAGGCTAATCAGACTATCCTACTCAAGTTCAGATGTGACTACAGAATCGTTGTTTTGAAAAAACGCGGTGGTTGCAGAACTTGAGTTCCTTTAGAACCCACCCATTGCATCACATGAAAACATTTTAAAAAAAATTCACAAGAACCTATGATGTGACGAACCTAAATGGATAAGGGCAGTTGTAAAGTTGCAATTGTAATATTTCTCCGTAAATAATTTGTAATAATTCTAGGTAAAGTTTGGATTAGGTGATGATTGTAATTTTAATTTTTTCTTTTTTACATAACTATGGCTAGATCGAGTCAAGTGGCTTCCAAACAGATCCACGTCTACCCACTTCATTGGCCTTAAAAGATACTCTAGATATGGATCTAACTTTTTAGCCTAAATAAGTAAAAATTTATTAGGAACAAGATTGGGCTTATCTTGCCCCTATAGAAGAGCCCTATAAATATTACCTTAGTGCAGGCCTTCGTACATCTATAGGAGCCTGAATTTATTACTTTTGGGCCTACATCAGTTGAGCCCAACCCTCACAAAGTAAATAAAAAACAAAAAATAAAAATAAAAATAAAAAAGGAAGGCAAACAAAAAGAATCAAACCTATCAAATAATAGGTAGTTATCATTGTGCCTAGTATTCTACCAACCAGAAATATTCATTCTTTTAGGAAAATTTAGCATTTTGTAACTTCATTTGGAATAAATAAGATATAGATATTTTCTTTGTTTAGTCTTTTATTCTTTAGAATTCCTCATTTGTAAATAGACCCTCAATAATGTTGTTTTAGGTTTGTATATAGAATTCTATGAAAGCAATCTTCCGTAATCATCCATTTACAATTCCATCACTCAGTCTTTGTAACATAAAAGCCTTAACTTTTCCTCTCTCTCTTTCAAAAAAAAAAAAAACAAAGAAAAAAGAGAAAAGAAAGAAAAAAGGAGGAAAGTAAAGAAAAGAAAAAGAAAGAAATTTACTACTGATTACAAATCTTTATAGGGTTCGAGACAAACACAATTACTTGGCCCATTAAGGCAACTAACCTAAATAGACTCACTTGGCCCGAGAAAATAACTAACCAAACTCAAACCCTAGCCCATCAAGATAGTTGAACTAACTCAAGGCTTGAGCCATAAGTCTAACCATAAACCGAGTCAAAACATAAAACCATGAAACACTATCCTAAGCTTGATCCCCGATACAAACAAAAAGGGCAATTCATTAGTCCTTTCCATTGTAAAAGTTGTTAGTTCTAGCCCATTCGAACTCTAAAGAACCTAACCCAAAATCACATATGGAAGCTTAAGGGTGTTAAGATCTATAAGTCTGGGGCATAAGGCATTTAGTCTTTGAAATTTCACGACTAAGACATGTTCCAAGGAATTGGGGAGTAAGGTCAATACCTTAAGGTCAATCAATCCTTATGTGAGGAATTGCTAACTCACTTTTAAAAAGTTTTGACTGAAAAGAGGCGAGCTATATCCTATATACTAACCCTTAAACACTTTGAGAGTTAAGAGATATCATGGTGAGGATATTTTGGACTCGTTTCTTAAAGGAGGTCTATTTTGAATTTGATACGCAGACCAAAATGAAGTTAGGCATTCATTTTTAAATCTCAAACACAATTATCCTTTGATAACCCCGTTGGACTAATCTGGAGTCCTTTCAAATGTAAACCCTATCAAGAATCACCCCCACAGTGGGGCAATTCGAAGGTTAGGGTCATTGATTAGGAGAGATGGATAAAACTGATTTGTGCATACCCCAGTAATAATAATTCAAGGATAATTTTTGTTTTTGATAAATTGTTCCCTTTGAAGAAGAGCTAAATTTTTCCAAATGTCTCAAAGGCCACACATACCTTACCCAAGCCAATGCATTCTGAACCTATGGATTTAAGGCCTTGATTCATCTAGAGACAAAAAATTGACAAAAGAAATAGTTATTTTTGGGGAGAGAAAAGAAAGAAATGAAAAAAAGAAAAAGAAAAGAAAAGAGAATGAAAAAACTAGGAAAAAGGAAAATGAAGAAATACCCAAATATTAGGCTTGAGAAAATCCCCAATAAAAAAAGGCCCATGTTGCTTTAAAAACAAAAGGCCTTGAATCGCATTCCTAACCAAAAACACAAAACCTCATATTCATTCCGAATCATGTTTTCAACCACAAACCAAAAACTCCATATTCAGTTCAAACTCACACTCAAAATCATGAACATAAACCCTTTTTATCCACTCAATTCTCAAACACAAGACCTTCTTACCCACATTACCTCCCTACTCAAAGCTCTTCCAATTTTGAAGAATAATTTATCTAAGATAAAAATTATTTTTGAAACTGAGGCAAGCGCACATTTAGTTCATTCCTAAGGGTTCTTGACTTGTACCCCCCAAGTTGGACGAAAGCACTTCTTTCAAAATAGGCCCTCGCAATTAACTTCTTTTGAAACCATTTAACCAAAAGCTCAATTTACAATATTGAACCGAAAAAGACCTAATAGATTGATTAAAACGTATCACTTATAAACTGGATTATAATTTCTGGAATAGTAATCAAGAGTGAAATCTAGACCGAGAGTGCATAAGGAAGTCCTCTTTAACTAAACTAATCGTAAGTTACCTTTTCCTTACAAAATGAATGTTTAAGGCCTATCCAAGAAGCTCATTGTCTGGGTTACAAACTAAGGTGAATATGAGATACCCTATATGATTATAACGTTTGCCTTTTGAATAGGAATTTGTATCCGTTAGCAAACTTTCAAGGAAAAAGAAGGAAAAAAGAAAATGAAAAGACATGAAAAGGAGAGAGAGAAAGTGAAGGCTTGTTACAAGTTTTTCCATTCATTTTTCCAATCCATTTCATCCATAGTAGCTAAATTTTTAATTCATGTTATAAACAATTTTCACCAAATTCAAAAATTTCTCAAATCAAGAGTTTTTTTTTTCAAGTTAGCTATGTTCCTTAGTTTATTTTCAACTCTCAATAGAGTTTAAGCGAATTCGAAGGGTGCTTACCCTTTATCCGTTTTCTCAAGGATATAGCAAGCTCATAGAGCACTGTTCTTATCCATATCTTCTTTAGTGCTTTGGTCAACTTATGGAGCGCTATCTAGATTCATATTCTCATTTAGGGATCTAGCCAGCTCATAGAGCGCAATCCCAAGTTTCTTAAGCTTTTGGCTGGCTCTCAAAACACAGTCCAAATTTATAATCTCTTAAGGAGCTAGCCAGCTCGTAGAGCGTAGTCCCAATCTAAAGTTTCTTAAACTTTCATTCGTTTGATTCACAGAACGTTACTCGACTCAAAATTTCTTCAAGAGATTTAGTAAGCTCAGGAAACGCTATCCCAATTACAAGTTTCCTCATTTTTAGGTCTTAGCAAGCTCAAAGGGCTCTTTGACCGCCTTGGTTAGTCAGCTCATCATGGCACAACCAAGTTTTTTTCATTGTTTAGATCTTAGCCAGCTCAAAGGGCGCTTTGAAGGTCTTGGTTAGTCAGCTCATTAGGGCACAACCAAGTTTCTTCATTTTTAGGTCTTAGCTAGCTCAAAGGGCGCTTTGATCGCCTTGGTTAGTCAACTCATTAGGGCACAACCAAGTTTTCCTTATTTTTAGGTTTTAGCCAACTCAAAGGGCGCTTTGACCGCCTTAGTTAGTCAGCTCATTAGGGCACGACCAAGTTCCTTTATCCTTCAGTTCTTAGCCAGCTCAAAGGGCGCTTTGACCGCCTTGGTTAATCAACTGATTAGGGCACGACAAAGTTCCTTCATTTTTAGGTCTTAGCCAGCTCAAAGAGCGCTTTGACTGTCTTGGTTAATTAGCTGATTAGGGCACGGCTAAGTTTTCTTTATGTTTTTAGGTCTTAGCAAGCTCAAAGGGCGCTTTGACCACCTTGGTTAGTCAGCTGATTAGGGTAGGACTAAGTTTTCTTCATGTTTTTAGGTCTTAGCCAGCTCAAAGGGTGCTTTGACGGCCTTAGTTAGTCAGCTGATTAGGGCACGACCAAGTTTTCTTTATGTTTTTAGGTCTTAGCCAGCTCAAAGAGCGCTTTGATCATCTTGGTTAGTCAGCTCATTAGGGCATGACCAAGTTTTCCTTCATGTTTTTAAGTCTTAGCTAGCTCAAAGGGCGCTTTGATCACCTTGGTTAGTCTGCTCATTAGGGCATGACCAAGTTTCCTCATTTTTAGGTCTTAACCATCTCAAAGGGCGCTTTGACTGCCTTATTTAGTCAGCTCATTAAGGCACGACCAAGTTTCCTCATTTTTAGGTCTTAGTTAGCTTAACGGGCACTTTGACCACCTTAGTTAGTCAGCTTATCAAGGCACGACCAAGTTTTCTCATTTTTAGGTCTTAGCCAGCTCAAAGGGCGCTTTGACCACCTTGGTTAGTCAACTCATCAGGGCACGACCAAGTTTTCTCGTTTTTTGGTCTTAGCCAGCTCAAAGGGCGCTTTGACCACCTTGGTTAGTCAGCTCATCAGGGCACAACCAAGTTTTCCTTATTTTTTGGTCTTAGCCAACTCAAAGGGTGCTTTGACTGCCTTAGTTAGTCAACTCATTAGGGTACAACCAAGTTCTCATTATTTTTAGGGATTTTTGCCAACTCACAAGGGCGCTACCCCTCGCTATTCTTCGTTTCAAACTAACCTTCGTCAAGTATCTTAACATTCTTTAGGATAGAATTATCTTGAGGCAAAAAACGGTGTCTCTTTTGTCTTTGTAGTAAAGTTTTACTCAAACTTCACCACAAATAGGGGCAGCTGTAGACACCTAATTTTTGCTCCTTTGTAGTCCTAATGTTTATTTTTACAAAAAAGGTCCTAATTCAAAAATAAAAATAACAAAAAAATTAATAAAAGATAAAAATAATAAAAAATTTTAACAAATGATGAAAATACCAAAAAAATAAGAAAAGAAAAATTATTATGAAGAGTTTTGTAGATTTTTAGGAAGTAAATTATTTTAGAGAAAATAGTTTTAGTTTTAGTTTTAGTTTTAGCTTAGTTCAAAAAATTTTATTTTAGGGAAGCGAATAGTTTAAGTATAATTTAATTGTGCGAAATGTCAAGACGCAGACCAACGGCTTAACAAATAAATATTAGAGTATTTGGGTTGGATTTAATTTGAGATCTTGAGGTCCGAGTCTTAGTAGGCACCTATGTTTTTATTTTTGCAAAAGCGAGATGAAAATAGGATTCATATCTAATTAAATCATTTCAATATAATTTGATCTTGTTAAATTGTATTTGAATTCATTTAAATCTAGTTTAATTACCGAATCAAATACGATAGATATATCCGAATATGATATGATTTGATTTTGACCTTAAAAAACACATACATGTACAAATAAAAGAAGGCACGCAGCAAAAAAAAGGAAGGCCATCAACACAAAACGTTTTATCACCCACACACAATAGCAACCAACTCACTTCATTATCCAACACTCACTTCCACTGGGTTGCACCATCATCACACAACAGCCACAATTCTTCAATCGACAATGCTGCTGCCCAAGCGGAGCCGCTGACTGGAGATCACACGCAGATGCGTACCACTGTCCACTACTCTACTGAACAGGCCCATAACTCCAACATGAAGCACTGCACTCCAACTCCACAGCAACAACTAACAGCACGTCCCTGCACACTGTCTTCACTCACTGCAGCACTTAACGATCCACCTACACACAACATGAAGCACTGCACTCCAACGCCACAGCAACAACTAACAACACGTCGCTGCACACTGTCTTCACTCACTGCAGCACTTAACGATCTACGTACACACTTCACTGAAGCATTGCACTCCAACGCCATAGTAACAACTAACAACACGTCACTGCATGGCTATCGTCGACACTAACCAACACACCCATGGCAGCAAAGCGGTTCACAACCAGCGCACTCACACAAACACCTCACTTGACAGCCATGCCATTGTCTATGCCATGCATGAGCATGCCACTGTCTACGCCGTGTACGAGCACGTCACTGGCCACACCACTCACGATCACGTATAAACCACTTCCACACTTTACTGTATTGTCTTTAGTCCACCGATTGCACACGTTGATCACCCGCTGCACTAATCATGATCAACGCTGCACACACGATCTCAAGCGCCTGACTTCACAACTCAATCCATCCCACGCCAGAACACATACCCACACTAACACTCGCGTCCTGATCTCTAGCTACTGTGCTTCACTGTCACACAATTTGCATTGAACATGCGAGCTCCAGCACAATTGTTGCTGCACCATCTCTCATCGGTGGACGTCCATGGTTCTTAACCGCATAGTTGCACTTCACTGCATAGCTAAGTCAAGGTTTGATTCTTCTAAGTTTATTTATTTATAATGATTATTATTATTGTTTTATTTATTAGATCCTTAGTTATTTATGTTGGTAGCATAATATATAAGTAGATATGTATTAGCTTAGGAGATTTTTTTGGTATTAGTTTTTTTATATATTAAGTGTATTATATAGGTAGCTGTTTAATAGTAATAACATATATATATATATTTAGCTTAGGAAATTTTTTAGTTTTAGGTTTTTTTAGAATTTCTCACTTAGAAAATTATATTTAAAAAAAATAAAAATTAATAAAAGATCCTTTTGAAAAAATAAGATTGTTAGAGCATTTTTTTTAAACAAAAACATTCAAGAGTTAGGGCCCTTTTAGATTTTATTTGAATAAACTAAATTAATAACAACATAAATTCGATTGGTTTTCGAAAATTAAAATAAATCAACTCACTAAAGTGTTTTTTTTTTAAGAACTACGATCATCTGATCCTGGCTAGCGGGTACTTAGGCACCTTTGGGGTAACGATAAAATATGTAGAAACTTAGGTTCTTTTTTATTTTGATTTTATTTATTTATTTATTTTAATATTATAATTAGAAAAAATAATCCTAATTTCGGTAAATAGATAGTGGTACTCGTTAAGGGTTTAATAGGTTAGCTCCCGAACTTGGAACCCTCTGGTTCTTCATTTAAAATTGAAATAAAAAACCGATAGCCGAATCGTAATTAATCCACCCAATTGATTACAGTTTCTTTTTCTTTTCCCGACTTCGGTCGGATGGCGACTCCAAAAAATTATTTTCAATAAAAAAAACGGGAATTTATCAATTTCTTTAGTCGAGGATTAATATTAAATGGATTAGGGTTTAGTATTAATCGGGAAATGGGAAAATCAAATTTTAAATAAAAAAAACCGAAAAATTAGACTCGACACTAGTAAGTAAAACAGAGCCAGAAGAGTATCAGACAATCATAAGCAAGGTTATTAATTATGATGAGATACAATGCAATGAATCAAATGAGACATCGTACAATGTTATTCGATCAATTATGAGGTTAGAGAAATTATATCTACTCCAACTTGGATTGAAAAGTTTTATCGTAACTCAAATCAGACCAAACCCAAGCTTGTGCAATGGAGAATACCCTCCTCCCGTGACTGCTTTCGAACCACGGCCCCCACTTTTGCCACGACCACCTTGCTTGTTACTTAGTTCAACTAAAGATAGGGAAATGACCATTTCAGCTATCCTCATCAAAGGAAGTCGGTATTTGGCTTGACACCTTAATTATTTCCCCTAATAGGTGTTATGCATGACCAATTTCGTTTTAGTTAAATAATTGTTAGTGCTAATCAGGGGTGACCAAATAAGTTCATACAATTCAAAGACAATGTGAACATGCATAAAAGTACACCAATGAATTCAACTCTTGTCACAATTGAGTATCATTCATACACACGGCATGTACACAAATGACTAACTACAAACACAATTAGAAATGCTCCTAATTTTCCATATACTTTAATATAATATTCCAATAAGCGATGAAGCTATAAATTCTAACTTACTTATTCAGACACTCACTATGATAGACTCAAGCTATCAACAATTTGACCATTGGGAGATCCTATATACACACAAAACCCAAATTCAATTTTTGTAATAATTACAAAAATATTAGAGTTTGATTTAAAATGATTATATATATATAAATATATTAACGCAATAATATATAGTTTTATTATTATTATTATTATATATATCGAGTTAAGTTATTAATTATTGATAATATACGTAATTTATACTATTACGTATTATATATCGTTTCAATAAATCGAAACGTACTTTTAATTTATTAAATTATGTTTTAATTCTGATAGGATTACCGTAATATACAGATTCTAGAATATTATAGAGTTATAGGTTATATTACCTAAGATTGCCCGATTTTAATAAAATTAGTGTCACTGGGTTCGTACAGACTTAATGACACATGTTACGAGTCCTATTTCTATAGATGACTTTTAACGGTAGTTTGATTTTTTAATATAGTTATATGTATCTATATAAATATTATTGTCTTATACGTAATTTACATTATTAAACTGTATTTTATCTGATTTGTTAATATAATGTTATAATATCAGTATTATCTAACCCTAATATACTTATAACGTATCTCGGTCAGAAAAATATCATTAATTATATTAAAAACATCCTTTTTCATCTAATCTGATCAATACACTCATATATAGCATTTATTCAATTATTTATTTCATTTTAATTTATTATTACTAAAAATACGTTCCGATTTGTAATTTAAGCCATTTTACTATGTAAATTCGTAATAAATAGTTCGAATAATCAAATAATTCCTCAAAAATTTTTATAGACTTCTAAAAATATGGGGAACTCAGCTATCATTTGGTCTTAAGTTTTCGACCTATCGTCTATATATTTGTATTTATGTTTTTACCCCTAAATTAATTAATTATGATCCTTTTTACCCAACATTGTTATTATTCACTAGAGATCGATACATGTCCATTTAATTATTTTATTTCATAATTTCCTATTTATTTCACAATTTCAGCCTATTTTCGAGCTATTTTTAGGCTAAAAATGCAATAAATATTTAAATTATTCAAATCAAAATTCTAGCAACATAGTAATTACCTATATATCATATACATCCTACAAAAAAATTTTGAGTTAGAAATAATATCATTTAGTACATTTATTTTATAATTCAAATTTCGAATGAATAGTAGTTTTCTTAAGTAAGTATACTAAATATTACAAATTTTTTAAAAATAAAAATACCACACAAAATCATGTTCAAAATAATCCATCTAAATTTTTTTTCATAATTTTCTGGGTAATTTAGGTATTTTTTATAAATTATTGAAAAATAGGGTAGAGAATCGACCTTCGTATTCTTAGGTTCTCTCGTGGTCGTGGGGGAGGGTGTGGGGGGTGGTGTGTCGGAAGCCCTAGATGCTGGGGGTATTCCTTGGTAGTCAAGTGGCTCAACAGCAGAACATTGGGAACTCTAGGAATTAGCTAAACACGGTAATTGCCCTGTTTTTGTATATTTGTTTCTAATGTGTTATGATTTTCCTAAGTTTTTCCTCTAATTTTCTGTAGGTATCTCAAGTCCTAAAGTGTTTGAGTTAGATCCTAGGTTTGCTTTTATACTAGTGTAAAAATTTCCAAAATTTCTTCTCCATAAATTCTATTTTTATCCTCACATTCATTCTACTAGGAGGTGTCTTGCTATATTCATTTACTTTTGATTCATTAGCAATTGCTGATGAGATTGTGTCATAGTGACATCCAGATTTCTCCTCAACATTTCGATTACTAAAGGATAGAGTTCGGTTTATATATTAAATTACTAGTATTATGGATATCATATTAATATTTAGTTATTCTATTAATATATAAGTATATACCTTATATATATATCACGTGTAATATATAACTATACTCATATAATTAAGTTTCTAACATATCTTTTATTTTTAGGATATGTTCTCTTAATTAATTTCATGAATTCAATGCAATATATATATAATTACGTAATTTAGCGTTAATTTACGGGTATAATTATTAGTTATACTGAGTATACTCATAAAAATACGAGTATATTCATATAGTAAATTATAATTTATTATCTTATTTTGGAGTTTAATTAACTTATCTCTAAGTTTTTGTCGCAATCCAAGCTCGATTTTAGGGGTTCTGAGCATTTTAATACTATATTAAATAATCATACTTCTAAGGGCAAAGTTGGGATTTTAGGTTATTATTTCCAAAATCTAACTTCACTGTATTACTTCGTCTAACTTTTCTATCTTAGTCATAAAGTGTAGGCTCAATTAGATCACTTTTTCTAAAAGCCTTAAATCTAGGCTTAGTTGTCCTAAACAAAATTTAGGGGCTTACACATAACACCCATTAAGGGGAATGATTAAAAATGTCAGGTCAAATATCAACTTCCTTCAATGAGGATAGCTGAAATAGTTATTTCCCCATCCTTAGTCGAACTAAGTAACATGTGAGGAGGTTACGGCAAAAGTAGGGGTTGTAGTTTGAAGGCGATCAAGGGAAGAGGGTGTTCTCCGTTGCACAAGCCCGAGTTTGGTTTGATTTGAGTCACGATAAAACTCTTCAATTTGGATTGGAGTAGATGTAATTTCTCTAACCTCCTAATGAACCAGATAACATTGTGCAATGTTTCATTTAATTGATTGCATTCCATTCCATTCCATTTCATTATAATTAATAACCTTGCTTGTGATTGTCTGGTACTCTTTTGGCTCTATCCCACTTACTAAGTTAGTTATGCTCACATCCCCATAAACTCTTTTGTAGGTACTGAGTAAAGGCAGGGATGTTCTACTGCTACTACCCCTAGGTTAGTGTGCTGTTGACTGGGAAAGTGAAGAACGAAGAATCAATTGAACCTAGGCTTTTGAATTATCTTTTGAGTTTTGAGAAAACTAACTGGGAATTTCCTGAGACGCCCACTAGTTTCCTAACTTATTATATATAGTCTGAGAAACCTATGGTTTTTTATAAACTCTGATGGTACAGTTTAACTTTGGAAGTAAAATGTGTATATAAATACTGTTGTGTTATAAGACAACAAGTTGTATATAATAGGTATTTTGTAAAGCTCTACCATAAGTTTGGTTATTCACATGTATCAAAACGGACGTTTTAAGCTGGTTGAGTTGTGTACGCCCTGTGTGAACTGTATCTACAATAGCAACTATGAGGTTAACTTTTATCTTAGATTAGTTTACACGACGGGACTGTTATGACTTAATGAGAATCAAGCTACGAGACCCTTGACCGACAGCCAAGTTCGAGGACTAGAAGGGCTTGCACAACGAATCTTTTTGTTCCAACCAACTCCTGTCGAGGCCGAATACTTACTTTTCGAGTCACCTCTAATGCTATGCCATGTGACCACTTTTTATTTTGTAGTATGCCGAGTTAACGATTACTCTCTATTGCCAAGCCGACCAATCTCTTGGCATCATCCTTGTCAAGAAGCTAAGAGAGAGAATCCAAATTGATTAAGTCATCCCTACTCGGACAAGCCCATCTGTCCATACTTTTTGTCCGCATCTCCTAATGACCTCGCCAATGCCGTATCGCTACGTGTACAATATCACATGTAGAATCTGTAGCACTAATGATTATTTTCCTTGTATATTCATTTTTGCCCCTTTGTAACATGTACATTATCCCTTTAGGAAATGTACTTTTTTGTCTTTTCCGTTTTGGGTAAGTTTCCCTAGTTTGCGGGTATAAATACTTCTATACTTATAGTTGTAACACATCAAATTTATCTTCAATACACTTTTTGAGTACTTTTTTCCTTACGTAAACACTATTGTTTACTCTTGGCATTACTCTTATCATTTCCCTTAAGTAAGGTTAGGTGGTAAGTAACCTCATTAGACCAATTTGTACGTCATATCGAATTGTGTCATGAGTCTTCGAAAGTTCAATTGATGCATCGTATCCTCTGGAGGTTGTTTGTGGGTTTTTACTTACTGTTTCATTCGTCGTTGTCATTCTTTTCGCACTTTCCCCATTGATCCTTTTCGAGCTTTCTATAAGCTTGGACCCATCCAGTAACTGGCTTTATCTGTTCTTAGTTACGGTTCACACTAAGATCTCACACGATTAACAAACTTCTTCTAACTATGTCTATGAAAAAACAAACGAATCATACACGCGTAAAATAAATGTGCAATGAATTGAAACACAGAATATTAATTAAGTTCCATTACAAGTCAAAGGCTGGCATTCCAACCTAAGCGAATGTTAAAAAATATTTAGGAAAGAAATTGAGACAAAGTTAATTATCAACCTAAGGTTAAGGGACATTCTCTTTTGCGGAATCGATGGGGATGAGGTACTTATTTGTCGAGCTTTTGGAGACCTTTTTGAAGTTGAGGTCTTTCGGTACTAGATACTGTGGCAAAAGCAGTAAAGCATTGGAGGTCGCCTTTTGTACATGGAGGGTTTCTTTTAAGGTTGATTCTTTGACAGTTATAAGGGCTTCAACATTAGTTTTAGTTGGTTGATCATTAGTTTGCCCTTGACCTTCTACTCCCTTTGCGACGCGAACCTCTTCTTGATCACTATTGGCATCATCGTTGTCAATGTCAACAAAGTCGAGGCAAGAGAGTTCATAACTAGGGTAAACTTTTAAAATTTCTGTACTAGCCAACTGAACCCCTTCCAAAAACTTCTTGCAAAGCAATTTCTCGTATTGCCAACTAGGAATGACAATCAAAAGTGCCTCCTCTACGGAAGTTTTCTCTTTGTAGCCTCCTCCAACTCGGCAATACGTACTTTAACTTTGGAGTTCTTAATCTCTAAATCCTCTATCTAGACCTTCGGTCTATCCTCTCTTCGCTCATTAAAGCAATTGTCTGCCCTAGACTCCGGCACTTCTATTTTCTATTGCAAAGTTGTTCCTTTAATTCCTCAATCAGCTTAAAAAGCCAATCATTCTTGGTCTTCAAGCTTAACAACTTGTTGATGACCAAAGAATGTGACAATTTCTTAGTAACCAACTCTTCTTGCAGTTTCCGAGCCTCCATATCAACTTTTATCCTAGCTTTCTTAACCATCATATCTTATACTTTAGAGGAGTTGTAACCTTCCTCTACCTTCTACAACAAAGCACTAAATTAAATAAATCAATCAACTCTCAATTACATCAAACACAAGATTAAGCATACCTTTCTCATTTCCTCATTGACCTCACCAAGGGTCATCAAGACATGACTATTGATCTATATTGCAACAAAGGATAATAGCAAAACAAATATCGCAAGCTAAAGTAAATTATGGTCATATAAAACTTATATCATACAACTTTGCAGTAATGTGGCCTTTTTTACAACCACCAACTTTATCCACATCCCTCCTCATAATTTCCTTATCTTTTGGTAGAGTAATCCCCTCCATCAAGGCTAAGGACTTCATCCTATCACCCAAAGCAAAATCAGTATCCAAAACATTATACTTTTAGCACGATACAAAATAGCGACTCTCCACGCACTAAGGAACTAACTTAGTAGACCTAATGCTAAGAGCCTTATCCTTTAGAGTAGCTTTAACAATCATGTCCATGTTCTTGTTCTTCTTGGATAAAGGCTCACTAGCAAGCTCCTTTTCTTTCCTCTTCTTTGGGCTTAACATGGCTAATGGCTCTATCGAGTTGCCTACGACTTTGGATGGAGTGATCTCCATAATACCTTCGATGGCAACAATTTGACTAGGTTCACTAAATGGTCTCTTCTCTGCGATGTCCCCTATTGTAGGTGGTACCTCATTTTGAACAGTTTGAGGAGCTTTCTCCAAAAGTTGTAACAACTTAGCCTCAAGGCGTCTAGATCTGTCTTCTTCTTTTGAACTCCCGGCTCTTTGACGACCTTCTCCTTAGCAACTTGCTTCTATAATGGCATGCTTGTCTAATTTCTACTTTTTGGCTTTAGCCTAGGCCAGCAATTTTCTAGGGTCCACATCGTCGGTGCCCATATATGTAGAAAAGATAAAGCATTACAATAAAGAAAATCAATGAAACTTACAAATCCTTATCGAGCAAAGCTCAAAGGTAATAAGTCTTCCCTCCATAAGTTACAAAGATTGATTTTCCTCCTGTAAATTAGCTCAGCATGGTATTAGATCAAACCCCACATTCTTCATTAGAAAATATAGGTTCCCCTTTTTCATATCAAGAGATAATTATCTTGGAATCCCATAAGAACATTCTATTGTACTACCTATCCTAAATCTTCTTAGCAACTACGGTGTCATTTGGCAACAACTGTATATCCTTGGTTTGGATGGACTCAATCTATTTTCTCTAGAAATCTAAGTCCTCATTAGACCTAATTAACATGTATTTATCATGCCATTTATAGATTTTAGACTCTAAACCATCTATAAACTTACGACTGTACTGTATTACCACATAAAACCAGCCATTTAGCTATGTCTTTATTATAAAGAAATATCTGAATAGCTAAGATGTAGCTCTAACTTTGAGCTCTTCACAAATTATCTCAAATGCGACAAGAAGCCTATATGTATTTGGAGAAACCATATTCGATGTGACATAGAAATAGTTAAAGAATTGTTTTTGAAATAAAGAGAAAGGCAAACACAAACCAAAATCAAAATATTTTAGATAAAGGTGGAACTTACGCTTGATATGAAAGAACACCTTGTCATCCTCTCTCGACCTATACAGATGCCACTTAAGAGGAAGATCTTAATTTTTTTTTTTTTTTAATTTGAAACAATTTTCCTAAGAGAACTACTAATCACTCCATCTAGTGAATCAATGTTATAAACCAAGTTGCTGTAAAGGTACCTAGCAAGTGATGCATCTTCTTTATTGTCTGGATAAACATCCAGTGGAAGAGTCTCAATACAAGCAAGCTTCTCCTACCTCTCCATCGTGCTGTTTGCTAAGCTACCTAATGTTGAAGCTAATCCAGTCGTCTCTGGGGGAAGAGGGAAAGAGGAGTATCTTTAGAATTAGTTGGAGTGATAGAATGAATTTTACTCCTAGCCATACCTGATAGAATGTAAAGCCTCACAGAAGAAAAAGTTAGAAGGAAGGTTTGGAAAATTTTGGTTACACAAGGAGGATTTCAATAGAAGGGAGAAGAATAAATCGAAAGAAGAAATTGGCTAAAAAAGCTTCTCGAGGATTTTATACTTGTCACCTTAATAATCCCCTCTCGGATAATGGAAATAGGGTTTAATCAGGATTTCGGGCACGATTTGATCACCTGGTATGGATGAAGGCTACGTATTTGATGATAGAAATCTAACAGGTACTATATAGCCATTAGTTATTAAAGCTTGCAGGGTTATGATGATAGGATTTGTGGCTATTACACATACCTATTCATTGAGTGAATAGGCAGGAAAGCCACAAGTTACAACCCTTAGGCTAAAAATTGATAAGATATATTTCAACATATATCAATGTATGAGAATGCCAATGAAATGTATGGAAACACTATTCGGTAACCATACAAAGACCTATAAGCACCATCTTTATATAGCCTGCTTACTGACCCGACAAACTAAGTAATACCCTTATGTATACTCCCATAGTCAAGTCCTTAACTACGAGAGTCGAAGGGCAAATGATGATAGTGCATTTTCATCTTCGAGCTTGACGTTTTTCCTTCTAAGCTAATCTACTTTACTATAACCGGTGATGTGACCTACTTTGACTACTTAAGAACGTGGCCTAGCCAATTTAATGGGCCAAAAAGCCCGACATGCCCACTTCAACACTTTGAATTCAAAAAGAGGCGTAGATAGTTAAGTACCCATACACTACTCCATGTCTTTAAACATGTGCATAAATTGTTAGATTGCCACGTAGTCTATGATTTTAGATGATTGGACAACTCAGTTACTAAACAAACATTTATAAATATGGAAGCATAGGTATTGTAAAAACTCTCTACACTCTTTGAATTTGCACTTTCTCTCTTACTTTTTTACCTACCTTTTCACTTATGAGCGAACTTAGGCATTAGAGTAGCTATGTCGGGCTAGCCCTAGCACCCCTTTAACCTAACCTTTTCTCTTTTAAGGATCTGATGGAGTGCTAACCACTGGACCCTTTACCCAAGCCAAACTTCGAGGCTTATAGGGCTTAGGCCAGGAGAATCATAGTTGCTCAACTTGACCCTGACGAGTTCATTTATTAGGAAGGCTAGATGGCAAACACTCTAACTACTTTGGTCAGACACATACTGGTTTACTCAATCTGTCATTCAAATACTAAGCACTCAATTGCAAAACTATCAAATACCAAGAACTCTAATGTCGAGCTGCCAAGTACTGAAGCTAAGGTCCCTGTCTTTGACCGTCACACTCTCCTCTCTTACTCTACTGAGCTATTGTCTTACTTAATCACCTTAGCAACCATCAATACAGCTCAATAGTAGCACTCCAACACCTTACTATATTTAATACGGCCACAATAACAACATACCACCTGTCATTCTCTTTTTTCTAACATTATATTGTATTCCTTTTCATTAATTGTCACATATACCCTTTTGGGTTGTACTACATTACTTATTTTTAGCATTGCCCATTTCTTTAATTTTTTTTTATTTCCTTTGTTACCCTAAGTACTTACTATAAATAGTCCTTCTTCTTGTAAGCCATAATCAATTTTTACCTCATTATTAATAAATATTCCTCTTATCCTTACAAGACATCACTCTCTAAGCAAATATTTCCCCTCTTATCTAATCTTGCTCATAACTCAAGGTTAGTGGCAAGTGAATCTTAGGATTTACTTATGCATCATATTAAGTAAAGACTCAGTTATGACGTATTCATCGGTATGTCATATCTTACAAGCAGCTTTACAGAAGCTACTGTATTTGTTGACCCATTTCTTCTTCTTCGCTATCTTAAAGAACTTATTGATTATCTTCCTTATGGTAAACCTTAGTAATTAACTCAATTCCTAAGCATAACCTATAATCCCGGTATCAGAGCTTGAGGTTACAACCGATAGCTAAGTATCATGGTGACTCATTTTTGTGAAAGTTGTGTGTTCTATTAAAATATGTTTCTTCATTAAAAAAACATAGTAAGTGTTAAGGTTACTATGCAATATCGTGTTCAGTAGAGTCATGTGGAGTCTTTTGTTAGATCATGAATTTGTTGAAGCCTTATTGAGAGAATGTCGAATCCTAGTGTGTAAGAAAAAATAGTGAATGTTGAGAGTGATGCTATGGGATGAGGTCACGTTGAGCAACAAATCCCATGAACTACCAATGAATAGATACAAAACCTCACTGTTATTGTGGCTAACTTAGCTATATCTATGCAATGATTATTGGAGGTCCAACAACCAGAAGGAAATGCCGAACGAAGATAAGGTATAAGAGATAGACCGAGAGGATACGGTGTAGAAATCCAAGCTCCTAGTGCTATGAATGCGCTGTAAGTGCAACCTATCTGAGATAAAGTACTCATAAGTCAAAGACTTAAGTTAGGAGAAGTTGAGAACATGGAAGATGTAGGAGATGAAGATCAGCAGTTCCTTAAGTATGATAAACGTGAACTCTAAGCTCCTAGAAGGATTGAGCACATTAAGGAGAAAGTTTTGAGCTTCTCTAGATCTAGTAGTGCTAATGAGTATTTAGATTGGGAAGTGAAGGTTGAGAAGATTTTTTATTTTTATAATTATGAAAACTCGGTGCGTATTCATAAAGCAGTCTTAAAGTTTTCTGGGTATGCAATAATGTGATGGAAGAAATTGCAGACCACATGTCAATGAGCCTGATGAGAAAGACAAACTTGGAATGAGATGGAACGAGTTTTGAGGAGTAGATTTGTTTTAAAACACTATGAACAAGATATTTTTCAACATCTCCAAGAACTCAAGCAAGGTAGCCAATCTGTGGACGAGTATGTCTGACAGTTCCAATTGTTAGAAATCTGATGTAATGTTGACAAACTAGAAGTGCGAACAGTAGCAAGGTTTATTTCTAGCTTAAAGCTTGAGATTAGTAATATAGTAGAGGTGTAGAGGCTTGGGAACTTGGATGAAACCATCTAAGTGGCACAAAGAGTTGAAAGGCAGAGGAGAAGTCAACTCAACCGAGTACTAAGTAATCGACTTAGTATACCAAGCATATTTGCCATGTCGAACCAACCTACATATGATCGAGCTCAGTATAATTCTGGGGTCAATCGCCAAGGTCAAGCTCCGAGCAAACCTAATGAAGGCCTAAGTAAAACTAAGGCCAAGGAGCTTAAGTTCTAGAAAGACTAAGGTCAGAGCTCAAGATGAAAGACTTAAGAAATTAAGTGCTTTAAATGTCTTGGCTTCAGACATGTTGCCAATCAATGTTTGAACAGACATGTAATGGCCATCATAGGTAAGACCTTACAGATCGACGTAGATAGTACAAGTGAAGGTAAAGAGGGGAAGGATCTCAAGTAATGTTTTGATGAGTTCTTATGGGACCTAGAGGCCTTTACCCAACCCAAGCAGGGGGGACAATGCCTTAATATGGTTATTTGAAGAGTTCTTACTATAGGTGTTGCAAAGGAAGGTCAGTAGCAAGAGAACCTCTTCCATACTAATCATAGAGTAAGTGGAAGTTTGTGTGCTTTAATCATTGATGAGAGTAGTACTACCAATGTGGTAGTGCAAGGAGTGGTAAAGACCCTGAAGTTACTGACTTATCTTCACCCTTGACCTTATAATCCATTGGCTGAACAAGAAAGGTAGGCTCCAGGTCACAAAGCAAGTGAAGGTACCAATCTCCATTAAGGAAAGATATAAGGATAAGATATTGTATGACGTTATACCAATTTGCGCTTTGTACATATTATTAAGCCGACAATGGTTATTTGATCTTAAGGTTCTCTACTATAAGTATAAGAACACTTACAAGTTCTAGAAGGATAGGAAGAGGGTTATGCTAATCCCAATGAGCCCTAAAGAAGTTTAAGAATCATTAAAGAAGATTTCCAAATCATTATAGAGAAAGTCCTTGGTGATTTCCTAAGCGCAATTTTCTAAGGATGTTAAAAGGGAAGAATTTGTATTTCTGTTCATTATGATTACTTGAACCGAAAAAGGATAGAGTATTGCCAGTCAAGGTGTAAGCCTTACTCTAAGAATATGCCAACCTATTTCCAGCTAAGTTACCAAGAAGTTTACCCCCCTATAAGAGGCATAGAGTACTGCATTGACCTCCAACTTGGAGCTATTCTGCCTAACCGACCTACCTACAGACTTAATTTCGAACAGGCAATTAAGTTGAAAAAGCAAGTAGATGAGTTATTGAACACGGAAATGTCAGAGAGAGTGTGATCCCTTATGCCTTGCCGGATGTCCTAGTACCAAAAAAGGATGGCTCATGGAGAATGTGCATTGACAACCAAGCTATCGACAAGATCACTGTCAAGTACCAATATCCAATTTCACGATTGACTGATATGTTAGATGAATTACATGGTACATGGATATTCTTAAAAGTTGATCTGAAGAGTGGCTATTGCCAGATCAGAATGAGACCTAAAGATGAGTAAAAAACTATTTTTAAGACAAAGGATGATCTTTTTTAGTGGTTGGTAATATTGTTTAAACTCACCAATGTGCTAAGTACCTTCTTGCAACTAATGAACCATTTTTTGTGACTTCTTATTGGTAAATATGTCGTTTACTTTAATGATATCTTAGTGTATAATGCTGACCTTATATCTCTTGTTGTGCACTTAAGGTCTGTATTTAATGTCCTTTATGTTGAGCAATTATTCAGCAATCTAAAAAAGTATGTCTTCTGTCAAAGCAAGGTATTATTCCTCAAATATGTTGTATCATAAGTAGGTATCAAGGTTAATGACTAAAAAGTGAGAGTTATTCTCGAATAGCTGACGTCAACTAGTGCTATCGAAGTAAGGAGTTTTTATGGTTTAGCTTTATTTTACAAAAGATTCATTTAAAACTTTAGTTCCATAGCAGCCCCATCGACTGAGTTGATTAGGAAGAATTCTGAATTCAAATGTTTTGAAAGAAGCTTAGAGTAATTTTGAAGAGATCAAATCTTAGTTGACTTTCACTTTAGTACTAGTATTGCCTAACTTTAGCAAGGTTTTTGAACTAGAGTGTGATGCATCTGAAGTAAATATTGGTGCTGTTCTTATGCAGAAGCACCAACCAATTGCATACTTCAGTGAAAAACTCAGAGGTACTACTCTAAATTACTCGACATATGACAAAGAATTCTATGCTCTTATTCGAGCACTCCGGAACTAATAACATCACTTGCTACAGAGAGAGTTTATTATCTACATAGACCGTGAGTCTCTAGAGCATCTCAAAGGCCAACAAAAACTCTCTTGACACCATGCCAAGTAGATAAAGTTTCTACAAACCTTTTGCTATATCATTAAGTATAAGAGGAGAAGTGCAAACATTGTAGCTAACGCCTTTTCACATCGGCATGCTCTTATTACATCATTACAAGCTAAAGTATTTACATTAGTTGATATGAGGAAGCTACATTTAGGGCTTTCCCTTAAAGAGTATAGCTTTATCCGTCAATGGGATTTGTGGTACTTTATTTAACCAGTATGAGCATGATCCATACTTTGGACCCCTAGTGGCTAAGTGCAGTTTTAAAGGAGTAGTGGTTGGGTTCTAGTTAAGCTAAGGATTTTTTATGAAGGGAAAACAAGTATGTGTATCGAGTAGTTTTTCTAAGGAATTACTTGCTTAAGAAGCCCATACTGGGGGTTTAGCTGGCCATTTTGGCGAGAAAAGAACTGCTAAGCTGTTGAATGAACATTTCTATTAGCTAAGAATGATGAAGGATGTGCACAAAGTTCTTGAATGTTGTAGGGTATGTAAGCAAGCTAAATGAAGAAAAGAACCATATAGAGAATACAATCCTTTACCTATACATGAGCAACCATTGACCGATTTAAGCATAGATTTCATGCTTGACCTAATGCCTCAGAAACATGATTATATTATGGTGGTAGTTGTCAATCGGTTCAACAAAATGAGCCACTCATCCCTTGTTACAAAACTAATTATGTTTTATTTGTTGCTAACTTCTTTTTACAAGAGATTGTACGACTGTTGAGTTAATCACTAAAGTTTACCATAGGGAAAGGTAACTAGTGGATCCTTTGAGATATCGAAGAAGAAGAAATGGGTCAGCAAACACAATAACTTTCATGAAGCTATGCATCATATATGATGTACCGACAAATACGACATGAATTAGTTTTTACTTGATATAATGCATAAGTAGATCCTAAGGTTTACTCGCCACTAACCTTGAGCTACAAGCAAAATTAGATAAGAGTGGAGAAATATGTATTTAGAGAGTAGTGTCTCTCAAAGACAAGAGAAAAATTCTTTAATAATGAGGTAAAAGTTGATTATAGCTTAACAAAAGAAGGACTATTTATAATAAGTTCTTAAGGTAACAAAGGAAATAAAGTAATTACCAAAAATGGGCAATGCTAGAAATAATTAACATAGTACAACCCAAAAGGGTATATGCAATAATTAAAGAAAATGAATATGGTATAGTGTAAAAAAAAAAAAAGAGAAAATGACGGGTGGCATGTTGTTTTTGTGGCCATATTGAATAAGTGCTACTATTGAGTTGTATTAACGGCTGTCGAAGTGATTGAGTGAGGCAGTAGCTCGGTAGAGTAGGAGAGGAAAGCTTGACGGTCAGAGATAAGGACCTTGGCCTTAGCATTCGATAGGTCAACATTAGAGTTCTTGGTATCTGATGGGCTATCATTTAAGTGCTTAGTATCTAAACGAAAGACTGAGCAGACCAATGTGTGTTCAAGTAGGGTACTCAGAGTTTTCACCATTTGGTCTTCCTGATAGATGAGCTCGTCAAGATCAAGTTGAGTAACTATGATTCTCTTGGCTAAGCCCTGCAAGCCTTGAAGTCTAGCTCGGGTAAGGGGGTTAAATGATTAGCACTCTATCAAGATCCAAATTGCTTATAATTCTTGACTAACAATAGGTAAATTAGGATTATAAATTTTTCCGAACTATAAAATTTAGGTTTAGTAAATGAATTGATCTATATCTTTTGATTTAAGAAAGTATATTTACATGACAGATAATTTCATATGAAAAATATTAAATTTATTTTGTAATTTTAAGTATTAATAAGGTTTATGAAGTTAATGTTCATGTAACAAAAAAATTGCAAATGTCTATTGTTAGCTAACTCTATTTGTAAAAATAGTAAATAATATAAATTTTGAATCAAACCGTACGTATAATTTATACATTATGATAATTAGGTCAATACATATACATTTCAATAAATGTAAATAAAAAATTCCTTTGCATGCTATATTATAACAAGAGAAATTTTTATTGCAAGTAAGATATTACCAATTTTTTTTTATAAAACTGCTTGGTTCAATTTTATAGGTTTTAATTATCATTTTAAACTATCAATAAATTTTCGATTTGGTTTGTATTGGGAATTTTCTAAATCAAATTCTAATAAAAACCATAATTTGAGTTTGGTTTGATTCAATTTACTCTTCTTTTTTTTTTGTCCACTCGTATTTCCTACTTATTGTAGTCACCAATCAAAGTAAGATAGGTACTATATCATTATATAGTAAGTAGTAGAGATCAACAACAATAAAAGTTTCAATTAGATGTTAAATTTGACAAATTGAAAGTTCAAACAATAAATCAAACTCTCAACCATATTTCAAATAGCATTTGTGATATTATTCCAAATTTTTATATGGATGATAAACATGTATATCTTGTAAATTGTGTGATCAATAGTATTATCAAGCGGACATTTCCTTATTACATATGCTAGATGAACACGTGGATGTTCTTAATACCTTGTTTATACTATAGTGTAAACAATATAAATCTTAAGGTTAATGATGGAGACCACCAATACAGGCATAAAAGTTCGCGACAACAATATTGTCTTACTTGATATAAAAATTTTTATATTTAAAATTTTATTGTTTTCATTATTAAGATAAGACATATTTTTATATCTTTAACAAGTAGGTATATTTTAGATTTAAGAAGATTAGATCTTTTAGTATCTTTTATTTTAGAAAATTTATCTTTTAGTCGTTGATATATAAATAGTATTCTTTCTAGAGTGGGTTGATTTCTTTTTTTATTGATAGTACAAGATCATCAAAACATATTTTTTTAATTTATTTAGGATCATCATGTTCGCTTTAATACGATCGTAATTATATATACCAATTAATCTCGTCATCGATAAGAAAGTGTTAAAGAATTCTCAGGATTAAGAATTATCAAAGCTGTCGAAAGTACCTCAATCAATCAGAGAGCAATAGTTCAACAAGGCTACCAACATCAATTCTTGGAACTTATAAAATAATATAATATTTGTCGGAAGGCTAAATCGCCTGGGTTCTTATAACAGGAGAGTTGCATCTGAAGTTTAATTGCCGAAGTCGCCTGTGAAGTCTATTGAAGCATCAACTTTGTTTATCTGTTGGTGATAGACGCCTTGTCAGAAATAAGCTGATGCCCACAATTGAAGCAGTCGTTGCAGCGTCTCACACGGAGTCGATTTTCTTTATTCGTCACAAGACTTGCAACTTTAATCCGTACGGACATCGACGAGGATAAATCCACGCGTTATCGGGTTTGAATTATCTATATCCAGGTTTTTTTCCTTGGAATATCGAGCGTTCTTTATTATAATTCATCTTTAATTTAATTTCCACATTCATAAATTATTTCCTTTTAAAAAAAAAATTAAACCGTTTCCGTTGTCCTGCATCAGTTAAACCGTCTCTCAAGCAATCCTCTTATAAATCCTGGAAATTGATTGTAGTTTACCTAAGCAACGACTAATTATTTTGTTTCGATTTAAAATATGTCGAACATTCTTCACAATGGGCTACAGAACATTGGATACCATGCTATTTTCTTTAAAACCCATGGAAACAGGGACGTATTTGCATAAAAGTACATGTAATTTACGAAGTACAGGAATTAAGAATGATTATAGCTGGAAAAGGCAAAGCTTAGTAGTCGACTTCCAAATAATATTTTTGTTAAAGAAGTGCGTACCAACTATACCTGCAGATTAATATAAAAAATAGTCAATCATATTGGAGGTATGCCTACAAATAATTGGAGGTAGGAAGGTACCTGAAAATGTACGCAGAAATCGGTGACGCGCAAAAGCCCAAATTCAACTGAAACCGAATACGGATTAAAATAGCTAGATCAACACCGCGCCACCGACACCTGCTTAGTTACAAGAATTTTCTTTTTTTCCCCGTATCTTCTGATCAGACGGGTGTCCTAAAATATCAAAAGTAGCTAGCCCATATCTGTATAAAGATTCCCCAGAGAAAAGTTTTTTTTTTTTTTATTCCATTACCCATAAGAATAGAATCTAAAATATTGGAGTAATGTTTAATTATAAAGATTAGAACCAATGAAGAGATTTAAAGAAGATAAATATAAGGAGGATTAGATAGTAAAACTTTATTATATTATATTATATTTAGTTTATGCAGTAAAAGATATAATATTTATATTAAAAAATTAATTATTTATAATATAAAATAAAAAAATTATAATATTTGGTAAAAAAATTAATTAACTCAATTTTATAAGATGGGAGCATTTTTAAGAATGCAAAATATTTTTTTTTCTTATTCAGTAAATTTTATTTTCGTACTATAATATAAATGAAAGAAAATTTGAGTTTTTATTTAATCCAATTTTTATTTAATTATCAAATAATATTACAAATCAAATACAAGATAAAATCTTTTATTCATTTCAATATAATAAAAATTACTCAATTAAACACTTCCTTTAAGTCAATTCAACACTTAACATCTCAATTACCGAGATCACGGGTAGCTTACTTAAAGACTTAAGAGGTGGGAAAAAATATCAAAGGATAAGAAGAAGAAGAAGAAGAAGAAGAAGAAGAAGAATTGTAACTGGTAAGAAGTATCGAGTGAAGTTGACTAACGATTATACGTCAACCCCACGGTGATTATCTTCGTTTGAAGCTTTCCGCGGGTACGCAAGAAAAAGTCTACGGCTTTTAATATGTAAGAAAGCTACAGCTTATCTATTTTCGGTCAAATCATGTCTCGCTATATTTCCCGGGAAACATAAATGGGGGGGTCTCGGAAAATTTTTGAGTTCTAATGTAATTTTTAGGTAAAGGTCAGAAAAACCTTGTAATGGACGAATCGTTTCGTTTGCTTGTGTAATTGTGAAACATGAACATTGTAGAGTGCGATTGGGTAACAAGCAGTCAAGCATGCAAGTTTACGTACTAATTAAATTGAGATAAATGCATTGGAGGTGGTCAAGTTTTTGAAAATTTACAGATTAAGAAAGGCAGAATACACCTTCACCCACAATAGTGTATGAAAAATTATTTGTTTGTTAAATTAATTGAATACAAGAGAACTTATACCAAGTACGGTTGGGAGCTGCGGATTTTTTTTTTTTTTTTTCACGTGGACACTAGTGTCCATTATTCTGTGATCTTTCTTTCTTTCTTTTTTTTTTCCCCCTCTTGTTATAAACAAATCCACATGTGATTTAATTAGAGAATGTTGATGTTCTTTGATACATGTACTTGCAATATGGGGTATCATTCGTTAGTATCGCTATAAATGGAAAATATTTACTTATGTCCTATTTACAACTTTAGGATTCCTATGCATATAGAATGAACGATCTCTTCTATAGTTCTCACTTTTTTATTATGAAACAAATTGCAAATATATTCGAAAAACTATTTATTTATTAGAGATAAACTTCTCAAACTTTCAAAATACATATTCATATTCTAATATTTTTACAAAAAGCTAATTTTTCCTAGACCATCCCTAAATCAAGCCTAAAAAATTTATATGGTTATTTATGGATTTATTAGTGACGATTTTGAGAGCTTTAGTGACAATTAGAGATGAGTGTGTATTTTAAAAAGTCATGTAATGTGAATACATGTTCCATTGTTTTGGGTAGGCACTTTTGAAATGTCAATCCACATGTACTTAACTTTGAGTATCTATTGCAGATTTGGATTATCTCCATTTACATTTCCTTTAATTTTCTTTAATTTACAAATTAATTGTTAATATTATTTAAATTTTTTAAATATCATATATTCTCATCATAGCATTATTATATTCTTTATAATTATGAGACTTATACTTGTGCAACTAGGTTTAATAGTCAATTTAGAGTATTTAGGAAGATAACTGGATTAAGTTAGAGACTTACAAGGTGGTTAGAAATATTAGTTCAGGAATAGGCTCGAAATTTAAAAATGTAATAAAATATAGCTAAAATAGTAACAACTTACTATATTATTTTATTGTCGATAACGGACGAATTAGGTTTCGAAAATTAACGAATACTTAAAGATAAATTATAGAGATAACATAATTAACATTGTACATAAGATGATATATAAACGATACGTATATACACTAAGTATGATTATTATGTCAATATATGTACTCATAATTATTGAAAATACAAAAAAATTGAGTAAAAATTACTAAATAAACCAACACAAAGTGCGAAGAAAATCATTAAAAGCTTCCTAAACAACTTAGAAAGCAAGTTTTTAGGCATGGTAAGAATTTGATAGTGCATGGAGATAGGAAGCCAAATGATGTATACCTAGTCATGTGAGTAAGACATGTGTTAGAAGATGGAAAATGAAAAAATGACCTAAAGTGAGCTATAAGATTTAGCAACCAACTTCCTCAACAAGGGTTAGTTAGCTATGAATTTAAAAAACAATCCTAGAATGAGGAAATAGTGACAGAAAGGGTGGAAACAAAAATAGGGAAATTAAGTGTGCAAATTAGGGGTTTTGTGGGTTAGTAGAGAAGCGAACCCAACTACTTAGAGATAAAGGAGCCAGTGCCAACTTGGGAAAACAAACTCCCACCTTCAAACGGTAGCCGAAGTTGCAAGTAGTAGTGAGTTTGTTTTAGCTGTTTTTGATTCTTTTTTTCTAAAATAGTAAAGGAGTTTTAAAAATTTTGAAATTTAGTTTTCCCATGTATTTTTGCATAAAGAATTCAAATCTCTAAAATTTTGAGTGTAGATATGAGGTTTAAAAAAAAAAAAACCTTATGCATAGCAATTTTTGATTAGGTTTTTGAAAAACTAATTCATGTATTTTCAACTTGAAATTTTATAGATATACTCTTAGGATGTTATATTTTAATGTTGTGTGGTTGGATTTTTAAAATTTAGTTGTCTAATTTTTAAGAAAATTCTATTTTTAAAACAAAAATGGAATTTTTTTGTAATCAATGCACTAGATAGGGTATTTTGTTAAGGAACTTAATCTACACTTGATAAAATTAATGTATAATCAATATTCACCTACATGTAGTCACTAGAAGTGGTTCATCATAAGTGTAGGAATGATGATTTTTTAAATAAAATTGGGTATTTGGTGATTAAGGTAAAATTTATCAAGTTTGAATGCAATTGTGATTTAGTTGATGATATAGTGAGAAGGGATATAAATGGTGGAAATACTCAGTTGGTACTTACTATGTATGTAGGATTTGAAGCTCTAGAAACTCAGGGCAAGTAGAGTATATATGAAGTAATTAGACATATAAGTAACAGTAGAGTCAGGAAATATATCAAAAAGTAAGTCATAATGTAATTTGGTGTGAATGTGTTTACTAAGAAAATTGGATTGGCACAGAAAAGTAGCTTATATTTGGACTCTACCCTATTTTTAGAGACAAATTGTAAGTTAGAAATTTCTTAAATAAGAATCTAATTTTAGATTGAAAGTCAAAAACTCTATCAAAAACTATATTAGAATGTAGTTTGGTATTTAATAATCTTGATCACACCAATAATCCAATAGTAGGTTAGCAGGTGATTATAAGAATTCTATACATTTATCAAAGTTAGAACATGAGTCAGAAACTACTCAAACAATAGCCTATCTCACAAGGTTGGGTTAGAACCTAAGTTAGAAACTTAGTCAGAAAGTAGTTCAATAAAATATGCAAAATGGAGGAGTGATTAGAAGCTTGAAGATGGTCGGTACTAAATATTGAATCATTAAGAGACGGAGCGTAGATCAAAAAGTTACTTAATTATACCTTCTAAGAATTTACTAAAATAAGAATTTGAGTCAGAAACTACTAAGTAGCAACCTTTACTAGGTTAGAATGTACCTAATTAATTAATACCTAATAAATACTTTAGAAAACTCTCCTAACACAATTGAGAACGTATTTAGACATTCAATATATGGGACAGAGACTAGAGATGTCATATTAAATTTTAGGGATAATAAAGAAAGACAAAAGCACCATACAAGAAGAATGAACATTAATATCTAGGTAAGTAAAATCAATATTTCACCGCACTTTAGATTGCTGTTTAAGAATACTTAGAAACCTTAGTATATGTCTTGTTTGTATTTGTAAATTAGTTATTTATGCATATGCAATGTGTGTACTTGAATATGGTTGTGTTATTTTGAGTGTTGGACTTAAGTATTAATTATTTCATGATATTACTTGCTTTGGACTGTCTAAAATTGCTTGATTACCCCAAAAACAATCTAACACCAACTTGGCTTAATTAATAACCAAACCTGCATCACAACGCATAAGGGAAAAAGGTTAGGATTCTCGAGCTAAACACGAATTCTTTAAAAAGGATAGCAAAAATAGTCTCTTCCTACCCTTAGTCTAACTAAATGATAGGAGAAGAGGTTATAGCAAGGTTGGGGTCCATAGCTTAAAGTGATATCTCCAGCAGAGTGCGTTCTTTATTGCATAAGTCACGGTTTAAATCCGATCCATGAAGTACATAGGTATTAATCTCCTTAACTTGAATTAGAGTAGGCATAATTTCTCTTATCTCACGACAGATTGAATAACGTCGTTTAATAGCATTTGCTTGTACATACATAATATTTAACTAAACTTGCTTGAAAACCCTGCTTACTTTGTGCTTGATATGTACTGTTGTTTCTATCTTATTTACTAAGCAAGTTATCACTCATTCCTTTATAACTATTTTGCAGGTTTCCTAATAAATTTACTAGTACTACTTCAAGTTCTAGAAGATTAGAGAATAGGGTCGGACAGTAAGGTTCAAGACTATTAGACTGAATTATTATTTGGTTTATTAACGTCTAAGAAAACTACTAGAGTCTCCTTTGGTAACCCCTAATTTTCAACTAATGAGATTTGTTTCATGCTCTAATAGCTTATGGATTTTAGAAAAATTTTAGCAGATATTTTATCTTTTCATAACAGTGTAGTTCTTAGAATTTTTATTAAACTCAAGGTTTCATCCTTTATACAATTTATAAACTTGATTTTTACTCAGAATTTAAATAATAAAAATTATTTTCAGTAGCTATTTTGAAAAGTAGTACCACAAGATAATTCCTACCATGCGTTGAATGGGGCGCTTTTAAACAGTAAAGTAATGAACACCTCGTGTAGGCTATACTTACGTTAGCGGCTAGCTTCTAGAGTAGATTAGTTTACACAGTGGGGTTGTTACGATTCTCTAATTTAGGATATGATAATAATCTCAACAGTTGATTATATGCAACAACATCTTAACGAAATAAATTATAGAAAGTAAATAAAGACGATCCATTTCCATTTATTGTACTTATATGTTTATAAATGTCATAATAAGGCAAACATGATGTACTAAATTGGATTAGATAGTGGGTGTTGTTCCAATATGTAGGTTTCATGAGAATCCCTCTTATTTCATTATTGTTAGAGAATCATCCAATATATTTAATCAAATAGACTCAATGAGAGGATGCAAAGAGAGATCTTATTTAAACTAAGCAACAAAGGTTGTTGAAACTAAAGAATTAGGGCATGGTGATCGTTGTCCTATAAAATAATTTTTCCTTAGTTTCCATGCAATCTAGTGTGATATCACATAGTCAAGTAAAGTCATACATAAACTATAGAAGAAATTTGGCACTAATTTATAAGGCCATGGTAGTTAATACCTTATTAACACAAATTTAAAATTTTTGGATCAAGTAATTGAAATAAATCTATTAGTGTTTGTTAACTTAGTTATTCAGTGTTTTTTACCTTGAGTTGCATTAAAAATGGTATCAAAGCTAAACCCTTACTAGGAATAGGTAGGGAGTGGTGTTTCGCCCTAATTCCCATGCAATCTAGTATGATATCCCATTGTTAAGTAAAGTCTTACATAAATTGTGGGAGAAATTTAGTACTAATTTATAAGGTTATGATAATTAATACCTTATTAACACAAAGTTAAAACTTTTGAATCAAGTGATTGAAATGAATTTATTAGTATTTGTTGATTTAATTATTCATTATTTTTTACTTTAAGCTACGTTCAAATGGTATTAGAGAGTCAACCACCTATTAGTAATAGAGAGAGAGTTGTCTAAATCGTGCATGTAGCGCTACATCTAGTTTACGATCAATCATCCTCTGAGATTAACACTCTTCTAATAAAAAAACTGTGCACTGACAATTAGTTGGATGGAGTAATGAGGAGGATTTCCAAAAATAAGAACGTAGAGAGAGAGAGAGAGAAGGGGGGGGGGGATGGATGAAAGGGAACATGATTAATCTGTGTGTATTTTAATTCTAAAGAGCATGGTAGGCGATAAATATAATGAGAAAAAGTAGAATCAAGTGATGGAACACATAGATACATATTGCTTTGTTTTGTTAGATTTATAAGTAATTTAGAAATAGATATGTAATATAACTTTAATGACAAATTTATCATCGATCCATTTTCTTTCTCAATTAATCCTAAAGTAATAGGTGGTGATGGTGGCGGCGACGGCGGCGGTTAACGATAGTGGTTGATGTGGCGATGGTGGCGGCAACTGCAGCTGAGATGGTGGCGGCAACTACAGCTGCGGTAGTCAATAGTGGTAGCAGTAGCAGTAGCAGCGCCAATAATGATGGTGGTGACAGTAATGGTGGTTGTAGTAATGATGAGGAATCATGATTCCTTAATTGAATTAAGAAATCCCTATTATTTAATTTTAGGTAATAGGAAATTTTATGAAATTGTGATTCCATGACAAAAAAACTAAGTAAACGTGGTAATGGTAGAATAAGGAGGGAATAGAATTCTAATTTTATGAAGTGAACGTGCTTAAGTATTGAAAAATAACTAGAATCGATGGGATTTTCTATACTAGATTTTTGGGATGCATTTAATTCATATATTACACTACAAAATGAGTGAAGTTTTGTGGGCAACGAAATAGGGTATGGGTGGGGGGTGGGAAATTGACTTTTTGCAAAGAGTTTTTTCATGGAGAGTTTCTTTTTTTTTTTTTTTACATGGTTAATTATTATAGGGATCTTTTCCCACAAGAAATTTTACTTTTTATAGTAAATTTGAAATTATGATTTTTCACGTTCACAATTATATAGCTATATAATAATATTTCTAGACAAATTATAGTTTTGTTAAACTGGAAATGGCAAAGATATTTCAAATATTGAAATTAATGTAGACAATATTACTTGGTCGACATTTCACATAAAATGGCCCCAAAAAGAGTATCTAAACATTCAAAATAATATAAACATTTAAAGCAATCTAAGCATGACAACTGATTTTCCATCTTATTAGAAGGCTTGTCAGGACATATAGTTTGGATGCTCCCTCCTCTAACTAGGACTAACGGTTCGTGTTAGTGTGAAAGAGTGGGTAGACATACTGTAGGAGCCGATGAGGAGTTGTGATCCCTCTACAGTAAGTAATCCACTAATCATCTGTGAGCGTGGACACATCAGATAAAACTACCAAAGGACGATTGCAGCAGCGATTGGCCTAGTAACATCTATAGTCGACACATTGGTATCTATAGTTAGCCCATTGACACCTCTATTTAGCCCATCGGTTCATCAACAGACCCACGTTACATATTTGGTTAAGCGAATCAAGGGTTGGGAGGAACCATCAGTTAAATCACCTAATATTCCCCAAGGATATCATCCGAGTCCTATAGTAGCAATTAGCTTATACTCCTGTAGTCTACTTTTACAAGTCGAGCTATTCATGGAGTCGGGTCATCGTATGCCCAAAGTTGGTTGAACATCAAAGAGTTGATATGGGAATAAGATGTGATATGGGTGTACTTATAATACTATATTTAAACTTAGAACCTTATTATGTGATATAATATGATAACAGTTACGTGCTATTTATAGTTAAGTAGTTTGTTATTATCGTCATGGAATGATATTACTTATATCTACCTAACTCTAGATGGTTTGTTGTAGCAGCAGTCTTGTATATTACATAAAGAGGTTTTGATTGAGAAGGAAATCAATTTACAATCTTTTTTATAGTATACAATGACTACTACATCTAACTCCTTCGTGTCATCACACATATGGTTAAGTAAAGTTCTACATAGACTGTAGAAGAAACTTTGTACTAATTTATTAGGTTACGGTAGTTAATAATTTATTAACACAAGTTTGAAACTTGTGGATCAAGCGATTGAAATAAATTTATTAGTATTATTAACTTAATTATTCATTTTTTTTTACCTTAAATTGCATTACAAATGGTATCAGAGCTAAGCTCTTACTAGTAATAGGTAGGGAGTAGTGTTTTGCCCTAGATCCCATACAATTAAGTGTGATATCCCATTGTTAAGTAAAGTCTTACATTAATTGCGTGAGAAATTTGGTATTAATTTATAAGGTTATGATAGTATATACTTTATCAACACAAATTTAAAACTTTTAATTCAAGTGATTAAAATGAATCTATTAATATTTGTTGATTTAATTATTCTTTTTTTTTTTTTTTTTTTTACTTTGGGCTACATTTAAATGGAATCTAAGAGCCAACCACTTACTAGTAATAGGTAGGGACTAGTTAGAATCATATGTGGGGCACTACACTTAGTTTACGACCAATCATCCTTTGAGATTAACACTCTTTTGATAAAAAACTGTAGATTGACAATTAGCCAGATGGAGTAATGGAGAGCATTTTCCAAAAATAGAGAGAGAGAGAGAGAGAGAGAGAGAGGATTAAAGCGAACATAATTAATCTATGTGTAATTAATCTATGTGTATTTTAATTCTGAAGAGCATGGTAAGTGATAAATATAACAAGAAAAAGTAAAATTAAGTGATGGAACATATGGAATAGCTCTAACAACTAAATGTCAAAAAATGGTTGGAATCAATGTGATTTTCTAAACTAGATTTTTTGGATGCATTTCATTCATATATTATACCACAAAATGCGTGAATTTTTGTGGGAAATGAAATAAGGTATAAGTAGACTTGGGCAAGAAGAGGCCCGGCTTGTGGGAGGCCAGGTCGAACTGCCTCCTGATCACCAGGCTTTAAGGGCATAGATAATTTAAGAGGGTAGAATCGCCTGAACCGGCGAGTCGCCAACCGTCAGGCCTACCCGCCATTAAACCGACAGGTCGGTTCAGCCGGTTCACTCTATTAAAAAAAAGGGAAGAAAAAAAGAAAAAAGGGAGGCCATTAAGTCGAAAAAAATAATTAGATAATATCTAGTAGATCATTATATGTCAAAACTATTTTATTTGCGATGGCGAAGGACAATTTTTTAAAAATAATGTTATCGAACTAATGATAAATGATTAATCATAAATTAATTATGTATTAAGGATAAATGAAAAATTCAATTTCGGTTAATATAAGTCTTTTTTTGTAAAACTTGTCAAATATTAAGAATTTAAATATGAGGAAAAAATAAATTTGAGGAAATAAAAAGTTGGAATCACATTAAGTTAGAAATTGATAAAAAAAATTAGAAATTATTAATGAATTAGTATACTTTAAAAAAGAAAGAGAGAGAAAGGATATAACTTTATTAGAAATTTTTAACGTATTTTGAAAAAAAAAAAAAATTTTCCAACCCTTGAACTAAGGGGCCCATTAAACCGACCCTAAACCGCCAGCTTATGGGTTAGTCATAATTTACCGTAACTCTGACTCGTGAATCAACGGTTCGAAACCGGTTCGGCCCAAGCCCATCTTTAGTTATAGGGAGGAAAAAAATTGAGTTTTTGCAAAGAGTTTTCTTGGGGAGAGTTTTTTTTTTTTTTTTTTTTTGACAGAGTTAATTCTTATAGGGATCTTTTCCCACAAGAAATTTTACTTTTTATAATAAATTGAAATTATGATTTTTCAACGTTCACGATTATATAGCTATATAATAATATTTCTGGACAAATTATAGTTTTGTTAAACTGGAAATGGTAAAGATAGTTAAAATATTGAAATTAATGTAAACAGTATTACCTGGTCGATATTTCACAGAAAATGGCTCCAAAAAGAGAGTCTAAACATTCAAAATAATACAAACATTTAAAGTAATCTAAGCATGACAACCAATTTTCCATCCTATTAGAAGGCTTATCGGGACATGTAGTTTGGACGCTCCCTCCTCTAACTACGACTAACGGTTTGTGTTAGTGTGAAAAAATGGGTAGGCATACTGCAGGAGCCGGTGAGGAGTTGTGATCCCTCTACATTAAGTGATCCACTGATCATCTGTGAGCGTGGACACATCAGATAAAACTACCAAAGGACGATTGCAGCAGCGACTGGCCTAGTAGCATCTATAGTCGACACATTGGTATCTACAGTTAGCCCATCGACACCTCTATTTAGCCCATCGGTCCATCAACAGACCCACGTTACATATTCCCCAAGGATATCATCCGAGTCCCATAGTAGCAAATGGCGGCATGAGCCCCTAGTGATGGCTTAAGCGCTTTGCTCCTGCTGCTGCTCCTCCATTTACTGAAGCAAACTGATAATTATTTTTTGCTAAATCTTTCTAAGTTGTGTTGCTTGTATAGTTGTATTGTTCGAGGGATATTTATCGAAGCCGTATCCGAATGAGCCTTGATGGTGATTTGGGTCCATAGTGACCCATACTAGGTGTATGTCTAGACCCATAACTAAATACCTTTAATCAAAATCGCAACAACTCAAAGTTGTACATCATCATAGTGTTCTAATCATGACTCTTCGCTACCCTGTGCTTCCTACCAGAAGTCATGGTTAAAACTCTCTGATCGATGCCGTAGATAATGTAAACTGCATGCACCATGCCACTCGTTGGATCTGCTCAGAAAAAATGAATAAAATCTATTTTTTGACCATCCCAAAAAAAAAAAAAAAATTGTTACCAAACGTGGGAAGAATGTAAAAAGAAAAAAGAAAAATTTTAAACTATAAACAAAGCATTTCGTATAGAGATATTCCCTGTAGACTGTAGTAAGAATTTTTGAAAAGAAATCATATTTGCTTCTAAAAGTTTGTTCCCTGCAATCTCCTAACTACAATATATCCAATTTTTTCTAGTTTCGTTTTTCTATTTGGATTTTTCATTGAGAATTCTAAGGGTTGAAAGAGGACTCTTTTTCCAGAAAATTTACGTAGAATTTTATTAATGAACATCCTTGAAAATTTATTAAATTCAAAAAGCAAATAGATATAAATTCTAAAAACACTCGATCATGCACTTGCCAAGTAAAACAAGTGCGTTCAAAAGTTTATTTCAATAATGTTAATCGGTACAAGAATGAGCAAACCCTTCACGATACTCGTTAATATATCCGTATGCATTTGCGGCGCTTACTTTTCAAGCTTACGCGGTACTTTACGTATTGTTTATGTATTAGTTTCCACATTTTCAACAAAGTTCCTTATAAAGGAAAAAGAGTTTTTTATTTTTTATTTTTAAAAAGAAAACCACTTCAAATGCCGTTGAAATGAATGTATGATACTCTCAATTTTTTTATTTTTCAATTTATAAATTAATGTTTAAAATTATCTAAAACTTTGGAATATCTTATAATGTTATCATGATGTTACTCTCTTTCTTATAATCTCAATTTGATTATATGTATTAATATCTTAAGGGATAAATTAAAAAAAACGTAAAATATAAACTAAGATGATCCATTTCCATCTTTTTTACATCACGAGACATTTTGTGGTTACCTTTCACGTTTATAAACATCCTACTAATATTTTGGAATATATATATATATATATATATATATATATATAAATGAAAGAAAATTACTTGTTGAAAATGTGTCATCTCATTTATTATAATTTTAAGGCAAGGATGGATTCTTTTGGCAATCACAACATGGACCTAAAAATAAGTAAGCTTACGGCTTCCATTTACGATATTACTCTTTTTTTTTTTCAATATCCCCATATATATATATATATATATATATATATATATAAGAGTTGATCCCATTTCTTATTTTAATGGGACTAGTGTAATTTTTTCATCATATATTTAATTTATATTTATTAGATTTAAACCGTTAAAAATACGAGTAATTTAATGGTTTAGAATTAATCGATATAAAATCAAAAGTAAAATGAAAAATTGAATCTATCCTATCAAAAATATTTACAAGATTGTAGAATAATCCTATAAAACAATACCATTTTTCTTTTCCTTCCATGTGTACATTAACTAAGCCTTGTGCATAAAAACTTTTTCCAACAATTATTTCCATATAAAACTTTGAAAGAAAAATCATTCATCTGTTATCATCGATATCTTCTTTCTCATGATGAAATAAGGAGTCCATCCGAAGAATTGGCAGAAATGACAAGTACACGAGAAATAAAAACTTTTCACCAAAGTACCCAAATATTGGTAGACAGTCATGTTATTAATTAGTTGCTTTATTTTATCTGTGGTAGGAGCTCTAAATATCTTTAATTGGAAGGGAAAAAAATGGGTAGAAACTTATGTCCACAACCCGCAGAACAAAGTCTAACCAGACTGTCTTTTAAATATTATTAGGCTCATATTTAATGTGAAGTAAACTAAGCTATATTACTAATCATAACACTCCACCAACTTTGATGCGAAGTAATTGTAGTTGGTAGAATTTTTTTTGCATTAGTTTTTCTTAGTCGATGAAGCTGAAATTATTAGATTAGATATGGGCATGGAACTTGAATAGACTCCAACCGTCAGGTTCTAACTCTCCAAAATGGAGAATCGGACCATCGCCCACAGACCACATGTTGTGGGTCGCTTCGTTGGAACATGTGGTTCTGCCGGTTTCGGTCACGGTTTGTGATTCGCGAATAACGCCCATCGTTTTCTCCAATTTTCTAGATTTTACAATGTTGTTCTTTTTTTAATTTTTTCCAAACGGGATCGGTGGACGCGATACCCATGAAACCGAACCGATCTCTATTCAAAAACTAGAGTACCGGCTCCGGACCAATTCAAGGATCATCAACATACAAAACCTACTTAATTTTTATCCGATTCTGTAAATCTGTGAATTCAAAATTCATAAGCTTGTTTATTTAAGAAAAAAAAAATGAAAAGAAAAAGTTCCGTAATGGGCGAGCAACTGTAAAATCTGCGTCAAAAGTTGTACTAGTTATGGAGCTTCGGACCTTGGGTTGAGCTTTTGTTCTGCAACAGCATTTGACACGACATTATAATGTAATATTGAATGCTAAATTGGTTTTGGGTAAAGTACAAGGTGAGTTGTCCTGACAAAGAAACGAACGATCCTTGGGTTGTAATCATGCCAACAATTATTGGCCCAACCCATTTTAAAGATTCTAATATTAACAAATATATTATTCTTCCGATCCTGTTAAAATTGAGAAAATCGAAATGATTTTTTTGTTTTTTTAAGTTTTCTTTATAGCATTTCTTGGTAGCTAGGGTAAAATCAACTGCAAAATGTTGGGCTTATAATGGATCGACTTTATTTGACATGATTTTATCGAGTTACCTGTTTTGTTCATTTGTTTTATATTCGTATTATGTTGGTATTTTCGTGAAGATATTGAATAACTAACTGTTGAGTTTATGTTTTATTTGTATAGTTGTTAAATAACCAATAGATTCTAACAGAGAAGAGACATTTTTCTAATACTTATTTTGGTAAATGATAGAAAGTGTATAGTGCATATGATATGAAGGGGACGAACGCAAAACCATGCAAGACGATGATCAAGTTAGGAATCATGTTAAGATTTGTTTTATTTATAATATATATGTAAATATATATATATAATATGTGTAATTTTTCTTTTACAACTAATTTTTTTCCGAACTTAGAGGGGGGAGTCACTTTAGCTCATGTCACGCTCCGTTGAAAGATACGAGGATAATAATAATAATAATAATAATAATAATAATAATAATAATAATAATAATAATAATAATAATAATAATAATAATAATAATAATAATAATAATAATAGAGAAAAACAAGATTTAATATACAAAAGAAATAGGCTAAAGAAGAGATTAAATTTAATATACAAAAGAAATAGGCTAAAGAAGAGATTAAATTTAATATACAAAAGAAATAAGCTAAAAAAGAGATTAAGTCTGTTGATGTGGTAATATTTTTAAGATTATCATAACTTGGTACTCGAGACGACGATATTATTACTCTTGAGTTGTGGTTCAAAGATCACACTTAATGAAAATTTTACGTTGCAAATTTATATAATTTTCTGATTGAAGTTATCGGCCAATAAATATAAAATTGTACCATATATAATAGTTTTTTTTTTTCCCTATTAGTTGATTGTACAGCTAAATTTACCATTGTATTAGAGAAAGAGGTCGATTTAAAATCTCTGCCACAAGTAAGAGAGGACGTATGTTGTAATTGATAATAAATATAAAATTAGACAAGATCTTGTAAGTCTAATTTATGAGATGAACTGGCTGTAGATTAAATTTCATCAAGGACAAGAATATAAAATCTTTAATCTCCACACCAAGAATGTATCTTCATGAAATGTTCTTCGAATTATATTAATGTTTGTTATAATGCAACATTGCAGTGATCAAAATATTAGACTAATAATTTCAAAAGGTTATGGTCAATTGAGGTTTTAAATGATGCCGTTATTTGTGGAATACAAAGGTACTTATGGTTATTTAGGATAGGAAATGTCAATAGAGAGTAAGAAATATAATTTTTTAATAGCCACAATAATCCATCACAAAAAATAATTAATAGGTGGAGATTATTACAACAATATTTGAAAATTACAAATATTATGTTTTTATAAAAGTTAAAGATATTTAAAGCTATTTGTAGGAGACTAATTCATAGAAAATTTATTAGGATTTTGAGATTCTTCAATAAATACTCATCATACATGCATATAGGTGATCTATATTAATACCGTTCCGCATTAAATTCTCTTGGAAAAAGGGAGAAGTCGCATTCTCTGTATCATTATTTTTATTTTCTACTTTAATGATTTGTGAACCCACATCAACAATTGTAGAAGTAATAGTATGCAGCTTTTTTACATAATGATTGACTCTTTTTTTGAAAATTTATGTATTAATTAATATACTTACTAAGTTGTACATGGTATCTGCGGAATAAAAGATTCTACATAAACCTAAGGACCAATATAAAGCCTATCGGTTCAGTTTCAAGATCACACGTTTTTATAGCAGTAAACAGTAAATTTCTGAATAAAAAATTTATAACCGATCTGTATAATCTACAAATTTTGGAGTCCATTCCCGAAACAGACTTATCAAACTGATTGCCCCTAACTTTAAGGGAAGAATATATAGTAAACTAATGGGAAAGACCCAAGTTTTCCAACATAGTGAGTTAACATCAACCCCAATTCCCTAACACTTTCCGATGATAATCCCACGAAATGTAAACGGCCAATGTAAATGGGTCCCACCTAGAATTTTGAAACCTTTCTAACCATAAAAAAAAAAAAAAAAAATAGACCAAGACAATATGAGATAGGATCATAATCAGTATGCACAACAGTCTCTTCTTTAGATCGATTACATCTTCAGAATATTCTTTTCCTTATATCATCCTTTCGATGCGGATTCAACTGCGTACACTGTCAACAAAAACGTAGAACAACTGTCCCTTACTTACTCAGAATCTTCCACTCCAATTTCTTCTTTTACACCTCCTCATATCAAAACATTCCCTATATATAAAAATACATAAGTCATTTCACAATTCAAAAATCCCTTTTTAAAATCCCCTCTTCTCCCCTTCAATCACGCCTCAATTAAACAACCCAATCAACACGGATTCGGTATTTCGCCGTTTTCATCTTCTCCATTTCCTTCAACTCGTAAGATAAAATACCCTATAAGCGAATCGCTAATTATATAGCTTTGTGAAATGGGAAACTACATATCTTGTACTCTGTCAAGGCCGATATGGAACCAATCAAGACCGGCAAAAGTTGTTCTTCCGAGCGGAGAAGTAAAGAGCTTTCCTTGTCCGACGAAGGCAGCTGAGCTCATGCTCGAGACGCCAAACTTCTTCCTAGTCAACTCGCGGTCTCTCCACATGGGTCGAAGGTTCTCTGCTCTTAACGCCGATGAAGACCTCGAAATGGGGAATGTGTACTTGATGTTTCCGATGAGGAGACTCAACTCTGTAATAACGGCGGCTGATATGGGCGCTTTGTTTCTCACGGCAAGAAGATCTGCTCCCAAAAGAATCAAGGTGTCGCCGGACAGCACCGACATGGCCGGACGGGCGGCCTTGGCGGCGGCTCCGAAGGTGGATACGAACGTGGAGGATAAGAGAGAAAGCGAAAGGCATAAGTTGAGTTTGGTTGAAGTTGAAGGGTTTTCTACGACGGAGTATATGCATAGATTGTCTATGTCTAGGTCGAAGAAGCCGTTGCTGGAAACTATAACTGAAGAGCCGATACGTCTGTCGAGAGGATGATCAACCAATAACTGTTGGCTGTCGCCTCAAAATCGGATCCACATCTGCTGTCTCAATTTGTTTTGTCTCGTATCTTCATTAATCGTGTTCAACATTTATTAGATATCATATTATAATCGATTAGGATATTCCTGAGACATTAGATTTGAGACGGTAAATATTTACCGGTGCATCGTGTTATTTGTAGCTTATTAGTCCTTTTTTAGGTCCTTTATTGAGAATAGATTTAAAAAAGGGGAATGAATGATTTGTGTGCTTCGTGGTGAATGGAACTATTGGAATGTTAAGGAACATGCTTGCGATGTTCCAAGAATGTAAGATAATACAAAAATTATTGTAAACACGGGGCGTGGTCGAGAAAGATTGAACAAGTATGAACTTGTCTTGGTCATACGCGGAAATGGTCAGATTGCCAAGCACAGATATGAAGATATGTGTTTATTGTTTTATTTAATGAGAAGCCAAGGCTTCACGTTAGATGAACGAGTAAAATCGTTTCATTGACAAATAACTTGCCACATATTTTCTCAGGACAACAACCTGAAATGCTTGGTATCCATGTGAAAAGAGATCTAGACATAGATTGGGGTTTAGGTAATAATTATATCAAACACATATAATACGAGGATGCAACCAAGTGGTTGAATATCAAGTCTATCATATTTTAGGGATGGATTTTAGTAAGAAGAGAAAAAACCCTGTAAGATTTTATAAATCCAAGACTCTATGAGGACAGGTTTTAATAATAGGAGTAAAAATCTTAGAGCTTTTATATAGTTTTAGTAAATATTATGCCTGAACTACTCTATAAAGATAAGTTTGGGTTTATAAAACTCTTTTTAAACTCTTCTTGGTTGGATCTCTAATGTGATTCGTCCGCCGTTATTAAGAAGTTCTCATAATTTTAGTTCAACAAACAATTTCGAAAGCTTTTCTTAATAACAATATCTTTTATCCGTTAATGATTGTTTGTATTTTGATACCTTGTCATTATTTAAGAGATATGTTCTATATTAGAGTATATTAATCATAAAATATATTTATTACTGATATATTTTCATTACTTAAAAGACATGTTCTATATTAGAGTATATTGATTGTAGCGTACATTATTTAATGAAATAGTTTATGATTCTTGGAAAGTTTTTAATTACATCCCTTTATATTTCTTTCATATACATTTCACCTTTCGATTGAGTATTTAAACATAAAATTTTTTAGAAACACATTCTTATATTTTACTATTTTATCATTAGATAAGATAATAAAAATTTTAAAATTAAAAATAATAAAATCAAAGAGATGGTTGTCCTAGAATTCAAATACTAAAAAAAAAAAAAAAAAAAAACGCGCTATGGTCATATATGTAGCTAAAGGATTTGGATCATCTCAATTTCCCTCAATTTATCCCTTTAAGATAATACCACATGTAATCAATGGTTAGAATTAAAAGGAACAAGATGACATCATAGAGTATTTAAAAAATAAATAAAAAATTCATCTATTGATTTGTCAATTTAAAAAAATTGAGAGAGAAGTGCCTACAGTACTAGAAGCATAAAAGTGCCTACAGTACTAGAAGCATGCCCCAATTAGTCATGCACCTAACATTACCCTCCAACCCTTGACAAGCCCATAGTCATTCGTACAATGGGGGATCGATATCCTCGGCATCCTCCCGAAAGCATCAGGAGGACGATAATTCATAATTATCGCGGTAGATTACTTCATGAAGTGAGTGGAGGCCGAAGCAGTAACGAGAATTATGAAGAGAAGTGTTGAATCTTTCATCAGAAACAACATTCTCCCCTAGTTTAGAGTCCCCCATGTACTCATCACAAACAATGACTAATAGTTTGATAACCCTAAGTTTAGGGAGTTCTGCGCTAAGTACCACATCACCCTACACTTCACCTCAATTACCCACCCCCAATCAAATGGACAAGTCGAGGTAACCAATCGGGTCATTTTAGATAGCTTGACGAAGCGCATGGATCGATCTCAAGGTTCTTGGGCTAACAAACTACCTAATATCTTGTAGAGATACAGGACTACCCACTGTACTTCTATGAGTAAGACCCGCTTTCGCTTTGCTTTCACGTCAGAAGTGGTCTTCCTAATTGAGCTTGAGCTCCCTAACATTAAGACTCAAAGTTTCAATGCTGCCCTTAACGACTCATTGCTGCAAGTGAACGTCAACACCATCGAGGAAATCAGAGACCTTGCTGCTGTGAGGATGATCGCATACCAACATCAGGTTGCCTGGTATTATGATCAAAAGGTCAAACACAAGGAGTTCAAGGTAAGCGACTTAGTGTGTCGAAAATTAGAAGCTACAAGTTTACGTGAAGGGCAGGATAAACTGGCCCCCAATTGGGAAGACCTGGTCAGAGTCAGGGAGAGATTGGGCAATGTAGCATACAGGCTGGAAAGATTGGATGGCGAGTTCATTCCGTGCTCATAGAACACCGATAATCTCCGGCTTTATTTTGATTAGAATTTCATTATGTACAATTTTTGTTTCTACTATGACGAAATAAAAGTTCTCAATTAATTGTCTACTTCTCTTTCTCGCTCCCTTTCTTTCTCTTGCCTTCTAAGCCTTTGAAGAGGCGTATAGATAGTTAAACAGGGCAGGTCAAAAGGCTACTGACTTGAACCTCATAAGGTAACCTCAATAAGGAGAAAAACTTATTGTACAGAGGAACTCTCCTTTATCAGGAAGGTCAGAATGCTACCGATTTGGCCCCCTAAGGTAACCTTAGCAAGGAAAAACATTCCTTGTACAAAGGAACTCCCCTTCACTAGGTAAGTTAAAATGCCATTGACCTAGCCCCCTAGGGTAACCTTGATAAGGAGAAATACTCCTTATATAGAAGAACTCTACTTCACCGAGTAGGTCGAAACGCCATCGACCTAGCTTCTCAAGGTAACCTTAGGAAGGAAAAACACTCTTTGCACAAAGAAACTCTCTTAAGTTGGACAGGTTAGAATGCCACTAACTTAACCCCCACTAGGGCAACCTCGGCAAGGGTCAACTCCCCTTGCACAGAGGAATTCTCATGCAGATATTCAAAGACAAACAGAGAATGAGAGAAGACATTTTGAAAACATTCGTCTATTTATTCACTGATTGTTTAATTATAAAGCAAAAGCCAACATCCCGGCGCTAATTACATTAATTTCAATAAAAAAGGAGAACTTTCCTATCTCCTAGGATTAGCTAACTCCGGTAATTCAAAAAAATTCAAAGCATCTATTTGTTCAGAATGCTAATCCACTGGCACTTCAGGTGATAAGCCCTGACTTGAAGCGAGGCCTGAGGAATGCGAACAAGGAGTAGCAGAAGGATCACCCACAAACGGATTCTCCTCAGAAATAGCTTCGAAGGTGGCCTCCTTCTGGGTTGCTGGAGCAAAAGCGGATGTAGAAGTGCCCTACTTAACCCTAATGGTAGAGGGGTGCCTATAATCTCAATAGCCACTTGAGTGGCCTCTTCCTCTCGCGCCAAGGCTTCCCTCTTCTTGGTAAAGGTTGGGGAATCCAAGAAGTTAAGGAAGCTGAGATTAAGGTTCGGATAATGGAAAAGAACCTCCTTCCTTGTGTAACGCGTAGAGTTCGTGGTCAGGTCTTTTAGCTCATCTAACCACTCATTAGTCTTCCGGTAGTCTATGATGGCCTTCTTAGTGGCGACATCACTGAGGACCTCACTGCTTGACATCTTCGAAATATCTCCTCCATCTCCAAAACCTTTCCTCATAACTTCTAAACTTATTGCTCTAACTAAACCTTCAAACTAGCCAGCTTTAGCAAAGTGGCTTTAATACCTTTGTACCCGGATGCTTTCATTACCAGCTTGGTTTGAAGCCTAACTATTGACGCCTCAGTTCAACATTCTCCTTTTCGAGTCAGGCTTTGGCTTTGCCCTTCTCATCTAACTTTCGAGAGAGGTGAACCTTCTAGTCCTCTACCTTTTCTGCTGCCTTCTCAACCTTGTCCCTCTTCTGCTCCAAGTCCTTGAACCTCGCCTTAAGCCCTACCATCTACACAATAGAGTGGCACAAGCGCTTGTTAGCTTTGGCTAATTTTTTCAAGTACCTCTTACTTGAAGTCTCAACTTCCAATAAGTACTTCTCGTGCCGACGTAATGCCTCTCACAAGCCCTTTACCTCTTTTTAGGCAGTTTTAGACCTATTTAGTTAAAGCAAAACTTGGTAATGGTACTGTAAGTTGAAAATGAAGCCCACCATTAATCAAATGATGTTTAAAAGCATAAATCATGACAATACAGGAGTAGCGAAAACTTACCTGTTGCATTAGGGTACTCAAGTGGCCCACTATTTGTATGGGGTCATCCCTACCTTCTTGGGAGAGCCCTTCGATGATAGCCTAGTTGCTAGGGGTATAAGACCCCATCAAAGCTTGGTAGCTAAGTGTTCAACATAGTAGTATCAGATTGTTGGTACGAACCTCCTACTTCAGCTTTGAGAGCTTCCCTTAGATGATTTTCATTTCCATCTCGAGGGCCTCCCTTAATAGCTTATCGTCCTAGGAAAAGTACGACACCTCCTCGAATGAGTTTGGCCCTATCCTTATCAACCTAAAGTTGTTAAGGACTTAAAAAAGTATGTCCCCCATGTCATTGACACTCTAATAAAGATGGGCCATTAACCACTTATTCCATTTCCCCTAACCTAATGGCGCCCTCGCCAAAGCCTTTTATTTCTTCGCTCCAGGACTTGGCTCCCTGAACATTTCGAGAGCCTTACACTTTTAGCCTACAGCTTGGGGAAAGGCGGCCCCTTTCGTAATCTCTTCCCCCCTCCCCTTCGGAGGGAAAAGCACCTGTCAATCGAGCCTTTCCATCTCAGTACCTTCATCGCCTATGATGATGGGCTCAATTAAAGGCGTGAGGGCAGGAGTAGGCAAAGCCACACGTAAAGGCTCTGCATCTATGAGCTTATCCTGGATGCCAATAGGAACTCCCTGGGCAATAGACTTCGGCTATGCCTTACTGGTCTCCTTGAACCCTAGCCTCAACTTTGTGATCCTGCCTTTCGACAGATTTTCCCTTGTTCTCACTTGACGATAACTCATCAGGTCGTCTACAAAGGCACAAGGCATTATTGGAGCTAAGTTTTTGCCTGCAAGAAATCCAATCATAATTTAGAAAAGGAAAACAAATACAAACCAAAAGAAACTACCACCATCATTTGCAAAACACTGCCGTAACCAGTATGATTAAGGAGGCCCTCCTATCTTACAAGCGTCGGACGAAGCACTTCAACACTAGCACAATAGACATAAGCATATGAGAATGAGCCAGTACCTTTAGTTCACTTCTTTACCGTAGCTTTCTTTATCCTGGGGAAGAGCTCGAAGATCGAGCGTTGGAAATACCTCTCTACGGTCTCCATAATGTTAATCTCCTAGCCATCTTTCAGTACCATGAAGGCTAAAATCTCTTAGGCAGCCTCGGTGTCATTGGGACTAAGCCTCTTCTCACCTTCGATATGGACCATTCCGGTCTACTAGGTCCAGAAATTCACCTCTTCAGGCAATTTAACCATGACATATTCGTCCCGTCAGCTTTTGACCGAATGTACAAGGCTGCAAAATAGCTTCTTCCCTGGGTGTGGTTGGAGATAAAGCCACCCCTTAATATTCTTTCACATGTAAAAGTGATAGAAGAGCTCGGAAGTAGCCCTTAATACTAGGTACTTGTAGAGCACCTAAAAAGCCTTCAGTACCCTCCACCTATTCAAAAGAACCTACGACAAACTATAGCGGTGGTAGTTAAAGAACTCCTTCTGGACGCGACTTGGAGGGAAGCATTACCTAAACTCCAAGCATTTCTTAAAGACTACGAAGCGCCTCCCTAACAATAGGGCCACCAATTCGTCTTTGTTCGGTAACCTAAGAAAATTGCTGATGATCCAACTGGGGATAGATTGCTTACTTTTACTTACACAACCGTTAGGCCCCTTACTCATATCAGGAGCATCAAACAAATCCTTCGCGAAGGCCAGGGGAACGTTCACATATATATCCTTAGGGATGGCATTGATAATTATGGCCCTATCTAATTCTTCCACAACTATCCTCGTGGGTTGGTCGAGTTGTGCTAATGATAAGACCTTGCCCTCCTGTACCTGAGGGGGATCACTCCTCGTAAACTTTGAACCAGAGAGATGCAAGGACGAAGAGGAATTATTCTCACCTCTACTGGTTGACATGATTGTAATATCTAAAGAAAGAGGTTTGAAAGTTCGAATACGAATACAGAATTTGTAATAATTGAATGAAAAGATTGCAAAAAAGTTGTCTCTCTTTGCAATCTTCCTATTTATAGGAAAATTTCCTGGAAAGCCGTACATGTGGTTATAGAGATCTGTATAAGCATGAATCCCTAAGAATGCTGCGTAACAAACATGTGGAAAGCATTTTGATCGGACGGACACCTTTGAAAGGCAAAAGGCTTGTAGTTGCATACTAACATGCTGCAGTATGACACTTGTCGTGTCACATTTAATGCATGGAATACGAGTAAGCAAAAATCATATTTTCAAAAAGTTCTTTCAACAAAAAGCTTCTCCAGGGTCCATCCGACTTCTACCTGGTTGGCATGATAAAGATATGGCACAGTTGTGTCTGCTCAGTCCTCATCGAGCACTATTTGGATAAACTGGTTCATAGCCTTGAAGTGCTTGCCCAGTGAGTTGCAATGGTATCCCGCTTTGATACCCAAACCTAAGCCTCGCTTGGCGCTATAGTACCCTGCGTTAGAACTTTTGACCACTCCTGTTTATCTCACCTTGAATATTCTCAACCCTGGTATCTATTACCTTGGATACCTCCATTGCCTTGAACACCTCTACCTTGGCCACTTTCTAGTCTAGACCGCCGTGCCTACCACGTCAACCCCATAGCACTAGGTCAGATTCCTTTGAGTCAGATTGGTCATGCCTGAGCAACCTATGTATCCCTTTTTCTTACCTTCGTCTCAATAATGAGACTATAGGGGGGTAAGTGTTGACAGGGTACTTTGGACATAAATCCCTTAGACCCGACCGGATCCAACATATCTTGTGCCCTAGGGCTCACCCCTATGGGCTTAAGCTTTAAACCTGAATTGAGCAAACTCAGTAAGCCTTATAATGGCTACAATGTAGGAGATAAGAATGAATCACCAATGTCTTGAATAAGTGGGGCATGTTAGGCACAATGACTCTACTCTCCTACACTTACGGGAAAAGATCTCTCTCACCAACTGACGGCTCCACTTTAATATAAATTACTAAGTTGCTACCCAACGGTAAAGCTCTCTATACTCTGCATATTAAGCCTACGTATTACACTCAAGCATTTTATATTCTTTAGAACCCACTACTAACTTAAGCATTTAGGTAGTTACACCGAACAACCCTTCAGCATCCTTTCACTGTGTACTGTTTTGTAGGCTCATTACGTATAGCATGCAAACAATTACTAATAAGAACATTGAGACAACAGGAACCAATTAAGGCTTCCTTATTATGTGAGCCTTAGCTTATTGAAGGAACTTTCTCTAGTTCCTTACCCATTGAACTTCTCCCTTTGCACATGAGACTTAAATTTTTATTTTTTTTAAGTTGATAAAAGATTTGTTGATTATTAATATAATATCAATTAATTATTATTAATATTATAACTCATTAAACGCCATCCCTTAATTTTTTATCATAGGAACTCTACAAATTCCTTATATTGTCAAATCAGCTTCTTTAGGAACTTTGCACTTGAAGAAACTATATACTTTATCCCTAAGTTCCTTTATTAAAGTTCCTTAACACTTTTCTTTATTTTTATAGGTCTCATAGGATAACTTTTAAATCACAGCCTTTAATAATTTTATAAATATAATTTTAGTATAAAAAAAATAATAAATATTATTATATTAATTAATATTATATTTTTAAAATAACTAATATTTGAGTTATAAATTATTAATATATATTAAATTATTACAAAACTTAATTGTTGGAAATGAAAGGACATCTTTTATCAACTTAAAAATTAAAAATTAAGCTATTAGAACATGCTTTGTCAAAAGCATGTCTTAGCGTAAAGGGATGAAGTTTGACGAACAAGGAATTGGGGAAAGTTCCTTTGGCAGGCTTAAGGCACACCTAATAAGGATAGCTTTATGTTTTTACGTTAAAATTTTTTATTAATATTTATATATTATTTATTAATTTATGAGACATATTAATATTATTCAAGACTTTCTCCCATCTTTAATTTTCCTTTTTGCCAATGATGATTCTTCCTTCATAAACAACAATATCTTTACAATTAAATAATCACTTTTATAATAAATTACAAATACACACCTTTTATGTATGTGCATTTAAATCTTTTTTATCTTTAACATTTTGTTTTAAGATTAAAAAAAATATATTTTACCTTTTCCTTTTAGATAAAAAAGTTAAAAATACTAAAATTATTTTGGACTATTTTTTAAAATGTAAAATGGCTATATGTAGGATTAAAAAGCCTTGTTTTGATATTTTGAACCCTTCAATTTGAAAATAAGAAAATTAAAAAAGTATAAATAGAATAGTAAGCTTCTAAAGTCTTATTGCTCATTTTGATAGGATCAATTCAACTTCCCACTGCACCATCAATTTATATTTTTTTAAAATTTAGATTATTAAATTTATAATTAATTCAATAATTTAAATTTAAAAAAATATAAATTAAAGATATGACACAAAGTCGCCTAATAACCTAAAATGTAAAAAGGGACCATGCAAAAACAAATGGCCGTTTTTAATAAATCCTAATTTTAAATTGTCGCCGCTCACAATGGGATATTTGGAGCCAGCAAATAGGAAAGAAGCGTAAGAAACTAAAAAATCTCCACCATGGACGGGCTTCACGGGTTTTTCTTAGATGGTCTTGTCCTGTGTCCCACCAAATAGTGATGGCTTTCTTTAACCCCCCCCCCCCCCCCCCCCCCCCCCCCAAAACCAGGATATGATTTCCAGCTTCCAAGTTGCTCAAAACATGGCAGGCATTTTATTGTGGGATTAACATTTGCCGGATCGCCATGTTCCAATTTGGTCTCAATACCTTGGACTTATTCCGTTCCGGTTACTTGTTTGACGAAATGCCTCTTGAAATCAGGGGAAAATGTATGAAGTTGAATGAATCACACTTGTAACGAAACATTTTGAAAGATTCAGAACTCCATATATACACATATGTTTATAGAGAGACCCACATATAAGTTTTTATTGAGTATAATCCAAAGCCCCGTGAACGTGAGTTAAAGATGGGATTTGTTTGTCTCCTAATTGAAAATTGTGTAACCTATGCTATCTCGTTAAACATGGATTACTTGAAAGTTTACGTACATCGTAAAGTCCAACTTAGTTTAAATTATTCGGATAAATAAAGTAAATGATTATATTCGTGTACGTCACGTTCATACAAATTAATCTTAAATATCGAAACGAAAAGGTAAAACCAAATGTATAAACTTATACATGGTCTAGATCATGGAGAACTTTCTAGAAGTACCGAGCGGGTCGAGGAATACAAATAAGCGTTTAAATATTCGGGGTCTAAATATGGCATAATCGTTGTGAAGACCTAGAGGCTTGCGCACAAAACGCGAAGTGTTAAGTGCAAACAAAATACGCTGAGGAAATTCAAGACGAACCATTCGTAATGGATTATTTTGATTTCGAGTTAGAGTTCATCATTTGGATGCTGAGAAAAAAAAGAAAGTAATTTATTAAGGTTTTCTAAGTTAGGATTGATCAAAATATTGAAGTGTGCACTTAAAACCGGGAAAACGGTTATGCGAGACAAGAACTGGGTTTAAAAAATAAAAAATAAAAAGGCCCACCTAGGCTTATGTCAAGGGTCATACGTGTAACTCGAAAAGTTCCGTTTAAATTAATTCTTTAACTAAAATCCTTGCGAGGCCATATGATTGGGCTCATGTATATGCATTAGGGGGTGCGCTGCTTTAATCGGCATGCGTAGAGGTATAATTGAATAAAATCAAATTGAATGGTATGGAGTTTAAGTTTAAACTTAACTTGAAAACGTAAAACTTTATATTGATTTAAAAATATATATGATAAGTTTAAATTTAACTCGATTATTTCGATAAAGCTCAATTTTTTTATAAATTTTTTATAATTAATATTAAATTCACTTATATTTAAATACATTAAAAATTATACCAAACTTGATTAGGCTTGCAAGCTTAATAAGTTTGAAATTTTAAAAATTAAGTTAGCTTAATTTACTATTCAAGTAGCTTGAGACTATTATTCGATTTATTACTTAAGTAGCTCAAGACTATCATTAAATTAAATTCAAATAAAACTTGATTGTGTAGGCTATGTGTCCAAATGCGATGACAATTAAAATGGGCCATAATTTGAATGAAGTAATTTGGTAAGTTTTTAAACATAGTAAACCTAGTCTTAGTAAAGCTAAGTACACAAGTCATAAGTGATTAGCAATAGATTTAAGTGGATCATTACATGGGAATGATGCAGTTAGGTAGGACACTCAGTACCTACTCTTAATGTGGGGTAAGATATGTGAATTGCAAACTACATAAAGATGTTATTTAAATAGGATAAAATATTGAGGAAGCATCCTAAAGGCTATAGATCACAAAGGCCTATAAGAGATTTGTGGGTTCCAACTAACTATGGCTTAGAAATTGAAGAGAAATGATTATTTTAAACACCTACCATCTTATAAGGTAGAAATCAATTCTATAAAAGATCATAAGAGGCTTGATCAATTCAAGAAACCTGAAGGAAGTGATTTTCTTATTAAATCTGATTGATTAAGAGTAAATGAATTTGTGAAACAAGAACTTATTATTTTTGTGTTTAGATGAGTATTCATTTATTTAATTATATTTTATGTGAAGTATAAGCATTATATGTGGTTCTTACCGATTAGTTAGATAACGTGATAGGCTTTTATTTAACCTTTCGAACCTAAAGTATTTGACAACGAAGGGATCGAGTGTTACAAATGCTATAGAAGCCTTGTGATCTCTAGGAGCAGGGACATATGGTAAGTTATCATGTTTTTTAGACTGTTAAATGATAACTAAAATAGTATTATAAATTTGGTTTAAAGTTAAAAAGTCTATATTAGTGAAACTGATATTCTGTGAGTTTTAGGTTATGGTGCTGATGAGGTTTTTGCTGGAGATGACACTGAAACTGATGTTCATGTTGTTGGTTGGAATATATTGGGGGAGGCATGGCCGTATTTTAGACCTGACTAAGTTAATATGAAGGAGGTTATGGTGGAAAAATGATATGCTAGAGTTGTAGGCTTTGTGCCCACTGGGTGGACACATGAGGTGAAGCGCAATAAGTTTGCAGTGAGGTCAGAGGATTCCTTTGAGATTCATCTTGTGCCATATAGCGAGCAATCGAATTATGAAGAGTTAAGAGAGTTTGTGAAGTTTCTAAAACCAAAGCATGTCATACCAATGGTAGGTTCGGATATTGAAAATGTTGAGAGTAAGCATGCTGATAAAATGCAGAAGCATATTGTGGGATTGGTTGATGAAACAGCTAACGAGAGAGATTTTTTGATGAATTTCCATAGCAAGTCCTGTGGCAATGATGATGCTGGTGAAGACTATATCCCCGTACCTTCAGAAGAAATGCTGGAGGATGAGAGTAAGGCTTTGTATGAGCTGCTGCAACAGGAGAAGGATGATAATGATTCTAAAGATAATACTAGTTTAAAGCTAGACCCAGAAAGTTCTGATGAGAAAAAACCGAATGCATGTATATTTAACCTGGCTATAGATAAGTTCTGATGAAATGCTGAGAAAGCTCAGGGATTGTCCACCTTATTGGGTCTCTGAAGAGCAGTTGTTAGATCTGATTGAAAGTTCAGGGAGAAATGTGGTAGATGCAGTTTCCAATTTTTATGAACGTGAAACTGAGTTTCACCGGCAAATTTTCACATCTTGTTCTCAAGCCTCGATCATTCAAGTTTCATTTTCAACTGAGGTTCTTGCTAAGGATAGAGTTTCTAAGAATTTTGATGTCTCATCAGCAAAGGAGCAGAAGTTGATCAGAACTTTGCAATCAAGCAACAAAAGTGCGTTGCCAGGTAAAAGGAAGCGGTCCACTGACAATCGCCCCAAAGCCAAACAAAAGACAAATTCCAAAAAGGAGTCTAATGAATCTGGACAATCTAGAATTACAAGATTTCTCACTAAGGCCTTACCCAAGAATTCTGAAAGTGGTGTAATTGGATCTAGCTCTCCACAGCACTCCAATGATGAGAGGTTATTGTCAAGCTCATCTGAAGTAAATTTATTCAAATAACCAATGACAATGACTCATTAAGGAATTATGCAGCTAGCATTTTGGAAAAAACGAAAGGAGATATTAGCATGGCATTGGATTTATACTATGGTAATCCTGAGGATAAACCTATTGATGAGAAAGATGCAGTTGTCTCTCTCCTCCCCCATGCTAAGAATGAATGCACTGTGAACTGTTGTTCCAATTTCTGTGGAGCAGCTGTCAGCACAGAGTTCCACTAGTTTTATATCACTTCTGCCTGAAAAGTACAATCCCGTTGAACATGGTTAGTTTTTCTTATTTGATTTGATAAAATGAAATGTGGAATATGTTGTAAAAAATTCCTGATAACCATGGGATCCATGTGCAACATGTTGGAGACATGGGCAACCTACTCCTTATCTGCATCTTGCATGAACTTTCAAGTTGGTTGAGAAGGAAAAGGGCAAGATAAAATCTACCTCCATGTTTTGCAACATGTTCAGGAGGTCTACCAAAGTCTTTCTGTGTATTTGGCATTCTCCATTATCTTCTCTTTCTTATAGCAAAGCGATTGGACCTACTTACCAAAAAGGGGCAAAACCCTTTTACTGACATGAATGTGTTATCTTCTTGTCATTCCATCATACAGTTTGTTGGCCTTATCTCCAGAGGATTTGTTATCCGCTCTATATTTGTGCACAAATAAGATTGCTGCTGACCATGAAAACATGGCATGATTTAATTTTTTATCTACTGGTATAAGATGGTACCATTTTTTTAATGTGTGCACCGAGCCATCCCCTCCCAAAAAAAAAAAAAAAAAAAGAAAAAAACTCCCTTCTCTTTTTTTTATTTGGTTGAAATCTATTTATATAGTTTGTGGATCATATGTAACTGTCTACATATATTATTGATTCAGTTATACTAAAGTTGAATCAAATTCCTAACAATCTTTGATGTCGTCAAGGGAAGGTCTTGTCATTTTTGCTTGTTTATAAAGTTAAGTTTTAAGATATAGTTTGGTTGAGCAGAGTACATATGTTTAACATCTGCTGGATTGGGCTTCCAATTGCTATTGTTCTCAACATTCATGATGGATTTGCAGTAAACGATGTGGATGCCACTGTTAATTTGCAGACTTCATAATGCTTCTCCAGTTATATCTATATCTTCTTGTGTATGAAGAAGAAACAAAAGCTTTCTGTATAATCTTCTTGGGATGAGTAGTTTGGGAAGGAATGAAGTAAATTTCTGGTGCACAAGCATATTTAGCTCTTCTTTACCAAATGTTCACTGTTATTTTTAGCTCAGGGAAATTCATCTATGGCAAAGCTTATTCAATGACCTTTCATCTATATGCTTTCAGTTTTTTGAGCAAATGTCTCCTAAATGCTCATCTATACATAAATAGACATTGGAATTAGTCTCCTGAATGTTTTTACCCTTCAGAAAATAAGTTACACTATCGGATTTTTGTACTTATTCAGGCTAGTGGGTTATATACTAAGTGGAAATATCATGAGTTATAAGCAAATGATTTGGTTTAGTGGAGTTTTCACATGATGTCGTTAATTTAGTTTAGTTGTTTAGACTATAGGCATAGCTATGAACTTTTGATAATCATTTCATCTACTCCCCATCGTTATGATATATGCTTTGCTTTTCAATGCATTGTAGATTTTTGAATTTATGAGGGTTTGTCATTGGTTGAGCTATTAGTGATTAAGCCTCTTAGATAATAAATGTAAATATAAAGCTCTAACAGATCTATGAGCTTTAAGTTTTTTTAACAAATGGGTGTGAATCTAATCATAAAATGGGACAGAACAAGAGGCTATAAGTTTGAATCCTTGTGTCATCATTGAAGCCATTACTTGATTGATCAACTTGGTGGTCTTTATTCAATGCCCCAATTGCTAAGTTTGGGGAATCTTAAATATAATTACAAAAACACACCTGATCTATGAGCTTAAGCTCTTAGGTAAAATGATTGTGAGGGTAAATTTAGCAAAGCTAATGGGTCACATACTCAAATTTCATTTGTTATGATAGATTTACTTACATGTTTTGTCTTAGATATTCCTACCAGGAATTTGTTAGTTATCTTTAGAGTGAAAAGAACTCTCTTTAGATGGTTTATGTGAAAATAGGCATACATATGGAAAAGTAAGACTATCTTGTGTTAGATTGTTTGTGATATTTGAGTGGATATCTAGATTCTGTGCATCTTAAGTGGTTAGGTTTCTCTGCCCTTGCTGCTGTAGGTGGCTATGCATCTAGCTTTATATTCCTGTTCTTGTTATATGCTGGAAACTGTGATGTAAGACAGTAAAAGCATCCATTTAGAACTGTTTATACATGCAGCAGTATTTCAGCCATCTTCCTTTGGATTGCTTCAGCTAGTGTATAAAATATGAACTTAACAGTTAGTGCTGACAGGAACCAAACGTTGGTGGAAGCTTGTTTGCCGCTGCACTGGAAGAGGCTTGTGGAGTGAAGCGGTCTAGGATAAAGGAAATGTATAATAGACTAGGAGATCTTGGTAGGACGAATAATTTGGATCTTTATTTTTTGGTTGCTAAATGGTTTTCTTCCTTTGTGTTGTGAACCCTTTGTTCTAGCTTTTGCTGAACATTTTAACCAATTTTACATGCTAAGGTGATGTTGCCCAAGGGTGCCGACAAACACAAACTTTGCTTGCCTGCCCTTCTACTTAAAGATGTGTTGTCTATTCCTCGAAAGATAAGGTATGGCATGTTCTTATGGCTTTCTTACTTGTAATCAAATTATGCTCCTTATGTATTACATTTGTGTTTAGCGATGTATAGAATTTGGAGATATGGAATTACATCAAAATTTTCATTTCATTATGTGGTTGTAGAACTCTTGAAATAATTCAGCTTCATGGTGTTTCATATCAGAAAATTTGTCGGAATCATATACATGCAGCAATATTGATTATTGTGAAATTTAGATTTCTGAGTTGAATATGGTGGATCTTGCTCTCTGGTAGTGCAGCTCTCTTATTTCTGCTATTGTTTTCTGTATTTTCAGTTATATTTTGAAAATCCGTTGTTTCACTGAGCACCCTAAAGTTGGATGGTGAACTTTCACTTGAACATTTGATCTGCTGAATTATGTTTTCTGTAATGTAGATAAGAAATTGAGACTGTAAGGAGTCGTTGCTCTGAATTTGTCCAGATTTTGTGGAGATACTTGTCATTACTTTGGGGTTCAATCGAAAGACCAAAACATGCATCTCAGCCCACCTTCTAGATTCCTAATTTCATCACATGCCTTCCCTAACCTTACAAGTACCAAGGACACAATGTTTCTGTACCGACATATTAAGGAGAGAAAGATGAGCTCATGGCATGGATGATGGCATAAAGACCATTCTAAATTCTGATCCTACTACCATCTATGAAATTGCTACTGCAAGTGTCTTTCCTGCTTCTTTGATCTATCCTGTGGCGCAAATGTTATGTTTGAGGATGATGGCTTTCTTTCTTTGAATATAACTTTGGCATGATTGGCTCTATGGAGATGGATGGAAGTATCTTACCTCTTGATGCATTCATTGCTTGTAAGCAGAGGAAACTAGAGACCATTCATTGCTATTCTAAGCATGGACTAACACATTAGTGGTGTTTCTCTGTTGGGTTCATCCAGGGTGGTACATCAAGCATAAATTAGTGAATCTGGAAAATTGGCAAGACAAAACAGAGATAAAGTGTGGAACTTGATCCAATTAGCCAGCCAGTCTTTGGTTGGCCTGACTAAAGAAGAAATTTGAAGAGTCTATATTTATGATTTTTTTTTTTTTTATAACTTGGGATGATAGAAAAAGGTGTCTACAAAAACTTGAAATCCTTGAAAAACATGCATCTTCGACATATCATGCTGACCATTCCACTGATCATGGGTTTGGCCAGTTTTGAATTTGGAATCCTGGACTTCAAAAGATATGTGACCTTTTATCTCTTCTTCATATTGGATTGACCCCAGTGATGCTTTATCAAAATAATTTGGTTGGAAATCTCAAGCGGTTCCATGTCCATTAGTTAAGAAATTAATTAAGTGGAGTTCCTGATAAGTATGAAAATCAATGCCTTTTCAGGTTTAATTTGACATATACATCGTCTCAGTGCAGATTCCATTTTGTTTGATTCGTCTTTCTTATTGAATAAATTAGTTCACAGATAGGCAGTGGGAGCACAGCCCCTAAAAAAGGCCATCTCATGCAATCATGTAGAGAGATGGAGATGAAATTTCATGTTAGAACTTTGGTAAGATATCCATGCAAAGCTATCAACTTCTTCTATCTTGACATACTGTCTGACAGAGTGATTTCCTTGAAGTGATTTCTATCACCAAGTGAAGCTACCTATTCCAGTAGGTTGCTCTTTATCAGGAGCTAAGTTGTGAAAAATTGCTTCAATGACCCAAGTGTTTAATTATTCTCATGCTTAATCATCTAGTTTTTTAAAGTTGATTTAAACTTCTCTCGTCATCTTCTATTGAATGACTTAGTTACAATGCTATTTTTATGGGCTTTAATTAGGATTTGACTGATTACAGAGAAACTTCATTTTAGATGATATTTGTAGAGGTCTAATTCTTCCTTTTCTCCTTCAATAGGACCATGATGTATGATTGTCTGATTTAGGAATAAAATCTCTTTATAAGGAAAATAAATAAATAAATAAATAAAGATGGGGGGCATGTACCATATATATTTTTTGCTGCTGCTGTTGTTTTGGTGGGGTGAAGAAAGATGGAAAGGTATATTTGTAGTGGGCAAAAAAGGTACGCATCCATTTATTTTAACAACACCCTCAATTGGATGGGCAACTACCTATCTATTACTCATAGTGGTCTGGCTATCTCCAGATGCATGAGACATCCCACATGGTCCATGCACTGGCTAATCTAGTTTGCACTATGTAGATATTCTCAAGTAGTGCCTCTATGAGGTCTAAATCTAAGACCTCATGCAATTGGTTATGAAATTTGTAAATCATTTCGCTGCCTAAAACTACCTTACTTAGGAAGGCTATTCTTTCATTAAATTACCGATCTTCATTCAATCGACTTTGTAGGTTAGGAACCTGCGGATTGGAGCAATGATGAGAACAATTCTGCCTGCAGTTGCCCTAGCTGTTCCAATGAATTCATCCCCCAGCTTCCAACAAGGAGCGGGATAAGAGAAATCTTAGAAATTCCAGGTTCCCATGCCCTGATGTTTTATTTGTAACTATCAGTGGACTGAGTAATTTTCTCTTGCGGCTAAAGAAATACTTTTCCTGCAGAGTTCTCTGCACTTTTTCCCTGTATGATTCTTGTGCTTGAGAAAGATCGCTAATGGATATTCCTTGTAAAAAAATTGATCTTCTCTCATATGATGCTGATGTGATTATTTTGGTTTTGGCAGAGTCTTTCTGCTGCAGTGGTTGAAGTACATCATATTCTTCCAAATTTAGTAAGTTTTGTTTCACTGCTATGTTATTCTTGCATACTTCTGTTGGCAATTAATCATCCCTGTAGACCCTACTCATATTACCCGTTGCTTAAAATTAATGTAACACGTCAAAAGTGAATAGTGGTTTAGTTTTTTCTCCAGAGTTTTTCTGCTAGACGTTTCATTATTAGCCAAGATATTCACTTAAGTCAATCATCTGATATGTATTTTAAAATTCAGTGTCAGATATGGCTAGACTGAAGTGATCTTTTTATTAAATTATTGTGGCTTTTAATTCCAAAAATAGTAAGACTTTCATCATCTAACATGCTGCTCTTCTTTTTAATCAAGTCTACATTTCTAATTGAAGCATTGTTTATTTGATAAGGTTTGTCTGTTGATGGGCAGGACATTGTGATACCTTCAATAATGAAGGAAGGAATTAATTTTTCTTCATCAATCTTGTCGATGACCCCATGGATACCCATTCGGCTTATGCTTGCTAAGTATTACTCTTTTGCACTTTATGTTATGTTATTAGAAGGCACTGATGCAACTTTTTAAAAGAGTGTTTCATCTTTTTTATGGTTGCAGAATTACTAAAGGAATTCCAACAGTACTGAAGCTCCTTCAGAGTAGCACTTTTACATGTGAATTCAAGTAAGCCCCATTCCCTTTATACAGAGACAGTAAAAACTAACAATAAACATAAAATGGGAATAAGCAATCACCATTTTTTTTTCCTTTTTCCTTGCGATTTTCTCAGTTTGGGTCTATCAGTATTTTCTATTTTCTTACCTTCATTTTAGTTTTCCATAGTAAACAACACAGTGATATATGCTGTGTAGTATGTGCAGCTGATACTCTTTGGCAAAAGTTGGAAGTTGAATTATAGTTCAGACATGTAATAGAAATTTAAGGAAAAAAGTCTATGATATGAACCTTTTGCATCATCGGTCATTATAAGGCATAGACTAAAGTGATAATTAGCCTTATGAGTAAACATATTCAGGTACTTTATAAATGGCAAATGTAAAGACACTAGCTTTTTAGATCATTTTGTTTGGTTTGACTTTAACATATTATTCAGGTACTCCAATTTTTAGTTGTAGAATTTTGTGGGTCCACTAGAAACTGAATTCCTTTGAATTCTTTTCCTTGTACCTTTATACCCTTTTCTGAACATGAGTAACTCGAAACATCACTCTGAAATCTTTCCCACAATAATAAATTTCTCTTGTGAGTGTCTTCAAACAAAGTTGTGAAGCTTTTGAGTCAACTGGTTGAGAATCTATTTTATTTTTAATCGATTATTGTGGATATAAAACTAAAATTTTACAAACTTTTGAATGGAAGAGAATCATACTCCTATTTTTGGATAAGTAAGAAATACACCTTTTCAGCTGGGTATTATGAAAAGCTGGATATGACAGGAACAAAGAAGCCTCTCGGAAATTTAATATGTGATTCCACTACATATTTTGCTGTTGAAGTCATGGGTTCTATGCTTGACTTAGATGTTCTTGTTTCTTTCTTCACTCGATTGCATTATCTGGATCTGGCACTGGAGTTGTGAGTCTCAGATGGTTTCCAAATCAACTATAGAGAAGGTCCTGACACAATGAATACATCTTGGCAATCTCCTAACTTGGACCTAAGTTTTATTCAAGTACCATATACAATCTCCCTGATTGCCTGAATTCTCCTATGAAGTTTTTGGCATCGTTAGTGATGCTTGTGTTGTTTTCCTTATTCGTTCTCACTGAACATTTGTGTTGTTTACCATTGAGAAATTAAAGATTTTTGTAGTTTCCACGCATACTCAAATGGAAACAAAGTGAGATACAGGAAAGAATTTAACTTGGTTGGGTCTTTCATTGAACTTGTGTTGACGATCTGGATGCAGGATAATCCTACTAAACAGGTGAAATGATCCAACTTTGAGCTGCTGAGACAAACTCTTATGAAGCCCTAACTGATCTTATTATAATACACTGTTAGACCAGAATTACTTATATGGTCAACAGAAAGAAAGGAAAAAACCTTCTAAATAACTCCTCAAATTTTATTTCACAAGTCTCCGTCTCTGTCTCTGTCTCTGTCTCTCTCTCTCTCACACACACACACTCATGCATACATGTGTCTAGGATTTTCATGACCCTTCCAATATATGAATGGGCTCATGGCCATTATGAGCCTAATTTATGGGCTATGAAACCTCCTCCAAGAGGTCTCTCCACTGCCAGCTCATGGCAGTTTCAACAGAATATTTTATTTTTGTTTTTAAATAACTTCAAACTTAAACTCACTCCATGTTAAGCAATGGCATCCTACACGAGTGGACCCACCCGACAATTACTTCCATATTTCCAATTTCGTTTACCTGAAACCAGTGCCTCTAGTGGTAGCAAGTTCTTTCATCTGAGTGTCAAATATCTCCTTGAAGTTATGCTTTTGTTGTCATCATCTTTTCTTATACTCAGCTTCTCTATATTGTCCTTAAATCATCTCTATGAATTTTGCCAGATATGATGGACAGCGTGTTCAGATTCACAAGCTAGCTGATGGATCTATCCACATATTCTCAAGAAATGGGGATGAAACAACTTCTGATGCCCAGATGATGTTGCAAGATATGATTGCTCCAATTTTTGTTAGCATGTGTACAAACTTCTTAACCTACAAGTGAATTCATAGTTTCTGGCTGAAACTGTTGCTTGGTTGGGAATTCATTTCTCTGGGTTCATCTTGATTTAGGCAGTTGCAGTTGACCAGAAAAATAGCTGCAAGATAATGTCCTTTCAAGAACTATCTTCTTGAGAGAGAGGAAGCAGAGACACTTTGGTTACTATAGAGAGCATGAAGGTTTGGGAGTAAAATGATAAACTAGTTCTTTTTATTTCAACTGTGTTATTATGTTATCCCTTTACTAAGGGCTTTGAGGTTCATTCATGTAGTTGGCCAGAAATTTCAATCTATTTAGTTAATTGTATAACTCCATATCATGTCAAATTCAGTTATGAGTTGCTATGTACCATTTAGATCAACAATTTTTTTTTTTTTCATTTCATTTTTCTCTCTAGACTGTAAGGCTTTTTTATTCTCTTACCATTGCATTTCTCCTTGTTCTTGTGGTATATAGTATATGCTAGAATGAGGCATTTCATGTGTTGAAGCAGGATCTGTATAATCTAAGTTAGCAGTTTGGGAGCTGCAGGCAAGATATAGAGATAGGAAGAGACTCATTTTGCCTTTTCCCCTTTGTATTTTTGTATGGTTTGATTAGAGAGAAATGAGAGAGTTCTAATGATGCAAGATATGGGTTATGTGCTATTAAATATAAATACATTCATTTTTTATAGATGTTATAGAGCATAGTAATCCAAACTTTATCATATATTTTAGATTTTTATGTTAAGATGTTGCGGAGGGTTTCTCCAAATATGAGGGAGCTAGGTCAATTATTTAATCAAATGATATGGAGCATATTTCCCATCCCTTCTTGAGAAATAAGTGTTACTTGTAAATGTATCAAGCATGAATGCCATTTGTCTTTTCACGTGATTGCAACAGTCAATTTTTTTACTGGGTTGATATGGGAACTTCTGTCTACATATATACTGAAGATCATAGGATCTCAATTGCCTATGAGTTGAATGTTGGATACAGAATTATGTATGAAATCTTAGAGGATTACAGCTGAATCATCTAGAATTTTTGTTAGTAAATAGTGTTATGGGATATAAGATTAATTTTTGAAACTCATTCTCACATCTTATCTTTTTGAAATCAATTCAATTGAGTGGAGGCAAATGATGGGTTTTCAGTTTAAATTCGAAATTCTTTGCTTTGCTATTAGTGATCTTCCTGTCTTAACAACACTCTCCATTAAGGACATGGGACATAAAAGTAGTGAGACCGCTTGGGGGACTACATTGTCTCATTACTTTTATATGTCACCTCAATGGAGGGTGTTGCTAGGTCTACTTACTTTTTTGCCCATATTAATATGGGGCTTCTTTGTCTATTCGTTGGAAGTTTTGTTTGAACATCTAAACATGATATATGGACAACATTTAAAAGGGTTTACTGGAAACGCTTTTGCTGAGAATTAGCATCACTTATTCCTCATGCTTTCTCTTTTATGAATGTCTGCTAATTGTTCCACCCCACCCACCCCAACAACCCCACCCCACCCTCCCCACCCTACCCTTCCCCCTCATATGTTGATTTTATATCTCCTGTCTTTTATGCTGAATGACATTTGCATATTTGTTTTCGATATCATGTTTGCAAATGGACAACGGTGAGTATCTACGGCCTCCTTTTAATCACTCTCTTCTTGTGGTTTCTACCGTAGTTTGTGTTATACATCGAATGCATGTGAGGATGGGCCGTGTCACTCTTATGATGATCAAGGATTCATGTCTCTGTTTTCTTTGTCATAAGCTTTCATTATGCTGCCTGAGGAACTCAAAATCTTTTACAGGATAGCTGATTAAAAAAAGAGCTCTTTTTAATTAAATATTGACACAGACTTGCAGGGTCTTTTGACATCATTGGTCATCGGTAGATACATCTTTCATCATCTACCAATTCCATTTGGGCTTCTGAGGATTAAGATGAAAACCTTTATATAATTTATGTATCTTTATTTAAAAAATCATTACAATAAGTAGTGATATTTCTGTTTACTATAAAAGTTATCTTGGCTGATAAATGAAGCTGGAGAGGAACCATGGCAAATATGCTGATATGATTCTTTGCTAGTGTGGAACTGTCACAAACAAAGAATTATGCAGTGAATCCATTTAAGAGTGCATGCTTATCTAAAAGGCAAGTCACTCTAAGAAACATGAGAGAGCATAAATAATCATTGCATTTCTTAACATTGCTTGTGTAAAATTGTGGTTTCTTCTCATCTTCCTTTTCTCCCTTCTCATTCTTTTCTTTTTCTATAATGAAATAAAAAGAAAATTGGAAACATTGAAAGGAAAAGGACTTCAAATTCTTTGGCTTTCATTTGAAAATATTGTTATTATTTTATCAAAAAAATATATTCTTATTGAAGCTGCCAAACTTGGACTCATCAAGTAACAAGAAGCACTATGTTGTCCCTGAATAAGTTTTAGCTACTTATTGCTCTTAGTTTCTATTGCATTTCCTTCATCAATATCTTTCTAAGAGTTCCCACTTCCCAGTATAAACGTGTTGCCTGATTTATCTGCTCATTGACTGGGGCAGATAGGTTCCCAAATTTATTGCAATCAATGTTATACTAAGATTGTGTATGTTTCCTAGAAATTGTTTCATGTAGTCTGTAATTTTTAACAATGTAGCTGTATTAGTAATAAATGGCAGTGGAAGATGGTGGTGGAAGGTGATGATACTGGCCTGTGAATTGTGGTAGCATTTTCAAGTGACCATGAAATAAGAAAATTTCCAGAAATAAAGTGAAAATCATTTTTGTCAATTTTGATAAACTTCTTCATTGGTGATAAGTGTTTTAGAGTGATGATTGCATTTTTTGTCTTGCAAAAACCAAGAAAATATTTGTATGTAACAAATGCACATTTTAAAAAAACATTTATACGTAACTAATGAACATTTTAAATAGAAAAGGTTGACAAGAAAATGAGGCCATACTTTGCAGAATAAATATTTCTACTTTTTCCTTATCATTGAGAGATGAGTTTTCTTATTAGGATTATTTCTTCTAATTATAGATATTTGTAAAACAATACTTGAAATTAGTTTGATGATTTTAGCCAATTTTTAGAATTCCCTAGAACTGTAATTCCTGCCACATTGTATAAAGGTTGTTACCCTTGGTGTTTTAAGTGTATATATATTCATGCAAAAAGAGTTCATTCTATATTCCAGAAATTAATTGACTTATATCACAATAGGGTGCAGTAGTTGGTTAAAAAGTACCCTTGGTAGACAGAAGGAACCTCTTGCTTTTGATGGATGTGTAAAATTGTTTGCATTTCAGTTAATGATGCTTGCATCTGTTTCATTTAAATTCCCTTTATAAGTTTCAGTAGAGGCTGACCATTTTTACATTGCATTGTACCTTATTTATTAGCAATGTAGCTGGGCTAGAATATAATTAGTATTTTCTCTCTTTCACAGGCTGCTACCACTTCCTCTTCAAGAGTGATGTAAATGTATGGTTCGCCAATCCACTACAGTATATTTTCATATTTCCTTTTGGAAAAGATCTTTTCACGTTGTGAATGTTGTCTTTTCATGTTTAGAAATCTTTGAAATATTTGGATAACAGACTTAAAGGAGCTTTTTAGGGATATCGAGCAAAGCTACTTTGAGCATGCAAAAGAAATTTCAGTAAGATCCATATCCTGTTCATTTCCTCGTATAATTACGTTCAGCTGTGTGAGTGAAGTTTTGTTTCAGATTGAAGCAGAAGAGGCTAATTCCAATAATGAAGTCACATTGACAAAGGTGAGCTCATTTGTTGAAGATGCACTCCGCTGCTCATGTGAAGGGATCATGGTTAAGTCTTTAAATGTGGATGCTGGCTATTTGCCATTAAAGCATTCGGACTCGTGGCTAAAGGTTTGTAGAAAAATATTTGTCATCCTTTGCAGAGAAGTGCTTGGGCAGTAAATTTAATATCTGCTAGCTGAGAGTGAGCCTCTTTGGCAGGTAAAACGGGATTATGTAGAGGGATTGGGTGACACTCTTGATTTAGTTCCTATAGGTGCTTGGCATGGTAACGGAAGAAAAGCTGGATGGTAATTATGATCTCTTTTTAGTGTCGCTGACCGGTTACCATTTCTCATGGACACAAGAAGTTAGTGAAGTTGATTCCTAACATGATGCCCTTTCATATTTGCTCTATGGTTGCTTGCTGAGAGTACTTTGTTCATCGCCTTCCATTCTTTATAAACAGTCTTTTCAACAATATGGATGACTAATGATTGTATCATGAGAATACTCTGTTTGTGCCATGTTCGTCTTTATAAAGGATCTCTTCAAGGCAAAAGTTTGTATCATGCCTGCCAATAATTGGTTGGCTACAATAAATCATCGGGGAGTGTTGCTAAAATAAAAGTTGATGACTTTTTAATTTGAGCTCTTAAAAGGTCTTCCAATTTAACCTACTTACTAAATGGTTTGGCTAGTAATGTGGAAAATTTTTATTAAGAAATTGGCTCTTCTTGGTCTAAACCAGTCCACCATTTGTTCAATTTAGTCGAGCTGTCCAACTGTTTTTCCACACTATTCTAGATTTGCTTTTTTTATGTTTATGTAGCAGATTGATGACCCATTCCATGTCTAACTGGCCAGTCCAATCAGGGTTTTAGAGCCATGCATAAGCCCCATTCCTTTCTGGGAAAGGAACCATGGTTGACCTTTCTTTAACATCAACTTAAATAGAATTGCATCTCACAAGTTTAGAGCAGGTATTATCTGAAAGAAGTGATTTCATTTGCAATAGGAATTAGAATAATGCACATAAAGAAGTGCATTGGCATATACAACCATATAATTGCAATACTTGGAGATCTTATTTTCAGTAGCAGTACCATAGAAAAAAATGCATTAAGTAATCTAGCTTTACTGGATGGAAGTTGGATGTCTCTGATAAGTGGATTCAATAGGGCAAACGCCTACATAAGCAGACTCAAGTTGTTAATATATTGATGCAGGTTCATGGACCAATGTTTGAATCTATACAGGTTCAGGATATGCATTTAAATCTTCTTTTGGAATTGCACTGACTGAATTTCTAGTGCATGAGAATTTTTATGTGAATGTCAGTTTGTAATATCATGATTTCAGGTGCAGTCCATTTCTTATCGCATGCTATAACCCTGACACCAAGGAGTTTCAAAGTGTTTGCCATGTCATGTCTGGGTTCTGAGATTCATTTTATATTGAGGTGCATTAGGATCATTTGCTTTTTATGCTTGTGTCATTACAATGCTCCATAAATCTTTTGTTGTACTTTTCTGACATCTCAATGGTTCAAGCTTGAGAGAACTGGTTGTTTTTGGTAAGACGGATTTTAATTGTGATTCCTGCACCTCAAAGTAGATATTTCCCTTATTCTATTGATATTGGAGGAATTGTGGCCTCTTAGATCTCTGATAACTTGGACTAAAGTCCTTGAACTTTTTTCTCTTGGATAATTTCCATCTTCTTTGAAGCCTTCAAAATATGTTTGTGGTTCTATTTTTTGTTCCCCCCAGTATTATAATTATGCAGCCTTGTTTACATGGGTTTTTATCTCTCATTCACATATAACATGAAATCCATGCCACGAGAAATGGAGACTTTTACATAGTGGACTGCTATGATCTGATTTGAGATAATTGCTATGGTTCCTTGATGCATAATTTACCTTTGACCTGTTAGCTGGATCTTTTATTAGAGTATCTGCATCTTGGATTGCAGATGAATGAGTTCTTTTCAGGAGATAGGCTCTTGCTGAAAAACCCTGCTTACTATGACACAGCTGAGACGCCTGATTTATGGTTTTCTCCAGAAGTTGTCTGGGAAATTAGAGGTGCAGATATGACCGTGTCACCCGTACACCAAGCTGCTGTTGGTTTGGTTCATCCTTCCCACAGTATCTCACTTAGATTTCCAAGATTTATACGTGTTGTATCTGATAGGAATCCAGAGGATTGTTCCACAGCAGCTGATATTGCTGAAATGTTTAATTCCCAGACCCGAAAGATGAATGTGACTGCTGGAAATTGACCTCCCTTCTGGGTTCTGAATGTAATGTAAATAAGATCCTTTTGTACAGAGATTCACCGATGTACATATGTCCTTTGTATAGCCGGTGCAAAGCAAACGTGCTCATTCTCATAACTTGTCACAGCAAAAACATTTTGGTGTTCAATGCGTTGTTATAGCGTTCAAGGCGTGGAAAATTATTTCAAACGTTTGAAGAACGTTTTTTTCCAGAAAAGTTTTGAAGTCCATTTGATTTGGGGCGTAAGTGTGCGCTTTTATATTGAAGTGCATCGTTACAGTATTTACTAAAAAATAATGCGAAAATAAGTTTAAAAAAAAGTTAATGTAAAATTATGATAATAAAATCATATACTCAGAATTTTTTTTCACTAAAGTTGCATTAGGAGCATGCAACTTCGGTGTGCATATAAATGCCCTCAAAATCAGTGTCACTGTTCCCCTCTCCTTTCGTTTTACCACTCACTCAATCTGTCTCAAAAGGTTTCCAAGCACAAAAATGTATTGGTATTCAAATATTGATGTTTTTTTAAGAATTGGTTAATTTTATTTAATTCATTTTTTTTTGTTATTATGTAATTAGTTTTTGTTATGGAATTTTAGTATTTATAGTGATTCATGTTTTGTAGAAAAATTTAGATTTACTTTATATAAATTGCATCAATATTGTTGTAGTAGTATAGAAAAATTGTATTTAGTTGTTGACGATAGTAATAGAAATATTCGTTATTTAATGCAAGTAATATAGTCGGTAAAAGGATCTTTTGAAGATGGAAGTTGTGTAATGATATTATGTTGACCAGAAATGTCAATTTTAGTAAGTAAAATGTGATTATTGTATGGTGTTTTTGCTAACTTAGTGGTCACTCGTGTAATAATTATGGATAAAATGGTAGATTATGCGAAAATTATCGTCTCCACACATGGAAATATTGTAAAGGGTAACCTAGGAGTGAAATATGAGATGGAGCCAATAAAGAAGCTGAAAATGAGTAGTCAAATAATGCTCATTTTTTTAAACAAAATATGTAATAGCATTGGGATTAGTGTTGCTAGGGTAGAAATTATTTACAAACATCCAATATATTACGAAGGCGGTGTCCATTATAAGTTGATGCCCATCAAGATAACAACGATCTTGAAAACTTTATCGAGATGGTTGAATTGTTGGGTGATCGAGGTATTTAGTACATTTATGTTTGGTTGGGCGGACAAAGTAATGTAAGCTCTAGTAATAACCACACGAACATTGCAGCACAATAAGTATACTCATTTGGAATTGATTTTCCCATGTCCAATGATAGTTACCTTTATATTACAGCGTAAGATGTGGTTTAAGATGATGCTACCAATGTTAATGTGAACGAGAAAACACTTGATGCAAAGTATGGAGAAATTTGACAAGAAGATCTGAGTTACGATCCTTATATGGAAAGGATTGCTATGGGTCTCGATGGTGGTGGCAATGAAAATGATGACGATGACAGTGAAGAGGATGGTGATGAGGGTGAAGAGAAAAGCTAAGCTGACTATGATGAGGAAGACAATAAAGGTGGGGATAGGATGACTTTTAATGTCTTAAGAAGTGATGCCTCCATGGCCAATCCATTTGCACCTTCGTTAGCCTTTGTTCAAACTCTTATGACACAATACAACCGACTTACTATAAGAGATCTAATCCTGTTCTTGAATATGGGTGGTGATAATGGATATGTAATATTTGAAGATGAACAAAATGCGCAATGTAGCAACACAGTTGACTGTGACGAGTTGAGCGTCAGTATGAGATTTGGCATTAAGAAAGAGCTATAAGACACTATGAAAAATCACAACATAAAGCGATAATGTAACTTTCGAATACATGAATTTAACCTAACGTTATGGCACATTCACTATACAAAAATGGCAAATGGATGCAAATGGAGGCTAAGAGTGTGCAAAAACTATATGGCATGTTTATGATAATGATTATCAAGGGATTGTACACATGTGTTAACCCAGCAATAAGGCAAGATTATCCCAAAATAGATAGTAATTTAATGGCTAGACCATTCATTGGAAATGTTAGCATGAATCCTGATATTATTATTGTAGACTTGAGTCAAAATATTCAGAAAGAGTTTGGATATACGATGACGAGAAAGGGGGTATTCGAGGGGAAGAGAAAATCAATAGAGATGGTATATGGTAATTGGGAGAAATCATACAATGATCTTCCAAAACTTCTAAACACCATTGAGATAACAAACTAGGGATTAGAGGTTAAGTAAGGGTGGAAAGGTTCAATGGAGCTAAGTGTATCGAAGATGAAGTGGGTGTTTTGAATATTCGGACCTTGTGTACATGCATTTAGATACTGCCGTCATGTTGTTTACGTCGATGACACCTTTTTGTATGATAAGTACGGCCATAAGTTGCTCATTGCATGCACAATAGATGAAAATAATAGCATCGTACCATTGGCTTTCGCACTCATTACCACAGAATCCAGGAAGACGTAGTCTTGATTCCTTCGACATTTGAAGAAATGCGTAGTTAGCAGACGGAAAGAAACAATATACTTGATCTTAGACAGGCATATCGATATTAAGAAATCTTTTGATAAAGTGAATAATAGTTGGCAACTACCATTTATGGTATGGAGATACTACATAAGACACATAGCTAGTAATTTAACTGCAAACATAAAAACTAAGCATGTAAGAAATTGGAAATCGCAGCAGGCATGTAAGCGTAGCAATGAAAATTTTTTGCTTTAATGGAAGAGATGTCGATAGTAAATGAGAACGCTCCGTGTTGGTTTGCAAAACTTGACATTGACAGATGGGCATTGTATGTAGATGGTAATTATAGGTTTGGATACATGACGTCCAACATTGTTGAGAGTTATAATGCAATTCTTAAAGGTTCTCGTAGCTTCCCAAATGCAACTTTAGTACAAAGGATATTTTATAATATTGTTGCATTGTGGGAGCATTGTGGGAGAAGAAATTTCAAAAGCTATATCGAGGGGTAAGGTATACACTTCATACGTACAACAGTTGATAAAGAAATGATGTAACCGGCAAGTGCACACAAGGTTACTAGTTACGGTAGGCATAATGGACTATTTGAGGTAAAAACTGATAGTTAATGAGAGCCAAATGAAGCGGTGAAAGGTGGTGGTAGAGTTCACACTGTTGACATGGATAGCCAATATTACATGTGCCAAAAATGGCAAATATATAGAATTCTTTGCTCTTGTGCACTTACAGCTGCAACGGAACTAAGGACAAACGCCCTCAACAGTATTAGTCAATGGTATAAGTGGACAAACTGACTTGATGTATACTAAAGACATTTTTTCCTACTAAGTGACGAAATTAATTGACCAATAGTGAAATTTCCAATGCTTAAGCCATGGTCTAAGCTAAAGAGAGACATAGGGAAGCTTAGAATAAAAAGTTACCACATGAAGATAGATATATACAAAGCACCTGATAGGAATAGATGTAGTTACTGTCGAAAGGAAGGACATAACAGGTGTAGATGTTCAGATCTGAATAAAGCTGGTAATTCGTAGTACTATTTTTTGTATGTGTATACATATAAATTTACTGTTAATTTGTAATATCTATCCATTTGATATTACTTGTATTGTCATTGATGAATGTTAAACACTATTGTAGGTTAAATGGACCCGGGACCCTTCGACCCTTCGGTTTTGAGTGAATAGGCATCTCATCACTCTCAGGACGTATGGGAAGGATAGGTACTATTCATCTAATACGTAGGTTATGTATTAATATGTTAATATTTATGTCCATATAACTTAATACAAGCACTAAGTATACTCACAATTAGATGACATGAGTTGGCGATGAAGAAGAGTAAGGAGCTCATATTGTTGGATCGACGCATGAAGACATACTTAGTGGAGGCAGGATTCATAGTTGTTAGCCAACTTCCATTCATCTAGATAGATTAGCACTTGATTACTGCCCTTGTGGAGAGGTGGAGGCTAGAGACACATACATTTTATATGGTACACGGTGAGATGGTTGTTACGCTCCATCAACCCTTAAGGTTAATGGTGCTGCTGTCACTAGTAGCACCAATAAGAGTTGGGAAAATGTGGCGAGAAACCTATTAAGTGATGTTCCACCATTTGATGATGTGAAGAATGGCTACATATGACTATTGTGGCTAACTAGTAGATTGAGGATTATATCGAGTAATGCCAATGGGGATACGATGAGGCGTTACACTTGTGTGTATATCCTCCAACTAATAAGAGGATTCTTATTAGAGGATTCTAGCTATGTACATCTCATGTGCCTTCCCTTATTGGATAACTTTTAGATGGCGAGGATATATAATTGGGGATCGATCTGTCTAACATGGCTATACCGATTGCTATGCAACGTTGCATGGATCGCTGTATCCAAGATCGGGGGCCCGATGATTTTATTGCAGGTTTGAAAATAGAATCATTTCCTACACATTGCATCCCTTAGTAGGTCTAGCTTCATGATCACAGAAGGTGTTCCTTTGGCCGGTAAATGATGGATTGAGAAGAACAACACACAAAGACCTACTCATGTAGTTCAGTCGTACTGTAAGGTATTCGACTTGTAGATGAGTCATCAGGTATACTAGATAAACTGTTTAATCTTGCTTCAAAAGTTCATGTCACACATGTTAATTTTTTTACTCTTTTAACTTACATACATTTCATTTCAAGTTGTATGGCAACCTTACTTGGAAGACTTACTTCAATTTTTTCCTCTTTTATGTACGGACGATTGGGGTCTTTGGATAGCTAGGGTAGCCTTCATCTGCTTCTACATTGTAGAGTTTTACTTTTCAGATCGCGTCACTTGATAGTTTAGTGGTTTCTAGATAGAGCCCTAACTAGTACAGACTAGTAAGCAACTGTATCAGTAAGATTTGAAAGGTCATACAAATGTTGACTGGAGAGTAATGCATGATGGTTACATCCGACAGTGAGCAAATTGGCACATATGGATCATTTATCCACACTTGGTTTTTTGTATGGACCCCAACTATTTATAGTAGTACAGGTAGTATACTCGTCAATACATAACACATTCCGGTGCGGTGATAAGTCATTTAGTAAGTACAAACTATATAACAACCTATGTATAACCTCATTTATCCTATAGTGTGATTGCTAGTTATGCTTCTTCCATATAGGTTGATACCCTAGAATCAGTTTAGTTAACTAATGAAATAAAGTTGGACAACCGGATTGTTGGAGGTAACTTACAGTTCTTAGAAGACTATAGTGGTATTGTCTTGCATAATCTCTTTTCACAAAATCCACCACTTGATGAAGGCACCCTATAAGATCCACAATCAACTACTTAAAGTTTGACTTATAGAATTTAGAGTGATTGGTTAAAGTATTCGATCAAACCTAAATTATCAAATAAAGTTAAAAATATTAGTAAGAGTGATCCCGTAAATTCGAATTTAAGAAAATAAGTAATAAAATAAAAGAATATAAAATTGCAAAATTTAAGTTTATAACTCGTTATTTATTGAAAATGCGTAAAATGTGTAAAATACATTCCAATAATTAACGAATCGCTAGATATAAATTATACATATATTAAAAATCATAGAATGACCTAAATAATATTTAGGAATATTTATTTGTACTAAATATGAATTTACATGTAGGTAGAAATACGCGTAATTACTTAAAATACACGAAATGTATTAAAGAAAATTAATAATTAATTAAGGAAAAATAAATAAAAATAAGATAAAATAAGGAATGATCTAGATTTGGGTCATGACAATTGGAGAAAATGAGAAAAAATTTAGCCAATTAAATTAGAATAACATAAAAGGCAAATTAGAAGAAGATAAGATAATTATTTAATCAAATTAATGTATAATAATTCCCTAAGACCTCTATAAATACCCCAAAATTTTCAGAAGCTTATTTTAGATGTTAGGAAGTTTATAAAATTAGAGAGAAGTGAAATTGAGAGTAAATTAGGGTTTTAAAAAAAATCACAAAAAAACTATGCAGTTGGGGCTTTTAAGGAAAACTCAGACCCGACAAGCAACTGGGTGTAGATGGACACTACCACCACACGGTGGTGGCAGCACTCAGGTGGGCTGACATACCTATGGCCACCGACGGTGGTTGAAGCTACCCAAGCCGATGAGTTCGATTTCTAGCCCAATTTTTTGTAATTTTATAAAAATAGTAAATATTTTTAGAAAATTATGAATTTTTTTATTCTAAAATATTTTAGTATTTATTTTTTGGGAAAAATATTATTTTGATGAAAATATGTCCTGTAATATATTATCCTTAAAAAATCATGCAAAATCGGGAATATTTCTGTTTAGAAATAAATGACCTTAGGAGTGTATTTTGAGCCCAAAATTTTTGTGTAGACCACCTAGGTGATATAGAATAGTTCCACAAAGCCATTTTTCAAAAATGAATTTTTGAAAATTTTAGATAATTTTTAGACCTTAAAATGAGGCATAAAATGAGTAATTTAGAGTTAATTGAGTAATTAAATAATTAATTACTGATGTAGTGAATAATTATATGTTTTAGGATGTTTAAATCTGATGAAGTATGATACTTGTATTATTTAGGGTGTTAGATGTAATTATTAAGCTAATTATGTAGTAAATAAGTAACAGGGAAAAATAATAAATTTTAAGTTAATTGTATAAATTAGGGTAATTAGGTGTAAAATATGATTTAGGATGAATTTAGATATTTTGAAATGATAATTGATGTTGATATAAAACAGTACTTAGAAATTGAATTAGAACCTAATTTAGAAATCGACGCAGAAACTGAACCTAAACCCAAACCACACCCTAAACTTAGAATAATTGTGAAAGATTTGAGAACCTAGATAATTAGACATATTAAACCCTAAGTCAAAGATAACAATAAGTGTTATAGGATAAAAACAAACTTATAACAATTATATGAAAATTGAGACAACATTGGTATTATAGGGATCATTGGCGATGGATTGAACAAGTCCCATCTCGAGTTAGCAAGCGAGGAGTTGAGGTAAGTTAGGATTAATATAGTGTTGTATTTTGGAGGCTTAAAATTATACTTAATTATGCTTGTTTTGAGTTGATGATATGATTTTGATTTGCTACTTGACTTGTATTGTACGATTTGTATGAAATGATTGATCACTCTAAATTGGACCTGATCAAATATATGACCTGTAATTATAAATCAAAGCTGCATAGCAACCCATTAGGGGAAACTTAGGATTTTCCAGCCAAATACCAACCCTTTCAAAAGGGATAGCGCTGGATAGCATAATGGGTCCCTTTTTCATTCTTAGTCGAACTAAGTAACAGATGAGGAGGTCGCGGTAAGGGTGAAGTCAATGGTTTGAAGGTAGTCGCCAGAAGATCAGTGTCTGCATTGTACAAGCCTAGGTTTGGTCGTGAACTGCATTAACGGCAACTCCTTAACCCGGATTAGAGAGAGCGTAATTTCTCTAATCTCATAATGGGCCAGACAACATCGTACGATAGCATTTGCTTGAACATGCATTGTATCTAATAAGTTAGTTGATAACTTTGTTTGTGTTTGTGATATAGTTTTAAGTCCTCCGTCTTGACTTACTGAACCATGGTTGCTCACATCCTTATAGACATCATTGTAGGTACTGGTTAAAAAGCGACTTATAACCACCTTGAAGTTAGCAATTGTTAGATCCTTGAGAGCGAGGAAAAACATTTGAAAAACAAATATATATTTTTAAGGTCTAAGCTTTTATCTTAGAATTTTTCATTTCTAAATAATGTATTAACTAAAAAATAGATTACGGTGAAACGTTATAAATGTTAATTGTAATAACTAAATTCTAGTGTATACATATACTTTTTTTTTTTACTTTGTTAGGTAAATGACTTATTTAAATTACGAACTATTTACTTCAAAACGGGTTAGTCGTAGACGCCTTATATAAATCAAGTTTAGAATAGTGATTGTAAGGTCGATTTCTATCTTAGAATGATTTATATGGCAAGGCTATTACAATTCTGCTGCTTTGGGGTGTGATACACCTAGCCTAAGCAATCAGAGCTAATTGTATCTCAACCACTACGTGAAAATGTTCATACTAGGGGAGATCAGACTGGGGTTAAATGAAGAAGGGGTCGAGGGGATTTGGATGTTCCATTTGCGGGGCAACATTCGTTGACTTAGGTCAGATTGGTTCAAATTCAAGAGCTTCGCATGTTACACTACCTTTTCATTAGCCATTCCATGGTATACCGGTAGTACTCTACAAAAGATGTATTACATACTTGTAGAGCTTTACTATAGGTGAAGGGGTTATCTAACACCATCCACCTCTATATGTTAGCCCTGTCCCACCTAAAGACTTCTCAAACTCGTTGGATAAGCCTTCTATGGGTCCTTTTGAGAAACGACTATAACTATTATTTAGATATGGGACATTTTCCGATCAGCGTAAAGATTGGTATTAGATTTTATTTTATTCTTTTTATATATATTCTGATTGTAATAGCAACCGATATATCTAAATAATAATTAAATTTTATTTTTTATTACTTTCTTATCGTATGTACCTATGATATCGACATATGAATATATTTTTTTTATCTAAAACACAAGTGTTTCACATTCTTATTATAATTAAAAAACACTTGCACAATCATTATATTTTCGAAATATGTGTTTAACTTATTACCATCACAATTATAATTACATGTCTACAATCAATATATACATGTAACAAAATTGCATTAGGCTATGCAATTTCTATCGCATATCCGTATGAGTACGATAAAAAACTACAATTAAGTAAAAATTTTTAAAAAAATTCAGAATATAATTTGTTATTAACTTTTCTTCGGGACTTATTTTCGTGTTATTTTTTCACAAATACTGTAACGATGTACTAAACTCTTTAAGTTTTTAATCCTTGTACGTTTGACATGGTAATGGGTCTGAGTGTAAAATTAACCTCGACATGTGGAAGTAGGGCTTAATTAAATTGAGTTGGGGTTATTCGATTGGGTTTGGATGATTAAATATGATTTAGGCCCGAGTTAATGCATGTGTAACTTAGTTGTGAATTGGTGATTATGTAACTACATGGATCGTGAGACTTCAAATCAAAATAGGCTAATGAAGTCATGCATTTAACGTGTTTAATCAAATGGATAGGTTCATTATTGGCTCGAAGTCATGCGATTTGAGTCTTTTGATTCTAGTTGTACTCGAAAAAGTATTTGAACTTAGTCTTAGATTATATATGAAAATGGTTTGATTAATTGTCAGACTTAAAACTTGTCTAACAAGTTGTGGGCTTAGTTAAATAGCTAGAATCATAAAATGACTTTGCCGTGGTGCTTTATTAGATCCTATTGATTTAGAATATTATAAACGGGATTATGCGCTCGCTTCTTTGCTGATGGATTTGATGAAAGGCATATGGCTGTGTACATATACTAAAAAATGATGATTGCTCATGTGCATACTTATGTTGTATTTATGTTAAAATTTATATTAAAGAGTGATGGCCTAGAAAGGTTGCACCACCCCATAGGATGGTTTGTTAGTCGTGAGTCACTAATCAATTTGGCCTCTGGGTGGTCACCTTAGATCTTGGGGTAGCCAATCATCATCTTGCGGAAGTCATGGCTATCCTCGAACTTGTGTCGACCAGCAACAAGTTTATGGAACTTTTTATTGATTATTCCTTTCTTTTATTTTAATATTCATATTTTTTAATATATTATTATACTATTAAATTAGCTATCGTTAACCAACTATAATCTGGCAAAACAGAAGTACTATTTTGTAGAAGTTGTAAAACATTGGGAACTCATTGAAAAGATTTTGATAAGTCATAGGGAGACCATGGACTTTTCTGTAAAATTACATTTCATTTCTTTCTGTTTTATGAACCAAACGTCATAAAATAAAATAATCTATGCATGACAACCAACGTTGTCTTCTAGAGGATAATATGTTGACATCATGGTCGAGTGGATAGGACGCATAAGATAGCCATAGTTACACGCAGCAGCAAATGAAGCCAACTTTCCAGCTTCAGACACGTGGTTCTTTGGGGCTTCATTTCCATAGGCGGCTACGACTTTTTAGTGAAATGGGAAAGGGGAAGATACAAATAATGGGTGGTCGTTTTGTGGTCTGTGGTGGTGCGTTAGTGTTGTTTATGGTCATATTCAGGTCCGTGATGGTTTGTGGGTGTGATTCGTGGTCATGGTTTAAGTCTCTGGTGGGGTTAATGGTCTGCTACGGGTATGGTGGCTACGTTTAGTGATGAAGTAAAGAAAAAGAGGACGGGAAGGAGGAAGGAGGGAGGAAGGAGGAGAAGCCAATGAGGAAATATGATTAATGAATAGCCATTCATAACTATTTATTTAATATTTAGTGGATTTTTTCATTTCACCCAGATAGCTATTATGATTAAGTAAATATTATAATATACTATTTTGTAGAATGGTTTCATTTCCCTTTTATCCAGTAAAGTAAATAAGTTATTCATATTTACTTAATTTACACTTAACCCTTCATCTTTAAAATTGATAATTTAGATTTCCTTCTCTTTAAAAATATGTGCTTTTATTTTTATTGTTTACCATTAAATAAAATAATAAAATGGCAGTAAATTAAAAAAAAAAAAAACATAAAGTCATGGATGAACCACCATGTGGGAGTTCAAATATAAATACTCAATTTAAAATAAAAAGGCTAAATATATATAAGTGGCATTATCTTTCCCCCTTTTTTTTTTTTAATTCACTCACAAAACATTAAAACCGCTTAAGTGCATTGATTTTACATCTACTGAGTTCTCTTTTGGTACCATGTGTGTTCTGAGAGACCGACAGAACACTTTGGATCATTTGATGAAAGGAATATTTCGCCGGTTCTGCTATTAAATCCAATAGTAGTGCACACGGAAGAAGATTGGAGTAGCCTATGCATACTTTATTTTAACAGATCTATATAAACCGGGTCTATATTATAATATTATTCTTCGTGTGCTTAGTGAAATATAAGCGATTGATGAACGTCTGATTATTTTTCCCCTTTTTTTCTTTTATTTCCAGCAAAAGATTGTTAACTGGAGCGTCTAAAGGAGATTTACATGTTTTTTACTTAATCGATTTACAATTATATAAAAAATTCCAAGAAAATGAGATTATATAAACCAAGCAACCGAAAAAGTGATTGCTTATTCCAAAAAATTTACATGTCATGGTGTATAATACAAGACATTCTTTCACGAATCAATGAAATGCAGAGATCACATCATGAGCTCCCTCCAACACCCTGGAGAAGATCATAAACGTCGAAACCGGGACGCTTATCGCCGTCAACGCCACCATCCCAAGAGCAATGCTCGGCCTAGTATTCATGAGAAGACGCTGCAACAACCCGACCAAGAAGCACACGTACTCATCATAGGAACCGTAACACTGCTTCTCCCACTCCATCCAATCTTCGGGCGGCGCGTAGTTTCGCTCCATCATTTTCATCTCATGGATTCGTTTCCTCAGTATCACCATGCTCTCGTCTATAAACCGCCCACCGTAGTCCCACCCACACTCGTTGTCTCTCTTGGCCGCCATAGTTCTGCGTCTAGACCTCCTTTTAGGGCAGAGCCCGGATTGGCAATGCGGCTTTGACCTTGCATAAGAGGAGGTGAAGTTTAAGGATGGAAGCATAGAGGAAGACAGAGAATGAGGGATAATTTCCATTTTCATTTCAGGTTTTGGTTTTGGTGTTTGTTTTACGTTGATGTACAAACAGATCTTGCGATGTATTTATAGATAGTATTTGCAAGTGTAACGAAACGTCAGGGGATATTCAGGAAGCTGGTAGGACAATTCGACGCGTGTCTGCTAAATTTACGCGGCATATGCTAATATCCTCATTGTGATGCAACGTGTCTGCCCGTCATTGGATATCGTGTGGTTGGAGAGCCGAGAATGGTCTTGTCAGTTAATGGCCGGTTCTTTTTTAATATTTTATGACATTATTAATCAACAGGAGATTATTTAAGTCTTAGATCTAAAATAGACTATGTAAGCCTTTTGAATCTGCCTATTGCAGGTTGCCGTTGGATTTCGTAGGATCCAAGGCTTAACGTTCGATAGACATTATTGGAAGCTATCACATAAATAAATATTATCTCCGAATACATTTGGCGTACGGTTTATATTCCTCTAGATCGCGCGACTGTTATCTTTAGTAAATGCTTCTTCTTCTTTTTTTTTTTTTTTAAAGATATTTTCTTAAAGACATGTATATCAAAAGTAAATTACAAAGCAATCAGAAAGGCAATTATGAAGAAGCTACTCACTCAAAGAAATTTCCTTTAATTTTTATATAAGTTCATGAAAAACAATATAAAAGGAAAATGCTTACAGCATGAAGCCTAATAAAGAGTTTTAAATAAATATATACTAATAAAAGGGCAATTGCATTGTTTTTTTTTTTTTTGGTGTAACATCTAAGTTAGACTATATTAATCCTATCTTTTATTTTAATGAAATGACAATAATTATTATTCCAACCGCTCATAACTTGCGAATCTATATTATATTAATACTTGCAAGTCCCTAGTCCTCCAATGTTTGATGTTCCTACCGAAACTAATATTTTCAGATTACCAAAGATTAAGCTACACTCGGTAACAGTACAGTAGCAACGGCTAGAACTTGTGCCAACTGGCCCATTCATCAATCCCAGCCTAATAATAAAAAAAATCCGAGAAATTAGTCCCGTGGAAGGATACATTCAATCTGACCCTTCTATCTTAGTATATATATATATATATATTTGCAGGATTAACGTTTCTCTCATCATAGGAGTTAATATGTGCACTATGGAGACGCATTTTCACTTAAACTTGATAATTCCATTGGTTGTTTCTTCAACTTTGTTGCCACCAAAAATTTATGACACGTCCAGCTTATGCTTTATTATTGCCATCGAACTCACAAGACTGCAAAGGTTGAAAAAAGATTCATTGCTATTAATTTCGCTACATGTTTGAAGTAATGAATATTTAAATATATATTAATAATATTGAATCAATATTTTCATTTATTAAAATTTTATTATTATTTATCGATTACTTATTAATATATATTGTGTATTAATATAATTAAATATCTTTTAGTCTTTCTTCAAAAGTTTAGGACTCTATAAACTTGAGATCCACACAATATGTCATTGGTTATCATGCTCTCCCAAGAGGGAAATATATTGTTTTTCTATTAGAAATAGATCTTCTAAAGTACCTCTTTTCTAAAGTTATAAAAATAATGGTTAGTATTGTTTAGATTTTTAAAACATCTTTAGACATAATTGGAATATCATGATTTTTAAAAAATTTAAATAATGAAGACCATTGCTATTTTAACTTTAGCAAACTTTAAAAAATAAGAACTTTAAAGGATCTAAATCCTTTTCTATCATTTATTATATCTAGCAGTAATTTTTTTTTTTTTGGCCAATATATCTAGCAGTGATTAGCCAAAGACAAATTAAAATTTGTAAACATACTGTTTTTACTAATCATTATATATATTATAATTATAGGAGAAGAAAAACGAACACAGTCAACCCCATCAAAATATCAGTATTCACTCCACTGATTTAAAAAGATATTAGCATCTTGAAAGTATACGTACAAGTAACATAATAGCCTAGCAATTCATAAAACATATACTTTTAGGATAAACTTTTTTACAATTATCAGTGCAACGATTGCCATGCCCACTTCTACTAGCTGTTTACACACGCGTATATATTTACACAAGAATAAACAGAAAAAAGCAGAACAGACATTTCAAAAGAATAGCATCGTAATGCGTGGCGACGGCTATGAACAGCTGGTGGGGGCTTGAACGCCTCTAAAGTTGTAACTTAAAATGTTAATATGGGAAAGAGAGATATGGAAAAAAAAAAAAAAAAATTCAACATAAGTACTATTCGCGGGGTTTTTTAGATTTGATTCTTTTAGGTTCATCTAGATTTGACGTGCCTCACATCTTGTAGCTAGCTGCTTTGTACTTAAGTCTTAAGCCTAGTTTGACCTATCGAAAACAAAAAATAAAATATAAAAACTCTTTAACGGTTAAAATATACAATATAAAGAAAATATATTAAGTCAACAAACAACCCTGTGTAAGTGAAACACATCGGATACTACAAGCTTACTCTTTTATATTTGAGGGAGAGTATTTCTCTTATTAATTGTCCCCTAATTGCCAACTTTACTCTACTATAAATATCAGTTCACTATTTAACGGTATAACTCTATTTTTTTGTATACTAAAACTTACTTTTTACTCTTAAGTATAATTTATTTTTCAGAATATATTGCTAATTTAAATATCGGAGTGATCACGTTGAATAATATCTTTATGTCCTCTCACAATATTTTATTTTGTAGGTTTATCACACACAAGATCCAATCATTACTGACAAATACCTTAAGATGACGAGTAATTATCAATAAAATTTTGATTCATTATGATAAAACCACGTTACTTTTAAAATATATTAATTATATTTTTATACATCAAAATTTTATTAATACATTATCAAAATGAAACAGCTGTCCTTTTTAAGTGGAAATTGTGGCTCGTAACATGACATCTTCAAATATACGACCTCCGCTATATCTAAAAAGCGAGTCACTACATGGAAAGAGTCCAAAGGATACGTAGTATTTAAATTTTTTCTTCAATTATTCTCTTTTTCCTTGAGGCGGTAGAGACGGTTGTGTGAAGATGTTAGATTATGAGCCACAATTTGCACTTAAGAGGCCGGTTGTTTCACATCCATATGTCCATATTTCTCTATTCTTGTGAAACTTTCTTATGCCGATTATTTAAAACCTACAATCTATCTGGTACTATGAAAATGCATACAAGACCCAATATATCGTATAATATGTATGCATCTACATGCCTAATAAAACATATCTCCAATATTTTAAGGGAAATATGCTACCATAAATGAGCTTCTTTCGTTTGGAATATTTGGGATTTCAGGTGGAATGACTGACATTCTCAACTTGTTCTTCATCAATGTTGGATAATATATATATATATATATATATATATATAGTATTTAGAATCCAAATACATGTACATGAAACGAATACCTTTCCACGTAGTTAAAAACAAGAAGATGTCTTGTCCATGTTCGATGCCTTGAAAATCTACAAACGCCGGCCATCACTTGGAACTTTTATGTGACTTTTCTATTCTCTTATGTTTGAAAGATTAATTATTTTTTTCAGGAAATATATATATAAAAAAAAACAGATAATGGCCAATTATACCTCTATTAATAAGAAAAATTAAATAATTTTTACATATACTACAATTAATGAAGTGAAATAAATATTAAAATAATTACTCCCTATAATAAAATAATTACTTAAAGTAAGCAATTTGAATTTTTAACCAATTCCCAATAATAGTGGTTAAGGCATAATTTTTTCACTCCTCATCTATTCTATTCCAAAATGTAAACGGGTCGTACATGATGGAACACATGAAACTAAAAGCACATATGATTCCTCTATCTATCCAAGATTCTAAAAAACATTTAATTTGTACATGATATCAAGTAAGTGCATCTATCAATTTCAATATAGTGGATGTGAGTCTGAGTCGATCGCTCAGAAACTTCGAGTACTAATATTAATTTTAGCTCTATTATCTAACCGGAAAATTGTGATGAGTCGAATGAATTAGAAATATTAAAATTAACAAACTAACCTAATTATGAGACTTGATTAAGCAATTTAGAAAATGATAAAACTAAGAGCGACTTGAAGAAGGTAATAATGTATTTAGGAATTATTTCCCCTAATGTTTAACATGTGACCGTTTAAAATATATCCAATTCAATTTCTATTATTCTTGACCGGAGGAATTCACAATTAAAGTTAACACCTTTCTCAAGCGTATTAACCCTAATCCTAAATTATTTACCAGAATCTCTTCACTTAGTAATATAATTTAGAATTGCATTAATATATAATGAATTTCCATACAAAAGAACAACTTTTTGGAAGAAACATATATATTATCTCTAAGTACACATGTAATTCTCTCCAATTATGTTAAGATCTCATTATTCATGTGATTTCTCAGTCATCATGCATCTAGAAATATCATAGATTGATATTCTAAACATATCAATTAACAATTAAATAATATAATTGAATCAAGAAAAGATAGAAACTTTATTGAAAATTATCAATCAATCTAATAGTCATATGAAATCCTAGGTTCCATAATCCTAAATACAAGAATCTTAAGCTATCATAATGAAACTAAAAACGAATTGCAACAAAATCAATAAATAAAATATGAAAAACCCCTTTTGTTGATGATAAATCTCTTCAATCTTGAAGTTGGGTGTTGCTTTCGCTTTTTTCTTCTCTTTCTCCTCAAGTCTCTTCTCTTTTGAATGTCCAACCCTCTGTGCGAAACCCTAATATGTCCTTTTATAATGTATTATAACTTTTTGACTTTAGCATATTTTCCTGGATGGACACAGCCTGGGGACACAGTTGTGTCCCAGACTATGTAATTTCAAAACTTCATAACTTATTCATTTGAACTCCAAATTAAGTGAAACTTGATTCCTTTTCTACATTTTCGATCCAAGAACGCGTTTAAACCTTAAAATAAAAATTTTACTCAATTAAGTATCAATTTCTTTAAAGAAAACCAAAGATATAAGGGAAATACTACAAAATCACCATGTGAAATGTATTTAAAATAAGAGTTATCAGTATACCTAAACACTAAAAAATCATGTTAGAAAGAGGTAGGGATGTAATTGTATCTAATTAAACTAGTATGGTATTAAGCTTGAGTTGGATTTCAAAACTCAAAGTTTAACTCGAAGATATATGATAAACTCGAGTTCGACTTAATTAGTTCGCTTAAGTTCAATTTTTTTTAATAAATTGTTTCTGAATAACTTCATATTCACTTATATTTAAAATAATTAAAAATTATATTAAGATAGATTAAGCTTGCAATCTTAACAAGTTTAATATTATAAAACTTGAACTCGACTTGATTTGCTACTTGAGTAGCTTAAGCTCTAGCTTTGACTCGATAGTCATTGAATTGAATTTGATCAGAACTCGATGCTTGGCTCATTTACACCTTTAGAAAGAGGTACGACTATAAATGATCCAAGCCAAACCAAGCTTTAAATATTATTAAGTCCAAGTCGAGCAAAGTTCTTAGTAAACTTGAAAATTATAAGCTTGAGCTTAAAATCGTTAAGATATTTAAAGCTTAAGCTCAACTCATTAAAGCAAACAATCCCAAACTTATTTACCTAGAGAAGTTTGAGCTTAAACTCGAGCTCGTTTAGATAAACAAACCTAAATGAGTGCAAGTGCAAGTTCAAGTTTGAATAAAACTCAAAATTAATTTAAAATAAAAAAAAAAACATTTTTAATGTAATTTCAATTATCTTGTTCTTATTCTTATATAATATTTTTCATGGAATATAATTTTTAATTGGCATATGAGCCTAATCATGAACTTACTCATGAGCTTATTCATGAGTTAACTTGTTAAGCTTTATTTTGAGCTTGAGTTTACCGTGCTTACAAGTTAAGCTTGAGCTAAGTTAAGTTTAAGTAGCTTGTGAGCAGCTTGACTTATTTATAGCCTAGAGAAAGATAATGAGTTAGTCTAAGGTTCCGAGTATCAATTAATGCTTTGTACTACTTTGCAAAAAGGGTAAATTATAAAGGGAATAAAGCCAGTATAAGTACTTAAATTATTATATATTTTTATTTTAGTACCTAAATTTTAAACTGGTTCATTTTAATACTCTAACTTTTTAAACGAGACAAATTAATATCTCTTTTATAACTGTTATTATTATAAAATGATTGAATAATAATATAAATACATTAACTTTTATTTTATTTCCATTTTAGTACTCACACATTTTTTTTTCATTTGAGTACTTCAACATTTTTAAGTAAAACAAATAAATATTTTTTATGATAACTTTTATAAAAACATTATAAAAATCAACAAATAATGATGAATAATTGTAACAAATTTAAAAAAAAGAACAATAAAGAATAGACTCAAGTCTTATGATTTTATTTTGATGTGGTTTTTGTAGATTATATTCGACTTTTACAAGTTTTTAATCGCCCAATAAATGTGTGTTATATCATTATTATCATTATTTATTATCATCATCATTAACAACAATGATAACAACAACAACAAAAATAACAATAGAAAAAAAATTAAAAATGGATTACAATGATTACTTTAGTTAATATATACTAAGTAGAATTAAGATATCAAATCAAATCAATCATTATGAAGCTATGAGAGATTAATACAAGATCAATTTCATAGGCATGTACTCATTTTTAATACATTGTCATTTATTTATTTATTATTATGGTTGTTTCTTTTTTTAACTTTCATAATAATAATAATAAGTCATGATTTATTTGGAGATATCAAAACTTGTAACAGATTGGATATTTTATGTAAAAACCATATGTGCAAATAAAATTTAAAGAACCAAACTTATTCTCTTATTTTTTATATTTTTTTACAATATACAATTGCTAATTGTTTTTCTTGGATTTTTTATAATGTTTTTACAATGATTTTTATAAAAAGTACCGATTTGTTTCACTTTGAAAAGTTGAAGTATCAAAATGGGAAAAAAAAGTTTGGGCACTAAAATAGACATAAAATGAAAGTTGATATAATTATATTATTTTCCTGCCATTTTAAGAAAACGGCTATTATAATAGAGATGCTAATTTGTCTCATTTGTAAAATTGAGATACTAAAATTAATGAGTTTAAAGTTTAGTTATTAAAATGAAAAAAATATGAAAATTTGAGTACTTTTAATGGTTTTATCCCAACTATTAAGAACCGACCTGTATTTTATGTCATTTTCAAACACATTAATTACCTGTGGTTTTTTCTTTTTGACAAATAGGTGACATGTACTATTTAATGTTTTGTTAATTTTAGATTTGGATTAGTAACATCTCATTTGTATGTAAAATATTAATTAACTAAAACAATATTACTAAATATTTTTATTCAAATAATTTTATAAAAAAAATAGCAAAAATTTTAAAAGGAAGGAAGTAATAAGAAAAAAGTCACCCCCTTGGTGTCATTGGCCAACCTTCGACCTTAAGGTAGTTTAAATATGGCCACAAAGCCAAAAAAATAAATAAATTATGAGTCGTGATCCCCATTGTAGATGAGTTATACAACCCACAAGCAATGAGGGTATATGAGTATAGATTGAATTATATGGTTTATGGTTCCACTTATATGAACATCGACTTAGATTCTTCAATCGAGTGTATTGCAAATGTAAATAAAAATACACTTTTTAAATGGTTTAGATTGAAGATAAATTTTACTCCATTCTCTTAAAGGAACAATAGCTATTTTATTTCCCTCTTATTACTTATGAAAGACTCTTATTACTTATGAAAGAGTTAATATTGGCCTTTCTGTAAACTATGCCGCAGTTGTAACTGAATTGAGTCGAGATGATATAGCAATAAGCTCGTCCCAAGCTCAACTTGGAATTTCAAAACTCGAGTTCATACTTAAGCTTGTAATTTTGATCTTGAACTTAACTCAAACTAGTATTCAATAAGCTCGATCGCGACTATAACTTGATTAAGTTTGCTTTAACACGATAGTCTAAAAATGTATATTATGAATTTCTTTAACATAACACTATCTAGATTCGATTGGACTTAACAAAAATTTAATCTCGACTTGAGTTTGATTAGGTTTGTAAGCTAATCAATTTAAATATTATAAAGCTTGAGCTCAACCAAATATGTCATTTGAGTAACTTAAGCTTAAGTTCGACTCGAATACAACTTAGTTGAATATAAGTAAATGCCAAGATGAATTCAAGTAACTTGGCTAATAATCCTTCCTCATAAACAATTTTTATTGAATTCTTTTCTACTAATGTTACTAAACCAAAGGCAAAGCAATATCTATATAAAGAATTCCTAAAAATATTATAGATCAAGGTTATAAAACTCGCGATTCTATCTAGAATCGTTAGAGAGTTAGAAGAATCGAAATGTAGAAACGTAAGCCTCCATAACCTATATAAAATAGCTTGAAAAAACTGTGAATATATTTATAGTATTATTCAAAATTTGAAATACATTATGGAAATAAAGAAACGAAAAAACTAAGTTCCTTTTCATAAAAAAATTCTTAATAATATATAATACAACATGTATAGAAGAATGACAAAAATAGTCAAAACTAAACTTTTTTCATTATTATTTTAAAAAAAACTATAAATTAAAGAAAACTAAACATTTCAATTCGATTTAAATTATTAATGGCATAAACTAAAATATGTAGTTTTCCTAGTAATCTTTGCTATTAGAGTTGAAACTTGGATGGATGCTATGAACATGAAATAAGGGACTAAGAAAGAGAGAAAGAGGGAAAAAAATTAAAATAATATTAAGGAAATGATGTAATGCCCTAATAGTTAATAGCTAGTACAAGTTTAATTGTATTTTTTTTTTCATTTTTTATCCCATTTAATTTTAGATATGTAGAATTAGAAAACTTAGTAAAAACGTAATTTTTTTATAAAGTTTATATGTAAATTCAAATAAAAATGTAAGTTTCTATATGAAAATAATTTTATACATAAGTTAATTCAGAAAAGTTTTCTAAAATTGCAGATGAAAAAATTCAACATGGCATTATTGGAGGTTTATGAGGAAAGTCAAGGACATACCTTATAGACTCAACTAATTCTGAGTGGTTTCATCTTCTAGTTTTTCTCAACCATGTTCATAGCTGACTTCTTTTAATGATCTTCTAACACATAATAGAATATGGCATCATACATTTCAAAAGGCGGTCAAAAGTAGAGGTGTTATTGATAATGATTAATGTAGACTTCATTACTTCTTGAAATTGCCTCTTTTTTAAGTACTGTGTACACTTATGAGGATACTCTTAACCATCATGGTATATTATCAAACAGCTGACATTAGGTTGTTATGGGATGAATTATATGAGAATGTGCCACATCAACAATTGCAAACATGGTCATGGTGAACAAATTATGGAATGATATCAATACACTAATGGGCCAACATAAGAAGAATTTAGTTGGCTATGACTTGCTACATCTTTAGTATGAAGCAACTGAAGATGATGGCATAGCAAGAGCTATATAGGATCAGCTTCTTATCGTTGTAGTTGAACAAGATTTGATTGTAATTACATGGTAGACCAAAGAATTGCATTCAATTTATTTAGCTTACCACTAAGCAAAACTATACCGTATTTCTTATAAATGGACTAGGTGGCATAGGTAAAACCTTTTTGTATAATGCTATTTTAGCATTTCTTCAAATAATGACCACATTGTCTTAGAAACAACAACTTCTGAGATTGTTTCAACAACATTATCAGGTGATAATAGCACATTCAAGATTTGAGATGCCCTCAAACCTAGATACAAGTTCTATTTGTTCAATAAATAAGTAACCTAACTTGGTTACACTATTAAAAATGAGCAAGGCTATTCTATGTGTTGAAGCTTCTCTATGACCAATACCTATGCATTTGAATCCTTAGGTAGAGCATATAGAGATATCATAGAACTCAATGTTCCATCTAAGCCTAAAGTCATGGCATGAAGCAGGGATTTTAGACAAACTCTTCTTATGATTTCAAAGGAAATGAGAAGTCGAATGATCATGCTTTAACAAATCAACCCTTTGGATTAATGTTCAAATTCTTCAATTAACTAAAATTTAGATCACTCATTAGATAAATTTTTTTATATTTCATATTACTAGTTCATGATGGATTGAGTTTACTGTACATGATGACCTAATAAAACTACCTCCATTTATGAGTACTCTATAGTGGGAGGATGATTGACCAATTGAATATTTAACTAATGCAACATTCCCAAAATCTTTTCTAGCATATACATAATGTCACTTACTTTATCATTTACGTACTTTATTGTTTGTGTGATCTTAACTTAAACAAATGTTAAGGTTGATAAGTTAAATGATAAATTCAATCGTTTCCCGATGAATTGCACATACATATTCTTTTGTTGCAGTTACTAATGATCTTACGTATATGTACCAACAAGAAAACTTAAGTTATATATCCCCAATTGGCACATCTCCTCATATTTTATTACTTAAGAAGGAAGCTCCAATAATGCTCTTATAGAACTTAGATTCAAGTGCAAGTCTTTATACTGATATAAGACTTATATGTAGTGATTTCTCATGAAATGTCATTTACTTGGAGGCCTTAGCTGGTCATGTAAGAGGGCCAAGAGTCATTGTTCCAATAATATCTTTGAAAACTTCTGAGATTTTAAACCATTCATTTGAAATGAAAAGGAAAAAGATTTTAGTGCACTTGAGTTTTGCCTTGATAATTAGTAAGGCATAAGGCCAAATAATACATGCCATTGCCATTTAACTTTCGAAACATGTGTTTCAGCCATGAATAACTCTATGTAGCACCATCATGGGGATTATCAATGGCATTAATGAAAGTTTTGGCCCCAGGGTATTTGGTATATGTAAGCCCTAAAGTTAAGCCAATTGACCATAGGATTGAACTTAGAACATAAGGTTTTGGACGATCGGTTAAGGAATCCGATCAAACCCCAAATTATAAACTAATGAGAGAAATATTAGTAAAACTGACCCCGTAAACTTGAATTCAAGAAAATAAGTAATAAAATAAGAGACTATAAATTTTCAAATTTTAAGCATAAAAAGTACTAATTACTGAAAATGCGAAAAGTGTAATCTAATAACTAGTAAATTAAGAGAGATAGATTATATGTATACTAAAAATTTTAGAATGTCCAAAATAATAATTAGGAATGTTCATGTATACCCTACATGTATTTACGTGTAGATAAAAATACGCGAAATTACCTAAATTGGCCAAAAACTAAGTAAATAATTAAAGAAAATTATAAAATAATTATGAAAAAATCAGAAGAGGATAAGATTAATCAAAATCAAGTCGTGGCAAGTCCAAAGCTGCAAAAGAAAAATTAGCCAATAAAAATTTGACAACCTAAAAGCCAAAAATTAAGGAAAATGGGCAAAATCTTGTTAAATTAATGCATATTAATTACAGAAAATGCCTATAAATAGCAGGAAAAATCCAGGAACTCATTTGGCCAGATACAAATTAGAGAAAACTAGAGAGAGGCAAAAATTAAGAGAAAAATTCGGTTTAGAAAAAAATTAGAAAAAAACTATGAAATTAGGACCTTTAACGGGAACCCCCACCAGACGAGTAGCTGGGAGTGGACGGCCACCTCCACCATACGGTGGTGGCAGCGCCAGGCCGGACGATAAGGCCACTGTGGCCGGCGGTAGCCGGAGCCACCCAGATCAGTGAGTCCGATTTTCAGCCCGATTTTGTATAATTTTGAAAAAATAGTAAATATCATTAGAAAATTATGAATTTTGTTATTCTGGGATATTTTTATATGTAGTTTGTAAGAAAAATATTATTTTGATGAAAACATGTCCCGTAATATAGGGTCCTTAAGAAATCATACAAAACCGAACACATTTCGGTTTAGAAATAAATGACCTTAGGAGTATAGTTTGGAGCTCAATTTTTTTTTCTGTAGGATGCTCATGTGATATAGAATAGTGCTATGAAGCCATTTTTTTTATAATTAATTTTCGAAAATTTTAAGTTAATTTTTAGCCCTAAAATGATGGAAAAATTGGGTAATTTGGAGTTAATTAGGTGATTAGGATATTAATTACTGATTTAGATAGTAATTAGATGTTTAGGGATGTTAATCTCTGATGTGAAAACCTAATCTTAGTCTATGGAGTGTTAAGTGTAAGTAATGAAGGTGTTATGTAGTAAATGTAGAAAATTAGGAATATGTAGAATTAAAAATTAATAAATATGGAAAAATTAGGTTTAATTAGATAATAAAATAATGAAAATCAGAACATAAAAAATATGAAACAAAATTCAATTTTAGGTAATTATATGAAAAATGTAAAAATTTCTCACAACATGAGTAAATTCGGTATTCTAATACGGATTTAAGTGTACCGGATGGAATAAAATGCTGACTAGGGGTAGTAATCGTATTTAGGAGATTGGGAAGTAATGTGATTAATTTCACATTATGGGTTGAAACGGATTTCTAGGGTTGGAATCTAAAACATTACTTAGAAATCAAACTAAAAACCTAATTTAGAAATCGATGCGAAAACCGAACTTGAACCTAACCCCAAACCTAAAATAATTATAAAAGACTTAATACCTAGATAATTAGGCATATTAAACCTTAAACAAAACCTAATAATAAGCGTTATCGGATAAAATGAACTTATAATATTATATGAAATACTGAAACCACGTTCGTGTTATAAGGATGATCGGCGATGGCCTGAGCAAATCGGACCTCGAGTGAGTGAGCGAGGAGTCGAGGTAAGTTGGGATTAATACGATGCTGTATCTTGGAGGCTTAAGATTATTTTTTGTTGTGCTTGTTGGATAGTTGAATGTGTGCATGTGTTTGATTATGGGTGATGCTATGATTCTGTTTGTTGCTCTGGCACATATTGTATGATTTGTATGAAAGGATTGATCACCCTCAACTGGACTTAATCAAATATTCGACCAGTAATCATAATCGGACATGCATGGAAACCCATTAGGGGAACTTAGGACTCTCCGGCCAAATACTGACCCCTTCGGAAGGGATAGCGCAGGATTGCAAAATGGTCCCTTCTTCATCCTCAGTCGAACTAAGTGACAGGAGAGGAGGTCGCGGCGAGGGTGAAGACAGTGGTTCGAAGGTAGTCATGGGAGGAGCAAGGTCTCCATTACACAAGCCTGGGTTTGGTCGTAAGCTGTTGCATTAACGGCAACTCCTCAACCCGGATTAGAGCGGGCGCAATTTCTCTAATCTCACGACGGGCCGGACAACGTCGTGTGATGACATTTGCTTGCACATGCATTGCACCTAATAAGTGATTGAAAACCTTGTTGTGTGTATGGTATAATTTTAAGTCCTCTGTCCTAACTTACTGAGCTGTGATTGCTCACATCTCTATAGACGTTGTGCAGGTGCTGGCTAAGAAGCGGCAACAACTACTCTGAATCTAGCAACTGCTGGATCCTGGGGAGTGAGGAAAAACATTGAAGAATCAACACATATGTTATTACTTTTCATTTCTGAATAATGTAATAACTGAATCATAGTGATTATATATAACTTTTCTCACTTTCTTAGGTAAATGAATTATTTAAATTACAAACTGTTTACTTCAACGCGGGTTAGTCGTAGATGCCTTGTGTAGATTAGGTCTAAGATAGCGGTTGTAAGGCCAACTTTTATCTTAGGATGGTTTATACGGCGGGGCTGTTACGACGCTGCTGCTTCGGGGCGTGACGGTATACATATAAGGAACTTTGTATACAAAAATGTTTTTTTACTTAGAAGGTATTTCTATTTTTTCTCGCATTAAGAACCTTATTATGTTTAGGGAAAATTACACTTTGAATACTTATGTTTTTATATTTTTTCACTTTAGGTACTAGTGATTTTACTTTTTACACTTGAATGACTTGCATTTTAAAAAATTAAGAAAAACCAAGAGTATTTTGAGTTAACATTTGTTAACTTAAACAAAAAAAAAAAAAAGGGAAGAAAGAAAGCTAAAACAATCGAAGGAAAATGGTGAAAAAGATCAATTGAATTCCATTGCTCTTTCTTTTTCATATGGAGAGCTTGTCTTTGTATAGCTTTTATGCACCCTAGTACAAACACTTACCTAGTATACGATTTCTACTGAATCTATGGGAAAAGAAAAATGCAATATCTTTCTCATCCTTTTCTTGTCCAGTTTTCCTCTTATCCTCTTTTGTTGTTTCCTTTTTCTTATCGTTACTTTCCTTAAGCACTAGTTAAGAAATCTTGTGTAAATCCCTTCTCTTTAGCAATATGTGGTGGATATAAATCAAATTGTAGTGGATTTTTCCTAAATTTATGAATGCCGATGCTAATAATGGTGTGAAGCTAAGCTTGATGAAATCTACTACAAAATGAAGTGTAATACAAAGAAAACATTCATGAGAATCAACAATCATAATAGTTTTCAATGAGAATGAAACTTATAAGTACCATGCAAAAGATGTCACTGAAGCACTTATACAAGTCAGAGTAATCCTAACTACAATAACTAACTTGCCAGTTAATCTACATGTGATCTAAATAAGCTAAACTATTCTAAACTCTTGATAATTGACGATAATATGATGATATAGTCTGTCTTCACAATCTTTATACCCCTCCTCATGGTGAAGCCTCACAAAGGCGTGACTTGGATTTAATAAAGGAAAGTTGAACCATCGTAATAGGCTTGGTTAAGAAATTAGCAACTTCAGACTTGGTGTCAAGCCTGATTTTTTCTCAGTTTTTTAAATTAGTTTTCTTTAAATTGATCAATATTAAGCTCTATCCATTTAATACTAATCTTGATTAAGGTTTAAAGAAAACAGATTCTTTTTATATTTGAAAATATTTTAGAATCACCACTCAACTGAAGTCGAGAAATGGTTTAGTTCAAAACCAAATAGGTAGATTTAGTTTTAATCTAAATGCTGGTTCGTGTGGAAAAAATTGATTTTAAAGAAAAGGTCTTTGAAAAACCAGAGAACGAGTCTAGGGTTTAGATTATTTAAACCAATACGAGTACTATCTACTTTTCAAATTTAAATTTAATTTCTAAAATTAACTTTTTTAAAAAACTATCCTATAAAACAAAACTCAATCATTAACTAACAAATCAATCCTATCTTATTGAATTGGATAAACTTAAACAAAATTGGAAAAAACCTAAACTTTTTTTCATTTTTTACTAAATTGAGTAACTAACAATGGACAAACTAATTTTTTTCATTTTTTAAGTTGCCCCGGAGTTACTTATGTACTTGCTATTTAGGATCAAACATACATAATTCTTTTCAAAAATACTAGTAAGTTAGTTGATTTTATTAAAGAAAAAGGTTAGGTTTTCGTTTTTTACTCAATTTGATGTTAATAAAGGAAATTTTCTAAAAGGGACCTAATTAAGGTTTTATTTTTGGAAAATTTTAAAGTAATCCTAATTTAGAAAATGATTAATTATTTGTATTTATTTGGACAAAGATTTTCTAACTCGTAATATGGATTTTTCTATTTTTATACTTTTTTTCATTTTTTTTATTTTTTCTTTTTTGGAATTTTAGTTTAGAAAAATAGGAAAAATTTAAAGCTAAACTATTCTCCCTTATTTTTTTTCTTTTCTGTCTTCTTTTTTTTATTTTTTTTTTTCTTTTCCTCTTTCTCTTTCTTTTTACAAGTACAATTGAAAATATAATAATTAAATAAATAAATTAAGAAAAAAGAAAAGACGAAAAGAATAAGGCTAGACTTGCAAATGGCATGCAGGTTGGATTGGAGCTTTGGGTCGATTAGGTCGAGTTGGATCGGCTCCAACAATTCGAGTCGCGGATGAGAAGGCTATAACAGTAGCATGAAGACCTCCTTTAGGTAATTCTGGACGACCAAATGAATGGGAAATGCCCCTTTTGTGGCTATTCTATTGGAGATTGGGTGTTTGCCTAAGTATCGCGACCTAAGGTGGTGGCTTGGTGATGGTTGGTGCTTATGCGATGGTGAATGATGTGTATAGATTCGAATCGTGGGTGGTGATTCTATTAGGTTAATTATTGAGTAGGCTGTAGAGGACGGTTGGAGTTCGGTCCATGATGGTGTCGCTAGTGAAGGTTGTTGGTTGTGTGGTAAATGGTAGCAGTTTTGGGTTTGTGATACGAATTCATGGATGGACACACAAACCCAATATCACGCTTAACTAAAGGGGGTGGGTTCCGGCAACAAGATGGCTTGAAAAGTAAACGATAGTCTAGAGAGAGTAAGGTTTCCCATATACTGACGATGGATATGACACACCAATACTACACATGACTTCAGGTTGCACTTGATATAACGCATAAGTGTGGCTAGAGGTCACTTGCCACTAGTTTACACTCGAATAGGCTAGATAAGAGTAGCTTAAGAGTAAGCAAGATGACACCTAACTCAAGAGAAGGTAAAAAGTTCAGTATATTCTTATCTATATTCTCCTTACGGCTGTTACATTATGTGATTATTTATAGTACCTTATTAGGGCAAGTTCTATGTTACAGATAATTTCAAAAATGAATTCCTATTTGCTATGTGAAAGGAAAATACTCTATAGGGAAAACATGAGATTATGCGTAGTGAACATCATCTGTTAGAAAGGATAGTACAATTTTCAGAAAGGATAGCGCATGCACGTTTTCTCTACGATTATGACAATAGTATGATCTAAGCAAGGGTAACCCTTTGTTCAGGTATGTTCAATGTTGGAAGTTTGGCACCTTCATTGCTAGGGCAAGACTGGGCTTATCTCAGGTTGGCTTACAATCGGGTTGGCTTCGAATGGTCTACTCTTGACTGTTGTCAGCTTGGCTACAACACCATAGAGATTGTTGTATTTAGTTTTAGTGCTTAGACTAGTCCATTGCGAATGGTTTGGTTCAACACCTCGACTAGTCACCTTGGCAACGCCTTGGATAACATGGAAAGCGAAGTAGCTTAGTAGATCGGATTGGGGCAAACACTACTACTCGACACTTAACTTACCTTAGACAGCTCGGTGAACCACCTAAGAGAGCCTTCGGGCTTGGGATCGTGTAATTAGTCTTTGATCCCTATCATCCCCTCTGGGTTGTTTGAAATTTGGGATCAAATCTAGTTCAAGTTTAGTTTGCTCATCTTTAAGAGTGTAAGGTTGAAGGTTAACAATGTTGAAAGAGTTTGAGACACCATATCCTTTGGGTAATTCAATCTTATAGGCACTAGGATTGATCTTTTCAAGCACTTTGAAAGGTTTGTCGGCTTTGGGAGACAACTTGCTCTTTCTTAAGTTTAGGAATCGTTCCTTGCTAAGGTATAATCAAACCAAATCGCCTAGTTGAAATTTTCTCTTCCTTCGTCCTCAACTTCGCTTGTTAAGCTTAATAGTAACTCGACCCAGTTGCTCTACAACCTTCTAATGCATGGCTTTGATGGACTTATGATGGGAATCAAGTTATGGGACCTTTGACCCACAACCGAGCCCAAGGACTAGAGGGGTTGGTACGACGAATCCTAATGGTCCAACCAACCCCTACCGAGGCTGAGTACTTACTTACCGAGGCTGAGTACTTACTTACCGAGTCACCTTTAATGATGAGCTGAATAACCGCCTTTATTCTGTGTTATACCAAGTTGATGACTACTCTAATGTCAAGCCGCCAATCATTTGGCATCATCCTTGTAGAGAGGTCGAGAAACAGAAAATCCGAACTAACTATGTCATTCCTACTCGGATAAGCCTACTCATCCATACTTTTTATCCGTATCCCCTAACAACCTTGCCAATACAGCATTGCTACGTGTATAGTATCGTATGAAGAATCTGTAAAACTATTGATTGATTTCCTTGTATATTCATTTTTACCCTCTTGTATCATGTCTTTATTATCTTTTCCCTTTTAAGCAAGTTGCCCTAACTCATGGGTATAAATACCCTTGAACTTGTAGCTATAACAGATCAGATTACCTTCAATACACTCGAGTAACTTCTTCCTTATGTAAACACTACTTGTTTACTCTCGGTATCACTCTTATCCTTGCTCTTAAGCAAGGTTAGGTGGTGAGTAACCTCACTAGACCAATTTGTATGTCATTTCGAATTATGCTGTGAGTCCTTAGAAATTCCTTTGGTGTGTCATATCCTCTGGAACTGTTCGTAGGTTTTTGCTTATTGTTCCATTTGTCTTTATCACTCTTTTCATAACTTTCCCCATTAACCTTTTTTCGAGCTTTCTGCAAGCTTGGACCCATCCGGTGATCAGCCTTGTCTGTTCTTGGTTATAGTTCTCAGCATCTTGATATCAGAGCGGAGGTTTTACATGAACTATAGTTAGTTCTTCTAGAAGTTCTATTGTGCTCTGTTTTGCGTGTGTGGAACAGAGTTCGTTATTGTATTCATTTGACTGCTGTATTATTGGTTGTTCACTTTTTGAAGTGTTTGTTTGAAATTGATTCTACAAGGAAAAATGACAGACCTAAGTATAAATGTTAGTGCTAGTGATGATAGTGGAGTTGTCTACTGTGGACGACAATCTTAGGAAACTCCTAAAAGCACTGATGAGAGACTTGATGAGGTAGCTAACCTCTTGGTAGATCTGACTCGAGCTGTTCATGCACTGTCTTCCCAACCCTTTAAGGCTATGCAAAACACTCCACAAGCTGCTCAACCTGTTAGAAGTCAGAACCCAACTTAACTAGTTTGAGGTAGAGGAGTTGGCGGACGAGTAAGGCAAAGGATAGACCTAAGAGAGCTTGATGAGAAGGAAGAAGAGTATTTTGAAGGGGAGCATATACGAGTCCCTAAAGCATCTAACCATATGAAGCTTTGGATTCCAAATTTCAATGGATTTGAGAATTTTGATGAATATCTAGATTAGGAAGAGAAGGTAAAGTGTATATTTGATTGCTATCGATATGAGGATTATGAGAAAGTGAGGACTACTAATATTGAATTCTCTGAGTATACCGCCATGTAGTGGAAGAATTTTCTGGCCATGAGAAGAAGAGAGGGGTATCGAGAGATTAACACTTGGTCCGAGATGAAGAGAGTGCTCAAAAATAGATTCGTGCTGGAAATGTATCTCTAAGATACTTTCACTCGACTTCAAGAGTTGAGATAAGGAGGCCGAACTATTGATGAGTATGTTTAGGAATTCTAAATGCTTATGATAAGATGCGAGTGGAGGAACCACCAGCCCGAATAGTCTCAAGGTTAATTATTGGATCGAGAGGAGACATCTAAGACATTGTGGAGCTCTAACAATTTAACACAATGGATGAAGTTGTTAGAATTGCCTAGCAAGTGGAGAAGCAAAGAAGGAGTTGAGTAACGAATAGAATGCTAACTAGTTGACCAGGATAGGTAAGTCACCGAGCTCAGTTTAGTATTGAACCGAGGAAAAGAGTTGATGTTAGAGTCGAGTAAAAAGGCTAACCTGAAGATGTAGTGTCGACCCGAATGTATGAGAATGGGCAAGGGTTTAGCAAGAAGGCTGGCTAGATCAAGTGCTTTAAGTATTAAGGGTTCAGACATATGGTTACTCAGTGCCTGAACCAAAGGACGATGGTCATTAAGGGAGACATACAGAAAGTAGAAGTAGAGAGTATGGATGAGCAACCTAAGGAGGAGGAGGATCCTGCCGAGAAAGAACTAATTAAAGAGGACATGTTTCTTGAGGACTTAGACCAGTTACTCATAGTTATCTGACACATTATGAACGTGGAACCCTCATGAGAGGAGGAGCAGAGAGAGAACTTGTTTCATACCACCTGCAATGTGAATGATCGACCGTGTGCTCTCATTGTAGATAGTGGATGTTGTACTAATGTAGCATCGGCTAATCTTGTTTCAAAATTGAAGTTGCCAACTGTTGTACATCCTATGCCGTACAAGTTTCACATCCTAGATCATATAAGTTGCACTGATTGAGTGAGAAAGGAACATTAAATGTCACTCGGCAAATATTACTACCGATCACTATAGGGAATTACTCTAACCAAATCCTCTGCAACATGGTGCCTATGTACGCTTCTTACGTGTTGCTAGGTAGGCTATGGTTATTTGACAAGAGAGTCATACATGACGACTATAGGAACATGTATATGTTAGAAAAAGATAACCAGAAGATCACACTGAATCCGATGCCGCTGAGAGAAGTTCAAAAGCTATAAATGAAACCAACTTGCAGATCGCAAAAAGCTCTGGTGATGAGTAAAGATGAGTTCCGAAAAACCATCAATGTTGATGAGTCGATCGTATTGTTGGTCAAGCGACTATTAGAAATGAAGGAGCAGAGTGAGCATCCCTAAGAAATTAAGGGGTTATTAGATGACTATGCTGACCTGTTCCTTAAACAGTTACTTGAAGGGTTGCCCACAACTCAAGGCATAAAGCACTGCATTGACTCAGTATCCGGTGTTGTACTGCTGAATAAGCCAGCTTATCAAATGAATCTCGAGCAGGCTTCTGAACTCCAATGTCAAGTCAATGAAATGCTAAAAAGAGGTTATGTGAGAGAAAGTCTCAACCTTTGTGCCATGCTTACACTTTTGGTGTTGAAGAAGGATAGAACCTGGCAGATGTGTATTGATAGCAAAGCCATAAACAAAATCACGATCAAATAAAGGTATCCGATCTTGAGGCTAGAAGGCATGTTGGATGAATTGAGTGGAGCCAAAATTTTTAGCAAGATTAATCTCAAATTTGGTTATCATCAAATCCGTATGAGGTCAGGAGACAAGTGAAAAACTACATTCAAGACTCGACATAGACTTTACGAATGGATGGTTATGTCCTTCGGCTTGTCTAATGCCTTGAGCACTTTCATGAGACTTATGAACCATGTGCTAAGACATCTTATCGGGAAGTGTGTTGTGGTGTACTTTGACGACATTCTGGTCTATAGTGTTGACATGCTGAGTCATTATGAACATCTCAGGGCAGTCTTGGATATCTTTTGTACTAAGAGACTATTTGGCAACTTGAAGAAATGTTTCTTTTGCCAGGAGGAAGTGGCATTCTTGGGGTATGTAGTCAGTAGAGGAGGCTTGCGAGTTGATGATGAGAAGATCAAAGCAATTGTCGAGTAGTCGACTCTTACTACTTGTACCGACGGAAGAAGTTTCCACAGACTGGCTTCGTTTTATAGAAGGTTTATCAGGAACTTTAGCACCATCACCACGCCACTTACTAAGCTAATAAAGAAGAACACCGACTTCTGATGGGGAGAAAAGAAAGAGAGGAATTTTACCGACATAAAAGAAAGATTGACCTCCGCCCCGATGTTAGTACTACCTGACTTCGACAAAATTTTTGAGTTGGAATGCAACGCATCGTGTGTTGGAATAGGTGATGTCCTAATACGGGAAAGCCGACCAATTGCCTTCTACAGTGAGAAGCTCCGAGGACCACTGTTGAACTACTCCATGTATGACAAGGAACTTTTGGCACTAATCTAGGCAATGCAAGTATGGCAACATTACTTACTGCTAAGAGAATTTGTCATATATACTGACTATGAATCATTGAGGTACCTCCAAAGTTAGACCAAGTTGTCAAAGAGGCAAGTAAGATGGGTTGAATTCCTCGAGGGGTTCGATTTTGTGATAAGGTGTAATCAAGGAAAGAGTAACATAGTTGCAAATGCTCTTTCAAGGAGGTATGCACTCTTATTAGAACTTTAGACCAGGCTGTTTAGTTTTGCGAGTATCAAAGAACAGTACTACGGGTATCCACACTTTGGACCAATAATTTGCGATGCATAGAAGGGAGGACAGTGGACTAATATTATGTGGAAAATGGCTATCTATTCTAAGGAGGGAGACTATGCGTACCGACTTGTTCCCTATTGGAATTATTAGTCAGGGAAGCCCACAGCGAAGGGCTCTCCGGACACTTTGGAGAAAGGACGATCTATGAACTATTGAATGGTCGATTCTTTTGGCCGAAAATGCGAAGAGATGTATATTGAGTTGTGGAAAGCTATGTAGTGTGCAAAAAGGCCAAGTGCCGAGCCGAACAAGGAAAAGCAATGCCCCTATTTGTTCCAACGAAACCGTAAACTGAATTAAGTATAGACTTTATTCTTAGATTGTCGCAAACTACTCGAGGCAAAGATTCTATAATGGTCGTCATAGATCAGTTCAGTAAGATGGCACACTTCATGCTCTGCACCAAAACTAACGATGCTTCGGCTATTGCTTCTCTTTTCTTACAAGAGATTATGCAGATATATGGCATGCCGAAGATTGTAGTATCCGACACAGACCTAAAGTTCTTGAGCCATTTCTAGAGGACCCTATGGCGTCAGTTGGGAACTAAATTACTCTTCAGTGCTTCATGTTACCCCCAAACTGATGGCCAAACAGAGGTGGTTAATCGTACTTTAGGGTCATTACTCTGAGCTGCAGTAAGCAAGAACTTGGCTGATTGGGATGTCTACTTGCCAGTGGTCAAATTTGCTGATAACCGGACCGTATATGATACTACTAAGCAGACTCCCTTTAAGGTGGTCTATCGATTCGATCCCAAGTTGCCCTTCGATCACGCCCCTGTACCAGCACCCTGATAACTCGGATTTTAAACATATTTCATATGGTGATTTTATAGTATTTCCCTTACATTTTTTATTTTCTTTAAATAAATTGATACTTAATTGAGTAAAATTTTGATTTTAAGGTTTGAACGCGTTCTTGGATCGAAAACGAAGAAAAGGAATCAAGTTTCACTTAATTCGGAGTTCAAATGAAGAAGTTTTGAAGTTTTGAAGTTACATAGTCTAGGACATGGCCATGTCCCCAAGCTGTGTCCATGCAGGGAAATTGGCCAGGGGCAGGAAGTTACAAGACCTGGGGATACGGTCATGTCCCAAGTCGTGTCTGGTAAAGAAAACGAAAACCTTTTGATACACTATAAAAGGACATATTAGGGTTTCAAAAGACATAAGAGACATTAGAGAAGACAGGAGACTTGAGGAGAAGGAGAAGAAAAAGGCGAGAACAACACCGACTTCAAGATCGGAGAGATTTTTCATCAATCAAAGGGGTTTTTCATGTTTTATTTTAAATTTTTTATGGAACTCGTTTTTAGTCTCATTATGATAGCTTAGAATTCGTGTATTTAGGATTATGGAACCTAGGGTTTCATGTGACTCTTGGGTTGATTTATAAATTTCAATAAAGTTTCTATCTTTTCTTGATTCAATTATGTCATTATGCATGTTGATTGAGAAATTACATGTATAATTAGATCTTTACATAATTGGAGAGAATTACATGTATACTTAGAGATAAGATACATGTTTCTTCCGGAAAGTTAATTAATTGTATGGGAATTCATTATACATTAATGCAATTCTAAATTATATTACTAAGTGAAGAGATTCCGGTAAATAATTTAGGATTAGGGTTAATATGCTTGAGAAAGGTATTAACTTTAGTTGTGAATCCCTCCGGTTAAGAATAATAGAAACCAACTTGAATTTATTTTAAGCGATCACATGTTAAACTCTAGGGAAAATAATTCTTAAATACGTTAATACTTTCTTGCAGTCGTTCTTAATTTTATCGCTTTTTCAATTGCGTAATTAAGTCTTATAATTAAGTTAGTTTGTTAATTTTAGTATTTTTAATTAATTCAAACTTCCATAATTTTTCGGTTAGATAATAAAGTTAAGGTTAATATTAGTACTCGAAGTCTATGAAGGATCAACTCAGACTCACATCCACTATATTAAAACTGATAGGTGCACTTACCTGATATCACACCCACACAAGAAGACCTTGACACTTCGGCCAAAGCACAATCTCTTTAGCACATTTATGACAAAGTCACTTGGCTTATCAACCAAGCTGCTAAAAGAATACGAGAAAAGACCAAGGGTAGGTTGGCCAAACAATTTCAACTAGGAGACTTAGTATAGCTACACCGCAGTAAGGAACAATTCCAAAATAAGAGAAAGAACAAATTATCTGCAAGAGCGGAGGGCCTTTTAGAATCCTCTAAAAAATCAGTGACAACACTTATAGATTGGAACTTGTCGAGCCTGATTTTTCGATTTTTGTTTAAAATTAATTTCTCATTTCTTAATTAATACTAAACCCTAACCCATTTAATATTAATCCTCGACTAAAGAAATTGAGAAATTCCGGTTTTTTATTAAAAAGAATTTTTGGAGTCGCCACCCGACCGAAGTCGAGAAAAGAAAAAGAAACCGTAACCAATTAGGTGAATTGGTTACGATTTAGCTACCAGTCTTTGATTTCAAATTTAATAAAGAACCAGAGGGTTCCGAATTTGGGGGCTAACCTATTAAACCCTAACAGGTACCACTATTTATTATCGAAATTAGGATTATTTTTCTAATTATAATATTTAAAAAAATGAATAAATAAAATCAAACGAAAAAAAAGAACCTAAGTTTCTACATATTTTATCGTCGCCCCGAAGGTGCCTACGTACCCGCTATCCGGGATCGGACAATCGTAGTTCTTTTCGAAAAATTTAGTATGTTGATTTATTTTAATTTTGAAAACCGTCCAAGTTTACGTTTTATTTGATTTAGTTTATTTTAAAAAACAAAAAATAAAATAAAGAATCGTAAGTCGTAAGTGATCAAAAGACTCCCTAAAACACTATAATCTTTTTGTAAAAAATTTTCCTTTAGTTAATTTTTGTTTCTAAAAATAATTTCCTATATGAGAATTTCTAAAAAAAAAACTAATTCTAAAGGAATCCTAGACGAATGTGTATATGTATACATATATATATATATATATGCCTCTACACTATTTCTATTTAACAATTATTTTCTTAAGTGAATTAATAATGTCAAGAAATATACCTAATATAAAAGCTAAACTTAAAGATTTCCTAAACTAATGTATGTATTAAATCACTAAAAAACTTAACAACATAATAATAATAATCAAATAATAAATAAAATAAAAATATTCATCAACCGAACCTTTGTCTTTTCGTTACAGTTGCGCAGGGCCTCGTACGTTTAGTGGCGGAGCACTGATGCAGTGGGTGATGCGAGCTTGCGATTCAGTCGTGGAGTGTCCAACGAGTTGACAGTAATGGCGTATAGTTGACATGCTGGATCAGTAGGATGTGGTGTAGTGTGGATCGTGTATACAGCGAACGATATGGACATATGTTGTTCGGTCGATGAAGTTTGGATTAGACCTGCATTGATCGTATGTGCAAATCCAGCTAGGCTTTGTCAGTGAAGCGCGGATGTGAGGCCACTGCTGTTGCTCGGTGAGGCTGAACAAGGGCTGTTCGAATTTAGATCAGGATTGGAGTGTCAGGACGTTGGGCTTCGGAATTGTTTGGATCTGTTTCAAGCGTCGATGGGGCTGGCGTTCGGTCAGGCAATGACTGTACGTGGACAGCAACGTTCGGTTGAGTCAAGTTGCTACAGATGACTAGGCGTGGACAGCAGTGTTCGTGGACAATCGGTCGGCAGCAACTGTGCGTGGACAGCAGTGTTCGGTTGAGTCAGTGTTTATTGGAGCGTTGATCGTTGGGTTGGAGATTAATACTGAAGCTGCTGCTGTTATGGAGTCGTGGAGCTGTTGTCTGCTGACTGCTGCTGTTGGTCAAATTGATTTTATCCTACAGGGAATTGCTGTTGTCTGCTGGCCGTGGAGCAGCGTACGTCGATGAAAGCAGTAGGCGAACGCGCAGTGAGGCGTATAGACGTTCGTGTCGGCTGCAAAGTATCGTCGAAGGCCTGATTACTGCGGCATGAGGCTCTTGTCGAACAACAGAAGATTCAATGAATCGGCAGTGTTTATCGGACTCTGATGATGGAGTTCACCAAATAATGTTTCTGTTACTGTGTTTTTTTGTGATTTGAATTCCTATTATCTGAAAGTCCTCCCCTTTTCTGCACGTGTGTGTTGTTTATATAAAGTCTAAACCAAATCGTATTGTATTATATCATATCTAATTATATCCGATTCGTTAATTAAATTAGATTCAAATTTAATTCAAATCTGATTTAACTAATATTCATATGATTTGATTAGAGATGAATCCGATTTTCGTCTCGCTTTTGCAAAGTTAGAAAAATAAAGACATTGGTACTTGCTGAGACTCAAACCCATGACCTCCAACTAAATTTACCCAAGTACTCTGCTACTTATCCATCAGGCTGTTGGTCTGTGTCTTGACATTCATTACAATTAAATTATATTTAAACTATCTAAATCCCTAAAGTAAAATTTTTAACTAAACTAAAATTAAAACTAACTCTAAAACTAATTATTCCTAATATAAATTACTTCCTAAAAATCTACTAAATTTTTATAATTTTTCCTTTTCTTATTTTTTTGGTATTTTCATTATTTGCTAATTTTTATTATTATTATTATTTTTTATTAATCTTTTGTTATCTTTTGAATTAGGACCCCTTTTTTTGTAAAAAATAAAAATAAAAATTAAGATTATGGAAGGGCAAAAATTAGGTGCCTACAGAACTACCTGAGGAATATGGGGTTACTGATGTCTTCAACATTGCCGACCTTAGTCCATATTACCCTGACAAAGAATTAAGCGAACAATATTTGGATTTGATCTCAAATCCCAAACAACCTGGAAGGAGTGATAGGAATCAAGCTACAACACCTCTGACCCACAATCGAGCCCGAGGATGAAAGGGGTTGGCACGATGAATCCTTATGTTCTAACTAACCCTTTCCGAGGCCGAATACTTACCTATAGAGTCACCTTTAATGCCGTACCGAATGATCGCCTTTATTCTATGTTGTGCCAAGTTGATGACTATTCTAATGCCGAGTTGACTAATCACCCAACATCATCCTTGCCGAGAGGCTAAGAGACAAAGAATCCGAATTGATTAAGCCATTCTTACTTAAACAAGCCCACCCATCCGTACTTTTTGTCCGCATCCCTTAACAACCTTACTAATGTAGCATTGCCATATGTACAGTGTTGTATGGAGAATCTGTAGTACCAATGATTAATTCCCTTGTATATTCATTTTTACCCTCTTCTATCATGTACATTGCTTCTTTAGGAAATATCCTTATTATCTTTTTCCTTTTAGGCAAGTTGCCCTAACTCACGAGTATAAATACCTTTGTATTTGTAGCTGTAACAGATCGGATTACCTTCAATACACTCGAGTATTTTCTTCTTTATGTAAACACTGTTGTTTTCTCTCGGCATCACTCTTATCCTTTCTCTTAAGTAAGGTTAGGTGGTGAGTAATCTTATTGAACCAATTCGTATGTCATATCGAATTGTGCCGTAAGTCCTATAAGCTTGGACCCATCCAGCAACCAGCCTTATCTGTTTTTAGTCATGATTCGCACTAGCCTCGACTCTCTCGATAGTTGGCCAATCATCATTAAGCATCGACTGGGGGTGTTTAGTTCAATGGCAGCTCGAGGTTGAACCCATAGGCAACTTCGAATGGGGACATGCTTGTTACACTATAGGTATTCCTATTATGTGTAAACTCAATAATTGGTAGGCATAAATCCCAATTGGCCATATTTCGTCCGACAGCAACCCACAACAAAGTTCCAATGATTCTGTTGACAATTTTGGTTTATCCATCAGTCTGTGGGTGGTAAGACGTGTTGTACAGCAACTTGGTTCCTATTTGCCTCCATAACGTCCTCAAAAAGTGGCTCATGAACTGGGGGTCTCAGTCTGAAACAATGGTCTTATGAATTTCATACAGCTTGATTACTTCTTGCAAGAAAAGAAAAGAGATAGTTGAAATGTTGTTAGTTTTGGAATAAGGCACGAAATGTACCATTTTGCTAAATCAATTCACAACTACCATGATAGAGTCCTTCCTTTGGGACATTTGTGGCACTCTTAACATGAAGTCCATACTCAAGGGACCATGGTTTGGTCGAGATCGGTAAGGGTTGGTAGTATCCTTACTCGGCAAGAATCTTCGCTTTTCTATAGGTCGCACACTTTTCCAGCATGGATTAGACATCTCTCTTCATCCTTAGCCAAAAGAATCTAGAGGATAATACCTCATAAGTTTGGCACCGGCTAAAGTGTCCTGTTAGTCCCCTTCCATGCGCCTCACACACTAGCAATTCTTGTATGGAACATGTCGGGATACATAGCCTTCTCTTCTTGAATAAGTATTCTTCCTCCCTATGATAATCATTTATTATCCGTCTTTCCTCACAATGGCCGTATATAGAACCAAAGTGTAGGTACTTAGCATACAATTTCTTGATGGTTGAAAAACCATGTAACTTCATTTACAGCTTGGTCAGGAGGGTATGTCATCCTGATAGGGTATCGACTATTACATTGTTTTTTCTATTCTTGTATTTTACGACATAAGAAAAACCCTTCATGAACTAAACCCACTTAGCTTGTCTCTGGGACAACTTCAGTTAGCTCTTTGGATATCTCAAGGATTTATGATTGGTGTAGATCACAAATTCCTTAAGTAGTAGATAGCGTTACCATATCGTTAAGGCTCGGATTAAGGAGTAGGACTCCTTGTCATAGACGGAATAGTTGAGTGTGGCTCCTCAAAGTTTCTCACTGAAATAAGTAATAAGTCGGCCTTCTTGCATTTAACAGTGCCTATGCTTAGTTCAAATGCATTAGACTCTACTTCAAATACCTTATCGAAGCTCGGTAGAGCTAAGACGGGGGTTATAGTTAGCTTATCCTTCACATCCTCAAAACTCCTCCCTCTCTTTCTCACCCTATTCAAATTTAACATTCTTCTTTGAGAGTTCAATGAGTAGAGCCACAATCACATTGAAGTTCCTGATGAATTGGTGATAGAATGATACTAGGCCTTGGAAACTTCTCACATAGGCAGAATAGGTCAACTCAGGCCATTTTATGGTTACTCTTATCTTCTCTTCATCAACTTGGATGGCACCTCCACTCACAACAAAACCTAAGAAGATCACCTCGGAATGGCAAAAGTCGCACTTCTTTAGATTGGTGTAAAGTTATTCAGTTCGAAGTTTTGTAAGCACTTGTCGGAGATGCTCTCGGTGAGTCTCCAAGTTAGGGCTATACATTAGAATGTCATCAAAATAAACAACGACAAACCTTCACAGTAATTCTCAAAGCACATGATTCATAAGTTTCATGAATGTGCTCGATGCGTTGGATAGCCCAAATGGCATTATAAGCCATTCATATAAGCCATGTTGTGTTATGAATGCGGTCTTCCACTCATTACCTTTACGCATTTGAATCTGATGGTACTTAGCTTTAAGGTCGATCTTAAAGAACACTCTTGCTCCGCTCAACTTGTCTAACATGTTATCAAGCTTGGGTATGGGATACTTGTACTTGATGGTGATTCGATTGATCACTCAACTATCCATACATATCTTTCAAGACCCATCTTTCTTCAGCACTAATAAGATTGATACAATACAAGGGCTCAAGGACTCGTGCACATACCCCTTCTTTAGTAGCTCATTTACCTATCTCTATAGCTCAGTAACCTGTTTAGGATTTAGCTTATAGGTAGGCTTGTTTGATAGCACAACTCCTAGCTATAGGTTGATTGCATGTTTAACACTATGGTTTAGGGGCAAACCGTTCAACAGCTCTTCCAGAAATAGGTTGGCAAATTCCTCCAGTAAGGTCTTCACTTCGGTCGGAAGCTCTTCCTCCCCGAGTTTCATCTTTAGAAGCTTCCTGACAAGCAAATAGGTCGGTCCCTCTAGCACCGTTTCTCTTTTCAATTCAACTTGGGTCAATATCAAAGCTTCCTTCTTCAGGGTTCATTTAAGCTAAGATTGCATAGCCTATACTTGCTCAATAGTCATGGGACTTAATTTCAACCTTCTCTCTTTATGCTCTACAGAGCATATGTTTCTCTTGCCATCATATATAACTGCTTAATCAAACATCTATGGTTGTCCATATAGAAGGTAGGATGCACTCATAGGTAACACATCATAAAGCACTTCATCTCGATACTTGCCTATATAGATTAACATAGACACCTGTTTGTTCACTTATAAGGCTTCCTTATCATTGAGCTAATGAAGCTTGTAAGGTTTCAGGTAGGGTATGATCAGCAATTTTAGCTGTTGGACCACAAATGCAAAGGCTAAATTGTTATAGCTCTTACTGTCAATGATCAACACATATAGTGATTCATTCACCTTGCTCCCAATATGGAAGAGATTTTCTCTTTGCTCATCTTCAGGTACAAGACTAATACTCATTGTCCTCCTCAACACTAGAGTGGTCGGCATGAAGTTACCTTCCTTGCTATAGATAACTTCCTCTTTATCAGTACTATCGACCTCAACGATCGGCGCCTTACCTCTAATCACCATTGTTCGCCTGTTCGAACACTAAGTAACCATGTGTCCAAATCCTTAGCATTTAAAACACTTGATCTCACTCATCTTCCTCCCTGGACTCTAGCCCTTCTCAAACTTCCTTAGGGGTTCCTTCTCCTGGGATTGGGTGGTCGAAATGGGTCAGGTATCAACAAATTCCATTCACATAGGTCTACTCAGAATAGTTCGGCTACTTCTCGGTCGGCCAACAAGGGGGTCAGAATCTTCCTAATCGGTACCTTTCTATCCTCTGGGTAGCTCGGATTGTATCATTAAGTGTTCTAACGTCTAGGGTTTCCAAGACATCCCCAATCTCATACTTTAATCTGCTAATGAATCAAGACATAGTTCGGTCTTCAGGTTCTACGACTTCACATCGAATCATTAGCATCTAGAATTCTTTTACGTAAATGTCTACACTCGATGCTCCTTATCTTAGTTCTTGCAGTCTCATGAAAGCATCTTGTAGATAATAGCTCGATACAAACCTTCTCTACATAACTCTCTTTATATAATCCCAACTCCTAATCTCTTGTTCTCTTTCCCTTCTTCTGGTGGCTTGCAAGTTTTTCCACCAGAAGGCGGCATAACCAGTGAACTCCAATACAGCAAGTCTAACCTTTGCATTGTCAAGCACCTCGTGACATTCAAACTGCTTTTTAATCTTATCTACCTAATCTATGTAGTCCTCAGCATGACCACTTCCAGAGAAACTTGGAATACACATCCGCAATCCTTCAACTCTAGGGGCTTGTGCATTTCTTTCCTCAGGTTCGTATTACCCCTCTACTTCGCCATCTCCCTTTACTTCCTCCTCAATCTCTTTAAGTGGTAGCCTTCATCTAGTATCCTTACCAATTCCTTTAGTTGGAGTGGTCAAGCTAGGGCGTTATCTTGGCCAAACTGACTATTGCCTTAACCTTGCTATTTGCATTTCCTCGTAGGGTTGTTTCTAGCTCGTTGTTTGTCTTCTTGGATGACAGTCACCAAACTAGCTATCAAATTGGTAAGCCTATCTAAGCGGTTACCAACTGACTGAGGTAAGAAGCTTTCTTCCTGTCCTTAACTATGTCGAGTACCACTTTCTTGGTTTTCCAAAGTTCCTTGTACACTTGAATCCAACATAGATGTTTACTTCACAATGGAAATTTCTTAACAAACACACAGTCAACCATACTCTATTTTGGCATATCGAAAATAGGAGAAAACAGAGTACAAAACACTTCTTACTACTAAACTTCAAAGCTAACAATAGAAGCACTATCACACGAGAGTTGTGACAAACTATTAAAAGAACATGGTAGCATAATCCAACTTCGAACATAGTCAAGCTCTAATGCTATGATAATATGGACTCGTGAATAAACATACGAACCTAATATTACGCATAACCAAAGGAGGTGGGTCCAAGCCGAAACATGGCCTAAAAAGTAAATGATAGTTGAAGGAGAGTAGGGGTTCTCGTACACCAACAATGGATATGGTACACTAACACCTCATACAAGCTTAAGTCACACTTGATATGACGTACAAGTGTAGCTAAAGGTCACTCACTACTAGTTCACGCTCGAATAGGCTAGATAAGAGTAACTCAAGTGTAAGCAAGAGGACACTTAGCTCAAGAGAAGGTAAAAAGTTCAGTGTATTCTTATATATATTCTCCTTGCGGCTGTTACATTATGTGACTATTTATGGTACCCTGTTAGGGTAAATTCTATGTTACAGATAATTACAAAAATGAATTCCTATTTGCTAAATAAAAGGAAAATACTCTATAGGGAAAACACAAGATTATGTACAACAAACATCATCTGTCAAAAAGGATAGTACATTTATCAAAAAGGATAGTGTACGTACAATTTCTCTACGATTCTGATAGAATTATGATCCAAGCAAGGGTAGGCCTCTATTCAGGTATGTTCGATGTTGGAAGTTTGGTACCCTAATTGTTGAAGCAAGACTGGGGTTATCTCGAGTTGGCTCACAATCGGGTCGGCCTTAGATGGTCTGTTCTTGACTGTTGTCAGCTTACCTTTGGTACCATAGAGATTGCTGTATTTAGTTTTTAGCGCTTAGACCAATCCATTGCAAAGGGTTTGGTTCAACACCTTAGTAATGCCTTAGATAGCATAGAAAGCGAAGTAGCTCGGCAGATTGAATTGGGGAAAGCATTGCTCCTCGGCGCTTAACTCACCTTAAATAGCTCAATAGACCACCTGAAAGAGCCTTTGGGCTTGAGAGCATATAATCAGTCCTTAATCCCTATCAATTTGGGTATATGTTAGTTGGGCATAGGAGTTATTATTGGGTGTTGTGATGTTACAGTTTGTATTGAGTCAAGGTGGACTAGCTAAGCCAAAGCGGTTGGAGGTAGATCGAGAAAGTGTAGTTGAAGTAGGGGTATCGTTGTGTTGTTTGGTTTTGATCCGTGAGAAAGGGTAGTCATGTTAGGTTTAGTTTTACTACTCATGTTGACAGTGGTTGGGGGGTGTTCGAGAGAGAGGGATGGTGCGATGGGTGTATGGTCTAGTATGTGTGTGTTGGAGTTGAGATAGTGTTGGTTTGAGTAGTGAATTGGGTTTAGTGTCATGGCTAGGTTTTGAAAGTAGATGAGAGTGTGTGTATTAATTGTGTGTGTAAGGAAAGGGATGTCTGGTCGATGGAGTGTGGTCAATTGCTATTCGAGAGAGATGAGGGAGATCATCCCTAATGTCCGACGAGAAATATAAGGAAAATAAAATTAATGGTTTATGCCTAATTTTTCTCCCTTTTTCTATTTTTCAAATTCAATTTTGAATGCTCAAACGAGTGAATCCAACCATGTTTTTGGGTTTAATTCATAGAGAGCCACATAAAGTGCAAATTTAAACCAAAAACAAGTGTACTTACATGTGGAATTTTAATGAAAAATGGAGGCAAAGTGAGGGGCTTAGGTTAGTTTTTAGCAGGAAAGGAATAGAAAAGGAAGGAAAGGGAAGGAAAATTGTTGACGTGTCATGTTCGTAGCTTGACACATGTGTATAATGATGTGGCAGTGTATTTTGTGAAGAAGGAAAAATAAAAGGTAGTTTTGCCTTTATTGAAATTTGAACCCCTGATCTCTAAGCTAAACTTAAGTGCAAGTCTAAGTGCTTAAACGTTAGGCTATTGGGCTATACTTTATTCATATGTGCAATTAAATTATACATATGAACAAGGTCAGTCTGGATTAGATTTGAATTTAAGCTCAAGCTTAAGCTCAAGCTCAACACCTTTCTCCTATAAAAATAAAATGAAAAAAGAAATTTATTATTAAAACACTAAAACTTATTTAAAATTCCTATTTTTTTTTTATTTTTCTAAGTTTACCCTTTTTTTCTTAATTTTTTCAAAAAAAATTATTTTTTTTTGTATTTTTCTAAATTATTTTTTTTCTTCTAATTTTTGCAAAATTTCCATTTTTTTTTTGTAGTTTTCTAAATTTTCTTATTTTTTGTACTTTTTCCTAATTTAGGATCGTTTATCTTATTTTAAAAAATTTGAAAAAAATGAAAAGGTAAGGTAGGGGTAGTGCAAAAATGGGGTGTTTACACTTAGCTCAAACATAAGTAGTTTAAAGAAAACCCTTTTTAGGGAATGAAAGAGACACACGAAGGTCTTATAAAATCTTATCACAAGTGAAATGGACATCTATGGTAATGTGTTTTGTCCTACTAAGGAAATAAGGGTGATTTGTAAGTGACTGGGTGGACTTGTTACCACAATATAAAGTAATGGGGAATGAAAGAGACACATGAAGGTCTTATAAAATATAAGAGAGCTAAAGCAATTCTTTTGCAGTAAAGGCCATATTATGATACTTAGCCTCTATAGATGATTTGGAAACTATGTGTTGCTTTTTGGTTTTTTAAGAGATGAGAAAGTAACCACAAAGAATACAGTAATCAGTAACAAATTTGCGATCAACAGAGCAAGAAACCAATTTGAATCTAAGTAAGCAAACAACTCAAGAGAGCTTGCAACAAGATGAAATGGCCCAAGCTTGATAGTCTCCTTAAGATATCTAAGGACATGAAAAGCAACCTTAAGATGACCAACGTATAGCCATGCCAAAAACCGACACAACTTGTACATTACAAAGGAAATATTAGGCCCTGAGTGAGTGAGATAAAGCAAGTTCCCAATAATATGCTTGTAAAATGAAGGATCATCTAAGCATTCATGTGCATCTTTAGTAAGCTTTAGTCTTAAAAGGAAAGGAGTTTGGATGGGTTTGGAAGATGATAACCCATAATCATAAAGGACATTGGAGATAACTTGCATTGATGTGCTAGTATACTAGAGGAAGTACGACACAATTTAAGGCTTAAGAAGTAATGAGCAAGTCCTAAGTCCTAATTTGTGAATGCAATATGCAATTGAGACTTAAAATCATCCATGGATTGAATCAAAAAGCCAGTTAATGACGTGCCATTGATATGAGGCAAGCGCACCTATCAATTTTAATATAGTGGATATGAGTCCAAGTCGATCCCTCAGAGATTTTGAGTACTAATATTAACTTTAGCTTTATCATCTAACCAGAAAATTGTGATGAGTTGAATGAATTAAAAATACTGAAATTAACAACTAAACTACTTATGAGACTTAATTACGCAAATTAGGAAGCAATAAACTATGAACGACTTCAAATATGCAATACTGTATTTAGGAATTATTTCCCCTAGTGTTTAAAATATAACCTTTTTAAAATATATTCAATTCAGTTTCTATAATTCTTGACCGGAGGGATTCACAATTAAAGTTAATACCTTTCTCAAGCATATTAACCCTAATCCTAAATTATTTACCGGAATCTCTTCACTTAGTAATATAATTTAGAATTGCATTAATGTATAATGAATTCCCACACAAACAATCAACTTTCCAGAAGAAACATGTGTCTTATCTCTAAGTATACATGTAATTCTCTTTAATTATGCCTAGATCTAATTACACATGCAATTTCTCAATCAACATGCATAATATCATATATTGACACTCTAGAATTATCAATCCACAATTAAACAACATAATTGAATCAAGAAAAGATAGAAACTTTATTGAAATTATAATTCAATCCAAGGGTTACATGAAACCCTAGGTTCCATAGTCTTAAATATTCGAATTCTAAGCTATCATAACGAATCTAAAAATGAGTTCCATCAAAAACATAAAATAAAGCATGGAAAACCCCTCTTGATTTGATGAACAATCTCTCTAATCTTGAAATCGATGTTATTCTCGCCTCTTTCTTGATTGATGTTCTCCTTAAGTCTCTTCTTGTCTCTTGTGTCTTTCCGTTTCTGTAATGTCTCTCTTGTCTTTTGAAACCCTAAGATATCATTTTATATGTGTATTACAAAGATTCTGTTTTCGTCACCAGATACGGCCTGGGATACAGCCGTGTCCCCAGGTCGTGTAACTTTCTGCACTAAGACAAAATTTTCTGCACAACTTCAAAACTTCATAACTTCTTCATTTGAACTTCGATTTGGGTGAAATTTGATTCCTTTTCTTCGTTTTCGATCCTAGAACGCGTTCAAACCTAGAAATCAAAATTTTACTCAATTAAGTATCAATTTCTTTAAAGAAAACCAAAAATGTGCGGAAAATACTATAAAATCACCCTATGAAATATGTTTAAAATTAGAGTTATCAGCCATCAACATACAATAAAACCACAAAAAATTCATCATTAAGAAATTGAGTAAACAAGGAATTATCATGTTAAGATTAAACAACTCTAAGTCAAATGAGGAAATTTAAAATCTCTAACTTCCACTGATACAAAGCTTGAAACTTACCCAAGTTTAGCCTTAGAATAACCTTGTGAAGAAGTCATAAATATTTCCTCGTCTAAGTAACTATGCAAGAGGGCATTTTTGATGTCTACTTAGCAAAGAGACCAACCTTCCACTATTGCTACAAGTAGAAGAACAAGAACAATACCTATGTTAGCCATAGAAGAAAACATGCTCTGATAATCCTTGCCTTCAAATTGGGTTTAACCTTTGTTACTAAGAGAGCTTTGTAGCATTTTATGCTACCATCAACTTGGTATTTAATCTTATATACCTACTTACATCCAATGGCTTTTTTGCCTTGAGGTAAATCAATCAATTCCCAAGTATTATTGGTCTTAAGAGCTTGAAGCTCTTTATACATCACATCAACTAACAATTCATCTTTAGTTGCTTACATATAAGAAGTAGGTTCTTTTAACTTAAAAAAAATTACGAGTGAACAAACAAAATTAGTAGGATAAGAATGAAAGCTATGTAAAGCGAAACAAGGATATCCAATAGTAGATTGAAAAGAAATAGAAGAAGGAAACACAATATAAGCATGATGAATATAGTCTTACAATTAGTTAGGAGTATGAATAGCTGTAGTAGAATGTTTACGAATAGGATTTCTAGGAACAAAGTGTGAAGTAAAACTTATAACTTTATTAGAATGAAAGTAACTAAAGATGTCATAGAAGTATTAGAATGTGTAACATGAGGCAAACTAGAAGGAATAGTAGGAGGTAGTGAATTTGCATCAATATCCTTAAAAAGAAAACGGTCATTAAAAAAAATGTCCATCTTAACTCATCATAAATCTTCTAACATGTAGATCATATACCCTATATGCCTTTTGTCCATAGCTATAGCCTAAAAAGATACATCTAATACCCTTCTCATCAAATTTATCCTTAAACGGATTCACATTCAACAAATAGCATAAACAACTAAGCACCTTCAAATGATCATAAAGGAGCTTTACCAAATAACACATCGTATGGAGTTTTCTAATCTAACCTTGTAATAGGCTTTTTATTAATCAAATATGTGGCAGTCAACACACAATCCCCCAAAAACTCTTTTTGTAAAACTAAATGTCACTGCATTGCTCTAGTAGTTTCAATAAAATGATGATGTTTCCTTTCAATAACTTCATTTTGTTTTGGAGTATAAGGAGTAGACCTTTGATGAATAATCCATAAGGTAGAAAGTAAATCTTGCCAATCTCTAGATGAAAAATTTGCCACACTATCTGTTTTAAAGAACTTTGTTATGCAATGAAAGTGATTAGAAATGTAAGAAAGAAAGTGTTTCAATTTGGACAATGCCTAATGTTTGTGTCCTAGTAGGTATGTCTAAGTAGATTGTGAGAATTCATCAACCAAAGTCATAAATTATGATAAGAATTAACCTTCAAAACTGATCATATGCTTCCAAGCTAAAGGTCTAGCTAACATGGTTCAATAGATTATCAAGTGTTGCATACCTCCAGAAAACTATAAACTGTAGTTGGCATCCAAATGCCATGTTAGGTAGCATTCGAATGCTAAGGGTCTATTCTTGATTGTTGCATGGCATCCAGATAACTAACCTCCTAGCATTCGGATGCCATGTCTATAGCAATGTATAGAACATTTTCATCTTGTTTCTTGTGACTTTTCTAACCTTCCAACTTATTCTAAAACCTTGCATACATGTTTCCAAGCAAAATTTCTAAATCAAAACATTAACCAAAACTTTTTTTCTTAGAAATGATTTGAGTATCCTTATGGAAACTTATAGCCTAATTGAGGAGTTGCGATATAAGGTTTGAGTAGTGGCTTTGGTGTTTAAGTTTAGGGGTTGAGATGTTGTTTTTATGTTGAACTAGGTTGTAAGATACCATGACACTTGTTGAACGCTACTGAGGATTTAAGTATGGGATACATGAATGTTATTTGTGTGTGCTAGGGTAATAATCTAACTGGACTTAACTTAACTTAGACCTTAATTAAGTTTGCTACGTGCACTTAGCTTCAACCACTTACTGATAGTGATAGGATTCCAAGTACCGACTTAATGCTACGGTAGGTTTTAGATCACATGGGAAGCTTTCTCGTGAGCTTCACATGAGTGGATGACTTATTTATAAGCTATGTCAGCATTGGACGGCCTACCCTGTTTTGTTGGGTCTGCCTTATTATGTTGAGTAAGCCCTGCTCTACCTTAACTAAGCCCTTCTATAGGCTTATCTATGAGCTATGGTAATATTAAAAGACTTGACATGTTCTGTAAGTTCTATCTTAGCCTACTATTTTTACCCTACTTTGCTAAGTCTTCGTTGCTATACTTGGGTTGGACAACCTACCCTACTCTGTTAAGTCTGCCCTATTATGCTGAGTAAGCCTTGTTCTACCCTAAACTAACCCTTCCATAGGCTTATCTATGAGCTATGGCAATATTAGAAGACCCAACGTACTCTATAAGTTCTGTCTCAGCCTATTATTTATGCCTTGCTTTGCCAGGTTTACTCCGATTAGTTATACAAGATTATCCTGTCCTATCTATCCGCTCTACTTTATCGACATCAATTTGCTCAACAGAGTTTGTTTAGCCTAAATTTGCTTAGTCATGACGAGGCTATTCAGCTATACCATCTCAGCTTGGCCATATTGGGTCTTATTAAACAAGTCAACTACATCTACACCAAATCAGCCCAACTATGTTAGGTCAGCCCCTGTCATGCCAGCTTGGCCACTGCCATACCAAGTTAGTCTAGCCATGTAAGGTTGGCACTGACCATGTCAGGTGGGCCCTAGTCATATCGGATCGGCCTCGGACAAAAGCGGATCTTCTAGAAACTCAGGTTAGGACAGCTCAAAACCCTAGAGTCTCCTATAGCTCCTTGAAACCAAAACATTAGCCTACACCTGAAGATCCCACTTGGCTATCCATTTTACTTATGTTAGTTAGATTTCCTATTTCTTGTATTTTCCCTTAGTTGTCATTCATGTTTCATTTGTAATTACTGAAATGCCACTAGGGCATCATTTAGTCATTTTATTTACAATTTTACCCTTTTTTGTATAAATAGAACACTTATATAGGGTTTTAAGGAAATATTTTACGACATTAATGAAAAACCCTCGAGTCTTTTCTCTTGAAAAGCTCTCTTCTACTCACTCTTATCAATCTCTTTAGTAAGAATTATGGCAAGCAACCCTATCACTCGAATTAGTACATAACATCTAGTAAGTCTTAGGTCTATGCATAGTTCTATGGTGCATCATATGACTTTCATTTATTTTTAAGGCCATCTTGCAGTCTGGACCCATCCCTTTTGGTTGTATGTGACATCGAGTTGGTGTGTTCATCCATAGATTCGTACCAGGTAGGGTCCAATGGGGTTGGTGAGGCACCTGACAATCTTTGCACAATACTGTCCCTAGTGGAGTTCCGCATTGAAAGGATCTAAGTAGCTTTAGGTTAGTGATCAGTTACTTGGATATTGGGGATGACGCAATACCATATTTATATAGTACTATATTACCTGTTTGTAAAGGTCATGAGTAGCCTTAAGTCTTAAAATGTTGAGACTGTGCTGCTTGTGGACTTAAATAATGAAGACTAAAATGGTTCATTATTGCATTTACTATGGCTAATCATATGTACTTGCGCATGTTACTTATGTGTTTACGTGCATGTGTATATTATCATGTATTGGGCGATAGCTTTCCTTATTGAAGTTGTCGTATTTTTTAGATACAGGTTCAAGGTATGAGGCATATGATGATGTTTATGCAAAGAATGTAGGTTATGACTATTTATATTATGATGAGGAAAGAGACTACTATTATTATGATGATGTGGCTAAGACTTTGTAGATATCCGAAGACTTTATGTTTAGTTTTTCATTATATATATATATATATATATATGACTTGTGTAATGTTAGAGTCACCTATGAATCCTGTGGTTGATATTTAGCTAATTATTCCTAGATGGAGCAATGGGACACCTAATTGTTTCCATTAGCGTTTCCTTTGTTCAGGTTCCTTACTCATGTCATTTAGACTCTGTCTATTGCTATGTTTGGTTTCAGTAGAGATTGAGTGGTCGATACTCCACTCTTGCTTCAGATTTGAAGTTATTAATTGTGAGTTGGTAGATTTTATGATAAATTGTAGAATATAAATACGTACATGGATCCTTAATTACCTTAACATCTTTGCTTATAGGGCCGATACGTGGTAGAGTTATGGCTTCCAGGATTCTAAGTAATTACAAAAGGCCTTAGTTGCTTAGTCCTAAAATGAACATGAACTCTAATTAAATTGAGATATAAGTGATGTATCTTTTGACAACCTTTGAACAAATAAGAGATTATGTAAAAATAAGGTAAAAGAAGGACATTGCAAAGAATTAAACCAAAAGCAAGAACAATAGAACCAAGAGTAGAAATACTCTTCTACAGACCATCTAATTAACTATAATGGGCGTAGAAAGATGACAGTTGTCACTCAACAAAGACTCATAAGGTGTCATATGGTCACTAGTGCCTACATTAATGATCCAAAGCCCATTCTTATTATATAAAGTATTCATACTAGTAATGGATTGTGCCATACTTGCAAAATGAGCTAAAGAAGTACCTATAACATCCCTACTCTCTTGTAACATTCTAAAAAACCTGTTTATCAACATTAAAGGCACTCTTAGTATCAACATAATAGTTAAGAGTAGTTTTCGTTATCGATTCAACCTTATCAATTCGAAAATGTGCTACCAAATTAGGATAAGAACCAAAATTCCTATTTCATTTTCCTTTATACTAGTTAGGTTACCCCATCAAATCAAAGCAAGTTTCAAATAAACGTCCATCACTCTTGCTATTTTTGCAATAAAACTTCTCCTTCTTTCCAGCTGAATTAGATCTATTCAAAGCTCTATTAACAGCAAAAGAAGATATATCACCATTTGTAACAACAAACTAGTGATTTGCCTTTGTTTTTCAACTTGAAGTACTAAACAAAATGCCATAGCAATTGAAGGCAAAGGATCAGATGATATTATCTAACTCCTCATAGACTCATACATATCAAATAGATACATAAGGAATTGTATCAACTTCAATTGTGCCTTAAATTCAACCAAACTATCTTTCGAATCACATGCACAATATTCAAGCCGTCCACAATTACAAGTAGGATAGGGATTAATTAAATGTGACTCTTCACAATAACACTCAATTTGTTATAAGTAATAATATATTGAGTGCCTTTTTGAGCATTAAAGATATCCTATTGTAATTGAAAAATCATGGACCATGTGTTTGTTTATATTGTTCATTAACCTGATTCTATAACTCCTTAGACGATCGAACAAAAAGTGAAACTTTGTACTAGATGACTAAACATTGAGTTGAACAACCAATGGCTTATCATGAAATCACAACGAATCCACTTTACAAAACCAGTAGTGTTTTGCTTAAGTTTTAGTATAGTTCCATGCATAAACCTTAATTTAAGTTTAGCACTAAGTTCCATACAAACTTACCTAGCCGAAGCAAAGAAATTTGTTTAATTAAAGATTATATTTCCTATAGTCATCCTTAGATTATCAAAGGATGAAATGTTACAGGATCTATAGCAACTAAATCATTGAGATTCAATTTATCTTGATGATTTATGATGAACAAGAAGAACATAGCATAGATTTAAGAAAATCAACAATCAAAGATGGAAGGATGTTACCAATTGCTCTAATACCATGTGAAGATAAGCTTGATCAAATCAGGTGCAAAATGAAGTGTAATACTTAAAGCAAACCTCCATGAGAGTCAACAAGCGAAATAGCATTCAATGAGAATGAAAGTTGTAAGTACCGTGCAAAAGATGTTACTAGTATTTATTAATTCAGCAAATCAACAGATGAAATAAGTCAATTAACTATTGCAAACTCTTAATTATAGGTGATAATATGATGATATAGTTTGTCTTCACAATCTTTATCACAAATGGAAACATGTAATCTTGTGTGTGAGTAGCACTTTTTTTCTATCTGTTCCCATTAATCTATCAAGTTTATTCCAAATTTCATGGTGCTATAAATTATTAATAAATTCATCCCCTTTTGTGATAAAAACAAAAAAGGAAAAAAACAAATAAAACTCATCCTCTCTAGAAGAAAAATGAACACCAAGGAAAAGAGGTAGTTGAAACTCATAAGTAGTAGTAAGCATCCAGAGCATTCAAAGATCAACATATAATTCATTTATTGATTTTTCTTTCTCTCTTTAGTGAGTTTTAAGTTTACTCGGCTTTTTTAGAGTTAAAGAATACCAATGGAGTTGGGTTTTCTTAATTTTTCTACACACTAGTCACTTAAGTTTAAAAAATAAAAACACATGTACTAAAAGTGTAATTTACCCTTATATTTATATATATTTTAGCATTAAAGATCTTTTTTTTTCCCCTCTTACAATTGATTGAAAAAATAGATTATTATTATCGATGAATGAATTCATATTGAGATGTTATGTTCTTTATCATGTACAGGCTTTATCTTTAGATTAATTCCATCATTCAAAACTAAAGGTTCTAAATTATTGCACAACATCTTACAAAAATACTAATCTACATCTAAGGTTTTCATTTAGGATCTTTTGTCAACAAATATCGATATCCAAAAGATGCTTAGCTTATATAATTTGGAGATATCTATAATTATTACCTAATGCACACCTTTTACTATATATTTGACCTTTTACTTTAGCTTGCATTTTTATCCTATCATTGATAAACTCAAAATCATAATATTTTGGAGAAAATGCAAATAATCCCCCTAAACTTTGTCTTAGATGTAGATCGATTCCTGAACTTTCAAAGTGTGGTTTTTTACTTTCTAAACTTTAATAAATTGACCAATAATGACTATAAGTTAAGAACAACCCGTTTAAACTTTGGTTTTGGTGCATAAATACCCCCTTAACTTATCAAAATGTATTTTAAGACCCCTTAAACTTTGGTCATAATGTAACTTTTTTATTAAAGTTTAAGTAGTCAAAAACCATATTTTGAAAGTTCATGGGATAAATCCGTACCTAAGTTAAAGTTTAGGATGTTATTTGCAATTTCCTTAACATTTTTCCTTCAAGAAAATAATTTTATGAGTTGTGATCTATAGCTTTTGCTCTCATTTTGTGTCTAACTTGATGGGTGGACTTTCATTAAGATGATTAAACGTGAGATTAAGAATATGGAGTATGTAAGATACTAATTTTCAATAGGATAACCTCTTTTAGAAAAATAATCATATCTTTTCTAAGTTAAAAATTTTAAATACCTATTATCTTATTCTATTGATTATATTTTATCTAATACAACATATTACTATATTCACTTTAAATGAATATGACACAAATGTTGTATCAGATGATGAATACAAAAAATGTTTGAAAATGTAGTATACAATTTCTTAAAACACATTGTTTTTTCATATTGTCCTATTCAAAGCAAATTATTATGTTATTTATATTTCACACATCTATACATCCATCTACTTATATTTACATCTTACAAATCATTTTCTTTCAATTTTTTAAGAACTTATATAATTTCTTCTATTTGTAATTTTATAATTTAAAACTCATCCGCAATCTAGTATATAGTAAGGCCAATGGCATTATTAGCTTATTATGTTTATTTACAAAAGGAGTTATTATATCATCACATACTAATGTAGCATATCATTTTGTTTCGCCTTTCTTTTTATAAGTATATGGTGACATCCATAATAGAGCAAATCAACTTCATTAGCATTAATGTTTTAATGATGTATTGAGAAACACAAATATTCATGCAATTCTACATTTTTAATATATTTCAATAATTTTTAAATTAAACATTTTTTCACATATTTCTATTTATTGCACCTATATGTGATTAACCACATATTATGGGTCGATATTGTTGAATTTGTACACTTATGGTCATTTGGTAAATGTTAGCAATAATACTTATCATTTATCGCATGCATACATAGTTCCTTTACCATATTGTTTGTCTCAAGCTTAAGGCACGTATGAAAAACGTAATTCCCGTTATTGTTTATACCAAATCTAAATAAAACAAACAATAACTACAATTTCTTCTTTTAATCTATTACTGTAACATAACAAAAAAACTACCATATTTAAATTCGAATTTCCTCTCTAATACAAATTTATTCTAATCAAACTCTTGACATCTACATTTCAACACATACATACACACACATACGTACACTTTTATGTCTCAAGCTAGAACACCCAATGCATTCATGCTTATAATTGACAGTAGTAACTATAACTAAAATCACAACCCATAAAATTATTGCTACAAGTTTCTTAGTTTAATTACCAAGTATGTATCAAAGTAACCTTAATACCACTGCTGCGAGTAGATTAACAGATCTTCAACAAGATTAGCAAATCTTCAACATCAAATAGTAGTAGTGATTCTTTAATTTCAAAACTGCAGTAATAGCTTTTAACCACTCACCACATTTTATTTTTTGAAGTAAAACCATATAAACAACAACCTTATCTTTTCTTTTACTTCTTTTTCTTTTTTATTTTATATATTTTTTTTCAGTTTTACTTATTGCTTCTCCCTTCCTTTTTTCAATCTATTTGATCTATGTTTTTTTTCCCCATATTTCTACCAATAGCAATTAAAAAAAATCTATAACAACAAATCTAACTCACAATTGTGGCGTGTTTTGTCAAATTCCTATACTTATGAATGTTAGTTCATATTCAATCATTGCTTCTCTTTATTTATCTTTTTTCAATTCATACTCCAAACTTCAAATCTTAGTATACCTCCTTCGTTTATGCTAAGATATAGGGTTTAGGCTTCATGAACTAAAATAAACATAACAAAGACAAAGTAGAAAAAGATACAAAATAAATAAATAAGCTATTATATCATCCACTTTCTTCTATGCTACTATTGGATCTCTCTCGAAAAAGAATAACTCGTCTTAAGGTTTACTCTACTTTACTGAAATTAAAAGGGAAAGAGGCTATCTACATAACTTAATCATTCAAAAAAGGGTTAGGGTCACATTTGTTGTCTGACCATACACTATTTTTTTCACTTGAGTACTTAAACTTTAAAATTGTAAATTTACTACCTAGTCTAATTTTTTGAGGTTATTCTATACTAGCTAAACTATCTCCATGATCTTCCGTTAGCCTTGATGATGCCACCTACCAATTGGAGCCTAACAGATGTTAAATACCATATAATTTTATTTATTTATATATTATTTTTATTATCATCATAATTATTAATATTTTATTATAATCTTATTTATAATTATTGCAATGATTATTAAAAATGGTTATATAATTATTATTATAATTATTTATATTTTATTTGTAAAAAAGAGTTAAGCATGTAGTAAGGACTATACTATTAACCAATGACTTCCTCAAATATAGGCTACTCAAATTATACATTATATAATTGGCTAATAGTTGGAGACTTGGCAATGTGGGATTACATATTATAGATACGACTGTAGTCCTCACAATTGTTGAACTTTCAACTTGATTTCTCTTACAATTCTTTTTGACATGAAAATTAACTCTTATTTTTCATATTATTTCATTGATAAGTGTCCAAACATAGAAATATCAAATTTTGAACTCATGTAACAACTAAATACCTCAATTAATAGTAGCATTTGTTCATTTATATCTAATATTATAACATTTGTCGAGCGTGTTTGGAAAAAAAAATGTATAGCATACCACATAGTATATACCATAATATAATATTTCATTTTTTAATTTTTTATAAAATAGGTCAAATTATTATAGTGTCAACCAAGACCTCATAATTTTAGTAGAAATTGCCTGGTTATATATCTTAAAGTCTTAAAATTGAAACTAGCAAATAAGAAAAGATCGATAATATGTAAATATTGATAACTATATTAGAGATAAGTTATACTTTACAAGAAGTATTAGCATTATTATCTTGAAACTTAATAAATCAAAGTATGAATCAAAATAAAGATTAGATAATAAAAAATAATAATAATGTAAACTGTAAATTTTCATTTTAATATAGACATATATGTATAGATACATACATTTTAGAAAAATAAGGGCACATTATGCATTTGCTAATAAATAGAAGAGTGTAAAATAAAATTTGTTTAGGGTTAATAATATATTAGAGGAATATAGCTAAAATATTTAATGGTAGTACATATAAAATATGATTTTAAATAAAAGAAACTATCACATTTTATAAGCATGTAAAAGCAAATCGATTAATATTTTAAATTTAAATTTTTCACTTTATAAATAGTATTTATTATCAAGTAATGATCTTAAAAATTAATATAAACAAACAATATAGTTTTAAACCAATATATACGATACAATATATATATGTATTTAATGTTGTTTATTCATAAAAATATGATAAAAAGTTAACGACATTTTTCTTTATAGGTATGGTCCTGCACGTCTCATTTTTACATTTAATAAAAACTCAAAATTTTTGGGTATGATCCTATAATTAATTTTTTGATGAGTTTATTCACTTCTTTTCTATATTTTGATAGTTATGATGGAGTATTATAATAATTATGAATTACTTTCACTACAGAAAAAATTTCACTAGTTAAATCAAATAAAAAATTTAGTATTCACAATAAGATTGTAATAAGATTATATTTGTAATAGGATTATATTTGTGATATTTAATATTCCTAAATCATTAACAGTTAGTCTAGTATATTGTGCAGATAGAGAAGCTATGTTTAAGAAAACTATTGGTTTACGATAAGAGTTATAGAACATGTGTGGACTTATTGCAGCAAAAATATTTTTTGCAGCATTTTTTTACCCTTTTTTTTTTTTTTTTTGCTAAAGTTAATCATTAAAGAAAATATTTAGATTTTTTTAATTCCTAATGCAATGACATTTTCACCATATAAAAATGAATAGATAAAATTTTATGCAAAACCCCATACTTTCCTTTATATATATTTTTTTTGAAGGTATTTATTATATTAGCTTCAACATGATCTCATTTTACAACAAATAGTTAGTGTAAAATGAAAAAACGTAATCATTAGTAAATCAAACTTTAAGAAAATATTTTTAGTAAATCAAACTTTAAGTTAATTTTTGTACTTTTAATATTTTCCATTTATTACTTATTTATTAAATTTGGTTTAAAATTAGTATCTCCATTAATGAGAAAGTTAACTATATCACTTCATTATTTTTTAATGTAATTTGGTGTCTATGCTTTAGTTTTGACTAAAATCTATAAAAAAAATAAAAATAAAAGACTAACGTTATTACTCAACATGAGAAATCGTTATCTAGCAAAATATAATGAAAAAAAAAAATGCCAATGTTACTTTTAATTTTAAAATGTTTATACAGTAGCTAATTTTTGTACTATTTATTATATAGTATAAATTTAATAATTATTTCTTTAATTTGTTATCCTATTGATGTGAAAGTTAACTACCGTCACTTTATTATATTATTATTATTATTATTATTATTATTATTATTACTGCTTTTGCTGTTGCTGCTAATATTGCTGCACTAACTATTATTACTACTTGTATTTTGATATATGTATATATATATATTATTTTTATTAAATTTTAGTGTTTATAATATAGTTTTGAAACAATTTAATGTTTGTTTACCAATTAATTTATCAAAAATAGTTTAGATTTTTTTTTACAAAAGAGATTTTTGTACTACTTATTATATAGTATAAAATTTTAAAAAATTTTCTTTTGCTTAGAAGTTTTTTTGTCTTTTTTAGTATTATCTTGAAAAAACTAAACACAATATTGTAAACTTATCTTAAAATTATGCAAAACAAATGCATATGTATAATTAACCTTTTGCCCATTTTGCAAATTTCAAAACAAACAATCTAACTAAAGGCTTATTTTTTATTTTTAGTTATTTATATTTTGCCAACTATATATTAGAATTGAGGAAGGGAGATTAAAACCTAATTCATACCGATTAATAGACCAATGGTCATACCATTATATTACAACATTACTTATCTTAATTTACTTATTTAACACTTTTCGATATATTAATTTGTCAAATGAGGTCAAAATCGCATATATGTTATACTAAGGAGAAAGTAAATGTAATTGTCATAAATAAAAAGCAAACCCATTGACACAATTCAACATGTAGTGTTTATAAAGGTAAACTAAACAATAAAGATGTAGTAACAAAGATATTTAAGAAGAAGAAGAAGAAGAAAGCAACAGAAGAAAAAAAAAAAGGAAGTAGAAAAGGAAAAAGCGAATCGTAGGTTTGGAGTCAAATGTTAAGGATAAGGGTTGAATAGATTTCCATAATTCTACTTTGTCCAAAGTGTACATTATGCCCTTCTCCATTTCCATTATCTAATAGAAACACACCTTATGGTCGTCATCTCAACGAATGAGAGCCCTCTATGTATATTTTCACTTTCATGGTAATGTTATATAATATATATCCAACATCTCACTTGGTTTGCTAATTTCAAATTATATAATCTAATTAAGATTTGTCTTAGTTTATTTATTGAAGCTTTTTGATATATTAATTTGTTAAACTTGGTCAAAATTGCCTATACGCTATACCAAGGAGAAAGCTAATGAAATCACCAGAAATACAAGCAGGCTCATGGGAACAGTTCAATATGTAGGTATCTTTGCTTGTATAACTTTTGTAATACTAGATTAGACAAAAAAAAAATTAGTCCCGTGATTAGTTCGTTACTTTATTTGGTGATTGGACAAAAAATTGGATTGATGGACTAGACATGAAACTCAAATTTTGTCTCATTTATGTGGCCCATCCAAGGAATGATGACCATTTTGATGATGATAGAAACAAGGCACCTCGAAGGCGACAAACCAAGAACGCCCACATCGAGTAGAATAATGATCACCACAATGACTGTACCCCTAATGGCGTCATTAATGTAATTATGGGGGTGTTATACCTTGGGATCTGGCCGACCACTAATAGCTCGATTAATGCCTCATCAAAGGTGATGGTCATATGGGAGAAGAGACAGAAGTTGGACACTTCCATCTCCTTCATTGATGAAGACCTTAAAGGGAATGATACACCCTATTAAGGCGAAGATCTCAAATTTTGAGGTTCTAAAGATTATGGTAGATACTGGCAATTATATTGACATACTTTTCCTCCATACTTACAAGAGGCTGAAGAAGAAACTAATAGTAAAAAGAAAGCCATATCACCATAATCTAATCGACTTCAACAGAAGTAGACGTTAGACATGAAACTTGGTGATGACAACCCTTAGAATTCACCATGATTGGTTGCCCCTCCTCCTACAACGTCTTCTTGGGAAGACTAAGCCTAAATGCGTTTGGGGTGATCACATCTTCCCTTTATCTGAAAGACAAATTTCCAACCCTAATTCAAATTTCCAACCCCAATCAAGGTAAGAGTATGCAGGTGTGAATAAAGGCTCTCGCGAGAGCTGTACATCAGGGTCGCCAAAGGAGATGGCATCTTTACTCTAGAGACCAACCCGCAGGAGAAGTTAACCAAAACGAGTAAGCCAAAGGAAAAACATAAGAATTCCCAATCAAACCCTCACCTAAGCAAACCTGAGAGCTAGGATTAAGACCTCACCCAAAGTGAAGGACAAAATCATCACTCTCTTACGAGGAAATTTAGATAGGTTCTCTTGATTAGTGTCTGACATGCCCGGAATCTCACCTAACCTGGCAACCCATAGCCTCAATATTGATACTACAGCACAGGCTATCAAGTAGAAAAAGAGGCATTTCGCTCTAGAGAGGTAGGCCACAATCGAAGAAGAGGTACAAAAGCTACTAAGCCGGTTTTATAAGGGAGGAAAAGTACCTAACTTCGCTAACAAACATGATGCTAGTTAAGAAGAAAAATGGGAAGTGGCGAAAGTGCGTCGATTATACTAACCTTAATAAAGCCTACCTTAAAGACTGTTTTCTTCTTCGAAGGATCGATCAACTCATTGATTCTACCTCGGGATATGCCCTGCTGAGCTTTATGGACACCTTCTCGAGGTACAACTAAATCAAAATGAACCAAAGGACACAGCCCATACCTCTTTCGTCACTGATTATGGTAAATACTACTACACTGTAATGTTGTTTAGACTGAAAAATATCGGGGCCACATACCAACCAATGGTGACGAAATTGTTTAAGCCCCAAATCGAGCACAATATGGAGGTATACGTCAATGACATGATCATCAAGAACCAAAAGCCAAAGGATCATGTTAAGAACCTCTAGGAAGCCTTCAACTAAATGTGCACACATGACATGAAATTGAACCTTTAGAAGTGCATCTTAAAGGTCGGATCTAGTAAATTCCTCAGTGTCCTAGTCACTTAAAGAGGTATTGTGACCAACCTCGAGAAGATCGCTACCATCAGCGAAATAAAGTCTCTATCCTTAGTCTAAGACGTATAGAAGCTCACTAGTATGGTAGTCACTTTAAGCAGATTCATCTCAAAGAGCATAAACAAATGCGCTAAGTTCTTCAAAATCCTAAAAAATCCAAAAGATTTTGAATAGACTCCGAAGTGTGTCGTTGCTTTTCAACAGCTCTAGGACTCCTTCGCACACCCACCGTCCTCTCTAAGCTTGTCTACGAAGAGGACATATTTTTGTACTTGTTGTGAGTGACCAAACGCTCTCCTCTATCTTAGTTAAAGTAGAAGAAAGAAAATACAAGCCTGCATATTAAGTCAGCTATATACTCCATGGGCTTGAGATTAGGTACACCCGGGTAGATTAGTTTTCCCCAACTATCATTATCACAATATGATGGCTAAGGCCCTACTTCAAAACGTGCTAGATAATCGTACTCACAGATTAGTTGCTATGTAACATGTTGCAAAAGCTTGATGTATTTGGATGGATGATGAAGTACACGATGGAATTGAGCTTGTATGGAATCCAATATCAGCTATGAACAGAATATAAGGCATAAGTATTGGCCGACTTCATGGTAAAATATACAAGAGAGGAGGAACCACCACTAGGCAATGACAAATCGATGTGGACTCTCCACGTCAAAGGATCATCTACCTCAGGTAATTTGATACTATTGAGGAAATCAGAGACCTTGCTACGGCTCGGGTAACTGCATACCAACATCGAGCTGCCCAATACTATGATCAAAAGGTTAGACATAAGGAATTCAAGGTTGATGACCTAGTATGCTAAAAGCTTAAAGCCACAAGCTCACAAGAAGGGAAAGGCAAGGCAGGACAAGCTAGCCACCAATTGGAAGACCAAGTTAGAGGCAGGGAAAGATTAGGCAATGGAGCATATAAACTAGAAAGAATGGATGGAAAGTTCGTCCATACACATGGAATGCCGGAAATCTCCAACTTTATTTTGATAAGCATATTGTTGTGTATATCTTTCCAGACTAATGAAATGAACAATTCACATCATAATAGTTATCTACCTCTCTCTCTTTCTCCTTCTTTTTGTTGCCATCCCAGCCCTTAAAAGGGCAAACAAACCATTCATCGGGCAAGTCGAAACACTATCGACCTACTCCTTTGAGTAACCTTGATAAAGGGAAGTACCCCTTGCACAGAGTAACCCTTGCTACCGAGCAGGTTGAAACGCCACCAATCTGTCCTTCTTGGGTAACTTCGATAAGGAGAAATATCCCTTGCATAGAGTGAGAATCACTACCGAACAAGTTGAAACGCTACTGACCTACTCCCTCGAGTAACCTTAGTAAGGGAAAATACCCCTTGCACAGACTAACTCCCGCCACCGGGCAGGTCAAAACACCACTAACCTGACCACCTCGAGTAACCTTGGTAAAGAGAAATGCCAGTTGCAAAATAAGAAAAAGTAAGTGTACAAGAGGAGGTAAGTATAAAATTTCATTTATTGATTACGAAATTATATAGTTAAGGCTAACATCCTTACCTGACATATGTACATATGAAAAAAAAAAATCTATCACCTTGGATTAGCACCATCGGAACGTTGATTCAACGATGCCTCTTAAGGAGGTTGGCCTTATGTTGGAGCAAAGGTGAGAGGTTGCTGATGAGGGTTAGCAGAAGGATTTCCCTAATCTTGATATTTACTAATGATACCCTTCGGGTTGACATCCTGTCGAGTTGCTAAGGGAGGAGCGGATGTATGAGCAGTCTATTCAGCCCCAGCAATAGAAGAGGTGCCTGGAACTTCACTGGCCACTTAAGCAGCCTCCTTCTCTCGTGCTTCAGCCTCCCTCTTCTCCTTAAAGGTAGGGGAGTTTAAGAAATCTAAGAAGCTCAAGTCAAGGCCTGGATGGTAGGAGAGCACTTGTCTCTTCGTATGGTAAGCACAATCGACGAACAAGTATTCCAGCTCCTCCAATCGCTCGTCCGTAGTTCGATAGTCAGAGATAACCTTCTTCACAACGACATCATTGAAGACCTCCCCACTCTCCAACTTGGAGATGATCTCCTCCATTTTCGAAACTCTCCCCTATTGTTCTTAGACTTGTCCTTCTAGCCCTACCTTTAGACCAACCAGCTCCAATGAAGTGACTCTGACATCTTTGTACTATGAAGCCTTCATCACCAACTCAATTTGCAGCCTGGCGACCAATGCCTTTAACTCGGCATTTTCCTTCTCAATTTGGGCCTTAGCCTCCCTCTCCTCATCCAATCTCTGAGAGAGTTGAGCATTGGTCCTTTTCTCATATTCAAGCTAAGCTCTCAAGTCATCGACCTTTTTGGCAACATGTTCAGTAGCCTCCCACTTTCACTCTGTATCCACCAGCGAGCCTTAGAGCCCAGCTGTAGACACCTAATTTTTACTCCTCTGTAGCCCTAATTTTTATTTTTACAAAAAAGGTCCTTATTCAAAAATAAAAATAAAAAATAATAATAAAAAAATTAAAAAATTAACAAATAATGAAAACACAAAAAAAATAAAAATAAAAATAAAAAAATAAGAAAAGAAAATTTAAAAAAAGATTTTTGTAAGATTTTTAGGAAGTAATTTATATTAAGAATAATTAGTTTTAGTGTTGGTTTTAGTTTTAGTTTAGTTAAAAAATTTAGTTTAGGAATTCAGATAGTTTAAATATAATTTAATTATAATGAATGTCAAGACACAAGCTAATGGCTTAATTGATAAGTAGTAGAGTATTTGAAGTGGATTTAGTTTGAGGTCTTGGGTTCGACTCTCAGCAAGTACCTATGTCTTTATTTTACAGCAGCAAGTCTGCCAACTAGCTCTCATCCGAGTTACAACACCATATCGGCATATATATCCAATGCCGCAACAACAGCGTCTGCTGTCTACTATACATACATCCCTTGATCCTTTGATAACAATCAGGTTCTATTCGATCTCGTTTTATTTATTATTATTATATCATATTATGTTATCATATGGTGTATACATAAATATGTGCATAGAATAGTATATGTTTAGTATTTCTTTCCTAATATTACGTAGATTAGATAAATGTTTAAGAAAATAATCATTTAATAGTAGTCATTTAAATAGGGACGTGAATATTAGTTTAAGAATTGTTAATATTAGTTTTTGTTATATATAGATCTGTATATTTTACTAGTCAAATATAATATAATGTGTGAATATGTTGATATAGGGGTTTTAGCATTAGTTTTTACGTAAACGTATTATATAGTAGTTTGTTATATATATTAGTTTAAGTTTGGCATTGGGTTGTTTTAGAATTTCTCATTTAGAAAAGTTATTTTCTTTTTAGAAAAAATAATAAAAATCCTTTTTAAATTTTAGGACTTTTAACGAAATTTTTTTTATAAAACAATAACATTCAAGAGTTAGGACCCCTTTAGATTTTTTTAAATAAATCGAATAAATTAAAAAGGTAAACTTAGGCAGTTTTTTTTTTAAATTAAAATAAATCAACACATTAAATATTTTTTAAAGAACTACGATTGTCTAATCTCGGTTAACGGATACGTAGGCACCTTCGAGGCGACGATAAAATCTATAGAAACTTAGGTTCTTTTTTTCTTTTGATTTTTTATTTATTTTTTTTTAATATTGTAATTAGAAGAATAATCCTAATTTCGGTAAATAAAAAGTGGTACCCATTAGGATTTAATAAGCTAGCCCCCAAATTCGAAACTCTCTAGGTCTTCATTCAAAATTGAAATCAAAGACCAGTAGTCAAATCATAATCAATCCACCCAATTAGTTACGGTTTATTTTTCTTTTCCCGACTTAGGTTAAGTGGCAACTCTAAAAATTATTTTCAATAAAAAAATCGGAATTTCTCAATTTCTTTAGTCGAGGATTAATATTAAATGGGTTAGGGTTTAGTATTAATTGGAAATGAGAAATTAAATTTTAAACAAAAACCGAAAAATCAAACTCGACACCAGCCACCTGCACATGAGAATAACATAGGCATTAATTAGCTTTGGAAATTTTCTCTAAATAATTATTAGACTCTACCTCTTGCAAGTCTTTAGCAGCCTTACCCAACACGTCTCGAAGGCCCTTTACCTCTTTCTAGGCAACATCATATTTATTTAGTTATAGTAGCACCTGACCGTGGTACTGTAGAGAAACATAGGCCATTGTTAATACAATGAGAAGTGAAGTACATCAATGCAGAAGTAACAAAGATTTACCTACCGCATAAACGTACTCAAGTGGTCCCGCCATCTTCATGGGGTCGTCCCCACCTTCCTTAGACAGCCCCTAAAGGACAGCCCAATCGTCGGGGGTATAAGACCCAAAAGAAGCCAGATAATTGAATGTCCGGTGTCACAGCATAAGATTATTGTCATGAACCTCCCACTTCGGCTTTAAGAGCTTCCCTATGGCCTTCTTCATTTCTACCTTCGAAGTTCCCCTTAGGAATTCTTCATCTCGGGAGATGTATGGCACCTATTGGAATGAGTCTGGCTTGATCCCAACCTAAAATTGTTAAGGACCTCAAAAAATTCATCCTCCAGGTCGTTGACACATTGGTAAGGATTTGCCATCGATCAGTCGTTCCATTTCCCCCGACTTAGGGCAACCTTCACTACCGGCTTTTGTTTCTTAGCTTTAGGCACCACTTCCACCGAAGTCTCAAGCACCTTCCTCTTTTGCCCCACCACTGTAGAAGGGCTCAAGATAAGTATAAATTACTTTACATTTTCAATGCACGTTTAGGCCTAAAATTAATCATGATTATGATTTAGTATTATCAAGTGCATAGAATATAGAATAGTAATTTCTTGATGTTTGTTATTCCTAATGAATTAAACTTAATTAATCTAAATACGGTGTAGTGTACGAAATTAACTTAAGCTAGATTTCAATAGAATATGTTGAGAGACAATTCTATTGAATAGATCTGATTCATTGAAACACCTTACTCCTGATAGTAGAGATATTATTAGGAAAGTTGTTGTATTTTTAGGAAAATTGACAAATTAACATATCATTAATGCGATCAAAGTTGGTTGTTAATTTAGAAAAGATTCTAATAAACACAATTAGGATTAAATGTAAGTAATTCTAAGAAGAATACTTACATACTAGTGATTCCATACAGATAACAATCATTAGGATAAGATTAATGGTGATATTATGCTAAGTGGTGAAGTAAGTCTGCCTATTATGTGTGCTGTTAGTAATTGTTCTTGTAATCATTATATTAGTGGCGTTAGTTTGTGGAATAGTATAGTTTAGTTAGTACTTTAGAGTGTTAATAAGTAATCACTTGATAAATTTGGTTTGCTAAATAATAGAAAGACTAATTAGTACTAGTGTTTATAGCCGTTCCCAATGGAGACGACCCTATACTCATGCATGCTATAAAACAATAGGTACACTTGCTTGTTAAATCGAGTTAAGCATAGAATATAGATTTATAAATTTTAAAACTCGAAATCTCTATTTAGATGCAATCAACTCATTGCCTATACCTCTATGTCTTCCTTACCGGCAAGCTCCTATAATCCCTAAAGATAAGTCAAGTGACCGTAGGATCAAACTTAGCACACAAAATTTAGGGCGATCAGTTAAAACATCTGATCAAACCTAGATTATACACTATAGTTAGAAATATTAGTAAAAATCACTCTGTACACTTAAATTTAAGAAAATAAGTAATAAAATAAGAGACTATAAAATTTTCAAATTTTAAGTATATTACTTATTAATTATCGGAAAGGCGAAAAGCGTAATCTAATAACTAATAAATTGCTAGAGATAGATTATATGTATATTAAAAAACATAGAATGACTTAAATAATAATTAGGATTGTTTACGTATACCCCACATGTATTTGCGTATAGATAAAAATACGTGAAATTACCTAAATTGCCAGAAATTAGCTAGAAACTTATTAAATAAAATTATAAAATAATTAAGGAAAAGTAAGAGGAATAAGGAATGACCTAGATTTGGTCGTGGCAAGTTAGGAATTAAAGAAAAAAAATTAAACAATAAAAAACAATCAACATAAAGGGCAAATTGGAAGAGATTTGAGTATTGTCTTATCTAATTAATGCATAATAATTCCTAGAAACCTCTATAAATAGCAAGAAAAATTATAGAACTCATTTGGACAGTTAAAAGCTTAGAAAAATTTGGAAGAGTAAAAAATAAGAGGGAAAATTAGGGTTTAGAAAATATTTTTGCAAATCTATACAGTAGGGGTTTGTGAACCAAACCCACACATCACCATCATCTAGAATTGAATCACCACTACCACCCTACTCCAAACCCACCGCCTGGACCAACCGAAATGCCTGAACTGGTGTTGAAGGCCAAAAAGGCATTGAACCAGGTGAGTCTCATATTTTCTCCGATTTTGTAAATTTTTTTAAAATTATTTATTTTTCTTAGAAAATTATGAAATTTATTATTTTTAGATTTTATTGTATTTATATTTAGGGAAAAATAGTGATTAAGTTTAATCACGTCTGTAAATATAGGGTTCTTAAAAATTAAGCAAAATCAAGCATGATTAGAACTAAAAATAAATAAGCTTAAGAGTGTAGTTTGGAGCTCAAATTTTTTCTATAGAATGCTTAAGTGATATAGAACAGTGCTATGAAACTATTTTTTAAAAATTAATTTTTGAAATTTTTAAGTAATTTTTTAGCCCTAAAATGATGGGAAAAATGGATAATTTGGGTTAATTAGGTGATTAAGTGATTAATTAATGATTTAGAAGGTAATTAGATGTTTAAGGATGTTAATTTCTGATGTGAAAACCTAATCCTAATCTTTGGAGTATTAAGTGTAATTAATATAAGAATTATGTGGTAATTGTAGGAAATTAGGAATATGTGGAATTGGAATTTTAATAAATATGAAAAAATTAGGTTTATTTGGATAATATAATAATAAATTGGAAAAAAAATTTAATTTTAGATAATTGGATAAAAAATGTAAGATTTCTTTACATCGGGAGTGAATCTGGTACCCCAATTAGGATTAAAGTGTATCAAATAGGTTAGAATACTAAATTAAGACCTAATGTGATATTATAATACTCGAGCTTAATGTGATTAATTTCACATTAGGATTTAAGCGTATTTAGGATTCCTCGTAGTCAAAGATAATGTAGAATCAAAAGTGGAATCTAATTTAGAAACCGAACCCCGAACTAAGGTAAAGTGAATCATTAGTAAATAATAGGTATATATAGAGAAGTGAGTTAAATTATAACTTAGAATATGTATCATCAAAGTAAAAGTACTAAAAAAACGTATTTATATTATAGAATACCCGGAGATGAACCGACCTGCAATTAAGTGATTACGCAACCGAGAATTCCAAGTAAGTTGGGTAATTACTTTATCAAATTGGAGTACTATTTTATGGTACTTGGAGACTTGGGATTGTGTATAATTGTGATTGTAAATAGTTTATGCATGTATTTGAACATCTGAATTCGTGTTGAAATTTGTATTGTGATTGATTGTGTATTATGACTTGATTGGTGTGAAATTGTTTGAACACCCTAGATGGAACTTAATCTTAATCAACTTTAATGCCCTAAATTATCACACATTGCAACCCTTTAGGGGATCATTAAGATTCTCCAACTAAACAATGAAATCTTTGAAAAAGATAGCACTGGATAACAAATTAGTCTTTTCCTCATCCTTAGCCAAACTAAGTGACAGGAGAGTAGATTGCAGTGAGGATGAGGGCATTGGTTCAAAGGATAGTCTTAGGAGGAGTAGTGTCTCCATTGCACAAACCTGGGTTTAGTTGTGAGCTGTTACATAACATGAAAACTCCTTAACTCGGATTAGAGCGGGTGAAATTTCTCTAATTTCAAAACAAATCAGACTACATTGTGTGATGACACTTGCTTATTGCATTGCACGATAATAATTGCTGGATAATCTTGTTTGTGTTTATATACGTTAACGAGTCTTCAATTCAACTTACTGAGCTGTAGTTGCTCATACCCGTATAGATCCTTTTGCAAGTCCTAATTTCTAAATACTCCAAGTAATATGCCACCCTATAACTATCCAGAAGTTAGTTCTTTTGAAGCCTGGGGTGTGAGGATCAATTCGCCTAGTAGTTAATGTATATCTAGAGTCTCCTTAGTAGCTTAAGACTAATAGTTAATATGTAAATTAGTTGATTGTTATGTTGATGTAGAATTTCCTGGGAAGTTTTTTAAAATGTACATGTAATTATATATGTTGACCTAAAGTTCTTGATAATTACTGTAACTTTAGCTAAACTCTTAATTGAACTATTTACTTCAAAGCGAAGAGTTATTGACGCCTTATGTAGATCATATCTATGGTAGGTACTGTGAGGCTAGTTACTATTATAGGATGGTTTACACGACGGGACTGTTGCGATTCTGTGACTTTGGAGCATAACAGCTCCTCTCCTAAAATAATAGGCTCGACAATGTAGATGGAGGCAAGGGTAAAAAGAGTAAGAGCAACTGGCTCTACAGCCAGTGGTTGTACTGGGGGAGCAATAGGTATCCTCTCAAGAATAGCCATCGATCAGGCCTTATTAGTGTCCTCAGCCCTTAACCTTACCTATATTGCATTTCCCTTTAGATCAAAAGCCTTGGTCTTTGCTTATCACCGACCTATTAGTTCGTCTACAAAGGGATAAGCTACCCTTAGGGCCAAATTTTCACTTGCAAAAACATATTGAAATAGTAAGGAAAATAAAAAAGCAAGATGATCAAAAGAAACTACTATTCCAATTCACCGACTCCGCTATGATACGAACAAGGAAAGGCCCTCCATTTTACACAGATGTTGGACGAAGCATACTTATACTAGTATAATAGATGAAGGTGCTTGCAAATAGAATGAACCTCTATCTTCGGCCCATTTCTTCATTGTAGCATTCTTCATACTGGAGAATAGCTTAAAGATTGGATGTCAAAAGTATCTCCCCACTATCTCAATGGCATTAATCTCTTGGCCATGCCTCAAGGTCATGAAGGCTTGAATCTCTCACGCTGCTTCTGTGTCACTAGGACCAAGCTTTTTCTAGGTCCCGATCTAGATGAGCTTAGTCCACCGCATCCAAAAAGCAAGCTCCTCAAACAATTCAACTGCCACGTAGTCATCTTGCCAACCCTTACAACCCCCTCCTACCCTTCTTCCCCAAATGCTCTTCTACATATAAAAGTGGTTGAAGAGCTAGGGAGTGGCCCTTACTACTAAATATTCACATAATGCTTGAAAAGCCTTTAACACCCTCCATCCATTAGGAAAGACCTATATCGGATTGTATTGGTGGAAATTGAAGGGTTCTTTCTCGAAGTAGCTTAAGGGGAGGCGTTGTCCAAACTCCAAACACATTTCGGAAATTGCAAAGCACCTCCCTTATAGCAGGGCTACACACTCCTCCTTGCCAGATAATTGTATCTACCACCTAGGGATTGCCTCAACAGTGAAGTTACCCAGAACCCAACTGGAAGCAGTAGGTTTGCTTTTACTCACCTAGCTGCTAGGCCCGTTGCTCGTCCCAGGCGTATCGAATAAATCCCTAGGAAAGGGTAGAGGGTCGTATACATACACATCCCTCGAAATGGTGTCAATAAGTCTAGCCCTATCCAGTACCTCTAACGCCATTATAGTGGAGTTGTCTAATTATGCCAACGATAGGACCTCGTCTTCTCTTGTTAAGGGGGGATCACTCATCGTAGATTTAGAGTCAGAGATATGTAGTGATGAGGTTAAGCCAGTCTCACCTTTGTTACTCAACATGGTTGTAAAGTTTGAAGAAGAAGGAAGTTAGAAAAGCTTTCGAAGAAAGTTTGATGTAATATAAGAAAGTGGAATTCACAGTAATAGAATAAAGAGATTATAGAAAAGTGGTCTCTCGTTGTAATTATACTAGTTATAGGCTAAGGGTCTAGGAAAATATACAAGTGGTTATCAAGATTTGTATAAACACAAATCCGTTGGAATGTTACTGAATAGATATGTGTAAGCCCCACAACCAATCATTCAAAGTTTCGATCGGTTGAAAGATTTGATCAAGCCTAAATTATAAACTATTGAGAGGAATATTAGTAAAAATGACCCCGTAAACGTGAATTTAAGAAAATAAGTAATAAAATAGGAGACTATAAAATTTTCAAATTTTAAGCATAATAATTACTAATTACTAAAAAGGCAAAAAGTGTAATCTAATAATTAATAAATTACTAGAGATAAATTATTTGTATACTAAAAATAACATAATGAACTAAATAATATTTAAGAATATTTATTTGTACTATATATGAATTTACATGTTAGTATAAATACGCGTAATTTCTTAAAATACGCGAAATGTGCTAAAATAATACAAAATACTTAAAGAAAATTCATAATTAAATAAGGAAAAATCAAGAAAAATCAGGAAAAATCATGAATAATCCAGAATTGGGTCGTGTCAGCTGGGAAAAATAAGAAAAAATTCAGGCAATTAGAATAAGCCAACATAAAAGCCAAAAAATCAAGGGATAAGGCAATTGTCTTGTCCCATTTAATGCACAATAAATCCTATAAAACCATATAAATAGCAGGAAAAATCCAGGAACTCATTTGAACAGTCAGAAATTAGAGAAAATTAGGGAGAGACAAAAATTGAGAGAAAAATTTGGTTTATAAAAAAAATTAGAAAAACTGTGCAATTAGGGCTTTCAAAGGGAACCCACACCAGGCGAGGAGCTGCGAGTGGACGGCCACCACCACCACACGGTGGTGGCAGCACCCAGGCCGGCTGACAAGTCCACAGCGGCCTGCGGTGGCCGGAGCCACCCAAATCGGTGAATCCGATTTCTAGCCTGATTTTTGTGTAATTTTGTAAAAATAGTAAATATTATTATAAAATTATGAATTTTGTTATTCTAGGATATTTTTGTATGTAGTTTGTAGAAAAAATATTATTTTGATGAAAACATGTCTCGTAATATAGGGTCCTTAAGAAATCATGCAAAACCGAGCACATTTCGGTTTTGAAATAAATAACCTTAGGAGTGTAGCTTGGAGCTCAATTTTTTTCTGTAGGATGCTCATGTGATATAGAATAGTGCTACGAAGCCATTTTTTTAAAAATTAATTTTTGATATTTTTAAGTTAATTTTTAGCTCTAAAATGATGGAAAATTTGGGTAATTTGGAGTTAATTAGGTGATTAGGATATTAATTACTGATTTAGATAGTAATTAGATGTTTAGGGATGTTAATCTCTAATGTGGAAACCTAATCCTAGTCTATGGAGTGTTAATGAAAGTGTTATATGGTAAATGTAGAAAATTAGGAATATGTAGAATTGAAAATTAATAAATATGGAAAAATTAGGTCTAATTAGATAATAAAATAATGAAAATCAGAACATAACAAATCTGAAACAAAATTCAATTTCAGGTAATTATACAAAAAATGTAAAAATTTCTCACAACATGAGTAAATTCGGTACACTAATACGGATTTAAGTGTACCGGATAGAATAAAATGCTGACTAGGAGTAGTGATCGTATTTAGGGTATCTGGAAATAATGTGGTTAGGTTCACATTATGAGTTGAAACAAATTTCTAGGGTCCGGGTACCGAACAGTACCTAGAAATCGAACTAGAATCTAATTTAGAAATCGATGCGGAACCCGAACCTAAACCCAAACCTAGAATAATCATAAAAGACTTAAGACCTAGATAATTAGGTATGTTAAACCCTAAACAACACATAACAATAAGCGTTATCGGATAAAACAAACTTATAATAGTTATATGAAAAGCTGAAACCACGTTTGTGTTATAGGAATGATTGGCGATAGCCTGAGCAAATCGGACCTCGCGGGAGTAAGCGAGGAGTCAAGGTAAGTTGGGATTAATACGATGTTGTATTTTGGAGGCTTAAGATTATGCTTGGTTGTGCTTGTTAGATAGTTGAATGTGTGCATGTGCTTGATTATGGGTGATGTTATGATTCTGTTTGTTGTTCTGGCATATATTGTATGAATTGTATGAAAGGATTTATCACCCTAAACTGGACTTAATTAAATATCCGACTAGTAATCATAATCGGACATGCATGGCAACCCGTTAGGGGAACTTAGGACTCTCTGACTAAGTACCGACCCCTTCGGAAGGGATAGCGCAGGATTGCAAAATGGTCCCTTCTTCATCCTCAGTCAAACTAAGTGACAGGAAAGGAGGTCGCGGAGAGGGTAAAGACAGTGGTTCGAAGGTAGTCGCGAGAGGAGCAAGGTCTCCATTACACAAGCCTGGGTTTGGTCATGAGCTGTTGCATTAACGGTAACTCCTCAACCCGGATTAGAGCGGGCTCAATTTCTCTAATCTCACGACGGGTCGGACAATGTCGTGCCATGGCATTTGCTTGCACATGCATTACATCTAATAAGTGATTGAAAAACTTGTTGTGTTTCTGGTATAGTTTTAAGTCCTCCATCCCTACTTACTCAGCTGTGGTTACTCACATCCCTATAGACGTCGTGCAGGTGCTGGCTAAGAAGCGGCAAACAACTACTCTAAAGCTAGCAATTGCAGGATCCTAGGGAGTGAGGAAAAATATTAAAGAATAAACACATATTTTTAAGGTCTAAGTTTTTATTATTTTTCATTTCCGAATGATATAATGATATAGAAAAATACTATAGAGAAATATTGTAAACTTTAACTGCAATAACTGAATTATAACATATATATATATATAATTCCTTACTTTTATAGGTAAATGATTTATTTAAATTACAAACTGTCTACTTCAAAGCGGGTTAGTTGTGGACGCCTTATATAGATCAGGTCTAAGATAGCGATTATAAGGCCAACTTCTATCTTAGGATGGTTTACACGGCAAGGCTGTTATAACTCTACCGCTTCGGGGCGTGACAATATGTGGAGTGAGTTTTGATCGAATGGCTCCCTTTAAGAGGCAAAAAGTATGTAGCTGCACACTATCTACTATCATAAGACACCTATCATGTCACATTAAATGCACAGAAAACGGACGCATTTAGGTTAGTATTTGAAAAAGTTTCTTCTATAAGAAGTTTCCTTATAGTCCCTTCAGCTTCCACATAATTGGTATAATAAAGGCACGGCGTAATCGTGCCTACTCAATTTGTGACGAGTGCTGTTCGACTAAACTAACTTGTACCTTCGAATCGCCTAATCAATATGATGCGAAGGTGTCTTGCTTTGATTACCCAACTGAGGCTTTGTTTTGCTCAGGAAGTCAACACTTTACTTTGAGATAATTGTTGAATACCTCGACTCATCCTACCTTGGACATCTTTGGCCTGGATATTCATCGCTTCAGAAATCGTTGCCTTGACTTACTATTAGCCCGAACCTTTACCCCAGCTACGTTGGCACTGTAGCACTAGCTTAAGTCCTTTTAAGTCAAACTAGCCACATGCCTGAGCAGCCCATATATCCCTATGCCTTGCTACCTGGGGCTCACTACTATAGGCTCCAGCCCTAAGCTTGAATCGACTGACTAGAATGCACAATATAATGATAAAGTACCAAGTCAACAGCCATCTCTTAGATAAGTGGGATACATCAGATGCCATAACCTTACGACCTCATACTTGTGGGAGATCTCTCCCTATTAACTGTCTTTTAATTACCAATACCACTTCATTATAAATACCAGTTCGCTACCTAAGGGTAAAGCTCTCTACACTCTGTAAACACTTAATTTTTGCCCCTTCGTAATCTTAATTTTTTATTTTTTATTATTTATTTTTTTTTTACAAAAAGGGTCTTAATTTAAAAATAATAATAAAAATAAAAAATAATAAAAATGAAAGATAAAAATAAACATAAAAAAGATTTTGTAGATTTTTAGGAAGTAAATTATTTTAAAGTCATTTGTTTTAGTTTAGCTTAGTTCAATAAAATAATCATTGTAAAGAGTCACGTGGTTTAAGCACAATTTGATTGTACTGAATGTCAAGGTACAGGCCAACGGCCTAACGGATAAGCATTGGAGCATTGGAGCATTGGATTGGATTCAATTTGAGGTCGTGGGTTTAAGCCTCACTAGGCATCTATGTCTTTTATTTTTCTATTTTTTTTACAAAAGCAAGAGAAATAAACAAGATTCATATCTAATTAAAATCATTTGCATCTAGTTTGATTTTATTAAATCGGATTTGAATTAATTTGGATCTAGTTTAATCATTATCAAATAAGATATAATTAGATTTAATTTGAGGTCGTGGGTTTGAGCCTCACTAGGCATTTATGTCTTTTATTTTTCTATTTTTTTACAAAAGCAAGAGAAATAAACAAGATTCATATCTAATTAAAATCATTTGCATCTAGTTTGATTTTATTAAATCGGATTTGAATTAATTCAGATCTAGTTTAATCATTTTCAAATCAGATACAATAAATATAATTTGATTTGGACCTTCAAAACACACATACACGGGCATAAAAAAGAGGAGACACAGCAGAAAAAGACCACCTTGATACAACAATAATTCAGTGACTAAACACAGTCCCACAAACAGCTTACTATTATAACACCCTTCAAGACTGCGTACGTCCAACGATTACTGTTGCAGAATTCTTCAGCATGACCAAGCGAACAGCAGAACGGTAGACAGTAGCAAATAAGATAGCAACACAACAGACAGTAGCGAACAGGATAGCAGCAAATAGGATAGCAGCAAACAGTTTAACAGCAAGATAAACAGCAGCGACATCCAGCATCGTCCCAATGCCACGGACAGCTACTCCACTACACATTCCAATTACAGCTAGCCTCATCCGTCAACAGCAACACACATCAAATACGTATGTTGCTCCCCATACTGACATAGTCTACGTACTAATCATCTGTACTGATCGCTGTAACTACACGAACTGCCGACACTAACAAAATCTGCACGATAGCACTTTGCAGCAGCTACGCACGTTGGAGACAGTAACCCCGCAATCAGGTTCAGTTTTTATCTAAATTTTTTCTGATTTATTACATTATTATTTTGTTAGGACTTTAATAGTTTAATATGGTATATATATGTGTGTATATTAGTTTAAGGTATTTTTTTTAATATTAGTTTTTTTTTGTAATATATACTAGGTACATTATATTAATTTAAGTGAATATTTATTTAATAAGTGGACATAAACATTAGATTAGAAACCGTTAAGATTGGTTTTTTATTACATATATATGTTATTACATTAATTATACTTTATTAGTTAACATAATATATGATATATGTATATGTTAGTTCAGGAGTTTTAGTATTAGTTTTTATACTAGTGTATCATATGGAATTAATTTATTTTAATAAATAGTCGTATATATTAGTCTAGGAATTGTTAGGATTGGTCATATCTTAAGATTTGGTTTATTACGTAGAAATTTATTTTTTCTTTAAATAAAAATTAATAAAAGATCCTTTTTTTAAAATAGGATTGTTGGAGTATTTTTTTTTAAAAAACAAAAACAAAAACACTCAAGAGTTAGGACCGTTTATATTTTTTTTAAATCGAATCAACTAAAATGTAAACTCGGCCAGTTTTCAAAAATTAAAATCAATCATCACACTAAAATTTTTTAAAAGAACTACGATCGTCTAATCCCGGCTAACGGGTACGTACGCATCTTTGGGGCGACAATAAAATATGTAGAAACTTAGGTTCTTTTTTCTTTTGATTTTATTTATTTATTTATTTTTTAAATATTATAATTAAAAGAATAATTCTAATTTCGGTAAATAGATAATGGTACCCGTTAGGGTTTAATAGGTTAGCCTCAAACTCAAAACACTTTGGTTTTTCATTGAAATCAAAGGCCGGTAGCCAAAATCGTAATCAATCCACCCAATCGATTACAATTTCTTTTTCTTTTTCTGAATCCGATCAAGTGGCGACTCCAAAATTATTTTCAATAAAAAACCGAAATTTCTCAATTTCTTTAGTTAAGGATTAATATTAAATGGATTAGGGTTTAGTATTAATCAGGAAATGGAAAATTAATTTTTAAATAAAGAAATCGAAAAATCAGGCTCGATTCACTTTACATACTAAGCTTACCTATTACTTTAAAGCACCTTCTATTCTCCAAGAATTCACTACTGAATTAAGCATCAGAGTGGCCATGTTGGACAACACCCTAACGTTCCTTTACAGTGTTTTGTTTTGTAGGCATACTACGTAAAGAGCACAATTACTACTGGCAAATTGATGCGTCTCCAAGGTCAAACACACAAAGAGGCACCACAACAAAGCAAATCGAAAAGAAACAGGAAAAAGCTAGCAAAGTCCGGGTAGTTACCAAATGGATATGACACAACACCTGATCCTACTTAGCCAATAATTCGCCACATATGACATACCAGTCTAAATTGAGGGGTCACTTGCCACTACTCCTTACTAAAGGAAATAGATAAGAGTTGAATGATAATGAGAACACTAAGGTTACTCAAAGTGAATAATTCTACATTAAAGTTGGATGTTTACATACAAGGAAAGTGGGGGTTTATAACCTTACCTACTAAGGTTATTTTACACGTATGAAAAGATAAAAGGGTATTTTATAATTACATAACATGAATCATACTAAAAAGGGGTAAAAAGGACAAAGAATATTCAGTACAGAAAAGAAATAATCATTCTAGAATATTGCGTCAAAAGGCATGTGTCACTTGATGATTGTACGTCAGGAGTATGATACAACATAGGCAAAAACAGGAAGTATTGGTAGTTAGGGGCTGACCTGATCTAAATCAAGTTGGGAGCCAATTAGTCTAGTTAAGAAGTCAGTTGAATTGGAGTCAAGCGCCAATAGTCGGTTAGAGAGCTCAGCTCGGCTAGCCTTTCTTAGGTTACCTTCTGGATCAGGACTTCATAGTTGAGTAAGAGCATGTTAGATACAAGTGAAGATCTGATAGATAGGTTGACAGGAGGTTGGATCAAGATAGGAGTCCATATCTTGACTATGGCTTAGAGTTAGAGTTAATATTTTTTTGTGCAAGCCCTTAAAGTCCTCTAACTCGACTTCATATGATTGGTCCTCAAATTTGAAGGGGTTTTTGTTCCTTTTTCTAGGGCTCTCGTAGGGTCTTATGTTGGTTGATGGGGAATCATATCGAACACATTGAAGGTAGAGGAGAGACCATAGTCATTAGGCAACTCAATCTGGTACGCGTTGCAGTTGTTCTTCTTCAAGACTTTGAATGGGCTATTAGCTCGAGGAGATATTTTACTTTGTCTTAAGTGTAGGAATCGCTCTCGATTGAGGTAAATCCATACTAAGTATCCTAGTTGAAAAGAAACAGTTCAATAGCCTCGGTTACTAATCTCTTGCTGTCTTTGGTTGAATTTGGTGATCATCTCTGTTACAGACTGGTGCAGTTCATGTAATTCTGGAGTGCGATTAACTTTGGATTGACTTTCTTTAGTAACTGTTGGGGTACGGATCACGTCCAAGGGAATGGTTAGGTTAAGGCCATAGACAACCTTGAATGGGGTCATCCTTATAGTACTGACAATTCAGTTGTATGTAAACTCTACGACCGGTAGGCACAGATCCCAATCCCTTAAATTCTTCCTTACAACAGCTCTGAGTAGATTACCTAGCATCTTATTCACCACTTCAGTCTGGCCATTAGTCTGAAGGTGGCTACTTGAGTTAAACACTAGTTTAGTCCCAAGTCTCCTGCAAAGAGTCTTCCAGAAATAGCTCAAAAATTTTGTGTTCTGATCTCAGACAATAGTCTTCAGTACTCCATATAGTTGGATAACCTCTTGCGAAAACAAATCAACAATATATAAAGCATCGTTAGTCTAATAGCATGGAATGAAGTGCACCATCTTGCTGAAACGGTCCACTACAACAAAAATAGAATCTTTCCCTATAAATGTCTAAGGCAACCCTAAGACAAAGTTCATACTAAAGTCGACCCATGGTAAGGTAGGCGTTGGTAGAGGCATGTCCTCTCCACAAGGTTCTTTCTTCCCCTTAGCACTCTTATACACTTCATAACGACCAACTACTTAATGGATATTTTTTGCCAAACCTGGTTAGTAAAAATTTTCTTTCAATAGATTAGCTATTTTAACCTCCCCAAAGTGGCCTGAAAGTCCACCACCGTGAGCTTCCTGGACTAACAGTTAACGTATGGAGCATTTTGGAATACATAGCCTGCAATCCTTGAATAGATAGCCATCCTTAAAATAATATCTCTTGACAGCAATTCCGTCCTTACACTATCTTATGATAAGGCTAAAGTGAGAATCATAAGCATACTGCTCGATAATTAGTGAGAATCCCAATAATTTTTTCTACAAAGTGTTTAGTAAGGTTTGCCATTGTAATAGAGTGTCAGCGACTACATTTACACTTCCTTTCTTGTATCAAATGATGTACAAGAAACTCTCCATAAACTCCAACCACTTGGCTTGCCTCTTCAAAAGCTTGTTTTGACTCCTTAGATGCTTTAAAAACTCATGGTTTATATAAATAACAAACTCTCATGGTAGCAAATAATGTTGCCAAATAGTAAGGGCTCAAAAAAGGGAGTACATCTCCTTCTCATACACAAAATAGTTCAGGGCTAGGCCACTTAGTTTCTCACTATGGTTAGCGATGGACTGTTGTTCTTGCATCAGGACAGCACCAATTCCAACTCCCAATGCATCACACTCCAGTTCGAAGGGCTTATCAAATTTTGGTAGTGAAAGGACAGGTGCCGAGGTGAGCTTCTGCTTGATCTCCATGAAACTTCGCTCAGCCTAATTGTTCCACCTAAACCTTTCATTCTTCTTTGTTAGCTCGATTAATGGGGAGGCTATTATGCTGAAGTCTTTAATAAATTGCCTATAAAAAGAAACTAGGCCATGGAAACTTTGGACTTCGGTGACATTTTTCAGCTTTGGCCATTCTAGAACAGCTCAAATCTTCTCCTCATTTGCTTAGATTCTTTCTTCTGACACTATAAACTCTAAGAACATCACCTCTTTTTGCCAAAACATGCATTTCTTTACATTCCCATACAGCTTCTCAGCTCGCAAAATGCTAAATACTTTGTGAAGATGTTAAACATAGTTGTTCAGGTTGGCACTATACACCAATATGTCATCAAAGTATATGACCACACATCTTCCAAGAAAAGAGCGAATCACATGGTTCATTAACCTTATGAATGTGCTCGGCGAATTAGTAAGTTTAAATAGTATAACCAACCACTCGTAGAGCCCGTGCCTAGTCTTAAAGGCAATCTTCCATTCATTACCTAGCCTCATACAAATTTGGTGGAAGCCACTTTGCAAGTCGATCTTCGAAAATATCTTCGTACCATGAAGCTCACTAATATGTCATCAAGCCTTGGTATTGGGTATCTGTACCTAACAGTAATTTGGTTTATTGCTTAGCTATCGGTGCACATGTGCCATGAAACATCCTTCTTCAGAATGAGCAGAGTTGGTACAGCACAAGGCTTCATGCTATCCTTCACATACCCTCACTCAATAAGTTCATCTACTTATCTTATTAGCTTGGTAGTTTACTAAGGGTTCATCCTGTACACAAGTCGGTTCGGTAGGGTGACGCCTAATTGTAAATTAATGTAGTTCTCCATGCCTCAAATGGTTAGCAGTTCTTCTGGGAACACGTCAAAAAAACTCATTTAGCAAGCCTCAGATTTCTTTTAGAACATTCCGTAACCCCTTCAACCCATCAGTCTCCTAACCAACAAAAACATCGGTTTAGCAAATTTCTCAGCAGATTGGAGCACTCTTCAACTCATTACTAAGGCCTTTTTCTTACTAGCTTGGGTGAGCTAATTATGGGCTTCGTTTACTTAGGACGGGATTAAAGGTAGCAACATTATCCTCCTTCCATCCTTAAATAAGGCATAGCTTTTCTTATACCTATCATACATAACATGTTGGTCAAATAACTAAGGTCATCCAAGCAGCAGATGTGAAGCTCCCATGGGGACAACATCGTACACTATTTTGTCCCTATATACATTTCCAACACTGAATGACACAGTTACTTGTTCAGTTGTGCAAAGTACCCTTATCATGAATGTAAGCCCCAAAACTAGCCATTCGAGGTTTCGATCGGTTGAAAGACATGATTGAGCCTACATTATAAAGTAAAGCTAGAAATATTAGTAAAATAAACCCGTAAGCTTGAATTTAAGAAAATAAGTAATAAAATAAAAGAATATAAAAATTCCAAATTTTAAGTGTGTAACTCGTCATTTATCAAAAATGCGTAAAATGAATTCCGATAATTAACGAATCGTTAAAGATAAATTATATGTATACTAAAAATTATAAAATAACCTAAATAATATTTAGGAATATTTATTTGTACTATATATGAATTTACATGTATGTAGAAATACGCGTAATTATTTAAAATACGTGTAATGTGCTAAAATCATACTAAATAATTAAAGAAAATTCATAATTAAATAAGGAAAAATAAAGAAAAATCAGGAAACATAAGGAATGATCCAGATGTAGGTCGTTGCAGCTAGAAAAAAATCGGCCAATTAAATTAGACAACACAAAAGCCAAAAATTAAGGGATAAAGCAATTGTCTTGTCCAATTTAATACACAATAATTACACTAAAGCTCTATAAATAGCAAGAAAAATTTAGAAGCTCATTTGGACAGTTAGAAATCAAAGAAAATTAGGGAGAGGCGAAAATTGAGAGAAAAACCAAAGAAAAAAAAAAAGGAAAGGAAAATTGTGCAATTAGGGCCACAAAAGAGAACCCAAATCCAATGGGCAGCTAGGAGTAGATGGCCACCACCACCACACGGTGGTGGCAATGCCCAGGTGGGCCGACATACCTATGGCCACCGACGGTGGCCGAAGTCATCCAAATCAGTGAGTTCGATTTCCAGCCCAATTTTGTGTAATTTTGAAAAAATAGTAAATATTCTTAGAAAATTATGAAACTTGTTATTCTAGAATATTTTTGTATGTATTTTTTATAAAAAAAATATTATTTTGATGAAAATATGTCTCGTGATATAGGGTCATTAAAAAATCGTGCAAAATCGAATATGTTTCGGTTTAGAAATTAATGACCTTAGGAGTATAGTTTTGAACCCAAAATTTTTGTGTAGATTATTTAGATGATATAGAACAGTTCTATGGAGCCCATTTTCAAAAATTAACTTTTGAAATTTTTAAATAATTTTTAAGCCCTAAAATGAGGCATAAAATGGGTAATTTAGGGTTAATTAAGTAATTAAATGGTTAATTACTGATTTAGTAAATAAGTATGTGTTTCAGGATGTTGAAATCTGATGAAGTATAATACTTGTAACATTTAGGGTGTTAGATGTAATTATTAAGTTAATTATGTAGTAAATGAGTAATAGGGAAAAATAGTTAACTTTAAGTTAATTTTGTAAATTAGGGAAATTAGGAGTAAAATCTAATTTAGGATGAATTTAGACATTTTGAAATGATAATTGATGTTTAAGGATGGTAATTAAAGTGATAGAAATAATAGAAGTGTATTATATACATAATAGGTAATAATACATAATACATAATTATTGGAAATATAATAAATAAAAAAATATTAGGATGAAAATTGATATTATATAAATAATAGGGATATATAATCAAACCGATAAGAGACTTGAATTTATGTAATTATATAAAAAATGTAAAAATTTCTTACATTAGGAGTGAATTTGGTACACTAATACGGCTTTAAGTGTACCGGGTAAAATAAAATACTAATTAGAGGTAATGATGGTATTTAGCAAAATCGAGAAGTAATGTGATTAATTTCACATAATGAGTTGAACCGAATTTCTAGGGTTGGAGTATAAAACACTACTTAGAAATCGAACTAGAATCTAATTTAGAAATCGAACTAGAATCTAATTTAGAAATCGATGCGGAAACCGAACCCGAACCTAATCTCAAACCTAGAATAATTATAAAAGACTTAAGGCCTAGATAATTAGGCATATTAAACCCTAAACAAAACATAACAATAAACGTTATAGGATAAAATGAACCTATAATAATTATATGAAAAACTAAAACCACGTTTGTGTTATAGGGATGATCGGCGATGGCCTGAGCAAGTCGGACCTCGAGTAAGTGAGTGAGGAGTTGAGGTAAGTTAGGATTAATACAATGCTGTATTTTGGAGGCTTGAGATTATGCTTGGTTATACTTGTTAGATAGTTGGATGTGTGTATGTGCTTGATTATAGGTGATGCTATGATTCTATTTGTTGCTCTGGCATATATTATATGATTTGTATGAAATGATTGATCATCCTAAACTGGACTTAATCAAATATATGACCAGTAATCATAATCGGACATGCATGGCAACCTGTTAGGGGAACTTAGGACTTTCCGACCAAATACCGACCCCTTCGAAAAGGATAGCGCAGGATTGCATAATGGTCCCTTTTTCATCCTTAACTAAGTGACAGGAGAGAAGGTCACGACGAGGGTGAAGTCAGTGGTTTGAAGGTAGTCGCGGGAGGAGCGAGGTCTCCATTGCACAAGCCTAGGTTTGGTTGTGAGCTGTTGCATTAATGGCAACTCCTCAACCCGGATGAGAGCGGGATCAATTTCTCTAATCTCACGACGGGCCGGACAACGTCATGCGATGGCATTTGCTTGCACATGCATTGCACCTAATAAGTCGATTGAAAACCTTGTTGTGTTTGTGGTATAGTTTTAAGCCCTCCATCCTAACTTACTGAGCTATGGTTGCTCACATCCCTATAGACGCCGTGCAGGTGCTGGCTAAGAAGCGGCAAACAACTACTCTGAAGCTAGCAACTGCTGGATCCTAAGGAGTGATGAAAAATATTTGAAGAACAAACATATATTCTTAAGGTCTAAGTTTTGTTTTATTTATAATTTTTCATTTTTGAATAATGTAATAACTAAGAAATATATTACGGAGAAATATTGTAAACGATATTTATACTAACTAAATCATAGTGTATATATGTATTTCCTCACTTTCTTAGTAAATAATTTATTTAAATTACAAACTGTTTACTTCAAAGCGTGTTAATCATGAACTCCTTATGTAGATTAAGTCTAAGATAGCGGTTGTAAGGCCAACTTCTATCTTAAGATAGTTTACACGGCGGAACTGTTACGACTTTGCCGCTTCAGAGCGTGACAATGAAGCCAATGCAGCGTGTAAGGTCGGCAGACCTAACCTCTGCACAAATGATTACACAACCACATTAGTGCAACTTCCTCCATTCACTATGATTGTGCATAATTAGCCTTTGACGGTATACTTGGTATGGAACAAATTCTCCTTCTGGTCCTCCTCAGGGTTCAGTAGGGAACTCATGACTCGTCTTAAGACTAGGGTCATCATCTTTCCCTGGTCAGCATAGATACAAGTTTCCTCTTTCTCTTAGGCTTCTACCTTTTGAATGTCCTTCTCCTCTTCAGGCTCACTCTTATCGAATATCTCCTTAGAGCACCATGATACATTGGTTCAAATACTCAATAATCATGTGTTTGAAGCCTAAGCATTTAAAGCATTTCACCTTGCTAAACTTCTATCCAAAGGTCTATCCCTTCTGATACATTCTTAAGGGTAGCCTAACCTTAACTTATCCCGACTATCCTTCTCAACCATACTGACTCGCTTGGCTATCATCAGGTCAGTCATTCTTTTCTTCGGCTCAATACGGTCTCTTAGGCTCGGCTTGAACAGATTGGCGTAGTATTGGGGCTCGGGAGAATGTTGGCCGAGGTTGGCTCGAAACATTTCTCCTCTACTTTTTGACCCTCTGTGCTATCTTTATGGCCTCCTCCAAATTATAAAGCCTTTATACTTCCACGATATTGCGAATTTCATACTTTAACTCCAGAAATGAACCTTAATACTGTACGAGCCTCTAACTCTTCCACGTCGACTTGGATCATTAACATCTAAAACTCTCTTACATAGTCATCAACAATTTGACTTCTTTGGCGAAGCTCCTATCACTTTGCAAACGTATCTTGTAAATAAGTCTCGGGTACAGATTTCCCTCTTAACAGCCTGTTTATTTCATTCCAAGTTCTAACACCTCATCTTCCATCTCTGGCCCTGGCTGCATTCAGATTCTTCCACTACATGGTGGCATACCCAATAAACTCCAATGGAATAAGTTGGATCTTAACCGTATCCTCATATCTATAACATTCAAATACTTTCTTAACCTTCTCTTCCCACTCCAAGTATTCATTTACATCTCCACTTCCACCGAAGGGCGGGATTTGCACCTTGACATTGTCTAACCCTCGAGGAACTTGGCATCCTTATCCCTGTGCTCAATAATAATCAACTTCTTCTTCTTCACCAAACCTTTTAACATCCAACTCCTTGTCGTCCTCCACAATCTTCCACCAAAGGGTGGGATTTGCACCTTAACATTGTCTAGCCCTCGAGGGACTTAGCGTCCTTATCCCTGTGGTCGGTAATAATCAACTTCTTCTTCTTTACCAAACCCTTCAACATCCAACTCCTCGTCGTCCTCTGCAATCTCCTCTAACTCTAGTCTTCATCTAACAGCTCCTCTAGCTCGAAGAGGTTGAACTAGGTGATTGGTTTGATTGATTCAGCCATAATGTCTCTCAAAGGCATCATCTTGAGGGTTTTGTTGCTATACACCTTAGGTTGTTGCCTATTAACTTGTATTGCCGTGACTAGACTCTCAACATGGTTTGTGAGTCTATCTAGTTTGTCATTAATGGACCTTAGGGTGTTACTACTATTAAAATCATGTCTAAGTTAAGCACCCCTACCTTGGTCACCAATAACTCCTTAAATACTTGAATCTAACACAATACGATACTTCTCAAAAAGATTAATAACTGGCAAACAACTTCAACACCTGATAATCACTCAAATAAGATAGAAACAAACTTGCTCTGTTTTCGCAATGAAAAATAAAGTAAAACTGAGTAACAATAAAACTACTCTTGCTGCCATACCGATACACTGTAGTAGCTATGGAAGGAATATAGTAGCCATTAATAGTAAAGCGAACAAAAACTTTACCGTAACTTTACACACTCCCTTACGAAATCATACTCCAGTACCAGCGAAGCTGATGCGTCTCCAGGGTCGAATACACAAAGAGACACCACAACAAAGCGAATCGAAGAGAAACAAGAAAAAGCTAGCAAAATTTGGGCAGCTACCAAATGAATATGACACACCACTTGATCCTACTCGACCAATAATCCGTCAAATATGACACACCAATTCGAATTAAAAGGTTACTCACTACTACTCCTTGCTAAAGGGTATAGATAAGAATTTAATGATAACAAGAACACTAAGGTTGCTCAAAATGAATAATTCTGTATTGAAAGTTGGATGTCTACGTACAAGGAAAGTAGGGGTTTATATACTTGCCCACTAAGGTTATTTTACATGTATGAAAAGATAAAAGGACATTTTACAATTACGTTACACGAATGATGTTAAAAAGGGGTAAAAATGACAAAGAATATTCAGTATGAAAAAAAAATAATCATTCTGGAATATTATGTCAAAAAGCGCATATCACTTGATGGCTGTATGTCAGGAGTATGATACAACATAGGCAGAAATAGGAGGTGTCGATAGTCAGTAGTCATTTGGAGAGCTCAGCTCAACTAGGCTAGCCTTTCCTAAGTTACCTTCTAGATCAGGACTTCGCAACTAAGTAGAAGCATGTTGGATACACATGAAAATCTAATAGATAAGTTGGCAAGAGGTTGAATCAGGATAAGAGTCTCCATCTCTGCTATGTCTTAGAGTTAGTATTTTCAGTGTGAGCCTTTAAGGTCCTCTAGCTCAACTTCGTGTAATCAATTCAAGGGGTTGATTCCTATCACAAATACTTAGAGATGACATTAGAATATTGTCAATAATGCGCCAAATCCATGATGAAATGCGGTTTGTTCCCTTCTTAATAAGGCTAAAAGAAGGGAATTATGGCATTCTAAGATAATCTTTAAGTGCAGCCATATGTCTTACAACAAGACATAGACCTATATTCAATCAACATTCAGGTTTGCAAAATTGAAGCTCTTCAACAAACTCCCTAAAGAGAATATATATATATAGAGAGAGAGAGAGAATTTCACTTATTTACCATTATATATAATAATTACATATTTATCAATTATATGAAAAATATTACCAATTTATCGAATCTATCTCACATTTCTAAAATATGATATAGGTATTATATACATTTAATTACATTAATGTCGTATCTCTTAAGTGCGATACAGGTACATATATCTATGTATCGCATTTAAGAGATGTATATGTTGTATCTCTTAAATACAACATAAATACTATAAGTAAAATATTAAATCACATTTATAAAATGTGACACTTTTACTGTTTCTAATATCGCATTTCTTAAATGCAAATTAGGTTTTGTATTTATGTAATATTGTTAATTTAAATCACATTTATATAATTTTTTTCTAAAAAAATAGTAGGCATATTTTTCACCCTATATATATATTGATAGCAATATGCACTTCTTCACTAATAATTTCCCAACGATGTTCCTTTGTTAAAAAGTCCCAATCATCCGTCTTCACCTTCCTTCGGATAGTGGCATCCAACTTCTCCGAGAAGTTAACTTGGCGCTAAACTCACAAAACTGCTTCTTGAAGAAGTTCACCGCTTCAACCTCCAAGTCCCCAGGGTAAGAGATCGTAGAACCATTAAGCAAGAATAGAGATCTTATAGGGTTATGGTTTTGTCTTTTATTTTAAGCCTTCAAAGAAGAAACAAGTAGCTGTAACTCCAATGGCTAGACACCTTACTCTTGATTTTTACTTAAAAAAGCTCTCTTCAACCTCACTAAGGAAATATAACTTAGATCAAGTATAATGGTAATTGGTTTTTGAACAAATTTTTTTCTAAGGAACTCTATATTTTATATGTGGTTCATTCACCGAAGTTTCTTTATATTTTTTTTATTACTTTAAAAACCATTATTTTTAATATCTTATAAAGATAATTTCAGTATCGATTAATATTATATTTATAAAATAATATAATATTATTATATATAAAGGCAAGGTGCTGCAACATGTTTGATCTGAAAAGAAGAAAATAAAATAATCAAGCTGGGCACGTTTCTCCGTCAGACAAACGTCCTAGCATGTAGGCATGCAAGTCAACTTGCTCCGACGGCGAAGGAGCAGCTTCACGTTTGTTGATCGTTGGAAACGTCGCATGGTTACGACCACTGCACGTCGTCTTAGTAAAAGCTTGTTGTTCCTCCTTTCAAGCAACTAGATATCCGTTTTGTGATGTATCTTCTACAATTCTTCCCTTACGCTTACAGCTCTAGCTCTTACGTAGGAGAAAGCTAATTTACCTATCTTCTTGATATCAACTTTCAACAACTTCATCTTGGTGTAGACAAAAACACATATCACCGTAAGGAAAGCATCATTGCACCAAAAACTGAGACCAATAAATAATTTTCTTCTTGTGCAGCTCCAAGCGTAAATTCACTGAAATAGGACTGTAATATGAAAACCCTAGCCTCAATTTTTGGGAATGGAGAGATCCAAAACTCCACATGTCCTTGCATCTCCAGGGAACTCACGATGGTCCTTTCTTTCTAGGTTATCACCACTGCTAGAGATATGATCATCTACTTTTTGATACTCTAGCTCAGGGAAGATGCTAGAGCAATCATCGGGAGATGAGCTGGCAGCCAGCTTGGATAAACTGTTGAAAAGTATGTTGTTTTTGCCAAAAGAAAATGTTTAATAGAACGAAATATGGATGAGAAATCCTAGACCGACTGACGTGTTGATGTTATGATAGCTGTTCAGTTTATATTACCAATACACAGATTGGAATCAATCGACACATGCCATTCTTTCAGTTGTTCGGCTGCATATTTCGTGATTGCACTTCGTAACACATATCACGACTCTTTGCCAAAATACAGGATGAATTGCACACTTTATCAACTTCACCGGGTCATCCATTGTCCTCAGTGGAACATCATAAGACGCTCTTCTATTATTTCCTGCCAGCTTGTCTCATGCGGAAGCAACTCTCCACAAGCAATTTGATGCAATAAATTTGAGGGGGAAATGAAAGCCATACCCAACTTCTTCTTTATCTATTTTTTTTTTTTTTTTTTGCTAGCCATAGGATCACTTCAAATACTTTGAGACAACGCGTTCTTGTTCTTGTAACATACAGCAAATCCCCTCACCCTATATCTAAACTCTGTGTTTCTTGTGTAGAAGCACAAGGAACCACTCTTCGAGTGGCATTTCACAACTTGGAGTTCTTCTATGATTAACGTATTCCAAGCCAATCTATTTTGGAAGTGTATTCATTTCTTATTTATTATACAGCTAGATATATTAGTATAGTCTAGTTTGTTACTTTTAGTTCAGTTTGTTGAACTCAATTTTGTTTATCTAGTTAAGACTAGTTGTATACGTATACATAGTATAAATAGATCACTGTACATGACTTGACTAATTAATTCAATATGCTTTCATTTACAATGCTGTACTTTTCTCTCTCTTTTCACTCGACATACATTTTCTTCTTGATTGTTCGTGCGCTTATCTCCATAAGCAATTTATGTGTGGAAATCACGATCGGAGTTAGACTACAACTCCTCACATAGTATTAGAGCTCAAACGAGGTACTATCTTCACCTATTTTTGCTTCAATCCTAAGGTCTCTAGTAAAGTCCATCAGAAATACTATTGTAGATCCATCGATTTCAAATCCACTATTTTTGTCAAATTATGATAATCTAAACATGGGATTGGAACCCTAATTTTCAATGGAAACAATTTCCTAGGCTGGAATCAATCGATTAAGCTAAGGCTCGGGGAAAAATTGAAACTGGGGGTTTATAGATGGGTTGTAGGAAAACTTAGTGATGATTCTTCAAAACTTGTGCAATGGTTATGTTGTGACTATATGGTACGGTGCTACATATTGAATTCTATGAATTCTTAAATAGCTTAGAGTTTTATATGTTTGTCTACAAAGCAATTATGGGACAAAATAGTTGAACAATATGGAATTTCAAATGGTCATTTACTGTTTAAGTTATAGTATGATATATGCAATCTTAAGTTGAATGATCGGAGTGTTAGTGCTTACTATAATAAACTCAAGAATGTAATACCCTTTACATGCTTGGAGAGAGGAACTCAAATCATAGAGACGCCTTTTGGTATAATGGCTCGAAGTACGTCAAAACTCCGGAGTTAAGCGTGCTTATATTGGAGCAATCTCATGATGGGTAACTTCTTGAGAAGTATCTACACTAAGGGATAAAACCATGTGGTGTTTCATACCAAAGCGGACAATACCTTGATAGAAAAAGTTCCAGCCAGGTCGAAATAGAATGGTATCAGAGCAATCCACTAGCTGGAAGGGCGAGGCCCTGCTTAGTGGTTGTCTTGGACCTGTGTAACAAAACTGACGAGGGCATCAATTCTATAAGGGGGTGGATTGTAATACCCCTTACATGCTTGGAGATAGGAACTTTAATCATCGAGATGTCTTTTGGTATAGCGACTCGGAGTACGTCGAAACTCCAGAGTATGTATCAGGAGTCTATGAAGTTCATGTAAGGGAAGGGTAGTCAAGCTTGTTCTTCTATGATGGCAAACAGTATATACTTTATAGGTATGTTTCAAGCTAATACTTTCTACTTAAATGTTCTAGGTAATCATTTCGATTCTTGGATAGTAGATACCGGTGCCACAAATCATGACACCTTCCCATACTATCTTACATGATATTGTTGACTTTTTGCACCTTATATGTGTTAGCTACCCAATGGCAAGGAGCTTGTTGTTATACAAGCTGGTTCTATTTTCTTAAGCCCTACACTTGTCATATATAATGTCTATTTGGTACCATGTTTCACACATAATCTTCTTTCTATACATATTCTTATTTGAGACCACCATTTGATTGCTCACTTCAATGCTTTTTAGTATACTATACAAGACTAGAAAGCTAGCAAAATTGCGGCCAAAGCTAAAACGATCTATAGGCTTTATATACTATAAGTAACAAGAGATTGGCAATTTGGTGATGTGACCAATTCTTTACATGATTTAGCTTATTGTTCAAAAGCTTCAAACTGTAATTCATCTTCCATTTCTCTTTAGTTGTTTCATTCTAGACTTGTTCATAGTTCTTTGTCTAAATTAGAACATATTGAAGCTTGCAAACTCTTTTGTTTATAGAATCTTTCTTATGATGTATGCCTTTTGGCAAAGTTTCATAAGTTACCCTTTAATAAAAGTGATCATGTGTCTCAAGTTGCCTTTAAACTCTTACATATGGATGTTTAAGGTCCTTATAAAGTTGCTTCTATTACCGATGCACATTATTTTGTAACAATTGTTGATGATTGCACCAGGTCCACATAAACTTTTCTTCTTTAACATAAAAACCAAGTCTCTTTTGTTCTTTCTAAATTTCTTGCTTATGTGTACAATCATTTTTCGATAACTCCTAAGTTTATACATAGTGATAATGGTTTTGAATTCTTGTCTAGCCTATGTCAATCTATGTTTTCATACTTAGGCATTATTCATCAAAAAACCACAACTAATACTCCTCAACAAAATGGGTAGGTAGAAAAGAAACATCATCATTTCTTAGAAACTGCACCGCCTTATGTCTACATGCTAATTTGCCCAAAAGGTTTTTGGGGGAGTATAATCTCACTACTACCCATTTGATAAATAAGATACCTATGGAAAATTTAGGATGGAAGTCACCTTATGAAAAATTGTTTGGTCGAGCTCTTACCCATGATCACCTAAGAGTCATGGGTTGTTTGTATTGTTGCTAAACACCTTATTCCTAAGGACAATTTTGAGTTAAGAGCACTAAAGTGCATTTTTCTTAGCTATACTTCGGGACAAAAAGGTTATAAGGTATATGACATCAGTCGTCATCAAACACTTGTTTCCAGAGATGTCATCTTTTTTTAAACACATTTTTCTTTACACTCTTAGTTGTCTTCCTCTATTTCTAATGATTCTCCTAATGTGCCTGTTCTTCATCCTCCTCTGACATTTGAGTCTCCGTTTACTTTGTCACCAAACAACTTGACACACACTTCCTCTAATGATCAGTCTTCAACTAATCATAATTCTTCCTTTATCCCTAATTAGTCTTTTACTGATTAGACTTCTTTTGATGATCCTATAGAACAGTCACATGACCAACATATGTGTTCTACTAGAATCAAACATAATCCACAATGGTTGTGTGATTTTGTACGTACTGTGCACTCTCACATTGCTTTACCTACTACTGACTTGTTTACCTAAGCAATAGCCAATGATACTTCTTCCCCATATCCCTTGTTTACCTTATCTTCTTTCCAGACTTACCTTACTGAACCTGTGCTTGCTAAAGTGTTTACTGTTCAAGAGTTTAGTAATTACTTAAAGGCATCTAGGTCGGAAGAGTAGCAAATAGCAATGAAAAATGAGCTCACCTTGTAGTGAAAGGGTTAACTTAGGTTGAAGTTGAAGACTTTCATGACACATTTTCTCCAGTAACGAGAATGGTCCGGTTAAGATTTTGTTAGCCTTAGCTGTTGCATCTTCTTAGCCTCTTTTTCAAATAGATGTGAACAACACATTTTCGCATGGCCATTTAGATGAAGATATTTATATGGTTCCACCTCAAAGATATGATGAGGCTTCATCTACTTAAGAATGCAAGTTAAAAAAATCCTTATGCAGATTGAAACATGCTTATAAGCAGCAAAATCTTGAAATTTAAAGATTTCTTGTTTCTATAGTTTTTGTCACATCCCGAAGCGGTATAGCTATAACAATCCCGCCGTGCAAACCATTCTAAGATAAAAGGTAACCTTACAACAGCTATTCTAAACCTGATCTACACAAAACATTTACGACTAACCCGCTTTAAAATAAACAATTCATAATTTAAATAAGTCATTTACTTGAGAAAGTAAGAATATATATATATATATACACTAGAATTCAGTTATTATAATTAACGTTTACAATATTTTACCGTAATCTATTTCCTAATTAATACATTATTCAAAAATAAAAAATTCTAAAATAAGAGCTTAGACCTTAAAAATATATGTTTGTTTTTCAAATTTTTTTCCTCGCTCTCCAAGATCTAATAGTTGCTAGCTTTAGGGTAATTATAAATCGCTTCTTAACTAGCACCTACAACAATGTCTATAGGAATGTGAGCAACCACAGCTCAGTAAGTCGGAATGGAGGACTTAAAACTATACCACAATACAAACAAAGTTATCAACTAACTTATTAGGTGTAATGCATGTTCAAGCAAATGTCATTGCACAACATTGTTCAGCCCAACATGAGAATAGAGAAATTACGTCTGCTCTAATTCGAGTTGAGGAGTTACCGTTAATACAACAGCTCACAACTAAACCCAGGCTTGTGTAATGAAGACACCGCTCCTCCCAAGACTACCTTCGAACCATTAACTTCATCCTTGCTGCGACCTCTTCACCTGTCACTTAGTTCAACTAAGGATAAAGAAGGGACCCATTATGCTATCTAGCGCTATCCTTTTCAAAGGGGTCGATATTTGGCCAGAAAATCCTCGGTTTCCCCTAATGGGTTGCTATGTAAGTCCAATTTATGGTTAGAAGTCATTTGTTTGTTAAGTCTAGTTTATGGTGATCAATTATTTTTTATACAATACAAGCCAGAACAACAAACAAAATCATAGCATCACTCATAATCAAACACATGCACACAGCCAACTATCTAACAAGCACAGCCAAGTATAATCTCAAGTCTCTAAAATACAACAACGTATTAATCCCAACTTACCTGGACTTCTCACTTACTTACTCGAGGTCTAACTCATTCAAGCCATTGCCAATCATCCTTACAATACAAACGTGGTTTCAGTTTTCTATACAACTATTATAAGTTGGTTTATCCTATAATGCTTATTGTTATCTTTTGTTTAAGGTTTAATATACCTAATTATCTAGGTTTTAAGTCTTTTGAAATTCATCTTGAATCGTGTTAAGCTCTGTTTTAGTTTTCACATCAATTTCTAAATTAGGTTTTTAACTTAGTTTTTTTCTTAAAGATTTATATGTACAACCTAAGAAATCATTCTAACCCATGATATGAAATTAATTGCATTATCTTTGGATATCCTAAATATAGTTTTTAGTTTCTAGTTTCTAACTAGTGTTCTAGTCCGTATAGTATACCCGAATCCTAATTTAATTACCGAATTTACCCTCGTTATGAGAAAATCTTACATATTTCATATAATTACCCCAATTTAAGTTTTATATTAGATTTATTATATATTCCTATTATTATCAAAATATCAACTTTTATTGTAATATCTTTTATATATTATATTTCCAATAATTGCATATTATATATTATCACCTATTATGTACATAATACACATCTAATATTTCTATCACTTTAATTACCATCTCCTAACATCAATTAATATTTCAAAATATCTAAATTCATCCCAAATAAGATTTTATACCTAATTACCCTAATTTACAAATTAATTTAACATATACTATTTTTCCCTATTACTTACTTACTACATAATCACCCTAATAATTACATCTAACACCTTAAATGCTATAAGTATTATACTTCATCAAATTTCAACATCCTTAAACATATAATTGTACATCAAATCAGTAATTACCCATTTAATTACTTAATTAACCATAAATTACCCATTTCATGTCTCATTTTAAGGTCTAAAAATTATCTAAAATTTTCAAAAATTCATTTTTGAAAAAAGGCTTCGTGGCACTATTCTATATCACCTCAGTGGTCTATACAAAAATTTTGGGCTCAAAAATACACTTCTAAAGTTATTTATTTCTAAACCGAAACATACTCGGTTTTGCATAATTTCTTAAGAACTATATATCATGGGGAATATTTTCATCAAAATAATATTTTTCCTAAAAAATACATACTAAAATATTTTAGAATAACAAAATTCATAATTTTCCAAGAATATTTACTATTTTTATAAAATTACACAAAATCAGGCTGAAAATTGAACTCACCGATTTGGATGGCTCCGACCACTGTCAGTGGTCATGAGTGTGTCGGCCCACCTGGGTACTGCCACCATCATGTGGTGGTGGTGACTGTCCACTCCCAACTGCTCATCGGGTCCAGGTTCTACTTAAAAGCTCCAACTGCATAGTTTTTTTTTGTGATTTTTTATAAAACCCTAATTTCCTCTCAATTTCACCTCTCTCTAATTTTCTAAACTTTCAGACATTGAAAATGACCTTTTGAAAAATTTTAGATATTTATAGAGGTCTTAGGGAATTATTGTGCATTAAATTGATTTGATAATTACCTTACCTTTTCTTTTTCTTACTTTCTATTTGTTGTAATTTGATTAGTTACTTTTATTTCTTCGATTACAAATTGCTACGCCTCAATTCTAGATTTTTCCTTAATTAATTATGCATTTTATTTAATTATTTAGCATTATTTTAGCACATTTCGTGTATTTTAAGTAATTACGTGTATTCCTACCTACGTGTAAATTCATATATAGTACAAATAAATATTCCTAAATATTATTTAAGTTATTCTATGATTTTTACTATACATATAATTTTTCTTTAGTAGTTTGTTAGTTATCAAAATGCATTATACACATTTTCGATAAATAACGAGTTATATACTTATATTTTAAAATTTTTATATTCTTTTATTTTATTACTTACTTTCTTAAATTCAAAGTAACGGAATCATTTTTACTAATATTTCTAACTTTACTTTATAATCTAGGCTCGATCAGATCGTTTAGCCGATCGCCCTAAAATCTATAAGCCAAACTTTGAATATCTAATTGTGGGTCTTACAATTTTTTCTCAATCAGCCCATGATGTGTCTTTGTTTACTTCTCATACTAACAGTGGTTGTGTTTTTAATGTTCTATACATTAATGATATGCTTATAATAAGGTCGAATGTCACTTTTATTACTCATGTCAAGTGTTGTCTTGATAAGAAGTTTATAATAAAGGATATTGGTCCAACTTATTTCTTCCTTCGTCTTGAATTGTGTAGAACAAATCAAGGACTTCTTGTAAATCAATGCAAATTCATCATAGATGTATTACAAGGTATTGGTCTTTCACAGGCTAAACCCACTATTTTCCTAATGCAACCATGTCTGTCACTTGATGATACTACCGGTGATCTTTTATCTAATCCTTCCTTTTATTGTAGACTTGTTAGATGTCTGTTGTATGTGTCTTTAATACGATCTAATATTTCTTATGTTGTACGTCAACTAAGCTAATTCCTTACTCATCTACACAAGCCACATTTAGATGCCCTGTTTTATTTGTTATGATATCTCAAGGGGACTATTGCTCATGGTTTCTATCCAGCTACCAATTCACTTGCATTAAGAGGTTTTTTTTTTTTTTTTTACTTAGATTAAGGTTCTAGCTCTGTTGACAAGCACTCATTATCAGGTTATTATGCAATGCTTGGTGATGCATTAGTTGCTTGGAAAATTAAAAAGCAACCTACTGTTGCAACATCCACCACTGAGGCTGAATATAGGAGCTTAGGTGTTGCTATAAAGGAATTATTGTAGATTTCATATATTTTACATAATCTTAGTTTTCTTGTTAAGTTTCCAGTTCCTTTAGCTTATGATAACAAATCTACCTTACTAATAGTGCACAATCCTTGTTTTCACATCCGTACTAAACATATTGATAGTGAAGCTCATTTTATTTGAGATCATGTTGCATTTAGTTTTTTGAAACTTGGGCATATTCCATCTATAGTCCAAATTGCTGATTTTTTACTTAAGCATTGCATGCTTCTTAGTTGCAAAAGTTGTGTTTCAAGTTAAGCATGCGGGGTGCTCCAACTTGAGGGGGGCTGTAGAAGTGTATTAATTTCTTATTTATTATATAGTAGGATATATTAGTATAGTTTAGTTTGTTACTTTTAGTTGAATTTGTTGAACTCAATTCTATTTATTTAGTTAAGACTAGTTATACATGTGTACATGGTATAAATAGACTACTATACATGACTAAACTAATTAATTCAATACACTTTCCTTTACAATAGATCACTGTTCATGACTTAACTAATTAATTCAATACACTTTCCTTTACAACTCTATATTTTCTCCCTATTTTCATTCAACATACATTTTCTTCTTGATTGTTTGTGCACTTATCTCCATAAGCAATTTAGGTGTGGAAATCACAATCAGAGTTGGACTACAACTCCTCACATCTATCTTCAAAAGCATTGCCATAGTTCCTCACCTCAACATGGTACAAACAACACATGATTTTCCAAATTGGTCTAGGAATGCAGAATGACCTAAGAAAAGAAGTGCTAGAGAGTGTTATTTGGTTAACATATCTAGAATTTGGATTCAATTGGATATATTTTCATTTTGAAACCATAGAAAACAAAACTTAAGAAAACCCAAGTCCAAAAATAAAAAAATCTTCATTTGGTTTTAAGTTTTTTGTTTTCACTAGTACCTTACCTATATTTTTGTTACAATTTCTTCTATGAGCACCATCTAAAAGTTGTGGGTTATTTTGGTTCTGTAAGTTTTAGTAGAAGTGACAAGCCCTTCCCCATAAGTTTAAGTTTCATATATATATTTTGATTGTACTCATTTATAGAATTGTGATATTTCAACCAATCTCTCTTCTGTTTAAGTTTCATTTCTCTTTTCCCTTTCAAGTTTTCAACTCTGTTTTCCATATCTCTACAACTTGCTGCCATTTTATACCCTCTCTACCAAATCTTTCTGATAAGCTCTAACACCATAACAAAAGAAAAAAAAAAAAAAAAAAAAAGCATAGAGTTTAACCTCCCGCTCAACACACTGAATTGAGATGTATAACATCTTATCTAAAAGTTTAAACTAATATATCTGATATAGTTTTATATTTTATTATCCAACAACATTCGACAATAGGTAGTTACAAAACTTAAACCAAAAAATTACTAGATGAACAAATAAAACATAACCAATTTCTTATTTATTCTCAAATACGATTCATCTATTTCAGGCACTGTTTTAGAAGCAGGATTACATTAATCCATCTTGCGCTTTAGGAGTACAAACAATTCAACCGGATTTTTGTTATTAATTTTTGAAAGTATGTCGGATTCTGCAAGTTTCTTCTGGAATTCTTCAAACAGCTCACTGATAATCTCACTTCCAAAGTGTGCCTTAAAAATACCCTCCCAGCCAGCCCTAAAGTGCATGGCCACTGCAGCAACATTTACTGGCTCGCTCCATGGACGGTCTAATGGTTCCAACTTCTCAATGCAAAAGTGTCCGTTGCTGTTGATCATAGACTCCAGCTCGGGCAAAGTGGGCATGTAGATTGGCAAGTTAAAAGTGTCCAGTTTCTCCTCTTCGATCAAACCCTTTAAGCAGCCATGCATAAGTATCATGTAGTTAATGTAACATGTCAAAATGTAAATTGTAATCACTCAAGGTTGCTAACGAATCCAACTGCAGTCATTATTAAGTTTAGCATTGAACAACTTATTTAAAATTTTAATCCTACTGGACCGATGTTCTTATCCATACGGGTCGATACCTCATTTACAGGCTAGGAACTTTCTTTTGACATTATGATCAAATTTAGATGACAAAGATATGGCATAAAAGTTCTAGGCTATTAGATTTGATGTAGTATTTTACCAGTCTTCCCATCAGCATCACCAAATCATCAACAACGAAGAACATACCTTACTAACGAGATTCCTGACAACAGATTCTAAAATGGTAAGCGCTGCGTTGAAAGTGCATTCACCATTGGGAGTGACACTGGGAATGAGAAGAGCCATGAGCCCACCAGAGACAGTTTCTTCTGCTCTTGCACTGAAAAATGCCCTCATTTCCTTAGCAAATTGCCTCCTGTAAGCCTCCGCTACATCCTTTGGTGCATTCGTATGATAGATTCTCCCCTTGTTCCATGCTGGTGAGGCTCTATCTAGCAGTTCCTCTGGCACTTTCGTCAGCCACTGAAGTGAATAGGATGAATGGACAAAATGAAGGGAAGATTTGGGGAACAAGCGACCGTAGAAAGATCCGGGCACTGCAGCTAGATGGAAGTCTTTCTCCAAAGGGATAGACTTAAAAAGCATGTTGAAGTCGTTTGAGGCTTGATCGTTGAGAAAGACTTGAAATTCAAGAAGTTTTGAATCAATTCCATCAGGCTGACATTTCAGCTTAACAGCTGACACAATAGATTGAACAACGAAGAACGTGTTTGGCCCAACAGAACAACCTAAATCCGCAATGCTAAATGTCTCTGAATGTGAGAGGAGCTGCTTCAAATCAAGCTTATTAGCTATTGCCTCATTGACCATTATGATCGCTGCATCTAAGCCTTTTCTCTGCAAACCCATTTATGCTCATTATTCTATAAATTTACAAGACAAGGCTTGCTTAGTGAGTAGCACACTTAAGATGGAGGAGATATCTCGGAAAGCAGCTACATCGAAGCACGAAGCTATAAGGCATATTAGGCCAAAGGGATGATACTTTACTGAATGGAGCTTCTTTTTTGGTTTTTTTTTTTTTTTTCATCTTTTTCGTACCGTTTTAGCATTATTAATACGCCAAAATAATATACTAAAATGATGTTCACTCTCTTATAAAATCAAAATAAATAAAAAATCCATATAAAATTAATCTTTTATTTTATTTACTGTTGACAAATATATATACATATATATATTTTTCTTTTTCCAATAAATAAAAGATATTTTCTAAACGTTTAAACTACATGAACTTCTACATTTCAATTCTAATTACCTAGTTATCCTTTTTATCATGTTTGTTATAAGATGAAAAAAAAAAAGACTATTTATCCAAATGTCAGGTTTGAAAACTAATCAAATCAGATACATGTCATAAAGATCTTCTATTTTTTTTTTTTTTTTTTTGGCCACACATATCATACAGATCTTCAAACGTCTCGGATTTCAGCAGATATACGTTGGGCATGTAACAAATAAAGATAGGACAGAGACAAAGATTCAAATTAAAAAAAAAGAAAAATGAGGTGGGGTGGGGGGCGGAATTCCAAGAGGACGTGACAATCTATTGAGATTGAAAGTTTCCAAGATTCTGAAAGTATGAAAAAGGGTACCTGCATATAGGAGTTTCTGGAATAACTGTAGACACCATCTCCTCCATTCATTGGGGCAATCTGTGTAGTAGACATCTTCGATCAATTCCCAACAAGAGAGATCTTTCTTATATGACACTTTTATATATGTAATGAATATATGTGTGTGTGTATATATATATGTGTGTGTCAGAGCATCTAAGATCTGTTGCAAAGTCCAAGCAAGCAGTTTGAAAAGCATCTCCTGATGAAATAGGGAGATGAAAATCCAGAAAAAGGACAAATTTTTTTTTGTTTACATCTAGAACTTTTGACCACATAGAACAAGGCAACCTAGACAACCATTTAATATTTAAAAAGTTCGAATGAAAGTGAAAACCCATAGAATTGGACAGAAATTTGTCCAAACTTTTCATTTCTGATTCCAAATGGTTTATCCCTAGACACAGAAAGAAAAAAAATAAAAGTACCTGGAAATCAACGTAATATTATTGGTTTAAAGCATATTTGTTAGTGAAAACCAAGTGAAATATCCATGACCAGAATGAAGCCTGGGAATTCTCGGAGTAAATGCTATGTAGTTGGTTCTCATGAATGACTTCCCTAAAAATCATTGCAATTAACATCTTAACATAATATTATTTATATAAAAATTAATATAAAGATTAATGGATAGTTTTCCATTCTAAATCACACTTGACAACTTCCAAACCTTTCGAATTTCGTTTAGAAGAACAGGTTAATGATTCAAACCGAAGAAACTTCAAATAAGCAAGTTAACTTATATTGAGTATTTACACTTCTAAAGTCAGATGGCGAATGGTGTATTTAGTTATTTTAATTATATGAAAGTATATGGATAGTATTGAAAATGATATTCTATTCATTCTTTTTCTTTTTCCTTTTTGGTTAGGAATGTAGTCTCTCAAGATGAATGGAAGATAAGAAGCCTTGCTTAATCAGATCTAGTAATTAAGATTGGCTTGACAGGTACCAAGCAGGCCAGAAGCATATTGTAGAACCAAACACCATCATTTAAGAAAAGAGGCCATTTTCATTTCTAGCATAAATGATTTGGTTGGAGCAAATAAATTAAACACTAGCAATTAAAACCCTTTCTGTATTTCTGAAACTATAAGCACTTGTTCACTAAGCTGAACATAACATTCCTCCTTATGTGCTAATTATTTCTTTCTTATGTATGTTTGCAATGTGAAACTTGATTACTTATTCATCAAATTGAACATCAAAAGCATCTCCTTAGTGAAAGGAAAGCACCGTTGCAGAATGTTCTCACAAAAGAACCAGAAAATTACTGCAACACGGTCAAATTACCATGCCAGCCATGTCAATTTTCAAATTCGCTGGCCATATTGTGCTAGCCAATAAAAATGCATCTTGAAAGTGATAAGTTGAATAGCAGTTTGCAAGGTATCAGCTGATTTCATTACCATGTATGCCATATGATGAGGCTCTACTCTTCCTTGATTCCATTATACCAAAGGCGGTAGATATACTCCGCAACTCGAGGAGCTGGATTTGGAGCAAAACTGAGAATGTTATTACCATCATCGGGTACCATGTGAAACATAACCCCACAGGTCCTTGCATCTCCAGGGAACTCACCAGGGTCCTCCCTCTCTTTTTATCACCACTGCTAGAGAAATGGTCATCTATTTCCTGATACTCCCGCTAATGGAAGATGCTAGACCAATCATCGGGAGATGAGCTGGCAGCTTGGATAAACTGTTGAAAAGTATGTTGTTTTTGCCAGTATACAGGATGAATGCCACAGTTTATCACCTTCAACTGGTCACCAAATGTCCTCAGTGAATCATCAAGTCGCTCATCTATTATTTCCTGCCAGTTTGTATCATGTGGAAACAACTCTCGAGACAAAAAGCCCATCCACAGGAAATTTGATGCAATGAATCTGATGGGGAAATGAAAGCTAGGACCCACTCGATTTCCATGGACACTGAACTTGCAGATGAGGTCATAGAAACACTTCAGATGCTTTGGGTCACTGCATTTTGTTCTAAGAAAGGATGCACATACAGCGAATCCACTCCAATTATTTTCGAACCAATGATTTCCTATGCAGAAGCTCAATAAGGATCCGTCCTTCTGATAAGTAAACCACTTTGGGATTTCACAGTTTGGAGCAACAACATAAGTTTCGCCAAATGGATATGGTAACACTGAATAACCTATCATATAATAAAGAAGTGCCAAGGAGTGTTTTTGGGCTGATGGAATTTCCAGACCTTCGGGAAGAAACTTCAAGCAATTGAAGAAACAAAAATCTGATATACCAACACTGCATATTATGAACAGGTTCGATATACTGTTCAGTTTCATGCAGTTTTTAACCTGTACATAAATTATACTTTCTGGGAGCCTTGGTAGTGCTTGAAGATTCTCACAGTAATTCAACTTCAGACTTTTAAGCTGTGGAATCCGATTGATGCTTTCAGGTATAGTAAAGAAATAGTTACAGCTCAGATCTAGTGCTCTTAGTGAGGATAAACAACCAAGGCCATTAGGTATTCCTCCTTCCTGCAGATGACAGTCACTAAAATCTAAGCCAGCTAAAGAGGAGAGCCCAGAAAATGAGGGCAACAATGTACCCCTTGCATTTTGAGCTTTAAGAAACAACAAACTCTTGAGGTCTGACCACATTCCTTTACATCCATGACAAGATAATACCTTTAGGTTCTTCAAGTTTCTCAAGTTGGGAGGTAGATATGCAATTGCAGTTCCACTTATATGAAGCTCCTCCAAGCATTCTAAGTTGCAAATGCTATCAGGCAGCTCTTCAAGATTTGAGCAGCCGTGGAGATCGAGAACTTTAAGAGATCTTAGACTGCCAATACTGGAGGGAAGCTTTGTAAGATTTTCACAGCTACTCAAGTATAGAAACTTGAGATTGTGGAGAACTCCAACAGTAGGATGAATTTGAGACACTCCATTACAACCTCTCAGAATTAGCTTCACTAGATTTGGGGTAACCTTGAAATTTGGAGTCTCTATCAGATATTTAGAATGACTCAGATCAAGGTGCTTTAACTTCTGACGAATCTGTAGTCAAGCAACGAGTTAAAATGTTGTACTTAATAAATGAATCTCACTCTATAAACAATGCATATAAATAATCACCTTTTGACCCCTCCATAGTCGTCTAAGCTGGCTATCATGCAAATTGAGTTCATACAGGCTCTCCGGCAGAAAACTTGCAGGAAGATATCTAGAAGGGAAGGCATCCCACAACAGCAGCCGCAATTTATTCGAGAGATATTTAATTTTGGACGAGACATGTGCAACTCGTATTACAAGCAATCTTAGATTTGTCATCTTTGTAAAGCAGTCTGCATTCAAGTCTATCTTTTTTCCTTCTTCCGATTTCAAGACCATGCCTTCAATCTTCTCCATGCCCTATATATTAAGAGATGTGTTAGGAAATAGATAGTACATAGTTCCAATCTGATCTGAAATTACTCACTCATTCATTTCTTGTGCCATCATATCACCTACCGTGTTACTTGTCATGACATGGTATAAATCGTCAAAAAGCCACAATCTACTTCGCATTCCAGGCGCTGGTGATTCCTGCCTAACAACTTCCCAATCCATTTCTCATAATAGATCATGCAATAGGAATTTGTTGTCAGTCATAGTGAGAAGTAACCTTTCTGTTAGAACATTCACTCCAATTTCTGGATAGAAACCACAAATGTCCAATATCTCCATTACATAATCTTTGTCTCTTCTATTAAAGAAACAAGCAATATCGAGAAATATAGCCTTCTCTTTCTCCTCCAGTCTATCAAAACTTAACCTCAGTGTTTAAAAAATTTGCTTATTAGGACTCTCTTGGAGTCTAGCAAGGGCACTCTGCCATTCAATCACGCTTCTCCCAAACAGAAAGGAACCTAACACAATAAGAGCCAAAGGAAGGCCTTTAGCATACTTAATGACCTGCTTTGAGAAATTCGTGAACTCTTCTCTACGGCTGTTTTCTTCAAAGGCTTTTGAGCAAAAGAGTTCCAAAGCTTCCTCGTCGCTCAATACTTCAGCCTTGTATACAGCATCTACATGATGTTTTAGGAGCAGATGTTCATCTCTAGTTGTTATGATGATCCTATTTCCATGTTCAAACCAGGACTTCCCTGCCAAGTGCTCTAATTGATCTATTAGATCCACATCATCTAACACAACTAGAACTTTTATTGGTTTTATCCTCTCTGCGATGACACGAACTCCAGCTATGACATCCCTTATCAAATCCTTTTCTCCGATTACATCAAAAAGAAGTTTGTTTTGAAGATGAACTAAGCCAAGAGTGTCGGACACTTCTCTAATATTCGCTAGGAAGCTGCATCCCTCAAATTGGCCACTGATCTCATCAAACTGCTCGGGCAATCGTTAATTTACCTATCCCACCCATCCCAGATATGCCAATAAAGCGAACATCATTTGACTCAAAGATAAATGCAGAAACATGTCTTCCAGGCGGGATTCCATTCCAACAAGATTTTTAGCAGCATAAGAAAGCTTTTTACCCAGTTTATTTCACAAGTCTTTGACAATATCCTGAATAAAGTGTGACCCATGTCTGCAACCAAGAAATGAATCTAATTGATGCATTTTTGTGATTATAGGATGCAAATTTACCAATAAATAGCTATAAGTGCAAAAGCAGATTTTAGCTCAAAGTCCCACCCTGTTTCAAAACCACCTTACATCCATAAGTTGAGCAATTATGAACAATCTCAAACTATTTTTCCTTTTGTTAGGGAGACTTTCTGTGGTAGAGGTAAAAATGTAATGAAAAGGTTAATGATCGTATTGTTTCCGCCTGAGCAATAATAATAAATGGCAATAAGAAATGCAATTTTTACCTGTCTAGTAAATCCCACCCAGCAAGACTGCCTATTTCTTTCATGGCATTCTTCCATCTTTGCACCTTATCCGAGTCATCCTCCAAAGTAGCTTCATGTTTTGCAAAGGCACTCTGGAAACTTCCTCTTTGCTTCCTCACATCAGATGGATCTACCTTGTAAAATATTGGTATTGCCTTTTGTTCCCCTCCTTTAGTGCATTCCACAATCTTGGCTAGTTCTTCCAAGCACCACGTTGAAGATACATAGTCTCTTGACATAATCACAACCAAGTATTTTGAATTTTCAATTGCTTTCAGGACCTCACTTGAAATGTTTTCTCCTTTTTCAAGACTTGGATTATCTCTATAAGTAACAATACCTTTCTGATGCAAAGCAGCATATAAATGATCAGTAAAGTTTTATCGCGTATCTTCACCTCTAAAACTCAAGAAAATATCGTATTTCCAACCAAAATTCCCCACTGGATGAATCTCATTGGTTGTTCATGGAAGCCATCAAGGAGACAACATTATTCCTCAGTTGACAAAGCAGAGGAGGAACTTTGAACAAAACTTTACTGAAGTTCTGTGCATGTTAACAAGCAGAAGATACCAAGCATAATGAAGTTCTCTGGACTGGTGGGTGGAGGCCTTAATAGGGATTCACGTTTCCATTTGGGAGACCATGAAAAGGAAGAAAGTGAAGCAAATACTCGTGTCATCATGGATTCTTCCGGTGCCTCTTTAGATGGTATCTGATGAGTCTTTGACACACGGAAAGAGACAGTTATCTGGATTCAACATGAATCTGTTTTTAGTTACTGGTACCTTAACACCACGACAACAACATGACTCAAAATATACTAGATCAGTTTGCCCAGTAGAACAGATTAAAGCCCTCCCAATTGGTTGGCCGGACAGAGGTAAAATCAACACATGTATCAAAGACAAAGAGTTTGAGTCCCTATGTTGTTATTTCACCCAATTTAATTAAGTGTCCACCTGATGGCTCGAAGCGGAGCTAGGATATCAAATATTCAAACTCTTATGGCGTCGTTTTCACCCCAATTTAATTACTTCATTCACTTGACAGGCTCCAATTAAAATCCCAACAAGTAGGCGAAGGAGGTGTTAAATGATAACTACAGAAGCCCACACCAATCTAAAAGCTTTTAGATCAGTTTGGTAATAGAGTTAAATTCAACAAAAACTAAATTGGAAGCTTGATCTCCGATTTCCTTAATCTTTTCATAATCAATATTGGACGATGAGGCAAAATTAAATGATGAAAGCAAGAGAAAAGGAAATGAAGATATCTCAGGTCATAACTTTTCATGCAATGTGACGTATTTCGATTCTTACATTTGATACTTACGAGAAGACAACATCCATACAAGCAAAAGTAATTCAAAGGATGATTCATATATTGCTAACCAAATGATGAAACAAGAAGATTGAGGATCATCAAGAGCTTTGGGTCAACGCTAGAGATTACCTGCTGCAAGTCTGGACCTAAGTTTGAATTCTGAGAACAAAGTACCTACTTCACTTTGAATCTAACTATTATTGAATCCCCACTAATGTTCCAGTCAGTTAAACTCTCTTTCTCTCTCTCTTTGACTTAGTTGATTAAGAAACTAATTAAACTGTCATTGACATACATGATGTGTCAAGGATATGACTAAATAGTTTTAGCAAAGAGTGCATGGTTTCGGACTAGGCATGCAATTTTTTGACAGGGCTGACATCAATATTTGCTTCACATTTCTGGATGAGTTAGACAGGAGGAGTATGTCTTCCCATCATTTGAAATAGGTCATGTGCTTTCAAAACCAAAAAACAGTAGGTTTTTTTCTATTATTACGAATGATTAAAGATCTTTTAATTTGATCCATTCTTTTAAAATGTCCAATAATTGGATAAGAAATGTTTATGCCCATGCCAATGGTATAAATATTGGCAGGATCTGAACTTTAATATAGGAAGGAGGAGGAAAGTATAAATGTCATACATTTTATGTGGTTTGAAGTTTTGTGTTGGGTAAAACCACCTAAATCCACAGTTGACAAATAAGGTTTAATTAAGTATCGTTCAAAATCTTCCAACTTTTTCGAATTTTTTTAGAAGAATATTATGATGATTCAAACTAAATAAATTTCAACAAGAAACTTGGCCAAAAAAATTCAAAAAGAAAAACCAAATTAACTATTGAGTATTTGCACTTTGTATGATCGAGAATGGTGTGGTGTGCGTTTAATTATTTTTTTCAAATAATATATGGATAAAATTGTTACATTTTTAAAATGATGTTTTATCTATTCTTTATATTTTAGATATATATATATCAAAAACGATAAAAAAAAATTATTCAATTCAATTTTTGAACTTTCATCATACAAATTTAAAAAAGTATCATATTACAACTCTGTTTATAGTTTGATTTGATCTAATAGCCATATTGACAATATGTATGTTGTAAAAGTAAAAATATAATCAGTAAATACATCCAAAAAAAAGTAAGGTCGATTATAATCATATTATAATATATAGTTTTCAAAACTCTTTTTCTTTTTTAATTCTATTTTTTTATTATATCATTAATATATTTCCATAATTTATTACCACATTTAATATAATTTCATAAGCTCTTGTTGTTTATATTCCACCTTAGCACATTGCTTCAAATTGATATTAAGCCATTCTTCATATTAAAATTAATATGTTGCACATAATTTGGTAATAAAAACAAGATAATGTAAGAGAGAGAGAATTTTTGAGTTTTTTTTCTTTCAAATCATATATAATTGAGTTATTTGTTTTCAAAATCTTACATTGTTTAAATAATTTTTTCATGTGATTTTTTTTATAATGGATAAAAATGTTATATTACATTTACAATTTTTCTTTTGAAGATAAACTATAGTTATTCTTCGAATTTCATAACTGTGGATGCTATATAATTAGTTAAGTTATGGGTATTGGCTTACTTAGGTTGGACTGCCTAAATGCACCCAGGCCCATCACTAAGCCCGTCCATGACAATCCTTATTGGGCTTGACTGCTTTCTGTTAGAAATTGTACAATTTTATCATGTAAAGCCTACTAGATGAAAATTTATAAATACCGGCAATTGAATGTAGGGTTTAACATTGGTCGCCCGCGTATTAATCACCTCTAATACATAATAATTCAATATCCAAGTGCAAAATTTAAATAGCCAAATATTTCCTTTAATGATATTTTTGTATTGAATTTTCTTAAGGCTCCTTTAAAGGATGAAAAGCCTTATTTTCTTAAGAGCACATAACTATCTTTTCTTGATGTATATAGAATTACATCAAATATAATTGAAATTTTTAGAATTGTTGTTTGTGAAACTATACTTAGCCTAACATTGGCTTGAGATTAGAGTAGGAGATCTTAAGTTAAAGTCTTAGCTCATAACTGAGGTAGCGTGTTAATTAATATACATCATGGAAAATTGCAAATCTAATTATTTTTATTTCCTGTTGCGAAGGTTTTTCAATTCTACCAATAGCTTAAGGATTGTTTGACTATTTTCAAAAGTTACGTGAGATGAAGTCATATTTTAGAGCTTGATGGAACCATTCAACTCTAGGATGTACTTCTAACCATCTCTAATTTTCTTTATAGATTTTAATTTTACAAAGTCCCGAGCTTTATGTAATTTTTTAATAGACTTCATAATTGTATTAGCATTTTTTTTTTCTTTTTTATCACTAAGCATGTTTAATCTAGATATAGAACATATTTAATTAACAAATTAGACTGCAAATTTATGTTTTTAAATATAATCAATAGATGGGTCATGCTATAAGTTAAAGTTTTCAAACACATATTCATTTATCTTAATACAGAACGCGACTTATTAATTCTCTCTAATATTAGGTTATAGTTTCTTCTTGTACAAAGTCATCGTTTCTAAAAGTCGCAAAGGAAATGATCACATGGAGTTGTACTTGATGCATGAAGTGAAATCAAGGGATTTAATTGACTTACTTGACTTATGGAGGATTTAATCATTTTGGCACAAACATAAATATTCACTCCACGCACCGTTTGGTTTTGAATCTCTCATTATGAGATTGGAAAAATGCTTCTCCTCATAGGACGCAACTGGACATAGGCTTGTACTTTTTCTGGATTTTGTTGGGTGTTCTGCGGCTGCGGGGTAGTTTCAAGACTAAGCTTTAAGGGAGGTAAGACCAAGAGCGGAAGAGGGGATTTAAGGTTGGAAAGGAAGCCTTTTATTCCCCCAAGAGGTGGAGGTTTTAATCAAAGCTATAGCACATGTGTAATACCTAATTACTACTTCATTGTTCTTTAATTTTAAAAATGTGGTATGGGAAAGTTAATGCTTCCTTAGTTGAAATTTGGTATGGTCAATCAAAGGAGGACAAGAAAATCCAGTGGTCGAATCGGAATGCACACCGCCTCTCCTCCGGAAAGACCAAGGCGGACCAATGCTTCATAATCTTAAAAGATTCAACCAATCATTACTTGCAAAAATAACGTAGAGACTAGAGTTGCGACCAAATTTAGATTCACTATGGGGAAGTCTCTAACTCTATTTTGGGTAGAGCGAAAAAAATTAAGGGAAATAAAAAAGGAGGAATAAATTAAAGAAGAAAAAAAATGAGAAAAAATTGAAAGCGGGGGAAAATCAATAATATGATTTCTTATTTTATCAAAATGTTATAAAAAATCCTTAGAGTAATTTTTAAAGAGATATTTAAAATGTCACGTCAATATCTTAAATACCTCTTTTTTTTAAGCACCTTTTACTTTATGAAAAAATATTTCTCAAACTTTACTAACTAATTATTTAACTCATGTATGGATCCCAAAGTTATAGTACTTTTCAACCAATATATAATATTTGTTATTACTATATATCATGTTGACAATACTTTATTTATTATTATTAAAAAATATAAAAAGAAAATTATAAAAATAAATAAGGCATAGACCGTTCTTAAGCAATTGCCACAAAAATGCTAAGTTAAATTAGCCTAAAAGATTGAATGTGTCACTATGTTTAACTTTGTTAGACAAAAGGAAGAGAGAGAAGGGGTGCTTTAAGCACTCCAATTTTTATAACTACAGGAAATAAGGATATTTGGTATGAAAACTTATATCAAGCACTTGTTATAAATATACTCTTTATAACTTTAAATAGCGTTTTTAACTTCAAGGGTAAGATGGTAATACTTCCAACTCTCTCCAAATTTGGAAAGAATATTTCTGCGAGCCTTAGGAAAAAATTTCTCTTCCAAATTTATTCCCTTGTTCTTCCCCTCTTCTCCCATAGAAAGGAAACTTTATTAAAAACCTCACCTTCCTCCTCCTCTCCATTTCTTCCCTCAATCCAAACACAGTGTAGAGAGCTTGTCCTTCCAAATGAAATTTTATGCAAGCAACGTAAATATGGTTCGGTATTCTTAGGGGAGATAAGTTATCCAAAAAGAGGCTTTGTAGCAAGTAAAGAATGGCAGAAACATTAACACTTGGAAGGATTGCTGGATTATGGGACTTGCAATCGAAAGATTATCTACCCCAATTGCATTGTCAGAGGAAATACCAACCTTATATAAAACTTACTAGATTGAATTCTCTTCCACGAAACTTGTAAAAAGTAAAGCACCTTACTGCCAAAGAAGAATAGGAAGCTATCGAAAGGATCCTCATTAATTGTTGTAGATATCTATAAGATATATAAACACAAAATACATCAAACCATTAAGAGTCAAAGTTACTTTAGAAAAAATTTTCAGTTGCATAATTTTGCGTTGGACGAATAGGTTTTGGATGGTTCGTGTCAAGAACTTTCCAACAACTATAAATCTGTTGTCATACGACGTCAGCTTCTCAACTTATGGGACAACAAATTTTAAAGATTTACCTAGACACAACTAAAAATGTATTAAAGTAATAAAAGCAATACCAAAAGAATTCAAAAGTTCACCATTTGAAGCTAAATGATAACTAGCTTGTAAGATGTCACCATTTTAAATTCTTACGCAATCAGATAGTCCTTGTACGTGTACTAGAAGCTTACTTTTAAGTGAAAGTATATGTATTGGCTCAATAAACAATCAAGATTTCTAAGATTTCCTACTTCTTATTGTTTAAAATTAACCACGTAACATTAAACTTGTTTTTATTTCCTGACATATAAAAAACTTAACAAATTTATATTGGAAGGATTGTGTGTGTAACTTAATGACTATTTGCTAGTTTGATTTTCCTAGCAATCATATTGTTACTTCCTTAACTTTTGATTTTATTGTTCCCTTATATTAAATGCTTCTGATTTAGTATGTAGGTGTCAATGAAAATATTCAATAAACAGATAATATTAAGTGCTGAAAATTAAAAAGAAAATAGTCCAATAATAAGGCGAGCTATTTATAGTGTTATTCCAGCACCTAGTGCTAAGGATCCAAATCCTTGACTCCAACTTTTCTATTATTTGAGTGAAATCAAAATGAGGTAAATAGTTCCTACGCCTCTAGCTTGCCTCTCATCCATACAATAGTATTATACAACTTTATAAAGTCTTCCTTGCTATGCCATTAAATAGTACTGTATCAAGTTTAAAGAGTTTAATAATTCTCTTAAGAATTACAATATGGTTCCTCACACTTCAGTTAGATTCACCAATCTAAACAATATATCAAAATACTTTAGCTCATGTATCTCAATGAGTTTTCTTGAAAAACTGTGTTGGCTCTTTGTCAATTGTTGTATTTTTTTTTTCATAATAGTTGTTGTCGAGCCATTTTCTTCAGAATCTTCTAATTTTTATTGTATATTATCATCGAATTTTCTTGGTTGTCAATAATATGTGTCATCTATACTTTTCTCTTCTGTTTCTTCTAAATGTTGATTCTTGATTTGATTATAATTTGTTTATTTGAATCTTCAGAACCGATCAAATATATCATCTAAATATACCTTTTCCTCGATTTTGGGTATTGACCTGTAATTTTATAATAATTTCTTTTTCTATTGTTTCATGACGTTGTTTCTAATATATCCACTAAGTTCCAATCAGCTTCTGAATCCGTCTTGCTTTTAAATTTATCTAGCTTCTACGCCTGTCTAGCTTCTGAAGATTCCGATTTGTTCTCTGTTGCTGTAATGCTTCTGAAAAATCTCTTGGCTTTTGAATTATAGATTTTCTTATTTTATTCAGATTTTACTTTTCTTCCTTCATCTTCAATTATCTTCTTTCTCATGCTTTTGACAAAGACGTTTATCCAAAAGTATATTTAGGTTCTGATCAAACCATTGAGTTTCATAAGAAAATAGTTTTCTTTTTTTTTTCTTTTTTTTCCAACACCCAATAACTTAGGAAAGTAAACGAGACAAACTTATTTGTAAGTTACTAAAGTTCGATTTGACGTTTACTTGAATTTAACTCAGCGACAATCAAACCGCGCTTGATCTCGAGCTCAAGCTACTCAAATAATTTATCAAGTAGAGTTTAAACTTTATAATACTTGACTTGATAAACTCGTGAACCTAATCGAACTCTAACTAAGCTCAAATATTAGTTGAGCTCAAGCTAGTTTAAATCTTATTATTATTATTATTATTATTATTATTATTTTTATCAAAATTATGGCATCTGCTATGATTATCAAGTGTAAACGAATTTCATTGAGTCGAGTTCAAGCTTATCAAAATGTCTTATATTAAAGTTCTAATTGTATGTCATGAGATTTTCAATTACATAAAATTTGCTGAAATCATACATCATAAGCAAAAGTTACACGTTTCTAGACTTTTAAGCACCTAAAATAATTTTATGGTTATTTTTAGAATAATTTTACATTAAGAAAGGTATAGAAATATCTTTTTCCTAAATATTAGTGCGTGATCAATATTTTTCATATATTCTTTGTTTTTTTAGTTTTTTCAGCCCTTTTTGGTACTTTTTATAAATATTTTTCTAACTTTTGTTAATGCTAATTAAATAATCAGCGCTGATATCACCGCTAAATCGGCACATTTTGGCTGCCTTCTATAACTTACCACTTATGAACATGTTCCCACATCCTAACATTATGCCTCCTAATCCCATTTTACTTTTGGACCGTCGGGCGCAACTTCGGCATATTGGCAAGCAACATACCAATGTTGCCCCAACAGTTATGTTCTTGAATTTTAGACATGAATGATGGCATTTTATGTGATAATAGGCCATTGTTGCCTCCCAACATAAAAATGTGTCATTTTAAGTCCAACACCACATACTCTTTCAATTTACTTTCCTCTCCCAAATTCTTAAGTTTTCTCGATATCATTAATTTCACTTTATATCCAGAAAAGTGATCTCCTTTAACTGGATGATTACTATGGGTGTCCCTAAATTATGAATCTCATTGCCATGTACTATGCTCCCATTAAACACCGCCTCAAAACCCAAAACCTAAACCAATTTGCCTCCCTAATGAATTAAGTTATGAGGGGAGAAAACTAATAAATATTATATAAATATAAATTAAATAAAAAATTTATCAAAATAATATTATTATATTATATTTTAAATATACGATATTATTACTTATATTAATATCACATTATCATTGTATAATACCTATTTCATCATCCAATCATGAACTAGAGATCCCTTATCGTCCAAACGGGGGTTCTTAAGTTTGAGCCGAGAGAATATGATACAGAATGCGTTGAAGTAAAAAGTGATGCCTATGACACAAAAAACGCCATTTCATGCCTGCGCTCGATCTCCAGTTCTAATCACACCCATTAATCCTCTACCAAGCAAGACGTGCCCATCGACTCCCAAAATACCACAGATTCGAAGGGGATCGAGAAACGCAACGAACATACAAACAACGTGTGGAGGTTCTTCGATATTGTTAAAAGGACAAAGGAGAGTTGTTCGTTATCATGTAAGTCTACATTGGATTAATTAACTTGTTGGAGTTATCTACAAAAAGCACAGTCATCATACTGTCAAGCTTCAAAGCAATAGCCTTAGCAGCCACACTAATGTCCCCAACGCATCCGACACCTCCAACGTGTTTGCGTTTCAATCACAAAGATGCACATGACGATCTTGTTGAAGTGATTGCAATGATTCGGCATCTCTTTTAATATCGAGGTGAATCTGGTTTTTGGGGAGTAGGTGATGGAGAAAGGTAACATAAAGTATCAACACTGAGATCGGCAAACATAAGGAACAATATGGTGTATTTTTCGATTGTATGTGATTTACCGTATATTGGATTTATGATGGATGGAGATTGCAGCGGAAGATTATTGCATTATGTTATTGTTTGAAGCTCACACTGGTATTGCCACTGCCTCCAATGTGCTTGACACCAAGCGCCTTATTTGACGATGGCTCCAACAACGCAAGTCATTCTCAAGGTTTGTCGGGTTACTACCACCTTAAGGGCAACGTCATGCTTTCTTACCTTGTTGACATCTCGTTCGTGATATCTATATGTGCCGATGATCCAGTGCTTTGGTCATCCATGGATGCATGATAGCAAAATTCTAGGATTACTTTACCCTTCTCACCTCTTATTTAATATTGTAGTAATTGTCATCCCAAGCTAAAATTTTTGTGGTGCTTCTGTCTTCATGGACTTTTATGTAAACATTGTGACAACAAACGTTGTTTGCATATGATCAAGAGTCGTACAAATTGCTCAATAAGCCTGTGCCCACCATAGGAGGAAAATTGCAATAGCCATCCTAGGCACCATGGTCTGACATTCATGCAATCGGTTTTCACTCACATACATCTACCCCATCCCAAAAAATAAGCAAACAGATTAATTAATAGTGGTACCTTTGAGTTGTTTACTAAATTGCTAGTACATTAAGTACATGCAATGAAGGTAGAGGAAGGGGCCACTTTGGCTGGTCAAGTAAGTTAACACTTCCCTAATGGCACGAGATATTTTGATGTCACTAGCTTTGACAGTCCTATCTAGCTGAATTGGCTTTTGGCCGATGAGGTCGAGTCCCTAATTCCTTGCTTATTCACTGAAACTAGAAGAGCCGTAGAGAATTCTATATGCCTGGAAGATGCTTACCCTAGAGAACAAGGATAACTAGTCTTAATGTCCTAACTCCTAGATTAGGAGCCCACAATCAGTGTCCCATAATAGTTAGATATAATATTAGATTATATCGGATTCTTCTATCAAAATTGTGATAAATTTATTTCGAATACCTTAGATTAAAAGCAGTGAATAATTAAATTAATAAATACTAATAAATCAATTTCAATAATTTAATTTAAAAGTTACAACCTTATGCTAATAAAATATTTACTAACACAATTCTATAAACTAATAACAATTCTTCCCACAATCTACGTGGAACTTCACTTAACCATAGAATATCATAGTCTTCCTCCCCCAGCCTACAAGTTCTACACCCTAACCCTCCGCCAATAAAAAAACAAAAACATGCTATGTCCTTATTGCAATATTTAATAATCAGGTCTAGTTTTTTACCTTCTTTCAGTATATGATTCAGTCTACTTAGAGGTATGTATCAGGCCAAACCAACCCATGACAGCCTTGAACTAATAGTTCACAAGTTTAAACTAAGCTTGGCCCTTAAGGTTACAAGCCTGTGGTTTAAGAACTGGTTCAAAGGCCCTTGAATTATACTATTTCTTTTTTTTTTAAATTTAATTTTTAACATTTCCATCTATTACTATTAATAATTTGTCATCTATTGGCGTATTTCTATTTTCTTTCTCAAATAATTTTAATACTTTTGTAGGCATGTAGTGACGTGTAAATAATTTATTTTTATTTTCAATCGAAAATTTTTTATGTTCCGAAATGATTGATTTGAATTGCATGAGTGTAATGTTATGTTATGTTACAAAGTTGAGTGGGATTAGCTAAATCGACAAAAATTGCAGAAGAGGAAGATTTATTACTCAAATATCATAATATATTGTTAATATGAAAAGAAATAAACTACAATGTAACTATAAACTATAATTTGTGATTATATGTCACAAAATATTTTTTCTCAAATCTAAGTACAATTGCCCAATGAAAATATAAATTAAAATTTCATCCATAATGGTACGGAAAAGTAGAGAGAAAAATCATAAGAATAATCTTATTAGCCGATAAGAAATACTTGATCATTATAAGGGCCTACTTTGTACTTATATTTAGCTTACTTAAAGATTAGGCATGTTGCACAACTAGATGTGTTTATGTGTGGTAGGTAAGGATGAGCGAATAATCTTATTAGAATCAAAAGTTTATTGACCCTTAGTATTCTAGTAAGTTTCAGTTTCAATTTTATGAAATCTATGCCAATAGAGTTAGTGTATAAGGTATAATATCTTTATATTTTATATTCACTCTAAAAGTTATACTTTAAAGTATATAATATATTTATTTTAGGATAACAAGTATACACTTTGCAAAGTTTTGAATTAGTAATGGTAAATACATGCTTTAGGCCCAAACCCATTTCCATTAAAAAAGAGTGATTGTCTTTGAGTTGAAATTTTTTAAAACTTGCTTTATCTTTGTTGTATTTTTTTCTAAGCCAATGGTCTTAACTTGATAAAAATACAATGATAAAATTAATGCTGCAATGTATTTTAGTTAGTGATTTATACCTTACATTAGATTGTAGTTCTAAAATAGTCTTCTAATAATTTGTTCGAAGTTACATTATTAGGTTTGTGATATGTGCTCCAAGAAATATATGCTTGAAAATATGATTAAATTGCTGTTGATTACTAAATTAATGAATATATTGGTTATAAATAGATAAAAGAAAATGATAGGTTGTTTGAAAATTAATCCAAAAATTTTACGCGGGGTTTCACATATAATCATTATGTACGTATTTGCCAATATTGGATGGCCTAAGCATAGGGATGGGCAAGTTACAAAGAAGTTGAGCCATTCATGAACTACTTAAACTTAGATTGGCATAAACTCGATTAATAAACAATTTAACTTTAAATTTAAAATAAAACTTATTTATTTAAACAAATTAAACTCTTATTTAGGCTTACAAGTTAGTTTGTTTAGGTTCATAAGTAAGTTTTTAACATTATATATATAGATATATATTACACTATACAATAAATAATTAAAATAAAAAAAAACTAATTTTAATATTATATATTAAGAATATTTATTATGATATGAGATAACATATAACATATAAACTAATTTTTATTTACTATTTATTAATATATTTATTTATATGTTTGTTTATCTTGTATAGAGAATCATTAGCTGGCTTGAGCTCGAATTTAAATTTAAAATAAAATTTGTTTATCTAAAGGAATAAATGAAACAAGTTCGAACTATAGTTTTCCAATTTGGTAAAAACCTCTACTTGGTTTATTTTTAGTCCAATTAAGTATGGTTTTTTTAAGGACTATTTTAGGTTTTTGGTAATAATTTTAGATATATGTTTATTCTCTGAAAAGTTATCGAGTGATAAATAATGATATTTTGAGATTTTATAAACTCTATCAGTACATCATTGGTAACTTTGCGGAATACATTGCTATCGGAAGAAGAAAAAAAAAAAAATGTGTACAAAGTTTATAATTCTTACCTTTAGCGAGTTGGTTCGAGCATGTAAACAAATTTATTATAAAGGGGAAAATGCTAAAACCCCAGTGGGGAGAGAGGGAAAGAGGAGTGCATGATAAGGTTTATATAATATTCAAGTTTTGACAGGGCTCCCTCCGCTCATCTCCCGCCAAATATTTCAACCGGCTATGGCCGGTAACTCTCCATACAACTCCGCTTCCTTCCCGGTTCTTTTTCTTCCCTAAAAATATAAATATAGAAAACCTCTCATAAACCCAAAGCTCATTTTACCCCAAACGCACCCATAAAAGACTCCATAAAACAGATGTTTCTCCTCCTCCATTTTTGAGTGAAAAATCAATATAATTGAAATCATCAACTCCTTCTCCTCTCACTCACACCCTCTCTCTGCTGCAATCTCCATCTATTACATATAGAGCCTCTACTTTCATTTTTCTCGTTAGCATATATTGGCTGGAAGATTCTAGAAGCTAGGGTTTCGAGGTTTCCGGAAAATTGATCTGCAGGTGAAGCAGCGGTTGGTATCTCTTCATGCGAATTCTGTTAGGGTTTTTTAAAGGATAAAGATGAGTGCTGTGAATATAACGAACGTAGCTGTACTGGACAATCCGGCGTCATTTCTCACTCCTTTCCAGTTCGAGATTTCTTACGAGTGCGTCACTCCTCTCAAAGACGGTACACTACTCTACCCTAATCAACACTTCCTTTTCTTCAACCCTTATTTTTCTCTCTCTCTTTTATCGAAATCATTTCTCTCTCTCATTTTGATTGATTCATATTTAGTTGATCCTGATTGATGGTGTTCTTACTTCGTTATGGAATTCCATTGGAGAAATGTATAAAGTTATGTTGTCGTTTTTGTGAAACTGAGATTAAATGAACGTGGTCATTTACTTATATCGCTATCATGACACATACTCGATTAAGAATAAGAGCTAGATGCCTGATTCAATAATTCAATCGAGAGGAGTTTCTACTTATAAGCGATGTCAAGTTTAGGTATATGCACAAGTATTTGACCCAGGCATTCCTTTTAAGAACACGGTTTAGTTTTGTGTGTTGTAGTTACCAGATATTTAATGTCCAAGGGAACTTCGTTGTTACATTTCCATTCTTGATATCTTTGCTACGATTGTTCTTCCTGGTGCTTTTTTTTTTTTTTTTTTGTGGGTTCATCTTGGAGTGTTGATCTGTCCATCCGATCTTCATATATAAGTTGTTGCCTGTAAATGTAATCAAATAGCCCAAGTGTATGGATCGGTTACAAATTCAACTTTTAATGTGTAAAGGATGAACTTTAGCTCGGTAATTGCCTTGATTACAATGGTTAAGATATCACAAATTGAGGCTATTTAATGTCCAACAAGTAAGTTTGTCATATATTTCAAAATGGGGCTCTCTTTTGCTTTAATTGTCTGTAAGAATTCTGTATTTCAAAATGCGAGATCAATTGAATAACAAAATGCTTAAGATTGGATTTTCCACCTGAAAAAAAAAACATGGTGATTACAATGGCTACTAACTAGTATAATAAGTTTGTTATACATTGTGTGTTGATCCTTTATTCATTCCTGGCCTTTATATCAAGGAAGTATTTTCATGTATAGTATTTTGAGTTAAGCAGGAATTTTTGGCATTTAGAACATTGAATTTTGCAGAAGGATTCCCAAAATACATGTTAATGTAATGACGAGTCATTTAGCCAATTCAAAGGTTGTACCATGTCAAAACGATCTGTTTTCCTAACAGAATTTGAATTCAAAGGAGAGCCTCAATTTTGTTGCAATGACTCCTTTATTTTAAAGTTATGGCTGTATCAATATCCTTTCTAGAGTATGGTCTCTGTTGTTTGGGCTCAATTTTTCAATTTTTGGTTAGCATGAATGAAATTTAGTATAGGTTAACCCTGGTTATATCAAAAATTGAGGGGTTCAATGACTGGAAAGTCTGTCCTTTGGTTGAGAACTAGTGATGTAGGTAAATGCAGGATTGATTGTGCAAGTTTTAGCTGAATTCTGTTAGTTTGACATTGAAGGAGATTTGAAAATGTAAGAGCCACACTAAGTAATAGAAGTGTGTGATCTCTTACTATTTTTTTTTTTTTATTTTGGGATCCATTTTTATGATTTGAAAATGAGATATTTATGTACTTCACCTGGGGTCACATTGTGGACTGAGGATGCTGGCATATACCTTCACATAGTTATGTATGTATTTTGTATTTTTTATTTTTTTAGTTGGGTTGAATTTCAAACCCCACCCACCCAAAACACACAACCCTACCAACCCTCACATAATAATAATAATAATAATAAGATATTTTCATGGTAAGATTAGCAATATAGCATTACTGTAACATTAACAATATTGAGTTATTGTAACACTATTTTGCTACCATAGAAACCCCCATAATAATAAAAGAAAACTAGGTCCTAAGACATGAACTTTGTTCATTTGATGCTGGTAGGCCATGTTGATACGATGTAGTTTGAGATGCTTGACTTAAAACCAAGTATAGAATAACCTCTGGTAGTGGGAATGATGTATTATTCTGGTTAGTATTTTTAGCCTATTACAGGGGTTTCTGCCGTTACTGGAATGCAGCTATTTTTACCATGCTTTCCTGTTGCAGATATTGAATGGAAGCTGATATATGTTGGATCAGCTGAGGATGAGACTTATGATCAATTGTTGGAGAGTGTGCTTGTTGGTCCAGTCAATGTTGGAAACTATCGATTTGTGCTACAGGTAATTTTGCTGACTTTGTACTTTATATGGAAATTATATTATGACCTCAATTCTTACAGCTTGTTGACATCTTGTAGGCCGATCCACCAGACCCATTAAAGATTCGTGAAGAAGACATTATTGGGGTGACTGTACTTCTACTAACCTGCTCTTATCTTGGTCAAGAATTTGTCAGAGTGGGGTACTACGTGAACAATGACTATGATGATGAGCAACTGAGGGAGGATCCTCCTGCGAAGGTGTTGATTGATAAGGTGCAAAGGAATATTCTCTCAGACAAACCTCGGGTGACAAAGTTCCCCATCAATTTCCACCCTGAAAACAGTGGAAATGAAGATCAATCCCCCCCAGCTGATCAACCTCTTGAAAATGATGGTGATAAAGAACAAGCATTTGATGCTCCAACTAATCCTCCCAATGAGCAAGGACCATAAATGTTTGATTACAAGATCAACTAGACAATTGACGATCTCAAGCTCTAATTGGAAATTCTAGTGCCCCGGTACTCATCAGGAAAGTAATTTGCTAGAATTGTCTTGGAATTTCAGTTCCTGCTGGTAATAGGTGTACTTTGTTCCAGGTGAAGATGTTTGTAAGATGTGGTTTTGCTCTTGCACTGTTTGGCAGAGTTGATCACTTCTCAAAGTGAGTTTTAGATGGCTCTTTAATTGAAATTTTGGTCGAACTTCTAACTTCATGTACCAATGTGGCCTTGATAGAATGTTGTAACTAGAGCAGTTTTACATCCTTGAACTCACGGTGATTTGTCTTTACCATTAGCTAGATACATTTGTATCGTTATTCTGGTTTATTCATCAGAAAAGAAAATGCTCAAGTTTAGGTTTAGCACTGTACTCTGGTGTTGTATCGCATAATAGTAGTTGACCAACCTACTTGCTCTTTACTTCGTCTTAGAAGATACAGAAAAATGGTGATTATGGAATCTGCTACAGAAGCTTTCGGTTAAGTTTTACTTGTAGCTTACAAGATAAAGGATGGTTCCAATATGCATCTGCTGCATCCAGCAATTTAATGGACAAAGAGCATGGGGTCTTGCACTTGAAACCCTACAGAGAGATCCCAAAACTCTGGTGGGCTAATTCGGTGCAAAATAGTCACGAATAGGTATGTATAGGCCAATCCTTAATGCTGTATTCTTGATCCTGTTCCAAGAGCTGAGGACTTGTCCAAGGGTTCCTTGGGGGTTAGTTTTGTTTTTTTTTTTTTTTCCCCTTCGAACTTGAAAGAGTAAGTGGAGCATCACAGAGCTGTTGAAAGTTGATAGGGCTCCAATTTGCAATTTTGTTCTGTTAAATCAACCTATAAAAGCTTGGAATTTCAATTTGGGAAAAATACATTTTAGTTCTTAACATGTCAATAACTTTTTATTTGAATTTTAAACATTTTTTTTTTCCTCCATTCCAATTCTCAACATTTAATGAAATTACAAAGTTAGGTTTTTCTTAACACATAGATATGTTCGTGTAATCAATTCAAATGAAAAATATAAGAAAATACATATCAATAACTAAATCATTAGAAAAAGACATAATTTTTGAAAAATATGGACAATGTGCAGGAAATAAAAAAACAAAAAGAAGAAAAGAAAAATCAGTACATTAAAAAGAAAAAAATAATTCCAATCACCCAAGGCTAAAGCTGTCTAAATATGGCTATGTATTACAAGGTAGGTCATGACCTACTCACAAACATGGCCTGTTTAACCTACCATTGGTGGTGGGTGTCTATACTCAATTGCCTTTTCTTTAGAAAGGGAAAAATAATGAAAACCTGATCAGGTTTTTTGACATAATGGAGACTCGATAGGGTTTTCTTATTATTATTTTTTTTGAAGAGATGGAGGGAGATGGCCATCCAATATCTTATAGGAATTGTGTGATCAGTTCAAAGTGACCATTCTAATCACCCTTTTACTTTTCATTTTGGATTTTTATTTTTTATTATTCCAAATTAATTCGTTTAATTTATATTTATTTTATCATTTTATTTACTTAAATAAATAATTTGGATCAATTGATCAAGCCACATGTCAAAGCTAACGGAAAAATTAATGGTATTAATAAAAGTCCAACTTGAAGGACCCGAATGAATAAAAAAAAAAAAAAAAAAGTTTAAAATTCAAATAAAAACAAATAAAAAGTCGAAAACTGAAAAGTTGTATCTTCTCCGTTCAAAGTCATCCATTGTTTGGAAACCGGGACAATCCATATATGCATACTTACCACAAGAAGATGAGACGAGACCAATGCAGTGATGCCGGTGGGACTCTTTTCTTGCCTTCTTTAGCCCGAAAGTAAGGAAAAAGAAAAATCTTTCTGGCCTTTTGACATGTAGATTGGTGATGTTAGACGTGAAGGGGAAGTACAGGGTTGATTTTGGTCAATTTGGTGTAAGCATCCAAAGATGATGTCCAATGATTACCTCCTACTGATTTGGCAGCATCGAATAGGTATTATGTGTAGAATATTATGTATGTAGATAAAAGAGGCCACGTGCTGCATTGCATCAAACAATTCTAGGCTTCTAGCCTTGCTATACAGTAATCTCACGCTGCCTATGTCTGGAACAAAGAATCGTTCCTGCAACATCAACCGTGCACGCACATATGCTAAAACGAAACCATCATAATTCTACGCTTCAGGACACCGTCTGCATCTTCTTCCATTTAAACTTGCCTAGAGCCAGTGCACCATGCACCGGGTTTCCAGACCATTAGATTAGTGTAATCTACTTCCTTTTTCAGTGAGATCTCATTTACCGAACGGTTACGACTGCTCGATTCATAACGCAATTCATCGCGATAAGAATCCCCCCACAGGTGAATCCTGAAGTGCAGTCGACAAAAATAGGGCAGAGAGCTGAGGATTTCTATGAAACCGGTGACTTAAATTTTCAACCAAAAGAAACATTTACGATAATATTCATGTTTCACAGAGAGAAATTCAACCAAAAGATTAAATTAAATTAAAAAGAAGGTCACAGGAATAGTTCTCATAAGACTTGCGAATGAAAAGAATAGTCTTTATAAGACTTACTATATGAACGTTACAATGCTCTGCTTTTCCATTTTCTCGTCAAGACTATCGAAACCTCTGTCTGTATGTTCTTAAAACTTTGTAGCTTCACCTGAATAAAAATTTCTCAGGTATGTCTGTTCCGCCTTTGGTGTTATCGGCATTCCATGAAATAAAATAAAATCCACATGCTTCTCATTTTTTATGCCGTTTTCCGGCAGGACCCTTTGCTTCCTGGTTTGCCTTTACTTTCACAGAATCTCCCATTTTCTGTAATACACAGCTTCATTACGTACCATTCACGTGGAAAAATATAAAATTTTCAAAATTCCAATTTATACCTTATTCCTTAACCTTTTCCTCTGACGTTGACGTCCTCTATTTTTCTTATTTGCCTTATCCTGATACAGGAGCGGAGTATTACATGTCCGTGGAGAGATCAAACTACTAAATGCTTCTTGGCCAGATACCTAAGAAATACTAACCTTGCCTTTGCCTTCTGCCATGCAACGAGCATGCATCTCCATTGCTGTCTCCTGATACTCCATTTCCCCATCACTGTTCAGCATTGCTTTCAAACGACCTTCTTTGAGTAACTTCTCAGATCGAATATGTCTCTAAAAAATTAACGTAAGGAGGAAGAATGAAAAACTATTAGATTTACGGGTTTCATAAGTCAGCACTTTTGTTTATTTCTACATCTAAGTTTAAGCCCAGGTATGGTTTTTTTGCTTGCCAATGTCAAGATTATGGACCCTAAACAACCTACTTTGGCCAACATAGGAAATATGGAAGATGTTCTCAGTTTACCGTGCAAAGGGATTGAATCAAGGATATAGATAAGGAAAGAAATTTATCACCTTTGATTTAAGATGAGCTTTCAGACTTTCCTCGGACAAACAAACTATTCTTGGGCATAATCTGCATTTGAAAACTGATTTGGACTTCAAAACATACTCTAAAGCATCAGAAGATATTGGATCCCTTTCATCCACAATGCCAGGCTTTGGCTCTGGAACCTTTTTGGGCTTTTTAACAGATAAACCTCTACCAGTTACCCCTTTTCTATCAATATCAGTTTCAGCATCATCTTCGCTAGTTAGTAAACCTGACATCCAAAGATGATATGAAAAACATAGCATGCGGCTCTCTTCAGCAGACATTCAACATACAGTTGAAGAATACCACAGTGCACATATAGATGCCTAGAAGAACCAAAAACTCGAACACCTAAAAAGATGCAGTAAACATGCTAACAAAAGAACTATGGAGACATTGAGGGATATTATCCACAAATTTCAACTACTTCCGTGGTGATCAAATATCAAGTACCTTCTCTAGCTAACTCTATATTCAGTATGAAGCAGCAGGCGCAAAAAGAAAATCAAGAATAGATTCCCACAATCAACTTCATATTTCTTTGATCTCTTGACCTACTTCCTCTTACATTATAAGCAGCACAGACAGATGAATGAAGCGAGCTTATACAACAATTCCGAAAACTCCACATTCATGATGCAAGGATTTATGTTCATAGATTAAGCTGCCATAATAACAAACCAGTATACCCAAAAGTCAAATTAAAATCATATTTAGCAGCTTTTCTTCTCCACGAGCTGGCTAATGAAGATATAGCCAACATTACTAGAGCTTCTTTATCAACTGTTTTCCACTTTTCCTCATAATTTCTACTTTTCTACTAAATGAATAACCATCCAAGTTTCGTGGTAATATAAGAATACTGTACAGTCTACTCTGATAGCAAACTGGTAAATCAACATGAAATGGAATCTCCTACTAACAATTTAGTTTAGTATAGCCACAATACTTTGCTTCATCAATCATCGACCACACTCTTCCACAGGTCCACATACTAAATATTTGTGTTCCAACTTTTGTAATGCAACCGCAATGAGCATATCAATGCTTCTATAGCGAAGTAATGACAATTTAATTAATAACAATGCAGCCAATAGCCAAGCACTGGTAGAAGGTCCCATTGCGACCAAACTTGAAACATCACTTAGAAAATCCAGAATTTTAGAAAGAAGGATTAAAAAAGTTACCAGATGAATCAATGCCGACCTCATTCACAGAGCTATCCTCACTCTCATATCCTGAAATTGAAACAACACCTCTTCTCATATCAACAAGGATTTCAATTAAATTAAACTAAAATAATTACATTTGCGCAAAATTATCAATTCAGTAATTGTTCAAACTATCAGGCGTGACTCACACGGAGAGCAATCTATGTTTAATTTCACGGAAGTTTGATCAAACAAAGCCTACTTTGAGAGAGAATATACCGGAAGAGGATGAGGAATAGGAGGCATGTTTGAGCTGTGAATCAGCATCACTCGATTCTTCTTCGGAGACTTGGGGCTCTGGATCAGCTTCTGAAAAGGAAGAGGAAGAATCCGAAGCGGCATCTCCCTCGTTATCTCCATGCTCCACTTTATAAAACCTTCTCTTTATCATCTCTAGTGTTCAATTGACAGAGGCGAGAGAGATTTGGCTGCACGGTCAACCGGGGAGAGGGAGGATTAGAGAGAGAGATTGTCGGAGGCTTTTGGGTTTCTGGAGCTTAGGAGGGGTTTGGAAATGGAGGGTGACGTTGAAGATTGGGCTCTATGGGCCTACCTATTTGGGCTTTTAAGCCTCCAATTCGCTTTCATTGAGCTTCTCTCTCTCTCTCTCTCTCAAAGATTGGCATTTGAAAGTCAGGGGCTTCCTTCTATCTTCGTTTGATAAGTTGTTAGACTTGCTGGCACTGGCACGACATCTGATAAAGCCGAATGCCATGTATGTAACATGTTACAAATTCTGTTTCGAGAGAAAAATTATATCCAACTAAGTATAAGTTTAAATAGATAATTAAAAATTAATAATTAGAAAATTTTAAATAAAAAATAAATATTTTAATAATTAAATAGAATAGGGAATTATGATAATGATATTGTTAAATTCAGTTAACGTGATAGGGAATTAAATGAATAATTAAATAATAGATAAAAAATATAAAGCTACAAAAAATAAAATATTATAAAAATAAAAAAAGGATTTTTTTTTTCATTTTTTCTTTTCTATTTTTATTTTTATATTGTTTGAAGTTTTCTTAATTTTGTAATTAATTATATTATTATAAGCTGTTGTTAATTTTTTATTTTTCTGTATTTTTTAATTTTTTATATATTTATATATTTTATATATATTTATTAATTATCAATGTAAGCGCTATGTGTTTGTCACGTGAGTGTCATGTGGCATATAATTATCATATCCGTTAGAGCTAATGATATTATAACAGTGATATTTTATTTTAATAACTTATTAAAATGTTAATTTTTTATTTTAAATTCATAATAAAAATTCTTTATTTAAACCTAACCACAAATATTGATATTCTTCTTCTTTTTTTTTTAAACTAAAAGGCGCTAACAATTCTTTTCACAGGTCCTTAACTTATTTTCGTAATGTAGGCCCTCGAATGAAAACCACAAAATAAATCATACATATATATATATATATAATCCAAAGTAGATTCTTTAATACAATTATCCCTCCTTCTCTTTTATCAAGTTTACTTTCTTTAGGATTAAGTAGGAGGATTCAACATGTTTTATCCTTTGAGAAATAATGTCATGAAAAGAGTAAAGCACAACATAAAAAGAATAAAATAGTATAACTTTTTTTTTATATTATGTTTAGTATATATAATACTAGATACAAATGTTTATGTTGTGGAGACGAGAGAACAAAAGTGTATAGTTATTTTTGAAATTTCGAATATATATTTATTTTATAATGTGTAATAAATTTTTTCTACCACTACATATATAATATAATTTTTTAATTTTAATCTATTACATTAAGGGTCCTTTTGTTTAGTAATTTAAGTAAAAATCAAATAATGAACTAAAAAATTTATTTAATATCATAACATAAAAAATATGGCAAATGATATACATTGTTAATATCATATGGGTGACTAGGCATGTGCTTTGACAATAACAACCCTAACAATATACCTAAACCAAACCGACATTGAAGTCTTATGTGTATTATAAAAAGGGATGAACTTAACGTGATACTTAAGTCTTATTAATTAGATGTAATGTAACATACTTTTTATATTGTATGTAAGAGGTCTTATTGATAATCAATCATGTGCAAAGTGTCACGGTTTGAGGTTTTCTCTAGCACACAAATGGATCATGTGATACTTATTATCTTGCCTCTATAGTAATAAGCAAATCTAACTTGTACACGATGCTGGCTAACAAGGCCTAAATCCATAAGCAACACAAACAAAGAAGAAAGTTAACAATAAATATAAGGTACATTGGTACAAATTGAAAAATGAATTCCATATTTTTATTAATTCTGACAATATTAAAAGTTTACAATGTGTGTACATAAGAGTAATATGTATATAACAAGTCCTATCGGTCGTGATAAACCAATGTAGTAAATAAGATCTTCAATAAAAAAAAGTACTCACACCCCCATAAGCAAAGAGCTTTACGAATATTTTTAGGCCTGGTAAGAGAAAATATTAAAACTAATGAAATGGTATCACCTTCTAAAAGTGAAATTTCTAATAATATTAAGGTATTAGCTAAAATGAAAAAAAAAAGTCCCTCTATATATTACAATATGTATAAAAGAATAAGTCCTTACTAGTACAAGTACGTTATAAAAATGAGACCCTAATATCTTCTCCAACTTAATTCTACTAAAGTCCTTGGCAACATATAATGGAGCTTAGATCTAATAAAAGAAGTTTTTTGGCTAGCAAGATTGACTTTCTCTCTCATAAGGGCTTGAAGTCTTCTTCAGTCTCCTAATTAGTATTTTCTTCTCTTTGATCTCTCTACTTGACTAAATATTCTATATTTTCTTCTCCAATGGCAAGATCTCTGACTTTTCACTCTGCAAGGATGTATTTTACAACTTGACTATGGTTAAACTTGATCTTTACGTATGACCTCTTAGACACATTATGAGATGGGTCTTCCACGTCTGGATAATATGGTTTCAAGATGCTAACATGAAAAACTGAATAGACCTTTAACCATTTAGAAGTCTCGACCTTGTAGCCTATTCTTTTAATTTTCGAGATAATAGGAACTAGACCAATATACTTTTGGATCAATCTTCTATCCTTATTCCTTAATGATTTGACTCGTTTTGGAAGAGCCTTTATGAGGACCCAATCTACAACATTGAACTCTTTGAGTCAGGGTTTTAATTTTCCTATTTCTTCATCTTCTTAGAAGCCTCTCAAGGTACGCTTTCGCTGCTTCTGAACCCCACTTCTAATCCCTGGTGAACTGATAAGCTCTTAGGCATCTCTCAGTATATGGTGTGGCTACTGTATGGGGTAACAGTAGTTGCTGGCTCGTGATGGTTTCTATAAGGCTCTTGTTGGAAGAAGAGCTTCGCTGGATGTTGAAATAAATCTGGGTGATATCCAGCAAGTCAACCCAATTTTTATAGTTGTCATTAACAAAGTGTCGAAGGTATTCCTTTAGAAAACTGTTGAATTTCTCTATTTGGTTGTCACTTTGCAGATGGTAGCTAGATGTCATGTTCAACTCACAACCTAGGAAGTGGAACAACTTTATCCAAAACTTCCTTGTAAACCTGGTGTCCCTATTACTTACAATATTCTAAGGCACATGCCAAAACTTCACAATATGCTTGAAGAAAAGTTAGGCTATCTCTTCTGCATTTGAACTCTTCGTAATAGGAATAAAGGTTATATACTTAGAGAACTTGTCAACAACAACAAAAATGTACTAGTGCTCCTCCACTTTTAGTAGGGAAGTGATAAAGTCCATGAAGGCGCTCTCCCATAGGTGAGATGGCACTAGAAGTGGCTCTAATAGGCTTATAGTCTTCTGCCTTTCAACTTTGTCTTCCTGGCAGGTTAGCAAGTCTTTATATAACTCATTACATCTTTCTTCATATTCGACTAATACTAATCCTGCTTCAACAAGCTTAATATCCTTTGCTAGTTGAGATGTCCAGCCTATAGAGTATTATAGCACTCTCTCATAAGCGCCTTTCTCAAGTTATCTACCTTTGGGACATACAATAGGTACCCCTTTATAAAGATAGGGTCACCGTTTACTTAAAATCTAGGAATCTTCCTTTCTTCAACCAACTACTTGAGATTTATTATAAACAAGTCTTGACCTATATGTTGCTTAATCTCCTCTTGAATTGAAGTTGAGATTTGACTTACCGATTGGAATGCAATTTGCACTAAGAAAGCCAAATCAGCTCGCCTATAAAGGTATGCAAGTGGACTTTGACCCATAAAATAGTTAATTTAACTTGCTTTTTAAATGAGTTTAGGCTAAGATTTTTTGGCCTGTTTAAAAGTGGCCAAACGTTCCCAGCCCATTTAACCCATAGGCTAAAGTAGGCCAGTTTGAGTCAGCTTATTTAACACGTTTAACTTTTAGCCCGTGGGTCAATTCATTTAACTTGCTTTTTAAACTCATTAGTGATAAGAATTAGGCTATTAGCCCTTTAACTCGTAGCTAAGCCCTAGGGCTAGAGGGATTAGCAAAATGAATCTTCCTACTTCAATTGACTCCTGCCGAAGTTAAGTATCTCCTTACCAATCAACTCTGCATGACGAGTAGTATGATTGCCCACTTCTTAAAAGTTATGTGTCGAATAATAGAATGCTGAGACATTTACCAAACCTTCGTACTTACTCACTCATGCCCAAGTCAAACACTTGCTTGGCATCACTTTTGTCGAGAGACCAAGAGAACAATCACGGACTAGTCCTCAGTCACCCTTGCTCCAACAAGCAATATGTTCGTGCTCTTTTTTTTTTTTGGTATCCTCCAATGGCCTCATCGATGAATCTCTGCTACGTATATAGGACCACATGTAGAATCTATAGCAATAATTATTATTTTTCTTGAATATTTATTTTTATCATTTTGTATTCTTTGTACATTATTTCTTTGGGATAATACCTTTTTGTTTTTTCCCTTTTAGATAAATTGCCTTAACTTAATGGGTATAAATACCTCCTTATACTTTTGGCCACAACGATCAGATTTATCATCAATACATTGAATATTCTTCATTTGTAAATGTTATTTGTTTACTCTCATTTACTCTTATCCTAACCCTTAAGCAATGCTAGGTAGCGAATAACCTCACTAGACTATCTTGTGTATCATATTGAGTTATGTTATAAGTCCTTGGAAGTTCTACCGGTGCGTCATATCCTTTAAAGCTGTTCATAAATTTTGCTTACTCTTTCATTCATCTTTCTTCCTTTCATATATTTTCCCTATCACCCTTTTTAAGCTTTCAACAAGTTTAAACCTACCCTACGATCGGCTTTGTCTGTTCTTCGTTATGGTACGCATTAGTTAGGCCGAAGTTTTTTTGTCTGTTTAAAAAGAGATCCAAATAAGGCCAGCTTGTTTGGCTTACTTAACTCACTTATACACCTTTACTCACCAACTCAAAGCATCTGTTACTTGATTAGTTTGCCCGCTGAGGTACTTAATCTTCATATCAAACTCTGCAAGGAACTCTTGCTATCTAGCTTACTTGGTTAAGAGCTTTGATTGAGTCATTATATAGTTGACAGCAGAATTATTTGTCTTCATTGGAAACTTTAATCTTAGCAAATAGTATTTCCAAGTCTTTAGGCAATGTAAGATTGCAAGTAACTCCTTCTCTTAGGTTGAGTACTTGCACTCTGTTTGATTTAGCTTCTTACTTTCGTATGCCGCTAGATGACCCTTTTGCATCAACACTCTACCTAATGTAATGTTTGAGGCATCTGTGTGGACTTCAAAAGGCTTGAAAATGTCAGGAAGTGTGAGGACTGGCTCCTCCATCACCCCATGCTTCAACTTTTCGAAGGTACTCTAACATCCCTTATCCTATGACTATGCCTGGTCTGTCTTCAACAAATCTGTAAAGGGTGCAACACAACAGGAATATCTTTCGACAAATCTTCTATAGTAATTTGCAAGTCCAAGGAATGACCATAAGTTTGTTATACTCTTGGGTACTAGTCATTGCCTGATTACTTGTACCTTAGCCATATCCATTTGGATCCGCCCTTCTTTAAAAACATGACCTAAGAAGTTGATGTGCTTTTAGGCAAAGGTACATTTCTTGTACTTTACATACAAATGATTCTCCAGCTGTTTCTCAATAACTACTTGTAAGTGCTTTACATAGTCATGTTAGGTCTTGCTATAAATAACAATGCCATCTAGATAGATGACTATAGATATTCATGCAATATGTTGTTTATTAAGGTGTAAAATGTTGAAGGAGCATTGGTAAGATTGAAAGGCATCACTAAGAACTCATAAGTGTCATACTAAGTTACATACATCGTTTTAGGCTCATCACCCTCAGCAATGGGAATCTGATGATAGCTCGAGTGAAGATTTAGCTTTATAAAGTACTTGGCCCTACTCAATTGATTAAACAGATTAATAATTAGAGGAATCAGATAATGAATCTTCACTTTCAGCTTATTTAGAGCCCCATAGTCGATACATAATCTCAAACCCCCATTCTGCTTCTTTTGAAATAAAACAAGATCCCTATAATGTGCTTTTGAGGTTCGAATGAAGCCTGCATTTAACAACTCATCTAGTTGTTTCTTTAATTCAATAAGTTTGCGAGGCAACATTCTATAAGGAGCTTTGGCGGGTGGTTTAGCATTAAGAATTAGCTCAATCTCGTGGTCCACTGATTGTTTGGGAGGTAACTCTTTTGGGAACTTATCAAGCATTACAGAATTATACTCCTTCAAGATACTTTCTATTACCTTCGGTATGTCTATCTTTACCACTTCCTCTTTTTTGTAAGTGTTACACCCTGAAAAGATAGTTGTAACAGTTCTGCCGTGTGAGTTATCTGAAGATAGAAACTGACTTTACAGTTGCTATCTTAGACCTATTTCACATTAGGCGTGCTTCACTTTACCCCATTGAAGCGTCCAATTCGATTTCTATTTGATATAAATTTGTAGAGTAATATTTTGAAATAAGTTGTTAAAAATAAACTTGTAATTTGACCTTATAAAAGAGTGACATTAAATCCCATAGGTACTTGTCATTTTACATACAAACCAAAATATTAAAAACTACTAAGAACTACTGAGCCACTTGAGGAGTTTTATGTGGTTTTCTTTAAAATATAAGAAAGCTATTACTAAGGGCAATAACTAGCCATTTCTTGTTGTATCTCACTCCTCGTCCTAATTTACTAATATTTTAGTGTTAAGTAGGCACTTCTAATTCAATTGAAACTTATAAAACAAATTATAGGGGAATGAACGACAACTTGCTCAATAAATAGGGCAGAGATAGAAGTATGCATTCAGCACATCACAAGCAAGCTTTTCAATCAAGTTGATTAGATGCAATGCATGTACAAGCAAATTCCATCGCATGACGTTATCCAGTCCATCGTAAGATTAAAGAAATTACACCTACTCTAATCCGGGTTGAGGAGATTAACATCACATGCTTACGGATTGAAACCAAACTAAAGCTTGTGCAATGGAGAACACCTTCCTTCCATAACCACCTTCGAACCACGACCCTCAACCTTATTACGATCTTCTCTCCTGTTACTTAGTTTAATTAAAGGTAAGGAAAAGATCATTTTAGCTATCCTTATCAAACAGAATTTGTGTTTGGCCTTAGAATCTTAACCGTTACCCCTAGTGGGTTGCGATGTATATCAGGTTAGATGTTAAGCTGTGTTTGGGTTAGTTTATTTGTTGGGTAATTAACTAAGCTCAAACAATTTAAATATAATAATATTTATAGAACAACCATATCATGGATCTCAACTCCTATTACAGCTAATCAAAACCCAACCACAAACATTGCATACGTACAAACAGCTAACTACAATTATAAGCCAATACATACTAAAGTCTCCAGATATTTTGAAATAATATCCTGAAATGCTATGAAGCATTTATCCCACTTACCTATTATGACGCTCACTTCAAAAAACTCATATCGTCAACGATCTAATCACTAAAAGGCCTTATGTATACAAAACCTAAATTCAATTTTCGTAATAATTATGAAAATGTTAAGGTTTTATCTAAAACAGTTATATATATATATAAAGTATATTATCATAATAATGCATAGTTTTATTATATTATATATATCGAGTTAAGTTATTAATTATTAATAATATACGTAATTATACTATAACATATAATATATCATTTTGATTGTATTGACACATACTTTTAATTGGTTAAATTAAGTTTTAATTTTGGTAAGGTTGTCGTAATACGTATATTTTAGTAATATTATAAAGTTATAGGTTATATTACCAAGATCGTTTAATCTTAATAAAAATACAATACATATTATGGGTCTTATTTTTAGAGATAACTTTTAATAGGTAATTTAAGTTTTTAACACAGTTATACGTATCCAATTAAATATTATTACACTATACATAATTTATGTTATTAAACCATATTTTACCTAATTTGTCAATATAACTCATAATATAGGTATTATTTAACCCCAATATCCCTATAACATTTCCTATTTATTAAAATATCATTAAATATATTTAAAATATATTTTTTATCCAATCTAACCAGTACACATATAGATAGTTTTTATTCAGCTATTTATCTAGCTAAATGAGTCCTCGGTTATAATTTAAACTATTTCATTACATAAATTCATAATAAATAGCTTGAGTTACCAAATAATTCCCCAAAAATTTCTATAGACTCCTAAAAATATGGCGAATTCAGCCATTACTTAGTTTCATGTTATCGATTCATCGCCTATATATTCAAAATTACGATTTTACACTTAAACTACCTAAATATGATTTTTTTGTTCACGGAATTATTTTTAACGTATCCTAATATCATTATAATTTAATATAAATCAATATAGGTCAATTTCACCATTTAATTTCATAAATCCTATTTATTTCACATTTTCAACCTAATTTCTAGCTATTTTTAGGCCGCAAAATGAAATAAATACTAAAAATATTCAAATTAAAAATTAGGCTACATATAAATTATTTATATATCATCTATATCCTACACAAAATTTTTGAGCTAAAAATTACATCATTTAGTATATTTATTTGAAAGTCAAAATTCGGATGAATAGTAAATTTCTTAAGCATGTACATAAAATAATTATAATTTTACAAAAATAAAATTACAACATGAAAATATATCTAAAATAACTTACATATAATTTTTTTCATAATTTTTTTACTCAATTTAATATTTTTAGAAATTATAAGAAAAACATGGCGAAAAATTGACTGACCTATTCGTTACTGCTCTAGGTACTGTTGGCTAGTGGGGGTATGTCGGCCAGTAAGGGCGTTAGCGGTGCTCTATTGTGGTGGGAGGGTGTCACAGCAAATCAAGGTTTGGTCTGGGAACTAGCTAGGCTTGGTTCTTGTTCTGTTTTTTTTTTTTTTTCTATTTTTTGTCAAAAATTTCTAAAATTTTTCTTAAGTGTTTTGGTTGCCAAAATGTGAAATCTAAGTCTTAGTACCTTAATTATAGTGTTTTAGGTTAGTTGCAAATTTTTCTTAATTATTAAGTAATTTATTTTAACATTTCCCTTAAAAAACGTGTAGTAAGAGATGTCAATTTTTTATAAATTTGCTTTTGATGCAACTGCTTATCCTTTTTAAGATGTTCCATATTTTATCCAATCAAATTTCAAGTCTTTTTTTTATTTTATTTTTTATAATTTTTAGATGATATTTTAGAGTATTTTGGTATTTTGTATTAGTATTTAATGATTTTGATAATATATGCGTACATATTATATATATATATATATATCATACATGTAATGAGTAATTATATACATATAATCATGTTTCTAGCATATCTTTTATTTTTAAGATACTTTTCTTATTTAATTCTGTAATTTTATTGCTTATTATGTATAATTATATTGTCACAACCCCAAATGAGGTCGAGTTGTGGCAATACCACCGTATAATACGTGAAGATTCGAGATCAAGCATCATCTTTAATCAAGGGCCTTCGGTGTACTACACAAGGTATTCATAACTACGACCTTTTCCTAATAACTAGTATTAAGTAATAATGGAATATATAAATTAAAGTTGAGCTATCTAAATGATTGGTTCCAAAACATAAATAAGTGGGAATATCAGGTTTCTCCTGAATTAGTCATACAATACCAAGATAAATCACCATAAGTAGTTTATGCTACTCAACAAACTAAAGATACTTAATAATTAGAAATTAAAGAGAGTTTATATATATATAAATGAATGGTTCACTTGAGCTCTTAACTTCTTCATATCCTAATTCCAACTAATATTACTAACCTTAGGCATCCCGCGGCCCGACTCCAGCCATAAGTCTTGCTACAATAATAAACTATAGGGCGGTAAGCTTGACTGCTTAGTGAGTTACCTACCTACTCTACTATAAACAATATCAGGCAAGTTATTTAACAAGCGTATGAAAGCATGGTCAAACATATGTAATGTAACAGTACTTACAGTCTACCGGTAACTATATACAGTACAGTTTTGATGCCCATTGTTACTCGGGTTAAAAAGTATTTCGATATGTCAAGATCTAAGTATTCATGTCCAATTCAAAGTCTCTTATCATTAATATCACCCTCAACAATAGATACGGCATGGCTTCAAGCAGAACGTGGTACTCTCCTAAGCCAAGTAATTCCCAAAGGTCGAGGCAGGAACATATCGCACGAAGTATGTCATACAATAATAACTTTCAATACTCAAAATACAATATGAATCCTCTAGGCATGATCCCCCATTCTACTGTGTGATGCTGATGCCCATATTATCATGTTATAAAATGTGATGCATGTTTGGTTTAATTAGGGGTAAAGCATTCGTTAGTTCGATTCATGGGTAACCAATCATAATATAAAAACACTCCAAGATCTTAAGGTCTCATGTAGCAAGCATATAATATTCATATTAACTTAAGATATTTTTGCAAATAAGGTCAATCATATCAAATACACATAATTTCCCGTTTCCCTTAACATGCAACAATTTCAGTTATTGGATATAATTAAGTATTTTGTTAACTTCGTTTTTGGTGATCTTATAATTCATCGTTTTCAAATGTTCTTTCATTTAGTGAAGTTGTTTTTAAGTTTTTGGATTAGTAAGTTTTCGGTTTAGGCCTTACAAGGTTGTAGGCCCAAATAGTAAGTTGGGTCATTTTAGGATTTGGGCTTAGTTTTGGGTCTTGAGCTTAGTTTTTTATTTTGGGCTTTATGTTTAATAATTTTGGGCTTCTTTTAAATATTTTAAATGAGCTTTTTCTACCCAACACTTTAAAATTTTAAAATGAGCCTTAGTGATGCTCTTATAGGTCTAAATGGGCCTTTTTATTAAGTTGAGGGCTTTAATGCACTGAAGGGCCTATGGGAAGTATCTTAGATGGGCCTTTGGGTTTTGTGGGCCTCCGAAATAACTCTTCCTAAGCCTTTTATCCTAGGGTTCAGATATGATCATCTAGCTACATGGGCTCCTAAATTGGTTCTTTTAGGCCTTTTTGTGTCAGTTTACTATTTAGGGTCTTGGGCTCAAGCCCACTTGTCTTTTTGGACTTAAACCCAATATTGGACTTAAGTTTAGCCTATTTTTAATATGGTTACAGATCTGTCCATTATGGTTTTTTGGATTATAAACACCATTCTGATGCCTATAATCACTAACTAAGCTAGTTTAGGGCTTAGGGCCTTAACCAAACTTTAGCCTATTTAACTTAATTAATTAAGTCATAAACCATATTTAATACTAAATAAACATGTCATTAAGCTATTAAACAAAAAGTTCTAGATCTGGTGGGTCAAATAAAGTGGCGGCCATGAGTTGTTTTTAGGGTCAAAACCTCCATTTTCATGCAACACTTGATTTTTATGGTGTTTTGACATATGTAACCTATGTTTCTACTAATCTAAAACCACAATTATTTCATAAAAGTATGTGGAAGTGTGATAAGGGGACAAATATGGGGTGGCATGCATTGAAAACAAGAGTCTCATCAACGTACTTGAAGATTTTCTACTAACAATTACACTACTCTACATAACTTAGCCTATTTGTATTATAACTTCTACTAAAGGTGGTTTTTCTAGTATTTACTTTTGTAGACCTTCTTGAAATACCTTATAACTTCTAGGGAGTTTTTGTAAAATAAGTTTTAAGAAAGAAAATATTATTATCTATCATTATTTTGCAAGAAATCTAAGGAAAAACCTAACCTAAGTTCTTACCGAAGCAAAGTATGGAAGGCCTCCCTTTGTGGTTGTGTGCCATGAGCCTTGGTATGTGTAAAGGGGTATGAATGTGTTGAAAAACAAGGAGAATGTGTGTGTGAGGCATAGGACTTAGTTTGGAGTGATTTGGAGTAGTGATGATGAAGTTATGGGGTTTGGCGCTAAGGTGGTTAGTGGTGGCCGAGAAGAGGAAGAAGAAGGAGTTTAGGCTTATTCTTTGAGAGGAAGTTTAAGGGAGTTTTTAAATGTGTTTTAAGGTTTTAGAAAATGAAAAATGAGGGAGGGGGAAGGGGATAGCAGGTAGTGGAAGTGAGGAAAGGTAGGGGGACAAGTGGTCAGTAATTTGGGAAAATAAAAACAAGTACCAAATGGAGACCATGTACTTCATGTGCCTTTTGCCAATTTGGGTATGATCTTGTCTCTTAAGAGTACAAGATATTTTAAGAAGGGATAAGAGTTTGTCTTTTGGTCATTAATCATGTTTAACTTGTAGCTAATCAAGATGTAATGGGGTTAGTTAAGGATTAGGGTAATTAGTGGTGATTAGGCATGATTAAGCTAATTAGGTGCAATTAAGTAGGGTTTGGTTGGACTTTGACACTATCATTTAGCTATTCTAAATGCCCTATAGGTGTACTTAAGGTTTGGTGCTCTTTATGGTAATTTGATCCGTGTATGAGCTCGAAAGTTAGGGTTCAAATCGCTTAGTACTACTTATAGTTCGTATTGATTGATTCAACCTTACTATTAATATTTATTGGTGACAATAAGGTATTTGATTAGTTAATTAAGGTTAGATAGTCATTCAAGGTTTTCAATAACGTTTTGGGGTTTTTCAAGTATTAGGGTTCTTGTTTGTTTAGTTAGGTTTTTAACTCTTACTTTAATTAAGGTTTTGGTCGAATACTTAGGATTTGATTCCTTTACTTAGGTATTATTATTATTATGTTTGGGGTAGTTTTAGGGACTATCCAAAAACTCTTTCATCTGATTCCACTTTTGGGTTATCGAAATTTCATTGGGTTTACATATATAATTTTAAGTTAATTTACGGGTATATTTATTATATATACTAGGTATACTCACAAAAGTATATGTATTATACTCATATAGTATACTATGCTATATTATTTTCTTTTATTGTCTACTTAACTTATCTTTAAGTTATCGTTGCATTTCGAGCTTGGTTTTAGGAGTTTCGATCACTTTTATACTATATTGAATATTCACGTTTCAAATGCTAAATTTGGGATTTTCAATTGTTATTTTTCAAATCTAACCTTACTGGGTCATTTCAACTAACTTTTATAATTTAGTTGTAAAGTTTAGATTTAATCGGATATGTTTTCCCAAAAGTCCTAAATTTAGATATGATTATCCTAAATTCGACTTTAAGGTCTCATATAGAGTAAATTCTCATTATTTTAATTGTTTTCTTAATAAGCTTATTATATTACTAACTTCTAAACGTATGAGAATTCCTCGATTAAGGTTGTAGACACTTTATTTTTGCCATTTTTCATTTTTTATTTTAGTTGAGAAAAGTTAAAAATAATAAATAATAAACAAAAAATAATAAAAAAATAAAAAGAACAAAAAATAAAAAAGAGAGAGTTAAGTCAAGTCGAATTGTATTGAGTCGTATCATATTAAGTTGAATCGTATCAAGTGAAGTTGAGTCAAGCCGAGTTACGTCGGATTATTTAATATCAAATTGGATAACGATGTGTGATTAATTTAATATCTTATTTAATATTTTGTTAGGAAATCATAAAAATAAAAAACCCATTAATTTTTCTTTAATTTTTATATGGTGACTTAGTCTTAATAAGTTTGCCCTCGAACTTGCTTTTCTCTAGTGTAATTTTATAAAAATAATTTTTCTTAGACAATTTATGGATCAATGGCCAAATTAAGGTTTTTTTTACCCGAAAACTTTAATTTTATTTTTTACTAGTTGAACTGGTTGGTGACTCCAATTTTTTTTTAAAAAAAAATTTAGAAAATATTTCCTTAATTTAATATAGAGTAATTTGTATTAAGTAGGTTATGCTTAATATGGGTTAAATTAAGGAAACTAAAATAGGGCTCGAGAGAGTTAATGACTTCATTGGGAAAGCTTGGTGGGCTAGCCACATGAAAATTAAAAATTATTGATGGGCTAGCCTGGCCTAATGAGCCTTCTTAGGGAATTAAGGGCGGGAGGGGGTTAGGGAGTTCTTTTTATTTTATGTAATCATTCGTATGTATAGATGTGGTTAGACTTAGGTTACTTTAGGAACTTAGGACGGGCTACTATTATATAACTCTCAGGTCATTGGGGTCTTTACCCCTACCTGCCGGTGATAAACGAGCTCACTCAAGCTTCGATGTAATTTACTATGTTTCTCTCAGAAAAGTTTTGGAGTTACAGAGCCTAAGACTTGTAGACCCTACCCTTTTGCATTATTCTTTTTAGGGATGATGTCATATTTGGTACCCGAACTTTACTCAAATGTGCAATTTAGTACCTAAAGTTTAAAAAGATCAATTTAATACTTAATTGAAGTTTTGGTAGGCATTTTTACTACTTAACAAAGTTATTGTCCATTTGCTAAAGTAGCATTAAGTGACACGTGGCGATGGCATTAATTGCCACGTTGGCATGGGATTTGCTGACATAACATCAACTGACATGTGGCAAGTGACATAGCATCCACGTGGTATGGCGTATTAAAAAGTCGATTGAGATTGACCTTAGATGCAAGCTTTGATGATGCGCTCACACCGTGGTTTTCTTCATGTATTTGAACTCGATTCATTTTCAACCTAAATCTAATATATAAATGGAAGTTTCTTGGGGGTTGGCAATGTGAGACTTGTAAAATAAGGGATTGAATAACTACTACTTTACAGTTATTTAAGTGACTTTATTCCACTCTTTTTATTTTGTTTCTCTTTAAAAATGAAAAACAAACTCCCAATATTTAATCTATGCCATGAGATCATTCATATCATATAAAAATTTCTTCAAAATCCTTCCAAAATGAGTTGTAAATAGTAAATCAAAATAAGTTTACTAGGCTGATTTTTAAAAAAATTGTAGTAGTTGTATGTATGTTTTACTCAACTTTTATCTTCGATTTTTATTATTTTAATGTATTTTCTTTCATCAAATTTACTTGAAATATATTTTACTCCATGTGTAGTTTTAGATCATTCAAAGATTTCTTTAAAAACTTGTTTAAAACACATTTAAAACTTAGATCAAAGTTGTAGTCAAATATATATATACTTACTGCCATTTTTTTTAAATAGTTAAAAGGCTCACTTTGATCGGGTTTTAAGCAAGTTTTGAACGTGCTTTCTTGATTTTTTTTATATAATCTAAGTATATTTACATAATAGATTCAAGATATGATGATTTTATGAAAATTAAAAGTAAAATAGAGTATGAAAAATTGAGTTAAAGTTGGGTTCTCATGCGTTTAAACTACAATATGTAACATAGCTACTTTAATTTGTTCCACATGGTTAGATTACTATTTTTTGTCTTCTATATAATAAAGCATTTTGTGTGTTAATGTTGAGAAACTACAAATCATATACATAAGTTGAAGGATAGTTGTTTATACATTTATATATATTATCTTAGAATATAACATGTTTTTCCAAAATGGGGTTTAACAAAGTGAGATTAGGTACTATAAATAACAACGAAAACTTTAATTAGGTAGTAAATTGAATTTTTCAAAGTATAGGTAGTAAATTGGACATTTAGATAAATTTTGAGTGCCAAATGTGACATTAACCCTTCATTTTAAAAAATGGGTAGTTATTTTTAAATTATAGAAAAAGCGTAATTAATCTGCGGTCAGTTTGACGCTCTTTTTGAAAAAAGGACAAATTTAAAAATTTCTACCCTTATGTATAAGTGTTCGTAAGCTTCATTGTTTTTTTTTTTTTAATTTTTATTTCAAATCCACATATGTATGAGGGTACTTTTTAACCGTGGGTTATAATAATCTTATTCCTATAATTTATTAATGATCAACTCCATTGCATTGCACATATGTGTAGCATATTGCATCACATCTATTGTATACACTATCTTTGATAATATATGTGGGTCTTGTAGATTTTGTTTTATTTTATTAGTAATAGGTTGTATAACATAACTTTTAACATAAACAGCACAAAATCATTAGTATTCCCCCTATACCATAATGTGCTAATATTAAAAAAAGAAAAAAACTTCTATATCAACTTGTAAATTTTTTGGAGCATATAATTATGGAATTTAACTATGATAAAAATTATTATAGGACTATATTTTTTTTAATTTTCCAACAAATTATTTATTTCTTTATTTTAAAAAGAGGAAATTTGAAAATATATTTTATAATAAAAAACTAGTTTCATGATTTTTTTTTTACTTAGTCGATTTCTATTATAATGCTTCACATTTACCATACTATTAGGAACTAACAAAATAAAAAAAAAAAAACAAAAAGACAAAAAAAATTTAATCATCGGATTCCTATTATAATTTATTTCCCATCTCAAAGTTATTAATTTTGTAAGCATCTAAATTCTCGTTCTTTCTATTTATCTATTAAGTTCTTAATAGAACTTTCTTTATGAGTTGTCATCCTCGTGTCATTTATTTAATAAGTCTCTCATTGTAAGATGATTTTTGCTTCTCTATATCATCCCTATAATGTAGTCATACTATGTCCTTGTTTCTTAAGTTTAGATTTGTCGATGTTAATATTAGGCTATTGGTGACAAAAAATTAACATTGATTTTTATTTTTATTTTTTCAATAAAAATTTCAAAATTAAAAACTTGATCTTTTTAAAACTAAAAAAAAAAAAAGAATGCGATGTTGCTAATAAGAAGGGATTCTTGTAGGTTTTAAAAGATTACTTCTTTTTTTTTTAAGTGATCTGGTTTAACTTGTAGCTTATAATTACTCATGTTAAAAAATCAAGATGTTTGGAGCTCTTGAGTAAGCATGCGAAGTAAGTTGAGACCATGGCTTATATCCAAGCTCGAGGGCTTATTGACATACCATCTCAAGTATATGAGTCTAAAGAGTTGCCAATTCAAAAGCCCACTATCTACATGATACAAAGTTTGGAAAAGTTGCTAAAAGTAAATTTAAATAGTTAAGCCTGAGGGGCATGTTATTGCCAGGGCTTGGAACAAAAGGGTTGTGACCTTAGAAGAAAAGTTAACAAAGTTCGAAGAAAGGCTCACTGGCATGGAAATGATGATGGGTTATGTGCTCAAGTAGTTTGGAAACTTATACAACCCAAGCCTGAAGATAATTCAATGAAAGAGAAATTAAGAGCTAATGTGCTGATTGGGAAAGCCCAAAATCAAGACAAGCCCGTCCACAACAAGAGGGGGCAATTTACGCAGTTCAAATTCCAATAGCCCAAGTGTTCAAGCAATTGAGAGATGTAGGACTACTAACATGCGAAAACCCAACAAAAAAATATAAGCCAAAGGATCATGACCTTAAGAAATAGTGTGAATATCATGTGGGCCAATTAAAGCATGCCATAGAAGATTGTTGGAAACTGAAGCATAAGGTGCAAGATTTAATTGATGCCAAGATTATCCAACCAAATTTTCTAGAGACTGATGGATCGATTAGCAGTTGTATTCGTTCCTCAGGTTTTGAAGAAGCATCGAATAGATAGCTTTCAATACTAGGAATTGAGGATCTACTACTATAATCTAACATGATGGCTCGCCATTTGAAGTAGTTAGGTATATCTCCAAAAGATCAATTCAGTTGAATGGGGTAAGAAGTGATAGAAATAGGGGCAAGAAGTAGAAAAGAATTTTAGTTCCTGCATTTTCTTTCATTTTGGAGCTTGTAATAGATACAAGCTATTGAATAAAATAGTTTTCATATGTATTCTCATCTTTGTATGCTATGAAACTAGCTCAATTCAAATAGAGGTATTTTGAATAAGTAAAAGTGGATAAATAAAATGTGAACTTAAAACTCAAAACTTTCTATCTAAGAGAATGATAATACATTACTTGAAAGGTTTAGGATGAAAAGAGGCAACCAATGTCTCAAATACTAACCATAGACACACATGAAAGAAGAGTGTCATCAAGGTGAGTACTTGAGCTCATTCCTTGAAGGAGGTTTGTCTTAAACTTAGTATACGTGTCAAAATGATATTAGGGATTCGTTTCATCATCCCTAAATACAATTATCCTTTGCAAACCCATTTGAACCTTTAAGGGACTTTTCTTAAAATTAACCCTACTAAGAACCACCCAAAGCTAGGGCAATCAGGAGGTTAAGGTCATTAATTTAGAGAAGAGAAGAGGTTAACTTATGCTTGCCTTAGTTTTGCTAATTCAAGAGCAAATATTGTCATAGATAATTCAATTTCCTTAGAATGAAGAAGAGTTTCAAACCATATACACCTTACTTAGGCTTGTGCACTTGTTTAAACACATCAAGTCCATAGATTCTTTCCTAAGCACTTCAAAGCCATATACAGTTCTCCTAAGCTTATACACCTTGAACTTATCTTTTGGTGCTTCAAATCCTATTAAGTGAAAACTTAACAATGGAAGGTGACCATCTTGCCCAAAAAAAAAAAAACAAAAACAAAAGAAAAAAAGAAAAGAAGGAAGAAAAGAAAAAACAAAAAACAAAAAGAAGTAAAAAAAAGATATTGAAAATATTAGTAAGATGTTCACCTTCAAAGAATAGCCAAATTCCTAATAAAGGTTGAAGGTTGAACTTGTGATGGTATTTAAAAAACTTTGAATTCCTAAGCCCAAAAGCAAAGGTCTCATTTTATGATCCCATTCACTATACCAGCTTTAATGAAACTCTTTTAACTAAAGAAACGACTTATCTTTAGCAAAATTTGCTTATGAAACTAGGGCAAGCCCATGTTCAGCTTCTCTTAGATTCTTGACTTGTAAACTTGAGATAGGTTGTATATTTTTTAAAATTGGCCAAAGTACATTAATATCCTTTTGCTTAAATTATTAACCAAAAGCCTTACATTGCAAACCCAGAAAAGACCTATTGATTGACCAGAATGTATCACTTATAAGATAAGCTATAATTTTTAGAATTGATCTTGAGAGTAAAAATAGACCTATGAGAGTGTAAGGAAGTCCAATTTAACTAAACATTTCAAGTAATGATATTTATCCCCTTAGTGGAAAATTAAAGAAGAGTTGAGTGCTTTCTCAAGAATATGAACGGTGATTTATCCTAAGTTGAAAATCAGTGCTTCTAAAAAAGTTTAGAGATCATGAATTATGCTTTAGGAAACAAGATTGAGAGAATGAGTGATCTTTAGAGTTTTCGAGACATTTTTACTTATTAACAACACAATTTTTTATCGAAGAGTTTCTTTTTTTAATTTCTTGAAAAAAAAAATTTTCAAAAGAGAAATGAAAATTCTTTTTAAAAAAAAATTATTAGGAGAGATTTTCTTAAAAAAGAAAAAAGAAGAGAGTTAAAAATTTCAAGGAATCATCAAAATTCCTCAAACTCAAATTATAGATCAATTTGTTAAAACTCATGAAAGTTTTCTTCCTTCCTGATGAGTCTTCGGGTCGAACATACGGAGAAGAACCACTACGAACAAACCGAAAAGGAAATAAAAAAGAAACTAATAAAGCCCAAGTAGCTATCGAATGGATATGACTCACCATTTGATCCTACTCAGCCTATAATTCATCGGATATGACATACCGGTCTGAACTAAAGGGTCACTTGCTACTACTCCTTACTAAAGGGAATAGATAAGAGTTAAGGGATAAAGAGAACACTAAAGTTACTTACAATGAATAACTCTATATTAGAAGCTAGATATTTGCGTACAAGGAAAGTGGGGGTTTGTATACCCGTTCATTAGGGTTGCTTTACATGTATGAAAAGACAAAAGGATATTCTACACTAGGTTACATAAGATACATTAAAAGGGGTAAAAGTGACAAAGAATATACAGTACGAAAAAGAAAGAATCATTCTAGAATATTGTGTTAGAAGACATGTATTGCTTAGTGGTTGGCCATTTGGGATATGATACAATGTAGGCAGAAGCAGGAATGTGTTATAGTTAGAGGTTGACCTGATCTGGATCATATCAGAAACCAATCAGCCTAGCAAAAGGTCAGCTGTTTTGAAGTTAGACACCAGTGGGTTAAGGTGGTAGCTCGGTTAGGCTAGTTCTGGGTTGTCTTCTGGATTAGGACTTCGTTGTTAGGCAGGAACATGTTAGACACAAATGAAGATTTGAGAGACAAGTCGGCAGGAGGTCATATTGGGATAAGAGTCCCCGTCTTGGCTATGACTTAGAGCTAGTATTTTTCATATAAGCCCTTGAAGTCCTCTAGCTCGGCTTCTTGTGATTGATTCAAGGGATTGATTCCTATCATCTACATAGGAGTTAGAAAGATTTGTCATCAAATCTGAAGCAGTTTCTGCTCGTTCTTCTAGGGTGCTCACAGGGTCTTCTTCTGTTAGTCGATGGGGAATCAGATCGGACACATTGAATGTAGATGAGACACCATAGTCATTAAGCAACTCGATTTGGTAGGTATTGTGGTTGATTTTTTTTTAAGACCTTGAATAGGCTGTTAGCTTGAGGAGATAGCTTGCTTTGTCTTAAGTGCGAGAATCACTCTCGACTGAGGTAAATCCAAACTAAGTCTCTTGGCTGGAAATGGAAAGAAATAGTTCGATAGCCTCGACTACCAATCTTTTGTTGTCTCTAATTGAACTTGGCGATCTTTCTCATGACAAATTGGTGTAGCTCATGCAATTTTAGGGCATAATCCACTCTAGATTGATTCTCTTCAGTAGTTACGGGGGTGTCGATCATATCCAAGAGAATGGTAGGGTTAAGGCTATAGACTACCTCGAATGGGGTCTTCCTAATAGTGCTATGGATAATTCGTGTTAGCTCTAAAGTTAAGCCAAGTAAATGTAGAATTAAATTTAGAATACAAGGTTTAGGAGGATCGGTTAAAGGATCCGATCAAACCCAAATTATAAACTATTGATAGAAAAATTAGTAAAAACGACCTCGTAAACTTGAATTTAAGAAAATAAATAATAAAATAGGAAACTATAAAATTTTCAAATTTTAAGTATAATAATTATTAATTATCGAAAAGGCGAAAAGTGTAATCTAATAACTGATAAATTACTAGAGATAGATTATATGTATATTAAAAATCATAGAACGACCTAAATAATAATTAAGAATGTTCACATTACTCTACGTATATTTACGTATAGGTAAAAATACGCGAAATTACTTAATTTGGCCAAAAATTTAGTAAAGAATTAAAGAAAATTATTAATTAATTGAGAAAAAAATTAGAGGGATAAGGAATGATGAAAATCTGGTCGTAGCAAGTCAGGTAATAAAGAAAAAAAATTATCCAATTAGAATAAAGCAACACAAAAGCCAAAAATCAAGGGAATTGGGCAATGGGCAATGTTATGTCTAATTTAATACATATTAATTACCAAAAACTTCTATAAATAGGGAAAAAAATTCAGAGAACTCCTTTGGACAGTTAGGAATTAGACAAAAATAGAGAGTTTCGAAAATTCAAAAGAAAAACTAGAGAAAAAAAAAGAAAAGGAAAACTGTGCAGTTAGGGCTAGTGAGCCAAACCCACACACCACCACCATCTAAGACCGAGCCACCACTATACCCTACTCCAGACCCACTGCCTAGACCGGCCGACACACCTGAACCAATGTTGGAAGGCCAAAAGCTGTCGAACTAGGTAAGTCTCTAATTTGTTCCGATTTTGTTTAATTTATAAAATTAGTTATTTTACCTAGAAAATTATGAAACTTGTTATTCTAAGGTTTTATTGTATGTAGATTTAGGGAAAAATAGTGATTTAGTTTAATCACGTTTGAAAATATAGGATTCTTAACAAATTAAGCAAAACTAAACATGATTAGAATTAGAAATAAATAGGCTTAGGAGTATAGTTTGGAGCTTAAAATTTTTTTGTAGAATGCTTAAGGAATATAGAACAGTGCTATGAAGCCATTTTGTATAAAATTAATTTTTGAAATTTTTAAGTTAATTCTTAGCCCTAAAATGATGGAAAAATTGAGTAATTTTGGGTTAATTAAGTGATTAAGACACTAATTACTGAATTAGATAGTCATTAGATGTTTGGGGATATTCATCTCTGATGTGGAAACCTAATCTTAGCCTTTGGAATGTTAAGTATAAGTAATGAAGGCATTATGTACTAATTATAGAAAATTAGGAATATTGTAAAAAATTAAATTTAATTAGATAATATAATAATAGAAATCAGAATATAATAAATCTGAAATAAAATTTAATTTTAAGTAATTGTATAAAAAATTGTAAGATTTTGCTCACATCGGGAATAAATCCAATGTCCCAATTAAGATTAGCGTGTACCAAATAGTTTATAATACTAAATTAAGACCTAATAGGATATTAGAATACTCGAGCTTAATGTAATTAATTTCACATTAGGATTCGAGCATATTTAAAAATTTAGAATCAAAACTAGAATCTAATTTAGGAACCGAACCCCGAAATAGGGTAGAATAAATCATTAGTAAATAATAGTTATACATGGAAAAAAAATAAGCTAAATCATAACTGAGAATGTGAATCATTAAAGTATAAGAACTAAAAAAGACCTATTTTTATTATAGGATATCCAGAGACAAATCGATTTGTAATCGAGCGATCGAGCGACTGAGAAACTCCAAGTAAGTTAAGTTATTACTTACTGTATTAGAGTGCTATTTATGGTACTCGGAGACTTAAGATTGTATATGATTGTAATTATAAGTAGTTTACGCATATGTTTGATGTATCTGAATGTGTGCTGAATTTGTAATATGAGTGATTTTGTGATTGATTGAATTGGTGTAAAATTGTTTGAACACTCTAAATGAAATTTAATCTTATTCGACTCTAATAACCAAAAATGTCATGCATTGCAACCTGTTAGGGGATCATAGGATTCTCCGACCCCTTCGAAAGGGATAGTGCAGGATTGTAAAATGGTCCCTTTTTCATCCTTAGTTGAACTAAGTGACAGGAGAGGAGGTCGCGGCGAGAGTAAAGTCAATAGTTCGAAGGTAGTCGTGAGAGGAGCGAGGTTTCTATTACACAAGCCTGGGTTTGGTTGTAAGCTGCTGCATAACATGGAAACTTTTCAACCCGGATTAGAGTTGGTGAAATTTCTCTGATTTCACAACGGACCGAATTACGTTGTGTAATGATACTTGAGTGTTAAATTGCATTAAAATAATTGTTTGATAATCTTGTTTGTGTTTGTATACTCTCACGAGTCTTCAATTCAACTTACGGAGCTGTAGTTGCTCATACCCTTTTAGATCCTTTTGTAGGTCCTGATCTCTGAATACTTCAAGTATTATACCGCCTTACAATTATCCAGAAGTTAGTTCTTTTGAAACCAGGGGTATGAGGATCAATTTACTTAGTAGTGATGTGTAGCGAGAATGTCCTTTGTAGTTTGAGGATGGAAGACTGATAATTATTATGTAAATCAGTGAACTATTGTGTATATGTAAAATGTTCTAAGAAATTCTGTGGACTTTACATATAATTATATAGGTTTATTAAAAATTTGTGAAATTTACCATAATTGTAGTTAAAAATTTAGTTGGATTGTTGTAGACAGCTAATTTTTACCCCCTTCATATTCTTAATTTTTATTTTTTACAAAAAGAGTCCTAATCCAAAGAAAATAAAAAATAAAAAATAATAAAAAATAATAAAAATTAACAAATAATAAAAATACCAAAAAAATAAGAAAATGAAAAATTATAAAAATTTCGTGGATTTTTAGGAAGTAATTTATATTAGGAATAATTAGTTTAAGTGTTAGTTTTAGTTTAGTTAAAAATTTTAGTTTAGGAAATTAGATAGTTTAAATATAATTAAATTGTAATAAATGTCTAGTTATAGGTCAACGGCCTAATGGATAAAAAGCGAGGTATTTGGGGCGGATTTAGTTGAAGGTCATGGGTTCGAGTCTTAGTAGACACAGTCTTCATTTTTCTAACTTTGCGTAAGCAAGATTTAAAATCGGATTCATATCTAATCAAATCATATGAATATTAGTTAAATCATATTTGAATCTAATTTAATTAACGAATATGAAAAGAAAATTTATCATATGAATATTAGTTAAATCATATTTGAATCTAATGAAAAGAAAATTTCTAATAAATATGAAAAAAAGTGTAGAACATAGAAAAGAAAGGAAAAAATTATAGCAATTACTAGTCTCAGAATCTGATCGTAGGATACATTTTTCTTTATTTCATTATTACTTTATTTAAATTCAATTTACCTTTATTATTTTAAATATTAGTTTCTCAAGAGTTGTATAATGAATCCCTTGATTCGAAATCACGGACTGGTTAGAAGTTACAAATGATTAATTGATTTCTTTTTCTATCTGCTTTACTCTTTCTTTTTGTTATTACTGCCTATAATGTAATGATTGATGAATTAACAACTGTCAATGAAACTTCGACAGCACACACTAAATCGGCCGTGCGACACATCGCTCTACTGTACGCTGCACGTCTAGACTTCATCGGCGCACGCTGCTCTAAGGCCAGCAGACAGCAGTAATTCCATACACAACAGAGTGAAGCCAACTCCGACAGCAGTAAAGTCCAACGACTCTGACTGATCGCAAACCAATCCTCTGACAACGACCGAAGCTCCAGATGTCCCAACGCTGATCCGAAACTGATGACAACATCCCTGGCCAAATGGTTAGCATACGCACGCCTGACTGAAACGAAATCACGTTGAACACTACATCCATGACAACGATTACACACAGCCCCTTCACGCAAATCCGAACACTAGCAGCAATCCATGACTCCTCGACCAACGTTTAGCTCTCGAATATGTCCATGCCTCGACTAGAATTTCACGTCGCAATCTGACCAACTTTGATGCAATCCATCGTCCTCGCCCATTGAATAGCAAGTCACACGCACCAGACTACAACTCCGACGTCGCTCTCCTTCGCACGCGCGACATTCACCACGACATTGCACTCAACAACACACAGTTGCAATTCTACCGAACACTCGAAAATCACAATTCATCCTCATGTATGCAGCCATAGTACAAAATTAGATAATTCGACATCCACCGCCACTCCGTCAAACGTTGCTCTAACATTGCACACAGCCGCGTACGAACTTACCTCTTCGAGTACAGCCACTGTGGATCGCTGCTACACAAAAGAATTCAGGTTTGGTTTCTTTTCTTTTTCTTTGTTATTATGTATTTATCATTTATTTATTGTTATATTATTTTATATTATATTATTATTTTATTAGATCATTAGTGATTTAGCACAGATTATGTATATAATAGTTTAAGATATTTCTTTTGATATTAGTTTTCTCTATTATATAGATTAGATAATGATTTAAGTGAATGGTTATTTAATAATAGTCATATGAGTATAAATGTATATACGTATTACTTTAGGGGTCGTTAAGATTCTTTTTTTTTATTATCTATATACACGTTATTATATTTTCTTAGTTAACATAATATATAATATGACTTTAGGAGTTTTACTATTAGTTCTTATGTAAAGTGTATTATATGGAATTATTTTATTTTGGTAGATAGTTATATATATTAGTTTAGTGGTTGTTAGAATTAGTTATCTTTTTAAGATTTGGCTTTATTTGAAGATTTATCATATAGAAATTGTTTTTTTTTTAAATAAAATTAATAAAAGATCTTTTTTTTAAAAAAAAAAATAGGATTATTAGAGCATTTTTTTTAAATAACAACAATCAAGAGTTAGGACCCCTTTAGATTTTTTTTAAATAAACCAAATAAATTAAAAATGTAAACTTGGGCAGTTTTTAAAATTAAAATAAATCAACATATTAAAGATTTTTTTTAAGAGAACTACGATCGTCTAATCCCGGCTAGCGGGTACATAGGTACCTTCGAGGCGACGATAAAATATGTAGAAACTTAGGCTCTTTTCTCTCTTTTGATTTTATTATTTATTATTAAATATTATAATTAGAAGAATAATCCTAATTTCGGTAATTAAATAGTGGTACCCGTTAAGGGTTTAATAGGTTAGCCCCCGAACTTGAAACCCTCTGGTTCTTCATTTAAAATTGAAATCAAAGACCGGTAGCCAAATCGTAATCAATCCACCCAATTGGTTACGGTTTCTTTTTTTTTTTTTTTTCCGACTTCGGTTAAGTGGCGACTCCAAAAATTATTTTCAATCAAAAACCAGAATTTCTCAATTTCTTTAGTCGAGGATTAACATTAAATGGGTTAGGGTTCAGTATTAATCAAGAAATGAAAAATTAATTTCAAATAAAAGAAATCGAAAAATCAGACTTGACAATTGTTTACTTTAAAACAAGGAGTCGTCGACGCCTTGTGTACATTATGTCTATGGTAGGTACTATGAGGCCAGTTACTATCATAGAATGGTTTACACGGCAGAACTGTTGCGACTTTGTGACTTCGGGGGGTAACAGTTCGGTTGTATGCAAACTCCACGATTGGTAAGCATAGATCCTAATTCCTTAGGTTCTTCCCTATAACAGCTTTGAGTAGGTTGCCTAGTGTTCTGTTCACCACTTTGGTCTAGCTATCATTTAAGGGTGGCTACTAAAGTTGAACATTAGTTTAGTCCCAAGTCTCATTCAAAGAGTCTTTTAGAAATAGCTCAAAAATTTTGATAATAGTCTTTAGTACTCCATGTAATCGAATAATCTCCTACAAAAACAAATCAGCGATATAAAAGGCATTGTTAGTCTGATGACATGGAATGAAGTACGCCATCTTGCTAAAACGGTCCACTACAACAAGAATAGAATCTTTTCCTTTGGATGTCTAGGGCAACCTTAGGATAGAGTCTATATTGAGGTCGGCCTATGGTAAGATAGGCGTTAGTAGAGGCATGTATTCTCCATGGGGTTCTCTTTGCCTCTTAGCACATTTACACACTTCATAACAACCGACTACCTTATGGACATCCTTGGTCAAACCTGGCTAGTAAAAATTCTCTTTCAACAAGTTAGCTATCTTGACCTCCCTAAAGTGGCTTGAAAGTCCACCTTTGTGAGCTTCTTGGATTAATAGTTCACTTGTGAAGTAGTTTGGAATACATAGCTTGTGGTCCTTGAATAGATAGCCATCCTTAAGATAATATCCTCTCAAAAACTAGTCCTTCACGACACTATTTAATAATGGTATCGAAGCGAGGGTCATTAGCATACTGCTCAATGATGAGTGAGAATCCCAATAATTTTGTTTGCAAAGTGGTTAGTAAGGTTTGTTGTCATGACAGAGCGTTGATGACTACATTTGCACTTTCCTTTTTATGTCGAATGACGTATGAGAAACCTTCCATGAATTCTAACCACTTAGCTTGTCTTTTCGAAAGATTATTTTGACTCCCATGATGCTTCAATGATTCGTGGTCAGTGTAAATAACAAACTCTCGTGGTAGCAGGTAGTGTTGCCAAACGGTAAGGGCTTAGAAAAGGGAGTACAACTCCCTCTCGTACATAGAATAGTTAAGGGCTAGGCCACTTAGTTTCTCACTGTGGTAAGCAACGGGCTGTCATTCTTTCATTGGGACAACACCAATTCCAATTCCAGATGCATTACATTCTAATTCGAAGGGTTTATCAAAATTTGGCAGCGATAGGATAGGTGTTGATGTGAGTTTTTCCTTAATTTCTCTAAAGTTCTATTTAGCTCGATCGTTCTACCTAAATGCTTCACTCTTCTTCATCAACACAGTTAATGGGGTGGTTATCATATTGAAGTCCTTAATAAATTACTTGCATAAAGAAGCTAGGTCATGGAAACTTCAGACTTCAGTGATATTCTTCGGTATTGGCCATTCTAGAATAGCTTGGATCTTCTTCTTATCTGCTCAGATTCCTTCCCCTGATACTATAAACCCTAGAAAAATCACCTCACTCTGGCAGAACATACACTTCTTCATATTCTTATACAACTTTTCAACTTGCAAAATGTTAAATACTTTACGAAGATGTTAAACATGGTCATTCAGGTTAGCACTGTATACTAATATGTCATTAAAGTATACGACCATACATTCTAAGTAGTAAGTCCAAATGGCATAACTAACCATTCGTAGAGTCCATGCCTAGTCTTAATGGCTGTCTTTCATTCATCGCCCGGCTTTATGCGAATTTGGTGATAGCTACTTCATAGATCTATTTTTGAAAATATCCTTACACTATGAAGCTCATCTAACATGTCATCGAACCTCAGTATTGGGTATCTATATTTGATAGTAATTCAATTGATTACTCGACTATCAATACACATACGCCATGAACCATCGTTCTTTGGAACGAGTAGAGCTGATACAGTACAAGGGCTCATGCTCTCCTTCACATATCCTTGTTTAATGAGTTTGTTCACTTATCTTTTCAACTCAACAGCCTGCTCAGGGTTTATCTTATATGCAGGTTGGTTAGGTAGGGTGGTACTTGGTTGTAAATTAATATAATGCTCTAAACCTTGAACTGGTGGCAGTTCTTTGAGCAGTTCCTCTAGAAATAGGTTGGAAAATTCATTTAGCAATCGTCAGATTTCTTCTGGGATTTCCTGTAATTGCTTCATCTCCATCAATTGTCTAACCAACAAGAACATCGGTTCATTAGTCTTCTTAACAGATCGGAGCTCCCTAAGGCTTATCACTAAGGCCTTTTTCTTGCTAGCTTGGGTGAGCTAATTAGGAGTTTTATTTACTTGGGATGGGATTAGGGGTTGTAATACTATCCTCCTTCCATTCTTAACAAAGGTATAGGTGTTCTTATATCCATCGTGTGTAACACATTGGTTGAACAACCAAGGTCGTTTAAGCAGCAAGTGTGAAGCTCCCATGGGGACGACATCGTACACTACTTTGTCTTTGTATACATTTTGAACATTGAATGGCATGGTTACTTATTCAGGCAGGTGTGAAACACCCTTAACATGAAGCTAATGCAGCTTCTAAAGTCAAGGATGCTTTGAAGTTGGTAGACCTAACCTCTGTATAAGGGATTATGCAACAACATTGGTACAAATTTCTCCATCCACTATAATCGTACACAATTGGCCTTTGTGGTACACTTAGTATGGAATAGATTCTCTCTCTGGTCCTCCTTAGAGTTCGACAAGAAACTTAGGACTAGGGTCATTACTTCTCCCTGGTTGGCATAGATATAAGTTTCCTCCTTTGCAACCTCGGGCTTCCCAACATCTTCTTCTTTGGGCTCACTCTCATCAATGCTATCTCCTAAATTTATTCGGAGCTCCATGATGTATCGATTCGGATACTCAACAACCATGTGTTTGAAGCCTAAGCATTTAAAACACTTCATCTCACCGGTCTTCCATCCGGATGGTTGGCCTTTCTCATAGGATCTTGATGTTGGCTTAGCCTCGGGTCGGCTTGACTGTCCTGCTTGGCTGTATTGGTCTACTCAGCATTCATCAGGTTGGTCATTCCTTTCTTTGGCTCAGTATGGCCTCTTGGGTTTGGCTTGAACAGGTTGGCGAGATACGAGAGCTCAGGAGAATGTTTATCCAGGTCAGCTTGAAGCATTTCTCCTCTGCTTTTTAACTCTTTACATGATCTTGATCGCCTCTTCTAGGTATAAAACCTTTGTACTTTCACAATATTACGAATCGTATACTTAAGCCCATAAATGAACCTTGATACTATACAGGCCTCTAGTTCTTCTATGTTGGCTATAATCATAAGCATCTGGAATTCTTTGACAAAGTCATCAACAGATCAGCTTCCTTGGCGAAGTTCCTACAACTTGGCAAATGTATTTTATAGGTATGTATCAGACACAAATCTACCCTTCAATAACCTTTTCATCTAATCCTAAGTTTTACACCTCATCTTCCATCCCTTGCTTGTGTTGCATTTAGATTTTTCCACCACATTGTTGCATACTTAGTAAATTCCAGTGCAACGAGTAGGACCTTGAAAGTATCCGTATACCCATAACAGTTAAATGCCTTCTTAACCTTCTCTTTTCACTCTAAGTATTCATCAGTATCTCCATTTCCATTGATAGGCAGAATTTGAACCTTGACATTATCTAACCTTTAAGGGACTCGGCATCTTCGTCCCTGTGTTTAGTAATAATCAACTTCCTCTTCCTCACCAAACCCTTCAACATCCAACTTCTCATTATCTTTCACAATCTCCTTTAACTTCAGTCTTTGTCTAGTAGCTCCTCCAACTGGAAGAGGTTGAATTAGGTGATTGGTTCAATTGACTTGGCTATAGTATCTCTCAAAGGTGCCATCCTATAGGTTATGTTGTTGTATACCTTGGGTTGTTGCTTATTAACTTACATTACAGCGACTAGACTCTTAATAAGGTTTACGAGTCTGCCAAGTTTGTCATCAACGGACCTTAGGGTATTACAACTATTATAACCATGACCAGGTTGAGGACCACTACCCTGGTCATCAATAATTCTCTAAACACTTGAATTTGACATACTGTAATACTTTTTCGAATAGATTAACAAATTACTAACAACCATAATTTCCAATAGTCACTAAACAGAATAGAAATAAACTTGCTCTATTTTTGTAATGAAAAACATAATAAGACAGAGTAACAATGAAACTATACTTATGAACACATAAGCACATTGCAGTAGCTATAAAAGGAACATAGTAGCCACAAATAGTAAGATGAACAAAAACTTCACTATAATTTCACACTCCTTCACGGGATTATGTTTTAATACCAATCAAGTTGATGCATCTTCGAGGTTAAACACATAGAGAAGTACCACAACAAACAAACCAAAAAGGAAATAGAAAAGAAATTAGCAAAGCCCGGGCAGCTACCGAATAGATATGACTCACCATACAATTATATTCGGACTACAATTCGTCAGATATGGTACACCAGTCTGAACTAAAGGATCATTCACCATTGCTTTTTGTTAAAGGGAATAGATAAGAGTTGAGGGATAATAAGAACACTAAGGTTACTCAAAATGAATAACGTTGTATTAGAAGCTGAATCTCTATGTACAAGGAAAGTGGGGGTTTATATACCCATTTACTGGGGTTGCTTTACATGTATGAAAAGATAAAAAGGTATTCTACACTGGGTTACATAAGACATACTAAAAGGGATGAAAGAGATAAAGAATATACAGTAAGAAAAAGAAAGAATCATTCTAGAACATTATGTTAGAAGACACGTATCATTTGGTGGCTAGACATCTGAGATATGATACAACTTAGGTGGAAGTAGGAATACGTTACAGTCAAGGGCTAATTTAATCTGGATCAGGTTGGGAGCCAATCAGCCTACCAAAAGGTTAGCTATCTTGAAGTTAGATGCTAGTGGGTTAGGGCGGTAGCTCAGCTTGGCTAATTCTAGGCTGTCTTCTGGATTAGGACTTCATTATTGGGCAGGAGCATGTTAGACACATATGAGAATCTGAGAGATGGATCGGCAAGAGGTTGGATTGAGATATGAGTCCCCATCTTGACTATGGCTTACAACTAATATTTTTCATACGAGCTCTTGAAGTCTTCTAACTCGGCTTCTTGTGATCGGTCCAGGGGGGTAATTCTTATCACTTCCCGGGTCATTTGCGCCATAGAACGCCATCCAGTCCTTTATAGTATCGTCTGCTCATATGAGTGCTATCTTGTCTAGTTTTTTTCTAAGATCACTTGCTCAAATAAGTATTATCCTATCTATTCCTTAGTTGAATTGTCTACTTAGACGAACGCTGTCCAGTCATTTAAAAGATTGCCTACTCATGAGAGCACTGTTTCGTTTTTTCTTTAATAGAATGTCATCTTATCTTGTCTTCGAAAGATCTATCCTTTCAAGCAAAACCGGTTTTTGAAATTTCGAGTAGATCTATCATCTTCGAATCACCAAAATAAAACAATAATCTCGAAGAGATTTATCTTCTTTGGATTATTTAACAAAATAAAAAATAAATCTCGAAGAGATCTATCCTCTTCATATTATTCACCAAAATAAGAAGTCTTAAAAAGATTATCCTCTTCGGATGAACCAAAATGAATCTCAAAGAGATCTATCCTCTTTGAATTAATCAAAAAGATCTATCCTCTTTGGATCACCAAAGTAAAATCAGTTTTTGAAATCTTAAAGAGATCTATCCTTTTCGGATCATCAAAATAAGAATCTCGAAGAGATCTATCTTTTTCGAATTATTCAGCAAATCACAATGAATCTTAAAAAGATCTATCATATTCGGGTTATCTATCGAAGTATGTTTTTTTTTTCAAATTACAAAGAGATCTATCATCTTCGGATTATTAAAATAGAGCAAGTTTTTTGGAATCTCGAAGAGATCTATTTTCTTTGGACTATCCACCAAAGGAAGTTTTTTTGAAACCTCGAAGAGATTTATTTTCTTTGGATCATCCACCAAAGTAGGTTTTTTTGAAATCTCAAAAAGATCTATCGTTTTCAGATTATTTAAGTCAGTTTTGGAAAGAATGCGTATCTCTTTTATCTTTGTAGAAAAAATCTAATCGAACTTCATTATAAAGAGGAGCAGTTGTAGACACCTCATTTTTGCTATTTTTTATTTTTTATTTTAGTTGAGCCAGGTTAAAAAAAATAAATAATAAACAAAAAATAAGAAAATAATAAAAAATAAAAATAATAATAAAACAAAAATGAAAAGAAAAAAGAAGAAGAAGAGAAAATTGAGTCAAGTCGAGTCATATCAAGTAGTGTCATATCGAGTCAAATTATTTCGAGTTAAGTCGTATTGTATCGAGTTGAATGGTTTTAAGTCGTATTGAGTCGAATTGTTTTGAGTCAAGTTATGTTTTAGCCTATTAAGTTAAATCATATTGAGTCAAGTTAAGTTGAGTTGAAAAGCATCGGATCATTTAATATCAAATCGGATAACCGTGTGTGATTAATTTAATAAATCATTAAGTCATTTGAGAGTTAGGTTTTATTAAAATAATTTTGACTTAGTCTGATTTAAAGTAGATTTTTATCTAATTTATATTGAGCCAAAGTAGACTTAAGATTCATTAAATAAGTTATTGGGTTATATCTAATTGGATTGGATTGGATTGGGACTTGAAAAATAGAAAGCCCATATGAGAAAAAGGTTTCTAGAAGTTAGGTCGAATCTCAAGGAATCATTATCGTATCTTTTGTATCTTTCGATCAAATCTATAATGAAAACGATATGAAAGATTCAGTAAGTGGTTTATAAGTTTATAAATAGGAATTTATCGGTAAAGTTTAAGGTGCTTTTCTATATTATTTTCTTACAAAATCTACAACAATTCCATTGTTATAATCTAAACTTTACGCTTCACATCTAACACATCGACCAAAATCCACGCAACCAAAGTCCCTAAGCCTGATACCTTCAATCTAATCCTCAATGAAGCTCCTTGAAGTCCATGTAGATCAAGCCGTACTTGCTATTGAGATTTCGAAGTCTATAACAATCCAATGACTCGCCGCTATACTCCAATTCCAAGCTACGTCCCTAACCTATCACTGAAGCCCCTGACGACTAATAATTTCACGCTGGAAGTCGATGCCAAATTCCACAATCCGTTAATCCAAACAACACGTTGACCAATTGCAAACCATGAAACCTCCTACCTTACTAATGCAAACAATCCTGACCAATACCATCCCAATTAATGAAGCCCACACAAATTTGAACAACAACAGCAATCTACACAAGTCAACGTCCAACACATCCCCTCACAACAGCCCCAATACCGACAACAATCTAATGCTTACACATCAATGTCCCTTGATCGAGCCCCTCATGCCACGTCCCTTGTCTTCACAACAGCACGCCTGAAATCAATTCCATCGTCGATAGCTAAACACAATTCCTTAATCTAACATGAAATCCAAACACGTGCCCTAATTTGCAATTTACTTTAACTGAACAGAACATGCCCTTGCCATGTCTAAGTCCACATCGATCGCTTAACCAACATCCCCACTCTACTGTCCAAACTTCACTGCATAGCACGTTTTTAACAATCGCTTGATCAACGCCACGATTTAACCGATGAACACAATCCAACATCTAACCGAAGTCCACTAGATACTCCACACACAATCCAACATTTGACTAAAGTTTGCTAAACACTCCAACATGTACGGATCAATTGCACGTTCACTAAACCACATACGTCATCAACACATAAACGGTGCACATACTATGCACAAGCATGAGCATGAGTACGATCCACTTCCCGATCAGGACGTACAATCACACAACTTAAATGGTTTAGGTAAAAAAATTATTATATTTTATTTATTAGTTATTTATTTTATTAGTTAATTTTATTGTTTTCTACTAATTTATTTTTGTTCAAGTGTAGATTTTTTATCATTTATTTTATTTTCATATTATGTATTTTTCTAAATAATCCCAATTTTTTATAAAATTTAGTTAACTTTTTTTTTTTAATAAAATTATGTTTTTTTGAAAAATATACATACTTACGGTTGAGGTACGTATCCTATGGTCGAGGTATGTATCTTGTGGTCGAGGTATGTATCTTGTGGTCGAGGTATGTATTTTGTGGTTGAGATATTAAGATTTAGAAAAAATACATATCAAAATACGTAGGATTTGGAAAAGATACTTATAAAGATATGTATCTAGATCGTATCTTTAACATATCTTACAATTAGGATTTGGAAAAAATATTTTTAACACGTAGTGGTTTTAAAAATAAAAAGAAATTTTAATTGGGATTTTCAAAAAGATTTAGTTAGTTAGGGTTTTCTTTTATTCGAGAAAATTAGATTTCTTAGGTATTTTTAAAAATAATAAAGTAATAAATAAACGAAAACCTGGCTCGATTTTTGAAACAAAAAGAATTCACTCATGAAATATTTTATAAAAAAGAACTACGATTGGTTTGATCTTAACTAGCGAGTATATAGGCATCTTCAAGGAAACCGTTTAAAAATAAAAAAAAAAACATTTTTTTTCCTTTTCCTTAGAAATTTATAATAAAAAAATAACATTAAAATCATTTAGTCATCTTTTGTATATTTGTATATATTTTTTAGCATTTTGTTAGGAAATCATAAAAATAAAAACTCATCAATTATTTTTTTTTTAGTTTTTACATAGTGACTTTGTCCTAATAGGCTAACTTTCAAACCTGATTTTCTTTGGTGTAATTTTCTAAAAATCATTTTCTTAAAAAGTTTGCGAATCAATGGCTAAATTAGGGTTTTCACATTTTTTACCAATTGAATTAGTTGGCGACTCCAACTTTTTAAAAAATTTTGAGGAAATATTTCTTTAATTTAATATCGAGTAATTTATATTAAGTGAGCTAGGCTTAATATAAGTTAAATTAAGGAAACTGAAATAAGGCTCGATAAGGGTTATGAAGCTTCTAGCTTAATTGGTTTACCTTTTCGAATTCTTTAGATCAACTATTGACCCTAATCATACAAGGACATGGCTTTATCCAATTATTCAGATGTTCATATCTTGATTGTTGATTTATGAGATATCATAATAAGGATAGTCAAGAAAGTCGGCTCTTGATGTTTAAGCTGTTTCTTTAGTTGGAGTGCTGATAGCATCATAACCCCAATATTCTTCCCTTCCTTACCATTATTGCTTGCTTTGTTTCTCTAAATTGTCATACAGCATGGCTTTTCACTCATGAATAATAAGTAATCTATTGTGGGCATAGGAGCAACTTTGGCTTATCTCAAGAAATATATCCTAAACATTATGCTGAAGTTGTCTAATGAAACAGCTGTAAAGTTGAGATTTCCACTCCAATTGCCAACCTTTACTTTCGCTCCCCTTGCAACCCCTTTGATAAGATGAACCTTGGAGTTAATGGCTTTGATTTAGTTAGTGTCTTCAACAAGCATAAAGCCCTAATCTTTCTACCTCAAGCACATCAATAAAGTTGTCTGTAGCATTGGAGTTCACCATTGCACTGGTACTCTTGCCGTTGATGTTCAATTAGACATACATCAACTCACTATTGGTTTTGAGCTTACGTTATGTTAAGGAACTCTTTCTAATAGCTGACAGAATGTGTAATGCGCCTATTCGGGGTTAATCCTCTCCATTACTCCTTGACTCTTCATCTTAGCATACATTGTCTACTTTTCATACCATAGCATCAAGTGTAGTCCTATGTGGACATTCAGTTGCTTTATACAAGCTATTATACATGAAACATGAGAATAAGGGCTTTTTACCTCCACTAGTTGTTGGATTAGTGAGAGTCGTAGGATTTCTTTTGATTCCCTTCAGTGTTACTATTCTTATTACTTGAACTCGGGCTCCACCCCCACCCCCCACCCCCCACCCCCCACTCTTAGGTTTGCCCAACTTGATTAACTTTTCACCCTTGTACCTTATTGACACATTTTTCCCTTTATTACTATTTGTACTGTAGCTAAGTTTGTAACTTATTGCCTTTACAACTCATTCATGGCATAGGGCTTCAATCCTTCGAAGAAGCAGAGTAGCTTATCATCTTCAATTATGCTCTTGATGTCTAATATCAATGTTAAGAACTTATGGACGTACTTTCTAATGTCATCACCTTATCGAAGTTCCCTCAATTTCTTTTAGGCATGAACTCAACGTTCTTATGGAAAAACTAAGCCTGTAACTCAGCTTTCAACTCAGCCTGCGTATCTATAGAAGCATTACCATTTTGGATCTCCCCATACTTAGTATACTACTATAGCTTGGCATCACTATTTAAGTACATTGTAGCCATGGTGACCTTTGTTCTCTCATCATTAGTCTTCATAGCGGCAAAATATTACTCTATATCAAATAGAAAGTTCTTCACTAACGTGGCATCCCATACATTATGTGAATGCGTCCCCTTACGCTAGTGAATACCTTGGGCTTAAGCATCTTCAGATGTCTTACATGAGTAAGAGCATCTATGGGGGTAGGGGTATGAGCATTCCTCATAACCCGAGTCAAAATAACTACTGTACCCTTAACTCCTTAATAGACTCAGTTGAGGTACGAGTATAAACTTATCTTTATAAGTCTTTCACTTAAGACCCTAGTTGTTATTCCATCTTATCAGTTGTTATGTACATGTCGTCTTTGAGCGTTTGCACTGTGACATCGAAATTCTTAACCATCTTGGTTATCTTAGTATTTATATCTTAATGATTAAACTCAATTTTAGATATTCTTATCGACAATGTGACCAAATTATCTACCCACTTAGACAATCTCTTGAAGGTTTCCTCCAAGCTATTAGGCCTCCTGCTTACTTCCTCTTATCATGTCATGGTTGTTTCCGTTGTTTCCAGTGGAATAGCTTAGACTTTGATATCAATTGTTACAGTCCAAAGCTTTCTTTAGCACACAAATGAACTGCGTAGCGCTTACTTTCTTACCTCTGCAATAGTAAGTAAGCTTAACTCGTACGTAACGCTCATTAGCAAGGCTTAAACTTGTAAACCATACAAACAAGGAAGAAAGCCAATAGTAAGTATAAAGGATACATACGTGAATAAAAAATGAATATAATACTTTTATTAATTCCAATAGTATTACAATGCTATAATGTATGCGTATATAGGTAATGTGTACGTAACAAGTGTTATCGGCCATGATAAACTAATATAGTTAGTAAAAATTTTAATTTAAAAAAATACTCACACCCATGTAAAGAGTCTTACGAGTATTTTTGGGCTTGGTAGGAGGAAACATTAAAATTGGTGTGATGATATCTCTTTCTAATAATGGAAATTTTTAATAATAATAAGACCTTAGCTAAAATGAAAAAAAAAAGTCCCCCTTCTATATTACAATATATATAAAAGACTAGATCCATGCTAAAATGGGATTTTGATACAAAGCATGTGCAAATTGATTTTAAAGATTATTTAAATAATGACATATATGTGGATGTGATAGGAATAGATTTTTTTTTAAGGGTGTTAGGGTCGTGGGGGTTGCGTTAGGGGTGGAGAGGAATATGCAAACTCTGTGTCTCATGTTACACGTATGATAAAGAATTACAATATAATATACTTAAATATTCTTAATTCGTCCTTCATTCCGTTTGATTTTTTCTAAAAAGCTTTGACGTTTGTTTATGATCTTAGACACTGTAGAATGAATCCCATATGAGAAAATTGGCCTCATGTTTATAGATTTCAGAAGTTAATCTCATCCATTGAATTAATTTAAGATGGATGGCTAAGATTTGTTGTTACTAGTAACTAGTGGATCGCTTTTGATGATCTGATGGCTCATATCGTTCTTTCTTTTTGTTTAACATGAATTTGAGCTTTAATTGGAGGACTTTCACTATGGGTGAGAGTTAGGACTTGGGACTTAAAAGAAGCCTAACCTTTTTATAAAACAACAATTCCTCAAATAAGACTTATTTTAGTCATTTTGAGTCTCATGGAGACTTAACAAAGTTTGAGGAAGTTTTAAAAAGCTTCTTTTGAATCTAATTTTTGCATGCGACAACTAAGCAAGCTTGAGAGTAAAAAAAATAATCTAACCCTCCTCTTTTAAGATTATTAAGCTAAAATTTTCTAAAATATATCTAATTAAGTCTAGTTTCGTAGATTTCATCATTAGCTATTAAATTAGTATAAGAATCTGATTTTCGAAATATCTCTATAGTGGATGAAGGTATAATTTGCCCATAATAAATGCAATTTACTCGTCACATTGTGTCCGGGCGATAAGAAATTTTCATTGCACCAAATAAGTATATACTAATTTCTCTCCAAAAAAACCATACCTTACCACTTTGCTAGGACTCTATTTTTGGTCCGTGTCCATGCGAGCACTACCGTCTACCGAATTTTGATTTTGCTACATCTTCCCATGTTAGGAAACCTCGGTAATCATAAAGCATAAAAACGAGTAAAGTAATCGGTTTTTTGGGGGGACATTAGCCACGTGCTAGCTACTAGCCAGTAAGAATAGTAAGAATAGACAAGGACAACTCGAGAATGACGTCCCTACTGCTACTTTTTGACTATAAAGAAGAGCCTTCACCACCAAAGCAAGTAAACTAGACGAACCTCCACGCCATGCGCGTGTCTAAAAAATTGATTAGATAGACAAATGTGATGTATATATTACCGGCAAAAGTGGAAAGCCTGGTATCCAGAAAATGAATTTGTCAAACCGAAGAAAATTTACTAGTTTATTTTAAAATTTTTATACAGTAAAAGATAAGGTTTTCATTTAAAGAGCAATTAAAGAGTGCATCCATAAAATATTTATTTATAAAAGATATTATATCGATTACACAAACCATTATTATGTTAATTTTATTCTTTAGGATTCTTTTAGTCTCTTTTTCTTTTATATGGAATTAGTATAATTATTCTTCTCATATTTAATTTGATTATTTTTAGATTTAAACAGTTTCAATAATTTAATTTTTAAAACATAAAAAAATAATATATAAAAACGACCTTATTAAAATAAAAAATTTTCCACAATTCCATTCAAGTAAATGAATATTAAGCACAGCCTTCCACGATACCCAAATCATGGGGTTTGAGAGGAAAAATCAAAGCTGCATTCTGCGACAGGATAACTTATAAATACACCCCGGAAAATGATGCCCTTTCTGGACATAAAAACTCGTCACTCGCACCTATTAGTCATCGTAGTCATCTCTGTTTCTTATCATTTTCACTTCTGCTGCTCTCCAATATCTATCCACCATCATCATCATGGCCGATGATTCAAACCCTAGTGACCCTAAGTCCAGTGCTGCTCCTCCAGTCGATGGCAATACCCTCGCCGCTAAATCACTTGTGCGTTTCGGCGTCGACCGGATGTTCGGCGTCGTTGGAATCCCCGTCACGTCGCTTGCCAACTGTGCTGTGACTTATGGCATCCGGTTCATCGCCTTCCACAACGAGCAATCGGCTGGCTACGCCGCTTCTGCATACGGCTACCTAACCGGTCGTCCCGGGATTCTGCTAACGGTGTCGGGCCCCGGATGCGTCCACGGCCTGGCCGGTTTATCCAACGCCATGGTCAATACCTGGCCGATGGTGATGATCTCCGGTTCGTGCGATCAGGCCGATTTTGGCCGCGGCGATTTCCAAGAGCTCGATCAGATCGAGGCCGTTAGACCCTTCGCCAAATTCTCAGTAAAAGCGAAGAGTATCCAGGAAATCCCTAATTGCGTGGCGCAGGTTCTTGACCACGCGGTGGCGGGCCGGCCTGGTGGATGTTATCTCGACCTTCCCTCGGATGTCCTCCACCAAACCGTGTCGGAATCCGAAGCGGAGGCCTTGCTGGAGGAAACCGAGAAGTGTCGATTAGGTGAACCAGTACCGAATTTGCTGAGTTCGCAGATTGAAGAGGCAGTTTCGATTCTTCGCCATGCGGAGAGGCCGTTGATCGTGTTCGGCAAAGGCGCTGCTTATGCTAAGGCAGAAAATGAGTTGAAAAAGCTCGTCGAGAGCACCGGAATTCCATTTTTGTCTACACCGATGGGCAAGGGCTTGTTGCCGGATAACCACGAGCTTGCAGCCACTGCTGCAAGGTCTCTGGCGATTGGGAAATGTGACGTGGCACTTGTTGTTGGTGCAAGGTTGAACTGGTTGTTGCATTTTGGAGAGCCACCGAAGTGGTCTAGCGATGTGAAGTTCGTATTGATTGATGTTTGTAAAGAAGAGATTGAGCTTAGGAAGCCGTTTCTGGGATTAGTTGGTGATGCTAAAAGAGTGTTGGAAATGATTAATATTGAGATTAAGGATGATCCCTTTTGTTTAGGGAAGTCGAATTCTTGGGTCGAAGCGATTAAGAAGAAATCCAAAGAGAATGTGACGAGAATGGATGCTCAGTTGAGCAAAGATGTTGTACCTTTTAATTTCTTGACGCCTATGAGGATCATAAGGGATGCGATTGCTGGGTTGGGGAGTCCTGCTCCGGTTTTGGTTTCGGAGGGGGCAAATACAATGGATATTGGTAGGGCTGTGTTGGTGCAGACAGAGCCAAGGACGAGGCTGGATGCAGGAACTTGGGGGACTATGGGAGTTGGATTGGGATACTGCATTGCTGCTGCTGTTGCCAACCCAGATCGTCTTGTAGTTGCCGTCGAAGGGGATTCTGGATTTGGGTTCAGTGCTATGGAAGTTGAGGTATAATTTGTCATATTTCTTTTCTGAAATTTAGTGCTTTGGTAGAAAAATTGCAATTTCTTGGTGACTATTGTGACATTTCTGATCTACTGGAATTGCTTAGCCCAATACATTTGATCTAGCCTGTAATTTCATGTAGATTGACCAGTGCTTCATGGTTGTAGATGCATTTGTATTGGCTTAAGGCTAGTATAATAAGACTTCAGAAGGTTATAGGATGAATTTAGTTCTCTGTTGCTTCCGACCTGCTAACTCTGCGGGACTGATATGACAATTCTGATACCTCAAAATTATGTTTGCCCTAAAATGTTGACTGTGAAGTCTCATCTACGAAGCTTACTTGACTCAAGACTCATCTGACTCTTTTGCTGAAAAAAAATAGACAATTTATTTGACGGGATTCTTGTGTAAGCTTAAACAAAATGTTCTCGCAGTTTTAAGTTTTAACAATTTCACTTTGACAAGAAATCCATAGACAGGCATCCCTGACTTAACCTGACCAGAGATCTATGGATGAAACATCTCCAACTACAATTCATTGGACCTCTTCCTTACAAAACACATCCATATACATTGAAGTCAATTTTTTTCTCAGCTTCCATTCCATCTGATGGGTTTTATGTCTTATTGTCCATTCATTGTGATTATGATCGAAATTTGCTTGTTTATGCTGATTTTAGGGTCAATATTGGCAGAGACAATGCTTTTCATTCGTGTCCATGTTAATAATTCATTGAAAATTATGTTCACTAGATTAGTCATAAAACATTTGCATCTGTCCTCAAAAGCACTTTCCTAAAGATAAGGTTTTTCAGACCTAGCCTAAAACTACTAAACGTGGAAATTTTTCAAATAAGTCGACTTTCAATAACACAAATGTTTGTGTCCAATTTTCACTGCATCTTTGTTGACGTTATGAGATACCTGCCTCAGTAGTTCATAACACTGGCTATCTAACTTTTTGTTAATACTGCATCGTGCCCCCAAATAGGGCATGATTGCAACATTACTATGAGCTGTCACTCAGTGGATAGGTAAGTAAGCAAGGAGAGGCTAGAAAAGGTGAGGCAAGGAGAAATGATGAGAACTCTTGATTTCTCTCAATTCAAAAATCCAGAATTTTAGTTGATCCTTTCATAGACTCCTAAATTGGATTGATTTATCATAAAGATTTTATTTTAATTGGAATTTGGTTATTCTCTATGTATGAGGATCTGCCTAAGGTAATTTCTCGAGTTGTGCAGTGAGAAAACTTCGTAGATGTTTCTAGGGGGGTTTTTAGTTTATCTACATCTATCCCAATGAGCCTTTTATTGAATTGTTGCAGTTGATGTTCAATCTTGAAGAGAAGGAATTGATCTTTAGAAAGTTATCATGATCCTTTGTGGAAAAAAAATTATTTGGTGAGATGGAACTAAAGATATCAAATTCTTATCAAGATAACTCGGAGCTCCGAGCAATAGGAAGCCTATAAAGGCTCAGCAAAAATTACTTATTTTTCGGGTCCTCAATATGAGTTCGACCATATAGGTCCTGATTGCCAACTCATACTTAGATCCTATGCATTTTATTGGAATTGAATGATGGTCATTTCGGACTGTTTTGCTTTTTGATATTTAGTTTGATAAAGCTATACCAGGCGAGAGTATTTTGAATCTGTTTAGTAATATATTTCTTAAGGACAAGTTCTGAAGTTTTCAGGGGAACTCTCAGGCTAAATTCTCAATTGATAACTTGGTATAAATATTTGGACTATTTAGTTGGAACAATTGCTGAAAACCGTATGAAGTTTGTAGAGAAGCTGAACTCTATTTTTTCTATTCTTTTTCCCCTCCTAAAGTAAAAGCTGAATTATAAATTCGTAGAGTAGCAATAAGCTTTCTCCACCAACTTGTTGGAATACTATCAAATGGTATTTTAGGTTGAACAGATCCTAATGGTCATTCTAATAACTGTCCACGATGATATCCTTCTCTGTAGTTTGTTGGCTGTGTAATCTGTTGTACCCACCAAAATTACTAAGTTGATTTGGTTGAACATGTCTGTCTATTTGCAGACCCTAGTGAGATATCAGTTGCCGGTTGTGGTTATTGTCTTCAACAATGGAGGTGTATATGGTGGTGACCGTCGGAGCCCTGAGGAAGTCACTGGGCCTTATAAGGATGATCCTGCACCCACTTCTTTTGTCCCTGGTGCAGCTTACCATACACTAATTGAAGCATTTGGAGGCAAAGGTTATCTTGTGGGGACACCAGATGAACTCAAACATGCTCTTTCGGAATCCTTTTCCACGAAAAAACCAACAGTGATTAATGTGACAATTGATCCTTATGCGGGAGCTGAAAGTGGGAGGCTGCAACACAAGAACTAATAATATAGGTACCTTTGTTTATGTTGGAATGATACAATTGCCTGTCGTAGAACTCTGGTCAAATGATGAATGAAGACTTAGAACTTACCTTTAACATTACAAATCACCAGAAATTTGAAAGTAGCAGTCAGTGTGTATGTGCTTGGTGCGGTGCTCCACTTGCTGATTCTGTCATGAAGAGCGATGGCTAAATCTCTATCAAAGAATCCGGCATCTTGCAGGAATTGGAGATATTTGGTTTGATTTCAAATAATATATTATCCACCTTCACGATGGTGCACTACTCAGGCCACCCCCAGTGGTGCCAAAGTTTATGGGCTGTAGTAGTTATGTTTAGCCACTAGTGTGCCACTATCCTGTCTTTATTGTCCAAGAAATGATGCCGTGGTCAAAGTTTTAGCCGTCTGAATGGTTTTGTGTTCTTCTAGGTTGTGTTGTGCCAAATGAGGATGCTCAAAGTAGATGTTACGGCACAACGTTGTTCATCGTTAATTTTACAGCAAAAGAGTAGATTTAGTTCATTCAGATCTCAGAGCACCTGAAAGGAGATGAATTTTCATTGCCTTGTGGCTGTCTTTGAGGTTGATTGTGTTTGAAGCTGTTCATGCTATGAATGTGTTTTCTTTATTAAATCATGTTATGTGGCCATTTCTTTCATGAGGAACTTGGAATCTCTCATGCGTTGGTGGACCAGTTAATGTCAATGGATGATTATGGTTAAATTGTGTCTATCAATGCCTGTAATTAATGCAGATATAATTGATGCTAGCAAGACGATAGCCCATTTTGAATTATTTTGCTAGGTACAAATGTCATATTGAAATAAATTGCATCAATTTGAATAAATCCGTTACCATACGGGTCTTCCTACTTTTTGTGCCTAAAATTATTGGCGAATTTTACTTTCCAGAGACGTGCCAGCTTTTGGTTCGTTCATAATAATTAATTTAATAAACTATGTTATTAGATGCATTTGATTAAATAATTCAATAAAAATAATTAAAAAATTACTTTAATACGGGCTATGGCAAAAAGCTCTTGCTTTGTCATCTTCCTCTAGTTTTACTTAACAACCATTTCCACCACTAGCATGACCATGGTCGAAGAACATTATGAAATTCGAGATAGTGAAATGTGCTTGGCTAATATCGTTGCCTTTTTCTCCGCACCAACCCCCACCGCCACCCCCCACCCCCCGGCATTATGAGAAATAGTGGAATTTCCAAGTTATATAATATTCCTACACTATCGATGTATCTGTATTTGGAGGCGGTGGCGATGAATGTATTATTTTTATCAGCTTATTTTGTCAAATGTTTTTTATAATTTTATTTTGTTAAATTGATTATTACCAATAGATGAGACACTTGTGTTACAAATATATCAATAATTGTATTCGAAATTATTATTAAAAATGATTAAAATATAATATACCTATAATGCATGTCTATAAAAAATTCGTACTTATGAAATTAAAAGTTTTCTATATTTATTTTCTCAAAATCTAAATTACGTAAAATCTAATAATTTTATTGTATAATAAAATGATGGTGTTATTATTATTGTCAAATCCTACAATAACCATGGAGAGAGAAAGATGGAGTGGAATCAGAAATCCAAATCATGCTATTTTTATTTAATCTTAGGTGGGGATTTTAAGGGTGAAGTAAAAGTGAAGATTGCTTAAATTTTTGGGACTTTAATAATGGAGATAAACTAATTAAAATTGCAACAAGTGTTTATTAGTTTTTCTTGATAGATAAAAGCAATCGAAGGTGTCAAAAATCAAAACTATGCAAAATGACATATTGCGAAAACTCCTGCATGTAAAGTACAATTTAGTATATATGTATGTACCGTATATATATATATATTTTCTACCATATTTCTTTCTTACTCCTCTCACCTTTCTAAGTTCCCTTTGCCATTACTTTTCACTTTTTTCACCATCTAAATAGCAAAATCTTAATTGGAACATCTTTCTCGCGTATTATTTATATGATTCTTTATTATTTTTTACGGCACTTGTGGTACTGTTATGTAATCTACTTGTATAAAGAGTATAATGTATCCTAATGATAGCTCAATATTATGACCTCTTGATAGCTCAATAGTGTGAACTATTGTGTCATTATGGGATGTATTTGATTCGAATTTCTTTTTCTTAAATAAGAAATCTAATAATAAGGGATTATTTTAAAATTATGCTAATAACAATTTAGGAAATAATAAAATCATGAATGTTAAAGGTAAATTTTCACGTATTTGTCAAAGAGAAAAATCCAATGAGGATTTTAAAAAAAATACAAGTAAAGAAAAATACTATTTTAAATTTGAGTTTAAACTTAAACTCAACTCAAAATTTCAAAAATTTAACTTCATTTGAGCTTAATTAAGTATCAAAATTTTGATTTTGTACTTGATTTAAAGTGGCACTCAATAAATTTGACATTAAGCTTAGTTCAATTAAATTAATTTAAATTATATGATTTTTTTTTCAACTAATTAAGTTAAGCTTGACATTAACTTGAGTGCGAGTAAAATCACGAGTCGGTCAAACCAAATATTACGAGGATTGAGCATGACTTAATTAATTGGTCTGTTCGAGTAGATCAAGTTAGAGTTAGAGCCACGTCCCGGTAACCTACAAATAATTATGTCGAACTCATTTCATCTTTTTAGGTCAAATAGTAAAGATAGCGGGCGAACACGCATTTTAATGTATGGTTGCGAATGGAAGTCTCTAACGATGCAATCTTCTAATTTGCATGTTCTTTTAAGGTTGATTATACGTATTTGCAGTATACGTTTTCAGTTATAATATTGCATATAACCAACTTGTCATGCGTGCCAAAAGCGGTGATCACTTTTATAATAATTTAGTTACTATATCAATTTAATTATAGTTTTCAATGTTGTAAATTATGGTAGAAATAAATTTTAATTATATACCATTTTGCCATGGGAGATGTGGTGCACAATGCATATTGCTCGAAACTTTTTTCTTCTTAGTTTGTAAATTCATTTACAATGATCGATAATTATATTACGGGCCCAATGACTTTCCTCAGCGATACAAATAAAACAGAGGGTACTCATGAGTGACTGCAAAAGTAAATCTGCACAACAGAAATTAGAAATTTCATTAATCGACGACTCTGGAGACTGTATAATTCTTTTTTTTTTTTAATTTTTTTTTTCCATAAGAACAAATTATTAACAAATGAATGATGAATCCCTGACCTTTAGAGTCAACAATGATACTCTACAAGCAATAATTGAAATGCATATCATGCAGAACTCAATAAAACCTAGGACGTATTTCAATTGACATTGGATTATCCTATGGTTGGTTAATGGAACCATCCAATCCATTCGATCCATTATTTGATAATTGAAATGACCATTGCATTTGTAACAATATCGTTACCGCAGAGTCGGAGTCAGAGTCAGAGTCAGAGTCAGAGCTGGAGCCGGGGTGCAGTGATTTATGCCAAGCAATTCCAAACCATAGCTAACACTGTAAAAGCTGGATGCATCTGCATTATCTCTGTAAAATTGAAATGCAATCCATCAGTAAGTTGAATTAGTGAATTATAGACGAAATACCTCAGCTAGATAAACACAATGCTTTGGTTTTAGGAAACAGAGGAGTGCAGAACTTGCAGAGATGATAACAGAAGACATAACGATTAATGATTTCCATGTATAAAAAAAATTCTGCTCTGCTTGAGTCTTAGTGCCAAACAAGACATAACTAAAAAATCCTAGTACTTACTCAATCCAGGACAACCTAGTACTTCCAGGAAATTCCCATATTGTGGTGTTTCTAGTATGGTACTCAAAATTCACTTCCAAAATCTAACTAGCAGGCATAGTATACTGATAATTCACAATCACAAGCGAAGATGCTCTCCGTGATCTTGCAAAGGAGGGATAGACTGCCAAACAGACGATGGCATCCGCTCCAAAGAAGAACTAGTCTCCAAAACTTCAAGCCTTTCCTTTGCCAATTCAATCTTCTGACCCAGAGTCAAAGAGAGGGATTCCAATTCCTCTTTGATGAAACTGTCAACCTCCATACTCTCCAACCGCACATTTTCCACCTGACTATCAATCTTCTTCTTTTGATTCTCTAAAAATTCTGACAGCCCAAAAGTTCTCTTAGCACGCACTTTGCCATCCTTGGATCCGCTCAGATATCGATTGATGATACGCTCGGCCTCATTGCGGTTCGTCGGGAAGGTCTCCGGACATCGTGATTCAAAGCCATCACAAACGATCGCACATGTATCTGCTCCACATAATACCGAAATTTCATGAGCCTTTTTCAGGAGATTCTTCTTTCTTTTCACATAGGCTGTCTTTCTTGCGCTCTTGTTTTCAATAAATTTCAATGTCAACTTTCCACGATTTCGACCCATCTGTGATTTTCGATCAAGATTCTTATGAGTACCCCTATTAAAAACAATTTAATTCCAAGAATCAAAAACTGTGATCACTTAACAGCCGAGGACCATAATTGTAATTAGAAAGTTACAAGATTTAACGACTAATATGACAATTCTGTGTTTGGTTTATTTTAATAATAAACTATATGGCTTATGATGTGTTATTAAATAATAATTCTATAATAAGGTTATTATATAAAGTTCAAATAAAATATTGAACTTTAATATATTATATAAAGTATGAAATTACATATATAGAGACTGGATATATTATTTTTTATTTTATAATAAGTAAAACTGGAAATAATAATAAAAGTGTTGACAAGTAGTTAATTCTATAAAGTGTTAGTCTTTAAGTCATATGCATCATTCGATTTTCTCTAACTTCTTATCAACAAAATAAATATGAGAGATAATATTTCAAAGGAATTGCATTGGTTAACTTAGAAGGCTAATAATCCTGTACAATAGATTTTAAATACTAGATGATGAAACTCTAATCATCGAGATATCTTTTATTGTAGTGGCTAAAAATATGTTGAAACTTTAAAGTTAAACTTGTTTGAGCTACATTAATATCAAGATGGATGATCTCTTGAAAAGAACAATACTATGATAAGAGGAGTTTCAATTGAGTCGTTATATTCAGTAATTATACAATTAATATTATGGATTTAGATATACTTTTGTATCTTTTTATTTTATTTTATGTCTTAATTATACACCCATCGTTTTTTGTTATTTCGATTTATAGGATTAAGATTTTTTTTAATCCAAACATTCTGAAAAAAAAAAAAAAATGAAAGAAAAACCAAAGTAAAACTAATAGAAAAATATTTCAATCTCAATGTTAGAATTAAAGTAAAGAGAGAATCAATTACCGCTTTCTTGGAAGAGTTCTTGAATTCTTAAACAGCAATAAAGAGAGTTTCTTGTTTCTTGAGAGGGAGAGGGCGAGAGAAAAGAGAGGGAGAGGGAATGAGGCAAGAAATTTGCTAACTGGGCATTTATTTGTAAACGATACGAGAGTAAGACCTAACGGCTATATTCGCGGGAAAGTCAATCCGATGATTTTATTCGTATCTTCCGGTTCGGTCGAGCAAGGCACCCGGGTTTAAAAGAATTTCTTTACATAATTCTGACGACGTAAAACAAAAAGAATAGGTTTTGACGATAATACCATTTTCAAATTTCCTTTTTTTTTTTCCCTTATCAAATGAGTATTATTAGCATATTAGGCAACATTTTACATATATTACAAGTACCTAATTTGTATGATTGACAATTATTTATTATGTAATTTTATGTTTACAAACGCTATTGCATATTAAGTAGATTAGAACCACTACATGTCTAAGTTGCAATTTAATATACAGTAAATTAAGTTATAAATTGTATCGTTAGATTATACATATAACCACCGTTTTATAACCTATTAGATACCAATACCATTTTTTTAATATAATGGAACAATGTAATTTCTTATCTTTGACCCTTATGAAATATGTAGCTAGAAAAAGAGGATATGTATACAATCTGTAAAGAACCAAAAAAACGAAAACAAAAAAAAGATAATAGCAATCTTTTAAAAAAAAAATTCTCCCTATCCAAATATTCAAAAACCCTATATATATATATATATATATATATATATCTCTTCTCTAATTACCCCTCATATCCTTATCATTTTCTTTCTATATAATTTCCTTTTCTCTTTATGAACCTAATACCCTCATCTCTCGCAATTCCCTCTTTACTAGATAGACTCCTTCCTAAAAGATCATGTTAGCGCAAAATATGCAAGTGAATTTCTCAATCAAAATAAATTATAGGATTTTTTTGATTGGGGAATTTATCTAATCATATGATGTTGACAAAGGCAAGATAATAATGATGTAAATAAAGAATTTTGGGGAGCCCTAGAGTGGTTGTTGTGGATTTAAAAAAGAACATCGGTACAAAATATTACAATTCCTAAATCAGAACGAGGTATGTAAATTTATAAATTCTATTAATTTCAATGAACAATTTACATTAAGGTTGAAAAGACATATCTTAGAGTCATTTAGTTATGAATTATGAATAAAGGATTGAAGCATCTCAAGTTTTTGACATGTCGATTTTTTATTGTCATTAGTATCAATTATGAAACTTCACCTAAAATAATATAGATATATACATATATATATAAAAGAAAATAAAATATGTTTTAATAAATATATATTATTAAAGTTTTGAAAATATACTTTAGTATATGATTTAAGGTGTGGAAATGGATAGGAATTATTTACATAGATATAGATATAGATAGATAGATACTCATATATATATATATATATATAGTAATAGATATAGATAGATAAAGAAGATATATTTATATAAAAGATAGAGATATAAATTGATAGAAGATATAAATGTAGAATATACCATAGGTTTTTTTAGAAGCCTATTAATTATAAATAACACAGAAAGAAAATATCTAAATTATATATTTAGAGATATAGAATCGAATAAAACTTATTAGATTATATATAATAGATAACAATAGGTTACGGTGGTCATAATAAAAAAGTCAACTAATATGAAAATATATAAATATGTATGTATACATAAATAAATATAAATGTATAATTCTTAAGTTTTAATCTTATATAAATGGGAAGGTTAAACTTTAACCATAAGTTTTAACCTACAAACTAATATAGTTTCTAAATGGTTTACCTCAACTATAAGATATAAATAATTCAAATTGAAACCATAGTTATAGGTTAAAAAATTAAAATGAACTATTAAAATATTTGACTATAAAAATATTTGCTATTAACTATAAGATACAAATAATTCAAATCAAAAGCAAGGTATGTAACATATGTTTGTTGGTTATGCTTGCCATGGTAGAAAACTAAAATGAACTAATAAAATATCTGATTATAAAAATGTTTGTTGTTGGCCTAGAAGCTTGGAGTGACAAATTCTTAGGGGCACCTCGTTGATTGATAGGTGATGTTGTCTCTTGTGGAGTCATTTATCAACATGGTATCGATAGATTTAGGGACTCATGGGTATTAGAACCCGAAGTGACAATTTCTAATATCGTACTGTGTATTATATATATATATACATACATACATATATATATACACACACACACTGTATGTCGAGGTTGTGAGTTACTTTAGGTCTTGGGACACCATGTTTGATAAACTAACTTAAAGATAATAAATAAATTGTTTGTGTTATATATTTGCATCAATGCATGTGAATTGTTATTTTATATGGTATGCATATATGCGCTTATGGTGTTACGTAGTAGGTTTTGGCTCATCCCTATTTCTTTTTCAATTGTAGGAAACTTAGATGAGTAGATAGGTTACTATGATCTTGGAGACCTTTATTATATAACCTTTGAGATAGGAAGAGCGACAATTACATAAGACATAAAAGTTAGGATGAACAAACTTTATTCCTTATGGTAATTATTTATTGTTTAAAAATTAATTATTAGATGTTAATTTGGATTGGGGAATATATATATTTTTTTGATGTTATCTGAGGTTTTTTTTATAGTATTATTTGGAGATTTTAGTTATTAATTTATGCTTGACGTATTATTAGATATTAGGTGGCAGGTTGTGTACCTTAGTTTTTAAGGTGTGATGCAATTGTTAGATTATTGGGTCATTTTTTAAAACACATTTTGGATCTTGCTAGATACCATGGGTCCATTGTTTGATAAAAAACATTTTTCTTATTTTTCTCTATTTCTTATACTGAAAATGACTTTTTAATTAGAAAATATTACCGGAAAAGCATTTTCATATTAAAAGAGAAATCCTGATATTTTTTAGGAAAATGACTTAGACTTTTTAAAATGGAAAATTGTTTTCCAAGCTATTTTTTGTTTTCTAATTTCTAAAGGTGATTTTTATTTGACTTTATTTGAATTGACCTATAATTACAAATATGAAGAGACTTTAATAAAAAGTAACTCAAAACACTTGTTAATAAAATTTTAAAAAATAAGTTAAGAAGGTTATAACAATAAATATTAAAAATGAATTTATATGTTATATTTTTACATAAAAAACGTATAATATACTCATGATAATATATTGATGATACTTAAGTATGACTATACTTTATATAAAATTCATGTTAAACAGCGGAAATTCTTTTCAACACATTTTTATGAAAGTAATCAAACTCATGAAAACACACTATTTTTAACAAAATATTTTTAATGGAAAATATTGTTATATATAAATTTTAAATAAGATTTATAGTGAAAAATATTAATAAGATGATTATAAATAAAAAATATGACTATTTTTTAAAATTATTATTAATAGCATTGGCATTGGATTTAGTGCTCATGTGATGCCAGAAAGTCATTAAAATCACGACGACATTTCTAAGGGCGAATCCGACGATGATTTTACTGAATTAGAAGAACCTACACGCAAAGAATCTTTACATGTACTTATTTATTTTAATTTATTCTCATGTTAAAATTTTTGAGCACACATTGGATAATGGATAATGTTAGAAGTATCATATGAAATGTAAATACTTTTTCAATATAAAGTTAAGTTTGTTAAATGTTATTTGTAATAAAATATTTACCTACCAAATTTTATCAATGAAATTTAAAATTAAGATAATACAAATAAATCCTTAAACTTTGATTTAGACATAAATTAACTTTTTAAATTTTTAAAGCGCGATTTTTAATCTTTTAAAATTTGATAAATGCTTAGGAAAAAGCTTCAATATTTTGTTTCATGCTGTTAGAGAATGTTGGGGCTTTTCTCCTTTTTTTTTAATTGTCCTTTTTTTTTCCTTTACCCCTGCGCTTCATCAAATATCAAACGAAAATCCATGTCAGTGATTTACAATGCTTCTTCGTGTTGTTGATATAAAACATTAGAGTCAAAAGGAATCATAAAAGAGGAAGAATTTTCAAATTCTAATTAAATCATTAGATTTTTCTATGTTGTAGTTGAAATTCGATTAATGCTCCCTGTACATGTATATATACGCACTCTATGGCACCGATTTACTCTATCCCTACTGTAGTATTTCTTATAATATTTAAAGGAATTTCAATTGATATCACATGATTTATTCTATGCGGTATAACATTATAAAGTTAAAAAGCGATGCATGACATGAAGGGTACAATTAACTTTTAGCACAAAAATATATGATTGAATTTAGCACAAATATATAGAAGACTCCCAAATATTTATCCCAACACATCGATTTGAAATTCACACATTTTTTTGTTGCACATGGGACTTGATTAGATAATAATGATTCGAAAATGATATGACAATTAGTTGATGGATTATTTAATAAGACTATTGTTATTCGGAGCAATATATTTATTAAAAAATATTATATTATTTAATATCAAGAATATTGATAGTAATTAATGCAACGAGATGATGGACAGCATCAAACAGTTTATACTTGATAAAATTAATTTTGAAAATTATTTGTTTTTATTTTCTTCTCTCTTTTTTTAATTCCAGCAATTAGCTGCATAATGTTATAAATAGAATAACCTTTTCGCCATTTTGGAGTAACTACATCGTGTGTCCAATTCAGAATCGCGATCACTTCTAGATCTGTTTATTGATATACTTATTTTTGGTCAAGTGTACGTATAACGTATGTGGGTATAAAAGTGTAGAGGAAAAAGAAAAAAGAAAATTTTTAATATTTTTGTAATGGTATGGATAGAATAAAAAAGTTTTTTTCGTATAAATTTAAATATCACGTGACACAATATTATAAGTTGGAACATATTGGGATAGTAATCTTGGAATGGCAAATTTTTGACCATATTATTTTAAGGTAGATTAAGAGTAAGTAGAAAAAAAAAATGAAAAAAAGTGAAAAGTAGTAATATGTTTTCGATAATAATATTGTATATAACCATCTCGTTGAGCTTGTGCTTGTGAAAAGTAGTAATTACTATTATGATAATTTAATTACTACATCAATCCAGTCACACACAGTTTTTCACTGTTTTAAATTATGGTGGATTTAGATTTTAATTAAGAACCCTATTCTATGGTATATACGGTGACAATACACGTTCTTTGAAACTTTTTTCCTTCTCAATTTGTAAATTCATTTACTCATGAATCAGTGAAAAATAAAAATCCGCGCAATAGAAATTAGAAATTTCATTACTTACAGATGATTAACGAGTGAATCATGAACCGCTAACCATAAAATCAACAGTAACACGTTACAAGTTATCACCGAAAAACCTGTTACGAAGAACTCAATAAAACCTACAACATACTGCTATTGACAGTGGATTATCTTATGGATAGTTGACGGAACTTTTCAATCTGTTAGATCTATCATCTGGTAACACTATCGTTACAAAAGACATCAACTCTGTCAAAAATAAATCCGAGGTAAGTTATTGAGAACCAGACCACAAACCTTCAGCCATATTCTTAGATAGGTAGCTGAGCTGACACATGCCTAGTGGATGAAACTGCATATCGATCTCCATAATTCAATAATGCTGAAAACTCATCTGAAGGCTTCATGCTATATCCTTCATTTTTATATTGGTGATCATGGGCAGAACAATACCCAGGTTTCGAGAAATTCATTCCATGAAGATAATCGTTTTGCTCATATTCGTAATTGCACCACTGAGTGGGATTGGGAGTGAGAGTGAGAGTCAGAGTCGGAGTAGGGGTAGGGGTGTAGTCATTCATGCCAAACAAGTCCAAACCACAGCTAACACTGTCAAAGCTGGATGCCTCCGCCTTACCTCTGTAAAATTGAAATGTAATCCGTCAGTAAGTTAAGAGTAATGAATTATAAACAAAATGGCTCAGCTAGGACAAACACAATACTTTGGTTTTAGGAAACAGGGAAGCGTAGAACTTGCAAGGATGATAGCAAAAGACATAACAATTAATGGTTTCCATGTTCAAAAATTCAACTTTGCTTGTGCTCAGTGCCAAAATGTTCCAACAAGACATAACAAAAAGATCCTAGTACTTGCTCATCCAGGACCGCCTCCTACTTCCGTGAAATTTCCAAAATTGTGGGTTTTTTTTTTTTTTTTTTCTAACTTGGTACTCAAAATTCACTCCCAAAATCTAACCAGCAAGCATGGTATACTATATCGATAATTCACAATCACAAGCTGCTATTACCAACATGTCAAATAGTAGAATCAGATCAACAATAGGCGGTATAAGGAAGAATTATCAGATACCTATGCCTGTAATCTGTAGAGAGATATATAACATCATCCTGCTCCCAGCAAAAGTCCTCTTCAGGATCTTGCAAAGGAGGCAAAGACTGCCAAACAGACGATGGCATCCGCTCCAAAGAAGAACTTCTATCTAAAAGTTCAAGCCTTTTCTTTGCCAATTCAATCTTCTGACCCAGAGTCAAAGAAAGAGATTGCAA